>JAKWBJ010000059.1:0-1328452 GCA_023159175.1 Wohlfahrtia magnifica
ATCTGCCCGATTGTTGGGTAGGCCCCTTGTGAGAGCTTCGTGGTGACTGTGGTTTAGACCTAAAATGCAGGCAGAGTGTGATCCCGGTGTGGTGTTGCATCTCCTCAACCGGGTGCTTTGACCCATATCAGGGCAGGAGTTTAGATAGTCTCCGACTCCTTAGCAAAGTATAAAGGTTATGAGTGTCCTGACAACACGCCTTCGAATTGGTACTCACTTGTGGTATTCACTTGTGGATATCATAGATGGGGGCGTTGCTGTATGCGTAGTATTCACCCGTGCCATTTGGGCAACGTGGGGTATGCCAGCGCGGCGAAGACTCACATAAACCCAGATAGCACTCCACTTAACAAGGATCTTAACCACTACACAATCATATGGAGGGGAGCTACAGTGAATTAATCTCCTACTTAGCATGAAATGTCAAATTGATTAAAGAAGCTGAACCAAAGCTTTGTGGAAAGCCACTCCACAGAGGAGTGACGGAGAAAAAAAAACTGGACAGAATTGGCTGAGTTGTGTGCAAAGAAGGTGAAGACAGAATCGTCTGCGGGTAAGGTCAAAACGTCTGTTTTTTGGGTTACACGAGGCACACTTTTTATTGATAATTTTCAAAAAGCGAAAACAATAAACGGTGGGTATTATTGTAACTTACTGCAGCATTTAAGTAATGAATTAAGGAAAAAGCTGCATTCCATGAAAATGAAAGTATTTTTTTGAATGTGCCGGTTCACACATTCACTATTTCGATTGCCAAAATCAATAAAATTCGAATTGTTTTAACACACACCTCATTCTCCAGACTAAGCAGCCTCGCCTTATATTTTATTTTCAAATTTAAAGCTAAATGGCAAATTAGTAAGAGATTGACTTAAAATGAAAAAGTGGAGTCTGATGGTTATTTTAAGAAGCTAGGCACTTAACATATGGGCTGAATAGACCCGGACCTAAAACATAAATGGTTTTATTTTTATTGCATTCACCTCTTTTTCAGTTAGTGCTAACCTTCAAAAGATAGCTGTTAAAATTTAATGATATTCTCTTAATTAGTTTGTAAGTTATTGTGCTAAGAGAGACGCTATTTTTGCTATTTTCAGAACAATGGATCAAAAACAATTTCGTCTTTTAACTCTACATTGGTTCTTGATGGGGAAAAATACCGTTTAAGCAAATCAATGGCTTCAAAAGTGTTATGGGGACTCCATGCCATCAGAAACAACAATAAAACCTTGGTTTGCTGACTTCAAACGTGGTCGTAGAGGCACCTATGGTGCAGAACGCAGTGAACCTCCAAATGAGTTGGTAACATCAGAAAATATGAAAAAAATACACAAAATTGTTTTGAATGATCGAAAAGTGAAGTTGCGTGAGTTAGCTGACATTGTAGAAATATCAAAGGAATGTATTGGCTTTATATTGTATTAGCATTTGATTATGAGAAAGCTCTGTTCAAAATGGGTAATGAGTTCCTCCTTGTTGACCAAAACAAGAACGTGGTGATTACTCTGAAACAATAGCAAAACTTCATGAATTAAACTTTGAATTGCTCTCAATTCCACAAATATGACGGAAATAACGTTGGTGAATAAAGCTGATTTCGAGCAACAAAACAGGTGTTTGCGTCGTTAGGCCCTGGACTTTTTAGGCAATGTGTTATAACTAAAGGGTCCGCCATCTAACCTTTTTTTATAACTAGTGCTTATTTCGTGAATGCTAACACTTAGCTCGTGTCTGGCTTGACAGATAATTAGTTTTATCCTTCCGCTGAACGAATATGGTTGTGTATACGCTTGAACTTCGCTTCGCTAAATGGGCCTGCGATCGACTTACAGAAGATGCCGATTTTTCAGATGAAGCTCATTTTGATCTTGGCGGGTATGTAAACAAGCAAAATTGTCGCATTTGGGGCACAGAAAACCAGGACGCATACATTGAAAAGCCGATACACACAAGACGAGTCAATGTTTGATGCGGATTTTGGTCCAGAGGCATAATTGGGCCATTTTGAATGAATTTTTGTTCACAATAATTGAAGAGGAGGCTATTAGCAACATTTGGTTTCAACAGGACGGCGCTACGTGCCACACACCCGAAGCTACACTCGATGTTTTGCGCCCTGTTTTTGAAGATCGCATTATCAGCCGCAGAGCTGATATTGTTTGGCCACCTCTGAGCTGCGATATGACATCGCTTGACTATTATTTGTTGGTTGCCGTCAAAGATAAGTGTTACGCTAACAAGCCAGGATCAATTAACGCTTTGAAGGACAATATTTGTGAAGCCATTGTTGAAATACAGTGCACACGATCGATAATGTGCTTAAAAATTGGACCGATCGTGTAGGCTACTGTAGGCCGAGGCAGCCGTTTGAATGAAATTATATTCCATTATTAGCCCGAATGATTGTACTTTCAAATAAAAAAAGAAATTTGAGAAAATATTCAGTAGTTTTTTTTTATAGCATTTTCCCAACAAAATATTTATTTGGCGGACCCTTTATAAACAGGGTACCAAAGCTACTGAATATCTTTGGAAAAAGTGAAGGGAGGTAAAAGGAGGTTATGTTTCAAAATAAAAATTATTTTTCACAAGTTTGCCATGTTTTTTGTAAGATCAGCTAATTTTGATACCGCTCTCGTATCATTTAAATTACTTACATTGCCGTTTTAAAATATTTTTCCAATTATGGAAATTAAAAAAAATTTTTTTTCTTTTTTGTATATAAAATACATGTGAATAAAATTTTATTTATTATTATAGTATCTCAAAAGGAAAATATTTTTAAAAATATCTGTGGTTCGTATGCTTATATACTTAAGCCCACACGCGCATTATAGTAAATTTTTCAGCTAATGTGTTGATTTAAATATTCTCGATAAGCTCTCTGTACACAATGATGGCCGTTATAAAGTAATAAATATCTGTGTTTTTAGTGTAATTTCTCGAAGTGTGTGTTGGCGTAGAAGAGGTTATTAATGTTAAATAAATGTGATAACCCCGGACACGTTTATATTGTTAGCCCTTCTATTGTGTACGTACCAATATAGTACTGACGTGTGTCAATAAGCATAATAATTAATTAAAAGGCATTTTTTGAGTTGAATTATTTTCCTTTTAAATTGTTGTGGCAAAAATAATACAGTAATAAAAGTTTTTTATTTTTTTAATTAAAAAATAAATTATTTTAAATTGAATTAAATAATTTTATTATTAAACATTTTATGTAATGACTCCCTTTCAAAGCACATTTTTAATATCAAAAATTTTGGAAATTATTATTCGAATTAGAGAACTTAACACATGACTTCATTAAAAAGTAAACATAGAAAATCAAAAAAGAGCAAAATTTTTTTTCCGGTGACGCTACACTTGGTAAAGGATTATTTATTTTGTATTTATGTTGGTAACACTGAAAAAAGAATTTCTGCGGTCATCATCAAATAAACAGAATGTGACTTGGAAACACTGGAGACTACATAGTCCTTTAGAGGACACTTCATTATGTGGTTTATGAAACTCACACTCACGCTACCCAATAGTGTACTCAATTCAACTTGGATCGGAAGTACAAAAGGCAGGCTATGACCAGACTATCTGATAGTCAAGTTGCTATTCGAGAGCTTAGTTCGTATGAAATTGACTCAAAGCTTGTATGGGAGTGTCTGATTGAATTTAACCGACTAGGAAACAAAAATATGATCAGCCTCTGCTGGCTACTGGAAAGGTAAGAGAACACGAGTCGCATATTCTGCTCATGGTAAGTAGAGATAATCATGGTTAAATGGATAGCTGCTGCTACACAGTTTGATTGACCCAGAAAAGAAGTTTGGGTATCATAACAAGTAGCATAACTTTTTTTTCTTCAGGAATAGGTTGCCGAAAAGATAAAACTTCTACAATACATGCAAAAAAAAAGAAAGGTAGGAAGATAGAAATGGCTGCCCCATCCAAAGGACTCACGTAGACCAAATGATTTTGTGTCAGTTGTGATACCACCACAATAGATTGTCATCCCCCTACACTTGCAACCGTCCGGAACTCATAATAAAACCGCTAAGCTTATCAATCTCCGTACGCAACAGCTCCGTAAGCTCAGTCGCATGGTAGAAAGCCAGGTGCTTCTTTTTCCTGCCACATAACACCGGGCATGTAGACAGTAGGTAAAAAATTGCTTTTCCTCCTTCTCATCTTTGCAGCTTCTGCCAAAGTCTTGGCCAGTTGATCCAGCCTAAGCCGCCTGGCATGAGTGCGTATTATGCAATGCCCGGTAATGACACCATGCTTGAGATTCAGCTTTAGCATTTCCGAGACTGCCTATGTGGTGTCGACAGAGTCTATTATCTCATTGTGAATCATAAGCTTGAAAGTTTTCAATGAGATGCCCAATGTGGAAAATTAGTTTAGAAGTTCGAATCGATAGTGACGCCACGCCTGACCAGTTCATCAGCCCTACAGTTGCCCAAAATATTACTGTGACTGGGTACCCATATAATATGAATATGAATATGCTCAGCTATATCGTTGAGCGAGCTACGGTAATCTTTAACTGCTCTTGAGGTCAATATGTGAGATCCCAGCCGTCTGACTATCCGAAAATATGCTAATATTTCCATCTGAAGAACGTTATAGAAATCCGGTGACCTTATAGAATGAGCTATATTCGCCGACTCCGAAAAGACACCTCCACCCAGCTGCTCATTCAATTTGGAGCTATCCGTGAAGATCTGAGGGGCATTATACCATTCGACCATTCCCTCTTGTCCGGAATCGTAGTTAGGAGCTTAGTCGCGAAGTCATAGTTTGGTGCTATGTAGTCAATTCTTGCAAAGTCTTCCAAACTTGTTAGAACCTTTGACCCATATTTGAAAGCAAAAAGAAAACCAAAAAACTAATGCTCTTACTAAGGCAAAAAGTCATTATGTCGTGGCAGCAAAGGACTAAAAACACAAACGTGGTATATGGAAGGAAATAAATTTTTAGGCACAAATTTGAAAGTTTATAAGCTTCTGCATAAAAGGGTCTAATACTTTAGTGCAGGGTAACATTTGGCCGGTATATTCCAATCTTTAATAGTTCAATGCTAAAATACAAAACATCAACAAATATGACTATATTAACCAATGCCTAAAGCAGCTGGCATACTAATACGAGTTTATAACCAAACCAACTAATATTTTCAAATACCAAAAATCCAAAAAAAGGAAAAAAATACTTTTCCATCAATCCTCTCTATTTATTTGCTGAAATGAGAAATGTCTAAAACCTTACTGTTATAGGAGAGATACCTATGAAGTCTACTGAAATATGATAATGATTTTTTTCTAATTTTTTCCAAAAATGTTAAAAAAATTTGAGAAGTAGTTTTCTATAGAATTTTTGCTGTGATAGCATTCCATGCATCAGTTGAATATAAAGTAGAAAGAGAGGGAGAGAGTGCATATCAAAATTTGACTGAAAGCAAAATTATAGAAAAAATAATTATTTTCGCCAATGATGGAAATAATGGCAATGATGTTAATCTAGAGTTTAAAGCTATTAAGTGATAATTTTTTCCTTCGATAAAAACATTTCTAATAAATAATGAAAATATTTAAAGCAGTATAGGATTATGTATAAAATATAAATACGTGTAATGAATAACATATGAGGGTGATCTTAAAATTAGCCGACTGGCTGCCGGCAGTGGTTGTAAAAAGTAAATTCGGTGAAAAGTGGCAACCTTATAAAACACATGTTTCTAAGTTTAAGGTGCCATTTTAAGGCCAAGCTAGATTCTAATCTGGAGGAGTCTGCTGCTTTGTTTTTTTTTCTCTTTTTTTTCTAATCAATCAGCTAAGTGGATGATTAATCCACTGTAGCTTCCTCCATATGTTTTTTGCGTAATGGTGAAGATCCGTGCTAATTGGTGGTGATCTTTACTTTAGCACTATAATTTTTTTCCCAGTAGCTGGCGTGTCTTTCTAATCATCCTCTGATGTTCGCCATTATCGCCAGAGGTACGCGGGAAGATCAGGGGGATTTTTCCTTTATTTCTTAAATGGAGTTGTCTGGAGAGAAGTTGAAGCTTTTTTATTATTAAACATTTGAAACCACAATTACATTTTTTCTTCGTCATGTCCTCTGCTGGAATTTGAACCTGGGTCGTGTGTGCTGTTTACGACTATAAAATATTAAGTCGCAGAATTTGAACGATTCAGTGCAAGCTGTCAAGACTACTAACCAGAAATTGTTACGATATTCCACAAAATGTTATTAGAAGATGTGCTATATATTAACCTAAAAATTTTAAGATGAGAAAGCAGTACTCAAGATAGTTGTCGCGTTTGCTCACAATAGCAGAAAAACAGAGTCGTGACAATATTTCTATAGAGTGTTTGGCGATGCTTCATTGCAGAGTTTCTGAATCAATTTGGAGTCATGGTCCAGCCTTTTTTCATAATTCGATTTTCATTGCATAATTTTTTCAGATCTTAAAGCTATAATCGGGTATGTTCTGTAAGCCGAAATTGAGTGAAATTAAAATTAATTAAACTGCAAATTGATATTGGTACACAAGTTAATAATGTCGATTTGGGCAACATATGTCATAACAATCACGTGTGGTTTGTGTCAATAATAACAAATATGGTATTTTGGAGGGTAAACATCTGTCATTATAATTCAGTATTCGATAGACGCCAAAAAAAAAATCAATATAAGTTTTTTTCAATCGCTATAATAATGTCCAATCTTATGTCTAAAAACGATGTTTTGCGAGGAGTTCATTTGAAGAAAACGGCTGCTGAAAGTAATCGATTGTTGGTAGAAGCTTACGGTCGACATATACCAACTCAAAAAACTTGTGAAAGATGGTTTGTGCAATGCAAATGTGGAGATTTCGGCACAGAAGACAAGGAGAGGCCTGATCAGGCGAAAAAGTTTGAAGATAAGGAATTAGAAGTATTACTCGACAAAGATTGTTGTCGAACGCGGGATGAACTTGCATTATCATTGGGAGTCACACAACAAGCAATTTTCCTACGTTCAAAAGCGTTGGGATTCATTCAAAAGCAAATTGGGTCCCATATTAATTGAAGCCGAGAGACATTGAAAGGCGATTGTGCATGTCGCTGCAAACAGAAGCATCGTATTGCTATTAGTGATGAAAAAGGGATAATTACGATAAGCCAAAGCATAAAAAGTCATATGTTAAGCCCGGCCAACCAGCCGAAGCCGAATATCCATGAAGCCAAGGTAATGTCCTGTATTTGGTGTGATAAGAAGTGTATTTTGTATTATGAGCTGTTTAAAGTGGGTCTGACGATCACAAGGGATCTGTACGGAACACAATTGATTCGTTTGAAGAAGGCAATCAACGAAAACCGACCAGAATATTTGGCCAGACACGAGGCCATAATAAAAGATGATGGAAAACAGTGGATGGAAAGTTTTGGCTCAACCGACTTATACCTCAGACCTCGCCACTTCTGACTACCATTTGTTTCGATCGATGCAGAACGCCCTTACTGGTACACGCTGGCTTCAGAACATGGTATCAGAAGTTGGCCAGATTCATTCTTTAGCTCAAAACCGGAGCAGTTCTTTTGCAGCGGAACCCATATGCTACCAGGAAGATAGGAAAAAGTAGTGGCTAGCGATGGACTATACTTTGAATAATGACACAATTTCATTGAGACCAGCTAAGGCTGGGCGACAATTCCTTAACCATTGTCGTAGCGTCAGATTTAGGTTTTTTTATATTTATTTATTAAATTGTATCTTCACTGTGAAGTGAACTAAAAACCATTTTATCAAATCTAATATATAAAGTAACTACTGTTTTACAGAATTTTTTTTCATTATTAGTATTTTGACAAAAAAAATTATTAAAAAATTATTCTATTAAGTGTCTACAAAAAATTTCTTAAAAATACGGCATAAAAAACTTGAAATATTGACAGTGTACTACGGTTATTCTAATCTAAATTAGAAAAATGCTTTAATAAATCGAAAAACATAACGAAAATTTGGAATGATTTGGACAAATATGTGAAGATTCCTTAAGTTTACTTAAGTAAAGCATACATCTTTTACCAAACTGTTCTATTTCTTTCAAAATCCATTAAGAATTTTAAGATCGTTTAATATTTGGTTAAGTTATTATCTTATAAGTATATGAAGGTACAAAAACCGGTTTTTTATCCATAGCCCAAGATTTTCGAGGAGTTACAAAATTTTATAAATCAGATATATGTTGTACTCGAACTTTAAGAAAAAAATGGTTTCACTTCCCACGTATTTCAGCATCATTCTATTTTGTGACATAGTTTTTTCTTGTACACTTTATTTCGACGCGCAAAAAATAGAAGAGTACCTATCGTTTTTGTTGTTGATTTTTACGGATTATGTAATGTCTTAAATAAAGTAAAAAAATACATAACATTTTATATAAATTCATCGTACTGTAAAAGGCTGAAATAAAAACTAATTCTAGAAAATAAGGTAGTATACTTTATCTTGACGCTCACAGTATATATTATGCTTACTATGGTGCTGTAATACTACCAAGGAATCATGCTCTTTAAGAAAAAACAAGTTCAAAATAAAATCAAAATATTCAATTAAAATTCTTGGTTTAAGACATCGTCATACAAAAGTGTATGTGAAAAATAAATTTAAAGAAAATGTGTATACTCGAGCATATGTTATGTGCATATACTTCAAAAATAATAATAAAAAGGAATAAAGAACTGAAATGTTTTCGATTTTTTTTCTTTTTTTTTTTTTGTGAAGTTCATTCGTTTTGTGAAAATAAATGCTATTTATGCCTTAAATACACTAACGTTCATTTGATAAGGTTCAGAACTTTCTTCATATGCGAACTAATTTTGTATTAAAATTTAATACAAAGAACAAAATTACAGCAATAATTGAACTGTTAGAAAAATTCTTATAAAAATGCAAAAATGTATATGGACGTAAGCAGGTGAACCGTAATGCATTTTGTTATAGTAACACAACCCACTATGTAGCTAAAATCAATACAAAAAATTTAAATTTTTAGAAAAGTAATATTTACTTACTTGGAATTCAAATAAACGTGACTTTTCAACATTCTTTCTGTTTAGAAGTCTTTTATATTTCGCATTTCCTTCCTTTTAACTTATCAACCAAATGCCATAACAATCTGTTTGCCAATAAGAAAAGTAATCTTATTTACCATAAGAAAATAAAACTTACTTCGAGAAAATATTTCAAATTATGTGAGATAAGTGAGAGAACTTTTTTTTAGTGAAGTAAGTGTCTAAAAAATATAAAATATACGTCAAAATAATGAAGGAATTGAAAAAAAAATGCATTTTTTTAAATTTTTTCAGTTCCAAAATTATTTCAGGAATACCACTAGCACAGTTTCACTAGGGACCCTTTGGGCCACTCTCCCCATATAGTGTGGTATTCCGGCCATCTCTAGTTTTCCCACAATAACCACTCATCCTCTCCAGTCAAAACGCGTTAAAATACAAATTTTTCAAATTTAAATTTCTCCAGTTCCAAAATTATTTCAGGAATACCACTAGCACAGTTTCATTAGGGACCCTTTGGGCCACTCTCCCCATATAGTGTGATATTCCGGCCATCTCTAGTTTTCCCACAATAACCACTCATCCTCTCCAGTCAAAACGCGTTAAAATACAAATTTTTCAAATTTAAATTTCTCCAGTTCCAAAATTATTTCAGGAATACCACTAGCACAGTTTCATTAAGGACCCCTTAGGCCACTCTCCCCATATAGTGTGATGTTCCCGCCATCTCTAGTTTTCCCACAATAACCACTCATCCTCTCCAATCAAAACGCGTTAAAATACAAATTTTTCAAATTTAAGCTTCTCCAGTTCCAAAATTATTTAAGGAATACCACTAGCACAGTTTCATTAGAGATCCCTTGGACCACTCTTCCCATATAGTGTGGTATTCCGACCATCTCTACTTTTCTCAAATAACCACTCAGCCTCTCCAGTCAAAATGCAATTTTTCAAATTTAAATTTCTCCAGTTCCAAAATTATTTCAGGAATACCACTAGCACAGTTTCATTAGAGCCCCCTTGGGCTACTCTCAACATTTTGAGTGGTATTCCGGCCATCTCTGAGTTTCCCATGGAATGGAGATAGCCAATGAACCACAGAGAAGAATAATTAAAAAAAAAATTAATTTTCTTAAATACATTTTCTGCTATTCCACAATTTTTAAAGTTTTGGCTCCAAAGCTGATCTCCGAAAGAAGGTCTGCAGCACAATTCCAACAAGTATGTGCTATTTCTCCATATTCCAGGCATATATATTTTGGCAATAAATTCTTTTACTTTTATTTATAGTTACTGTTAAAGCGCTAACAGTGCTCTGTTAACGTAAAAAATGGCTGAGCTAAAAAACCTGGTTTGCGTCTTTGGTAGTTAAATTTAAATTTATCTTCACACACATAAATACATAGACGTCAGCAAGCAGCAAGTTGTTGTTGTCAGCATTTGCCGCTATGCTATCGACTTCATAAATATTTTGAAAGCAGCAACAGCAATAAAATTAGTGAAGCTTTTTTTAGCATTCAAGTGCTAATCCACAATTGCAAGGATGTATAAAGAGAAGTTCTCCTTTGCTTCCGACAGAGTTCAAAATGACTAATTAATAGATATTTTGAGATTTATTAATATAGACAGCAAAGAAATCAATTACATCAAATCATTATATTGGAATCAGAATGAAGAAGTCCGCTTCGGGGATGTCGTAACAGAGACTGTGAACATTAATAGAGGCGTTAGTCAAGAATGTATTCTATCTCCTCTGCTTTTTAATATTTACTCGGAATTCATAATCCAAGACGCACTGAATGATTTCAACATTGGAATCAAAGTCAATGGGCAATATATCAACAATATTCGCTACGCGGACGACACAACATTATTGGCCGATAACATTAATGATTTCCAACGGTTATTAAATGCCGTTAAGGCAAAAAATAACCATTTCGGTCTGAATATTAATAAAGACAAAACGAAATACATGATAGTGAGTCGAAATAATAAGCAATATATTGGGACGAGCTTAAACATAGAAAACAAACCTCTCGAACAAGTTTCACAATTTAAATAACGGGTCTGCCATCTAACTTTTTTTTTTTCAACTAGTGCTTATTTCGTGAATGGTAACACTTAGCTCATGTCTGATTTGACAGATAATTAGTTTTATACTTCCGCTGAACGAATATGGTTGTGTCGACGCTTGAAAAACGCTGGGAAATATTGCGACATAACTTTGATCTGTCGACTTACAGAAGATGCCGATTTTGCCAAAAAAAAATCATCTTTTCAGATGAAGCTCATTTTGATATTGGCGGGTATGTAAACAAGCAAAATTGTTGCATTTGGGGCACAGAAAAGCCGCACGCATAGATTTAAAGGCCGATACACCCAAGACGAGTCACTGTTTGGTGCGGATTTTGGTCCAGAGGCATAATTGGGCCATTTTTCTTCGAAAATGAGCAAGGAGTGGCCGTTACTGTCAATGGTAATCGTTATCGGGTCATGTTGAACGAATTTTTGTTCACAAAAATTGAGGAGGAGGATATCAACAACATTAAGTTTCAACAGGACGGCGCTACGTGCCACATAGCCGAAGCTACACTAGATGTTTTGCGCCCCGTTTTTGAAGATCGCATTCTGAAACATTCTAGATAGTTGTGGCGAACATTTGCTCGATAAATTGCTTCACTAATAATTGTCATAGATCTTCCATAATAACAAAAAATTGTAAGATAATTCTCTGAAAACTCTGTATTTCATTTACACCCTTTAGCTTATGTAGATAGGCGATTTAGTTTCACATGTTCTGACAGTCAGTTATGATGTAATCTGAGGCTCGATTAAGTGGATCATTTGTTTTTCGGTTCAAAAAAATTTATTACAATTAGTTAGTTAGTGGATAGAACGGGAATAAGTGGGTTTTTTTATTCAAAAGTTTTTGTTGTTTATTTACAACAAAAATTTAAGTATTGCGAGCACAAATTCATTTGGTCCCTTTTTTTAGCTCAAACATGATAATGAATTAACAATTTTATCAAAATAAAAAATGATCAATGTCCAAATTCTGTTTTAGGGAAACTTCTCACTTTTGTATGCGGTCCACTTTAAAGCCTATTTTATATTTCTTCAAAAGAAGTCATTCAGTGACGTACTATTGTAATAGATATTGCATCCATCGAGAGCCAATAGTCAGAAGGAGCTATGTTTGGAGAATTTGATTGTTTCTAAAAATTGTTTGGCAACTTTGCCAGGAAAGATCGAGCGTTGTCATGCAAAAGGAAAACTATATATCTGTCTGTCTATTTGTCTTTATATTCTGGCCCTTTTTCTCATAACGCACGGTTCAACCGAAGTAATTGGTACACAATGCCGCCTAGATCCCACTAAGAATGTAAAATTGCATTATAAACAACGTAATTGAACTAAAATACAAAAATTATTGTCGAATTACGCGAAATTTGGAAGCAGTTATTGATGAGAGATGTTTTCAGTTCCCAAAGAGAGTTTAGTTGGTCAAATAGTCCATATATGTCCCCAGTTGTGATTCTACATGAGAACATTCAAGATTTCTTCTACAGAATACCATATTCCAGAGTTTTACTCCCATTTAATTGTAGGTTCTAATAGGAGCTAAGTTTATTTTTGTACTCCAAGCTCACGCAGGCTGTCTTAAGTCATACTTGCACCCATCATCAAATGTTGGTGAGAGTGTTGGCGGTGCTTTAGATACTGTTAAGCGATCGTGGGGTTAGTTAAAGTTTGAATTATTTATTACCCAATCCCATCAATTTTGACTAATTAAAGGTTAATGTAAACTTTTATAATATTTTGAGCGACGTAATTTAAATATTTTTTGTTTAATATAAAAATTGTATTCTTCCCTGATTATATAAGCACGTAGCGTTATAAAATTTACGAACTTATGTTTATTAAAACAATACGATATAGTTTTAAGTCTTGTACACCCCTGTTAGCGTTATATAGCTGCTTTTGTAATCTTAATTATAAGTTTCAATAAAATAAAATATTTGGACTTGGAAGTAGTTATAAAACCCAATAAGACTAAAAAAAAGCCATCAATAAACCCAATAAAACCCGGTGGGCTGGATTTTTTTAAGCCAGGGTTTTGCCAACCCTATCAGAAACCGAATACTGGTACCACTTACCCGGAGAAACTCAAAATGTTTGCTTTTGTCTCTTATTTAGCAGCAGTCTTCTTGACAGTTGTAGTCTTAAATTTAATTTCAGATGCATTCTTTTGTCACTATAATTCCCTGATAGGTTTTAACACAGCAACCGTAAATAATAGTTGGTAAGCCTTTTATAAGAAAGGGTTATATTTATGTAATAGTAAATCAATTAATTTTCTTCGATATGACTAAAATTGCTTTTCCTCTCAAGAAGTAAAATTCTTATATCGTTAATATAAGCCTTGATTCAGTAAAAGCTCTAATATTTTTATGGCTTCAAATCTTAAAATTTTAGTTTATAAACTACCTATTAGATACGTATCATATATATAAACAAAAACTCCTGCATTTATAGAAATTTTTTTAAGAATTTTTAAACTCAATTCAGTTTAGTTTCGTTACTTCAACCTAAATTTAAATTAGAATACAAATCTCTAAGAATCTGTAAAAATCAATATCTTTCGTTCAACGAATTTTATTATGAACCATTTACTCGCCGTGACTCCATATAAACATTATCGCGTATGAATAAAAACGTTAATACAGGTCTGCCATAAAATCGTATTAATATTCCGTTCCAAATTCGACATGGACATGTCAGTTGTCTAAAATATTCTATTGTGTCTATATACAGGATATTGTAAATTGTTAATCACAAAACTAAATGAAATTGTATGCGTGTTAGTAAAGGAGAAAAAAAGAAAATTCGAATTGATTTACAAAAAATGAACGAGTTTTTAAGGCCAGTAGGTCATGTCTATTTTATTTTTTATTTTCATTTGTACTTTGAAAAAACTCAGTAACAGGGCAGAAATAGGAAAACTTAATTGATAAAAAAGTAAACTGAAATGCCCAGCAATAAATGTCGATAACACATTGACAGCAATTTCAGATATTCAAAAAAGAAAATAAAATAAAAATGATACTCGAAAATAAAAAAAAATAAAAATAATAATTGAATAGAAAAGTGTTAAAAAAGTAATTATTTTAACTACGAGTACAAAGTGGATTTGAAATAAATTTTTCATAATGTGAGCCTTTAATTTTTATATAATAAGTCACCTTTATATTTGCCCAATTCATCCAAACCATAAAATGTTACGTATGGTTTCCTTATTAAAAAAATTCTACGTTCAAATAAGCGAATAATAAGCCGGTTTTGCTTTTAGAGATGTACCATTATAAAGGGTCCGCCAAATAATTTTTTTTTTTTTTTGAAAATGTTATAAAAAAAACTACTGAATATTTTCTAAATTTCTTTTTTTACTTGAAAGTACAATCCTTCCAGTTAATAACGAAAAATAATTTCATTCAAATGGCTGCCTCGGCTGGCCATGCAGTAGATTACACGATCGGTCCAATTTTTAAGCACATTATCGATTGTGTGCAGCTGTATTTCACCAATGTCTTCACGAATATTGTCCTTTAAAGCGTCAATGGTCTCTGGCTTTTTGGCGTAACACTTATCTTTGACGGCACCCCACAAATAATAGTACAACGGTGTCAAATCGCAGCTCCGAAGTGGCCAAACGACATAAGCTCTGCGGCTCAGGGCGCAAAACATCGAGTGTAGGTTTGGCTGTGTGGTATGTAGCGCCGTCCTATTGTAACCAAATGTTGCAATATCCTCTTCTTCAAATTTTGTACACAAAAATTCGTTCAACATGGCCCGATAAAGATCGCCATTGACTGTAACGGCCACTCTTTGTTCACTTCCGAAGAAAAATGGCCCAATTATGCCTCTGGACCAAACTCCGCAACAAACAGTGACTCGTCTTGGGTGTATCGGCTTTTCAATATATGCGTGTTAGTTTCTGTGCCCCAAATGCGACAATTTTGCTTGTTTACATACCCGCCAAGATCAAAATGAGATTCATCTGAAAAGATGATTAATTTTTTTTCGCAAAATCGGCATCTTCTGTAAGTCGATCGCAGGCCCAGATTCCCTGCGTTGTTCAAGCGCATACACAACCATATTCGTTCAGCGGAAGGATAAAACTAATTATCTGTCAAATCAGACATGAGCTAAGTGTTACATTTCACTATTATGTTTATTTAAATTTATGTAAATAAGTGCAAAACTCAATGCGTCAAAATAATAAGGTCAGTGTTTCATTTATTAAAACTTTTAATTTAAACTAAGAATTAATCAATAATTTTTAATTTCTGCAGTTCCCATTTCCTTCTATTGTCTTAAAAATTCGAGCTTTTTAAATTGTCGAGAACTTTGGAGCGGATTTCGCGCCAGCTGTTACAGATTGCTACTTTTAATTCATGTTTTGTCTGGTACTGTTTGTTGTCTGCAGTCCGCACAAGTTTTCTATGCTGGCCAATCAGTACTTTAATATTGTGCTTCTCAAGCCATTTTCTGGTCGACTTACTGACATGAATTGCTGGGTTATCTTGCTGAAGGGTGAAAGTCTTATCAGCATTTTGGGGCCAAATAAGGGAGAAAGCGTTCAGACAGAATGCCCTGGTACTCTAAAGTATCCATTCGAGTGGAAGGTAAGTAGAGTTCCAGGGCACCATGTGAGCTAAAAGCAGCCCAAACATCGAACTGCCACCGTCGAAGTTCTGTTTGGAAAAAAAAACAAGGGCTCCTTCTTTAAATTTCGCCAATAGCAATTGAAACCATCTGGTACATCCAGGTTAAATTTTTTCTCATCAGAAAAATTACCTACAAACCCAAAAGTTTATGGAATATCTTATAACCTTTTTAAAAAGTTGTTTACCTGAAGGAAATTAGTTGCCGTGTTGTTTTTTGCAAACTACTTACGCTTCATCTTATGCTGCTCAGTCAGAATAAGGTTTGGCTGGGCATTGATAGCTCTTAGAATTCTGCGTTTTGAATCTTATAATTTCAATTCCTCTTTTATTGTTAATTTACTTTTCATGGAATTCGAGGCCTTTCGTGAAATTAGCCGAGTTTCACGGGCAGTCATGACCTGTGGACGACCCGTGCTTTTTAATTTTCCGTCCCAGTTTTTTCGCCATTTTACGCATATTCAATCCCTCCTCATGAAGTGCCACAATTTGTCCTTGTTCATAAGGTGACAAAGTTTTTCCACGACCCATTCCGCGCAGATATTATTTAAATTATGAATTATTACAAAATAAATAATAATAATAATTGTGATACCTTCTGATTAGATTAGTTGCTTATTAATCACTGACCTTATCATTTTAACACATTGAATTTTGCGCTTATTTACATAAATTTAAATAACCATCTCTAAGAGTAAAATCGGCCACTATATTTGTAAGAAGCAGGTCAAGACCCCAGGGGTGACAAATTGAGATGATTTGACAATTTAGCCAAAGATGCGGTATACTAAACCGGTGAGCTGAAGTTTTATTTTTTGCAAATCAATTCAAGATTTGGGTGGGGACTACCCCTTTCTGTTATCAACTAGATACCGCGAATCAGTGAAATTTTTTTGACTGTATAGCTCACACGGCTAGACTGGATAAATTAACTGATCCACCCGATATTCAGCAAATTACAGAGGTTATCAGTTTTCTTAAAAATGGTAAAGCTCCAGACTTAGATGATATTAACTTCGAGTTACTATAGGCAGCACATGATAATCGCGCTAAGCTCCTTGCTGATAAACCATATATGGGTTCTGAAAGTCGAACCATCTACTAATGAGATGAGTTAAAAGAGGGAGTGAAGAAACTATGTTTTGAGAGAAATTCGTGGCTTAATCTTGAGATAATTTTGCAACAAACTGTCGGTTATTTGCTCAGAGTCAGCCTTATTTCTGGTTCTGTAAAAAGTGAGATTTGTTTGACATTTCCACTCCAACAACCGTAATGTGAACAATATTGCTTTTTGTTTCAACAAATGCAAGTCATGAACCAAGTCACTCAGCTGACTTGATGGTTTTGAATTTGCAGCTATATTGGCTTCCCGCAAAACATCCATTGCTTTATTTCAGTTTCTTTATTAAATTTGATCTTTCAAGCTAAGTAGATGATTAATCCACTGTAGCTCCCTCCATATGATTTTTGTGTAGTGGTGAAGAACCTTGCTAATTAGTGGTTATCTTTACTTTGGCATTGTAATTTTTTGCCAGTAGGTGGCATTTTTTCCTGATAATTCGTCTGATGTTCTTCTTTATTTTTTAGATGAATTTGTCTAGAGAGAAGTTGAAGCCTCTTTATTAAACATTCGAAACCACAAATAAGTTTTTCTTCATCTTGTCCTCTGCTGGGGCTGGAACATGAGTCGTTTGTAATGTTATAAGTGCGCTCTAACCACTACACCACGCTACCCCCACGAAGAACTAGCTTGGACATTGACGACAAGTCATTCATCAAGCAAATATAACAATCATTCACTCTCTCCAAAATATTGGTATTAAAAATGCTGAGAGGAATCAAAAACTAGAACCAATTTCGAAAAACCAAGTCCGGATTCGAATTCAGCGCGTCAAACAACGTTCAAATTTTATTTCATCGGCTCGAAGTTGAACGGAGTTTCTAAATTTAGTGTTACCAAAAAAAAGCAAGTTTATAACCCAAATGTGCTGACAAAAAAACAGTGAACGTTTCATTATTTACTTACTCTCAAAATTAACGAAGACTAAAATAGTCTTTAATTTTTTTATTTTTCTAATTTTAAATTGTTTTTGTAAAACAAAATATGTACACAGGTATGTGATGGAAATCGGAAACGAAAGAAAATCGACTCAAAATCGAAAAAAGTTGTGATGGCAACTTAAGATACGTATTCAAATCGGTTTTGTTTTAAATCGAATTGGATTTCATTTTCCATTTCGTTCTATGAAAATTTCAACAAAAACAAGTGTGATAGACAACGAAAATCGAATTGTTTTTACGTTTTCAAATTGAATAGGCAATGATTGGTGAAATGAAAACGATGCAAAAGTTTTGTAAGAAATGTCTTCAAAATGTTACTGGACCTTAAATATATAAATACAAATTTTAAGAGTCACGAGTACAAATTTTAGAGTCATTGCCCACTGAAAATTCCTTTCGTAAAAAATGCAAATAATTGCTAAAAATATTTCTTATTTCCTCTCTTATTAAATAGATAAATACGAGGGCGGATTGCTATTAAAGCTACCTAAGTAGGAAAAAACCATTTTTTTCAAAAACCATTCATTTCTCAACATAGTCTCCTTTTAGCTCAATACACTTAGTAAGACGATTTTCCAACTTTTTTATACCATCTGAATAATACGATTATGGGAACTCCTCAAAATACGCATTAGTTTCGGTAATCACTTCTTCGCTTGAGATGAATCTTTTTCGTGCGAGTCATTTTTTCAAGAAAAAGTCACTAGGGGCTAAATCTGGACTATAAGGTGGATGATCAACCAAGTCGAAGTGGATTTCTCGTAGTTTTAGCAGCGTATTTAATGCTGTGTGAACCGGTGCGTTGTCTTGAAGAAAGAGCACTTTTTTCTTGTTTAAATGTGGTCGGTTTTCCTTGACTGCATCAACCAATCGATCCAATAATGCACGATAATACTCTCCTGTGCTTGTGGATCCCTTTTCAAGATAATCAATGAGCAATATTCCGTGTGCATTACACAATACAGTGGCCATAACCTTGCCGATTTCGCTGTCTTCTCCTCTTCGGAGTAGTTCCACCAGCTTCAACCTATTGCTTCGATTGATTTTTGGTTTCAGGTGTGTAGTGGTGGACCCACGTTTCATCAACAGTAATTAATCTACGCCAAAAGGCAGCAGGATTATGCTTTATTATGTTCAAACACTGCTGTGAAGTGATCTGTCGAACTCGTTTTTGTTTAACAGTGAGCAAACGCGGCACCCATCCTGCCGATAGCTTTTTCATATACAAATGTTCATGCAAAATGTTGAACACACGTTCATATGATATGCTTGCAATTTCAGCAATCTCACGTATTTTGACCCGGCGATCATTCATAACGATATCGAGGATTTTCTTGATATTTTCTTCAGTAACCATCGTGAACCAAATTCTAAGCCAAAAATTTGAAACTTGTCTGAGAAGTTATTGATGTGAATAACCATTATTGATATTGATGTTGTAGTGTTAAGAAAAAACAGATTTGTTCATTTGTTCTCGATTTTTAGAATTGGGCATTCCGCAAACGGCATTACACCGAATATTGCTTAAATACTTAGGTGGGTGCCACGTTTGCTCAGTGTTGAACAGAAACGAGTTCACTTCACAGCGATGTTTGGGTATGATAAAGCATAATCCTGCAGATTTTTGGCGTAGATTAGTAACTGCTGATGAAACGTGGGTTCACCACTACCCACCTGAAACCAAAAATCAATCGAATGGGTGGAAGCTGGTGGAAGTGCTCCGAAGAGGCGAAGACAGCGAAATCGGCTGGCAAGGTTATTTTCACTGTATTTTGGGATGCACACGGAATATTGCTCATCGCTTATCTTGAAAAGGGATCCACAATCACAGGAGAGTATTATCGTGCATTATTGGATCAATTGGTTGATGCAATCAGGGAAAAACGACCACATTTAAACAAGAAAAACGTGCTCTTTCTTCAAGACAACGCACCGATTCAAGTAGCATTAGGAACGATGCTAACACTACGAGAAATCCACTTCCAATTGGTTGATCATCCATCTTATAGTCAAGATTTAGCCCATAGTGACTTTTTTCTGTTTCCAAACTTGAAATAATGGCTCACAGGAAAAAGATTCATCTCAAACGAAGAAGTGATTACCGAAACTAATGCGTATTTTGAGGAGTTCCAAAAATCGTATTATTCAGGTGGTATAAAAAAGTTAAAAAATCGTCTTACTAAGTGTATTGAGCTAAAAGGAGACTATGTTGAGAAATGAATGGTTTTTGAAAAAAAAATGTTTTTTTCTTACTTAGGTAGCTACAATATCAATCCGCCCTCGTAACATGGACTTGCACCACTTTCAAAGTAATCGGTTCATTTATTGTGTTTATTTGATTCGTTTTTATAGCCGTAAAATATTAAAAAAAGGAAACAAATATAATTGCCTGCCTTTACTCTCTTTATTTAAACTGAATTATGTTTGTATGAAACCAAAAGCATAACTGCGGTCAAAATATTTAATTAAGGTATTAAGGTTTTTACTAAAATCATGAAAATAAATAATTAAATTAACCATAATTGACCATGTGGCTTAAAAGTAAAGGCGTAAATTAATTTGATAAAAAAAACTTTTTATGGCAAATATACAAATATTTCTGATAACAAAAAATTTAATTATTTTTAAACAATTTTAATTATTTTACAGATTTTTAAGTATATAGCCGTGAAAAAAGGTATTTGCTTTTACTTCATTTTCATCATTTTATTTTAATAATAACTGAAAAAAATTGCATATTTTTGGGCAAAAATTTAAAACACTTAATAAACATATTTTTGGGCACCTTTAACACCACTAAAAAGCAATTAACATAACTTTTACTTTTTTAATTTCGAGGTGTTCACAAATATGCATTAAAAAATATTTAATTTATAATTGAGAAGTCGCTAAATAAAACGTATTTTTTGCTCATATTAAATTTTTGGAAAATTGTTAAAGTTTATTCGTTTTGTTATGCAGTATTTTTTTTTTTTCATTACTAACAAAAGAAAAATAACGCCAACTAGGCAGGGTTTGCAAAAAAACGAGTTTTTTTTTAACCCAATCCACTGGGCTAGATAAGTTCTATTGAGTTTTATAACTGCTTCGAAATTTTCTTCATTCCCCTAATATTTTTTGTTTGATAGTACAATTACGTTTGTTGAATATTTATAATGAAAATTTGCACTCTCTGCAATCTAGGTGGCATTTTGTACTATGAGCTATTAAAACTCGGTGATCGGAGCAGACTGAAATTACTTTGTCTGAACCCTCAATTATGAGAAAACGACCAAAATGTTAAGACAGGCAGACAGATAAAGTTATCCTTTTGCATGACAATGCTTGGTCTCACGTCGCTATAGTTGCCAAACAACTATTAGAAACGATCAAGTGAAGCACCCGACTTATTCAACCATTATTGCTCCTTTTGATTATTGGCTGTTTCGACGGATATAATATTTTTTGGCATGTCAACGAACCACTTCTTCGAAGGAATACAAAATCTGCTTCGAAGTGAATCACCTCTAAATACGACAAGTTTATCTGAGATGGGTTCGGACATTGGCTCAGAAGAGGGGAAAAGATGTTAATAGTGGTTTGATAAATTCCCATTTTCATAATTTTGTTAATAATTATTTTTTTGAGCTAAAAAAAAAAAAACGGACAGAATTGATTTGTACTTCCAATACGTAAATTTTAATTTTTTGTTGTTGTAAATAAACTACGAACCCCTTCACTTAAAAAAACACGGGTGGGTTTAATTGGGTTACGTAAGGTATGCTGTAAAATTATAAGGTCACCTTAATATTTGCTCAATTCATCCAAACTATAAAATGTTATGTATTCTACGTTCAAATAAGTGAATAATAAGCCGGTTTTGCTTTTAGAGATGTACCGTTGTATTATGTTTATATAAATTAAATAAAGTGCAAAATTCAATGCGTCAAAATAATAAGGTCAGTTAATAAGCAATTCATCTAATCACACTTGTTATTTTTTATTTATTTACTTATTTACTTTTTTTAATAATTTATAACTTAAATAACATCTGCGCGGTATGGGTCGCGGGAAACCTTTGTAACCTTATGAACAAGGACAAATTGTAGCACTTCATGAGCAGGGATTGAGTATGGGTGGAATGGCGGAAAAACTAGGACGATCTGTGTGTGTTGTGCAAATTTTCTCAAAAACAGAAAAAATTATGGAAAATTAAAAAGCACGGGTCGTCCAAAGGTTCTGACTGCCTCTGAAACTCGGCTAATTTCACGAAAGGCCTCGAATTCCATGAAAAGTGAGGTAACAATAAAAGAGGAAGCACAATTCTTAGAGCTATCAACGCCCAGCCAAACATTATTCGAGCAAAGTTAAAAAAAAAATTCCCTGTCTGACTGAGCAGCATAAGATTAAGCGTAAGGACTTCGCGAAAAACAATATGGCAATTAATTGGCATCAGGTAAACATATTTTTAAAAAGGTTATAAGATATTCCATAAATTTTTGGGTTTGTAGGTAATTTTTTCCGGTGAGAAAAAATTTAACCTGGATGGACCAGATGGTTTCAATTGCTATTGTCGAGATTTAAGGAAGGAGCTCTTGTTTTTTTCCAAACTGAATTTCGGCGGTGGCAGTTTGATGGTTTTGGCTGGCACATGGTACCCTGAAACTCTACTTTCCTTCCACTCAAATGGATAGTTTAAAGTACCAGGACATTCTGACTGAACGTTTGCTGCCTTATTTGGTCCAAAATGCTGACTAAACTTTTACCCTTCAGCGAGATAATGCAGCAATTCATGTCAGCAAGTCGACCAGACAATGGCTTGAGGAGCACAATATTAAAGTGTACTTGATTGTTCAGCACGTTCTCCCGACTTAAACGCCATGGAAAATTTGTGAGGACTGCTTGTGCGTAATGTTTATGCAGACAACAAACAGTTTTTTCGCCATTCTACGCATATTCAATCCCTGCTCATGAAGTGCCACAATTTTTCCTTGTTTATAAGGTGACAAAGATTTCCCGCGATCGATACCGCGCAGATATTATTTAAATTATGAATTATTATAAAAAAAATAAATAACAATTGTGATACCTTCTGATGAGAGTAATTGTTATTAATCACCTCACCTTACTATTTGGCGCATTGAATTTTACAGTCATTGACATAAATTTAAATAAACATAATACAACGGTACAAAAACAGCTTATTATCCACTTATTTGAACGTAGAATTTTTTTGAATAAGGCGAACATACATAACATTTTATACTTTGGATGAATTGAACGAGTACTAAGGTGACCTCATCATTTTGAAGCACACCTTAGGGGGTTGCCAACCCTGCAACTAAGTCTATTTCTAGAATATTTCAAGACAATTTGTTGAAAAAGGCAAAAAAGTATGTTTTGGTCTCAACTATGAATAGTTAATTTGTATAATGTTTGCCTTAAAAAAAGCCCCATTTTAGTAACTGGACATTATATCAAATTGGTACACTCAAGAACAGCTTTAGGTGAATCCGTCAAAAATGACTGTTGTAGCTTGTATAAGTATATCCATAAATATCATTCTGGATAGGAGGCTTAGTTGGAACTCGCACATTGGTGTCGTCTAAAATAAGTAGATAAGGCCTTGTACAACTCGCTCCTTCTATGGTTAGTTGTGGGACCTTACGCCGAGAATGACCCTATAAATATTAGAGTATCCAATTATTCGATTTGACTTAATTGATTTTATAATTCTAAAATTGCTCGATTAATCGAGTAAGGTTTTCAAATTGTTCGAATAACTCAAACAATTAAAAAATTATCCAGAAAATGTAATCTAATGGAATAAAACAATTTTTTGCTTTTTTTTAATTTAAAAGGAAGTCGATGTTTTTTTTTTTTTCTTTTTTTTTTAGCCCAGCACTCTAGGAATGGCCTCTACTCATGTAGTGCATTGTGTTGGTACTAGGAAAATATGTTACGGGAAGGAGGATAGAATACAGTATGAACGTGTGAATAATATTTATTTTTGTATATCGTAAGTGCCAGGGTAAACTGTCGAGGAAAGATCATTCCACAGAGGAAAAAACACAAATTCTCTCTATAATGTATGTGGGGTTCATTAGATAATCAACTACAAAAGAATACGCTCTACGAGAAAAACGAGTACTATTTCGTCCTTCCGTTATAGTACCGATAGAAAATGTGACACACACCACATCGGGACAATGCTCTAACGAAACGATGGTGTTAGTTTGTAATAAGTAGCGAAATAGACTTTGAAGTACCGGTTCTTACATGAGAGTTGAATTCCATTTTGTGTCGGTTATAGGAGATCAGATGAAGCGAATGTATCTCTAGCACGGTCTTAATGCTTGAATGCTTCTTTCGACACTTGATATATCTGATCGTTCCAACGAACGTTAAGAGCATTTGATTTCCCAATATCTACATTACCCTTAGATACAGACGACAACACACCACCACGTCTAAGTGTTAAAAACAACATTTTGTCTTGTTTGCATTAAAATCGAGACTGTTCGCTTGTGAGTTGTCGTTCATATTCATCATTTTCGCCCTAATCTCCAAAAGGCTCAGCCTACGATCAAAAGAATATGAATGACACACGTAGCTGTCAGCTGAAAAGAGTAGATACGATTGGAAGTAAGAGGAGGAAAGTCGTTAAGAAATATTAGAAATAGCGTAGGAGAAAAAGAGGACATTGCGGTGCGATGTTGGTGATAGCGATAAAGCTGCATTAACATGTTTTCCTAATCATCTCTATGCATTGTCTAAATACATGAAATCGTCTATTATACTGATACTTTTTTATTCGATATTTAAAAACTTACAATACTTTGCTTTGTTTTGTTGAGCTCGTGTAGAAAGAGGATTGTTTTCATCGTCTGGTACATTTTGGTCAGGTTCAATATTAAACAAGATTCGATTACAAGATTTCATTGAAAATTCTTTTGTTTTTGAAATGTATTTTAAAAAGTTATCGCTGTTGGGGAACATTGCGGAATTTAGATTGATTTTAAAAACTTTTTTTAAATGTCTAACAAGCCAGTAACGGCTGATCTGAAAGTAAGCAAAATTATGTTCGAAAAGTATGTAATGAAAACAAAAAGAAGTGATATTTACCATACAATTTTAATAGACAATATAAGCGTAAAACTAAATAATCATAGACATTTAGTATTTAACACCAGAAATTGTACATACAAAAGTTGCTTTATTAATTGACACACTTTGTTCGACGTATTTGTTACTCGAAATTGGCTATTTTTATTATTCAATCATGTAATGATCAAAAAATTATTCGATTAATCGAACAATGATTAATCGAGTGGATACTCTAATAGACATATATAAACCACTATTATTCAGCCAATTATCAATTATGCGGCGCCAATTTGGTGGGCAAAGACATGAATAAATTAGACAACTTACAGAGGAATAGTAGCAGATTCAGAGTTGAATTACCGGACCAGAATTGTGGGTCTAATGGGGCTTACTTCGTGGTTTTTTTGATACGAACTAGTATACCGATGGCTCCAAATTTGTAAATGGTGTCGGTGCTGGTGTTCATGGACCCAACATAGACATGTCGATCCTACTGGCAAGATCGTTGAATGTCTTCCAGGCTGAGAAGTCATTGCTATATATGCGGAGATTAACTTGGACAGTGTTTCTGACAGCCAAGCTGATTTAAGGGCACTTAGCTTGTATCGTATGACATCTAAACTGGTTAAATATTGCTACGATACGTTGTAAAAGCTTTCGCTTGGAAATAAGGTCCAGCTGTTTTGGGTACTTGGACATTGTGACATAGATGGTAAGGAAATAGCTGATATATTGGCTAGAAAAGGTTTCATGACCCCCTATATCGGCCCGGAATGTTGCAGTGTAGCACCTTTTTCTACCATCCTTAAGGTTATCAGAGATTCTATAATTGTCAGATGCTTTGAACACTGATATACACAAAGCGAACTTCGACAATCTAGAGCGACGATCAGTTCACAGTTTAGGTATCGCTTTGAGGTTCTCATCTATGGCAGGTCGGACTTGAAACCCCTAAAGGGGTTTCTTACGGGCCACTGTAGAGTAAGAGCTTATCTGAAGAGCATGGCGGTCACAGTTGTGGATGTTTGTAGACTGTGCTCACAGGCATCAGATGTGGATGTAGGGCTCTTGATAGATTTTAGTGGATATGTTTAGTTAGATATTGGGTCTCGCTGAGTGACTTATTCACCAGTATAGTTTCAGACCTGCTGCTATTCAGTTGGAAGTCGGCCGGTCCTGCTGAATAGCTTGTAGCCTATAAAGGACACAAATGGACACTGCGTGAATTTCCACAATTGATGTTTATCTATCAATATAATGCTCGAGTTTACACCAGATTTCACTATTTCGATTGGTAAAATCTGTAAAGTTTCACGCTCCTCATTCAATAGATTTAGCTCTGTCAGATTATTTTATAAAGGGTCCGCCAAATAATTTTTTTTTGGATATGCTATAAAAAAAAAAACTACTGAATATTTTCTCAAATTTCTTTTTTATTTGAAAGTACAATCTTTCCGGTTAATAATAGAAAATAATTTATTCAAATGGCTGCCATGCACTTGCCTACACGATCGGTCCAATTTTTAAGCACATTATCGGTTGTGTGCAGCTGTATTTCACCAATGGCTTCACGAATATTGTCCTTTAAAGCGTCAATTATCTCTGGCTTGTTGGCGTAATACTTATCTTTGACGGCAACCCACAAATAATAGTCCAACGGTGTCAAATCGCAGCTCCGAGGTGGCCAAACGACATCAGCTCTGCGGCTGATAATGCGATCTTCAAAAACAAGGCGCGAAACATCGAGTGTAGCTTCGGCTGTGTGGAACGTAGCGCCGTCCTGTTGAAACCAAATTTTGCTAATATCCTCCACTTCAATTTTTGTGGACAAAATTCAATTCAAGATGGCCCGATAACGATCGCCATTGACTCTAACGGCCACTCCTTGCTCATTTTCGAAGGCAAATGACACAATTATGCCTCTGGACCACAATCCGCACCAAACAGTGACTCGTCTTGTGTGTATCGGCTTCTCAATGTATGCGTGCGGGTTTTTTGAGCCACAAATGTGACAATTTTGCTTGTTTACATACCCGCCAAGATCAAAATGAGCTTCATCTCAAAAGATGATTTATTTTGGCAAAATCGTCAAAGTAATGTCGCAATATTTTTCAGCGTTGTTCAAGCGTATACACAACCATATTCGTTCAGCGGAAGGATAAAACTAATTATCTGTATAATCAGACATGAGCTAAGTGTTACCATTCACGAAATAAGCACTAGTTGAAAAAATATGTTAGATGGCGGACCCTTTATTTTCAAACTTGTAAAAATTGCTCGGCAGTAAATTATTTGCTAGCAATGAAAATGAGAAGTAGCGATTGACGCATATTTCCAACTTCAAAGTGTCGAAGTTATTGAATTTTGCTGGGAAAAGCGTATCGAGCTAAAAGCACATCAAATTGAAAATTAGAGAACATTTTTCCAAACTTTTTGTTTATGCTTTGTTAGGTCGCTGCATTTTAAAATTGTCCTTGTAACTTGTAAAAAAATAAATATTTCAAATTTGTTCGGCGTTTAAAAATATAAATTAGACGTCCTTTTTTAATTATGCGGCCAATAATTGTTTGTAAATAAATGGTTTTTCATGCCACTTGCAGCCATTTAAATACTTATTTATTCATTTCTATTTAGCCCTTCCTCTCCTTCTCAGCTAATCAGTTTATGTTTTCATTTAAACAATACAGAATTCCTTTTCTTATTTGTCCTTCTTTACAAATATTTCTCTTAACAAATGATGTCTGATTTTATAGCCTCCATTGCTATTGACTTCAGGCTAATTTCTAAATTAATCATTCAAGTCTAAAGAAATGGGAAGTAATTTAAATTCCATACAACACAACAAATATTCGCACAATTATACCCTGAGACTATCAAACAAGGAAGATAGAGCAAAGCTGACTATCATTAGCTCCGTTGGAGTAATGAAAACGTTCATTAATTAAATAATTAAAAATTTTTGTTCATTTATTTGACATCAAAATTGCTTGAGTATAACAACAAATGATTTTAATATGAAAATGATTAGAAAACTTTAGTTAGGGATAGATAATGTAAAAGAATGTTTTACTAGACAAAAAGCATTAAAATAAACACAAATACCATAAAATGGCAATCGATTAAAAAAATAATTTTAAAACAAGCAAAATACTAAACACAATTAATGGAGCTGAAAGATAAAGATCTTAAAGAAAAAAAAATAAGAGGTTTTATGTCTCGTAGCGAACAGTTTTACCTTGATTTGGCAACTTTTATGACATATTGGCGACAATGTCCATTTATTGTCACCTATTTTCACTTACATCTTGACCTGTTATATTTTATTTTAAAAAAATCTTAAATGTTAACATTCTTGTAAAATGTTCTAGTAATGACTGTATATAAACTGCTTACAAGCTTAAGTTAGGTTCATCGTTGATATGGACAATGTTTACTAAGGTGGCTTAATTTGTTTTATCAAAAACGTATTCTACCCAAAATTCAAAGAAAATTTCCCCAAGAAACCATGGGTCTATGATCAAAAACAAATCATTCTAGAAACTGTATAGCTGTATGATAAAACACTAACACATCATAAAATATTATATTTTTCTTTCTAATGTAATATGGAAAATAAAACAAGTTGCTGAATATAACATTTAGATTACAATACAAGAAAGATTGTTAGAAATGTATTTAAAACAAATGAAATAAATAAAACAGAAGTGCTCTTAGTGAAAGGAAGTGAAATCAGTTTTTTTCAATCTTTTTTACTCTCCGTTTCTGCCATAACATCATCTCTATTCTTTCCTATAACTCATCGTAAAATAGTGGTAAGCATTTGTACACATCCCATTATTTCTTGCCCAAATCCGGAGTGCTCCGCTACTCCTATCTTAATTATTATGTTAAGTTTTATCTTTGTTATCATTTTGCACAATTTTTTGCCCTCACGGTCCAAGTTCAAACATTTTCTCCCTGAAGGATACTGTAAAAATTCAAGATAATTGATTATGCTTACAAACTTACAAATATACGTTACATTTGAATTAACGGATATGGAAGATGGTCGATATTTCCTGAACCTTTCCAAATGTAGGCAGTTAGGTATTTAAAGGGCTGTTTTACCTACACGTGAGTTAGTAATCAGTTGGCTGTCAAGAAGTATAGTCTGCTTAGGCACAAATAGGAACTGATGTAAAAGCGAATTCGGTGTATTAAGACATAGTGTATTAAACTACAGTGGAATTAACAAAAAAGAGACAGATTGTAAAATAAAAATAGTGTTTTATTTTATTTCAACGCGATATAAACCAACTCAAACGTTTTAAAAAAGGCTAAAACTTATCATTTGGTGTCAGAAGTAGGATTGCGTATATAAAAAAAATATAAATAAAAATTAAAAAAAAAATGAAATTCCAAGAATTAAAAGTGGGCACACTCAAGCGTGAGTTAAATAAATTTGAGCTCTCAACAACTGATAATAAGACCGAATTACAAAAACGTCTGTTAGAGGAATTTCAGAGACGTAGGTACATCGTGTCCCTACAACAACAACGAGTATAGACGTTAACTCGCTGCTGGTTGCTATGATGGGAAAAATGCAGCTACAGAGCTGATAATGAAAAGCTCATAGAAAAAAATAGTGCTGTGGTGAATGCACAAAAAACTTCTAGAGCCGCAAACCAGAATTTTCTGGCAAAAATTGAAAAGAAATTCGATGAAACGTCGAATGCAACAACAGAGAAGCTGCAAGAAATATATGAGACGGTAAGCCAAAGGGTTGATGACGTCGAAGTAAGAGTGATAAATCTAGAAAAGACTGTTGACGAAAAGTTTAATGTAATAGGAGAGAAAATCAACAGTCTACACTGCCAGCAACCCGAAGCAGTGCGTATTATACCAGAAGTTTTTATCAGAATAACAACATCTTTCTTTGATGGTAGCTCACCCCTATCCGTATTTAAATTCCAATTCAAGACAGTTGCCAACAGAAATAGATGGGACGATCAGGAGAAGGCTCTTGAACTAATTTTGGCGTTAAAAGTTGCTGCAGCAGAAATTTTAGAAACCATGCCAGCCAGCTGCAGAAACAACTACAATGACTTAATTGTGGCGCTACAGCCTAAATTTGGCGACGAGCACAAACCTGATTTTTACCGCATGGAGTTACAGTGCCGAACACAGAAGGCTAATGAGTCGCCTCAAGCCTTTTCAATGGAGGTCGGAAGGTTGGTGTAGCTTAGTTATCCAGGGAAACCCACTCACTAGTAGAACAAATTAAGACTGAAGCATTCATCGATGGTATAAGAGACCCTGATATTAAGTATGCGGTGTGAGCCACTCATAAGACAAACTTTGTAGAGACCGTTGTGTTTGCACTGGCACAGGAGACCGCTCGAGAGATATCCAAGCCACAGGTAAATAAATTGTATAGCATGGAAACTGTAAATACTAAAGAAGATTTCATGTAGCTATCAATGCGAATGCAAATCTCAACATTAACTAGTCTTCTAGGCCGGATGGCATACCAGCACTGGTCCTGAAGCAGTGGTCTTCGACGCCTGCGCGTCCTTTAGCTCACTTTTCCAGTGCGTGATATCGCGTCGGTATTTTTCCATCTTGCTGCAAGGTTGCTAATGTGACGCCAATCCCCAAAAAGGGCGAGGCTAGTAACCCTGAAAACTACCGTCCAATAGCAGTTTGTTCCGCAATCTCCAAGGTTATGGAGAGTATGATTAATCACCACCATGAAGGATATCTGGAGTCCAATGATTTACTTGACGATCGTCAGTACGGTTTCCGAAAGAGCAGTTCTACTAGTGGCCTGCTAACGTTGCTCTCGGAGAAGTGGAACAAGTCTATTCATGGTTTTGGCGAGAGTAAGGTTGTGGCTCTGGATACTTCTAAGGCGTTTGATAGAGTTTGGCACGAGGCTCTCATCTCCAAACTTTATGCTTTTGGTGTCGGTAGTCACTTCTCTCGATTTATATCGAGTTTTCTCAGAGATCGCTCTATAAGAGCGGTTATAGATGGGGTCTCATCCGACGAGGGTAAACTCAGGGCTACCGCAAGGCCCTCTTTTTTCTTCTACTCTTTTTCTAATATTTCTTAACGACTTACTTCTTCTCACTTCTAATCCTATCTACTCTTTTGCGGATGACAGCAACATTTGTCACTCATATTCTTTTGATCCTAGACCGAGCCTTTTGGAGGTTGGAGCGAGAAGGATGAATATGAACGTCACACTCACAAGTGACCTGGTGAAAGTATCCGAGTGGGGTCGTGCGAGCAGGGTATTTTAATGCACGTAAGACTCAATGTTGTTTTTTAACACGCAGGCATGGTTGTGTGCTGTCATCTGTGTCAATGAGTGATGTGGATATTGAGGAATCAGATACTCTCGACGTTCTGGGCATGGGAATTCACTGTGACATTCGTTGGAATGATCACATGTTTCAAGTGTTGAAAGAAGGATTCAAGTGCCTTGGTTTTTTGAGACGGTGCAAGAAATACTTTAATCCATTTGATCTCCTTAATATTTACAAGACCTATATCCGACCCAAAATGGAATACAACTCTCATGTATGGGCCGGTGCTTTAAAGTCTATTTTGCAGCTTCTCGACCGCGTACAGGAGAGGGCAAAGATGCTTATCAATGACGGTAGGGTAGTCAACTCTGTCGATTCATTGGAGCACCGTCGCAATGTGGCGTGTGTTTCATTGTTCTATCGGTACTATAACAGAATGTGTTCTAACGAAATTAAGGAATTAATTCCTAAAAATCATATATTTTTACGTAGTACTCGTATCTCTCGTAGAGCGCATTATAGGGAGAATTCATCATTTGGTTGCACTGTTCAGTTGTGGCATAATCTTCCAGCGAAATTATTTCCTGCCACTTACGACATGAGTAAATTCAAATCTAATGCGCATAAACACTACTCCCTCTGTCCTCCTTCCAATAACCTATTTTCCTAGTATCAGCACAATGCACTGCATGAGTAGGGGTGCTGGTCTTATCAAAAAAAAAAAAAGCGGTGCTAGAACGATTTTTGGCCGAAAAACAGCAAAGGGCAAAAAGGAAGTGCCAAAACTGTGGCAAGAGCGGTCATTTTCAAAGACATTGCAGGGCATCGCTCTGAAGTGTAAGATTTACGTGACCATGGAGACATGAAATATGGGAAAACACTGGCTATAGAAGACCAGAAAAATTTTGTAACCATCACCCTACCAATAAAGGAGAGTCGTATAAGATGGGCTTAGGTATACCCAACAGAAAACAAGTAAATGACGACGTAATGTAAATAGTGTTGGCCATAAAAGTGGCTGTGACATGAAAAATTGCCACCTAACGGTGATATTTGTTACAAGAGGGAAAAGAGTAAAGCCGAATGTGAGATAGCCGCTGATAAAACAAGTGATAAGACCATTATCAACATCTGGCTTTTACGCCTTGAGGTTAACAAGGAATGGTCAACGGCTCAGAGGAATGACCCAGTACTGAGAAGGATAATAGCAGCTGAAGGAAAAGAAAGAAAGCCCTCTAATAAAGGCTTATTGGGCTCAATGGAATAGTTTAAAGCTGATAGACGGGTGTTTATACCGAAGCTGGAAAAGTGCAGACGGCAATACAGCTTCCAATCTAATAGTGGTCCCTTCCTCAAAAATGAACGAAATTTTGAGTCAGTCTCATAAGGAACATAGTGAAGGGCATATCGGCGTGGTGAAGATAGTTGAAATATGAAAACAGCGTTACTATTGGAATGGATGCAAGCGCGCTGGCGCAGGGTGGATAGCTAAGTGCTCTGAATGTATTGCGGCTAAAAATGCAGTTAGAACAAGTCAGAATCATCTGCAGCAATACAAATCGAGAGCACCAGTCGGTAAAGCCAAGAAAAGTGCAAATCCCAAAGAACTTCATGAAACGATGCATACACGATTAGAAATGGACCGTGACAGACTGAAAACCAGGTATGATTGAGCAGCAAGTTCTAATGGCTTCCATGAGGGACAACTGGTACTACTACTTTACAACCCAAAGCGGACGAAAGGAGTATCTCCAAAGCTGCCAACTAACTGGGAAGGACCTTATAAGGTAATCAAAAGGCTTAAATAAATAAATAAGCTCCGTAAAGTGAACGATGTTGGACACAATGGTGTTGGGCATAAAAGAGGCTGCCACCTAACAGTGAAACTTGTTGTAAGAGTAAAATGAGTAAAGACGATTGTGAGATAACCGCTGATAAAATGGTGTCAGAAGTGGGATTAATAAAAAAGAGATAGATTGTAAAGCAACAAAAATAAAAATAGTGTTTTATTTTATTTTAACGCAATATAAACGAACTCAATTGTTTTAAAAAAGGTTAAAACGTAACAATATGTATGTTTTTCTTAATATAATTTCAGAATTTTGTACATTTCCTCTCTTCAAATTCCCTTACTTACACCTGAGTTTCTGTGCAAATTAAAAACTAAACTTGTATTTTATAACAAATTTTGAGTTTATTTAAGTTACTTTATATGTATTTGACATAAATGGCAGCATATTAAATAGTATTTAAAATTACAAAACAAGTAAAACAATAGCATTATTATAAAAGAAAAAGAGATTGAAAAAAATTAGCAAAAAACTAATTTTAGCCACAAGCGGTAATCTCGTTGAAAACCTCTAGTCGGACCACAAAAATAGCTGACAACAGAGTAGTGATTATAAAATAAACAAGAGTATAAAATACATACTCGTACATACGTACATATATAGCCACATACTTCTACCAACCGGGACCAACAATAATATCAGAGGAAGAGCGTAGAATAGTGTATTAAAACTACTTAACATTTAAAAGCTTACAAAAGTTGCCAGAATAAAAACTGCATTTAAGTACGTGTATACAGTGGTGGACATTGTTTTAGTGCAATACCTATGTGTACATTTTGAAATCAAAATTTTCCTAACGTGTTAATTATTTTAATCAAAATAATATATCACTGATGGTCCAAGGAATACGTAGCATTCGTTTACTTTAGTTTTGTTAGTTGCAATTAATTAATTAAAAATTAAAAATAAATAATTTAAATAATTAATTAAAAAAGGAATTGTTTTTAGCAAGAAAAAAGGCAAAATAGTTATTTATTGTATTTAAAACTAAGAACTTGGTAATATAACCCTTTTTCCTAATAACATATCCGCATCCCCTTGGCATACGGTCTATAAGTCCCACGCAATCTTATTTTGGTACTGCTCACCATTTCTCTCTCTGTCCATTAAACAACAATATTATTAAGTTTAACAACAACAATGTGTTCCATGGGTTTACTACAGGACTGAGATTTGACGATTGAGCTCACCAATTTAAAAGTCCAATTCTATTTCGCTCTAAACAACACTTCACTGTATGTGAAATGTGTTCGGATAAATATTATGCATAAAACACCCTAAGTGGCATGTTTACCTTTTCAAATGAAGTCATTGTATTCAAAGATGTTACCTTTTCAGCATGCTGATCCATTTGCGTACCTATTTCGATTATAGGAACAATACCGTGCCGAGAAAATTTGACCCATACTATCACATTTCTGGCATCATGCTTTACTATCATTGATATGTACCTGAGCTTGCGTTGCATGCCTGAAGAGCGCCATATATAACATTTAATGTCAGATTCAAACCAAACAAATTTTGGATTCGTTATTTCAGAGGACATTTTTCCGCAAGATCGGTTGCTTTATTAGATGCTCAAGCAAAATAAAATTCGATACTTCAGGTTGAATGTATCCAAGCAATTTTTTTTAGATTTTTTCTTCTTATTGTTCGCTAAGAGATTTCAATACCAAATTTTGTTGAAAAATCCCTTTGAATTTCAGTTGAGAACTTAAAGCGGCCATAAACTAAGCCTCTTTATCTAAAAGAATTGATTTTTACGAGTTGTTTTTATAGGCCTCGCGCGCTGTGTAATAGTTCTATTTATCCCATGGTCTTGAATATGAACTAATACGTTATACACCATCTTTTTGTTTGATTTCTTTAGAGCTTCTTTGATGAATAACTCCACGCTTTGTCTTTGTGCACCGTTTGCCTTGACCCTTTTAATTATACATTTTTTTTTTGTAATTATACATTAACAAAATATAAAAATTTAACGGCTTTATTTGCAAAAAATTTTAATTTGAAGTTTCAAATACAAATAAGTTAAAATTCACTTTAAGGCTAATAAACCTTTTTTAGAAATTCTTATTCAAAATTAGTATTTTAACTAAAGTACACTTTAAGGTACTTTTGTACTTGAAACTGGCAGTACTTTATTGTTACGAAAATAAGGTTGAGCATCACAGCGTTTATTACTTCGCTAAAATAAATAAACAAAAGCTGCAAGAACATCTATACTTGCTGTTTTACAAATAACCAAATCTACAACGACAACCATTAGCAGAGATAAAGTATATAAAAATAACACGGCAACAGCAATAATTAAAAAAAGAAAAAGAGGTAGATGATCACATACGCATGGCCACAAAAGAACTAAAAAGAAATTAAAAGAAAGAAATAGAATCTACCTGAAATATCGAGAGGTTCGAGAGCTTTCGATGTGTTATTTACTCAGACACATAAAATGCTCATCGATGCGAACAGCAATCAATTTATGTGTCGTAAACTCAGCGAATGCAGTTTAACTAAAGTAAACCCAGCGAGTGCAGTTTGTGTGTAGAGAGTTTATAAGGAATAAACTTGTGAAGTGAATCGTGAAGTAAAAAAAACCAGTTTAGTTGGAGCTAACTTTGTAGAGAGGGTTAAGTGTGGATAACCTCTGGTTAAAAAGGTTGTGAAAAACGTGTACGATCGGGTTGGAAGATCTTTAAGTAAAAAGATATGTCGAGTAATTGTTGTTGTTTACAAGATAGTAAACAGACAGAGTAATTAAGAATAAAAATTGTTATTGCCTGTAAAAAGATTACAGGTAGTGGTGTTGTGTGTTGAATAAAGGATTTTTAATTAAAACCAAACACAAAATTTATTTTATTTTAACTGCAATCTACGAACCAATAAAAACACGTTTTTAAAATGGTAAATACGTAACAATTGTCAATTGTCTCTGGCTTGTTGGCGTAACACTTATCTTTGACGGCACCCACAAATAATAGTCCGATGGTGTCAAATCGCAGCTCCGAGGTGGCCAAACGACATAAGCTCTGCGGCTGATAATGCGCACTTCAAAAACAGGGCGCACAACATCGAGTGTAGCTTCGGCAGTGTTGTACGTAGCGCTGTCCTGTTGAAACCATATGTTGCTAATATCCTCCTCTTCAATTTTTGTGAACAAAGATTCATTCAGCATGGCCCGATAACGATCGCCATTGACTGTAACGGTCACTCCTTGCTCATTTTCCATGAAAAATGGCCCAATAATGCCTCTGGACCAAAATCCGCACCAAACAGTGACTCATCTTGGTGCCCCAAATGCGACAATTTTGCTTGTTTACATACCCGCCAAGATCAAAATGAGCTTCATCTGAAAAGATGATTTTTTTTTTTTGGCAAAATCGGCATCTTCTGTTAGTCGATCGCAGGCCCACTTAGCGAAGCGTATACACAACCATATTCGTTCAGCCGAAGGATAAAAATAATTATCGGCCAAACCAGACATGAGCTAAGTGTTACCATTAACGAAATAAGCACTAGTTGAAAAAAAACGTTAGATGGCGGACCCTTTATTTACGTATAAAGCAACATAATGTACGTATATATGTATCTACTTGACATCGTTATAATGAAGAAAATAACTTGGAGTTGGTTTCTAGCCTGTGTCACCAAGCAATCGCTCGCTAAATTCTATATTTTCTTTTAAATTTTTAGGAGACGGTAGTGGATACTACGCTATATCTTGCCACTTTATCTAATTTTAGCCGTTGTGTAATCCAACTACATAACTATACAAATAAATTTTAATTTGGGAATAAATTCCCTTCTTTTTTTTAATAATACTTCACTAGGTCACTTTCGGTTTTTTAATTTTAAAGTAGGTTACATCTTAATTGCCTTGACTTTTTTTCTTCTTCTTCAACAGATATTAAGTCAAAATGTGAGCATTATTATCATTGTAACCGCCACTATCTACCTACCAATAAATGCAGCTCTGGTCGTCATTTGATCTTTATCTATTATCTTTATTTATTGCCTAATCTATTACATTTAACCATATTTTAATTGGATAATTTTAAGGTTAGGCAAGTTACGCACAACATGCTTAATTCTGTAAAAGTGCAGTTAAATATACCATTGGTAGTTGCGCACAACGTGCAAGGTTTTTTATAAACTGTAACCGAATTTAACACGGTTAGTTGCACAACGTGCTTAAGCCTAGAAAATATTGTTGGTGGTATAAAACCAAAAAGTATGTATTTTTGTTAAGCTTAATTTTACTGAAATTTAGTTTGAATTATATTTTAAGGAATTTGAATACCAGGTTGCGTCACAGGTTGACAATAAAGAAATAATTGTATTTCACTAAACTTAACCGGTGTTGTCATTCTTTGCAAGCCACCACAATATACTACGGTTAACATTGAAGTTAACAATCATCATTATTTTTATCATACAGATCAAGCATTATTGCTGGACAATGCGACCAATGGTATCTATTGCGCCTTGCTGGTCTATAGCTTGTTCAGCAGATCTGCTGCCTTCCTAATGCACAAGCAGATCTGAAACCATATTGGTAAATATGTTAGTGAGACCCTGCCTATCAAACACCACATAAGCTGTGTTATGCTGTCTCTGATGTCTGTGAGCACAGTCTATAATCATCTACATCTGTGTTCTTAGTTCACAGCGGCATGTAAGAAACTCCGCTAAGATTTTGAAGACCATAGTGCCAAATTTAAGAACCTTAGAACGACGCCCAAATTGCAGACTTATCACTGATCTATAGTGACGAAGTCCCACTTGAGCATACCAGTGTTGCAAGCATTTGACATTTTCTCAATCTTCGACCATATTGAGAACGGTATGTGTGGTGTCATAGAATCTTTTCTAGTCAATGCATTCACAAATTATGTTTACCATGCTGTGCAAAGATTTAAAGGTCTCCAGGATCATACTGACGAGTACAATACGAGTACAATTTTGCTGTATTGTTGATAATTTTTATCTGGTATAGAGAAATGGCCGCTTGTCTTCTTTTAATTTTTGAAGCTTTCGTTCTATAATGCATTGATCTTTTCCTTTAAAAAATTTATTATCAAATTTTGAAATTGTCCTGACCAATTATTTTAAAAATTTCGTTAAACTTTAGATTTTATATTTCTTCTTCACAATAATGTTCTTAAATAAGCTTCAAAGTGCGGTCGAGCCAACTTTAAAAATTATTTATTTAATATTGATTTAAAATAGGAATTTTAACCTAAAATCGTTAATGAATAATACTTTAGTGAATTTTACTTAAAGTAGGTATGAAATGTTCTCTATTTTGTTTTTGATTACCGCCGTAAGACTTTAAACAAAAGATTGTTGGAGAAAATGAAAATTCGTAAAATGTGCTAAATTGGTGTTCACTGCAGATTAAATATTTTTTTTTTTTAAATAAATTAAACATATGAAATAAAACCTACCAAACCTACCAAATAATGAAAGTTATGGTACGTACTGAGCACATCCGCCATAGACAACACATGCCGATAAATACTTTGCTCAATTTTAACGCCCAAAAAAATATAAACGCTTTGCAATGCAGCATACATGAAATGTGCTAACCCAATGTCCACCACTGTATTCGTTTAAGAGTACAAACTCAACCAGTGTATGCTTGGGTTTAAATGTATGTATGGAAGTGCACAATTTTACCACTAATACATGCATAAAACAAAAAAGGAGTATAACAAAATTATAGCAAATGGTTTTGTTAAGTGTACTCTTAAAATCACATTTACACTAACACAAGCTTATATGTCTGTATATGTAATTTATCATTGCAAACTGCTTACAGGTACATGTATATTGTAAGTTTTTCAATTTCTCTAATTCTGGGTAAAAAGTACTTTTAATAATAAACTAACTCTCTAAAAACCAAACATTTAGAGATAATTTTTCCAAAATGTGCATGAATATAGGGTATAAGTGTTTTTTTCTATATATATTATACTTGAGCAAAGTTAACAATTGTCAAATATTTGGCGCAAAAAACGTGACCACTATTTTATAAAAATATTTGTTGTTTAATTATATATTTTTGAAATTAAGTATATAAATTAAAAATTATTTGTTTTTGAATAATTTTTAAGGAAACGCTGATATAAAAGGAAATTTATCCATAAAATGTGGTTACGTTTTTTTCGTCAAATATTTGGCGAATATGACCATAGCTTAAGTCATACACTTACATACAATACATATATACACTTCTCTAATGAAAAAAGAACAGAATTTTTGCAAAATAAAATGTAAATTTTCGTAAACCTACAGAAAGTGTATTCAACGTCCATTTATTTTTTAGTAATGGCTAGGGTTGAGACAACAACCTTAATATTGGGTGTGGGAAGCAGTTTTAAAGGTAGGCATCAGCCAAATAAGTCAAGAGATGAGCAAATAAAAATTAATTGCCACACAAGTAAAATTGTTTTTTCAACATCTCAGACGCCACCGAGGAACACGCCACAATAAACAGCGTTATAACATATAAACATGTGGATAGCTGCAGAAATACGTCAAAGTCGAGGCTCAAGCCTGACCTCCACCTAAAGAAGCCCACTGTCTGCATTTCGTGGAATTAGGAGAGCATGATGTATTGGGAAATGATAGATATGCCTTGGTCAACAAAGAGTTTTACATAGTCCAGCTACACCGACTAAAAGAGGTTAATCGACTGAAAAGACCCTATTAAAAGACCAAACTATACTTCGTTACCACAACGTTAGGGTTCATATTGCACAGGTCATCAAATGCACACTCCAAAAACTCCATTAGTAGTTACCTTAGCAACCGCCTTGAATCGACGGATTGCCATAATTTCCGTTTCTCCTCGAGTATGAGTATAGTTATCCTGCCTCAACAACTTCTATAATAAAATGGGCAATTTTTGACGAAACGGAAAAGAAAATGTTTTCAGAAGTGTATGACCTTTGTAAACAGTAACATGAAAAGTAATATATAGTAATTGATTAACGTTGTCATCACAGAATAACCAGAAGTGAATCGGAGAAAATTGGAACTAACGGCTTAATAGTTTCGTTGGTGAAAGACAGCAGATTTGTTATATCCGTCCCTCTTTCACGAAACTATTAATGTGATATTTGCTTTTATTTTATTTAATTAAAAATTTTGGCCAAAATAATTTTTGAAAACTTGGAATGCTTGGCTGAGACAAGCACGGTTTGGACCCAAGTTAATTCTTTGGAGGTTTTTCTGTGGTTTGGTAATACGAATTTTGTAGCAAACAAAGGATTTGGAAAATAATAAGCCGCATTGTTGGAAATTATTGAACTTATACATTTCTTACAGGAGCCGCAAATGTATAATGGTTTGCCCACCAGGAGAGTGTTCATATTTTTTCGTGAATGTAGCAGGGTAAGTGTATTGCATTTTATTTATTTATTATTTAATTTCTGTGTTTCTATACGAATTTAGCGCTGGTTTGTTTGATGCTGATTTTGATGAGTGTTACGACTATAGCTAATGTGGTGTTCTTAAAAGACAAGCTAGGTGAGAAGCTTGTTCATTTATACTAGAAGCAGAAACAAAATTGGTCATTTTCAGGACCACCATATATTTTTCATGAAAGAGATAAAATTCTAAAACAAACCAATTATTTTTCTGTTTTCTTTTTCAAATCTTAAATTTGTTTATTTAATGATTTAATATTTATGCTTGTTTTTCTTAATTGTATTTTAATCTTTTTAATTGTCTTTTTGGAATAAAATTTGGAACAGATTGAACGTCGTTGGAATTTCGTCAGTGCAGGGGAAAATGTTATATCCTAGTGCTGTTCAGGCCAAACTGTAAAGTGATAAACAATCAAAACAAACTTAAGAAAACTGCAATCAAACAAGTCTGTTCATATAATAGCTTTCATCACAAGGTATTCTTTAGATTATTTAGGGTTTATTGGAAGCAAGTTCTACTATCAATAGTTCTAATTGGAGTTGACTAATCAAGCCTAATTTCAGTATGGATTTTGCAGAATGACAACAATTCCGACAAATTTATTGGAATGACCGTATACCACTAAATTTTGATCGGAACTACATACGTATATCAGTAGAATAAAACTTTATAGAAAATATCTTGCTAAGTGGCTATAACAATGTCTACATTCTCAGTTACAAAATAATGGACCATATTAAGAGATCACTTACATATGTTACATATATATGTAAGTTGACATCATTAATGCTGTACACAAAACAATATTACAAAGCATCGTGAATTCATATAGGTACAGGGTGTTCGCCGGAAGGTATACTACCTACTTTGTTTGTTTATAATTTTTGATTATATGAAAGAGAATGAATCTTTTACTGATAAATGTTTTATTTAATGTCGGCAATTATGTATGGAATACTATAACGGATAAATGCCCGCCTCTGTTAGCCTCTCAAATGCGAGTCCTTTTGGGCACATTTTTCTTTACATTCTCACACATTTCACGCGGCATTTCATTAATTTCATTACGAATATTTTCTTTTGGTAGCTCCAGCGATTTTGGTTTGTTTGCATAAACCGTTCTTTTCAGATATTCCCATAAAAAGAAGTTAACATCACCATTCCTTCAAATAATTTGTTGTGGAAAGAAGCCTCGCAGTAGTTCCATTGTAGTCCTGGCTGTATGCGACGTGGCACTGTCTTGTTGCAACCACATGTTAGTCAAGCCCAAAGAATGCACTTGTGGCGTTAAAAAGTGTTCAGCCATATCAGGATATCCCTCCCCATTGACAGTTATCGTTACGCCGTTTTCAGTTTCAAAGAAGTAAGGTAACAATGATTCCTCATGACCAAATTGCACACCAGACTGTCACTTTAAATGGATGCAAAGATTACTGATGAATAATTTGAGGGTTTTCCATTGCCCAGAATCGACTGTTCTGTTTATTCACATAACTATTCAAACGAAAATGTCCCTTGTCACTCATTATGATTTCTTCATGAAAATCTGGGCTGTCATGGGCGAGCTGTTACATTCTATTGGCATATGTACGGCAGCGTAAATGGTCTTCTGTCAACTGAATCTGAAATGGAAACAAATGCAAATCTTTGTACAAAATTGTTACCAAAGTCGTTCTTTGAAAATCAAGCTCCTGAGCACGGCATCGAATTGAGGGTAATGGATTGTTTTAAACACTTTCTTGAGCAGCAGTCATGGTTTCAGCCGATCTTGCAGTACATTGTGTTCTATGCTTGAGGCTATCAGCTACAGTCCTTCTTTCTTCGAAATCATTCACTACACGATAAATAGTGCACCTTGTTGGCACGTTGCTTCTCTCAAATATTTCACGTAACTTTCTCATCGTCACAGTAATCGATGATTGATTTTGATAAAATGTTTTAACAATTCAAACACGTTGGTTTACTGAATACTTTTCCATAATATATTTGCCACGCCTCTACTTCACGACTGCCAAATACGAACTGTAAAAACTGATGTTTATTGAAATGGAGGCAAAACAAAGTAGTATACCTTACCGGCAGACACCCTGTATATGCAACTTAGCAATTTATTTACTTTTTTTTTTCAAAAATTATAATTATGAAACAGAAACTTTTATAAGAGATTAGTTTGAGACGTTAACCGGACATCAGCGGAAGAAAAATGGGATCAAGAAGGTCGCTATAATTTGATAATTTCATTTTACCAGACAAAAAGCGGTATTAGCGATAAAAATGTCTTCATAGTATATAACACAACAGCGTTAACCAGGCATAACCATAGAAGCGAAAGATTAGGGGTAGCGTCGACATTGAGTTTACCAAATAAAGTAGTACTTATTTTAAATTCTCAGTAAAAAGACTGGGAGACATAAACCACACTTAGCAAATGCAAAAGAAAAAAAGCCACAAAATTATATGGCAAATATTTAAATCAATAATACTTAGTAATTATTGTAAAAACTTATGTTTTATAAGCTCTAGAATATCCTCTGCTTGTAAAGGTTATGACCGAACCTAAGTTGTGTCGACGTTCGGGTTGAAAGATCTTTAGGAAGATCTGTCGATTAATTGTTTTTGTTTACAAAGTTGTAAACAGAAAGTGTAATTAAGAATAGAAATTGTTATTGCTGTTGAAAACTTTACGAGCAGTGTAACACAAAACTGTGTTAAATAAAGGATTTTAACTCAAAACCAAGCATAGAGTTCATATTGTTTTAACTACTTTCTAAAGACGTAACAATATTATAGATATTCAATATTTCCAGGGGGAATAATAATAATAAAAAATTAAAATACATGTAGGAGTCGATTTTGATTTTACAAATGTGCTTCCTTACATATAGTATGTAAATCATTAATAAAATAGCAAATATATTCTTCAACTTCTACTAAAGGGTTCGCCATCTAAGGTTTTTTTCAACTAGTGCTTATTTCGTGAATGGTAATACTTAGTTCATGTCTGATTTGACAGATAATTAGTTTTATCCTACCGCTGAATGAATATGGTTGTGTATACGGTTTTTTCGCTTCGCTTAATAGGCCTGCGATCGACTTACAGAAAATGCCGATTTTGCCAAAAAAAAATCATCTTTTCTTCTTGCTCATTTTAATCTTGGCGGATATGTAAACAAGCAAAATTTTCGCATTTGGGGCACAGAAAATCCGCACGCATACATTGAAATGCCGATACACCCAAGACGAGTCACTGTTTGGTGCGGATTTTGGTCCGGAGGCAAAATTGGGCCATTTTTCTTCGAAAATGAGCAAGGAGTGGCCGTTACAGTCAAAGGCGATCATTATTGGGCCATGTTGAACGAAAAGATAGGTGTTACGCCAACAAGCCAGAGACAATTGATGCTTTAAAGGACAATATTCGTGAAGCCATTGGTGAAATACAGCTGCACACAATCGATAATGTGCTTAAAAATTGGACCGATCGTGTAGGCTACTGCATGGCTAGACGAGGCAGCCATTTTAATAAAATTATTTTCCATTAGTAACCGGAAGAACTGTACTTTCAAATAAAAAAAGAAATTTGAGAAAATATTCAGTAGTTTTTTTTTTATATCATTTTCAAAAAAAAATAAAAATTATTTGGCAGAACCTTTACGTTGGTTAACTAGTTTGTAATATTTTTTTATCAAAGACTTTATTAATTTATATTATTTGGCGTCTTTCGTAAAACGTACTTTGCGACGCGCTTCGTCGTAAACGCCAAAATTGCAATTTTTGAACTTTTCAAACCATTTTCGTGCCTGGTCTATGATACCTTCTCCCTATACATTGCAAATATCTTAAGCTGCTTCCACAGCTTCATTGTCCTTAAGAAGAGCAGGTGCGGAAAATGTTGTTTTTTATTTTGGTTTAAAGCCTCAAACGTAGCAAAAAAAATTTACTAAAAGAATAGCAACGTTTTGTATAGCAGAAAGAGCTCTATCGTACCAATGACATACACTTTGTTAAACAGTGAAAAATTGTTGTATAACAAAATAAAATATCAAAGCGCTAGGAACTTAGTATCGAACCCAATAAATTGATTTTTGATGCTTCCGATCCATTAAATTATCAATACTTTTGCTAAAAGAAAGTTTTTTTTTGAAAGTGTAAAAATGCCATCATTAAATCTTCAAATCTCTAAAATTCTTTCTTTAATATTATAAATTATTATTCATTCTAAATTATTATTTCCAGTACAATATTATTTTTTCTTACTACGATATTATTTTATTGTCAGTGTTGCCAACTTTTTATGATCAAAAAGCGCAGACCTAGGACTCAAAAGGCGCTAAAAAGTACCAAATTATAATTTATGAAAATATTTGCAATCCAACCGCGCTGTGAAAAAGCGTTAATATAATTTAAAGCCAAAAAATATACTAAAATTGTAAAGAAACAATTTCTTCTATTGAATTTTCCATTTTTACAAAGATTTTTTGATAATCTGAACGATTTAAAAATGAAATTAAAAACGATTTAGAACAAAACAACAACTTCAAGACTTTTCTTAATTTTTTGGTGTTGCTGTTTAACGTTGTACTCGATTATGTGTTGCAACGTGGTATAACCTTGGGACTTAACACAAAGTTGTAAGACCTAGATTACTCAGATGACATCTATCTCTTTGCTAACAGACATTGCGAAATGCAATGAGAACTTGACTCTATAGAGTTAGAATTATACAGAGTAAGCCTGCGGATAAAAATCTTCAAAACCAAAATTATATGAATCAATCAACGCTAATAACACAACAATCTTCCGAATTCTGAATCAGAAATTTGGGAGATGCCAGTCTTTTTGACGTACTCACGACGTCCGGAGATCCCAGCACTGATATTCAGAACAGATTGGACGTATTCAGGCCGACTAATTGCTATAGGGCGTTCTCTTCTATTCAGGCATTTATAAACCACTGTCTACGGTGGATTTTGAAAATTTTCTGGCCATAAACCAGATCACACCAAGTTCTTGTAATAAAGGAAACTGAGAACCAAACCAAACTAAACAGAAGAGTCGGAAGGCAAGCTCATTACTAGAGAAGACAGATTGAAAGGGAAGCGTGACTTGGTATCAGATTAGATCATCGACATTAGTTAGGCGTAAATGGAAAGAATTCGGTATGGCTCTGTGATCCCAGTAGGATATTTAAAGGTGTAGTAACAAATAACAAATTAATTAATTAAAATTGTTAGCTTTCTAAAATAACTTATAAGTTTTGAAAAATGGGATCTTAGATTTGAGATACGTTTCACAAACACTATTCTTATCTTATAATTTCTACAGCATGAAGGCTTAAAACAATTGTTTATATGAATTAATGAGTTTATTGAATTTATTAAATTTATATTTCTTATAAACAATTGCAAGAAGAAAAGCGCTATTCTAGAGCGTTTACTTGAAAAAATCGTTATAGCTCTGTGATTCCCTTGGGATCTTGAAAGGTGTGATAACAAATAAGTTTAATATTTTAATTAATTAATTAAAATGTTTAGCTTTCTAAAATGACTTATAAGTCTTGAAAAACCAGTTCTTAGGTTTGAAATACGTTTCAAAAACACTATTCTTATTCGTTTTTTCTCAAATATTATCTGGAATTACGTAATTTCTACAGCATGAAGCGTTTTAAGCCAATAGTTTATATAAATTAATGAGCTGAATTTATTAAATTTATATTTCTTATAAACAATTGCAAGAAGAAAAGCGCTAACCTAGAGCGTTTTTTTCAAGAAGTGCTAAAGAGAAAATAGGCGACTTTTCTTTAGTTAAAACGCACTAAATATAGCCCTAAAGGCGCTAAATTGGCAACACTGTTTATTACCTTGTTTAACAAAAACAAAAAGAAATAATATCGCTGTCATTTTCAAAAACCCACAGCTGTTCACATGCTATTTATTTGTAAGCCAGCTAGTTTTGTGGGATAATATAGCCAATAAATATACGATATTTGTGTTGAAATGTAAAAAAAACTATTATTTTATAAAAAAAAACAATATTTTAAATAGTTATCCGTAGTTATATAAAATCCTATCATATATTGCATGGCTTTGTTTAAATATTGAAAAAACCAGTATTAAACAGATTAAATAAGCAGGTGGAAATATTAAAAAAAGTAATAAAATTAAAAATAATAAATATTAAAGTTGCAAAAGGATATAACTGCCTTGCTTTAGATTTAACTCTGATGATAGCATTTGGCAGTTTTTTTTTAAGATTAAAGTTAATTAAGACGAGTATTTTATATTTTTTTTACTTATTAAAGCTTTAAACAAAATGTCTTACCTGTTTTAATTATGCATATGCATTTAGTCCACCAATGTCTTGCTATTTTTTAATTTTCCTTTTATGTAATAGGTCTTCTTGTTGTAATATATTATTTAACGAATTATTTTTAAAACTATTTTTCTTTTAAACTTCTTTTAACATAACGTTTTTCCCTCTATTACGTGGTATTCCTGCACTTCCCCGTATTGTTAAACAAAATACACTTTCTTTTCTAGCGTTTGTTGTAGAATATTTTCGTTTAATAACTAAAAATGATTTCTTTTTTTAAATTAACATTTTAAATTAACATTTTAAATTAACATTTTATTTTAATTTCTATGAATACTTATTTATAATCACTTATAAAAAGTCAACTTTTCTGAATTTATTCACGCTTAAAATAAAAGACATCTTTTTAACACATCACTTTAATTTTAGCACATAAAAAACTACTTTTGTATCATAAGCCGTACGTCTTTATACACTGATTATCATAAGATCGAAATGATTTATTATTGAGAAAGCAATAGTTGATCATAAGTAACGCTTGTTCTTTGCTGAATACAATAATTTGATGAGTAAAAGAGTTTTTTACAATAATATGTTTTTTACAATAATATATGTTTTAAAACTCATTGTTGTTGTTTTCAAAGTACTAAAATTATAAAAGACAAAGTAAAAGCGAGAGTAATTTGATAATTAGAGCAAAATGTTGTAAAACACTAGGCGCAGAGGTGCCAGATAATTTTTACTGAAAATCGGCATTATAGGCACTTCGATTAAAAAAAAAACGACAAAAAATCGACAAATTAAATTTTTATTAACAAAAACTAACAAAATAGAACAATGCAGCAATGTTTTGAACATATAAAATAGTATAAAAATAAAATAAAGGTTATACAAACAAATTGTATTTTATTGTTAGTACAATGATGACATTTGCTTATCACAATATTCAAGAAAAAAAATGTGCAGCAAAGTGCAGGGAAACAGCGAACAGCAAGATAACGGTCTCAAGCACACGCTAGGCTTCACAAAGCTTTCGCTGATCATGAACTATTCCAAACTTTAAGAAATATCTACGTTAAACTCAGAAGTATATCTAATTGAGCCTTTTTTGAATGAACTGCCTAAGGGAGCCCATCAAAAAAGTCAACAGCTTTATGTAGGGTAAAATCTGTTTTTTACACCCAGCCCACAAAGTTTTATTGGGTTTTATTAAAGCTTTAAATTTCTTACAATTATACAATATTTTTTTATTTGTTAGTACTTTTTCTATGTCGTCTTGGTAGGACCAAGGACCGTGAACTATGAGAAAAATGGCCGGAATAGGAGGACAAACATGATAAAATTATTATCTTCTGTGACAACGCTCAGCTTCACGACGCAAATGTTGCAATAACAAATTTGAGAAACGGCCAAATGCGCGTCCGCCATATTCTCCGTACATTGCTTCTCCTTACGACTTGCTGTTTCGACGGATACAATATGATTTGGCAGGTCACCGCTTTTCTTTTTTGGAAAAATCGAAAATTGGCTTCAAAATTGGATCGCCTAAATAGACGAGATGTTTTTTCGAAACGATATTCAAAATTTACCTGAGAGGTTGTTAAACTAAATTTGTTTTACTGATTATACAAAAGAACTTAAAATCCCACCCGGAGTTTTTTTTAAATATAATACCTAATAAAACCTGTGTGAGCTTAATTGTGTTACCCAGTGGGTTGCCAACGCTGGCTTAAAGTGACTTTATTAGAAATATTGAACTCCAATGACAAAATTCGTTAAAAACAATTCTAGGAGGCTTTCTGTCTATTTTATGATAGAAAACTTTGTACTAATTGGCCGATTATTGCAATTTAAGCATTTATACTTTATTTCGTCCGATTATCTGTTTAATTAATTTCAGTATTCTGAAAAATTTAAAATTTTGCTTAAACAAATAAAGTTGTGCTTTTTGATTTCCGCGAAAAATCGGTATTTTTGGAGCAAAAATCAACAAAACCGGCATTTTGATAATTTTAAAGCAAAAAATCGGCAAAATGCCGATAAATCGGCAAATGTGGCAGGCCTGACTAGGCGATTTTATTTTTTTGTTTACATATATAGGAAAAGACGATATTAAAAGGAGAGAAAGAGAGTAAAAGCTTTCTCTTATTGTTTTGTTTATATTTTTAATTTTTTACAAATACGACCAATGTTGCCATATATTTTTTATAAAAACTGAATACTTAGAAAAAAAAAAACTTATTTGCAAGTGAAAAAACTGCATATTCATAAAAAAGTAAATAAATAAAAGTATAATTTATTTCATAGTGTGTTTTTTATTCAAACAGAACACAATAAATTAGTTTTGATGTACAAAAATGTTATACATCTGTGCTCGAAATTGACATTTTTTTCCGACAAGCAGGGTCTTCATTGCGTTAACCGAATTCGAATAAGCTGAATCCATTAGTACTAACCGTTTTCTTAGGTTAGCTCTTGTTTTCGAGATATATCATTATTTAGGATATGTAGGAGGTTGCACAAAATATAGTTTGTCAAGATAATTAAGTTTGACTTTTATCTTTAAAAAGAATAGTGTTTTTGTTTTCTTTTTTCAATTCCTTTGTTAATTCAATTTTATATTGATATTAGCTAACAAATAACAGCAAAAAGGAAAAACAATTAATTTTAATTCAAAAATAAGATAAAAGATAAAAGAAACTCAAGAATTTGTTGTCAAGAAAAGATTTTTGCGTACTAGCATAATATTAATAAATGGGATGAAAATATTGAGTTGCAAGATAATCAATATTTTTCTTGGCCAAGTTTTTAAGAAAAGAGCCTACTGTTTTAGGTTATTATGGATGACAGAACTTGAACTTCGGCTTACTATTACTATAAAGAATAATTTTTTTAGCACTATTAAATTAATACCACATTAATATATCAATATTGTTCTCAATGAAACAAATTTCTCATACTCCTTTAGTAGATATTCACCCCTAAACCATCACCGGAAGTTTCCTATAGTTTACAGTTTGAGTTGTGTGTCGACTTTCCAACGCTTTTAAGGGTTTCTTCCATACTTTATTAGGGCCGTCATTATAATAAACACTTTTATTGTCTTGTCACAAAATATGATTTGATCCCGGTAGTCGTCAAGCCTGGAAATAAGCGGTAGAGCAAAAGACACTCGCATTTCTTTGTGTTGAATTGTAAGCAGTAGTTTTTTAGCGTTACTCTATATAAAACAGTCGTTCTTTTTCAAGACTTGCCTTACCGTTTAGTGGGAAACTGTCACACAACATTCATTTCTGAAATCAGCAGAAAGTGTTCTTGTGGATACCAATACATTTTTATTCACTCTTCTTCGTAACACACGTTATGTTTTGTTATGATTATTACATAGGAGCTGTGGTGAATATAATAATGGCAACCTATTTTCGTTTTTAGCGAATCCTAAATTTTTGACATAGATTGTCTTCTTGTTGACAACATTTCAGATAATGCTTGAACCGCTTTATCGATCTGGTGACTATAGCAAACCAACTAATTTACATCCGAAGCTGTTCTGTTGTGAGACATTTTCAAGTCTCGTATATTCAGCATTACTTTGATAATAAAAACAAAAACTTTCATTTAAATGTTGCAATAGTTACTTGACTAATGAAACGAAACAACAAAGAAAATATTTGGACAGAAAATACACCAGATAAAAAAAAAACATAAATAATAAAAACATTTTCTCGACAACAAAATTTTAGGATTTCTTTCTATTTTTATCTTATTTCCCTGTCCAAATGTTTCATTTTTGTGTTACTTTGCTGTTAGTTGTTAGTAAGTAATCAAATCATTTTGAACTAAAAAAAAATATTCAAAAGAATAAATCAAAAAATCCGTTTGTTAATAATAAAATTTAAAAAGAAAACTTTTTCAAAATGTCCTTGACAAACTGTATATTCGCGTTACTCAAAAATGGTTATGATTATTGAATAAACTAAAAGACCTAAATTGCGCAATAGAACTGCCTGTAAGAAGGGCTGAATCTCTCTTTATCTGCGTTTAGGCGTTTGGCAAAAGTACAGTTGGATAACTTTATTGCTTTTTGACAAAAAAACAGAAAAAGAATTAAACTTAATTAGACTTAAATGTATCACACACTGTGTGAATTCTCTCTTTCTTTATGGGCAGTGGTCAAAAAAAGGAATAACTATATTGTCGCATGAAAAAATAAGAGTAAACCTCACAGCAGTTGTATTAAGCAAACGGGGTTCAATTCTTAATTTAGAAATTGTAACTAAAATACCAAAATTAAAGATAAAAAACTTAAATATTAACATTGGAAAATCTACACATCAAAACTGTTCAATTCTTGAAAAAAATGTAAAATACAAACAAATCTGCCTACTTGGTAACACCGAATATGACGAAACGAAAGAGAGAGAGAGATATTAAAAAGTAGATAAATAAATCTCCGAAGCCAGATTAAATATGTAAATAAAGTTTTTTTGTGTGTAATAGCTCTTGTTATTTATCATAATGAATACAATAATTTTTTTTATGCGAACAACAATTTAATGAAAATGAGTGTGTTTATCAAAAAAAAAAAAAAGAAAATATCACGTCATATAGTAATGCATGCACTTGCTTGTCTTCTTAATGTGGGAAATATTATAAATATTTTCTTATTTTTTGTATTTGTTTCGCAAATAATTGAGTTTTTAAAGAAAGAGACTTAACAAGAAGTAAATTTACTAATAAGAGCTAACGCTCTTCGTAAATTTTGTTTTGTAGTACAAAATGAAAAGCAACTCTCATGCCAGAGTTGCAAAATGGAAATATTAAAATTGTACTCAGAAGATCGTAAAATTGCATTTTTTCGACCCCAATTGTACCAAAAATATTTTTTTTTTTTTTTGATTAGTTTTCATTTTGTATTTTTTTTTTATTTATTTAAACAACAAAATTGTACCTAAAAATGAATTTTTATAATAATATAGTTCGCATTTGTACTTAAAAGTTCATTTATACTTTAAATATACATCTTTAACCCTCTAAAGTGTGGTCTGTCAGACACCACAAAAACTCTTTTTTGCGTAACTTCGTGCAATTTGAATTAACAAAATCAAGCATATTTTCAAGAATAATGTATTTTATTTCAAATTTAAACCTCATGTTACGTTTAAAACTATTTACTGTTATAGTGTGTATACACAATGAAATCCATATACGCAAGGCATTTTTCATTCAGTTTGAATGTTTTGACATACATACTGCAATCAACAATGAAATCATAAACGCAATATCAGTTATAGTATTTTATATTATAGGATAACATTGCGAGAAAAGTACACTACACATCAGCTAAACTATGGTATAAGCACATGTTTAATGTACAAAAACGGTCTATCGATATACATACCATATGTATGAGACTAAATTGTTTTTAATAACAAATTACTTGGTATTTTAAAACTAAAGCAGCTAAAATTTTATAACCTTCACAAATCTTTTGTCTGAATAAGATCAGAAACTGTAGGCATATAAATCATATTTCGTTCTTTCGTTTTAATAAATCACTTAAACGATAACTTAGGGAAACTCCATTAAAATATAAAAATAAGCTGGGAAAGTTCCTAAATTGTACCAATTGAGTAATTGGTGTACCATTGTACTTTTGAGTCCGAAGCTGTACCAAAAAAGTACAATTTTACCAACATTTTCAACCCTGTCGCAGATCAAGGTTAAAAAGATTATTTTTTATGATTTTTCTTTTTCTTTGCATTAATTTGAGCTGAGTTTCTCTTATTACTTTTTATTATCGCAATTATTCATTTCCAAATTCAATTTCTCTTTATTTCTTTCTAATTCTGTCTTTACTTTAAATTTCTCTGATTTTTCCATAACTTTTTTCCGTACTTTCTCTTAAATTTTTGATTCTCGTTTAATTTTTTACATAATTTCTCTTATTTATTTAAATAAGAAGAAGCACGTACACAAATTTTAAGCAATCATAAGAACAATAAAGACATTAAAAAAAAGGTTACAGATATCCCTCGAGAAGTATGTAAATTATGAAATGATAAAAGGTTAAAAGCTCAAAATTTAAATAATTTTAATAATAAGAGAAAATACCGGAGATAAAATATTGCTCGTTGGACTGAGACCTTAATAACTTTGCCACTTATAGAATGCTTAAGATCGTGTCATGTGTTTTTGACATAAAGAAAAAAAATATATGTATATATTTAAGTATACATAAATATATGTGGATAGGGCGGATTGATATTGAGGCTACCTAAGTAGGAAAAAACATTTTTTTTTTCAAAAACCATTCATTTCTCAACATAGTCTCCTGTTAGCTCAATACACTTAGTAAGACGATTTTCCAACTTTTTTATACCATCTGAATAATACGATTTTAGGAACTCCTCAAAATACGCATTAGTTTCGGTAATCACGTTTTCGTTTGAGATGAATCTTTTTCCTGCGAACCATTTTTTCAAGTTTGGAAACAGGAAAAAGTCACTATGGGCTAAATCTTGACTATAAGATGGATGACCAATCAATTCGAAGTGGATTTCTCGTATCTAATGCTGTATGAACCGGTGCCTTGTCTTGCAGAAGGAGCAGTTTTCTATTGTTTAAATGTGGTCGTTTTTCCTTGGTTGCATCAACCAATTGATCCAATAATGCACGATAATACTCTCCTGTGACTGTGGAGCTCTTTTCAAGATAATCGATTAGAAATATTCCGTGTGCATCCCAAAATACAGTGGCCATAACCTTGACAGCCGATTTCGCTGTCTTCGTCTTCTTCGGAGCACCTCCACCAGCTTCCACCCATTGCTTCGATTGATTTTTGGTTTCATGTGTGTAGTGGTGGACCTACGTTACATCAACAGTTATTTATCTTCGCCAGAAATCAGCAGGATTATGCTTTATCATGTCCAAACACCGCTGTGAAGTGATCTGTCGAACTCGCTTTTGTTCAACACTGGGCAAACGCGGCACCCATCTTGCCGATAGCTTTTTCATATGCAAATGTTCATGCAAAATGTTGAATCCACGTTCATATGATATGTTTCCGATTTCAGCAATCTCACGAATTTTGACCCGGCGATCATTCATAACGATATCGAAGATTTTCTTCATATTTTCTTCAGTAACAACCTCTTTTTGCCTTCCTGTTGATGGTATTGTTGCAGTGCTTGTTCGGCTTGTTATTGAGCTTTTCTTTTGTCTCTTTCGCCGTTTTGCCTCTCACATAATTCACTTTTCTCCATTTTTCAAGAAACACAAAAGTTGCTTACTTCAAACGACTACAACAAATAAACTAATCGATGAATTTGGCTAAAATTTTAACAGCTGACGTTTGACAGATCGTAATTTCTAAGAAAGAAAAAGTTTTTGTGTTTGTGCTGCCATCTAGGATGAGTTCACCTAAGGTCGGCAATTTTTGTATTCATACTTAAATAACTAAGAATAAAAATAATTATGTAGTAAAGATATATGAAATTTATAAATATACTCAGATTTCTATATGTTTAAAACAATTTAAGGTTTGATAAGTATTTTTGATAGTATTTTCCTCTAATTGGTGACTGTCTTTGGGTTTTTCTGAAAATGCTTATTTCCTTAACAAGGGAATGGCGAATAAAAAATGTCAATAATAACCTTAAAATAATTAATTTTCAATCGAAAATGTTTTCTAAATGTAGAAAAAATTTTTTTCTCTAATTTTAAGCGATGCCGGCAATAGGAACGAAAAATTTGCATTGGAGTGCCGACTACTGATACGCCACTGATTATCACTTGTTCCTATGGCCGGCAGTAGTTTTTACTACTAGTTTTGTTAAGGCTTAGATATCAAAATACGTTAAGACTTCTAGTAATAAAAAAATATTAAATATTTATATCTTTTTCAACATCGTCTTAAGTAACACTAGCCAATGATCGATAATTGTACGCAAGACAGCCACATCACGAGCCAATGAAGTCTTAAGAAAATTAATGTTTGGCTTTATTTTGTAAAACATGACCACTAAAGGGGACAGTTTGTGATGCTGGTAGTCCAGATCAGGGCTACCACAGTTGGCACATATTTGGGAGCCGCGAGTGCGCCATTTTAGCCTTATGGGCAGTCTCTAAATCTTGTTCTAAAATCTACAGCTGGTTTTGGAAAAGGCAATGATTAGGTGACTTCATAACCATTTTAAAATGGATTTCTGGGAAACTTTGGCTGATGTACACAGAAATGCAAGTTGGTGACCTCATAGTAAACTGGATTACCTTACCTTTTCGACGCGTGGGTTGAGCTCAGATATTTGTCTAGACTCTGTGCTTACATCTTGTCATTTCGTTTATTATACTTCTTTGGTTCGGTCAATATATTTCATCCATAAACAAAATTTTTCTGACCAAATTATCATCTTACTTCTTCAAAAGGCGTTTGGACTTTTCTACAAGTGTCAGGTATTACGTTTTAAAGCCACAAATTTAGGTCTATTTCAATGATTGGATCATGAACCTTTGTGTGATATTATATTTCAGAGTTCTGGATTTGAAGGCTTCAATGACATGCTATGTTCGGACTGTAACTGAGCGACTTGGGAGTATGCCCGTTATGTGAGCGGTCCATGGTAAAAGCTGACACATTCTGAAATACCAGTTACAGACTTAAGATTTAGAGGTTAGCTTTCAGAAGCCATATAATATAATTCCATATAATATATTACTTTGTGATCTATTTTTTGTTTGTTTTTGGCTTTAACGTAACCTGAATTATACACAAATAATATTCAGGATTTTCTGACATGAATTTGTATTTCATGCCTGATTGATCTGACTGAACATATAGAATGCGAAAAACATTTTTTTTATATAAGTAACAGAGTGAAATCAAAATCGATTTATTATTATCTGTACTATCTGTATGATATGCCGACAATAGGAACATAGTATGCCGAATACTGGAAAATTAGTGTCGACTACAGTAAATTTCTCAATTCTAATTAAAAATATATTTAAATTTAACTTAATAACCTGAAACAAACCAAACTAACAAATTGAAATTACTAGTCTACCACATTCACAAGCGTGAGGGCAGTAGCTTGAAATAAACAAAAGTTTTAAATTGCCGACTGTTGGTACATTCACCCTATAAAGTCACCAAAGCAAATTGTCTTCTTTTATATTTATAAATTGAAATTGCCCTTGGGCTGCTTGCAGATAAACGGATTCGATGAAGAGGGCTTTCTCTCTTTTCTAATAAAATGTAATTTCTCTGAATACTGAACAATAAAACATCCCTAAGAATATATACCTTTAACACTTGTGAATAATTTATCTAAAAAATTTTTAACTGTAATATTTTCACTATAAAACTTAATTTGACTCAACAAGATGCATCTTATTGTACAGTTTAATCACAGGAGACCATTTCTATGTCCAAAAATATCAAGAGCTGATAAATTTGAATTTAGAAAAAAAGTCAAACGCTACACATTAAAAAAATAAGTAAATAAATAAATAAATAAATAAATTAAAAAAATCGTGTCCATAGAATCTGATATGTTGATACCATAACCATAACGCATTAAAATATATTATATTATATATAAATTTCACCTATTTTTGTTGTAAATAAACTACGAAAACTTTTAACTGCCAATAAAATTTTTTAATGTCCAATAAAACCTGTGTGGGATGGATCAACCATGTGAGCGTTTTTTTTTTTTTTGTCAATTATTTAGGTAGCATATTGGCTTTCCATAAAGCATCCATTGCTCTACTTTAGTTTTAGTTATCAAGTTGATTTTGAAGCTAAGCCGATGATGAATATGCCTAAGTTTGTCACCGTATAATTATGAGTTGTGGCCTAGAGCCCTGTTAAGTGGTGGTGGTGATCCTTACTAGTAGTAACTTCAAAAGAGGCGTCTGTTTTTTCATTAAGCAAAAAAAAAACAGGCTTTGCTCGAAGCCTTAACTTAGTATGGCGATCGTATAAGGCTGCCAAAAGGTCAATCAATCAAAAACTACGCTAAAATCAACCTTATTTACGGAATTATCCATCTGCTATCCCTAAAAGTCATATGATTACTATGTAACTATTCAGAAAACATCATTATTCAGGGTTGTCTTATGATTTTTAAAACATTTTAGTTTAAACTCTTCTAAAATCTATACCAAAGTTAAGTGATTTAATACTCAAATAATAAATGTCACTTTAAATTAAAATGCATTAATTATAATATTCTTGTTTGTTTTGGCCTCAATATAGGCCAAAGACTTAAATTGTAATAACAAACCATAGACCATTTAAATTTGTAATAAGTGTACTACCAAGAGCACAAATTCAAAGAAAATATTATCAAAATCATGCTTGTAAAATAAGGAAACCACAACAGAAGCATACTTAAAGTGAATGTAGGAAAAGAAAGAGTAAGACAGTGAATGCAAAGACTCTCAACTTTTAAAATTCTATGAATTGTAGTTATATAAAGACTGTTCAGGATTAATGTCTTACATATAAGTAAAGGGTCCGCCAAATTATTTTTTGAAAATGCTATAAAAAAAACTACTAAATATTTTCTCAAATTTCTTTTTTTATTTGAAAGTACAATGTTTCCGGTTAATAATGGAAAATAATTTCATTCAAATGGCTGCCTCGGCTGGCCATGCAGTAGCCTACACGATCGGTTCAATTTGTAAGCACATTATCGATTGTGTGCAGCTGTATTTCACCAATGGCTTCACGAATATTGTCCTTCAAAACGTCAATTGTCTCTGGCTTGTTGGCGTAACACTTATCTTTGACGGCACCAGACAAATAATAGTCTAACGGTGTTAAATCGCAGCTCTGAGGTGGTTAAACGACATCAGCTCTGCGGCTGATAATGCGATCTTCAAAAACAGGGCGCAAAACATCAAGTGTAGCTTCGACTGCGTGGCACGTAACGCCGTCCTGCTGAAACCAAATGTTGCTAATATCCTCCTTTTCATTTTTGTGATCAAAAATTCGTTCAACATGTCCCGATAATGATCGCCATTGACTGTAACGGCCACTCCTTGCTCATTTTCTAAGAAAAATGGACCAATTATGCCTCTGGACCAAAATCCGCACCAAACAGTGACTCGTCTTGGGTGTATCGGCTTTTCAATGTATACGTGCGGGTTTTCTGCGCCCCAAATACGACAATTTTACTTGTTTACATACCCTTCAAGATCAAAATGAGCTTCATCTGGAAAGATGATTTTTTTTTGGCAAAATCTGCATCTTCTGTAAGTCGATCGCAGGCCCAGATTCCCAGCGTTGTTCAAGCGTATACACAACCATATTCGTTCAGCGGAAGGATAAAACTAATTATCTGTCAAATCAGACATGAGCTAAGTGTTTACTATTCACGAAATAGGCACTAGTTGAAAAAAAAAAACGTTAGATGGCTTGTTGCATAGTGTAATCTGTATCATTTGAGAATTGTAGAGCTTTTGCATTTAAAACCAGCTTCTCTTCGTAGTGAACGTCATTAGTGTACTGCTTGTACACTATTTGTATATATTTATCAGTTCAACAGTGATTATCCTAGACCTTAAAGTACTCAGGATTCTTCTGATGATCATACCCAACACACCCTCTACTAACAAAGCATTTTTAATTCCCCATATGAAGTTTTATTAGAAGCTCATAAAATGTCAATAAACAAACATAGAACTATTTCATCATACTCGTTAGTTGTTTTAGAGCTCAAATTTGAAGTTAAAAAAATTCTTTAGACTTTTTGAAACACTAAGAAATACTTTTCAACATTAGATTCAGTGATCTGAGTTTGAAATTTTGTGACTTACCTTTTAACATTTGACAATTTACTTCTTGGTTAAGTATCTGTATATTGATTTGTTGTTTTCATATTCTAAACTATTTGGATTCAATTTCACACTTTCTGCTTTTGAGTTAAGAAACTATTTTTATTGCTTTATTTTAGCCTTTTGGCCGTTTTATTTTATGGCCTCATGGCTTAAATATGTAAATACTGACACTGTGTTGTTGCTTAGTTTCTATGCAGCAAATATACTGAAAAGAAATAAAGGAAAATATGGAATAAATTAAATTTAATAAATACATAGAGGCATTAAAAGAAGTCATTATCACCACTAGGATAATGACCGGATATGAATATAATGATGATAGAAAGCTTTGGAATAATATTTTATTTAACAATACTCACCCAGATTTTATACAAAAAGCGGTAAAAGAAGTAAAAGTAGCGCCTCTAAAAAAACATCTATCAATTCAAAGTTTTTTTTTTTCTTATATTCACAATTCTATTTGTAAAAAATTTTTTATATTAGGGCAACTGAAAATCCATCCGAAAATTTAAAAATTCTGGTTTAATTAATAATTAGTTGCTATGTGCCAATGTAAAGCGTGTTTTTATAGAGGTATAGAACTTTAAGTTGGCCTAACTTCTTAAGATGGCGACCGATTTAACAGCTGTCAAGCGATTTATGCTTAGTTTGGTTTGGCAATTCATCATGAATGGACTCATGCCTGAACAGCGATTGCAAATAGTGCGAATAGTTCCCGATTTTCATAAGCGAATTTTGTTTAGCGATTAAGCGCACTTCTGATTGAATGGCTACGTCAACAAACAAAACTGCCGCATTTGGAGTGAAGGTAATCCTCAAGTGTATGTGGAAACACCGTTATATCCAGAAAAACTGACTGCTTGGTGCGCTTTATGGGCTGGTGGAATCATTGGTCCGTACTTTTTCAAAAACGATGGCCAGAACGTTACAGTCAATGGTGATCGGTATAGAGCCATGATTACTAACTTTTTCATTCCTGAATTGAATAACCATGATGTGGTTTCAACAAGATGGCGCAACATGTCACACAGCTTGTGTCACAATAGATTTATTGAAAGACACGTTTGGTGACCGCCTAATTTCCCGTTTTGGACCTGTAAATTGGCCTCCAAGATCTTGTGACTTAACACCGCTAGACTACTTTTTGTGGGGCTATGTAAAGTCATTGGTCTATGCGGTAAAGCCACAAACGCTTGACAGTTTGGAAGCCAACATTCGCCGTGTTATTGTCGATATACGGCCACAAATGTTGGATATAGTCATCGAAAATTGGATGTCCAGATTGGTCTACATCCGCGCCAGCCGTGGCGGTCATATGCCAGAAATCATATTTAAAATGTAATGCCACAAGATTATCTTTCGGATAAATAAAATTCATGTCAATCGAATAATCCACCGTTCTTTTATTGCAACTTAAAGTTCTATACCTCTATAAAAAACACCCCTTACTTCAATATCGAGTATTACAGCTCTGTCGGGTAGTGTATTATTTTTCATGTTCGTTAGTTGGTCACGGTTTCTACAACCTACTTAACACAGTATTGTCAATCAAGTAAATAAAGATAATTCATATTATATTCTTTGATGATAGAAAAAAATCGAGATCGAGCTACAAAGAAAATTCTACGCTATCGAACCGATGTAGAAGACCCAACTGAACTTAGTGTTTTTATAAAAAACCAGATATAAATTTTTTATTGCACAAATTACACGGAAATGATCAATTTGAGTGATATAAATAACGTATTTGAACCACCATTTACGTGAAGCACTCCGTACGATACATTGAGAGAATATTTAAATTAAGATGATCCACCGTTTAATGACATAAAAATTCCGTCACATATACAAGGAACGGAACGACATGTTCAATTCCTAGCTACCGTTTCCAAGCGAGTTATAACAGATAATGTAGACGTTGTTATGACAACGACATCAGAGAGCCGTGCGAAATTGCCCAGACTCTAGAGCAAAAAAGATTTTGAGCAATAATTTTTTTAGTTTCTTTTCTATTAATAAGTTGTATTAAAGAAAAGCCATTTCCCTGATTGTTTAATGTAAAGTGCTAAACATGGTAATTTTGTGAAATTTTTGTATGGAGACCCTACCAGGGAGGTTCCAGGGGGTGGGTTGGCCTTTCAAAGTTAGTGTGGGTCAGTCATACATTTAAACTCGATTGGGGCACTTTAAATGCCTCAAAGTGAGATTTTTAAAAATTTTACATTTGGGTCAAAATAAGAAACATCAGAATTTATTTTAGAGGTATGGTTCCTTGGGCAAAGTTTCTTATTTTGATCCAAAGAATACTATTTTCCTTATCAATTGCGTCCCTACAAATCGATATATATAATATAGTAGTAATATATATAAAGGGTTCGCCAAATAATTTATTTTTTTTTCAAAATGCTATAAAAAAACTACTGAATATTTTCTCAAATTTTTTTTTATTTGAAAGTATAATCCTTCCGCTTAATAATGGAAAACAATTTCATTCAAATGGCTGCCTCGGCTGGCCATGCAGTAGCCTATACGATCGGTCCACTTTTTAAGCACATTATCGATTGTGTGCAGCTGTATTTCACCAATGCTTTACGAATATTGTCCTTCAAAGCGTCAATTGTATCTGGCTTGTTGACGTAACACTTACCTTTGACGGCACCCCAGCGGTGTCAAATCGCAGCCCGAGGTGGCCAAACGACATCAGCTCTGCGGCTGATAATGCGATCTTTAAAAACAGGGCGCAAATCATCGAGTGTAGCTTCGGCTGTGTGGCACGCAGCGCCGACCTGTTGAAACCAAATGGTGCTAATATCCTCCTCTTCAATTTTTGTGAACAAAAATTCGTTCAACATGGCCCGATAGCGATCGCCATCGACTGTAATGGCCACTCCTTGCTCATTTTCAAAGAAAAATGGCTCAATTATGCTTCTGGACCAAAATCCGCATCAAACAGTGACTCGTCTTGGGTGTATCGTCTTTCAAATGTATGCGTGCGGGTTTTCTTTGCCCCAAATGCGACAATTTACATACCCGCCAAGACCAAAATGAGCTTCATCTGAAAGGACGATTTCTTTGGCAAAATCGGCATCTTCTGTAAGTCGATCGTAGGCCCAGATTCAAGCATATACACAACTATATTAGTTCAGCGAAAGGATAGAACTAATTATCTAATTAATTACAATTATTAATTATTAATTATTATAAAGTTTGAATTTAAAAATGCAATAAAAGAAAAATGGTTTGAATTTTGCCAAACGTACAGGGTGTCAGCCGAAATGGTACACCACTTTGTTAGTTTATAATTTTTGATTATATGAAACAGAATGGATCTTGTATTGATAAATAATTTATTTAATGTCGGCAATTAGTATGAAATACAATATCAGATAAATGCCCGCCTCTGTTAGCCTCACAATTGCGAGTCCTTTTTAGCACATTTTTCATTACATTCTCACACACTTCACTCGGTATTTCATTAATTTCATCACGAATATTTTGTTTCAGTTGTTCCAGCGCTTCTGGGTAGTTTGCATAAGCCTTGCTTTTCAGATATCCCCACAAAAAGAAGTCTGGAGCAGTCAAATCAGGCGACCGTGGAGGCCAATCAACATCACTATTCCTTGAAATAAGTTGTTGTGGGAAGAGGTCTCGCAGTAATTCCATTGGAATACTGGCTGTATGCGATGTGGCACCGTCCTGTTGAAACCACATGTTGGTCAAACCCAAATCGTATAGTTGTGGCGTTATAAAGTTTTCAATCATATCACGATATCGCTCCCAATTGAAGGTTACCGTGACGCCGTTTTCAGTTTCAAAGAAGTAAAGTCCAATGATTCCTCCTGACCAAATTGCACACCAGACTGTCACTTTTAATGGATTCAAAGGTGACTGATGAAAAATTTGAAAATTCTCCTTTGCACAGAATCGACTATTTCATTATTTACATAACCTTTCAAACGAAAATGTGTCTCATCACTCATTATGTTTCAACGATAAATTTACCATGTCTTTCTTTCACGACTGCCAAATGTGAACTGTCACGACTTATGTTTACCAAAATGGCAGCAAAACAAAGCAGTATGCCTTCCCGGCGGACACCCTGTATTTTTTGTTGTGAAGTAAAATTGTGCCGATTAGAAATAAAATATTATTTCATTCATATGACTGCCGTGGCTGGCCTTACAGTACCCCATTCGATCGCAATAGTTTTCGAGAGTTTTTTCGAGGGCATGGGATCATATCTCGGCAATGGAATCACGAATGTTGGCCTTCACATGCTCAGTTGTATGCTTTTGTTGGCATAACACTTGTCTTTAACGCCACCCCACAGAAAATGTGGTATCAAATCGCAGCTTCTTAGCTTCCAAGTGACTTCACCATTTTATTTAGCGACCATCAAACGTTTGACGCAATGAATCGATTGTGGCATGAGATGTTTGTAGGTTACACCACTCTGTTGAAACCAAAAATCGTTCACATAAATTTCATGAAGAGCGAGCACAAAAAAATCGTTTATCATGGTGCGATAGGTGTCTCCATTGACCGTAATGGTTGCGCCGTCCTCATTTACAAAGAATTATGGTTCAGTGTTGCCTCCGCTGCACAAGACGCACTAGATAGTCAATCGTAATGGGTGCATTGGCTTCTTTAATATCACGTTTGGGTTTTCTGAGCCCAAATATAGCAATTTTGCTTGTTAACGTAACCATCAAGATGAAATGAGCTCCTGAAGGGATCATTTTTTTCTTTTTTTTCTTTTTGGAGTTTTTTGCAATTCCCGACCAATTGTCTTTGTTTTGGAAATCAAATCCAACATTGCTCAAGTGTAAATCGAATGATTTTTTTTTTTTCGGTGGAGATAATATACCGAACTTTGTGACAGCATGGAATGACATAAATATTGCAAGATTAAAAAAATAACCGTTGGTTAAAATTTACACGATATATATTAACGACTATAAAATGTGTGGTAGTTAATGTTCTTTGAAAAATTGTAAGATCTTAAGCTAAAGATGAAGCCAATACCAGGGTTGTCATAGGTCCAGTTGTTCGTGAGTTGACATTTGAGTTAATCCCTTTGTATTGCAAAAGTTTCACTTGTGAGTTATAAAATATTTTTAAAACTGTATATAAAAATCATATGTAGAATGATTTTATTTGATGTGTGGAGAATTGGATAAGTGGGAATGGCACCTCCCATACCAAGCAAATATTGATTTTTGCATATCTACAGAGCATTAGAAGTGAAAGCTTCTAAAATTGATGCAAATAACTTTGTGATCAATGGAAATCATCAGTCAAAATTTTGGCGGAATTGGATAAGTGGGTACGGCATCTTCCATGCTTAGTAAATATTAAATACTGCATAAGTTTATATAAATTCAGCAAGAGCCAACTGATTTTCAAGACTTAGAGTTTATTTTATTCTCATCATTTAAAGCTTTAAGTGCTTAACATCTAAAATTTTCATTCTGAAAAATTTTTTACGACGTTTTGAAATATTTTTTTTAAATTTTGCACAATTTTTTATTTTCGCAGCTACATTAGTTGTGATTAACTCCTAAATTGTTGAAAATACAAAATAATTATTTTCAGGTGATTTATAGGAAATTTCGTTCCTAAGCGTTTGGTTGTACTTGCATCAAAAACCTGTACTCGATATAGTCTTATCTAAAGCCCAGAAAATGTTATTTTCTTTAATAGCGGGTCCGCCATCTAACGTTTTTTTTTTCAACTAGTGCTTATTTCCGCTGGACGAATACGGTTGTGTATAGGCTTACAGAAGATGCCGATTTTGCCAAAAAAATCATCTTTTTAGATGAAGCTCATTTTGTTTTTTTCGGGTATGTAAACAAGCAAAATTGTCGCATTTGGGGCACAGAAAACCCACACGCATACATTGAAAAGCCGATACACCCAAGACGAGTCACTGTTTGGTGCGGATTTTGGTCCAGAGGCGTAATTGGGCCATTTTTCTTCGAATATGAGCAAGGAGTGTCCGTTACACTCAATGGCGATCGTTATCGGGCCATGTTGAACGAATTTTTGTTCACAAAAATTGAAGACGAGGATATAAGCAACATTTGGTTTCAACAGGACAGCGCTATTTGCCACACAGTCGAAACTACACTCGATATTTTGCACCATGTTTTTGAAGATTGCATTATCAGCCGCAGAACTGATGTCGTTTGGATTATTATTTGTGGGGTGCCGTTCAAAATAAGTGTTATGCCAATATGCCAGGGACAATTGAAGCTTTAAAGGACAATATTCGTGAAGCCATTGGTGAAATACAGCTGCACACAATCGATAATGTGCTTAAAAATTGGACCGATCGTGTAGGCTACTGCATGGCCAGCCGAGGTAGCCATTTGAATGAAATTATTTTTCGTTATTAAACGAAATTATTTTTCATTATCAAATAAAAAAGAAATTTGAGAAAATATTCAGTAGTTTTTTTTATAGCATTTAAAAAAAAAAAAAAAATTACAATTATAATACGCTTCATAATCATAATTATGTATCATAATCACGTATTCAATTACGTTGCCATGAAGGATTTTTGTTAAAAAATTATAATAAAATACATTCCAAAAAAATCTTTGTTTTATACTTAAATTATTTTGGTTTTTTATTTTTAATTCAAATATTTTTTTTTACATTTTTGACTAACTGCTATTATATTGGTTGTTTGCTTATGTTATACACTTTTATTGTAAGGAATTAATAAAAAATCTTTATTTTTAGCTAAAAAGACTTTCCTTGTAATTTCTGTCTATGGATTATTAAATTAAATTCAGTTTCCATTCAATTTTTATTTTCATTTCAAGAAAAAATTTTATAATTGTTTATATTTTTTTATAATACTTAAGCTGCTAAAAAGTACTAACAATAGTCTTCCGTTAAAGCATTTAAGTGGTATTTAAAACTAAGCTTTCAAATTTGTAAAGATTTATTTCCTTTTCTTACTCTTGCGTTTACGTTGGCCCCTAATAATATGCTGAGAATTCGAAAATTGTTGTGTTAAAAACATAATTTTGGTGAACATTTTTTTGTTCTATTCTGGCTATTATTGTAATAATGAATTTAATTTGCATTTTTTGGTCATAATAATTGTAAAAAATATTTCCTTTGGATGAAGATTTATAGTAAGAAAAATGAAAGAAATAAAAAATAAATGTGGTTGCTGGGGCGCTAAAATGTTATAATTAGTATTTCTTTATAATCTTGAATTATTTTTTGGGTGCTTTAAAGCTATGAAGAATTTTTTTGCACTGGTCGTGTATGCGCCAGACAGCACACATCTCAACCCACAAAAACAAATACCAACATCGCCATGCAGTGGAATCCCATCATCGGCCGCAAGTCATCCCAAAAAATAAATTATATTTGAAGACTCCTCATACCCATCATTTGCTGCTCACCTAAACCTAAGCCATCCTTCATAAACAATTTAATTTAATTATTATATTAAACAAAAAATTTTTCTATAACAGTTCTAATAAATAACAATATTTTTATTTAAAACAAAATTATGAGATATTAGTCATATAACGAAGAACACAATATAACGAATTATTTCAATGCCCCTTCAAAAACCTCTTTATAACAAAGAAATAACAAAGAATTCATTCAAAAGCCCCTCTACAACTAGGTCAGAATGAACTAAAACGGGAAAGCCCCGGTTTTAAAACAATGAAAGCTAAATGCATATGTTTGCAATCGCATATGCAAAACTTCTATATGACGAAATATTGATTAAAGGGCTTCTATACGAAGTAAGAGTAACAAAATTTAATTGTAAGAAAAAACGGGAAATCCTGTTAAATATTGATGATTGCATTCGAAACTGGCGGATAAGTATAAAGAAAAATTGCAGAATATTTTATTAAAAAAAAAAACACAAAGATATAGAATTTTTTAATAATATTGTTACGAAAGTAAAAATGCCTAAAAAGAAAGTACACCACATTAGTGCCCTTGAAACTGTATTGTGGGATTCTTATCTATTGGTTTATGTCAAGGTTGATAATGTATTACCCTGGTATTGCCGTACTGACTTGTGTATTTGAGGGTATTGCCGTACAGATTTGTGTATTTGATGGCATTGCCAATTCTCTCATCTTTGGGTAACACAATCTTACATGTTTTAAATTAACGGATATAAAATATAGGATCTGAGAGCATTTAAGACTTTTCCGGAACTTTCCCAACTGTAGCCAGTTAGGTATATAAGCAGGCTGCTTTGCCTACGTCGGAAAAATCATCGTTTCGCAGTCATAAATTAAAGTCGGGTTTGTGGAATAGCCTATCAGCGAAAGTTTTTCCTGTTACTTACGAGTATGATATAGGTGAATTCAAATCAAACGTACATGAACACTACTCTCTCTATCCTCCTCACCATAACCTATTTTCCTAGCACCAGCGAAATGAACTACATAAGTAGTGCACGATTTGAGGATCGCTATTATTGAGGCTTTCTCCTCATTTTCTCGGTTATTTATTTTTTATTGTCAAAATTACTCCATAGAATCTACGATCAAAGATCGAAATGACTACTTTCAATCGTAACGCCGATCCATTGGCGGTATTCGAGGCATATATTGCCAATATACCAGTCTCAGATCTCCAGATTGGCTCATTAAGTAGACACAAGAAAGAACTCAATCGCTTATGGAAAGCTGTTCGGTTAAACAACAAAATTGATTGAGGCCGATTAAGTTAAAAATACTCAAATCGTTGAAATTAAGGCCGATATATGGCACATACACTTGCGGAATTTCAATGATAACGGATTATTTGGAACGCTTGAAATTGGCCAGTCGGACAAAAATATGTTTGGCTCCCGTAATGAATTTACCTCCCTGTGATACCACAATACTTTAAGATGATAACAAGAACTGGCCATCGCTTCGCGACATGTTCTCAGTTTTATATGATAACAACTCCCGTATAACCCCGGTACAAAAATTGTATTATTCGTTGCAGAAAACTGCTAAGCATGCTCATGACATCATCCAAAAAGTACCGTTGACTAGTGATGGCTATGCAATTGCACAGAAAAGCTTGGTAGACAAGTATGAGAACGAAGGGGTTCTTATAAACTAACCGTTTTGGACTCTTCTGGGTATCAAACCCATTACTCACGAATCAGGTCCAAACATTACAATTTTGCAACGTACCCTACCATAAACAATTGCGTAACTAATTTCTCTTTGCTTGAGGTCACCCCTGAAGTATTTTACCATAATATTGGTATATATTTGCTCCACAAAACTACCCGAGAATACTCTAAGTCTCTGGGAGCAGTCAAAGAAACATTATCGGGAGTCTTCCAAGTGGGAGAATATGGATGCATTCTTGACAGCTCGTTTCAAGACTCTAGAATTGATCTCTGACATTAGACAGTCTCACCCCCAATCCGTTCAAAACCAGGAAAAATCCCCCAGTAATTTTCAAAAGAATTTCAACTTTAGTCTCTGCCAGGCAACTAACCCATTAAGAATCTGTCCTTCTTTTCTGCGTCGGTCAGTAAGGAGACTTAAATGTTGCTCGAACTGTCTGACAACTTCCAATGCTTTTAAAGAGTGTAAGAGTATTCATGTCTTCTTTTTATGTAAACTGAAGCATCACTTTTTGCTTCGTAATGATGTTGGTTCGAATAGTTCTACCTGTGATATACCCCAGCTCCCTATAGTTTCTGGTATTAGTCGACCTGCATCTCCCCCTAGTGGATCAATTTTAACTCCAGCTAGCGATCAACCATCATTGAATTTTAACTCCTCAACAGCTGCAGCGGCTCGAAATCTTCATACGTATTCTGCACATTTGGAAGCATTCCCTACTTCACAGTCGTTTTGGGCACGACACTTTGTGTTGTGCACATCGATAAAATAAGATAAACGGCTCGAGCGGTGGTTGACCCTAGACGTCAAGATACCTGCATCACAAGCAAATTGCAAAGAAGGCTTGGTATCCCAACTTTTTCGGAGCCTGCCACTAAAGTGACTGGCATGATGGATCGTTTAGCTGGTAAATTATATACTATGTGCGTTCTTACGGTCGGATCTCCGATCGATCCCGATTTTAAACTCAAAATTTGCGCATATTTAGTTGAGAAAACTATCAGTCGGTTATACCGGTCTATATCAGAATTGATAACCTCTAGTTTTCCCGATATCACTCTGACGACGTCATGTGTACACCTGTAGATATACTCTTTGGAGAAAATGTATATCCGAAAATATTCACCACGGATGACAAAATAAATCCGAATGGCAACCTGATCGTCCAGAGAACCGTTTTTTCTTTGATATTTACTGGTTAAAATCCCATTTCTCAACTTTCGCACTCTATTGTATCGTTCGAAGTAAACACTCAACTGGCCCGTTTTGCGAGTGACTCTAATAAACCAGATATTGCCTTACTATTCAATAGACAACAGCACATTAGGTCTTAGCTTGGTATATTAAAGAAGAGTCAGCGATATTTTTTCTCAATATAAATAAACGCAAAACGAAAAGAATGCGTCTTATTACCTAACAACACTCCAATGATAAAAAAATTTCGAAGTAGAAAAGTAAGCAGATTCGAATACTTGAGTAACAAGATTTATAGGAAACAGATTGAAGACAATCAACCTTTATTCTACCTGTACAGTATAACAAGTGGAAGATCGAGAGAAGACGTTGCAAGCCATACGGATAAGGCTATCAAAGTAAACTTCTTCAACAGCTGTCTTAAATCTATTGCTTTGTAAGGATTTTGTTTGTTTTATTTTCTTTACCTAAGAAAAATTGTATTTTTTTAAAATAAACTCAGGATTTAATAAAAAAATTAAGAAGAACTAAGAATAACTATTGGATTTTATCTTCTGTAAAAGGAAATTTTCATTAAAGGTTTACAACAAAATTAAATTTGAAACAAAAAGAGAATACAAAAGGATTAAAAAGGTAAAACTTAAGATAAAACTCTAACTAAAGAGCAACTGGAAGATAATAGGTAAGAAAACTCATTAAAATGGTAAAGAAGCAATTACAAGTAAAGCGATGAGTACAAAAGTGCTTTAAGTAGAAAAATCTTAAGAGAATAAAGAATTAAATTAAAACTCTATGGCCTCATATGTGCCACTGCGATACCAACCAAGACGTCCCCGATGAAATCCCAGGCCATCTGAAAAATAAAAAAATATCAACAGCGGTATTACCTCATAACATTAGCAAGTAACTGGTTATGAGTATTACTACTGTGGAAAACTTTTCCAAAGCAATTTTTTTCGAAGCCGGCGTTAAGCTGTAAGCCCTTTCCTATCAGTCTAAAAATAAAATCGAACGCAGCTAATTGACTAAGAAAAGTCCCTTTGTTCCTCCATGGAATGCTCTAGGAATTATTATTATTAATTTAGCTTCACTTTGTTAAGAATTAAAGCCTTTTAAATATAGTTCATGGCAAAACTTACAAGTGAAACTAGAGAAATAAAATAAAGCATAATTCATGAATTCATTTCTGCGAGGCACTGTGAAAGACAGGTGGTATGAAATAACGAACGGAGAAAACTTATTTTCAAATATATAATGGATGGGGTATCAATCGCCTTAAATTTGAACCAGCGGTTATTTCTATTCTGTCACAAAGTTCAGTATGTTATCTCCACTAAACGAAATGAACCGATTTAAGCTTGGGCAGCAAGGGGATTTATTGGAAATTTATCATAATTTAAAATCATATTTTCGGATGAAGCTAATTTTCAACTTGGTGGGTAAGTCAGTAGGCAAACTTGCCGTATTTGGGGCTTAGAAGACCCAAAATTGGTCTTTCATAAGCCAATGCACCCATTAGGGGTTAATATTTGTTGCAGCTTGTGGAGCGGATGGATCATTTGCGCTTATTTCATTTTTTATATTTCACAGCCATTACGGTCAATGGAGACACCTATCGCACCATGATAAACGATTTTTTGTGCTCGCTCTTCATGAAATTTTTGTGAACGATTTTTGGTTTCAACAGGATGGTGCATCTTGCCGCACATCGCATTTCACAATCGATTTATTGCGTCAAACGATTTAAAGACAAGTATTATGCCCACAAAACCAGAGACAATTGAGCATTTGACGGCCAACACTCGTGATGTCATTGCCGATATACTACTCCATACGTTCGAAAAAATTCTCGAAAATTGGTCCGATCGAATGGGGTACTGTGAGGCCAGCCGCGGCAGACATATGTATGAAATAATATTTCATTTCTAACCGGAACAGTTTACTACACACAAAAAAAAAAAAATTAATTTTGAAAAATTTTAAACCGGTTTTGCTTTATTGCATTTTTAACTTAAAACTTTTAAATGGCTCACCCGATATTATTTCTACAGACATATTGCTATACTACTATCCATTGACAAAGTTGTTGAAGAAATAGTTGGCAGGAGGTTGTCATCCTTTTTTTAAAAATATAAGATTATAAATAGGAAACAATTTGGTTTCCAGAAGCGAAATAACATAAACAAATTATTAGGAGAAATCACAGATATGATTTTTTATCGAAGAATATGCACTGCTTGGTTCTGTATATCGATTTTAGAAAGGCCTGTGACACACTTAGACACAGCAATTTGGTTCACATGATGGAGGGAATGCATTAATCCGGCTTAGAAATTATCTAGATTGCAGAACATATGGGGTTGGGATAAATAATGTTAGTGACGAAGTACAAATAGATTGTAGCCCATCTCAGGGTGTTGAACTTGGGCCAATACTTTACTTAATATACGCGAATGAGCTGATGAATAGTCTTTGTAACAACGCAGTTTTAGCTTATGCTGACGATACTGCAATTATTATTTCGTATACAAATATTAAAAATGCCGCAGAACTAATGCAGAAACAACTTGATATAGCGAACAAATAGTTTCATGGCAACCGTCTTATACACATACGACCAAGGCTTTTATCTCTTATCATGCTGGATATTAAGTTTCATAGTAACGATCGCCTTCATAAGGCGGCTTGGAACCCAAATAGAACTGATAAATCCTGTAGCACTACAATAGAATTAGTAGAGACCTACAAAAACTTGGGTTATATACTCGCACGTGCACTGTAATTTTAAGTAGAAAATGCAGATTGAAATGCTACGTAGAAAACTCCGTAAATTAGTATACTTTTATACTAAACCACATCAGCTATTGCTCAACGTAAGTCGTGCTCAGGCAAGCATATATATCACTCGTTGAAATTGAAATTGGTTATCGTGGTTTGGTAGAGCAGAAAATTCGCGGTGACGGCATTTCTTTGCTGATGATATCGCATAACCACAAACCACACCATACGGTCACTTTCTTTAGATGTAATGGTTTTTCGAGGAATGTTTGTAGATTTTGTGAGTTCCATATGCGACAATTTTGTTTGTTTACATAACCGTCTAACTGAAAATGGGCCTTTTCTCTAAAGATGATTTCGTTTAAAAAATGCGTTGTTTTCGTTCAGTATTACAAACAGTCGATTTTCACAATTAAAATTCTTCGTTCAAGAGTGTAGCTTTCCATAGATAAAATCATCAACTTTTTACTAAATAAGTGTCAAAGGTATACAGCTCAATTCTTGACATTTCATCATTTGACAGCCTGTATTTTTTACATGATGGTTTGCATTGACTGCCAAGTTATTTAAGCCAAATTTAGAAACTTCAACTCTAACCTTTGTCAAAATATACAAAAATCATTATTTGATTTTTATGGGAGGTACCATGTCCACTTATCCGCTTCCACCTACTTTTTAACTGATGGTTTGTACTATCTAAGAAGTCATTTAGACCGAGTTCAGAAATTTTCATCCTAATCATTCTCTAGATATACAAAAATCAATATTTAATTTGTATGGGAGATTCCACATCTACTTCTTCAATTTTATCCATATTAGGACTGAAAATGTGTATTAACTAAAATAAACTATTGAATATTTACTCAAATTTATTTTTTTATTTGAAAGTGCAATCCTTCGTGTTAATAATGGAATATAATTTCATTCAAATGGCCGCCTCGGCTGGCCATGCAGTAGCCTACATGATCGGTCGAATTTTTAAGCACATTATCGATTCACGAATATTGTCCTTTAAAGCGTCAGTTGCCTCTGGCTTGTTGGCGTAACACTTATTTTTGACGGCACAAATAATAATACAACGGTGTCAAATCGCAGCTTCGAGATGGCTAAACGACATCAGCCGCGGAGGATAATGCGATCTTCAAAAACCGGGCGCAAAACATCGAGTGTAGCTTCGGCTGTGTGGCACATAGCGCCGTCCTGTTGAAACCAAATGTTGCTTATATCCTCCTCTTCAATTTTTGTGAACAAAAATTAGTTCAACATGGCCCTATAACGATCGCCATTGACTGTAACGGCCACTCCTTGCTCATTTTCGAAGAAAAATCGCCCAATTATGCCTCTGGACCAAAATTCGCACCAAACAGTGACTCGTCTTGGGTGTATCGGCTTTTCAATGTATGCGTGCGGGTTTTCTGTGCCCCAAATGCAACAATTTTGCTTGTTTACATACCCGCCAAGATCAAAATGAGCTTCATCTGAAAAGATGATTTTTGATTCTGCAACATTACCATGATTTTCAAAGTAATGTCGCAATATATCCCAGCATTGTTCAAGTGTATACACAACCATATTCGTTCAGCGGAAGGCCAAAACTAATTATCTGTCAAATCAGACATGAGCAAAGTGTTATCATTCACGAAATAAGCATTAGTTGAAAAAAATACGTTAGATGGCGGACGGTTTTTGTAAAGAACCGCATAAAAAACCTTGATATATTGATATAATTCACCTTTCGTTTAAGAACATCAGTTACAACGTATATAGTCCTCTTTTTTATATACAGATATTATATTATATATATACTGATATATGTGCAAATACTTTTGTCGCTATACTAGACATAAATAAAGTTTTTGTTTTTTATTAATTAATTTTTATTACTTAATTTTAATTGATTAATATTTATTCAATTTAATTTTTTCTCCTGACAAACTCTTAGCTTAGCAGACTACTATTGCTGAAATAAATGCAAATGTTAATAAGATGATATAAATAAATAAATAAAAATAATAAAAAATAAAAGGCAAAGTAAAAAAGGTCATTACGAAATTACAGAGGAACGATGTGCTCATTTTCTGGGGTTAATGTTTGACAACTTGGATGTATACAAACAGTGCTTCAATAAAAGAGAAATAAAGTCGAAAAGAAAATATGACGACTAGGCCATCAAACGACAAGTGTTTATCAAATAAATTTTAATGAAGGCAGTGATTAGATTATAGGTCGCAGTTCGTAAAAGAGATCAAAACAGGTTTGGCAACCCACTGGGTGACCCAATTCAACCCACCCGGGTTTTATTGGATATTATATTTAAAAAAATCCGGGTGGATTTTTTTTTATTTAAAGGTTTTCGTAGTTTATTAACAACAAAAATATGTGTAATTTACGTATTGGGACTACAAATTCCGTAGTCCGTTCCGTTTTTTACCTCAAACAGATAATGAAATAACAAATCTATAAAAACACTGCTTACATCCTTTTTCCATTTCTGAGCCAATTTCCAAATCCCGTCTCAGAAAAACTTCTCGTTTTTTAAGGCACTCCAACTTTGAAGTCGATTTTGTATTTAATTTTTTTTTTTTTTTATATAAGACCAGCACCCAGGGGATGGCCCCTACTCATGCAGTGCATTGTGCTGGTACTAGGAAAATAGGTTATTTCCTCAAAGGAAATGATTTGGTGACATGTTAAAACGTGAACTCATATCTTCTTATACGTCTTAGATAGTTTCTGAAAATGTAGACCGTAAATTGAAATGCCTTTAATCGAAATGAATATGTGTTGCGTTTCCTTTCCTTAGACTTTTTTTAAAAACGGAGAATCCACGTTTTTTTTAACCGTAGAACGAGGGAGATTTCGCTTAAAGCGAATGTGTTCTATAGTACAAACAGGTCGTTATAGCGAAATGCTATGTAAAGAAAGACTGCATGAAAAGGTGTGAGTATATTTTATTCGTCGCAGCAGCCGACGGAGCAATGTTCGAAGAATATGGTAATTGCGACATTTGATCGTTTCTAATAATGGTTTTGAAGCTTTTGCGACATGAGGTCGGGTGTTATCCCGCAAAAGAATAACTTGATCATGTCTGTCTTTATATTGCGGCCGTTTATCTCATAAAACACCATTCAAACAAAATAATTGCAGTCTGCCTTGATGCCTTGATCCCACCAAGAGGGCAAAATAAAGTACTAAAATAACAAGCAACAAATATTGTCGACTTGAACGAAATTTGGAAACACTTATTAAACCTAGTAAAACCTCAAAAAAACCCATAAAAAACCCCAATAAAACTCGATGGGTTGCTTTTTCTTAAGCCGGGTTTTTGCCAAGGATTTTTTTCATGGACTCAAGGAAAGTGGTCCTGCACAAGAACCACTACCCGTGGATGCTCGCGTATGTTTCCGAGATGGTTTTCTGTTACTGGTCTATACAGCTTTTTTAAATTATTCTACTCCCCCTCCATTTTACATTCGCCATGCGTTTAAGGCTTTGGCTCTAGTACTTCTTAATGCGCTGTTTTATCATTTATGTTTTCCTTTGTAAGTCTTGAGTATTTCGACCGTTTTCATTGCACCATTCATGAACTGGCCTACACGATTGGCATGTGATGCCGTATTCATTCATTCTATTCTCATAAAATTCGCATTTAATAATTTCATATTCCATCTCAGCGTTGACCCATTTTGAACATCACAACTTTCTTTAGTCGAATCTTTGTTGGTATCTACCAAAACTTCCTTGCCTAATATAGAAATTTAGATCAACCTGTTCTCTCTTCAATGTTCCTAAATGTGGTATAATACGAAATGTCCATCCACGTTTACCTTTAGAAAAACCTTCTTTGAGAGTCACATTTATCATTGGATATTATTTTGCATGTAGAGGTACTCGGTAGAGGCTTACGAATATAAAACTTCTCTCGTTAAAGGTTAAGTTATTTGACGAGACGCGATATGTACGATATGCGCACATCACTCTTAGTAAATATACTCGATGTACTTTTTCTAAGAGACTTCCATCTCTTTTACTATTTTACTGAGGCTATCAGTCACCTAGTCATTTGTCCAGAACCTTTCATATTAAGGACCATCCATATCAATTTGTTAGCTTTCCCCGATATTGTTTTAATGAGCTGATAAAGAGTTAGTTTTCAGTCCAGTTTGACTTAGATTCTCATTTATGGTAACTTCATACTCATCTACTCTTTTAGATCTTGGTCCTCTTAATAGTAAAATACTTCGATATTTCTCAGCAATAGGCTGGATCTCTTATCACATAAGAATACATTCCGATCTAAATGACAATGGAGATACATCTTGTAAGTATTGAGGTCCCGTCAAAACTTTCAATAAACTTCATTGCATGGTACGTAAAAACTCGGCTCGTGAACAGAATTTTCTTTGGTTCGCTCGTTTTATAACTCGTGCTCGTGAGTTTTATTTTTTAATTCGTGAGAACGAAACATTTTTCGCGACTCGTGAGCACAAAAGGTTAAAGAACAAAACTCAAATTTAAAATGCTTAAAATTTGTGCTTACGAGTTTTGTTCTTTAACTCATGAGCAAAAAAATCGAAGACGAGTAATTCGTTTCAAAGCATAATGTTTGTGTAAAATTAAATGCGTATAACCATGCATTCATATGTCTGTATGTGTGTATATTTTGCGTAAAGCTTCCAATAAGTATCACACACATGCATTTTTTATATTACACAAACAACGTTTACTAAAAATAATTGCGCTTGGCATTCCAATTTTATTTTTAAACTCTTTTGTTTTTGATTCTGATTTTAAGTTCCTTTAAAATTCGGCTCTCAAAAAGAATAGATTTTTACACACGAATTCAATTCGAGCACACTTCCTGTTCTGCCTGATTGTTTATGAGCACTTAACTATTAAGAGAACCAACCTACCGTATATCTAAAAAGAAAAATCTTGGCAATAACGATGATAATTACGCTGAAAATGCGTTACGCTTATCAGGCTTTAAATCGTCACTTGTCAGCCACACAAGTCAGACAACAAAAATAGTTTTTTTCTTTTTCATTGTTCTGCTTTGGTTTATTTTTGCTTCAGAATCCTTTAAAATATATTACCTCTACCATTTGTGTATTTTTTTCTTGCCTCACACCACTGTTTAGGAATACAAATAGAAAAAATTAATGGCTTCCATTGTTTAGAAAGTAGCTGCTAAACGTACAAACAATTACTTACTCCTTGGCTGTCGTAATTTGTAGTGACTACAGACAGACAAATAATGGTGTTAAGAGAGAATGAATAACTGATTGTAGGGAAAATCTTAAACATCAAATGAAGTCGCTATTGTAGAATATTGTTACTCAGTTTACGTAAGAGGTGTTTTTGTTTTACCATTGAAATCCGTTATAACGGGTATGTAAAAGTACGGAAATAGTTCGACCTTCCTAGGTGAAAGGTCCAAGGCGATGGCTTGAAAAGACATGGAGATAAAGACTAAGGAGATGATAAGCAAGGTGTCTAGAAGTCTTCCGAACTGCTGTTGTATAGGCCGGATATTTGACACCGATATTTTGCTGGGTGTATACATCTCATTCTTGGATGAGATAGCGAGACATTCAACAATTACCATCAAATGAGTTCTGAACATGTTAACATTGAAAGTAATTGCATCCTAACCGGTTGCTTGAGGACACCACAGCTAATCTTGGGAGGAATGGACAACTGCATTTCTCGGCTGTTACGAGACCAGCAAGATCTGGACACATGAACGGGGCAAGTGTTGAAACTGCTATTAATCTACAAGACTCCTTACATGTTGAAAGTTGAAATTCTATATCTGTACCAGCTGTCTAAATAGTCCGAAAAGGTGTTACTAGACACTTAATTCTATTGTTATAGGCATTGGAAGTCCTAGGAATTAGAGTTTCTGGGTATTTGTATGCTTATACTCGCAGCGCGTTCACACATCTTTGGGACTTCTTAGTTGGTGAAGCACAGACACAGTGTTATGTATGCTGCGCCTGCACGTGGTGGAACAGGGGCTGTCGAATAGCGCTAAGTATCTGGGGTTGATCCTGGACTCAAAGCTGTATTGGTTCCGGAACGCAGTGCGAATGTTGCACTGGGCCATTAGCAAGTCCTGGGATCTCTACCCTAGGAGTTCCAAATTGATCTTTGACAAGGTGGTCAAGCCCCTATTTGCGCACGGTTCGGTTGTTTGATAAAGTCCACATATATTGGAGTCTGTGACAGGGTCTTGTTTGTTTTGTTTGTATTAATGAACTGGCTTTAGGTAGATCAAATGGCTAAGCACATGGAGATTACGACTGCGATAAGGCTAGGTATGCCGAGAGCATGGTCTTACATGCAGCCATCTTGAGGTATTTGGAAACGATTCCTGATGTGGTGGATTACTGTAAACACAAGCCCTTTCCGAACAGAGTGAGCATCGTACTAGAATCGTGCATTAGTTCGTCAAGGTGTACACGGACGGGTCAAAGTCCTCGAAAGGGGTTGGGGGCGGTGTCTTTATTCCCACATATGGGGTGAGAATATTCTTTAGACTTCCGGACCACTGCATGGTGACAGGCAGAGGTCTCGGTGATTTACTACAAGGTGTTCCATGTTGATATCCGGATTTGTACGGACTGTCAGACTGCGATCAGGGCGCTCGCTCTCAAGTGTTTACTCGACATCGCGACTGCCGGGCGTCTCTAACCAAGATGGCGTGATATTAATACTTGGAGATTATCTGTGAGAAAGATCACTCTGACAACTGCGGACATTGGGAGGAGGAGATTGATTACCTGGTTGGTGTGCCACTTTCCTCTTAAAGACTTCTGGTTCTGCGACTCTTGTTGGAAAGGGCATGGCAAAGGTAGGAGAATGAGCCTTCCTGCTCTGTATCGGGACAAATTTGGCCGGAGTTCCTTACGGGGATAAACTACGAATTCTGGTGGCTGTTATCACTGGGCACTAGGTGTTTGATGTGCACGCTAGAAGACTAGATCTACCATTCAATGATTACTGTAGAAGTTAGCAGGATGAGGAAGAAGAGAAGACTGTTGAACATTTTCCATGTCAATATTCGAATTTTTCGAATAGAAGGACTGTTTTTCTTGGCAGTCCATTTCTGTATGTCATATCAGACCTGGCTGACATAAATGTCAGCAGGCTGTCACCTTTTGTGCAAGCGTCTGGCTGGTTCATTTCTGGCCCATGGACACTACCTTGTATGTGTATCCCAGTGGGATGAGTAATGGATCCAAATGAACTGGACTTGTGTCTGACTAAATATTCAGAGGGCATTTTTTGCATCCCAAGCTAACAAATCGAGCTCACGTAGCTAATATTTTGGTTGATGAAACCACATTTGGAGATCTTACACATTTCTGCAAACACGAAAAGTAACATTTTTTATGCATTTTTGTATGCATTTATCAAACACCGTCTACTGCGCCTTCTGATCAGGAACAACATTCAACATCCTATTATGGTAAAGGTCACTCCAAGGATATAAACTGTTGATAGATTCGGACACTTTGCAAAAACAGGATGATTAGAATGAAGGTGGAGTGATATTCACTGGGAAGCTGAAGAATCGGAAAATCATTCTATAGGACAACTAAGAAGTGAATTAAAGCATTAGCTTTGTACAATCACAAGTGGAAGGAATTTGTTTTTAGCCCTATAATCACCAAGGATCGTTAAAATAATAATCGTTCTAAGTCATGCCAAAGTAAGTGTTCTAATCTTGAACCTAGTTTGACTCTGTTCGAGTTGTTACTCCTATCACTGGTATACTCACAACTTTAATTACAATCTAATCTGTGGTTTCTTATTTGCCTTTATTTCCTTACAAATTGCTTATACTTTGTTTTCGCTTCATCCTTTGAGTATATTTGAAGCGTCTAAAGATATAAACTGATTTTGAAGTTGAAAAAAGCTTATTCCTTAATGATCCTACTGATTGAGCCCGGTTTCCTTTCATGATGTCTAAATACTTCTTTTCCAAAATCTTTTTTCATAAGCCACCTTGTAAATCTTTTATCCAAATTTTTAATTCAGCTACTTGCCACGTTATTTAGTATCCTTTTTACACAACCACTGCCTTCAAATGTGTTGATGTATATGCGTTCGTGTGTGTGTCTATTCGTATGTAGTAGTAGGAAAGTATAACAAACACTTGTATACCAACTACTTACAAGTACCAATCAAGAAATCTCATTAAATATCCCAGAGGTGGTGAAATGATTTTAAAGGAAAACATAAGAAACAAAGTTTTGATTTTCGGTTTCCTTATGGGAAAACCCAACAGCAGCAACTTGTGTTACTGTAACAGCAGCAGCAACATTCTATTTTGCAATCAAACAAGTTTTTTAAATTGTTTTCAGATATTTTTCTCATCAAATGCAACAAAACAAGTTACGAGCGAGACAAAGAAAGAATCTAACAAATGTTTACAATATTGCTGGCAACTACAACAAATATTCTATTGTTATTGGTGCTGCTATTTGGCATAGGAGGAAATCATTTTGAAAGGAATATATATGCAAGGATTGAGGTGTATATAGGTTTACCGCATAGAGTAAAAACAGAGAAAAAGGAAAAGAGAGTGTGTGGTAGAAAGCAATGAAAACAAGCAACAATTGTATTCGTAAATTAACTGCATTTAAGCATGCAATACTAACCAGCAACATAGATACAAACAATTACACCCACATACACATATATTCATGAAAGGAATTTTAAAAATACACACCCATACCTCTGTTTCGTAAGTAAACAGGGAACGGAATAAATTTTTTTGTTACCACAAATTTGGCATACCTTGAAAGAGGGATAGGAATAATTTGACTTAATCAATTTTAAATTAATTTTAGTAGCAAACAATTTTTTATTTGAATTTAGAAATTGCTTAAATTGCTTATTCATTTTAAAAATATTACAAAACTTTACTAAAAATAAATTGGAATGGACATACATCTTCCACATTGGGGGAATTACAATTCAAAAAGGTTACTTGTTGTGTGAATTTGCTTTATATCATTCAAAAAAGATAAATAATATCGGGGTATATCATAATTCAAATGCATAAACGCCGACTAACAAGTACTGAGTAATAGCTTCTGTGTAACATTTACAATTTGAAAAGGCTACATATTATCCCTGGTCCCCTTCAATGCAATGATACAATAACACTGGTCTACAAAAAAACAACAAATATTCTCGCCTTTGAATAAGACTGTATGAATGAAATATAATAAATCTGAGGCGCTGTATTTAAATCCGTTTTCAGTTTTTTTCCATCGGGCTCAAATTTTTTTTTGTGGGCGTGGCAACTTTTTTGCTCAAAATATGGTAGTTATGTCAATATATTTCATCATAACCTAAAAACGACTTGACCGATTTTAATGGAGTACAACCAAACGTTTAAGAACGAAATTTCCTATAAATCACCTGAACATGATTTTTTTCTATTTTCAACAATTTCGGAGTTTTTCACAACTTATTTGTGAAAAAAAAAAAAAATATTTTTGCATAAAATTAGAAGAAAAAAATTTATTTTTCAAAAAGTCATAAAAAATTTTGCAGAAAGGAAATTTTAGATGTTAAGCACTTACGAGTAGATAAATAAAAGAAAAAAAATTTCAACTAATTTTCTAAGAAAAAAATTTTCCGCTATTTTTAAAGAAAACCAGTAAAATTAACAGGAGAATATAATGGGGATTTAACCAATACTTGGAGAGTTTGAAATATTGTCGGATTTCTAAACGACCTGTGTGGAAAACGACTGTTATTTTGGATCAATGTATTCAACTTCTGCTTAAAATCAAGCCTCCTCTGTGAAATATACCGTCGCAATGCCAACGCTATTCAAATATTTATTAAAAGTTGTTTTTGAAGAATATTAGTAATATTTTGGAATGCCAACCTGTGGGAACAAACTAACCAACGTCCAACTTCCATGGTAATTATTCGCCGAGGTTGTAGATCGATTGAGGAAGAAAAGAGTGTGGCCCATTTCATTTGCCAATATCTGTCTCTAGCTAGACGTAGACTAACCACACTTGGCTCTCTCTTTCCCGATAGTCTATCGAAGCTATCGGTCATTGATGTCGGGCTTACAGCCAGATTCATTAAATTGTCGGACTGGTTTTCGACTGGAATTCCGGGAATGTGCTTCTATGTGCGACCTCTGGCTGGCGGTCAAGACCGGCTAATTAGGGCTTGGTGGCCGGCACAGAGATCTCGCTTTATTTGTGGTATCACGCTATGTGTGCTCAAGTGTGCCTTGTCTCAGCGAGGCTGCCACTCCCTTCTAACCTAACCTAACCTTAATGGTTAAAAACCACAATTTTATTGTTTAAAATTTAAATAAAATAACAAATAAACTGCGTTAAACTTTTGTAAAAGAATTCCAAAATGAAGTTTAACAAATTGCTCAATGTAAACATTATCAAACTACAATGTGTATAGGGTGCAAAAGGTTTTAAAACGAAAAATTTAAAATCTATTTTCTGGTCCTTAAAAAAGAATTGCTGCACCAAGTTCCCGAAACAAAATTCAATAGAAATTTTATCAAACTTTTTACATCCATATGATATTTTTTCTTTATTTTTGTTTTCGTTTTTATTAATCCACCACAAGCATCTAAATGCAAACAGCATTTCTCACTTTGGCTCACAAAACAGCGGGTTTTTCTGCGATTTTAATTTGAGTGAACAAAATACTCGCACAAAGTACACATCTATTTGTATTTTCTAAATGCTTTTATAGAACACACTTTTATGTGTCAAAATAGTCTTATAATCCTGGTTTCAAATTTTATTGATTTAATTGTTGAAAATGACGACAAAATAAAATCAATGTCATCACACAGAGAAAGAAAATTGAAATCAACAATTGATTGAACACAATCACAGGGTCATAAAAACAGTTTGGGGTTAAAAACAATCTGTTAGCGGTAAACGGTGGAGGGCCATTAAATAGACAGACACACATAAAGAGAGAGATTGAAATAGGCCAACCAAAAATTGGACTGACAGATGTATTTGACAATATAAAAACTAAAAAGTAAGGTTTTTCTATTTTTAATTTTTTTATTTTTTTTATTTTTTGAAAAACATGCCAAATTTTAAAATAAAATTGATTTTGTGTTGTTTACGTGGCAAAATATATAAAGGGTCCGCCAAATAAATTTTTTTTTTTTGAAAATGCTATAAAAAAAACTACTGAATATTTTCTCAAATTTCTTTTTTAATTTGAAAGTACAATCCTTCCGGTTAATAATGGAAAATAATTTCATTCAAATGGCTGCCTCGGCTGGCCATGCAGTAGCCTACACGATCGGTCCAATTTTTAAGCACATTATCGATTGTGCGCAGCTGTATTTCACCAATGGCTTCACGAATATTGTCCTTTAAAGAGTCAATTGTCTTTGGCTTGCTGGCGCAACACTTATCTTAGACGACACCCCACAAATAATAGTCCAACGGTGTCAAATCGAAGCTCCGAGGTGGCCAAACGACATCAGCTCTGCGGCTGATAATGCGATCTTTAAAAACAGGGCGCAAAATATCGACTATAGCTTCGGCTGTGTAGTACGTCGTGCCGTCCTGATGAAACCAAATGTTGCTAATATCCTCCTTTTCAATTTTTGTGAACAAAAATTCGTTCAACATGGCCCGATAACGATCGCCATTGACTGTAACAGCCACTCCTTGCTCATTTTCGAAGAAAAATGGCCCAATTATGCCTCTGGATCAAAACCCGCACCAAACAGTGACTCGTCATGGGTGTATCGGATTTTCAAGGTATGCGAGCAGGTTTTCTGTGCCCCAAATGCGCCAATTTTGCTTATTTACATAACCGCCAAGATCAAAATGAGCTTCATCTGAAAAAATGATTTTATTTTCACTATCGATACTATCGTCAAATTCTAAGAGTAAATACGGAGGCCACTAAATGTAGTCAAAGTAACATTTGCAAAAATTTGTTCGATACACGTTGTTAGCCCTCTGTAAACTTTTATAGTTACATAGAGACACAGTTTAACAGTTTCTTAAATTTCTATTTATTAAACTCAAATAAAGTATGAATTGTAACTAAAATCTGTTCGTACACACGATTTTGCATTTGACCCAAATATATTACTACGTTAATCAAAAAGTTCCCGGAATCACCCCCGTGTGGCTGGAATAACCTACGCTGGCTACATGGCTATGACGCTAAGATTTAGCGGGAATATCAGTAACAGATGTACCAACTTAACAAAAAACGAAAACTCAGAACAAAATGATGATGGGACCACCAACGGGGGTTATTCCGGGAACTTTTTGATCAAGGTAGTAATCTTCATTCGTCAGACCATAGCACGTTGTTCCGTTTGCTTCCGTTTGCTGAAAAATGATACATTTCGAGGACTCTTACTATAAGCCTGGCTTCCAATAGTTTTTTTTTCTTCTTGTGCGACTGAAAACAGGAGAATAAGTTCACTTTTGAGACTTTTTGATAACTTAAAGAGATTAATCTTCGAAGTACGAATTAGAAGTTGACAGTTGTTCTACGTTTTCTTTCACTGGATCTTATTATTTACTTTAGTTTTGGAGCACTTTACGATCTGATCAATATTCGCTATATAAAGGATCCGCCATCTAACGTTTTTTTTTTTCAACCAGTGCTTATTTCGTGAATGGTAACACTTATCTCAGGTCTGATTTAACAGATTATTGGTTTTATCCTTCCGCTGAACGAATATGGTTGTGTATACCGTTAAACAATGCTGGGAAATATAGCGACGTTACTTTGAAAATCATGGTAATGTTGCAGATGAAGCTCATTTTGATCTTGGCGGGTATGTAAACAAGCAATATTGTCGCATTTGGGAGCAGGAGAATGTTACTAGTGGCTAAATCTGGACTATAAGGTGGATGATCAACCAATTTGAAGTAGATTTCTCGTAGTTTTAGCATCGTATCTCTTGCTGTGTGAACCGGTGTGTTGTCTTGAAGAAAGAGCACTTTTTTCTTGTTTAAATTTGGTTGTTTTTCCTTGATTGCATCAACTAATTGATCCAATAATGCACGATAATACTCTCCTGTGATTGTGGATCCCTTTTCAAGATAATCGATGAGCAATATTCCGTGTGCATCCCAAAATACAGTGGCCATAACCTTGCCAGCCGATTTAGCTGTCTTCGCCTTCTTCGGAGTACTTCCACCAGCTTCCACCCATTGCTTCGATTGATTATTGGTTTCAGGTGTGTAGTGGTGGACCCTCGTTTCATCAACAGTTATTAATTTACGCCAAAAATCAGTAAGAATATAACCGCTGTAAAGTGATCTGTCGAAGTCGTTTTTGTTTAACCCTGAGCAAACGCGGCACCCATCTTGCCGATGGCTGTTTCATATGCAAATGTTCATGCAAAATGTTGAACACACGTTCATATGATATGTTTACCATTTCAGCAATCTCACGTATTTTGACCCAGCGATCATTCATAACGATATCGAGGATTTTCTTTATATTTTCTTCAGTAACCACCTCTTTTGGCCTTCCTGTTGATGGTATTGTTGCAGTGCTTGCGAACAAGCAAGCCTCGTTTAAATTCAGCAATCCAATATTTTACCATATAATCTGACGGAGTAGATTCGCCGTAATGTTTATCAAGCTTTTCTTTTGTCTCTTTCGCCGTTTTGCCTTTCAAATAATAGTGTTTAATAACTACACGAAATTTACATTTTTCCATTTTCCAAGAAACACAAAAGTTGCTTACTTTAAACGATTACAATAAATAAAGTAATCGATGAATTTGGTTAAAATTTTAACAGCTGACGTTTGAGAGATCGTAATTTCTAAGAAAGAAAAACTTTTTGTTTTTGTGCTACCATCTAGCGCTAGGTAGCTTCAATGTCAATACGCCCTCGTATATAGATAAAATTTTCAAATAATTTTTGAGTAAAATATTTGGTTTTTTGTGTTCCCGTACTTTAGTACATTTTTCTCCCCTATTGCACAATAATTTACTCTCATTTTACCGAACCTTACCCAAACAGTAAAGAAACGGACCTATAGTGTATTAATACTGCATCTCTTCGACAAGAAAACCATGGTTACTAAGGTTGCCTAGGAGTTTTTGCCTCCCGAAATGTCTGTACTTGATATAGGATACTACATAAGGAATGGAATAGTGTACAATAATATAAAAATTTGTAAAATTAAAGCGTATAATAAAGCATTATTTAAAATAATGATGGTCATTTTGATCGCCTAGTTAATCCAAATTTTTACCTAGAAATTCAGTTGCGTGGCAATGTGTTGACAATTAATGATAAATAATAATAATGCATTCAGTTTCTATTAAAAAATTTTTTCAATTCATTCATTTCATAATCCTTTATGAAATTCGAGTAAGTTAAACTGAGATATGACAAAGTTTTTGTAACATGCTCTTATACACCCCTATGCTTAAACGTAGAAGTATATCAATTACATAAAGAAGCTATTTGATCTGTTGTAAAGTAATACAGAACTAGAGTTATTGTGTTTGACTACTTTAAGCTTGACCATTTAGCATGACACGAAAGTCCAGCGTGAAACAAATGCTTTTTTTGTTGATCACGTTGTAGATTTGGAAAGTTTCCAATTACGTAATATTCCAAATTCATTGGATAGAACACTTAATCTAGTATATGTTGATGAACCTGATGATTTTAACTTGAAGCGTATGAGCCCATAATGGAAGCCGAAAGATGTATTCCATCCTTGTTTCGAAATTACCTCGCCTACTACCAATAATCCAACGATAAGACAGAAAACAAAAATCATTTGATCTTTAACATTTCTTCTTTCCTCCACAAACTAGTTGGAATATACATATTCCATGCAAAAATATACCTCCAAATGAAATTGACATCATAGTTGATTAGTTTTATACTGGCTTACTATTATGACATTATGATTTCGGTCACGTTGTAGATTTGGAAAGTTTCCAATTATGTAATATTACAAATTCATTGGATAGAACATTTAATCTAGTATTTGTTGATGATCATCATCCTGGAAGCCGAAAGATGTATCGTTTCGAAATTACCTTGCCTACTACCAAAAATTCAACGACAAGACAGAAGACAAAAATCAATTGCTCTTTAACTTTTCTCCTTTCCTCCGAAAACTAGCTGGAATGAGACGCAAAAATATTTCTCCAGATAAAATTATGATGTCAATTTTTTGATAAATTTTGTACTGGCTTATCATTATGACATTAATTTTTGAATATGGTTTCGGTCACGTTGTAGATATGGAAAGTTTCCAATTATATAATATTCCAAATTCATTGGATAGAACACTTAATCCTGCATTTGTTGATGATCCTGATCCTGGAAGCCGAAAGATGCATCGTTTCGAAATTAACTTGTCTACTACCAATAATTCAACGATAAGACAGAGGACTAAAATCAATTGCTCTTTAACTTTTCTCCTTTCCTCCAAAAACTAGTTCGAATATACATATGAGACGCAAAAATATTTCTTCAGATAAAATTGACATCATTGTTGATAAATTTTATACTCTCTTACCATTATGACATTAATGTTTGAATATGGTTTTAGTCACGTCACCGCCACAGCTGGCACGCACAAGGCTCAATATGGAATACCACTTTTCACAAATATTTTACAGCATATGCTGTCTTTCGCCAATAACTCTTCGTATGTTGATTTCCAGATGCATAGACAAGTGACTTTGCATAACTCCAAAAAAACTATCTAATGGGGTTAAATCACACGGCCTTGGTGACTAATTAAGTAGGCCATTACGCGAAATTACACTTTCGCCAAAAGTTTCTTTGAGTAAATCAGTTGTAATGTGCGTTGAGTGGCATGTGGATCCGACCTTTTGGAACCACATGTCAACATGATGCCAGCTAACTATGGTACGAAAAATGTTCTAATCAGTTCCCTATACCGTTCACCAATGACAGTAAAATTATGACCATCCTCGTTTTTCTTGACATATGGATTAATGACTCCGCCAGCCCATTAAGCGCACCAAATAGTAATTTTTTGTGGATGCAGCGGTGTTTTGACGCCAAATGCGATAAATCAGTTTATTTCCGTACCCGTTCAACCAAAAATGTACAAGAGCGGCTTAGGAAGCCCTGATTGGTTTGACACCTTTTTACATTTACATATGTGATAAGCGTGGCGGCATGTTCGGCCACAAAGTTTTCCGAAATTTGTAAAATTTGTCAAAGAATGGACAAACTCCTATGCAGATTGGTCGAAGAACCATCTTTGGTCCTGCATGTCATCTGTTTTTGTGTTTTGGCAAGAGAATTAGTGTCCGGGATTGTTGGTATACTGGGGGCCTAGTTCATGAAGGTTTAATCTGAGCTGGTTTACCGGTTGTTACCAAACGAATTACTGTGTCGGTGCTGGTGTTCATGAATCCAACCGAGACTTGTCGATCCCACTGGGGAGATCGCTAAATGTCTTCCAGGCTGAAATTATGGTCATGACCATATGTGAGGAGATCAACCTGGACAGTGGGATCAAATGTAAGACCATCAATATATTCCCTAACAGACAAGTTACGTTAGGGCTTGCTTAGTAAAGCTTTCGTTAAGAAATAAGGTCCAGTTGTATTGAACACCTGGACACTTACTGTGCGGCACCACAGGACGGTGTTGACTGACGCTCTGTAGGTGTTGATAGGTGTAGCACACATTGGCTTGGAGGTATTACGTCGTGCTATTACTTTCAAGGTCAAAAAGGGCTACAACTTCTGTGTACTGATCAGATTTCTGCCACTGATCTGACAAATAGGGGTGTTAGGTTTCATCAATTCATGATGAGAATCTCATTGGGAAGTGTCAGGCACGGTGGTCGGACGATAAGGAAAGGGTGACGTATGAGTTCGTGGCTGACCTAAGGTTTGTACTTGAGTTCCCTGACTGTGGCTTCGGCTTGAGTCTGGAATTTTTACTGACGAGCATGGCTCGCTGACCGCTGATTTTAGGTGTGGGATGGGACCGGATGATTCGCAACATGTTCGGGTGAAGTGTTCAATCTACATTGACATTAAGGATGTGGGACAATGATCATCATAATGGGTAATGTGGTGGACATTAGCGGGGTGTTAAGGACTAATGATAGTGTACAGTGGCTTGGCGAGTTTGCACACAGTGTCTTTAGTAGGAGGGATTCCTAGGGTTAGGGAATAATGGGTTCTCTTGTTTTTCTCAGTTGGCTTTGAAACGTGGGGTGCTTCTCTGGCTGTGTGTTTGTGTTGTTGTATGATTTTTTTTGTGTGTCGATTGTATGATCGTATGATTGTTAAGGTATTTTTTGGTTTTTTTCTTCAGGTTACTTTATTGGCCACCAATTCGGAGTCATTTGGGACATACAATGGAAGTAGCATTTATGTTACGAAGTCCGGCGAGAGGCTTATTACTAGGTCCCTGCCTGGCTATGGTAAGGCCTCCTTGTGGGAGCCACGTGATCGCAATAGTTTAAACCCAAATTGCGGGGAGTGCGTTAGTCAATGTGGTGTTATATTCTTAACCGGCAGCTGTGATCTATATATTAGTAAGAGTTAAGATAGTCTTTGACACTTTACCGAGGAGTGGAGGTCATGTCCAAATAACATACCTTCGACTTTGGCACTCACTGGTGATTTTCGCATTGTAAAACTGCGGAACCGTTTACTGCCATTCTCAATCTATGCAAGGATTGGGAAATTGCTGGGTATTTTGAACACTGGAATGCTCAAAGGTAACTTTGCTACTTTAGAGCGGCGATAATTTCTCAATTTGGGCGCCGTTCTGAGGTTGTCGAGTATGGCAGGTCGGTCTTGAAACCACTGATGCATTTTCTTACAGACCATTGTGGACTTAGAACGTATCTGGAAAGGATGGCGGTTATGACGGTAATTTGATGACTGCCGAAGACATATTATGTGATGTGGAGCTCTTGATAACTGTAGATGGAGATAATTCGGGAGACATAAGGTGTCATTGAAGGATATATGCACCATTAGATTTTCAGATCTGCTGGCGTTCATTAGAAAGGGAGCAGATCTGTCAAACAAACTGTAGACCGGAGGTGCCACAATAGATCCTAAGGGCCACACTGTCCTGCAAGGATACCTGGTCAGTCATGCAATGCTTTACTGTCACTTTTATAAGATAAAGAAAAAATATTTCTAATAACTTTTTTTAACTCCATGATTATCTATCTCTTCGATAAAAAAACGAAAAGTAATGAGCAGCCAGCGATATTTTTAATTTCATTACAATTGTATGTGACTGCAGTACATAATAAGAAATAGTAGAGTATGCTGTTGGTGTTAACAACTGTGCTAATGCCATAGCTTATAACCCGTTTATTTTCCTTGCTCTTCTTTTCATTTAAAACTTATTTTTTTCGATTTAGTTGTCACTTTGATTCTGTAATTTTGTTTTTTTTTTATAACTTTTTGCCAGTAACCTCATGTAAAACAAATATCCAATGAAATTTCATTAACTTTTCAACAAAAGGAAAATAGAATCTCAGCGATAAATTTTTAAAACAAAATTCTTTTTCTTTTAGTTTTTTATTTCTCATTTGGTTGTTATAATCATTATCCTTTATCTGCTATTTTTCTTTTTAATATTGCCTGAATCCTTTTCTGGTTTATATATTTTATTCATTTGCTTTCATTTTAGTTTTGAGAGAATTTTCTACAAGTTTTTTTCATTCCGATGCTTTTGCATTAACGCTGTATAATTTTCGTTTCCTGCTGTTGCTAACTGGAATATTTCATTACTTTTTTCAGTTCCTATCTCTCTCGTTCTTTGACAATCATTGTAATGACATAAGCGCTTAGTTTGCAACTAAATTGAGTTTTAATTGCTTTAGACGACAACTGTCTTATACATTAGTTGTAGTGTTCATTTATATTTGCTGCACCAACTGGGGGAGTGATAGAGAAGGAATTATAAAATTATTAAATATACAGCACAGATATAGTGCAGCACAGATATAGTGCATGGCACACCCACATACAGTTTTTAATAATTCGCTAAACGTTAACAACTATTTTCATATCTGTTGAGAACATAGTCTAACAAGAAAAAATATTTTTAAATCCAAAGGAATGATAAATAATTCAATTAAAAACTCAAAAATTGCTCCATTACTATGCTTCATTATTCCACCTTGATCAAAAAGTTCCCGGGATTTATTCAGAAAATTAAAAATACAAATCTGAATTGTCCCCTTCGACTGCAACAGATTTATGCCAGCGCTTGATCCAATCCTCGAAGCATTTTTTATATTCGGGTTTCGGTATGTCCATCAGTGCTAACCACGATTTTTTCATTATTTTCTCTCGGCTGTTGAAACGCGTTCCCTGTAAGTGTCTTTTAGAAAGAAGTCATAGGGAGACAAATCAGGTGAGTTCAGTGGCTATGGAATGGTATTTGTTGCATTTTTCGTAAACAAATTTCAAATAACGTGGCACTGGGCGGCGGTGCATTAACCACGAGTTTTCTGCCTACAATTCTGGTCTCTTTCGGCGAATTGCTTCACGGAAGCGTCCCAAAACGCCCAATTAATACTCTTTATTTGCTGTCTGGCCTTTTGACAAAAATTCATGATGCACTACACCGTTGCAAATCTATGAAAACCATTAGAACTTCTTCTTTTTTCACTGAAAACGACATGGTTTTTTTCGGTCTCGGCTCATTTGGTAAACGCCATTAACTTGCTTGTCGTACGCACAAACCCACGTCTGGTCTCCGTAATGATCCCTTTGATGAATGTGGGATCGGACACAGCCGCGCAAATCATATCTTTTGCGACCTCAACACGGTCTCTGTTTTGCATGAAATTGAGGTCTTTTGGCACCAACTTTGCTACTACAGGACGGAAACCCAAATCAATTACTAAAATGTCTTGGACGATTTCATAGGGACTGTTAAAGTTCTACGCTATCTTTTTGATGGTTAATTTGCGGTTATTGACCATCATTTCTTCTAATTTATCAATGTTTTCGTTGGTTTTCGATGTTGATGGTCTACCACTGCGTTCATCATCTTCGATTGACTCGGGACCACTTTTAAAGCGCCCATGCCACTGGTAAACGACCGTTTTGTTTAGAAATTCGTTGCCGTAACACTTTTCCAACATATCCAACGTTCGCTCACCATTAAATCCGTTTTCTACTTAAATTTTAATACAAGTTCGTTGTTGCAAATTTAAATGCACGTCTAAAATTGTAAAAAATCGCTAACACACATAGAGATAGATGTACACCTGGCTACGTAGCTTTAGCAAATGTTAAGCTCTGATGCCAAGATTTAGCGGAACTATCAACAACAGATGTACCAGATTCACAAAAAAAAAATCAAATCGGAACAATGGGACCGTTACACAGGGTTATTCCGGAAACTTTTTAATCAAGGTGGTATGTCTTAAGGTGAAGTATATAGTGAAGTCTTAAGCATGCAGCTCAGTCTTTATATTGACCTGGGTTGGAAATCTTTATTTATTATGGACATTTGGAGTTCTCTGTAACTTCTACAGAGGATTTTCTACAGTCTTCTACCAAACCGTAGTAGTATAGGTTAGATTGGATGTAACAAGCGTAGTATGAATAAAGTCAGGCTTGAGTTTCATATTTTTCTGAAAAAGCAAATTACAATTGCTCTTGTTATTCTTTAAAAAATAAAAGTTTTTATGAAATTTCTGCAGTAACCAATTGTAATTTCGAAATTCCTGTTATCCTTTAATTATACACTTTAATATATCATTTTTTAAGCCTTTAAAGTATGCTTTAAAATATATTCTTTGAAACAAATTAAAATTTTTAAACAAAATATATCTTAGAAAATTAGAAACCGTTTATTGATATTTCACAGCATTCAAATAACCTTTGCTTAAAAATTTTATTTTATTGTGTACCTATTTATAAAAAATGTTATTTTACGAAGCCTTAATACATACTTCAATAAATGTTTGTTTATAAGGAAATGAATTTTTAATTTTCTATAATACCATACATTTATTATAACAATCACAGGCTTTTTAATGAAATATTAAATAATATAAAGCTCTCAGAATAGCAAAATTAATATTTTATACGAAAGTACACTTCCTTTGTATTAAGCCTTAATGTATGTTACAGAAATTAATATAAACAAGCCTCTTTTGTTTTTTATAATAAATTGTAATGTAAAAAGTGTTTAATTTTTTTTTTTTAAATAACACATTGCGACAAAAATGAACGAAGTTGAAATACCTGGGAAAAGATATTTCTTTTGTGATAGGCACTATCGAGTTGAACTAGGATTTGTTTTTGGAAGCCGCATTTTATTCATAACTAAACATAGTTTCTTAAACTCTTGAGACCAGAACATATATTTATATATCGTTTCATTCTAGTCATTATAAAATTCTCCAATTCTAAAAATAAATAGCGATAACTGTGGTAGAAACATCATCTGTTCATAGTTTTAGAAACTCTAGGATCTACACCAATGAATACAATACAAACAGCTACCCAATAATAATAATTATGATAATTTGAAGTACACATATGTTTACCCGGGGTCTCAAGAGATTAATAAATTCCTAAATAATACGGTACTTATATAAATAAGTGAGCAAAAGCCCATCTAAGCTTGAAAGATATGGAAAAAATTGGATAAATAAATTGTTTGCTTACGAAGATTCTTCAAGGCTACCTAGAGGACATTCATACATATATTTATGCTCTTTCCAAATCCGAAAAGAGACTTAAAATCGGTTAATAATTAGCTAAGTTATTAGCACATAAGTGCATTAAGTCCGAAAAAATGGTCTTTTATCCGTAACTCAAGATTTTGGAGGTGTTTGGAAAATATTAAAAACAGTTCCTAATTTTACCCGAGAGCGCCTATCAGTAAAATAGTATCACTTTCCAGGTATTTTTTATTTATTAATTTTTTTTTTTTGTTGTACTGTGTACTTTTTTACCAATTCAAACAATTTCACTTTTATTTAGGCATGAAGAGGATTTTTTGTACTTTTTTGTTATTTGTTTTGTTATAAAAAATCCACGGCCAAAAACTTTGTATTATTTCTGGCTTTAGTTGAGTGTATATTTCTTTGTTATACCAATTTTTAATACATTTTTATCTGAATGCTTCGGTTATCAGTGTGGTGACAGTCAACTGCTGACACAGTGTGGATATAAAAAAATAATAAAAAAAATAGTCTCAACAAAAAGTCTATAAATAAAAACAGACTATAAGTTGACAATAGAGAACGTAACAATAATAAATACAATTGAAAGATTAAAATAAATCTTTATTCATATGTTAATTAACACAAAATAGTGGTAATAAAAGGTACTTTTTCGTAAAAAGATATATTTTTTTAAAAAGTACCAAGTAAGCATAACAATAGATTCGCCACAGGTTCGAAACTCAACAGAGGGCAAGACGAAAAAATTTAACTGTAGTTTCTTGTGTTTAATTAAGAGGCTTTAACTTCACTCCAGACAACTGGATCTAAAAAATGAATAAGAAGACTGGAGATGGCCGGAATAGTGCGATATTCCGGAATATCATATTATTCCCGCCATCTCTACTTTTCCCACAATAACCACTCATCCTCTCCAGTCAAAACGCGTTAAAATAAAAATTTTTCAAATTTAAGCTTCTCCAGTTCCAAAATTATTTAAGGAATACCACTAGCACAGTTTAATTAGAGACCCCTTGGACCACTCTCCCCATATAGTGTGGTATTCCGATCATCTCTAGTTTTCTCAAATAACCACTCAGCCTGTCCAGTCAAAATGCAATTTTTCAAATTTAAATTTCTCCAGTTCCAAAATTATTTCAGGAGTACCACTAGCACAGTTTTATTAGAGACCCCTTGGGCTACTCTCCACATATAGAGTGGTATTTCGGCCATCTCTGAGTTTCCCATGGAATGGAGATAGCCAATGAACCACAGAGAAGATAATTAAAAAAAATAGTTTTCTTAAATACATTTTCTGCTATTCCACAATTTTTAAAGTTTTGGCTCCAAAGCTGATCTACGAAAGAAGGTCTGGAGCACCATTCCAATAAGGATGTGCTATTCCTCCATATTCCAGGCATATATATTTTGGCAATAAATTCTTTTACTTTAATTTATAGTAACTGTTAAAGTGTTAACAGTACTCTGTTGACATAAAAATTGGCTGAGCTAAAAAACCTGGTTTGCGTCTTTGCTAGTTAAATTTAAATTAATCTTCACACACATCAAAATTGATACCATAGAGTGAGGTAACGTAGGAGGAAAGATGGTCATACCTTCGCAGGCCATACACATATTGAAAAATATTATTAAAGGCCACATTGAGTTTCCTCTTACTTCCTCTATCACCACTGCCAAATAGTTCACAGCTATACAACAGCATAGTAGGTATTAAATATAATTTAACAAGGAGTATTCTAATTCTCATAGGAGTACAGTGATGAGTTTGCCAGAGATTTCCTAGCATTGAAAACGTCTACCACAAGCTATATCAACGTGCTTAGACCAAGTTAGAGTGTCGTTAAAATATATACCAAGATTTTTGGCAGAGCGTACAGTAGCTATAGGTTGACCGTTGAAAATTAGAACAGGGTTATAAGCGAGACCTAATAATCTCCTCCTAATAATTAAACTTTTCGATTTAGTCAGATTAATTTGTAAACTATTAGCTGTAGTCCATTTGTACACAACATCTAACCGTTTAAGGTCCTCACACACTCAACAACAGCAGTTTTTCTACAACTCATGTAAAGCTGAACATCATCAGCATATAATCTGACCTTACAGTGTCGCAGCTTGCTCTGAAGATCATTCACGTACAATGAAAAAAGCAAAGGACCTAAGATCGAGTCCTGTGGAACACCGCGACTCAATGATAAACATCCAGATCTTTAGGTAGGAGTTTCAACAAATTGATATCTACCAACTAGATATGAGCGTATAAGATCCGTGGCAGTTGATGTAAATCGAAATATATGTTTTAGCTTAAGACTCAAAACGTTGTGGTCAACGGTAGCAAACGCTCTGGAAAGATCCATAAGAACTAAAAAAGTAACATTACCACAGTCCGCCTGCTGCCAGGGCAGTAATATAGCTGTTATTTTTACGAAAGCCCGATTGTCGATTAGTAATCATATTCTCAACTTCAAGAAACCGTGTAACTTGACTATGCATCAACCTTTCAAAAACTTTAGATAAAAATGGCAATATTGATATTGGGCTGTAATCAGAGTTCGATTAAGAAATAGGAATAATCTCAGCTAATTTCTAGATTTTAGGACAGTAATTGGTAGTGAAGATTTTATTAAAAACAAAGGTTATAAAAGAAAGATTTGGATTTAATCGACAATTTACTAGACAAGACATTACATTGGGTTACGTTCACAAAAGAAAAAGGTATTGTCCGAAACATTATTAGAAAAATTTTAGCAGTCAGAGCTCTTCATTTAGAATATTAGCTTCGACTACACAGGCTTGCAAAACCAACTTCACGAATCGTTAGCCAAGTTTTTTTAAGAACCCAGTGACGTCATGCAACGTGTAGTCCTAACAATATATACAAATAAAATAGGAAAAATTTATTTTTTTGCTCCAAAAATTACTTTGTAATAAAAACTTTTTTTTTATAAATTTATTTCTTTATTGTATTTTCATTTCAGTTAATTTCCTCGTTAAGTTTATTGATATTTTGAAATATTTCAGGATCCCGTAACCTCACTCATAAATACATTCTACAAATAAAATACCATACTTTGATATCACACTTGCTTTTTAAAACGTTTAAGTTCGTTTATATTGCGTTAGAATAAAATAAAACAATATTTGTATTTTAGTTGTTTTACTATCTGTTTCTTTTTTATTAATTCCACTGTACTTTTATACATTACGTCTTAATACACCAAACAACACTTTTTATTTGCGCCTTAAACAGACTTTACTTCTTGACATCCAATTGATAACTAATTCACCAGCCGCAATTCGCCGCCTTTTATAGTATTTCATCTTAGTTTAGAATGTTCTGGTATGGACACGAGTCTTCGATTCAAATGGTCTAAAATAACACAAAAAGTAACCGATCTGCACTTGGCAGCACTCTTAATTAGTGCAAGTAATTTTAGAAGTTTTTAAGCCTTGACACAAGCCAATACATATTTTAGCTAATACACCAAACAACACTCTTTATTTGCGCCTTAAACAGACTTTACTTCTTGACATTTAATTGATAACTAATTCACCAGCCGCAATTCGCCGCCTTTTATAGTATTTCATGTTAGTTTAGAATGTTCTAGTATGGACACGAATCTTCGATTTTTCGACGTTAATTCAAATGGTCTAAAATAACACAAAAAGTAACCGATCCATGCACTTGAACTCATAATTAGTGCAGGTAATTTTAGAAGTTTTTAAGCCTTGACTCATAATAAGCTCTGACGTGCTGAATTTTGTCTTTCGCATTTTCATTTTCGTAACAATATTTTTTCAAACATTTAATAATTTTTATTGAAATCCAGAAGCTTATACATACATTGATACGCTAGATGTTAACAAGCAAAAAAACAACAAGTGTATTCATTACAAGGTACAACAATACAAAATTTTATAAATTCGTCAAATGTACATTTTATGAAACAAATAAAATATTTTTTCTTTTATTTTTTTTTCTTTTCTTGTTATTGAAAAATTAGGAAAAATATAATTTTTAAAACAAAAACTTTTTCAAACTTTTCTTACTCACTTTTGTTTATTTTTTGCTACTTTTCTTCTTTCTTACTCCATCACCAAACCAAACAAACCACCATAATTATTCTTCACTTTCTTTCCATCTTTTATTAATTTAATATTCATCGGTAGGTCTCTTGGTTTTTCAACAAAATTTGTCAACCTCAGCCACAATGGCTGTCATGTCAGACAAACTATAAAACAAGAGTAACAAAATTCTAAAAAAGTTTCTGTTACTTGCGCGATTTGTGGTAAAATGATTTCCTTTTTTCTCCAACCATCAGAACAAAGAAAAAGAATTTAAATATAGCATAGTGAAAATGTCAACTGTGTCTGACATTTGACAGTTGACACTTAGAAAAGCAACACATTTCTTAAAAAGACAACCTTTATATACTCAAAAGGACAGACAAGCATAGAAATGGAAACAAGGATACTATTTAACAAAAACGAACACGTATTTAAATATTTAAAAACTAGCAGCAGAAGAATACTCGGTTCTATCTGCTCCATAAACATATTTTATTAAAAATATTAAGGAAAGGAAGAGACGAGGGTTTTTATTTAAAGAATTATTATATTTGAATATTGATAAAGATTAAAAACATAAGCAACAGTGTTTAAGAAAATTGCATATTACGAAGGCGGGCCAATAAGTCCGTGAAGTTTTAAATTTTCCCCGCACTTAACTTCAAGGTCAAATCTTCGGATTTTGCTTTGAGTAGCTTTTTTTTGTTTTCAAACCTGAAGAAATGGTTCGACGAAAGAGATTTGGTTTCAACGATTAAATCATTTAGCAAATTAATACATATTTTCATGACTTCGACAATCTGGTTTTGTTGGAGAAACATTGAACGAAGTGTATGGAAGTCAAAGAAGAATCTGTTAAAATATTTTTTTTTATCGAAAAACCTCTGTCTCATTCAAAAAACCCCAAACTGATCGATCTGTCTTTGTAGCTTTAATTTTCTCCTTGCTCTTGTATGTTTTTCTGCTATATTTTTATGAAATATTATTATTACTATTATTGTCATAACGACCAGGTAGCAGTGCCTGGACAATGCGACCACTGGGATCTACTGCGCCCCTTATGAAATATTAAATTCTGTTAATTATACTATGAAATACTAAACAATGTTGCTTTAAAGTTTTCACGTGAGTTAAGGCACATCCTGAAAAATTAAATGAAATCATAAATTGATGCTGATCAGAATAACAAGTAAATTTTTAGTCGTTAAAGAGATTATTTGAAAAAGTCCCTTAAGCCAGAAATCAAACCGGCTTGTCTCATTATAACAGGAGTGTTTTTAAAACATAGACGTGACTATTATCCTACGATCAGAAAATACCACAGACAGATACTAATACTGTACTGCATGGACGACTTAAAGTTGATAGATTTAAATGGAACCACGGATTACTAAGCTGTCTGAGGTTTTCATACTCTGCAGTGAACGACGCTAATATATACCTTTCTGATGGATGGTCTTTTGGCGAGATTAGCAAACATAAAAAGTAATAGAAGTGGCGTTTCTTACCAATCCGCTTTCAATCTGTTTTTCTGTTAATTGTAACAGACTATGAAAAATTTTGAAAGCGTGAGATCGCTCAAGAATCCATCTAAGAAGCCTCATACATCCAAGAAGCCCCATACACTCAAGAGGAGCTACGAAAAAAAATTACTATTTATCATCTTTTTGTAGTGGGCATTTTCGTTCGGTTTGTTTCTGCCTTTTCGCGTTTGTTGTTAGTTTATGTATGTATGGCTGTTCTATCGTTCCGATTTGATCTTTTTTTTTTGTTAAGTTGGTACATCTGTTGTGGATATTTTCACTAAGTTTTAGCGTCATAGCTTGACATCTTTCTCTATGTCTGTTAGCAGTTTTTTACAATTTCGTGAACAAAAGAGAGTGTGTTGAGGCTGAATCCGATCACATATTTATTTATTTTATTTATTTATTTATTATTGTTATCAATGTTCCGCACACAAGACTCAGAGTCTCAACAGCACGGAACTCAGTACAAGTATAAACAGAAATAAACATTAAAAAAGAAGCTATGCTGGAATATACATAAGTTAAGTTCATAAATCAGAAATCTTGTACAAAAAAATATTAATATCCAAGCGAATATAAAAGAAAATTCAACGGATATAGTAAAGGGTCCGCCAAATAATTTTTTTTTTTTTTTGAAAATGCTATAAAAAACCACTGAATATTTTCTCAAATTTCTTTTTTTATATGAAAGTACAATCCTTCCGGTTAATAATGGAAAATAATTTCATTCAAATGGCTGCCTCGGCTGGCCATGCAGTAGCCTACACGATCGGCGCTATTTTTAAGCACATTGGCGATTGTGTGCAGCTGTATTTTACCAATGGCTTCACGAATATTGTCCTTAACACTTATCTTTGTCAGCACCCCACAAATAATAGTCCAACGGTGTCAAATCGCAGCACCGAGGTGGCAAAATGACATCAGCTCTGCGGCTGAAAATGCGATCTTCAAAAACAGGGCGCAAAACATCGAGTGTAGCTTCGGCTGTGTGGCACGTAGCGCAGTCCTGTTGAAACCAAATGTTGCTAATATCCTTCTCTTAAATTTTTGTGAACAAGAATTCGTTCCGCATGGCCCGATAACGGTCGCCATTGACTGTAACGGCTACTCCTTGCTCATTTTCGAAGAAAAATGGCCCAATTATGCCTCTGAACGAAAATCCGCACTAAACCGTAACTCGTCTTGGGTGTATCGGCTTTTCAATGTATGCGTGCGGGTTTTCTGTGCCCCAAATGCGACAATTTTGCTTGCTTACATACCCGCCAAGATCAAAATGAGCTTCATCTGAAAAGATGAAGAAGAAGTCGATCGCAGGCCCAGATTTTCAGCGTTGTTCAATCATGTACAAAACCATATTCGTTCAGCGGAAGTATAAAACTAATTATCTGTCAAATCAGACATGAGCTAAGTGTTACCATTGACGAAATAAGCACTAGTAGAAAAAAAAACGTTAGATGGCGAACCCTTTATTAAATTAAAATAATTATGAACACAAACAAATTTTCCAAATTAATAAAATAAAATTTATAAAATATCACAATTAACAAATCGACAAATTCTTATATCAATTTATCGTAAAAAATAACTAATAATACTCTTTCCAAATAGACGTGTGTTGCTTGCGACCTGAAAACTGTACGGAATATTGTTCCAAAGACTGATCGCATTAACAAAGAATTGGTACTTAGAAATCTAGGAGTAGTATTTAAAATTAAATAATTTTCTACCCCTACTTAGTGTTGCAAAGTTCAACCGTGCAACCATCAACTTTAAATAGTCGTCGAAACAAATACCATAACGTCTACTCACATAAGTCAACATATGATCATATTTTCCTAACCAAACACATAACGACAAATGTTATTAAAATTTACACTAAGTTTCCTTCTACTATTACTGTAACAACCAGCAAAAAGTTCGCACCCATAAAGTAAAATCGGCATTAAATAGGTTTTTCCAAGTAGGATTCGAATCCTCATAATGTGGAGTACAATGATGACTTTGCCAAAGATTTCTTAACATATGGATGGTCTTTTGGTGAGATTAGCAAATAGGAAAGCCATAAAAAGTAATAGCAGTAGCGTTTCTAACCAATCCGCTTTCAATTTGTTCATTATTTTCTCTCCTTTAGCTCTTATCTTCTCTACTCCTCCGTACAACTTTTTTTTTATACTTTAAAGTTGGTACTCACATGTGCCTTGAGAACCGTGGAAAATGTCGACATAGCGATACTCATGATAAATGTGTAATATATTTGTATATGGGGCAGCGAGGTGTAATAAGATAATGTGCGACCACACGTATAACGACGTATGACCCAGTCAAGGTGTTATTAAAGTAAATGCCCAGATTTTTAGCTACGTTCACAATTTCTATGTTGCAGCCATCCAAAATCAAGACAGGGTTATAATCAAATTGCAATAAATATTTCTTAACGATCAAGTATTGGGATTTTGTGGGATTAATTCTGAGGGTGTTAGTAGAAGCCCACTCATAGACATAGGCAACTCCCCATTCAAAGTTTTCACACGTTGGACAATACCCACAACGTTACAACTAATGAAAAGTTGTACGTCATCGGCAAACATTCTAATTCCACAATACTGAAGTTTATTCGGGAGGACATTTAACACAGAATTGATCCCTGAGGAACACCGAGACTGAGAGTATGAGAGTTTAATTTAGAAGCACCTGTTTCAACAAATTGATGTCTGTCTCTCAAATAAGAACGTATCAGCCCAATTTATAAAAGGATCTCAATTTATCACGCAAAATGTCATAATTAGCGGTGTCAAAAGCCTTCGAGTGATCAAGAAGCACTAGAAACATAACTTTGCCATAATCAAATTGTTGTCTTATGTCCTCCGCAACATCTACAACTGCCCTGTACAGCTGTTATTTCTCCGAAAACCAAATTGAAAATTTGTAAGAATATCATTTACTTCAAGATATTGAGTTACTTGATTATAAATCAATCTCTCAATCTCTCAGACACCTTTAAAATTGCTACCGGTCTATATGCGAAGTCAGATTTTTTAATTGGAATGATCCGTACAAGCTTACATATTTTAGGATAAAAGTTAGTAGTAAAAATCTTGTTGAAAATAGAAGTTGTGGTACAAGAAGCTTAAGAAGTCGCGTATCAATGCAATCAACCATAATTGCATTAAACTTTATTGACAGCAAGCTAGTTAATACCTTATGTTGGGTAACATTAATAAAATAGAAATTTTCGTTGGAAACATCATCCGAGAAACTTTAACAGTTGGCGGTAACAGTTGCATCTTCTTCACAACAATCGTAATTACTAGACTTACTGATACCGATCTTACGAATAGTTCCTCGAGCCAATTGCGGTGGAAAACTTATTTGCAAAAAAGTCAGTTTTAGCTTTTTAATCAGCCTGTTCGTTATTCGCCTTGAGTTACGGAGCGACTCGTGCAATTCGGGAGTTCTGTATCGCTTCCATCGCTAACACAAGCAATCTCTAATGTTAATTGCATGTTCAAAGGAACTGTAAGGTCGTACAAGTGGTTCAAATTATGATGTAAAAACGACACCTGTTTGTCCACAGAAATAATGTTTTATATCATACTTCAGTCTATATTGTCAAATTCGCGTTTCAAAATACCTCTATCAAGACTTCTAAAATATTCATCATAATTATTATTGGAGATGAGACGTTGGCTTATAAGTACGACACGTAATCCAGACATCAGGCAAGTGAATGGCGTTCACCAAATGAGCCGAGACTATTTTAGGTCAAAACAGAAGGCAATGCTCACGGTTTTCATGGATTACAACAGTGTAGTGCTTTATGATTTTTTGCCAGAAGGCCACAATGCGATAATTATTCGAAATTTTTGTTGAAAAATACAGAAATACCATCCAACGGCCACAGAATTCAACTGATTTGGCTTCCTGTTACTTCTGTCTGGTCAATCGAGTTAGAAAATCATTATGGGGGGACGGCTTTTAGCAGCCGAGAGGAAATAATGGAAAAATCGCAAGAAGCATAAAAACAAGATAAGCTAAGATTTAGCGGAAATATTAACAACAGATTATTAATAACTTAGCAAAACAAAAAATTCATATCGGCACGATGGGACCGCCACAACGGGTCTTATTCCCGAAACTTTCTGATCAAGTTGCTATTTTCCGTTTGTCTGAGTGTGAATTCTCTATATGGGCGCATACCTATGTATTAGGGAGATCGAACGGCTATTATTTGACCGGTTTTTACCGGTTGTTTGGTTCTGTCGAATACGATTTTTTCGAAATATTTATTTTCTGGTTAAATTAAAGTATAATTTTTATACTTCTGTATATATATTTATTAAAAATATGCTCATCGTTTAACTTTTTATATAAATTTAATAATTTTTGTATATTCGACAACCTTGAAAGTCTCACAAAGAATGTGAAAACCGTGGTAGATCGAAAAAGAAATGCACCCTTGAGCAACAATAAGCTTTTCTCATCTTCTGTAAATAAATATCGATTTTTGTATATGGAGAATGATCAAGTAAGCTCACCGGTTCCGAAAGTCAGATATGTTAGTTAGTGAAGTTTTTCACAGCGTAAATACACATAACCAGTCGCTACTAATGGTGTGAAGTGATAGTGCTGTTGAAAATTGTCAGATGGTGTGGCCTGGAATTGAACCGACAACTGCTTGGTTGAAAGGTGGGTGTCTTACCTAACATACCACAGTGGCACACACGCTATTAAATACATGGTGCATGAATTGTTTGAGGCAATTAAGGACTCATTTATTACGAAGTAATTCTTGTTATCTTAGGCATCTTAATTATAACTGTAATAGCAAACATTTAGTTCCATTCACTAAAAAGTAATACACAAAAATTGAGTAGCTGTTCGAAACTTAAGCAACTTTCAGTACTTTGTGTAATAAACTTTGTTTTTTAGGGCCTCCGCACACAGTTTTGGTCTAGTTTTTAAGAGATTTGTTAGAATTTTTGTTAGTATTGATTGCCACTTCAACTTTAAGCTCTCCGTTAGCTTCTTTTTTTTTATATATAAGACCAGAACCCAAGGGATGGCCCCTACGCATGCAGTGCATTGTTCTGGTACTAGAAAAATAGGTTATTGGAAGGAGGCCAGAAGGAGTAGTGTTTATGGACGTTAGATTTAAATTTACTCATGTCGTAAGTGGCAGGAAATACTTTCGCTGGAAGATTATTCCACAACCGAACAGTGCGACCAAAGAATAAATTCTCCCTATAATGCGTTGTGCGATTTACTGGACAATCATCTACAAAGGGATGCGCTCTACGGAAAATACGAGTACTACGTAAAAATATATGGATGTTAGGAATTAATTCCTTAATTTCATTAGAACATATTCCGTTATAGTACCGATAGAACAATGAAAAACACGCCACATTGCGACGATGCTCCAATGAATCGATAGAGTTGGCTACCCTACCGTCATTGATGAGCATCTTCGCCCTCTCCTGTACGCGGTCAAGAAGCTCCAAAATAGACTTTGAAGCACCGGCCCATACATGAGAGTTGTATTCCATTTTAGGTCGGATATAGGTCTTGTAAATGTTAAGGAGATCAGATGGGGTGAAGTATTTCATGCACCGTCTCAAAAAACCAAGGCAGTTGAATGCTTCTTTCGACACTTGAAATATGTGATCATTCCAAGGAACATCACAGTGAATTCTTATACCCAGAACATCAAGAGCATCTGATTCCTCAATATCCACATTACCCATTGACACAGATGACAGCACACCACCACGCCTGTGTGTTAAAAAACAACATTGAGTCTTACGTGCATTAAAATCGACCCTGTTCGCACGACCCCACTCGGAGACCTTCACCAGGCCACTTGTGAGTGCAACGTTCATATTCATCCTTCTTACCCCAACCTCCAAAAGGTTCGGTCTACGATCAAAAGAATATGAGTGACAAATGTTGCTGTCATCCGCAAAAGAGTAGGTAGGATTAGAAGTGAGAAGAAGAAAGTCATTAAGAAATATTAGAAAAAGAGTAGGAGAAAGAACAGAGCCTTGCGGTACCCCTGAGTTTACCCTGAACTCGTCGGATGAGACCCATCTATAACCACTCATATAGAGCGATCTCTGAGAAAACTCGATATAAATCGGGAGAAGTGACTACCGACACCAAAAGCATTAAGTTTCGAAACGAGAGCCTCGTGCCAAACTCTATCAAACGCCTTTGAGATATCCAGAGCCACAACCTTACTCTCGCCAAAACCATGAATGGACTTGTTCCACTTCTCCGAGAGCAACGCCAGCAGGTCACCAGTAGAACGGCCCTTTCGGAAAACGTACTGACGATCGCTAAGTAAATTGTTGGACTCCAGATATCCCACAAGGTGGTGACTAACCTAACATAACCTTGGAGAGTGCGGAACAAACTGCTATTGGACGGTAGTTCTCAGGGTTACTAGCCTCGCCCTTTTTGGGGATTGGCATTACATTAGCAACCTTCCAGCAAGATGGAAAAATAGCGGCGCTTATTTTGAAAACGACGACGTCCAGCTCTGCGCTTCAAGAATTAAGAACAATTTTATTTAAATAGAAAAACCGGTTAACCGGTTATTTGAATAATTATTAACCGAAAACCGGTTTATAAAAAAATTGCTACTTTTCGCATTATTCGAAAACGGCTTTTTGAAAAAAGTCGAATAATCGATCTCCTTACTATGTATAGGGTGTTTTTATAGAGGTATAGAATTTTAAGTTGCAATAAAACAACGACGAATTATTCGATTAACTTGAATTTAATTTATCCGAAAGATAATCTTGTGACATTACATTTTAAATATGATTTCTGGCATATGACCGCCACGGCTAGTGCGGATGTAGTCCAATCTAGACGTCCAATTTTCGACGACTTTTTCCAACGTTTGTGGCCATATATCGGTAATAACACGGCGAATGTTGTCTTCCAAATGGTCAAGTATTTGTGGCTTTACCGCATAGACCAATGACTTTACATAGCCCCACAGAAAGTAGTCTAGCGGTGTTAAATCACAAGATTTGGAGGCCAATTTACAGGTCCAAAACGTGAAATTGGGCGGTCATCAAACGTGTCTTTCAATAAATCTATTGTGGCACCAGCTGTGTGACATGTTGCGCCGTCTTTTTGAAACCACATCATGGTTATTCAATTCAGCAATGAAAACGTTAGTGTGGCTCTGTACCGATCACCATTGACTGTAACGTTCTGGCCGCCATCGTTTTTGAACAAGTACGGACCAATGATTCCACCAGCATATAAAGCGCACCAAGTAGTCAGTTTTTCTGGATGTAACGGTATTTCTACATATACTTGAGGATTACCTTCACTCCAAATGCGGCAGTTTTGTTTGTTGACGTAGCCATTCAACCAGAAGTGCGCTTCATCGCTAAACAAAATTCGCTTATGAAAATTGAAAAAATTTAAAATTAAAAAAAAAAAAAATCACTTATGAAGAATGAAAATTGCACTATTTGCAAGCATTGAGTCTACTCATGATGAATTGCCAAACCAAACTGAGAATAAATAACTCGACAGCTGTTAAATCGGTCGCCAACTTGAAAAGTAATGCCAACTTAAAGTTCTATACCTCTACAAAAAACACGCTTTATCTGCCTACTTGCTCGTCTGCCAATGTGGTTGTCCCTTTTGTCTGAATGTTCATTGATTTCGATGCCAGTACCTTGGAATATAAGTCCTTCTATCATTTTACATTTGTCGGTATATATTGTATGTTCTTCTATATGTTTATTTGTCTGTTTAAGTGTTTATCTGTTCTGTGTACATATTTGTTCGCACGTCTGCTCTAAATTAGTTTACTGTGTTTTTTTTATATATTTTTTAGCGAAGTAAAGCCTTCTTATTTGATTTTACTATAAACCACATGTCATGTTCAGTTTAGTTTATTTTTTATTTTTTTTTATGTTTATTTCCACTTCAGCTCAAGGTATTTTCCTAGTCTCGAATGTTTAAATGCATTACTTGCGTTTACTTGTCTCATAAATAAATTAACCGCTGGAGTGCAATTTAAAATCAAACATTTAATAAACAATTAATTTGGCGACAGCCACTAACAAAATCAGATACAAAAAATTAATGACATGGTGCGCCTGTTACTGATTGGTACACACTTCTTTGGTTGTACGCAGAAAACGACATCTGGAATTAAAAGTCAGTACAGCACACAAGAGTAGAAAAGAGCATAGCCCAGCAGCCGTCATGGCAGTGCACACACAAATAGAATAGAGAATCATTAAAACTACACATGATCGCTCATCGTCATCATACATCGCATCACAACACTTATGACGTGTGTGCGCTCTGATTTTCAAATAAGTATTGATATCTTGCTTTTGCTTGTATTCTGTTAATGAATGTATTAATGAATTTGAGAATCGATGATGAGTGTGATGTGTGCTATGCTGGGTTGATTGGTTAGTCGGTTGTGATGTGTGTCTTTTTTTTTCCACCAAAATATCGTACAAAATTAATCCCAGGAGAGGATTCAGAACACACATAAACACGTATACTTTTGTTAAATGGATTTTTGAAAAATTAAATGGTTATTGGGAATTTTGTACTTTTTTATTTGATTTTTGTGTTCTGGCTTAAGTAAGTATTTGATTGATAATTCAATTTCTGCTGGTTATTTTTTTTTTATTATTATTTTAAAAATAATTATTGATAAATATTTAAAAAATAAGACAAGATCGAATAACAAATTTAGTTGAAATTTAACAGTTTTGAAAGAAAGTGTTACACTTCGGTGATTTAAAAATAAAAAACATTTTTTTTTTTTTTTTTGAAAAAAAAAAACAAAAATAAATTTCGAAGAAAATTGATTAAAAAAAATATTTTTTTTTTAAATTAAGAAAATAAATAAATAAATAAATACATCATACTACAAAATATTAATGAGTATTTGTTAAACACCCTTCGAAAAAGTCACACATCATGGATTTCTTTTCTGATGGTGGTTTTCAACAATTATTTTGTGATTTGAATGAGCAAATTGAACAGGATTACAATTCTTGCTCTTATGAAAATATAAAAGAAAAATCATCAGCCCCTTGGCCTCATCAAGAATTGACAAAAACCCCTATTTATGAGGATCATATAGACTATAGACCTCAGCTAATGGATTTGAACTTAAATGAAAAGCACTTACAAACCAGTTTGGATTATTTGCTTAACAACACCAGCACCGATACTCAAGAAGATAGTGATTTGGCTAGTATCTCCAGCATTAATCAAGAGCTTGCCGATTGGGAATATAAATTCCTAGATAATTATATTGAAATACCCGAATTAGTGGATTTCTTGCCAGAGAAAACACCTTTATGTACCGATAATTGCAACCATTTTTTACAGGAGAGTGCTGAAAATCTTAAATTATTTCCCTCAACGCCAAATAGTCCTTTAATGCGAGCGGAAAAATGTTATCCGTGTACCTTTGGTGATTGTCGTAAAATCTATGCTAAACCCGCTCATTTAAAAGCCCATGTAAGGCGGCATATGGGTGAAAAACCCTATGTTTGTAATTGGCCTAATTGTTCGTGGAGATTTTCACGTTCCGACGAACTGGCACGCCATAGACGTTCACATTCGGGTGTGAAACCTTATAAATGTGACTTTTGTAGCAAATGTTTTGCCCGTTCCGATCATTTGACAAAACATCGTAAAGTACATGAAAGAAGGCTACTGGCGGCAAGTAAAGCGGGTAAAACTTTAGCGAATGGTGAACTTCCAGCCTCCGTTTTGACTGTAAGGCCGGGAAGGAAAAGAAAAAATCAATTCTAGTTAAAAAAAAATTTAAATTAAATTTGCAAAAAAAAAAAATTCAATATATTAAATAGCAAAATTGTTTTTGTGTAATTTAAAATAAAAAATAAAATAATTATTTTTTAAAACTGTAAAAATAAAATACAAAAAAGTTGAAAAACTAAAAAAAGATTCTAATTAATTTTTTTAATTATTTTTTAAATATAAAATTGTTTTTGTATCATATAAAATAAACAATAAAATAATGATTTAAAAAAAGTATACTGAATTAAAGTTCTAGTGATAATTGACCTTTTCAATTTGAAATTAATCTCTGAAGTTGCGTTCAGTTCAAAAAAAGGTAAAGGTCTAATCAAATGTGGGAAATCTAGTCTGTTACAAAACAACCAGCATATGGTCTTAGCTAGTTAAAAATAAATAAAATAGATCAATAAATAAAAAAAAAATTAAATGAATAAATAATTATAAAGGTTCCGACACATATTTTTTTTTTTTTTGAAAATGCTATAAAACAAAACTACTGAATATTTTCTCAAATTTCTTTTTTTATTTGAAAATACATTCCTTCCGGTTAATAATGGAAAATAATTTCATTCAAATGGCTGCCTCGATTGGCCATGCAGTAGCCTGCACCATCGGTCCAATTTTTAAGCAGCTGTATTTCACCAATGGCTTCACGAATATTGTCCTTTAAAGCGTCAATTGTCTCTGGCTTGTTGGCGTAACACTTATCTTTGACGGCATCCCACAAATAATAGTCCAACGGTGTCAAATCGCAGCTCCGAGGTGGCCAAACGACATCAGCTCTGCGGCTGATAATGCGATCTTCAAAAACAGGGCGCAAAACATCGAGTGTAGCTTCGGCTGTGTGGCACGCAGCGCCGTCCTGTTGAAACTAAATGTTGCTAATATCCTCCTCTTCAATTTTTGTGAACAAAAATTCGTTCAACATGGCCCGATAATGATCGCCATTCAAGGGAATGACCACTCCTTGCTCATTTTCGAAGAAAAATGGCCCAATTATGCCTCTGGACGAAAATCCGCACCAAACAGTAGCTCGTCTTGGGGGTATCGACTTTTCGTATAGATTTATATATAGCGGGTCCGCCATCTAACGTTTTTTTTTTCAACGAGTGCTTATTTCGTGAATGGTAACACTTAGCTCATGTCTGGTTTGACAGATAATTAGTTTTATCCTTCCGCTGAACAAATATGTTGTGTATACGCTTGAACAACGCTTCGCTAAGTGGGCCTGCGACAACTTACAGGAGATGCCGATTTTACCAAAATCATATTTTCAGAAGAAGCTCATTTTTATCTTGGCGGGTATGTAAACAAGCAAAATTGTCGCATTTGGGGCACAGAAAATCCGCACGCAATCATTGAAAAACCGATACATTCAAGACGAGTCACTGTTTGGTGCGAATTTTGGTTCAGAGGCATAATTGGGCCATTTTTCTTCGAAAGTGAGCAAGGAGTAGCCGTTACAGTCAATGGCGATCGTTATCGGGCCATGTTAAACGAATTTTTGTTCACAAAAATTGAAGAGGAGGATATTAGCAACATTTGGTTTCAACAGGACGGCGCTACGTGCCACACAGTCGAAGCTACACTCGATGTTCTGCGCCCTGTTTTTGAAGATCGCATTATCAGCCGCAGAGCTGATGTCGTGCGGCCACCTCGGAGCTGCGATTTGACACCGTTGGCCTATTATTTGTGGGGTGCCGTCAAAGATAAGTGTTACGTCAACAAACCAGAGACAATTGATGCTTTAAATGACAATATTCGTGAAGCCATTGGCGAAATACAGCTGCTTAAAAATTGGACCGATGGTGTAGGCTACTGCATGGCCAGCCGAGGCAGCCATTTGAATAAAATTTTTTTCCATTATTAACCGGAAAGATTGTACTTTCAAATAAAAAAAGAAATTTGAGAAAATATTCAGTAGCTTTTTTTTATAGCATTTAAAAAAAAAATTATTTGGCGGACCCGATATATGCAACAGAATAATGCCATTAATATACAGTAATGAGCATTGGCTTAGCGCATTACCTATGAGTACATTTTGACATCGAATTTTTTCTTAACCTGTTTTTTATTTTAATAATTGCTATGCCCTAACATATCACTCGTGGTCCAAGGAATGCAATGCATTAGTTTACTTAAGTTTTGTTCCTTTCAGTTCATTTATTTTGTTAAAATAGAGCAAAATCCAAGAAAAACAAATAGCAAAACAGTAATTTAGCACAAAATAAAAATGAAAAAAAATTATTTCACCAGAAAAGGAGGCAAGACTAGTCATATATTTTATTTAAAACTAAATACTTGGTAGTATAATTCTTGTCCTTAACAACATCTCCACATGCCCTTGGCATTCTGTCTATAAGTCCCACGCAACGTTCCTTTGGTATTGCTCACCATTTATTTTTGTCTATAAATCACTAATATCTTTAGTTTTAGCAACAATAATGTGTTGTTCTACATCCTTCCATGGGTCCACTAAAAGACTTAGATCTGATGATTGATCTCAATTTAAAATATCGTTTCTATTTTGCTCTAAGCAACACTTTGCTGTACTTGAAATGTGTTTCGGATAAATATCACTCACACAACACCATCTAAGTGGCATATTTTCCTTTGCGAATGAACTCCTTTTGTTCAAAAGTATTTCTATTTAAGCGTAGTGATTCATTTGCGTACCTATTTTGATTATCGGACCAACACCGTGCCTAGAAAATGCCATTACAGAAGAGATTTTTACAAAAGAGTGGTTGGTTCAAGTTTCAAGCCTTATGTTGTGTAATACATCAATCTTTTTTTAATTTTTTCCTTCTTTCTATTGTTCGCGAGAAGATGTTAATACTAAATTTTGGTGAAAATTCTATTTGAGTTGAGGATTTAAAGTGATCTGCAACTAAGACTCTTTAAGTAGAAGAGTAAATTTTACGAGTTGTTTTTGTAGGCCTAGAGTGCCGTGTAATACTTTTATTTGTCTCTTGGGCTTGAAGATATTTTACATTTTGTATGTAGTCGCTGCTAATGTCTTAACAGTACTCGGTTAACGCAAAATTTGGCTTTTCAAATTCGAATTTATCTTCACACCCATTTTTCAATTAGGCGGTTATGCAAACAAACAAAATTGTCGTATATCTGGCTCACAAAATCCACAAACAGTTCTCGAAAACCATTAAAACTAAATAAAGTCACCGTATAATGCGTTTTATGGTTAGCCAATATCATCGACCCGTATTTCTCCGTGAATTCTCTGCGCTCTTCCGGTTAATAATGGAAAATAATTTGATTCAAATAGCTGCCTCGGCTGGCCATGCAGTAGCCTACACGATTGGTTCAATTTTTAGGCACATTATCGATTGTGTGCAGCTGTATTTTACCAGTGGTTTCACGAATACGGTCTTTCAAAGCGTCAATTGTCTCTGGCTTTTTGGCGTAACACTTATCTTTGACGGCATCCCACAAATAATAGTCCAGCGGTGTCAAATCGCAGCTCCGAGGTGGCCAAACGACATCAGCTCTGCAGCTGATAATGCGAATTTCAAAAAAAAAGGGCGCAAAACATCAAGTGTAGCTTCGGCTGTGTGGCACGTAGCGCCGTCCTGTTGAAACTAAATGTTGCTAATATCCTCCTCTTCAAAAATTCGTTCAACATGGCCCGATAACGATCGCCATTGACTGTAACGACCACTCTTTGCTCATTTTCGAAGAAAAATGGCCCAATTATGCCTCTGGACCAAAATCCGCACCAAACAGTGACTCGTCTTTGGTGCATCGGCTTTTCAATGTATGTGTACGGATTTTCTGTGCCCCAAATGCGACAATTTGGCATAACCGCCAAGATCAAAATGAGCTTCATCTGAATGGATGATTTTTTTTTTTTTTGCAAAATCGGCATCTTCTGTAAGTTGATCGCAGGCCCACTTAGCGAAGCGTATACACAACTATATTCGTTCAGCGGAAGGATAGAACTAATTATCTGTCAAATCAGACATGAGCTAAGTGTCACCATTCACGAAATAAGCACTGGTTGAAAAAAAAACGTTAGATGGCGGACCCTTTAGTTGAAAAAACAGTTGCTAGAAATTTTTTGGAATTGGAAAATTATGTTGACATATACATTTCACATGTTTTTTGTAAAAAGAACAGATTACTGTTTTTTCAACATTATTTCACAACTATTTCGTACGAAATAATTTTATATGTAATTTGAGAGCATTTCGTACGAAATTTTGAACGCAATACCAGACTTAACCTCACATTTTCCTGCGCTTTTATTGGCAACCAAAAAAAAAAAAATAAATAATAATAATAATCTACTGTTTATAATACTTATAGAAAAGCATAACTTATTTTCATTTAAAGCAACTATTAGTTGAAGGAACACAAATTTATTTCTTCAATATAACAATTATGACCAAAGTTTTTTAGATATTTCTTATAACTGTTGTGTCTTTGCAAAAAAGAGGTACCAAAAGTGTTAATCTAAAATGTTTTATTAAAAAATATTATATTTAAACATGCCAATAAAATTTTCACAATTTTGCAAAAAAAAAAAATATAAAAAACAATAATAATTTTATTTTCAAAAAAATGTGTCACCCTAATTTCTGATTTTATTTTTATTAAAAGCAGTTTTATGCCTATAAATTAGAATTCTCTAATTTAATTAAACATTTATTTAAAGCTCCTAAAAATATGCGCAATTTTTCCAGTGCCTAAATGTAGGCAATAAGAAATCATTTGAATACTTTAAGCTTAACATTTTCGGAAAAATGTAATGAACAAAAAAGTTTGTTAGTTTAATATAAAAAACAATAGCCTTAAAAGCATTAAGCTTTGATATGTAAATTAGTGACAGAATAGCATAATAATTACTATAGGATTTAGACAATCAACACTAACCATACTTCGACGAATATACTATATAACCACAGACATACATGTAAAATAGCTATAAACCTTACAGTAATATTATACATGAAAAGTGGCCTTAATAGTGACCAACAGAAAGTTTTGTCGCTGTTTTGTGGTGTTTGTTTAATAGCCAGAAACTACAAACACTTTGACCCTTCAAACTTAACTAACTGACTGCAATGGCTGACACATAGAAACACATTGATTGTCATACAATAAATGGTGGTAATGGTGTGTTATTTTAGTTCTATCTAATGTTTGTTTATATTCCTGTGCTTATCCATGTGTGTACTCGCATTATAAAGAGTGGCAAATTAATTGATTTCGAGTATTACAATATGAGTTCATTTGGTACATCGAATTAACACGAATTTTTGATTTTTTTATTCTTGTTTGAAATTAATTTGCATAAAACAGTTATTTGTCATAGAAGAGGATCTCAGTTTATTTGTAAAATTTAATGGAATCTATGTTTTCATTTTTAAGAAATGGTCATAATGCCGAATTATTTACTGTAAAAAGTATGTTGAATAATTTATTATAATGAAATAAGTGGTTTTTGTCAAAATAGTAATAAAATCAAATACAAATTTTAACATAAAATTGGATTTCAACGCAAATTTTAATGGCACTCAAAAGTGTAAAAATATAATCCAAAGTTTAAAAGCAACATCATTTTCATACGTCTTATACTCAGCATAACACCATATGCCCCCACCTATATTTACCAGTGAGTACCAATTAAAAGTCATGTCATTTGGACATGACCTCACACTTTGGTGAGGTGTCGGAGACTATCTAAATTCCCGCCGATCTATGGGTCACGGCACTCGGTTAAAAATGTAACTCCACATCGAACCAGCATAGCTCTCCCCGCGATTTTGGTTTAAACCTTAGCCACCACGTCGCTCCCACAAGAGGGCCTCATCATAGTCGGACAGAAACCGAAGTTCCTGGGTCTCTCGAAACCCGTGGTACCAGAATCAACCCTCGGGTCAAGCTCCGTAGCATAAATAAAGGGTCCGCCATCTAACGTTTTTTTTCAACTGGTGCTTATTTCGTGAATGGTAACACTTAGCTAATGTCTGATTTGACAGATAATTAGTTTTATCCTTCCGCTGAACGAATATGGTTGTGTATATGCTTGAACTTCGCTTCGCTAAGTGGGCCTGCGATCGACATACAGAAGATGCCGAATTTGCCAAAAAAAAAATCATCTTTGCAGATGAAGCTCATTTTGATCTTGGCGGGTATGTAAACAAGAAAATTGTCGCATTTGGGGCATAGAAAGCCCGCATGCATACATTGAAAAGCCGATACACCCAAGGCGAGTCACTGTTTGGTGCGGATTTTGGTCCAGAGGCATAATTGGGCCATTTTTCTTCAAAAATGAGCAAGGAGTGGCCGTTACAGTCAATGGCGATTGTTATCGGGCCATGTTGAACGAATTATTGTTCACAAAAATTGAAGAGGAGGATATTAGCAACATTTGGTTTCAACAGGACGGCGCTACGTGCCACACAGCCGAAGCTACACTCGATGTTTTGCGCCCTGTTTTTGAAGATCGCATTATCAGCCGCAGAGCTGATGTCGTTTGGCCACCTCGGAGCTGCGATTTGACACCGTTGGACTATTATTTGTGGGGTAAGTGTTACGCCAACAAGCCAGAGACAATTGACGCTTTAAAGAACAATATTCGTGAAGCCATTGGTGAAATACAGCTGCACACAATCGATAATGTGCTCAAAAATTGGACCGATGGTGTGGGCTACTGCATGGCCAGCCGAGGCAGCCATTTGAATGAAATTATTTTCCATTATTAACCGGAAGGATTGTACTTTTAAATAAAAAAAGAAATTTGAGAAAATATTCAGTAGTTTTTTTATAGCATTTTCAAAAAAAAAAGTATTTGGCGGACCCTTTACTCTACCAGTGTAAGTCCCAAACGACTCCGGACTGGAGGCCATGATGATAGTAAACAACAAACAAGAAACACTCAACAACACAACAATAAACGGAGCCAACCTCACGGGAGAACTCAAAGTGACATCGTGCCCGCGGACACTACACAAACACAAAAATACAACCAGTCCAGGATAGACCAATACAATACAACACACCCATGATCAGCAGCCACGAACTAAGACTGCAAGCAGCAAAGCAGGAAACAGCAAGCAGCAAACCACCGGGAAAACGAGCTAGAAAGGCTAGCCAAGAGACCGCTAAGATGGTGATGCGGGTCCAACCTCCGCTAACAGTGCCGCCCTTCTACGCCTAAATGCCCAGCCTACCTTAAGTACGATCATCCAACAATACCCCCCAGTATGAGTGATACCCATACAATCTAAATTCCCAATGTTATCATAGTCTGGACATGAAGTCAGTTCATGTCTCCAGTGCTCAATCCCCCACATCGACAGTCAGCTGATTCAGTTTGACTAATTCGACCACCTATCTACGAGGCAACTCTGCAAAAGAGCTTTATTCTTATCTCTCCCACTCGCGAGCAGCGAAGCAGAAAGCCAATCATTCGTTCCAAGTGGCAGTCCCCTCTTGACCCTGAAGAAAATACTAAAACGTACTACTTCCAAGTCAAGCGGAGGTACCTCAACAAGGACTTACAAAGCATCAGTAGAAACTGTTCGACACACTGGGACAATATATGCCAAGAGTGCAATTCTTTGCCGCGTGAGAATCTTGCGCTGTCTAACAAATGACATAACCGTCTTGTACTACACAGATGCGCCATACACTACAGAAGCAACGAAGAGCCCATTGTATATAATAAGGACATCGCGCCTGCTCAGTCCCCAATCACTTCTCAATATGCGCCTAACCTTTCCAACAATGGCTGCCAGTCTATGCCTAACATGAAACAGTGAAAAATCCGAAAGAATAATTGTACTTGCCTGTATCTACATTTCGGAGATTTAAAGACGGTCTTTGAGGACATCAAGTGGACTGCCGTATGGAAATCAGTAAAATAAAAAGGAGTGCCCCAGAAAATAATTCGAAACATCACAATATTGTAAGAAGATGCTGAACTTTCAGTTCTTCACAAAGGTAACATACGTCAACCTTTTTCGACCAAAGTTGGAGCATCGTGCTGGATGAAACCAGGTGCAAATTCTGTTTAGAGAAAAGGGGAATTACGTGGAATCTAACCCTCCAACTAGAGATTTGTATGTTTTTCCTTTACCTAAAACTAAGTGTCTATTTTGAATAAATGGCTTCAATGAATTTTTCCCCCTTAACTTTACTTGGTTCTATGTTATACTACGAGATGAACGTTCATTTTTAGCCATCAGCACGCATGTATGTTATTACAAGGCTCGTTAGGATTTCTATAGCCCTACGTACGCCAGTCGAGCACTTGTCTCGCAATATCATCAGATGGCCTTCACAATATATGGCCAATCCATATTCAGTTACGTCTTCGGATTTCGTATACAATTGGCCTAGGGTTAGCCAACGGCAGTAGTAGTCATTTATGACCCAACTTGGACAAAAGATGCGAAGAATGTTCAGCATTCTTTGATAATTTTGAGTAGAGCTCCAAGTGGTACAAGCATGCAGAAGTATTGATTTGACGCTGTTATCAAAGATCTTCAGTTTTGTATAAGTCGACAAGTTGTTTATTCGGACTTCTGAATCATTAAAACCATTATCTTTACTTATGGTACTGCTCAGATATGAGAAAACTTGCACATCCTCGCTTTTGAGTGCTTCAAATGTGAGTGGTGAGGTTGCTAGTGGCATACGCATTTATTTGGTTTTTTCTGAGTAAATTTTCAGCCCGACTTTTTTGGCCTTTTTGGACAGGGTGTAAAATTTCTTCAAAACGATGAGCGAAGAAACAAATATCGCCTGCGTAGTCCTATAGTAGTTTTCTTATTTTCCAGCGGAATATGGTGCCTCGGCGTTTGTCTTCTGGATCACACAGACCAAATGCAGTAAAAACAGTGTGGGTGACAAAACACAGCCCTATTTCACTTCTGTGCTTATCTCGAAGGGGGCACATTCACCTCCTCTATATCGTACTCTGCTCTTCCAGCTGTATACAGCTCGTGGATTAGGTTTATGATTTTTGGGGGCATGCCCTTGATGTTTAGCGTATTCGACAGTGCTGTTCTGGATACGATATCATATAAAAGGCGCATTCGAAATCAACAACAAAAGGTAAAAGCTGCTTTTGTATTCAAGGAATTGATCGATAATGATTTGCGCCGTATTTAGGTGATCTGCACATGACCTTCCTGACTTGAATCCTGCCTGTGCCTTTCTGCTGTTGCGAATATGCGATATAGTATCAAGGTTGATAATACCTTATTAATTCCATTAAGTAGCGTTATACCCCCCCGCACTCCGGAATCTGTTGTTGTTTATACTTTTCTAAAGACCCAATTAATCTAGAAGTGGCATAGACATGAAGTGTACAAATGGTTGTTCTGTAACGAACATAACGTAGACGTGGTATTTCTGTTTTCAGCAGAAGTTTACTACGTTTCTATTTCATACCCAACATCAGCTGACATAAAATTGTGAACAAAGATTTGTGTTGACATAAAAGTGTAGAAACAGAATTCGCGTTTAAATGAAATAAATAAAGAAGGATTTAAAAGTGTGTGTTTTCAAATATAATTATTAAATAATAATAAACTTAAATCAATGGAATGATGAAAAATTAATATTATTGGTGCAAGAGCATGAATAAATAAATAAGTGTTTTCCAGTTTCTTTTTTGTTTACACACACAAATGAAAACAGCTGACAGGTTTTTACTTCAACGACAAACCACACTTAACGTTTTGATCACGTTACTTTTACGTCCCGTCTACATTACTTCCGGACTAATTGGGTTTTGATTGTGAGCGTTATAGTATCACCAATAGGCTTGGTGCCATATTTTAATAACTCTAACGGAATGTCCTCGAGTTCTTATGATTGGACGGTATGTATAGTATTTCCTATGTTGAGGATGCGATCCTTCTTGAAGTGCGTCTACCCTCCGAACAAGTCCATTTCGGAATTTTAGGTATACTCGGTAGCTGTATTGGGTAATTAAAAAATCACGCTAACGTACTAATTGTTCTTTCGTGGAAAAGATATCGAGATTTTGACTGCAGATAACTAAGACCATGAGAGTTAGCAACGTTAGCACATAAAACATCGTGAAATAGGCTAATCGCTTAAATATATGGATAACAGTATAGTTACAATGAATGGTATGTTTAATCTGACTTACAAGAAAGCCATACTTACACAAATAACACGTAGAAAGAAGCCAAACAACATCACAAAGATCCAATCTAGTCTTATTTAAAAAGAAAACAACTCGAAATGCACGAGACGATCAAATACAGATTAACCTTATTTGGGAAGGTTCGAAGACAACAGCAGCAAACGGGGTAAGATGAAGATGCTTTGCACAAGCCATAAGCTCTTATTTTTTTCCATAAGTTATAGTGCGAAGATGTTACGGAGCTGTAATTTAATAAAAATAAATACACCCATAATCTAGGATAGGGACATCCTTATTCATTCACCTTTATCGTGAATAAAAGGCGAACAAAATTCTTACGTGAACAAAAATTTTACAAATAATTCTACAAAATAGTACACTAAGGCAGAAACTTTTTAAAATTTCCTATCATAGATTAGCGAAAAATTTCTGCGAATTGAAATAATATTGACTTAGTAAAGAGGAATGAATGTACGTCATATTACACAACAAAAGCATAGTCAAATTGTCGTGTTTGCTTCAGCTATTGCACACGCAAAACAACAAGAGCTTCTAGCATACTACGCATAATGAATTACTATTAATTGTCTTCTTCTTCTTCTTGACTACTGACTTGCAAAGTAAGGTTCGCTAGCGTTTTCAAATGTTTTTATTATTTGCACTTGAACACCTCGCACTACGGTAGCGAAAGTTACTCAGCAAGTGAGTAGTCAAGAAGAAGAAGACAATTAGAAGTAATTCTGCCCTACGTAATAGGAATAAGTGGTTAGTCATGGGAAAGATAAATCAATATCAACAATTTTAATGATTTATTAACAATAATATAGAAGAAGAATTTCTTTTATTATATTACTGGTAAGCCAGTAGAAATCCCATAGATAAGCAACGGTTTAATAAGACATCAAAGGATTTAAAAAAACGGCTTCTTGAACAAAAGACAGAACAACTTAACTACTTCCTAAGAAATTTGGGTGCTTTAAAAGCTGACGAATTTAGTTTATGGAAAGCTACAAAGTACTTAAAATGTCCCGTAAAGAGAAATACTCCCATAAAGGATGAAAATGGTACTTGGTGTAAAGCAGACAAAAGCAAAGCTGAAGCATTTGCCTTACATCTTCAGAACACTTTTCAGCCACATCAATTTTGCCGTAACAACGCTAATAAAATAATTAACTTTTTATAAAGCGCTTGCCAAATAGATTTGCCGATTAAACATGTGTCGCCGAATGAAGTACAAGCCAGGGTATGATGACAACAACGGAAGAATTGCTAAATGTCTACATAAAAAAGCAGTTATATTTTTAATGTTGATTTTAAATTCTATGCTGCGACTTAGGCATTTTCCATTCCAATGGAAGTGCGCTCAAATTATTATGGTAAACAAACCGAATAAGCCAGAAAATGCTGTCACATCTTATAGACCTATTAGTTTGTTGGTAACATTCTCCAAAATATTTGAAAGAATATTTATGAGTAGATTGTCACCCATCCTTAATGAATTCAGTATTATAACTGAACATCAATTTGGCTTCAGGCATAAACATGGTACTCCTGAACAGTGCCATAGTATCGTGGCTTTTATTAGAAATTCTTTGGAAAAAAAAGAATATTGTTCTGGTATCTTCTTAGATATCCAGCAAGCATACGACAAAGTGTGGCATATTGGCTTACTCTACAAACCTAAGAAGTTATTACCGACACCCTATTATTTGTTATTGAAGTTATATTTAAGCGAACGAATCTTTTTTGTCAAAGTAAACGACGATTTTTCTAAAATCTATGATGTTAAAGCAGGTGTTCCACAGGGCAGTGTTTTGGGTCCAGCTCTCTATACAATATTTACTTCTGACATGCCTTTAACAGATGACGTTTTAATTGCAACTTACGCTGATGACACTGCAATTCTAGCATCTAGTCCGTGTCCAATTAATGCTTCAAACCTTGTTCAAAACGAACTCAACCAGTTAGATATTTGGTTATCTAAATGGAATATCAAGGTAAATACAACAAAATCTGTCCATGTTGTTTTTACCCTACGAAGAGGAGATTGACCGCAATTGTTTATTGGTGGTAATGAAATTCCCAAAAAGGACAGCGTTAATTACTCGGCCTTCATATTGACAAAAGACTTACATGGACGACTCATATAAAGGCAAAAAAAGAACTAAACGTCTTTATTGGCTATTACACTCCAAATTTAAAGTAAGCACTGTAACAAAATTAATAATAAATAAAACAATACTTAAACCGGCGTGGACTTATGGCATTCAATTGTGGGGAACTGCCAGTAACTTCAATGTTGAAATTCTACAGCGCTACCAAAATAACACATTAAGACTAATTGTTAATGCTCCAAAGATTGTTTCAAATCAAACTATTCACAATGATCTGAACGTTCCCAAAGTTAAAGATGAAATAAGAAAATATAGTAAAAACTATCTGAATAGATTAAGTGACCACTGCAATGCAATAGCGATATCTCTACTTGATGATAGTGAAGAAGTCAGAAGACTGAAGAGATATCACATACTTGACTTACCATTTCGATAATTATGTTATTTATTTTTCAACATTTGTTTAACATGTAAATATACTTGATATATAGTTTATTTTTGTATAATATCTCAGTTATGTACAAGAACTGAGAATTAGAAAATATGTTGTTTAAATGTTGTTGTTCTCACTGGAGAGCACCAACTACTTGAAATATTATTGCATCAAATTTGCTTATTATCCTCCATAATAAAAAAAAAATGCAAATTAAACGATTTAAAAATGTAAAAACACAGAACTTCTAAAGGGTAAAACCATAAAAAAATATATGATTTTTATCAAAAAAGGAGGAAAGTGAAACCCTCAAAAATGTCACATGAAAATTAAAAACTACAATTACAATTAATTTAAGGTTATGCCAGAGACTATCAGATCCGTTATTAAATCAATAGATATTTAAGATTGAAAATGCTTTTAAAAGCTTACACTCAAAGCATCATAAAATCTCTGAAATATTTTAAGAAATTTATTTTTAAGTTGAGGAAATCTGGTTTATTTATTATTTTACTTTTTCTAATATTATTTCATTCCTTCATTCTTTTTTCTTTATCCTTACAAGTCTCAGAGCCTTAAAACAACTTGCTAATCTTAAGTATATTCAACAAGAACAAGTTAAAGAAAGCAAAAAAAATAGAGTTCGCAGCAAAAGAACATGCATTACTATTATCTATGGTTTTGAGAAGAATGTTTTATTAATGTAAATATCCAGGCATTTAAGGGCTTAAACACTAAACTATAAAGCATGGTCTTACAAACATTTTCTAGGGTATTAAGTAAACAAAGAAGATTTGGTAGTAAAATCAGTGAGATAATTTTTGAAAATTTTTTTATTGCTGTAAGAGAAATTTATAAGCACAAGCTTTTAAAGGTGTAGCAAATAAAGTAATAAGAATCATGATTTAATTAAGAAACTATCGCTAAAGTATTACGCAAAGCTTCTTGTATAACATATTTTAAAAAATTTTTAATTGTTTATCAATATTAAGTTGATTTATAAATTTACAAAAAAAAAAAAAAAAAAATATGTTTGTTCAACAAACAGTTACATTTTGCTATTTCCATATTTACAAAAGTTCAAAAAAAGTTAGAAGAAAAATATTTGCATACTTACAGGCTGATATGCAGGGAGAAAAAAATTTTAAAATATTTTATTTAATGCTTTGCAACAGTAGATTGAAATTACACATAAAATAAAGGGTCCGCCATCTAACGTTTTTTTTCAACTAGTGCTTATTTCGTGAATGGTAACACTTAGCTCATGTCTGATTTGACAGCTAATTATTTTATGCTATCCGTGAGAGAATATGGTTGTGTATACGCTTGAACAACGCTGGGAAATATTGCGAAATTACTTTGAAAATCATGGTAATGTTGCAGATTAAAAAATCATCTTTTCAGACGAAGCTCATTTTGATCTTGGCGGGTATGTAAACAAGCGAAATTGTCGCATTTGTAGCGCAGAAAACCCGCACGCATACATTGAAAAGCCGATACACCCAAGACGAGTCACTGTTTGGTGCGGATTTTGGTCCATTTTTCCTCGAAAATGAGCAAGGAGTGGCCATTACAGTCAACGGCTAACGTTATCGGGCCATGTTGAACGAATTTTTGTTCACAAAAATTGAAGAGGAGGATATTAGCAACATCTGGTTTCAACAGGACGGTGCTACGTGCCACACAGCTGAAGCTACAGTCGATGTTTTGCGCCCTGTTTTTGAATATCGCATTATCAGCCGCAGAGCTGATGTCGTTTGGCTATGTCGGAGCTGCGATTTGACGCCGTTGGACTACTATTTGTGGGGTGCCTTCAAAGATAAGTGTTACGCCAACAAGCCAGAGACAATTGACGCTTTAAAGGACAATATTCGTGAAGCCATTGGTGAAATATAAGTGCACACAATCGATAATGTCCTTAAAAATTGGACTGATCGAAAAAAATTTATTTGGCGGACCCTTTATTTTTACTTAGTACTCATATTTCTCGTAGAGCGCATCCTTTGTAGTTGATTGTCCATTGAATCGTACAACGTATTATAGGGAGAATTCGTTCTTTGGTCGCACTGTTCGTTTGTGGAACAATATTCCTGCGAATATGTTTCCTGCCACTTAAGACATGAGCAAATTTAAATCGAACGTCCATAGACACTACTCTATCCATCCACCTTCCCACAATCTTTTTTCCGAGTACCAGCACAATGCACTGCATGAGTATGGGTTATACCGTGAGTGGTGGTCACAAGAGAAAAAAAAAAAATGAATAACTCCGAAACTATTTAAAATACAAAATATGTTGTACAAGTAATTTACAGGAAATTTTATTCCTTAAAATCGGTCAAGTCGTTTGCAAGTTATATTGAAATATATTGACATAACTACCATATTTTGGCTGAAAGCGTATTTGAATTCAGCGAATCAAAACCATTATATTCCATTTACAGTTGAACTTCTATAATGAACTTGAACTTTTATTACTTGAATTTTCTATAAGATGAAGCACATCTTGTAGCAACAGCATCTTGGAGAGAAGTTCTATCAGGTTTTGCGACTTTAACTTGAAATTTCGTAACACGATTTCCACCATAACTTGAAGAAAAACAGTAGTACAACCTCTCTATAGTTTGAATTTTTTCGAAAAAATTTCCTCTTTTGCTGGAAGAAATTACCGAATTAGCTGCTAATAGTGAATATACACTCTTTTCAACGTAACTTGCTATAAAAATCGAAACATTTTATGCAAAATTACATTAAATTGCCAAAAATAAATTTATGCATACGAAGCCAGTGCTCTTGTGTCTGTATTTTGGTAAACCCCCTAAATAAAATTCATACGTTTACGTACAAATTTCTTTGAGTTCATTAAGAAGAAAGAGCAAGCATGTTATAATAAAGTAGAATGGCACCGAAACGTAATTTAAAAGTTTAAGAAAAGTTAAAATTAATAAAAGAAATAGGCAGTAAAGATCAAGGAAAACAGACGTGTCAGAAAAATATGGTATAGGGACCGCCAAATATTTTTTTTTAAACGCTATAAAAAAACTACTGAATATTTTCTCAAATATCTTTTTTTAATTGAAAGTACAATGTTTGCGGTTAATAATGGAAAATAATTTCATTCAAATGGCTGCCTCGGCTGGCCACGCAGTAGCTTACACGATCGGTCCAATTTTTAAGCACATTATCGATTGTGTGCAGTTGTATTTATTTGTCCTTTAAAGCGTCAATTGTCTCTGGCTTGTTAGCGTAACACTTATCTTTGACGGCACCCTACAAATAATAGTCCAACGGTGTCAAATCATAGCTCCGCGGTGGCCAAACGACATCAGCTCTGCGGCTGATAATGCGATCTTCAAAAACAGGGCGCAAAACATCGCGTGTAGCTTCGACTGTGTGGCACGTAGCGCCGTCCTGTTGAAACCAAATGTTGCTAATAATCTCCTCTTCAATTTTTAGGGACAAAAATTCGTTCAACATGGCCCGATAACGATCGCCATTGACTGTAACGGCCACTCCTTGCTCATTTTCGAAGAAAACTGACCCAATTATGCCTCTGGACCATAATCCGCACCAAACAGTGACTCGGCTTTTCAATGTATGTGTGCGAGTTTTCTGTGCCCCAAATGCGACAATTGTTTACATACCCGCCAAGATCAAAATGAGCTTCATTTGAAAAGATGATTTTTTTCGTTTTTCATTCTGCAACATTCCCATGATTTTCAAAGTAATGTCGCAATATTTCCCAGCGTTGTTCAAGCATGTGCGCAACAATATTTGTTCAGCGGAAGGATAAAACTAATTATCTGTCAAATCAGACATGAGGTAAGTGTTGCCATTCGCGAAACAAGCACTAGTTGAAAAAAAACGTTAGATGGCGGACCCTTTATTTATAATTATATTTAAATATTCAACTAAAAACTGACTAAAACGAGCGATCACTGAAAAGAGCTAAAGAACAAGTCTAGCGCTTTCAGATTTTCCCAATTTAAAAAATAAATAAATATTAAATTTCTTATATCGACAAAAGCCTGTTTGTAATGAGAAAATGTGTTCTGAATTATAAACCCCAAAATCTAACGTTACTAATGACAGCAAAAATATAAAATATAAAGAAACTTATTAGCAAAAAAAAAAAAAAAAGAAAAAAACCATGATTGTCGAATACTTGTTTTGCTTTGAAAATTTCGTATTTTTTGTTAACAAGGCTTAATAATTCTAAAATGCACAAGGCTTATAAGTATTGTAACTGTAAATCAAATAACAGTTACAACGTAATAAAATACAGTGGTGTTGCATGCAAAATTTTTAATTATATCAACATATTAAGACAATTCACGAAAATAATATGAGATGTCGAATAGTTTTTTTTACCACTGTATGTGCCCACCGAATCCAATCGGGCTTTGATAAATAAGCAAACGACTCAACCCACTGGTACTCCCAGTAGCAACTCGAGGTCCATAAGGTATCTTCCTAGCATCCTAAACCTCAGCCTCGATAGCGCCAGATATTTCAGAAGCAAGTGCTCCTTCTGACAGCAAGAGCTGCACGACGTTGATCCACTATGCCCATGAGGGACCGCATATCTGACGACTAGACAATGATCCGCAGGCATACCTACCACAACCAAAATTCTTAGTCAGTTGACTAGACCTCCTCTGATCAACCACCGAAGTACTGAAGTACTCTCGCCTGCCTACAAGAGAAACTCTAACTTCACCTTCTGGAGAACATATTGCTGACTCAACACCTAAGATACAGATGACAAGTATAGATAAGCATACTAACACTCTCTTTCTGTCTAGTTCATCCACTACATAGTTGAGTCGCATATGAGCCTGATATCGAAATATTCCGCCATTACCATTAGTGACAAGTGGCTCTACAAAACCGCACAAAAGTTAGCGAACATAGATGCCAGAGATTTTATTGCCGCTTAATTATAGGTATAAATGCATACCCTCTTAATCGTGGTTATGCATGACTTTCCATATGGTCGTCACCTCGACTTGAAGGACGCTGAAGCGATCAGGCAGTGTATGCTAAAAGTTAATATTAAGGTCCAGCGAGAAAATACCATGCCTGTTTCGGTGAAAGACTCCAAGACCACAGCATGGCAGCGCAGGTCATATGATTCGCCATAATACCCGGCAGTCATGAATTGAGGGCATCTGTGGGCGTAGTCCGCAATGCCCCGGTGACCCCAACCAGGGCTGACCATTGAATTTTTTCCAACTTCTTCTGCACATAACTTGTCTCCAGCGATCTCCTTCACACAATAACCCCATAGTAACGTATGCATTTATAAGAGTATTAAGATATCTATAGGGTGGGTAATTTAGAAGTTTAAATTTAAAAATGCAATAAAACAAAAACGGTTTAAAATTTTGCCAAATTTATTCTTTATAGTGAAGTACTATTGTTCCGGTTAGAAATGAATTATTATTTCATTTATATGGCTGCCGCGGATGGCCTCGCAGTAACCATTCGATCGGACCAAATTTCGAGAAGTTTTTCGAGTGAAAGGGGTCGTATCTTGGCAATGGGTTCACGCATATTGGCCTTTAAATGCTCAACTGTCTCTGGTTTGTCGACATAACATTTGTTTTTAACGGCGCCCACAGAAAATAGTTCAACGTGGTCAAATCGCAGCTTCTTGGTGGCCAAATAACATCACCATTTCGGCTAGTTAAACAGCCATCAAACATTTGACACAGTAAATCGATTGTGGCATGAGATGTGTGGCAAGTTGCACCATTCTGTAGAAACCAAAGATCGTTCACATCAAGACCATGAAGAGCGGGCACAAAAAAATCGGTTCTCATGGTGCGATAGGTGTTTCCATTGACCGTAATGGTAGGGCCGTCCTCATTTTCAAAGAAATATGGGCCAATCAAGCCTCCGCTCCACAAGCCGCACCAAACCGTCACTCTTAAAGGGTATATTGGCTTCTGTAAGACCATGTTTTGGTTGTCTAAGCTCCAAATACCGCATATGATTTTAAATCATGATAAATTTGCAATAAATCACAATGTTGCCCAAGCGTAAATCGGTTCATTTCGTTTAGTGGAGATAACATATGGAACTTTGTGACAGAATAGAAATAACCGCTGGTTCAAATTTAAATCGATTGATAGCCCATCCATTATATATTTGAAAATAAGTTGTCCCTGTTCGTCATTTCATAACTCGAGAATCACCAAACCAACTGACAGACCAAGACATGCGGTGGAAAGATTAAACTTACTCGGGTTTTATTAGGTATTATATTTAAAAAAGCTCAGGATGGTTTTTTTAATTTAATGGTTTTCGTAGTTTATTTACAACAAAAATAAACAAAAATAAGTACAAGTTACATATTGTGACCACAAATTAATTCGGTCAGTTCTTTCAGCTCAAAAATCAAAATAAATTAGCGAATTTGTCAAAATAATAACGTCATGTCTTTTAAGGCGATTGGATAATTCTTCAAAAGAAGTGAATTAGTGACATGCTTGCAGATAAACACGTACCTCTTTTTACCGCCTAGAAAGGTTCTGAAAATGTGCTGTGTTTGCTTTCCTTACACTTTTGATTAAAAACGGTGAGTCCACGGTTTTTTTGCCACAGAACGAGGTAATTTGCAGCGTAAAGCGAATGTGTTCCATAATTCAAACAGGCTGCTATAGTGCCGTATTAAGAGTTATGAGCATATTGTCTCCGTCGTAATAGCCAATAGTCAGGCGGAGCGATGATGTATTTGATCGTTTCTAATAATTGTTTTCCAAGTTTTACCACGTGAGGCCAGGCGTTGTTATGCTGAAGAATAGTTTAGTCATGTCTGTCTTTATTTTCCGGCCGTTTTTCTCATAATTTTTGCATTATAAATAGTAAAAGAACGTAACAACGTAAACAACGTATTAACAAACAAAAAATATTGTCGATTTGAGCGAAATTCGGAAGTAGTTATAAAACCCAATAAAACCCGGTGGTTTTTTTTAACCCTGGTTTTTGCCAATCCTGTGTTTCACTGATGGTTGTTCTTTTAGCAGCCCTGGTTGTAATATTCACGAAGAGAATAAAAAACAGCAAAAAAACTTTGTAATCTGAATAATATGGATAAGCGAAGCTGATATAAAGCCATCTAAAATTCTAAAGGCACTTTTATTACAGTACAACTAAGCCCTAAATATACATATTTTTGCTCTTGTCCCACCGTATCTCTTTATATAGTAAGGGGTGTTTTTTATAGAGGTATAGAACTTTAAGTTGCAATAAAACAACGATGGTTTATTCGATTGATATGAATTTTATTTATCCGAAAGATAATCTTGTGGCATTACATTTGAAATACGATTTCTGACATATGACCGCCATGGCTGGCGCGGATGTAGTTCAATCTGGACGTCCAATTTTCGATGACTTTTTCCAACATTTGTGACCGTATGTCGGCAATAAAAAGGCGAATGTTGTCTTCTAAACGGTCAAACGCTTGTGGCTTTACCGCACAGATCAATGATTTTACGTAGTCCCACAGAAAGTAGTCTAGCGGTATTAAATCACAAGATCTTGGAGGCCAATTCACAGGTCCAGAACGTGAAATTAGGCGGTCACCAAACGTGTCTTTGAATAAATCTATTGTGACACGAACTGTGTGACATGTTGTGCCGTCTTGTTGAAACCACATCTACTGGACATCATGGTTATTCAATTCAGGAATGAAAAAGTTAGTAATCATGACTCTGTACCAATCACCATTGACTGTAACGTTCTGGCCACTATCGTTTTTGAAAAATTACGAACCAATGACTCCACCAGCCCACAAAGCGCACCAAACAGTCAGTTTTTCTGCATGTAACGATGTTTCCACATACACTTGAGGATTATCTTCACTCCAAATGCGGCAGTTTTGTTTGTTGACATAGCCATTCAACCAAAAGTGCGCTTCATCGCTAAACAAAATTCGCTTATAAAAATCGGGAACAACGGTAGCTCGTTTTGGGTCCATTCGACGAATCTACGCCGAGCGTGAGCCTATTCATGATGAATTGCCAAACCAAACTGAGAATAAATCACTTGACAGCTGTTAAATCGGTCGCCATCTTGAGAATTAATAACAACTTAAAGTTCTATACCTCTATAAAAAACACGCTTTATATTCACATTCTCTGACATACTCTAAATAATATTTATTTCAAATATTTTCCAGTAATTCAAAAAATACTTTTCCGTTTAATTTTTCTTTGTTTAGAATGAATTTCCAGATATTTTCTAAATATTTTTGCTTTTAATAAGCAAATTTCTATAGAAACCGATTTTCGTTGAATTTTATGCCATTTCATAAAGTCGAATATCCTTCTTGAAAACATATTCCTCAAGAAAACAATAGGATAAAAACTAAGGCGTATACATACAGTTAAGAGTATGTTGAGGAAAAATAATGAGGCAAGCAAATGCAGGAAATATTTTTGTATTCTCAAGAAATGTAAAGAATATTGTTTTTATTTATTTAAAGCAACTTTTAATAACAATGGAATAGATTACGTGCCTTTAAGACATGTTATTGACAATAGTAAATGATTTTAAAGAAAAACGTATGTATGTTAGTTTTATTAAATGACTTTAAAGAAAAACGCATGCATGTTAGTTTTTATATAAATATAATACAAAAATAGAAAGAAAACATATTGTTGTTTAACAAAATTCTTAAGAATTCAAAGCAATATGTGTTAAGTTTATGTATATTTTAAATGGACATATAAATAAAGTTTAAAAATCATTAAATTAATTGGAAATATTTTTAAGTAGAACTAACTCGAAGAGGTTATATCATAATACTCATGGGTGACTTTAACGCGAAGATAGATAGTGACAGTACCAACATCCGGTCCACTATGGGAACACACGATTGTGGAGTCAAGAATAAGAATGAAGAATAGAATTGTGCTAGACATTTCAACTAGTAATGGCTTCATCTTCCCGCATAAGGAAATACACAAGTATAACTGGACATTCCCGAGCAGACGATGGAGAAGCAATTTATCGTATGTTAGAAATAGGAGAGGAGCTGACATCGGCAATGACCACGAGCTTATCACTGGTGATATCAAGATTATATTGAAATGTCAAAGAAACACCATCAGGCACACAAGGCGAAAACGGCTCTACTTACAAAAACTGCAGAATGATGCAACCAGGCACTCATTAACCTTGGCAATCCGTAAACGGCTACCAACGTCACTCATGGGAAGATATCAAAGCAATATATAATCAAGCCGCCACTTGGAAACACTTGGTGTAGTGCAACCAAATAGAAGAGTTCGGATATCAGATTACACTTGGAACCTGGTTTCTCAAAGAAGGGAACTAAATTTGCAGCTGAATAGCAACAATACCTTGAGGCAGCAATACCATTAGTTGGCAAAACAAGTAAAGAAAGCTGCAAGAAGAGACAGAAGAATGTTCCTGGAACGACTGGCAACAGCGGCATAAGAAGCAGCTGGCCAGAGTAATATGAGTAAGCTACACCAGACGATTAAATATCTCACTAATCAAAAGTGAAATAGCAACCCAGCCGTTGCTGATAAAAATGGTACACTAGTGACGGACAATGATGCACAAACACAGAGATGGAGAGAACATTTCAATGAAATTAGTAAATGTCACGAACACTACTGAGGAGTTTCGCTGTCCTGAGAACATAGATGAGGAACACAGTTTAAGAATATCATGCAACCCTTCTAATCTGAATTATATAAAAGAGGCGATTGGTAAACTGAAAAATAATAATGGTTGACATCCAAACCACAGCTGAACTTCTACTGCCTCACATCACATCAGTATGGGAGGAGAAGAGGCTGCCTCCTACGTGTAAGAAGGGCATCACTGTAAAGTTACCAAAAAGTGGCGACTTAAAAGACTGTAATAATTGGAGAGGAATTACTCTACTTAACGCCATATATGAGATACTTACAGTCATAATACAGGGGAGGCTTCAGAGAAGAATAGACAACATACTACGAGACGAACAAACAGGCTTCAGACCGAAAAGAAGTTGTGTTGTTAAGGCCAACACTTTACGAATAATCATTGTACAGTTCATAGAATGACGTACCCCCGATTTCAAGAAAGCGTTTGATACCATCAGGCGAACAGCTTTATGACAAGCACTAAGAACCAAAGGAGTCCCCAGAAGATAATTCGAATAATAAACCAACCATTGCTGTAGAGTTAAACAAGCTATTCACCATCGTGTAGGATGATATAATTAGCAAAGTCTGTTCGAAAAGAAGAGGGATCACATGGAGTCTCTCACGCCTTGGACTATGCGGATGACATTTGTCTACTCTCGCATAAGATTTCCAATATGATTTCGTAATGTTGGGCTTGAGATAAACGTCAAGAAAACCAAGGCCATAAGAATAAACAATACGAGCACGGAAACATTATGCTACAGGGTCAGCCAGTCGAGTTTGTAGATAGCTTCTGCTATCTAGGAAGTACAAAAACAACAAACGGTGGCGCAGAAACAGACATAGATAACAGGCTCAATAAAGCGAGAGCGGCATTTGGACAGCTGCAATCATTACGAAGAAGCTCACATATATCCAGACGAACTAAGCTCAAAATATTGAACTCATGTGTTAAATCGGTACTGCTGTATGACAGTGAAACCTGGCTTGTATCGAATAACATCACACAGAAACTCCAGGTATTAATTAACAAGTGACACAGGCCATAAGGTAACACAGAACGGTGGAGCATGACTAATAAGGAATCCATACTGAAAAAGATAAGGAAAAGAAAGTGGGTCACACCATCCGAAAAAGTCCACAAAGTATCACTAGAATGTCACTCGAGTGGAATCCTCAAGGCTCAAGAAATCGTGGTCGACCCAAAAACACCTGGAGATGCACAATTATCCAAGAACTGAGACAGAACAACCTAGCATGGAAAGAGGCAAAGTCAACAGCTATAAACCATGTTAGATCGTGATGCTTTGTGGAAGCCATATGCTCCCAAGAGGAGTAAAGGGAAAAAAAATTTGAACTAAAAACATTTAATTAAATACTATATATACCGAATAAAAAAAAATTGTTTCTAAGTAACAGGAGTTTTAGCGCTTTTAATAAAAACTTCTCTTGGGGCGCATGATTGATATTAATTAAAACATTTTAGTTAATCCTTTTACCGGCAGGGTTGCCAGATCTTTTTAAAGCTTTTTCGCCCAAATTCAATTCCAAAAATCGCCAAAAATCGCCTTTTTGGCAGTAAAATTTATATTTTTCAAAATAATGGAAAAACATAAAAAAAAAAATAATTTGTTCCGAATTCTTAAATTTCGCCAAAAATGAAAAAAAATCGCGATAATATATATTTTGTAATTAAATAAAAATATTAGCAAAAACAAAAAGTGTACAATGTTTCCCATAACATAGTTTATAGTTTACTGAAAACTAGAGAATTATAAAAAATAATTTTAATGGTTTATATCAAATGCATTTTGGTTATAGATATGTTGTCTCAGTATTGTTATAGGGTCCGCCATCTAACGTTTTTTTTCAACTAGTGCTTATTTCGTGAATTGTAACACTTAGCTCATGTCTGATTTGACAGATAATTAGTTCTATCCTTCCGCTGAACGAATATGATTGTGTATACGCTTGAACAACGCTGGGAAATATTGCGACATTACTTTGAAAATCATGGTAATGTTGCAGAATGTGTGAAACATTTTGATCTTGGCGAGTCATTGTTTGGTGCGGATTTTGGACAAGAGGCATAATTGGGACATTTTTATTCGAAAATGAGCAAGGAGTGGCCGCTACAGTCAATGGCGATCGTTATCGCCATTTTTGTTCACAAAAATTGAAGAGGAGGATATTAGCAACATTTGGTTTCAACAGGACGGCGCTAAGTGCCATATAGCCGAAGCTACACTCCATGTTTTGCGCCCTGTTTTTGAAGATCGCATTATCAGCCGCAGAGCTGATGTCGTTTGGCCACCTCGGAGTTACGATTTGACACCGTTGGACTATTATTTGTGGGTTGCCGTCAAAGATAGGTGTTACGCCAACAAGCCAGAAACATTGACGCTTTAAAGGACAATATCGTGAAGCCATTGGTGAAATACAATCTATACAATCTATAATGTGCTTAAAAATTGGACCGATCGTGTAGGCTACTGCATGGCCAGCCGAGGCAGTCATTTGAATGAAATTATTTTTCATTATTAACCGAAAGGATTGTACTTTCAAATAAAAAAGGATTTTTGAGAAAATATTCAGTTTTTTTATAGCATTTTCAAAAAAAAAAAAAATATTTGGCGGACTCTACATATTTTATTCCCAATAAAATGAAAGTACCTAATTTCGAAAAAAAAAAAAAATTTTTTTTTGGTTGTAATTGTATGTAGTAGGTGTCGTATAAGCATTTTTTTCAAAATTCAATTTGTCATAAATATCATTCATACGCTCAGTGGAACTTTGGGCAATTACATCAAATATTTTTTTTTTTCAAAATTAGATGGAAGTAACTTTATTGAGAATAAAATATGTATTTACCAATCGATTTTCATGAATTATGGGTTATTTTACTTATATTATATGCAACTTCGTGAGAAAATAGTGAAACTGGTAAATATTTGCTGTTTCTGGTTTTTGTGAATTTTTAGAAATCAAAAATATTATATTTAAAAAAAAAATTTTTTTAATTGTCTCTCAATAAAATGATTTAAATCTGGTACAATTTGCAATTTTTTACATATAGTTTAACGAAATCGAATAAATCATTTCAAACTTATAATCAAATGTATGAAGCAGCCTTTTCAAAAATCCCACATTTTGTATAAAAATTCTAAAAAAGAAAAACTTATTCACAGACTCAGAAATGCTGATGATGTTTGAAGTTAGGCGACCATGGCACATCAAAAAATATATATTAAATATCAATACGCTTGTTGCGCAATTATTGGCAAATGGTTATACCATAGCCTTGGTAATAAAATTAATTTGCATTCTTCATAATTTTTATATATTTTTTTTCCTGTTCTCATGCAAGCTGTATAGTTTTAATTAAAATTTATGGCGTTTTTTTATTTTTTCTTAAAACTCGTTTGAATTAAATAATACAACACGTATGTTGGCATGTGCATATTGTATTAATTGTATGCGGGATATAAAATTTTTTTCCCCGAAACATGCAACACGACCAGATACTCATAGCTTCTTTAGAAAACAAAAAATAGCATGTGTCAGTGAAGGTTATTTGTTAAAAAAAGGCCATTCTTTTAAACTTTATATCATATAATAGAAAAATTGAAAAGCTCAAAACTAAAGCAATATTTTATAAAAGATTACTTCTATAGAAAAAAATAAATTAAAAAAAATAATTTTAAAGAAATTTCTTAAAAAAAAACAAATCACTATAAATGAATAAAGAACAAGGGCAGTTTTATTCTTCTATAAATTTTTGAGCAAAAGAAATTTATACGCACGTTTTAAAGTTTTTTTGTGACTTTACATTGCCTTCTCCATTCCTAACGTAACCTATGTAAGTTTAGATATTTATTTTTCTTGTTCTTTTAATTCCTGCAAACAATAAAATTATCTCTTCATTTGCTCAAATCTCGTTACTTCAAGTCTGTAGTAAATTATGAAAATAGGGAAGCAGAAACTAATAGTAGTTTATAGTCGAAGTAATGGATTTTTGGCTCAGTGCTCAGTTTTATCTTAAATTAATATTGAAACTGAAAATTATGTTTGTGAGAAATTGTCAAGAAATTTTAGGGCAAGCGATGTAAATGATATCGCCTGTATAACCCTATTTTTTCTGTCATGTTTTGACTACTGTTTTACTGATTGTACCCGAACACTTGTTATCAACCTCTGAGCCCATAACACGAGTAACTGTTTTAATATCCAAATATTTACTCAAAGTTAGTGAGAAGCTACCTCATGCTTAAGTTTTTATTTATTTTTTTTTGATCGTTCAATATCACTTCATATCAACTTTTTCTTAACTGACGACCCTCTATGTTTGACGTCATTTGTGCTTGTTTGAACACAACAGAACTCAGTAAACCAATATTTAACCGCTGCAATTTATAACGATATGATATGATGATACTTTGCATTTGGCTATGTTTTGATTTCTGTGGTTATAGTGTTCATGTTGCATTGTGGTAGTTTTGCAGGCTAGAAATGTCCCTTGGCCCAAAAATTCTTTTAATTTTCAGAGACATTAAATTAAGTACAGCTGTACTTTTGCATACACTGTGGGTAAGATTGTATGCTTAAAAGCCATAGATTAAGGTGGACTATACATTTTTGTTAAAGATGTCATGTTAAAACTATGCGAATGTGATAATGAGTTCCACAAAGGTGTTGACCGATGTGTTAGCCTAATCCATCATTTTTTGTTATTACACTAGGCAACAATTGAAAATAAGTAATTGAAAATAACAATTGAAAATAAGTAAGATATTTACAAAATTTATATTAAAATATAAAATTGAAATGTATCTGCAATAAAGATACAACAGAAATAACATATAATAACAATCAACAACAAAACAACAAAAGCTGAAAGTAGTAAATGTTTACAATATTATGGCTTCATAAGAACTAATACGAAATAAACGTATAAATCAGAAATATCGAGATGTTCGGAGGCTTTCGAAGTGTTGTTTACTCAGCCATATAACTAACACACATCAATGTGGACAGCAGTTAGTTTATTTGTGGTAAACTCAGCTTGAACAGAGTTTATTGGCTTGAACTTGGTGTGAATAGAGTTTATAAGGAGTAAAAGCAGTATGACAAGTGGAAGTGAAGAAAAAACCAGTTTAGTTGGAGCTAAATTAGTAAAATAAGTTAAGTGTGGGTAATCTTTGGTTGAAAGGGTTGTGATCGAACCTAAGTTGGAGGATCTGTTGATAGAAAAATCTGTCGAGTAATTACTGTTGTTTACAAATTAGTAAGCCAAGAGAATAACTAAAAATAGAAATTGTTATTGCTCGTAAAAAAATATAAGCAGTGGTGCACAGAATTGTGTAAATAAAGGACTTAAAAAAACTAAAGAGCAGATTTATTTTATTTTAACTGCAATTTACGAACTCATAAATAAACGTTTTTAAAAAGCTAAAAACGACAATTGAAACTCTAAAAATCACAAACATTTAATAAAATTATTTCCCTTCTATTTTCAATGAAGCTCGAAGCCGTTTCAGTATGCTCTTGACCAACTTGCCTAATGTTTCTCAAGGAATGCTTACTCATTTAACCTGAACCCATGTTCACGAAGTGGTGGCATTTTATCAATGTGAGACAAATCTGATAATTAGGACAGACATTTCCATATTTGGTTTTAATTTTGTTCAAAAAATAACTTTGCAATGCGTGACGTGTATTCAGGATAGTTGTTCTGTTAGAAAAAAATCGATCCTAATTTTATATTTTGGCAGATAAAACTTGCTAAGATCACCTATTTAGTTACCATTTATAGTAGGGTTGGCAAAAACCCGTTTTTTTCTTAAACCAAACCCATAGGGTTTTATTGGGTTTGGGTATTATAACTGCTTCTTAATTTTGTCTAATTAGACAATATGTGTACTGTAGGTTGCTAAAGCAGACTGCAATTACTTTGTTTGAAGCATGCATTATGAGAAAAACGGCAATAATACAAAGAAAAACATGAATAAGTTATCCTTTTACATGACAACGCTAGGCCTCACGTCGCATAAGTTGCCAAGCGATTGTCAGAAACGTTGAAATGCTTTACTCGCCATTATTATTTATTTATTTTTTTGAAATGAATTCTTTATTAAACCAGAAACATAAAATATAGTTCATCCCTTAGAATAAAAAATTCAGGTACCTTAGTACTATTTTAAAAACTGTAATTAATATTAAATAACATCAACTCTGGAATTGACAACTGCAACGATCCATCTCTGCATGGAATCTATCAAGTCAGAGCATTCTTGAGGGTTAATGGAATCCGTAATTTCCTGATTTTTCCTTTGAGCCTGACATGGTTGTTGGAGATCAGCTCTTAGCCGTTTTTTCATAATAGTTAAGTCTGGACTAGACAATGGCCACTCCAAGGCATTGATGTCGTTGTCCTGAAACTATTTTATGTTGTTTAAGAGGTGTGAGCTGAAGTTACATCTTACTCGAGCATGTAATCGACGAATGTAATTAAACTTGTCACAGATGGCAACAAATAATTTTCTAAAATAGTTATGTACAGCGAAGCATTTACTATCGATTCTATAAACAAAGTTTTCTTAAGCCCTTTGCGAACATGCATCCCCATACCAATCCATTGATATGTATATAGTAACTTAAAGTAAATTTGATATGTCCATAGGTGACAATCCCAGTAAAGTAATACGGAGCAAAAGCGAGGCACAACAAAGGGATTGCCTCGAACTTACGATTAAATTTCACGGAGATGAAATGTCCGTAGAAGACTTCCGTAGTGAAGTAATATGAATCTAAAGCGAGGCATATCAAAAGGATTTTCTCAAACGTACGGTTAAGTTTCACGCCAGCATTATTTCTTTTATAGAATCGACAGTAAATGAATGCTCTGACTTGACGGAATCTATGCAGAGACGGATCGTTGCAGTTATCAATGCCACAGGGGATGTTGCTCAACATTAATTTTAATTTTCAAAACAGTACGAAACTATAATGGTCAAAATTTGTACCAAGGTAGTTCAATTTTTTATTTTATATATGGATGTAAAATAAATAATAAACGAAAATAACATAGGATACGAAACTCAAGTTGGAAGAGTAGTAATACCCAAAAAACCCGGGTAGATTTTTTACTTAAGTTTAAGTTGTTTAGTTTAAGCAGAGAAATAAATCAAATATCTTACTAAGATCCGCTTTCGAACCTGAGAAACTGTGTGCCCAGCTAATTCTTTGATGTTTCCGATATTGCATGTAAGTAGTACTATGAATAATAGAAGGAGAGGTAGAACGCAAAGCTACAAATTTCTATTTCCACTTCTATTCTATTATTCAAAACTTTGCCATGCTTTATAGGACAGCGGGCTCTCTGATAATTAGCTTTAATCAGGGAAATTCGGGCATTTGCTTTCATCTAAATTTGTTCCAAATCATATTATGATTAATTTGAATGAGAAAGTTAGTTTTTTTCTTGGGTATATTCGCTCCTGCACCTTTCGACAACTCAGTTTAAGTTGAGAAGTGAAACCATCCACATCTGCTGATTCTTAAAACATAAGCTTATTTTTAGAACACCTCAATAGTGTCGGTATGAAAACAAAAACACTATTTTTAGATAAATATTCTAAAATCTAAGTAATATTGTTCTTGTCTACAAAATACTTTCTGATTCGTAATTCATAGCGTTATACGCGTTTTGGAAAAAAATATATAAATAACAAAATAAAAAAAAAAAATAATTCTTAATTTTTTGTGTCAATAACTACCATTGAAAAACTATATCTTCTTTCATATTTAATGTCTTGAAGGAGAAAATTTAATTTCCTTTTTAAACATACAAAATAGGTTTTACTTTGACTTTTATTTTTGCTTTATAACGTGGTTAAAAATGGTATTTATTTAGTTTCATTTATTTAAAATTTATTTAGAAAAATGTCTAGACCAGACATAACATATAAAAATCAAAACGATTATTATGATTTTTTTTAAATTTAATAAAAGCAACTTAAGTATATAACAAGTACGATTTCATTTTGCATACAAAATTTTAACTGCACAATTTATTTTATTTATTTCTTTTTAGAAAGTTTACCAAATTTAATTTAAAACTGTTTTTCATCAATTTAACCAGAATATTGTTATAAATGCAATTTTACTGGTCAACGCTCTGCTCTTTATGGAGAACAAATAGAATTTGATAAAATAAAAACTTACAGCGAGGGAAATTGTGTGAAATAAAAGTAAATAGTGGGTATAAAGCATACCTAAAGGAGCACTACTTTAATAAAGAAATAGAGTATATTTTAGGGAATAGCATTTTTCAAAAGTTTGTAAATGGAAAATTTACAAAAATATAATTGAAAAGAAATGCACATAAATACACTGAGGAGTAGCTATACAAGCTAGGCGACAACCATTCATTGTTTCTCAAAATGCTATACCCTATAGTATACATTTTTTTCAAAGCAGTGCCCCTTGCCGTATGCTCTATTTTTTAATATTTCATTTAAGTTCTCTCACTGTATTTTTCCTTTCACTTTTTTTTGCGTTCGGAAAAAAATCTTTTTTTCATATTTTGCAAACTTTGTGCAATAATAAATGGTTTCAATAATTTATAAAAATATTACTGCATATATGCTTACATTTAGGGAGAGCGGACGGTTATAATTCGACCGGTTTTAACCGGTTTTTTGGTTTAGTCGAATACAGTTTTTTTTAAAACCTTCATTTTTTGAATACCGAAAATACCGTCTTACCTAACATACCAATGTGACAACACTTTGGATATACTACTTATATACAACTACACAGCGTTGTCAAACTCTTGTGTTTTTGTGTTTTTCTGTCAAATTTAAAATTAACGAAAAAACTATCTTTTGGCTTCAGTGCTGAGGAAACACTTAAAGAATAAAGAACAAGTTTTCCCTGAACAATTGCGTTTGCTTTTATTAAAACATTATAGTAGATACTATATGTATTTACAGATACCGCCATCTAACATTTTTTTTTTCAACTAGTGCTTATTTCGTGAATGGTAACACTTAGCTCATGTCTGATTTTATCCTTCCGCTGAAACACAACTATATTCGTTCAGCAGAAGGATAAAACAATGCTTCGCTAAATGGGCCTGCGATCGTCTTACAGAAGATGCCGATTTTGCCAAAAAAAAGTCATCTTTTCAGATGAAGCTCATTTTGATCTTGGCGGGTATCTAAACAAGCAAAATTATCGCATTTGGGGCACAGAAAACCTGCACACATACATTGAAAAGCCGATACACCCAAGACTCGTCACTGTTTGGTGCGGATTTTGGTCCAGAAGCATAATTGGGTCATTTTTCTTCGAAAATGAGCAAGGAGTGGCCGTTACAGTCAATGGCGATCGTTATCGGGCCATGTTGAACAAATTTTTGTTCACAAAAATTGAAGAGGAGGATATTAGCAGCATTTGATTTCAACAGGACGGCGCTACGTGCCATAAGCCGAAGCTACGCTCGATGTTTTACGTCACGTTTTTGAAGATCGTATTATTAGCCGAAGAGCTGATGTCGTTTGGCCACCTCGAAGCTGCGATTTGACACCGTTGGACTATTATTTGTCCGGTGCCGTTAAAGATAAGTGTTACGCCAACAAGCCAGAGACAATTGACGCTTGTCCTTTAATATTCGCGAAGACATTGGTGAAATACAGCTGCACCCAATCGATAATGTGCTTAAAAATTGGACCGATCGTGTAAGCTACTGCATGGCCAGCCGAGGCAGCTATTTGAATGAAATTATTTTCCATTATTAACCGGAAGGATTATACTTTCAAATAAAAAAAGAAATTTGAGAAAATATTCAGTAGTTTCTTTTATAGCATTTTCAAAAAAAAAAAAAAAAAATATTTGGCGGACCCTATATATGACAACCTTAAACGTGTCAAATAGTACTTGAAAACTAAGGTATATCGAAAAGTTATGCACACTTGAGCAACGATAACTTTTTCTCATCTTCTGCAAATAAACATTGAAAGCGACCTACAAACGCCGTTTTTGAACGGCAGATATATTAGTTAGTGAAATTTTTCACAGTGTAAATACACATAACCAGTCGGTAGTAATGTTGTGAGGTGATATCGCTGAAAGTTGTCAGATGGTTTGGCCTAGAATTAAAGCGACGACTTCTTGGTTCGAAGTGGGTGTCTTACCTTACATACCAATATGACATTCACACTGTTAAATACGTGGTTCATGAGTTTACATATAGTGCTGTTCGAAACTTACGAAACTTTTCTTGTCGAGACAATTAAGGACTCGTATATTACTAATGGATTTATTTAAAGAAAAACAACGGCAGATATATTAGTTAGTGAAGTTTTTCACAGTGTAAATACACAAAGCCAGTCGCTAGTAATGTTGTGAGGTGATATCGCTGAAAATCGTCAGATGGTGTGGCCTAGAATTGAAGCGACGACTTCTTGGTTCGAAGTGGGTGTCTTACCTAACATACCACATTGACACACACACTATTAAATACGTGCTGCTTGAATTTACATACAGTGCTGTGCGAAACATAAGCTATTTTTCTTGTCGAGGCACATAAGGACCCGTATATTACTAATAGTTTTATTCAAAGTAAAACATTTAATTCTTGTTATCTAAGCACATAAATTATAACTATAATAACAAACCTATAATTCCATTCTCTACCAAGTAATACAACAAAAACTAAATTAGCTCCTTGAGTAGCTGTTCGAAACTTAAACAACTTTCAGTACTTTGTATAATAAACTTCGCTTTCTATGGCCTCAACACACCGTTTTGGCATAATTTTTACGAGATTTGTTAGAATTATTGTTAGTATTGATTGTCACTTTAATTTTAAGCTCTGCGTTATTTATTGCTTATTTTTAGAACGACGTGGTCCAGCTCTGCACTTCAGGAATTAAGAACAATTTTAATTAAATAAAGGAACCGGTTAACCGGTTATTTGTATTCTAATTAACCGAGAACCGAAAGATTGACATATTTCGTTTATGTTACGATCTTTTCAAGTTTTTTTTATTGTTTTTTGCAATATTTTTAGTTCACAAAAAATGTGTGTAAAGACCACAAGCAAAGTAAATAAATTCATTAGAACGAAATAAAAAATATTCCAATTTTAGTTTTAGAAAAAACTAATATACAAGGTCACAACAATGGTATGTGAATAAAATAACTCATTTAGAATAACCTAACTAACATTAGGCAATATAATAATTTATCTTTATAGCCTGTATTTATTTTCGGCCATATGCAAAAAAATCTAAAAGTAGACTTGTAGTGCACATTAGTTACCATGAGCTAATGATTGCTTTACTACGTTTTAAATTTCCATGCTGGCAATACCACGATTTGTTTTGTGTCAGCGATATAAAAAAAAAAAAAAACGAATGCCACACATACGAGTAGTCGAACCAAAACAGATTTATTTTTATCAATTAGTATAAAATAATATTTTTTTAAATAAATCTATTCCAGTTTTCATTACCTTTTCATATTTTATTTAATGCCATACATATTTATTGCAAAATTTATTTAAATGCTAAAAAATTAGGGCAATTAATTTTATTAGTGAAATAATAAATACACGAATTACGAGCTATGTGTATATGTTTTGATTTTATGTGCATCACTAACATAAAAAAAATATTTTTATTGTGCTTAAATGAAAAAATTTATTAGAAAAAAAAAATTATTTTAAAAGAAAAAGTTGCGAAAATATTGTCGATGATTACTTTATCATCATCGACAATATTTTCGCAACTGTGTAAAGATTTATATACAATGAGTGCAAAATCGTACAGGACTATTTTTTAAATAATTTTAAATAAAACAGGCAACATAAATTTAGTATATGGTTACGAAAAAAAAAATACAATATTGCATTGTGGGATTATGATATATTTTGTGTCACCCATCAATTTGGCAGCACTGATATATTGACCATCTTTGCATTATATTTGAATAAATAGAACACAAATAAAATAGAAGATGGCCGATATAGCCCTAATCTTCCAAATTGTAGGCAGTTAGGTATATAAAGAGTTGCTTTACATACAGGTCAGTTAGTTATCTTTCGGCTGTCATAAGATAAAGATGTGTTAAAGGGGAAATAAAAGTGTTGTATAAACGAATATTAAGTGCTGTATTAAGACAAACAGTATAAAAGTTATTGTGTAGTAAAAAAAAAAGCTGTAAAACAACAAAATAAAGCGGTGTATGTTTTATTTCAAGGCAATTTAAAAGACCACAAACGTTTTAAAGAGTTAAAACGTAACAATGTGTATAAAAAATTAAAACACACATCACACAAAAAACATGTATTTTAACAACAACAAAAGTTAATTCTTTAAAACGGTATTGACAGAAGTTAAAAAAAATTAATTAAATTAATACATCACTTAAAATCATACACTTATATAAATTTTTAATTAAAGGATAAAGAAATTTATTTAAAGGATAAGAAATTATTGTTTGGTTCTTTTTGCTACCTTTTAGAACCTTTTTAGCATGGACTCCACAAAAAATTTTTACATTTAAGGATTTATTTTAATCCATTATTCTTGAGTATTTTCCGTAGGATCCTTATAGTACCAATGGGTAGTCCATAATTTTTCGTCTGTTATTTTCCACAGATGTTCAACAGCGTTCATAGCTAGTGACTTGGATGGCGTTTGAATTACCTTTAGATAGTTATAAAGCATCTACAGCCGATTGAGCTTTTCCACTCTTAGATATTGAGTTTTATCCAAACAACTTGTTTTCCGTAAGAGCAAAATATATTAAATTTTGACTTTTCAATGAAGAACCATCCATCCTTCCAGAATTATATTGACTACTTCAGATCTTCATTGGTAAACAATTCGAAGTCTATTTAGGTCACTAGTACACGGTTTGTTTCCATTAATTCGGCTATGATAGCTGTTAAGGTGGAATAATTTTCCATTTTCCAAATATATTTTCAACTAATTTTGTGGCTAAAAGATGTGACTGCTTTATTTTTCCAATAATCTTGCGCTCATCACTATGTAGTTCATAATTTAATTTTAAACATTTTTTAGTTTAACTTGTTATCCGATTTTTTTTTTCGTATCTTGTTACTACATACTAGACACTATTACGACTAAGATAATATATTTCCGATATTTGGGATAAAAATTTTCCTTTTTTATAATGAAAAGTTACCGGTTGCCTCGCATTTTTACTACTCAGATATTTTTGTACTTTTTTTACTCCAACTCCTTCGAAATGCCAATAAGTTTATAATTAACTTTAGACAGTCAATCTTTTTACGCTAAATTACACTGAAAAACCACTTAACTTGATTAAAATGCATTTAAAATTAGTGAAAACACCCATGATTTCTTCAATATAAAAATAGCAATTTGTATTTTCCAAAACCGTATTGTACGATTTTGAGTGACACTCACTGTATATATAGTCGGGTGCAGAACCAAACGCATGATTTAAAGTTGAGCAGAAAAGTTCCATAAAAACTTAATTACTCAATCAAATAAAACAAAACTTTACACATTTATTCATTGTTAAGTCCTTGCAAAAAACATTAACAAAAGCTATGATATTCAAACACTGCTATGGGAGAAAGGCTATGATATAAAAGAATCTGCATACACTTAGTTTAGCACCTTTTACTTAAGTAGGAAGGAGCTTACAATTCGTAACACTATTGATAGAACTCTTTTTTTTGGCGTTTTTTAAAAAATTTAAACGTATTGTCTACAATATTACTTAAAAACGAAAGAGATATTTAGTCCCATATATATTGTCACGTTTTTACCCTTTTTGAAAACGTGTATTTATGAGTTCGTAGATTGCAGTAAAATAAAATAAATTTTGTGTTTGTTGGTCTTTAATTATTACCCTTTATTAAACACAGTTTTGTGTTCCACTGCTTGTAGCCTTTTCACAAGCAATAACAATTTCTATACGTAACTACTCCGACTATTTACAGTTTTGTAAACAGCAGCAATTACTCGACAGATCTTTCTACCTAAAGATCTTCCAACCAGAGCGTTGTTACAACTTAGGTTTGATCACCATCTTTTAAACCAGAGATTATCCACCCTTAACTCTCTTTACTGAGTTAGCTCCAACTAAACTGGTTTATACTTCGCTACTAGCTTCACGAGTTTACTCCCTATGAACTCTCTTCACACCGAGTTCAAAAGCAATTAACTCTCATCACGCTGAGTTTACAACACATAAACTGATTGTTATTCGCGTCGATGTGCTTCTTAAATGGCTGAGTAAACAACACATCGAAAGCTCTAGAAACTCTCGATTATTTAGGTAGATTCCATTCTTCCTTTATTTTCTTTTTAGTTCTTATATAACCATGTGAATGTAAACATCTACTTCTCTCAGCTCTTGTTGTTTTGTTGTTTCTGGTTATTGTCTGTTGTCTGTTTTCTTTTCCGCCTGTTTTTTTTTGTGGTTGCTGTTTATTTTTATTTGTAAGCAAGTACGTAGTTGTTTTTATACCTTCTGTTTATTTATTTTAGCGATGTTATAAACGACAGTTGTTCCCAAACTTGATTTTCGTAAGAATATTATATTCATTGCCAAAGCTTCAACATGTTTCACGAAGTCCAATTATATTTTCCAGGCGTTTCTTTTTTGCTATTGTCTAAAAATTCTCTATAGAATTATAATTAGAAATTTACGGTGATCACTAATTTACCTAAAATTTCTGTTGTTCCAATTAAACCCAGCCAGGTTTTATTGGGTATTACATTTAAAAAAACCCGGGTAGGTTTTTTGATTTAAAGGTTTTCGTAACTTATTTACAACAAAGATAAGTATAATTAACGTATTGGGGCTACGAATCAAATAATAATTTATCAAATCACCGCTTACATCTTTTCCCCGCCTCCGAGTCAATTTCCAAATCCCGTTTTAGACAAGCTTCTCGCCTTTAAGGCGCTCAAGCTTTGAGTCCGTTTTTATTTCCCCAAAGTAAGTGAATTGGTGACATGTTTGAAGATAAACTCGTATCTCTATATACGGCGTAGATAGGATCGAAAAATGTCGGCCGTTGATTTAAATACCGTAAAATGAAATGCATATGTGTTTTGCTTCCATTACACTTAAAAAAAAAAAAAAAAACTGTGAATCCACCGTTTTTTTTTAGTCGTAGAACGAGGTAACTTGGGCCGCAAAGCAAATTTTATCCCTATAAAAAAGCCTTATACATCGTAATGAGTGTATTGTATCCCTCGGAACAGCAAACAGTCAGACAGAACAATGTTCGGAAAATACGGCAGAAGCGGCATTTGATCGTTTCTAATAATTGTTTGAAACTTTTGCGACGTAAGGCCGGGAGTTGTCATGCAAAAAAAAAAAAAAAAAAACTAAAGGAACAGCTTCTCATAATGCATGTTTCAACCGAAGTAATTGCAGTTTGCTCTGATCACCAAGTTTTAGCAGCTCATAGCTTCTACCAACAGTGCAAAATTCCATTATGAATATTAAAAAAACGTAAACAAAAAATATTGTCGACTTTGAAAGCAGTTACAAAACCTAATTAAACCCATCGAATAGCTCAACAAAACCTGGTGGGTTCGGCTTAAAAAAAACCGTGCTTTAAAGTACTCTTAAAGTGAGTAGCTTACTACTTTAAAATTTTTAAAGTTAACGTAGGTTTAACAAATGGATTTTAAGTTTTAAACATGTGGCGCTGTGTACCGCGGTGTTATGGTAGGTAAGACACCCGCCTACTATCCAGAAGGTTGTGGGTTCAATACCAGGTCAGACCATCTTAAAAAAGTTTTTCGACAGCCGTATCAGCTCATAACATTAGCCAGTAACTGGCTATATATATAAATACTATTGAAAACTTCTCTAAGTGCATTTGCCGTTCGTACAATATTAAAGGAATTTAGTTTAACAAAGGTTAGCTTTGTTGAATTTTTTTTTTATATGGCCGTCTAACTTTTCTTATTTATCCCTAAAAAAATTCAAATATTTTCCGAAACCTTTTTATACAAAAACTAAAAGCAATATATTTAGTATTTTGCGGTTTAAGCCATACAGACACCATCCAAATTACTTTCAATTTTTCTTATTTAACTTAAAAGGACGGAAAAAATTCCACAATACAGGTATCGCTCTTACGACGCGGTTGCAGCAGAAAGCAATTTAAAAAAAAGCGACTATGGCACAACGCGAAACTTAAATGAAATATAGTGAAGCAATTAAATTTGTTTTTTAAGATAATGATCCGTCGATAGAGAGATCTAGCAAAGTCAAAAAGCAAGAAGATAAAGCAAGAAAAGCCTCATAACATATTTCACGGCAGTAAAACCAGTGGATAAACCGCAAAATAAACAACAATGAAGTTTTTGAATGCAAAATATTTATGTTTATCTTTAATTAAATACTTCATTAAAAAAATTTTTAGGAACATAACTCCCAAATTTATATGAAAGCAGAGTCTTCTAAAACGAGATTTATATAACGCGGAACGTTCCCGGAACGTAACTACCGCGTTATACGAGGGATATCAGTATAGCCAAAACTTGTTTAGTCCTTTTAATGCCTATTACTTGCAAAACCACACAAAAGTTTCTAGTTTTAAATATTTGTATATGCCATTGAAAATTGTTAACTAATAGCTTTGTTATCCCTAAATAACTTCAATTATTAACTAGAAACTACAAATGAAGTGTTAAAACTTTAAAAGCATATATTAAAATAAAACTTAATTAGAAATATAAAAACAATTAATATATATGAGAAAAATGTTTTAATTAAACCATATATGACATAAACATATATTTTAAGTTCCTTCGTCTATTTATTTGTCTTTCACTCGTAATTGACTGAAGCGAATTGTTAAAATTTGTAGCACAGATATTGGGTAAGCATTTTTTCAAAATTGAGTCTGAGTAAGTTCAAATTGGGGGGAAAACAGTAAAAAATACTCATGTAAGTTGGCATACTTTTTGGATTTTTATTATATTTTTTTATCACATACTTAATATTGAAAATTTTGTATACTGATCATTCTAAATGTATGGAGATACGTAAATTAAACTATGAAATAATTTTGTTTATTCAAATGACAAAACAGATTTTGTTTGAATTTGGAGCAGAGAAACATTAAGGAAAGTGCAAAATTAGACCTGGGAGGGACTAAAATCGTTGAAAGACTGAAGAAATTAAGAACTTGCCTACTAAGATGGCATACTTTGTTTACTCTCATTTATTTATTTATTTATTTTTTGTTTGATAACATTCATTACTAAATAAAATATCTTTTGCAAAGTATCTACATCCTAAAAAGGTGCAATAAGAGAATTTTTGGTTCATTATCACTTTCTATGAGGGCGGCAAGATGTAGTGATTAGAGCGCAAGAAAAGCGTCACCTACAGGGAAAAAACTACAATGCTAAGTAAGGATCACCACCACCACTAACTAGGAATTTTAACCACTACACAATCACATGAAGGCGACCTACAGTAAATTAATCATCTTTTTAACTTGAAAATAAACTTGGTTACAGAAACTGTAACAAAGCAATGGATGCTTTGTGGAAATCCAATATGCTCATGCCTATTTCTATGAGTCAATAAGTTTTTACGCTATATCTTGGAAACTATTTAAACTTTCCACACGTTACTCTATAGCGAACCCCCACAACCCGCGTTCTAGCAGGGCTGTCAGCTATAAAATATCTGTCATCTTATATGTCATTTATTGAATGAATGGTTTTTCATTTACGAATATGGATCATTTAAGAACCGAAGAACACGTAAAAATAGTTAAAATCTACTCTAAAAGAGGTGAACTAACAGGTGTACCGGTATGAAATGAGCGTTGGTCTGCGAAAATAAAACACAAAAAACATTTTATTTTATTCAGCAATTTGTGGATTCGACGTCAATAAAACGGTTCTTCTTTTGAAGCAAACCAATTAGTCACCGAATTTTCGACTTCCTCGTAGAAATATAAGTGTTGCTCAGCGATGAAAACACATGTCCCAGCGATGAAAACAAATGTTTGTCGGAAGGAACCAAGTGTGGTGAATACGGAGTATGGGTTAGCAGAGCTCCCAGCCTAATGCCTTGATTGTATCCTGAACCGGTTTTGCTTTGTGTGCATTACCTTGCCGTTTCTTGTGACCTATTCAGGTCGTTTTTGGATCAATGCATTGGTAACGATCTGTATTAATGTTTTCATCAAGCTTTAGAAGCTCGTGATACACCACTCTCTTTTGGTCTCACCAGATACACAGCATTACCTTTTTACCGAACCGATCTAGTTTTGCAGCCGAAGTTGATGGTTATCCCGGCTTAAGCCCTGATTTTTTCCATTTAGAGCATGATCACCGTATACCTCGACTAGCATTCGATGTGACTCTGCAGACTTTTCTTAAAATGAAAACAAAAAAATATGTTTCACGCAAATCATCATTTTCTGGTACAAAATTCTCCATCTTTAACACGACAAAAAAATATGATGTTGTTTGTTCACTGATTTGATGTATACTAAATATGTTTGAAAGATGTTATGGCCAACACAAAACAAATAAGGCTCACTCACTCGGTGATTAGATGAATGAGCAAGATTGTCGAATAGAGGGCTAGGAGAACCCAAAAGTGACTGTTTGGCTCCACTATGGCCTCGAGTTGTCATTGGGATTTATTTTTTGCTTCGAATATGACGGTAACGACAATACAGAGGGCTATGACTCCATTGTTACGAAATTGAAATAAATACTAAAAACTCATCTATACTGGAAGTGATACTATGTATTGGTTGGTGCCAATGCTACAAGAGTTTTAAATAATAAAGTATCAATCAGACCACCCAGTAAAATGTATGTGGCAATTAACATTAGTCAAGTTAGCGCCTAGATATCGAAGGAAATGTGGCACATTTTCGTACGAGAACTATCTTAAAAGGATCATCTGACGCCAACAATCCAGAGCCGGTCATTTGAATGATATTGTCTTTCGTACATAATTGCAAGGTGAAATAAAAGTTTCAATAAAATCATAGCTCTATGTGTGTTTTATTTAACTTTATTTTTGAAATCGTCAAATGAAAAATTCTGCATTACCAAAGTGCATTTCTCATATAAAACAAAGATTCCCGGGCAACGTCGGACGGTTGAAGCTCGTACAATTATAAAAAATATTGTTCTCTATAGTCAAATTACTTTTACGCCTTTAATTTAATAAAATTAAAATTAACTCTCTATATTGCCCTATTTTGAGGTCAATATTTAAATACTTTTAGGGCTAAACCTTTTCTTTTCGTTGCCTTCTTTTGTAAATAATAAATAATGAAAAAAAAAAATAAATGTTTGTAACTTATATTGTAGTGCTTACATTTCATTTTCAAAAATTTCTTTTCTGGTCCGCGTCTGTTTGGTTTGAGTAAATAATTAATATTTTTATTAAATTATTATAATAAAAAAAGCAGAGAAAACGCGTAAGGGAAGAAGAATCTTAACTCAATTCAACTATAATAAGGGAAATAAAGATTCTTGTTAAGTGATATGACAGCAGATTGTTGTCGTTGTGGAAAATTGCCAATTTATTTGCGTATAATTGGGTTAAATAATAAAATATTTTTTGACAAGAATAAGAAACCAAAACCAACATGGGTATTAAAAGGTTATAGGTATTTACTCAAAAATTTAAATTTAATTTTTAAGACAATTTGTGTTCTTAAACGAACGTGAAGTGTCCCATTAATGCTTAAACTACTATCGATCAGCTTCTGTGAAGAATGACTCGTTTTGCAAATATATTGTTACGCTTTAACCTTTCAAAATCGTATGAGTTCGTTTATATTTCTCTAAAATAAAATAAAACACTAATTTGTTGTTCTTTTTACGGTCTTTATTAGTTCCAATGTAACTTTTATACACTATGTCTTAATACAGCGAACTCGCTTATACAACACTTTTTATTTACGCCTGAATGCGACTTTACTTATTGACAGCCAAATGATCACTAACTCACCAGCCGCAATGCGTCATCTTTTTATAGTATTTCATCAATAAATTTGAGTTCTAGTACAGAATGGTCTAAAACAACTTTATAAACACAAAAAGGAATCGAACTGGCAACTTCATGCGGATGATAGTACTCTTATTTAGTAAATGTAATTTTGGCAGTTATTAAGCCTTGACACAAACCAATAAATTTTATAGGTAAAAGCTCATAATAAGTCCCTGATGTGGTGAATTTTGTCTTCAGCATTTTCACAATAACAATATTGGAAATTTAACCATCAATTGTCACTTAATTGTCTTCTGTTATTTTACTGATATTGCAAAAAGCAAAATTATGCAGTGCTGTATTTAAACCAATCACGTACTGGCTCAATAATTTGAAAAAAAAAAAAAAAATAAATTAAATCTCTTTTTTAAATATATAATTTATTTATTTTTCTGCAACTTAGTTTTTGCCACTGTTTACCGTTTTTGATTTCAACTTTTAAATGTACATTTTCGTTTATAGAAATTTCCACGTTCATCATTGTAACCATACGTACAAACATATTTAGCTACAGAGTCAGACCCTTTTTTATGTGTTTTGCTCTGCAATTTTATGAAGCCAATTTATATTTGCAACAATAAGTTGTATTATTACTATGTATCAGACAAAAAAACTAATTGAAAACTAAACAGAAAAATTGTTGTTGTTACTAACTAAAAGAGTCATATAAAAAACACCTAAAACTATGCGACGGTATTTCGTAAAATAACGTGCCTTCCAATAGGCACTTTAGAAATCTTACAGTTGGTAGAGGCCATAATGTTGAAGCGGTTATTTAGAATCTGGCAATACTTGTGTTATTCTATTCTGTCACAAAATCCAGTATATTATCTCTACTGAACGAGATGAATCGATTTACTCTTGAGCAAGGTTGGGATTTATTGGAAATTTGTTTCCAAAATAAAGAAAAAAAAAGCTCATTTTCATCTTGGTGTTTACTCTAATAAGCAAAATTGCCGTATTTGGGGTCAGAAAACATATACGTGATCTTACCGAAGCCAATGCACCCATTACGAGCGACAGTTTGGTGCGACTTGTGTAGCGGCGGCATCATCGGCCCATATTTCTTTGAAAATGAGGACGGCGCTACAATTACGGTCAATGGAGACACCTAACGCACCATGATAACCCATTTTTTGTACTCGCTCTTCATGCTAGCGATGCGTTCAATAGGATGGTGAAACTAGCCACACATCTAATGACACAATCGATTTATTGCGTCAAACGTTTCATGGCCGTTTAACTAGACGAAATGGTGATGTAAGTTGACTATTTTCTATGGGGCGCCCTTAAAGACAAGTATTATGCCGACGAACCAGAGACAACTGAACATCGGAAGGCCGTCCACTCCAAAAAGTTCTCGAAAATTAGTTCGATCGACTATGAGGCCAGCCGCGGCAGCCATATGAACAAAATAACATTTCATTTCTAACCGGAAAAATTGTACTTCACAACAACAAAATTTATTTCGCAAAATTTCAAACCGTTTTTACATTTTTGCATTTTTAAATTTAAACTTTTAAATGCCCCCCCTATAATTTCATCAAAATTGGTGTTGGAAAATGACTAAAATCTTTATCAAAGACGCATTTTAAGCTTTCCTCTATGAAACGGTATATCCGTAAATAAAATTGTTTAAATTATAACAATACCAAGCCACATGAGATCAACAGCGTCAAAAGCATGTCTAAAAGTAACTGTTTGTTAACGTATCCAGAACAATTCACTGTGTTTTTGAGAGCAGCGTCTGCTATGGTTCAGTTATTACCAACTTCTTTTAGCCTAAATTCAATAATGTGAACAACAACGACATGCGGTTTCAATAAGACAGCGTTACGTTCCACACAGCTCATGCCACATTGAACGTTCTGCACAAGCTGTTTCAGGGCATAGTCATCTCACGTGGAGTTGACGACCTAATCGGCCTTCAAATCCAAAATAAAATACAGCCTTATTAATGCACCAGAGTCATGGAATAGTAAATATTCAGAATGCTTGCCATCCATCGAAGCCACGGAGCACATTTGCACGATGTAATCTTCCATTCATAGTGGCATCACTAAGCCGTTTAAGCGAATAAAAAGTGTTGATGACAAGAGACTGTTGAATGTAGCAAAGATTTTTCCAACGATTCTCCAATTTATTTATTTTTTATTCAAACAATAAGATAAGGCGATGTTATAAAAAATGTGAAATGATTTCATCATCATTGGAATCAAATCTTCTTCCACAGAACCATTTTTTCTGGTTTGGAAACAAGAAATAGTCGCTCGTAGCTAACTTGGGAGAAACGGGTGTTGGTGAGGCAATCCGTAGCTTAATTCATGGATTTTTCTTGACCAAATAGGTTTTTTAAAAACTTATTAAAGCGACCCAATAAATCAACATAAAATTCGCTATTGATTGCTTTATACCTTCGAAGGTAGTCAATGTGGGTCGCCATGTCTCTAATTGCTGACAAAACCAGCTCAGCTTTATTTGTCGCCGAGTCACCCCGGGATACTATCTGCTTTGACTTTTGTTTGGTCCGTAATATATTGTGGTAGATCCATGTGTTGAGCAAGCCCGAGCACCCAAGTCATGGTACAAAATTGAAACCACTGAGCCATATGAGATGCCCATGACTTTCAAAATATCTCGCAATTACAATTTTCGATCGATTATGGCGTGAATTTTTTGAATTGTTTCCGATGTAGTAAAGTAAAGCACTTTATTGCTATTGAAATTGATGGTGCAGAGTTCACATAGTAAAGGGTGGTCCAACCAACCGGTACGATGTTAATTGTAAATAAAGCAAAAAGTTTTCAGAGAGTTTTCTTAATTATCAATTATCTGTGAAATAAAATATCGGCTAAATGCTCGCCACGGATTCGGTGGCATACACCTATACATCAGTCCATATTTTCAATTACTCTGAGATATAATTGAGGTTTAATGTCGTTAATATGCCGAATTGTCTCATCCTTTATCTCTTGGCTTATTGAGCTATACTTTCTCTTTTAAATATCCCCAAGGAATTAAGACCAACTGTGTCAAATCTTGTGATCGGGACGGCCAATTAACATAGCCACGACATGAGATAACACGGCAATTGTTTTGTTGACTGTGTGGCAAGTGGCACCACCTTATCCTTAATTTCTGGCCACAAGACATTCGTTACCATCTCGCGATAGCAAACACCATTCACAGTAACTGCTTGGCTGAACTCATTTTCGAAGAAGTGTGACTCAATGACATCGCCAGCCCATAAAGCGCACCAAACAGTCACTCACAGGTGTTTCCACATTTCTTATGTACCCGATTTGCTGATATTTGCGCACAATTCTCCCGATTGGGGACTTATTTGACCGATCATATTGACCAAAAGAATCACGAAATGCACGAAATGTATTTTGATTTGAACGCTTTTTTCTTAAAAGGCTTCAACAATCTTAACGTTGAATTTGTCAAATACTGAACAAAAGAAATGTCAAATTAGTTGATCAAAAAACGTGACCTTAAGGTGTGACTTACAGTTAACATCGTGCTTTATAGTTGGACCATCCTGTGTTTGTACAGCTTAGATTTAGTTTGAGTAAATCAATAATGCTTAACTGCTTTGAACTGTCCTTTGACGTCAAGAGGATGGAAATTCAAAAAGTCACTGACTTATAGATCCGTCGTCATATCTAAGGTAGCCAGATATTTAATTGACAAAAAAAAAGTACATTGGGGGTAAGTAATCAGTAAAATTAATAAAAAAGTACATTTATTTTCAAATTAAAACGCCTTAAAATATCATTAAATAATACGAATAAACATTTAGTTCAACAACGTATTTTTTTAAACGCGATCATTCTGAAATAGTAATTTTATCGTATAAATACTTAGCCAGAATGTTAACGTACGGTAACATTGAAGTAAATTTAGTACGAAAAGAGCACAACAATTCCTTTATATGGAGATTTTATGAAAACATTTCCCTTGTGGTCATATTTCTTAAATATAAAATAAAAAGCATTTATTTAAAATAGCGATTAGGCTTTTTATGTCAAACATTTTCTCCAAGTAGCCGTACCTATTGAAAACATCTTGAATTAATAAAAGTCGAAAAAAGGAAGTGTAAGGTGGGCTCTAAAATGGCATCATAAAGGATGTTTCAGGATGTTTTAACCTACTTTTTTTCTAGACTCAAAAAAGCCTTATATTTAAAATAAAAAAGTGAAAAAAACTTAAAAAAGTATTTTAGCGTACTTTTGTAGGTGTAATGCAGAAATCAGTAGGATTGATTGAAAAGAAGTACGCGTACTGCTGAAAACAGTACGTCTGGCTATCCCTGTTATATCTCACACATACCTTGATTTTATTAAATTTAAAGACAAGAAGCGCTTGGTGAGAGACTCTTTATTTTTGGTTTGCCATTTAGTTTATTGTTGTTAACTTAATAGCATTTGTGTGTGCGTGCTCCCTTAACAGGACACTGTTTATGCAAAATAATAATGCCAAACAAATGCACAGCACGCTCTGACTTTCGTTGATTACGCCAACAATAACAATAACGAATAATACAAAATAATAAAATTATACGAAAACAACTACAGAAAATAAATGTAAATTACTAGTCCTGCGGCGATTCAATAGAGTACGTACATCAGGGTTGAAAAAGTTGGTACAATTGTATTTTTTTTAATATAATTTCAGACTCAAAAGTACAATGGTACACCAGATACTCATTTGGTACAATTTACGAATTTTCTCAGGTTAGTTTTCTTAATGTATTTTCCCTCGTTTTTCATTTAAATGATATATTAAAACAAAAGAACGAAAGAGGCTTCATGTGCCTACAGTTTCTGGTCTTATTCAAAAAAAAGAATGAAATGTTTGCTGTTTAAGTTTTAAAATACCCAATAATTTTTTATTAAAAATAATTTTATCTCATGAATATGTACACTGGCGAGCAAAACCGAGTACAAAATCAGCATTTTTTGGTTAAATGTGCAATTTATTTATAAAAACCAAAAGGACGATTCTTTTGTAATTTGAAATAATTATTTTTTATTCATTTTAGGATAAAAATAAGAATTTATTTAGAATAGTAATAAGACAACAAAATCAAAAAAAAAAAAAAATTAAATTTAAGCACATAAGGCAACTCTAAGTACTCAGTTTTGAACGTTTTCGATACGAATAATAAAAGTGGGGAATCACATACTGAAAATAGTAAATAATACGCAATACGCATGCGTTGGTGGTCTTTTTTTGTTATTTCCTATCACTGTTAATTTTTATCAGTAATAGCGGCTTTATAGAGCAAAATAACACCAGAACGAAGAAAATTAATATTGACGTCAAAAATACTATAGTATCTTTGACTGCAAAAAAAGTTAATTTGAGTCAACGAAATGCAGCTCCTAAAACGAATGTTGGAGGTCTCCCTCGGTTACTAAAGGATTCAGACGCGCGCCTAATGGTCCGAGAAATGAAAAAAAATTCCATAAAAACACCCAAACAGGCTGCTATTGCCATAAATAAAGACGTCAGTGAGTGGACAACTCGTAGAGCATTTCACACAATCGGTTTAGTAGCAGGTGTTAAAAAGAAAAAGCCAGCTCTTTCCAAAAAAACATAAAAGCACGGTTGGAATTCAGCAAAAAACATGGGCATTGGGCCATTGATGATTGGAAGCGAGTTATTTGGTCTGACGAGACAAAAATCAATCGATTTCAATCTGATGTTAAAGTATATTTTTGGAGCAGACCTCATGAGTCCATTCAAAGCATCATGTAAAACAAACTGTTAAACGTGGCGGAGGTAGCTTGATAGTTTGGGAATGTTTCACATGGTGGCACTTGGGTCCAATAGTAAGAGTTAATGGTGTAATGAAGAAGGAAGACAAGTGTGTGAAGTTAGCTCTCAAAGTTATATTCCAATTTTTCTGTTAATGCGGCTTCTCTGTAAATTAACATTGCACTGTTAAGTAAACAGAGTTAAATTTTTTGAAAGAATACAATATTTTTAAAGAAAAATTAGTAAATTTATTGTTCAAAGTAACAAATTTTTATGTACATTTTTTAAAATTTTTAGAAATTAAATAAATAGTTTCAGATGGAGGCGTAAAACAGCAAAATTGTACATTTATAAAAATACGCACTCGGGTATTTTTTAAATTTGAAAAAAGTGCCCTAGGAGTGCCAGGGTGGGGCAATGGCAACTATTGGGATTTATTAACAAGGCATCAAGGATTCCTGTCCACTTTACCGCATATCCATAACCGTTACCGATTTTTGGATATAGCGTCTTAAAGTTAGCCAATATTCGGATATTTGACTATGGCCATTTTTTGAATGTGAAGAAAGTGTCCTAGGAGTGCGAGGGTGGGGCAATGGTGACTATTAGGATTTACTAACAGGGCATCAGGGATTCCTGTCCACTTTACCGCATATCCATAACCATCACCAATTTTTAGATATAGCGCCTTAAATTTAGCCAATATTCGGAAATTCGACTATGGCCATTTTTTGAATTTGAAAAAAGTGTTCTAGGAGTGGGAGGGTGGGGCAATGGTGACTATTAGGATTTACTAACAAGGCATCCATGATTCCTATCCACTTTACCGCATGTCCATAACCGTTACCGATTTTTAGATATAGCGCCTTAAATTTAGCCAATATTCGGAAATTCGAATATGGCCATTTTTTGAATTTGAAAAAGGTGTCCTAGGAGTGCGAGGGTGGGGCAACGGCGACTATTAGGATTTATTGATAAGGCATCAGGGATTCCTGTCCACTTTACCGCATGTCCATAACCGTTACCGATTTTTAGATATAGCGCCTTAAATTTAGCCAATATTCGGAAATTCGAATATGGCCATTTTTTAAATTTGAAAAAAGTGTTCTAGGAGTGCGAGGGTGGGGCAATGGTGACTATTAGGATTTACTAACAAGGCATCCATGATTCCTGTCCACTTTACCGCATGTCCATAACCGTTACCGATTTCTAGATATAGCGCCTTAAATTTAGCCAATATTCGGAAATTCGAAATTCGAAAAGCAAATTGCCGAATTTTCGTACGAGGCCTGACCGGAGGCTTAATTCTGGTGCCACGGGTGTCGGGAGCCCCAGGAATTTCGGTTCCTGCCCGACTATGGTGAGGCCCCCTTTGTGGGAGCAACGTGGTGGCTGTGGTTTAAACCCAAATCGCGGGGAGAGCTATGCTGGCTCGGTGTGGAGTTACATTTTTAACCGGGTGCCGTGACCCATAGATCGGTAGGAGTTTAGATAGTCTCCGGCACCTTACCAAGGTGTGAGGTCATGTCCAAATAACATGGCTTTAAATTGGTACTCACTGGTGATTTTGATCATAGGTGGGGGCGTTGGTGGACGCATTGTATTCACTCGTGCTTTGGCACCGTGAGGTAACGTCCTAGGGCAGGTACTCACGTTAAACCACTGACTTAATGTAAATTTAAATTTGCTGGAAATGATAATGCATTCTGTAGTAGATATGTGAGTAATCCATCATTTTAATGTAAATTGTCTACACTTAATAGATATGAGTGTAATATATGTATGTATTTGGAATTAAAGTGCCGGATTCAAACCCTGCCTGGAGCAAAAATATTTGTTGTATTTTTTTAATTTAGGTTTAACGCCATCGAATTAAAAAAAAAATTGCCTACTCTATACTTTTCTCGCCAGCCTGGGAATCGAACTCGGACCGTTCTATTACGAACAAATGCAAGTTGCAAGCACTATCGTTGTTGCTATTACCTACTTTAGTTTAGACGTGTTCAGCCCCGTCACAGAGCGGTAATAGAAATTTATAACTGCTTCAAATTAAAAAACGGTGAACCCCGCAAGAATCCATACATAAGCCGTTTGTCAAGAAAATCTTTTTACACAATGAAAAAAGAATCGGGTTTGACTTTTAGCTTGAAAAGAATAGGATTTTTCTATTACTTTTAGAATTTTTTTTGTTGATTTAATTTCATCTACTAGATATTGGCTAACAAATAATAGTAAAAAATAATAAACAATAAATTTTAATTCAAAAATAAGATAAAAAAAGAAAGTAGAATTTTGTTGTCAAGTAAATGCATACTAGAAAAAATAATAAATAAATAAATAAATATTGAGTTGCAAGATAATCTATATTTTGTATGGCCAACATTGGCATCAATTACAGCTTAAATAATATATTAATTACAGCTTCAAAAAACCTAATCCATCATTATCCAGCAAATTGCCGAATTTTCGTACAGAAACAAAAAAAATATTTACCTATTTATTTAAGTGAAAAAAGCCACTAAATAAAAATAAAATAAATAATAATAAAAAATGCGACTGAGCGCAGGATTGAACTCGAAACCTTGTACTGCGAATACAAATAAAAGTCAAAACGCTTTACCATATGCGCTATGACAACACATATTATTGCAGTGCTTTTTATGCGTTTTGTCAAAAGCTAAACAGTCGCATTTAACAGCCAACATATCTACTGTAACAAAAATGTTACAATAGCCCGCCTATGTACCAAAAGCAGCAGCCATCAATAGAGGATATAAAAAAATAAAAAAAATATTAAAATTATAAACTTTATCTCTGGCGGGGATTGAACTCGGAACATAAAATATCTCAAAATTAATGATATAAATATTTTTTATATTGCACATTGAAAATTAAAGCATCCTGGGTTCAAATCTTGGACGGACTAAAATTATCTAGTATATAAAAAGTAATCAAGTAGATAATATTTTTGAGATAACGTCAATTTCAGGACTCTGTATCTCAAAATTGGTGATGGTTATGGATATGCGGTAAAGTGGACAGGAATCCCTGATGCCTTATCAATAAATCCTAATAGTCGCCGTTGCCCCACCCTCGCACTTCTAGGACACTTTTTTCAAATTCAGAAAATGGCCATATTCGAATTTCCGAATATTGGCTAAATTTAAGGCGCTATATCTAAAAATTGGTAACGGTTATGGACATGCGGTAAAGTGGACAGGAATCATGGATGCCTTGTTAATAAATCCTAATAGTCACCATTGCCCCACCCTCGCACTCCTAGAACACTTTTTTCAAATTTAAAAAATGGCCATATTCGAATTTCCGAATATTGGCTAAATTTAAGGCGCTATATCTAAAAATTGGTAACGGTTATGGACATGCGGTAAAGTGGACAGGAATCATGGATGCCTTGTTAATAAATCCTAATAGTCACCATTGCCCCACCCTCGCACTCCTAGAACACTTTTTTCAAATTTAAAAAATGGCCATATTCGAATTTCCGAATATTGGCTAAATTTAAGGCGCTATATCTAAAAATCGGTAACGGTTATGGACATGCGGTAAAGTGGACAGGAATCCCTGATGCCTTATCAATAAATCCTAATAGTCGCCGTTGCCCCACCCTCGCACTCCTAGGACACCTTTTTCAAATTCAAAAAATGGCCATAGTCGAATATCCGAATATTGGCTAACTTTAAGACGCTATATTTAAAAATCAGTAACGGTTATGGACATGCGGTAAAGTGGACAGGAATCCTTGATGCCTTGTTAATAAATCCCAATAGTTGCCATTGCCCCACCCTGGCACTCCTAGGGCACTTTTTTCAAATTTAAAAAATACCCGAGTGCGTATTTTTATAAATGTACAATTTTGCTGTTTTACGCCTCCATCTGAAACTATTTATTTAATTTTTAAAAATTTTAAAAAATTTACATAAAAATTTGTTACTTTGAACAATAAATTTACTAATTTTTCTTTAAAAATATTGTATTCTTTCAAAAAATTTAACTCTGTTAACTTAACAGTGCAATGTTAATTTACAGAGAAGCCGCGTTAACAGAAAAATTGGAATATAACTTTGAGAGCTAACTTCACACACTTAAGGAAGACTACCTCCAAATTCTGAAAACCCATTTACCCGATTTCACTGACCGCAGCGCCTATCCAGAGGACGAAGACATTTTTCAGCACGACGGAGACCCTAAACACACGGCTAAAATTGTCCAAGAATGGTTGTCTAAACAAAGCTTTCAGGTAATCAAATGGCCAGTGCAGAGCCTGGATCTTAATCCAGGTTCATATTAAAAAACGATTGGGAAAATATAATAGAGCGCCTACCAATATGGAGGAAATTTGGAAACGTGTGCAGTTAGAATGGGGAAACATTCCTAGTGAATTTAAAGAGAACGTGGTTGAAAGTATGCCGGGGCTAATTAAAAATGTTATTATAAACAAAGGACTATGGATACCATACTAAAATTGCATTTCTATAATTGCACTAAAGAATCGTGTAAAACTGAGTACTTGGAGTGGCCTTATGTTTTATAATGAATTTTTTGATTTTGTTGTGGTATTACTATTCTATATAAATATTTTTATTCTACAATGAATAAAAAATAAATATTTTAAATTACAAAAAAATCGTCCTTTTAGTTATTAATTTATAGCACATTTAACCTAAAAATGCTGACTTTGTACTCGGTTTTGCTTGCTACTGTATGTATGTATGAATGTATATCGATAGACTTTTTTGTGCATTATTTACTTTTAAACGTGTACTCATACTTTAGTGTAGTTTTTTTAACCCTCTGCAACTGTCGTGCACGAATATTAAAAATTTTATTGACGTTGAGTCTATACGACGTTTCCGAATACCACCTTATTTGCCTTATTTATTTATAACAGTTAATATTGTTCAAGTTAACGTGAGGCTTGGATTTGAGATAAAAGACTTATTCTTGAAAATATGATTGATTTTATTAATTAAAATTAGACGAAGTTACGCCAAAAAGAGTTTTTGTGGTGTCTGTCAGAGGGTTAAAGATATACTTTAAAGTATAAATGAGCTTTTTAGTACAAATGTTAATTTAATTATTATAAAAATGAATTTTTCAGTACAATTCTGTTGTTTTTTTTTTGTGATCTTACTTAAAATAAAAAAATTAATAATAATTTAAAAAAATATTTATTTTTGGTACAATTGCGGTCGAAAAAGTACAATTTTATGAGCTTCTGAGTACAATTTCGATGTTCACATTTTGCAACCCTGATGTAAAATAAAATCCGACCGGTTGCTGCTGTTATTGTTGACCCTGTTGTTTTTGATTTGCAAATAAATTAGAAATTATAGGGATAAATTTAACTGAAAAAAGTCAAATTCAAAAAAAAATTTTTATTGCAGTTTTTGTTATACGTATAGTCTGTAAAAATTAGGCATATATAATATAGTATATATATATATGATATATACCACATATTGTGCATATATGTGGTATACACTGTAGACTTAGCTTTGTGTAGAATTCGCAAAAATACCCATATTCGTACACCCGATAAAATATGAAAATTTGCAAAGTATTCAACGCATAAGCAAATTTTTGAAAATTTCGTAGGTATCATGTAAATCGACCGCTAGATGGCGTACTCTTATGGAGTAACAATTTCAATGAAATTAAGATTATTATGCATAAGGGTTAAATTTAATATTTTGTTGGATATCTTTTTTGCTTTATGACAGCACTGAGACGTCTTGGCATCGATTATACTAAATTGGAAATTAATTAAATATTCGATTTTTCAAATAATTTCCTTTCCACCCAAATAGGTCCGATTCCCCCAGAATTTTGTCTTTTACCCGATTTTTCGAATAACTTATGCGTCTATGGCCAACTATGGCCTTTTTCAACGGGGTATATCTCGGTCCACAAGGACTTTTGGGTCATGGGGTAAAAACTCGTGATTTCCTTGATGGAATACCTTTCTACCCAAATAGGTCCGATTCCTCCAGAATTTTATCTTTTACCCGATTTTTCGAATAGTTTATGCGAATATGGCCAACTATAGCCTTTTTCAACGGGGTATATCTCGGTCCACAAGGACTTTTGGGTCATGAGGTAAAAACTCGTAAATTCCTTGATGGAATACCTTTCCACCCAAATAGGTCCGATTCCCCCAGAATTTTATCTTTTACCTGATTTTTTTAAATTTATTTTATATTATTGTATGCTTCTATAAAACTACAATTTGTACAATAACAATAAATATTTTACATTTTCTTTAGTAAATATTTTAGAATTTCTTCATTTACATTACTTTTTTAGATTTTAATGTTTTTTATCTTTCAAATTAAAATATATCACCTAAAAAAATTTAGCTTCGTAAAGTTAAATTCTTTTTTGCAATGTTAAATTCTTTTATTTCTACTGTTATTGAAAAAAGAATATAACTCACGAAACTAACTTCACACTTTTTCATGTTAAATAACAGTGTCTGTTAAAATTTTTATTAAAAAAAAAATTCGATTATTTTCCAAGTAGTTTCTTTTGGCTGGCCACGTAATTAGAAACGTTACGTTTTTGTGCTAATTTTTTAATTTATCTTATTATTAGTGCTTAAGTAAGTATAACTTCTAAAGCAATAGATTAACTTGTAACAAATTTGAGACTTTTTAGTTTTTTAAATGGGCCAAAAAAAAAGTCATGTACTCCAAAAATTCGGGAGTTAATTGTGCAGTGTTACCAGAAGGAAAAACTTTCCATGTCGGCTATTGCACAATCCATTTGTACAATAAAACAAAAAAGTTTGAAACCCCCGTCAGGAAGTCTAGGGCTAGAAAGACCACTCCAGGGCCAGTAAGGGAAATCTATTCTTATAAAGGCTGAAATTGGACAACTATTAAACTCTAAAATATCCACCGGAATAATAAGGCGTTTACATGAGCCTGGACTTCGTGGGTGCATTGCACAAAAAATAACCGCATATGTCAAAAAAATATTAAGTAGCGGTTGCGGTTTGCAAGGGAAATGATTTCAGAAGATCCGCGTTTCTGGAATAGAGTTCTGTGGAGTAACGAATCCGAGTTCAAATTGTTCACATCTGATGGCAAAACATATGTCAGACGTCGTCCAAACAAAGCCTTAGCCCCAGGTACACAGTGAAAACGGTGACACAGTAGCGAAGCTATTATGGTCTGGGTGCTTTTTCTTGGCGTAATGTGGGTCCCATTGTGAGAATTCAGGGAATAATGGATCAACATTAATTTAAAAACATTTTGGAAAATGTAATGGAACCGTATTCCTTTGAGAATATGCCCGTTCATTACATTTTCCAACATGTCAATAACCCAAAGCACACTTCAAGTTTAGTGAAGTGTTGGCTTTCGTATAGAAATATTGATGTTCTGGACTGGCTACCCCAAAGTCCTGATCTCAACCCAATTGAAAACTTATGGGCAATTGTTAAGAGATCTCTGAAGGACAAAACTCTACGATACAATGATGAGCTGTTTCAGTTGGTGCAGCAAAACATATCCCAGCAAATTTTCCAAAGTTTAATAAGAAGTTTACCGAAGAGACTAGCCAATGTTGTCAAAAATAAGGATTATCCAACAAAATATTAGAAGATATGCCTATTTTGTTTGACTTTATGAAGATGTTTTCAGGTTGTATATAAATATTTTGTTTTGTTTCTAATTATGTGACCAAGCCGAAATTGATATTTCTGTTTGCAGTAAATTTTCTAAAAAATGTTATTGATGCTGTGAATTATATTATTTTAAAATTAATACTGATTTGTTACTTTGCTATTTTTCGTTTTTAGTTTTAAAATAAAAAGCATAGCTTTTAAAATACATTAACAAATAAATATGTGTGCTGATAAGTCGTTTCTATTTATAAGGCCATTATTTTCTTTAAACATTTATAATTCTTTAAACATTTTTTTCTCCTTTAGGAAATTCGAAATTGTATAATTTATTTATCAACAAAATAACACATTGTACGAGGGCGGATTGACATTGAAGCTATCTAGCGTTAGCACAAACAGAGCACAAGCACAAAAACTTTTTCTTTCTTAGAAATTATGATCTGTCAAGCGTCAGCTGTTAAAATTTTAGCCAAATTCATCGATTAGTTTATTTGTTGTAGTCGTTTGAAGAAGTAAGTAACTTTTGTGTTTCTTGGAAAATAGAAAAAAGTGAATTTCGTGTAGTGATTAAACACTATTATTTGAAAAGCAAAACGGCGAAAGAGACCAAAGAAAAGCTTGATAAACATTACGGCGAATCTGCTCCGTCAGATTATACCGTAAAATATTGGACTTCTGAATTTAAACGAGGCCGAACAAGCACTGCAACAATACCATCAACAGGAAGGCCAAAAGAGGTGGTTACTGAAGAAAATATCAAGAAAATCCTCGATATCGTTATGAATGGTAGCCGGGTCAAAATCCGTGAGATTACTGAAATGGTAAACATATCATATGGACATGTGCTCAACATTTTACATGAACATTTGCATATGAAAAAGCTATCGGCAAGATGGGTGCCGCATTTGCTCAGTGTTGAACAAAAACGAGTTCGACAGTTCACTTCACAGCGGTGTTTGGACTTGATAAAGCATAATCCTGCTGATTTTTGCCGTAGATTAATAACTGTTGATGAAACGTGGGTCCATCACTACACACCTGAAACCAAAAATCAATCGAAGCAGCGGGTGGAAGCTGGTGGAAGTGCTCCGAAGAAGGCGAACACAGCGAAGTCGTCTAACAAGGTTATGGCCACTGTACTTTGGGATGCACACGGAATATTGCTCATCGATTATCTTGAAAAGGGATGCACAATCACAGGATAGTATTATCGTGCATTATTGGATCAATTGGTTGATTTAATCAAGAAAAAACGACCACATTTAAACAAGAAAAAAGTGCTCTTTCTTAGATACGATGCTAAAACTACGAGAAATCCATTTCGACTTTCCACCTTATAGTCCAGATTTAGCCCCTAGTAACTTTTTCCTGTTTCCAAACTTGAAAAAATGGCACCCAGGAAAGAGAAGTGAATAGTTCCCAAAATCGTATTATTCAGATGGTATAAAAAAGTTGGAATGTCGTCTTACTAAGTGTATTGAGCTAAAAGGAGAGAAATGAATGGGTTTTGAAAAAAAAGTTATTTTCCTACTTAGGTAGCTTCAATATCAATCCGCCCTCGTAATTATAAACAGAATAGCGGAAATCACTCTTTGTAGTAAATTTGCAATTTACTGCATACACTGTGGTGTAAAAATGAGGCAAAGTGAGCAAAATTTTTGTAAATGTTCTTATATTTTTCTGCTTGTTTTACAAAAAAAAAAAAAAAAAAAAAATTAGAAATTTTTTTGATTCAATATTTTGTTTTTTAACTTAAAAAATTAATAAGCATTCCTTTACTCGGTTCTCTTTTTCAGAATATCTCGACCTCTTTAACTCAAATGCATTGCCTCACTTTTGCACCAACCAAAAAATATCGAATTAACTGTGCATTAGTTGACAAATTTTTGCATTTAACGTTATTAATTTGGAAAACTTAAAGATTGTGTGGCTACTAAAGTAAAAAATAAATGTAATTGTAAAATGAAGCCCTTATCTATTCAAAACTGAACGAAATTTTAAATATAACAAAGGGACCTTTCCGTTTTAAGTTGTTTAAGGAAAAAAACGTATGCACTACTTCGACTTTTTTGCGAAATAGAAATATTGGTTCTTTAGTTTTTACAGGTCGAATTAAGGCTTGTTTTTCTTTTTAGTTTTCTTAAGAAACTTCTTATAACAAGTCTGTAAGACTATAGGGAAAAATATACATACGCAGCTACAAGATTGAAGGATGAAAGTCAATACTTATAGTGGTGCTATTATTTTGACAGTAACTGTATGGCGATTTTGGAAATGGAGTATTTTTTTCAACATGAATTATTTAAAAAAAAAATTTTGAACTTCGTTCAGAATATTTTTTGGGTATACAAGTTAATAATATTGCCTTGGACAACATATGGCATAACTATCACATATAGCTTGTTTCAGTAATAATAAATATAGTATCTTGGAGGATAAACATCTGTCATTATAATTCAGTACTCGATAGGCGCCAAAGTGTAAACACATATTTTCAATCGCTATAATAGTGTCGTACTTTGTGCCTTAAAAGATGTTCAGCGGGGAAGTCTGATAAACTTCTTTCATTTGAAAAAAACGTCTGCTGGAAGTTATCGACTATTAGTAGCAGCTTACGATCAACTTGTGAACTTGTGAACCATGGTTTTCGCGAAGCAAAGATGGTAATTTCGACACAGATGACAAGGAGAGTCCTGGTCTGCCGAAAGAGTGAATATGAGTAATTGGAAGCATTACTGGACGAAGATTGTTGTAAAACGCAAGAAGAACTTGCATTATCATTGGCAGTCACATAAAAAGCTATTTTCCTACGTCTAAAAGCATTTGGAATTAATTAAAAAGCAAAGAAATTGGGTCCCATATGAATTGCAGCTGAGAGACGTTGAAAGGCGATTTTGCATGTCGGAAATGATGACAAAAAAAATTTTTGCATCGTATTGTTACCGGTGATGAAAAATAGATACATTACGATAACCACAAGTGCAAAAAGTCATATGTAAAGCCTGGCCAACCGAATATCCATGACGCCAAGATAATGCTCTGTATTTGGTGGGATCAGAAGGGTGTTTTGTATTTATGAACTGTTCCAATCTGATCAGACGATCATTGATTCGTTTGAAGAGAGCCATCAACAAAAAGCGACCAGCATATTCGACCAGATATGAAGCCGCGCTGCAACATGTTGCAAAAACTATTTGGAAAACAGTGGATGAGAAGTTTTAGCTTACCCGCCTTATAGCCCAGACCTTAATCCTTCTGACTACCATTTATTTCGATCAATGCAGAATGCCCTTACTGGAATACGCTTCACTTCAGAATAGGGTATCACAAATTGGCTTGATTCATTTGTTACCTCAAAACTGGAACAGTTCTTCTGGCGCGGAATCCTTATGCTACCAGAAGGATGTGAAAAAGTAGTGGCTAATGATGGACAATACTTTAAATAATGTATCAATTCATTTTGTTATTATAGTAAATGCAGTTTTCAAACAAAAAATCGACATTATTAACTTGTATACACAATAGTGTTTTGTTTTTACCTCATTTTTTATAACGTAATTAATCTGATGGTAGCTCCAAATCACAGATGTATACCAACTATCAAAATCAAAAAAAAAAAATTTTAAAAAAATGTTTCAAATTAAAGATCAAAATGCATTCCACTTTTCTCCATGTATCCATACATATTGTCATTAAATTGCCATTTAGTTTTTAAGGAATGGAGAAACTTTGCCAAATACCCATTATTTTCAATTATTTCGATAATATTTTACACAATTTTTCCAATTTTAACCTAAAAATCTTCTTGAACTAAATCGTTTTATCATGTCTTAAGAAATAATGAAATTCTAAAAAAAAACAAAAAATATTGGCAAATAGTTTTAATAGTGTGGTTTCAAGTGCCATAAAAGCCAATGTAATTGTTACAAAATTTAGGGGAACGTATGCCATAGATATTTTTTTTATTAAGTTTTAATAAACTACGATATTAGCAAACCTAAACTAAATAGTCGAAATCTCATTAAGACGCTAAATACGTATGCAATTCCACTATAAGCATATAAGTTTGGCATAGATCTGGCCAGTATGGATCGGAAAATGAGAATAATACTCCTAGAAAACTAGGAGGAAGAGGCCTACTTAATATCCAAATGCTACATGATAAGCAGATTAAAAACCTGGTTAAATATTTCACAATGACAGCTAATACACCCATACTTTACAGATCTATTGTAAATGCAGACCATAAACTAACAAGACCCCACACAATACAGAATTTTATAAGCACACGGAAATCCAAACCTCTACACGGAAAACATCCCAACTATAGGGATCGCCAAACATTTTTTTTTTATGAAAATGCTACAAAAAAAAACTTCTGAATATTTTATCAAATTTCTTTTTTTTATTTGGAAGTACAATCCTTCCGGTTAATAATGGAAAATAATTTCATTCAAACAGCTGCCTCGGCTGACCATGCAGTAACTTACACGATCGGTTCAATTTTTAGGCACATTATCGATTGTGTGCAGCTGTATTTCACCAATGGCTTCACGAATATTGTCCTTTAAAGCGTCAATTGTTTTGAAGGGAGTCAATGTGGAATACCATGACCTTACTGGCTGACAAAACCACCACAGCTGCATTTGTCGCCAATTAACCCCGAGATACTCTCTGTTTTGACTGCAGTTTGGTTCCTGACGTATTGTAGTACATCTACGTTTTAGCCACGGATACAAAAGCGCGCAAAAACGTGTCCATATTTCAGTTGGGCCAAACACTCGTGTGAAGTTGTCACACGATTACGTTTGGGTTGTTTGTGAGCAAACGCGCACTTTCAATCTTCGATCATCCATGTTATGAACATTTTCGTCTACAGTTTTGTGATCTTAACTTGCTTTCAGGAACATTCGAAATCTTCTTTGTTTGTACAACTACAAAAAATTCAGTATAACACTTATTTGCCATTGAAATTGATGGTGCAGAGTTCCAACAGTACTTATTTTCTTCTCAAATTACAGTACTAATAGATGTCAAACACCGCTTGTTTAAACTCTGCTGATAGGAGGCATCGGACAAATGCCTATTAAGAGGATCAGTACTGTTCTTTGAAGTCAAGAGGTGGGAAATTCAAAAGTTCTGTGACTTATAGATCCGCCTTCTATTTGTTAAATTAATATAAGAGGCGCTTAATAAAATACTCTTTATTTTTGCTGTGTTTTTTAGTTTTATTTTTGTTAGCTTAATAGCATTTGTGTGTGCGTGTTTGAAAGTACAATACATCCGGTTTATAATGGAAAATAATTTCATTCAGATGGCTGCCTCGGCTGGCCATGCAGTTGCCTACACGATCGGTCCAATTTTTAAGCACATTATCGATTGTGTGCAGCTGTATTTCAGCAATGCCTTTACGAATATTGTCCTTTAAAGCGTCAATTTTCTCTGGCTTGTTGGCATAACACTTATCTATGACGGTAGCCCACAAATAATAGCCCAACGTTGTCAAACCACAGCTCCGAGATGGCTAAACGACATCAGCTCTGCGGCTGATAATGCAATCTTCAAAAACACGGCGCAAAACATCGAGTGTAGCTTCGGCTGTGTGGCACGTAGCGCCGTCCTGTTGCTGATGTCCTCCTCTTCAATTTTTGTCAACAAAAGTTCGTTCAACATGGCCCGATAACGATCGCCATTGACTGTAACGGCCACTCTTTGCTCACTTTCGAAGAAAAATGGTCCAATTATGCCTCTGGACCAAAATCCGCAACAAACAGTGACTCGTCTTGGGTGCATCGGCTTTTCAATGTATGAGTACGGGTTTTCTGTGCCCCAAATGCGACAATTTTGCTTGTTTGCATACCCGCCAAGATCAAAATGAGCTTCATCTGAAAGGATGATTTTTTTGGCAAAATATGCATCTTCTGTAAGTCGATCGCAGACCCACATTCCCAGCGTTGTTCAAGCGCATACCCAGCCATATTCGTTCAGCGGAAGGATAAAACTAATTATCTGTCAAATCAGACATGAGCTTGGTGTTACCATTCACGAAATAAGCAATAGTTGAAAAAAAAAAACGTTAGATAGCGGACCCTATGTATATATCAACAACACATAGATCTGGAAAGAACAAATAACTGGCTGTTGTTTAGTAATCTATTTTCGGTACCGGAAAGATTTATTATTGCTATACAATATGGTGTAATCCCGACAAAAAATTACAGAAAATATGTAATCCATGACAGCACAATAACCGAAGACAAATGCAGACGTTGAGAGATTAGCCCTGAGACCATACCACATCTTCTGAATAATTGCACAGCTCTGACAGCAAGCCACTATAAACAGAGACATGATAGCATAGGGAAAATAGTATGTATCCATATTCTGAAAACTTTAAAGATAAGTGTACATCCCACAACCCATAGCAGAAAACCAAAAGTACACCATATACTGGGACAGATCAATTTTAGTTCATAATCCCTAATAGCTCAGATATTATAATCATAGACAAGGAAGAAAAAGCAGCCATGATAATTGATTTCGCAGTGCCATACGAAAACAACATACAAGATACGATAACTAAAACAAAAAACTTAATCAGGCGTCAGTGGGTCTGATTTCACACTTCCAATATGCTTTATAAGTAACATATACGCGTTGCTAAAAGTGTGCTATGAGAAAAAATATTTGGAACATACTCGTAGTTAGTTTAAAACGGCTTAAATTACAAATTATTGATTTCTTATATTTTTGTGTAAATATCTTATCGCTTTTCCAACCTTAAGCTTGCCACGTTTGTCTTAGTCTACCTTCCCTTATAAAATGAAAAAAAAAAACGCTTGTAGGGAATGAAAAACTTTTCACCGAAAAACTATGTTTTTATGGCTTTTCAATAATAGGCATTTTTGTTTTCGCTATTCTATTGTGTAAAGCCATTATACTTTTACAAACTACTCTGTTGTGTTGTCCATGCGCTAAGATGGTTGGTGTACGTATAAGTAAATGCTTGTCTAAGTGAAAAACTTTTCTGTTAATGTATGACACATATTATATGCTGAAAACTTTTTAAGATTTATTTAATTTGATAAAAGATTTGGAGCAAAAAGTCCACAAAACACAGATATTTGGTATTGTAGTATAATGAATTGTATTAAAAGTACGACTTTGATCAAAAAGTTTTCGGAATAATCCTGTGTGGTGGTACCATCGTTCCAACTTGATTTTTTTTTCTGTTAGGTTGGCACATTTGTTGTTGATATTCCCGTGAAATATTAGCGTCATAGTTTGACATTTGCAAAAGCTACGTAGCCAAGAGTACATATATCTGTATGTGTGTTGGTGATTTTTACAAATTTAGAAACGTCTGCTAAACCGCGCTTCACGTAATGTTTATTTTTTTTTAACTCGATTGAACAGAAAGAAGTCCCATGCAGCGAAATCAGTTGAGCTCGATGGCTGTTGGATGGTATTTGTTGCATTTTTCGTCAAAAAATTTCGAACATTGATGGCACTGTGCCACGGTACGTTTCTGCCCACAATACTGGTCTCTTTCGGCGAATTGCTTAACGCAAACGTTTCATAATGCCCAAATTATACTCTTTGTTTACTGTCTGGCCTTCTGGTAAAAATTCATGATGTAAAGCGTCCGTCAAATATTTTATTTTTTTTTTGAAAATGCTATAAAAAAAAAACTACTGAATATTTTCTCAAATTTCTTTTTTTATTTGAAAGTACAATCCTTCTGGTTAATAATGAAAAATAATTTCATTCAAATGGCTGCCTCTGTTGGCCATGCAGTAGCCTACACGTTCGGTCCAATTTTTAAGCACATTATCGTCCAACGGTGTCAAATCGCAGCTCCGAGGTGGCCAAACGACATCAGCTCTGCGGCTGATAATGCGATCCTCATCAGCTCTGCGGCTGATAATGCGATCTTCAAAAACAGGGCGCAAAACATCGAGTGTAGCTTCGGCTGTGTTGCTATTATCCTCCTCTTCAATTTTTGTGAACAAAAATTCGGCCACTTCTTGCTCATTTTCGACGAAAAATGGCCCAATTATCCCTGTGGATCAAAGTCCACACCAAACAGTGACTCGTCTTGGGCGTATCGACTTTTCAATATATGCGTGCGGGTTTTCTGTGCCCCAAATGCGATAATTTTGCTTGTTTACATACCCACCATAATCAAAATGAGCTTCATCTGAAAAGATGATTTTTTTTGGCAAAATCGGCATCTTCTGTAAGTCGATCGCAGGCCCACTTAGCGAAGCGTATACACAATTATATACGTTCAGCGGAAGGATAAAACTAACTACCTGTTAAATCAGACATGAGCTAAGTGTTGACATTCACAAAATAAGCACAAGTTGAAAAAAAAACGTTAGATGGAGGACCCTTTACTACTCCGTTGTAATCCATGAAAACCGTGAGCATTGCCTGCTTTTTTGACTGAAGACGACGTGTTTTTGGTATCAGCTCACATGGTGAACGCACTTGCCTGATCTCTGGATTGAGTGTCGTACTCATAAACACACGTCTCGTCTCCAGTAATAATCCTTTTGTTGATTGTGGAATCGGATTCAGCCGAGCAAATCATGTCTTTTGCGACCTCAACACGCTGAAAATTGTAAAAAATCGCCAACCCAAGTAGAAAAAGATGTGCTCATGGATGCGTAGCTTGACGCTAAGACTTAGCGGAATGTCAGCAACAGATGTACCAACCCAACAAAAAAAAAGAAAAAAAATTCAAACCGGAACCATGGGACCACCACACGGATGTTATTCCGGCAACTTTTTGATCAAGGTAGTATTTTAAGAAAATTGAAAAAGTCATAATAGAAAAAGATAACTAAAAAACTGAATCCTAATGATTAAAAGCATTTATATGAATGCCTAAAACTATAATTTATTCAAAACTTTTAACAAATAAAAGCCATTATTTATGCTTTAGAAATATTTTGAGTTTTGTGGTTGTTAGGTTCTTTTTTCATTTTACGTGAATATTTTAACGAACATGTATGCTTTCTTTTTAACAAAAATTGCGTTTTTTAAACCTTCAATGTATTCCGATATAATTCCTTATTATTATTATGAAAAACATCATCAATTATATGTAGTGAGCCAAGGAACATAAGACCTTGTTAGTGACATTTATGCTTAAAACAAAAGCATGTTTTCGTTTAATTAAATAAAATGTTTATATCCTTTGCTTGGTTTTTTCGTGGAAGTTTTTTATTTTATTTTATTTTTTTAAGGAAGTTTTAGTTTTTCATTAAAATAATTAAACAAGTAAATGGGTACTTGTGTTAAAATATAATTAAATTTATGGTCTTCAGTTAAAGGCTTTATGGTTTTTAAAAGGTGTTGCAATACAGATTTGACTTTACTTCCATAAAAAGACTCCATTAAACAAGTTGAATACTAAAGCAAATGGTGGGAAAATAATTAAAGAGCTTTCGGACTTAATTAAAAAAAGTCGTAGTATTTAAGTCGCTAAAACGATCAATAGAATTCAATATTTTAAGATGATTTCTTATAAATGTTGGCCGAGGCTACGCTGTGTCAAATTTTGGCATACTCTCTCCACCACATAGACTTGTAAATCACGAATAAATTCTTCAATATTGACTTCCAGTGCGTCAACCGCTGCAGGCTTGTCCATGGGTCTTGAAATAGGCCTGAGCATAGCACCACAAAAAAAGTCTAAAGGCGTAAAATCGCACGATCTTAGCGGTCAATATATCGGCCCTCGCCTCTCAATTGGGACATTGTTTAGCGTGCTTTGAGGCATGCGACACCATCCTGTGGAAATCACATGTCTGCCAGTTTCAGCTCATCAATTTTGGGCAAAAAAAAAATTAAATATTAGTCATCGCATGGTAGCGCTTGAAATTCACCGTAATGTTTCTGCCTTCGTCGTCTTTGAAATACTATAGTCCTCTGATGTCACCGCCCATTATTCACACCAAAAAGTGTATTTTTTGGTATGCATTGGCAGTTTTTGCACTGTTTCTTGCTGCTCTTTATACCAAATTCGGCAATTTTGTTTGTTCACATATCCATTCAACCAGAAATTAACTTTTTGGCTGAACACAATTTTCCGATTAAAAAGTGGATCTTCATTCAAATGAATTTGGTTGATAAAATTCAATAAATTGCAAACGTTGTTCATTTGTTAGTCGATTCATGGTTAAATTATAGACCGAACTGAACATGGTTGACAATAAAAATTATTCTGAAATAAAGGGTCCGCCAAATAATTTTTTTTTTGAAATTGCTATAAAAAAACTACAGAATATTTTCTCAAATTTCTTTTTTTATTTAAAAGTACAATCCTTCTGCTTAATAATGGAAAATAGTTTCATTTAAATGGCTGCCTCGGCTGGCCATGCAGTAGCTTACACGATCGGTCCAATTTTTAAGCACATTCACGAATATTGTCCTTTAAAGCGTCAATTGTCTCTGGTTTGTTGGCGTAACACTTATCTTTGACGGCACCCCACAAATAATAGTCTAACGGTGTCAAGTCGCAGCTCCGAGGTGGCCAAACGACATCAACTCTGCGGCTGATAATGCGATCTTCAAAAACAGGGCGCAAAACATTGAGTGTAGCTTTGGCTGTGTGGCACATACCGCCATCCTGTTGAAACCAAATGTTGCTTATATATTCCACTTCAATTTTTGTGAACAAAAATTCGTTCAACATGGTCCGATAACGCTAGCCATTCACTGTAACGGTCACTCCTTGCTCATTTTCGAAGAAAAATGGCCCAATTATGCCTCTAAACTAAAATCCGCACCAAACAGTAACTCGTCTTGGGTGTGTCAGCTTTTCGGTGAATGCGTGCGTGTTTTTTGTACCCCAAATGCAACAACTTTGCTTGTTTACATACCTGCCAAGATCAAAATGAGCTTCATCTGAAAATATTATTTTTTTGGAAAAATCGGCATCTTCTGTAAGTCGATCGTAGGCCCAGATTCCCAGCGTTGTTCAATCGTATACACAATCGTTCAGCGGAAGGATAAAACTAATTATCTGTCAAATCAGACATGAGCTAAGTGTTACCATTCACGTAGTAAGTACTAGTTGAAAAAAAAAATGTTAGTGGCGGACCCTTTATATTATAAACTGCTATAACTGCATCCAAGTTTCCTTCCACCTGGAAGCACACGCAGATAATTCCTATACAAAACACTGATAAGGGCTGTAGACCGATAGCAGTACTTCCATATACGAGTACATATGTCAAAGGTATTCGAACACTTGATTCATGAACAAATGAATGAAAAGCTCTTTAATAATAATTTATTATGTAGTAGAAAATCAGGATTTAGACCTGGGCACAGCTGCATTATAACGTTAGTTGACGTTTCCAAGGATATAAATTCGAAACTGGAGAAGAATATGATTTCGATATTGATGCTATTCTATCATTCAAAGGCTTTCGGTATTGTTGATCATCCTATACTTAACTTTAGACTAACTTCTTTAGTTACTCCACCAACAACTAGTTTCATATCTGTCAGATAGGATCCAATCCGCTTATCATGGCCTGAACAAGTCAGATGTCTGCTCCATTACAAGAGGTGTACCACAGGGCTCTATTTTAGACCCATTTTTATATTCAGTATATGCCAATGACTTAAGTAAACAAATATACTTAAGCTGTCTTCTATCTGGTATAAATGATTGCATTAGTAAAATTAATAGCGATCTTGATAAATGGTCTCAGTATAAATCCGAAAAAGTCCAAAACTATATTAATTGCGAAAACAAGCATCTTGCCGTTGTCTTTGCCACGGATTCGAATTGAAAACTCAAGAATAGAGGTTGACAATAACATTAAATGGAAAACTAAATTGGACCAAACATATGAATATAGTTTGCGGAAGAATCCAAGCTATGCTTTGAAATCTGTGGAGCACTCAATACTTTACAGCTTTGAAAATTCGTATGCTTTTAGCAAAAACTTATTTAATTCCAACACTTTTATATGGATGTTAGCTTTTCGCTGGTCTTGATTCAATAAGTAGACAAAAACTTAAGGTAACATACAACAACCTAGCAAGATATGTTTACAATCGAGGAATATATTCTGTTATATCAGATTTTTCAAGACAGACTTACAAAATGCCACTTGCTAATTTACTTAAATGTTGTGTGATCATGCTTTTACATAAAGTAATATACAGTGGCCCAGCTCGGACACTACACCAAAATATTTTCGATCGCTTAAAAATCAGACATTTTAATTATTTTTGAAAAAATCTAGTTATTTTCTTATTTGTGTATATCTGCCACGTATAAAAGGAAAGACGAACTCAGAAATTAAATAATTGTACGTAGAATTGAAGTTGGAAACGCTTTGAAAGTCAAAATGACTTGCACAATCCAAACTCGGACAGTAACTTTTATGGGTTAATAACTGCAACTCTGTAATTTCAATGCGGCCAACTTCGTTCATATAATTTACATATTTAGGGGAAAACCCTTCAGTTCAGAATAAACTGAGCAAATATCAAGAAGAGGTCTAGACAAGGGGGACAAACTAGTATCGAAGTAAGAAAGCTTATTATTGAGCATGCAAGGAAAGGAAAAAGTCTTCGCGAAATTTAAAAAATTGTTGCCAGAAGTCATTCAACTGTGCACGATATGATAAAACGTTGCAAAGTCAATAAAACGGTACAAAACAGACCAAAACATGCCAAAAAAAAAAAAAAAAAAAATATTTTCTGAGGCAGAAGAACTTTCTGCCAGAAAAGTAAAAGCAAATCCCTTTCTAAGTGCTCCAAAACTTGCTGCTATTGCTGAAAGTGACCTTAGTAACCTTACTGAGTTAGCTCCAGCTAAACTGGTTTTTTACTTCACGAGTTTACTTCTTATAAACTCTCTTCACACCGAGTTCAAACCAACACACAAACTGCACCCGCTGAGTTTACAACACATAAACTATACTCGCTGAGTTTACTACAAATAAACTGATTGCTGTTCGCATGGATATGCTTTTTATATGGCTGAGTAAACAACACATCGAAAGCTCTCGAACCTCTCGATATTTCAGGTAGATTCAATCAATTTCTTTTCAAATAAAGCTTTGTTAAAATACAATTCTATTATCATTTATCAATTTTTGGACCCACTGCATTCAACTCTAATTGCAGTAATCCACATCTGTGCACGTATGAACACATACCGACTTAACAATTTTGAATTCATTAATTTTTTATTTGCGTGTGTAACACATTTTTAATGAACGTAAGCATACCACATACCCACACGTACAAAGAAGAGATATGGGAAATAATAAGAATGGCTGGAAAAATAAAAAACCTATAGAGATAAAAGCATTATCACAAATTGGTCAAAGTGTCACGTAAATACATGTACGATAACTGAGGGAAAATACTACAACCCACTATCGAAAAATAAAGTGACGAATAGTAAAAAACTGAAATTTAAGCGAACAAACAGCCATTGTTTCTTGAAAAAGCTATTTTATATAGACTTTCTTCCAAAACGATGTTAACTGCTTTATCATCTTTTTCTCAGACTTGTCAATTGCATTATAACGTATTTCCTTTTCTTATGGCTGACTAGCTCCCTTCGTACATGTTACAATCTTAGGTAATGTTACGTTGATAACTCTTATGTTGTAGTCTGTTCTATATTAAATTATTATTTGTAATGCAAAAACTAATAATTATATCGGGTGACTTTTTTAGCAGTTTTCTTTTTGGCAACAGAGCTGTTTTCGCGTCCTGGGTAGATATTGTTATATTATATTTAAATAAAAACAAAAGTTATCAATGCAAATAATCATATTGTTATGAAAACAAGTAACAGATAACAGATAATAAACAAGCAACAACAAATACTAAGAGCTGAAAGAGGTAGATGTTTACATACGAAACATACCTGAAACATTGAGTGGTTCAAGAGCTTTCGATGTTTTGTTTACTCAGCTGTATAAAAAGCACATCGATGCGAACAGCACTCGGTTTATGTGTCGTAAATTCAGCGAGTGCTGTTTTAAGTTAAGTTAACTCAGCGAATGTTTTATTGGTTTGAAGAGGAGTAAACCCTTGAAGCTAGTAGTGAAGTAAGAACCAGTTTAGTTGGAGCTAACTCAGCAAAGACAGTTAAGTGTGGATAACTTCTGGTTGAAAAGGTTGTGATCGAACCTAAGTTATAACTACGATCGGGTTGGAAGATCTTTAAGTAGAAAGATCTGTAGCGTAATTGTTGTTGTTAACAATATTGTAATCAGACGGAGTAATTAAAAATAGAAAATTGTTATTGCCTGTAAAAAATTAGCAAAGAGTGGTGCCCAAAACTGTGTAGGATAAATGATTTTTAATTAAAACCAAATACAATCTATGAACTCACAAAAACACGTTCTTAGAAAGGTAAAAACGTAACAATATATATAAAATTAAATATTTTATAAAAATATTTCAATTCTATTCAATTACTCAAATATTATTCATAATAAATAATTTTACTTCGCTTAGTTCAATCAAAACACATTCCTCGACCATTATTTGTTTAAGAGAACCCCAAACGAACTGCACAAAATATGCATTTTTCGAATAATATCTCAAATTTGAAGGGTCATAGCGTAGCTAAAACTGAGTTCTTTGGCTAAGTATTTTGTTTTTAATTTAATGATGCAATTATCTGTCGATTGATATGAATATTGTAAGGTGTCGAGTCACAAATTATTTTGATTACTGTCTATTAGCCAACACAGTGTGCCCTGGTATATTTTACAATTTTTCGATTTACTTAACTACCCGCACGTATGATTAATATGAATTACCTTATAGCTCTTACGTCTTAATTTCTTTTTGTTTTGCTAGTTTTTCTTGCCTAAGATTGCATTATAAATACCCGGTGGTAATGTAAGAGAAATCTCTTCTAAAAAAACTTTTGCTATTTCAGAAAACTTTGTTATAAACAAAGGGAAAAAACAACAGTAGCAGCAGTTTCATCTATTGCTTTTTCGTGGAAAACAACACATGTTTCTTGGTACTTTATGCTTAAGTTTTGTGCACTTGTTTGAAGTTGCAATCCCCCTTTGATGTTGTATTTAAACTTTTGCAAATTGAAAAAGAAACAAAGAAATGTTAAAAATGTAGTATTTCCTTCAGTGCACATTTTTAGCTTAAAAAGCAATAAAAGTTTAATTTTATTTTATTTTTTTTTTCTCAGTTGTACTTCTTTGATATAAGTTTTACTAGTTTTAATTTTTTTTGGCAGTTTGAAGAAAAAAAGAATAAAAATGTTGGTGTTAAGAAGCACAGTCTTAACTCCACAAAAAGTATTAAAATCTAGCCGCAGCTATTTTAAATTCATTTTAAGCTTCTAGGACTTATCAACAAACGTGCTAAAGATATTTAAAAACGAATTTCCTCCCTATTTGATAATCTGCTTAAGCCTTACAATGAGTTTCTTAACATGAAAGCCATAATAAACAGACCATTACCTAAAAGCCAACCACATCATAGTCAAACTTTTGGTCCAAGAATACGCTAACAATGTCCTTAGAATTTTTGAAAACCAAAAACTTTTTAAATAAAAACTCTTGAAACTATCAAGTATTATAATTGACTTCATGTCTGATTTTATGCCTGAATGCAAGTTAGTATTTGTTGTATTTCATTAAGTAAAACACACTTAAAAACCAAGACTAAAGCTACGGTCACATCTGATGAATACCATATATGAGCAAATTATGTTTTTTCTTATTTGAATGAAATTTGAGAGAAACAAGCAAAATTTTGTTTTGTGTTCACACTACGCTCACTTCTTTACCATTTTGGTACAGTCAAATAGCGTCAAATAGAAAGAGGGGAAAACATGTTTTCCTTACAGTCACACCTAAGAAATTTTTGACACGAAAGAAATATTTTCATAAATATTGTAAAAGAGCCAAATGAATATCTCTTTCTTTGTGTAGCGGAATTAAACCATTTAAAATTTTATTAAATATAGAGGTAATATACGAGGGCGGATTGATATTGAAGCTACCTAAGTAGGAAAAAATGAATGGTCTCCTTTTAGCTCAATACACTTAGTAAGACGATTTTCCAACATTTTTATACCATCTGAATAATACGATTTTAGGAACTACTCAAAATACTCATTAGTTTCGGTAATCACTTCTTCGTTTGAGATGAAGCTTTTTCCTGGGAGTCATTTTTTCAAGTTTGGAAACAGAAAAAAGTCACTAGGGGCTAAATCTGGACTATAAGGTGGATGATCAACCAATTCGAAGTCGATTTCTCGTAGTTTTAGCATCGTATCTAATGCTGTGTGAACCGGTGCGTTGTCTTGAAGAAAGAGCATTTCTTTCTTGTTTAAATGTGGTGGTTTTTTCTTGATTGCATCAACCAATTGATCCAATAATGCACGATAATACTCTCCTGTGATTGTGGATCCCTTTTCAGGATAATCGATGAGCAATATTCTGTGTTCATCCCAAGATACAGTGGCCATAACCTTGCCAGCCGTTTTCGCTGTCATCGCCTTCTTCGGAGCACTTCCACCAGCTTCCACCCATTGCTTCATTTGATTTTTGGTTTCAGGTGTGTAGTGGTGGACCCACGTTTCATCAACAGTTATTAATCTACGCCAAAAGTCAGCAGCATTATGCTTTATTATGTCCAAACACCGCTGTGTAGTGATCTGTCGAACTCGTTTTTTTCAACACTGAGCAAACGCGGCACCCTATCTTGCCGATAGCTTTTTCATATGCAAATGTTCTTGTAAAATGTTGAATACACGTTCATATGATATGTTTACTATTTCAGCAATCTCACGGATTTTGACCCGGCGATCATTCATAACGATATCGAGCATTTTCTTGATATTTTCTTCAGTAACCACCTCTTTTGGCCTTCCTGTTGATGGTATTGTTGCAGTGCTTGTTCGGCCCCGTTTAAATTCAGGAACGTTCAGACCTTGAAAATATTTAAAGAACATTTTTGTTTTTATATTTGCTTCAAATTATGACAAACACAAATTTATTTTGCTTTAACCTGTCAATATATCAGCCAAGGACCAACAGGTATTTGACAAAAATATTGAGAAATGGGTAGCAGGACTGGCAGCTTCAGAAAGAAATAAAGCCAAAAAGTTGCTAAAGAAGATTCCTGCGTATTCGCCAAAGTGAAAATAAAAGTCAAGGTGGAACAGTTATAGGCAGACATGAAATTAATACTGGAGACGCGAGACCGATAAGACAGGCACCCAGAAGTATATCTCTGGCGAAGCGTAATGAGGTTAGAAGCTGGTCAATGAAATTGAGAAGTGCGGTATAATTCCACCAACAACGAGTCCTTGTAGCTCACCTGTAGCCTTAATTCCAAAAAAAGATGGTAGTAGAAGATTCTGCGTAGGCTACAGGAAGCCAAATGATGTCACTAAAGCAGACAGCTACCCGCTACAAAGAATTGACGACACGCTTGACACATTAGCTGGAACGAAGTGGTTCTCCACATTAGATCTACCAAGCGGGTATTGGCGGGTGAGATCGCAGAGAAGTAGAAGGAGAAAACTGCTTTCAGTGCGAACGATGGATTGTGGCAATTTAAAGTTATGCAATTTCGGCTCCAGCCACATTCGAGCCGCTTGCGGACTTTTGTCTGGTTTACCTCGATGACATTACAGTGATGGGCAGAATTTTTGACGAACACCTCAAAAACCTGGCAGAAGTTCTGCGACGAATATCAATGGCTGGACTAAAATTAAGCGTGAAGAAATGTGCATTGTTCCAAAAACAGGTAAGATATTTACAGCAGATGGCATTTCAACAGATGAAGATAAAATACGAGCAGCAAAGGACTGGCCTCGTCCCCAGAATTATAAATTCATAAATTACATAGTTTTTTTTGACTCTGCACTTATTACAAACACTTCGTGCCTAAATTTGCGAGCTTGGCAGCAAGTTTACATGAGCTCACTAAGAAATCTAAGGCATTTCACACAAAAAGACCTATTGTGTGCCGCACCGGTTTTGGCGTATCCAATCCCAAAAAAAAAAATTCAATCTTCAGTGATGCCAGTGTACTTTCACAGGTGGCCAATGGGACGGAGAAAGTCGTAGGCTCCCATAGCTGCACGCTGTCACAGCCTAAGCGTGTGACTAAACGTGAGCTATTGGCAGTGTTGGAATCATAAAATATTACCATAAGTACCTATATGGTCAACATTTTCTGCTAAGGACCAATTATTCCGCACCGAGATAGCTGCTGCAATTTAAGACACTGAAAGACAACTGGCATGATTTTAGCATCGAACATAGAAGTGGCATAAAGCACGGAAATACTGATGCTCTCTCACGTCGGTATTTTGTATTCTGGAATGTAAACATTGAGTGAAAGCTGAACGGAAGGAATCCATCATTAATATCCGGCTACTGCAACGAGATGCAAACGGAGAGCGCAAAGGAGTGACCAAATATTGACAACGATTATCTTAGCAAAAGAAGAGGACAGGCGACCCACCCGCAATAAAATATCGGTAGAAGGTCCTCCTACAAAAGCGTATTCGGTACAATGGCACAGTTAGAAGTTGATTGAGGGGTGCTTATATCGCCGTTGGGAAAGTGCAGATAGCAAGACTTCATCCAACCTAATAGTGATGCCTTCCTCTAAAATCAAAAAAGTATTAAATGAGTTCCATAATGAAGCCAGCGGAGCACACCCTGGGCTGACAAAGACTATTGAAAAAGTAAAACAACATTTTTATTGGGTTGGATGTCAGCAAGCAGTGGCGGAAGAAAAATATGACTCCGGCGCACCCTTCGAGCGGACAGCGATGGACGTGGCAGACCCTTTTCCTGTCAGTAATGCCTGAAATTATTATGTTCTCGTCGTGATGGATTAGTTCAGCAAATAGCCGGAAGTATATGCCATAGCCAATCTAGAGGCGAACACAATTGTATATGTCTTTGTGAACAACTGGGTGTACCGATATGATGTTCCAACAGATCTACATTCCGATCAGGGTAGAAATTTCGAGTCTGCTATATTCAAAGAAATTTATGAGATATACGGTATTAGGAAGACTCGAACGAAGCCGCTTTGCCCACAATCTGATGGAATGGTAGAACGATTTAATCGAAACCTGGAGGAATACTAACGCAAAGTAGTAAGCGAGCATCAGAAGGATTGGAACGAACACCTACCGAGGTTTCTACTGGCATACTGATCAGCTGTCCGTAACTAAACATCTAGATCACCTACCAAAATTAAATGTGGGACTGAGCTAAAACTACCTGGTGACTTAAAGTTTGGTGTTAAGAGGAGTATCACATATGCTGAAAAACAGGAAAGCCTTAATAAACTCCACGTATTTGTGCACTCAAGAATTAAAATGGTCAGCGAGAGAATGAAAGCCAGATATGATCGTGCCAGATATGTTCGTGGAGGAATACTTGCGCAAAGTAGTAAGTAAGCATCAGAAGGACGAGCACCTACCTAGGTTTCTACCGGCGTACCAATCAGCTGTCCATGACTCTACATCCAGATCAACTGCCAAGATTATATTTGGGACTGAGCTAAAACTACCTGGTGACTTAAAGTTTGGTATTAGGCCTACCTCAGAGAGGAATGCCACATATGCTGAAAAACAGGAAGGTCTTAATAAACTTCACGAATTTGTGCATTAACGAATTAAAATGATCAGCGATCGAATGAAAGCCAGATATGATCGTGCAGCAAATACGGAGAGGGACAATCTGTTCTACTCTACAACTGACAGCGTAAGAAAGGATTATCTTCCAAGCTGCAAACTAACTGAGATAGACCTTACTAAATAGTCAAAAGGTTAAATGATGTGGTATACAGAATACAGAAGAACAATAGCCCGCGATCAAAAATGAAAGTGGTACATCTAGAGCGACTTGCAAGCTATGGGAAGAAAAATAATGAGCCTAATCTAGACGAACAGGCTTAAGCAGGAGGCAGTATTACGAAAATGTAAACGCTGAAGATAAAAATTCACCACATCAGGGACTTATTGTGGGATTTTAGCAATGGACTTTATTGGTTTGTGTCTTTACTTATTTAATAACACTGGGTTTAACATTTTGGGTTTACGCCATTTGAATTTCGAATCGAAATTTGTAGCAACTGCAAGAACATTCGATACTAATAATGAAATACTATACAAAGATGGCGCAATGCGGTTAGTTAGTTAGTTTTCTTTAGGCGCAAAGTGCAGAAAAGTTATAGAGCAGTAAAAGTAAAAGAGAAAAGCTGTAAAACAACAATAAAGTAGTGTTTCATTTTATTTTAGCGCAATATAAACGAACTCAAACGTTCTAAAAAGGTTAAAACATAAAAATATGTACGCATACACAGAGGTAACATGCTAAAGGAGCTTAAGTCGATATAAGCGCAAATTGAATTATTGCGCTTGAAGCTTTATAGAAATCAAGTCGCTTAAATATATTTAATCTTTTTTTGCTTCAGTCTTTTATTCTATTCTATATTTACCGATAAAAAAACCGAATGAAATGATATATCAGTATGATGAATGAAAGATATATAAGTAGATGTCCTTTTCAAATGTCCTTTCTACAGGATAATATAAATAATTTATTTGATAGATGTGTGCCTTTAAGGACAAAACGAGTCAGTGCGGACCAAGAACCCTGGTTTTCTGCGAGAAATCCGGTAAATTGGAATCGGGCAGGATAACAGATCTTCTTGCGAAATTGATGATAATGTGGATGAATTGAACCATGAATTCTTGAATATTAGTAGCCCTAAACCCACTTACAAACTATATGCTAATGTGTCAGCTCCATTCGAAAATGTATTCAGTTTTAGTTGTGTGAATCAATGCGATGTTTTGTTAAGCTTCTCCTATGTAAAATCTAAGGCTATTGGTGTTGTTGTTGGGTGAATCTCACTTTTCTTGGAGTAATATTGCACAGACTACTACCATTTATCACACATTTATTTAATTCAATATTAACTAAATCTGTTTTTCCTAAGGGATGGAAGCTATCGAAGATTATTCCCATTCCGAAGCCAAATAATGATTACAGGCCCATTGCGATTCTTCCCTTTCTTTCAAAAGTAGACAAATTAATGAATATCTGATAGGCAATCAGGTTTTGTAAAGGGTAGAAATCTTGTCACGGCGCTTACGGATGTGATTGAAAATTTGAGGGCTGATCTTGACAGGAGTATTGTCTCATTTTTAATTCTTTTGGATCACAACAAGGCTTTTGACACAGTTGATCACTCAATTTTGGTGATGAGACTTGAAAAACTTTCTTATTTTTAGCCTACACCCTGTAAACTTAACTTAAACTTCTGACTGGGCGACTTCAGACAGTTGTATTGAATGGTTACTATTCAATAGTGTGTGGAGTGTAAACAGGGATGTCCCACAGGGTTCAATTATCGGGCCTTTATTATTTTGTCTGTACTTCCATGACTTACCTGATGCAATAGAGCATTGTGATGTACAAACGTACGCTGACGATGTGCAGATTTACAAAAGTTGGCGAATGATATCCATCTCTGCGTGCATAATAAAAACATCAATCTGGTTAATATTGATAAGTGGGCTGCGAACAATGGACTATGTGTCAACCCTTCCAAAGTTAAGTGCATTTTTATTAACTATAGGAACATAACTATAGATACTGACATTGCCATGAGAATAGATGATAACATTGTAGAATTTGTTAGTTACTGCAAAAACTTAGGAGTTAATTTCAACAATCAGCTTACATGGTCTAATCATATATCGACTGTAGTTGGCCGGGTATATGGGATGCTAAGAAACCTTTGGGCTGTTGAACATTCAACACCTTTTGAAATACGCACTCTACTCGATAAGACTTACCTTATACCTGTCATCATGTATGGGTGCGAGATATACGCAAACTGCTCGGGCAGCGAATTTAATAAACTCAAGGTTGCTTATAATAGTGTGGCCAGATATATATATATGTGGCATTGGACTACATGGATCAATTCCCAAATTTTCATATCTAATTAATCGCATGAGCTTTGCTAATCTTTTGAAATTTAGGACTCTTATCTTCCTATAAAAAATATTAACTTCTAAGCAACCAGTTTATCTTTTCAAGGGAAGGCGCTTCACGGCGTCAATTTTTCATCTACAGCATTTCTCTTTGGACCCACTTCCGAATCAAATTCAAACAACTGACAACGCAACTAGGCTTAGGAACAAAATTTTGATGCATTTTGACCGATTAACTAATTAGGTAGTTTTGTATACGTATGTATGTAACTCTTTATTTGTATTTTTTATTTTTTATTTATTTTTTTTTATAAATTTATTTTATTAATTTTCATTTATTTACCTTACGATATCTAGGTTACACTTTTGATTTCGGTAAGTTTGATTGGGAAATTGATTCAATTTTTTTATTTTTCTCATGTTTAATTTTGATTAAATAGTCTATGATAGAAATATATTATTTTTAGCTTGTAATTCTCATTAGCACTTTAAATTATAAGATATCGATCTTGTTGTGCTATACTCATTGCATAAATAGAAAGATAAATAAATAAAAATAAAGTATTAGACACATTGTTTGATAATATTCAACTATATACCACTTCTCGTTTTTTCGTAATTTGCTGGCTTAGTTCTGCATAGCATAGCTCTTATTTTACTCTGTTTGATCTTCCAAAATATCAAGGGTCCGCAAATAATTTTTTATTTTTTTTTTGAAAATGCTATAAAACAAAACTACTACAATTCTTCCGGTTAATAATGGAAAATGATTTTATTTAAATCGCTGCCTCGGCTGGCCATGTAGTAGCCTCTACGATCGGTCCAATTTTTAAGCACATTATCGTGTGCAGCTGTATTTCACCAATGGCTTGACGAATATTGTCCTTTAAAGCGTCAATTGCCTCTGGCTTGTTGGCGTAACACTTATCTTTGACGGCACCCCACAAATAATAGTCCAACGGTGTCAAATCGCAGCTCCGAGGTGACCAAGCGACATGAGCTCTGCGGCTGATAATGCGATCTTCAAAAACAGGGCGCAAAACATTGAGTGTAGCTTTGGCTGTGTGGCACATACCGCCATCCTGTTGAAACCAAATGTTGCTTATATATTCCTCTTCAATTTTTGTGAACAAAAATTCGTTCAACATGGTTCGATACCGATCGCCATTGACTGTAACGGCCACTCCTTTGTTGAAGAAAAATTACCCAATAATGTCTCTGGACCAAAATCCGCACCAAACAGTGACTCGTCTTGGGTGTATCGGCTTTTCAATGTATGCGTGCGGGTTTTCAGTGCCCCAAATGGGACAATTTTGCTTGTTTACATACCCGCCAAGATAAAAATGAGCTTCATCTGAAAAGATGATTTTTTTTTGGCAAAATCGGAGTCTTCTGTAATTCGATCGCAGGCCCACTTAGCGAAGCGTATACACAACCATATTCGTTCAGCGGAAGGATTAAACTAATTATGTGTCAAATTAAACATGAGCTAAGTGTTACCATTCACGAAGTAAGCACTAGTTGAAAAAAAACGTTAGATGGCGGACCCTTTATGTAAGATCAAATAGGTTTTTATCAAATAATAAGGAAAATATTTGACACTGTTTGGTCACATTTAAAGCATTTTTGTTTGATGTAAAATATGGTTACACTACGGCAAATAAATATTTTATGTTTTTCGTCAAATATATGTCAGATGTGAGCGTATCGTAAGATTGTAGGTTATGTTGTGCCTTCCACAAGATAGAAATAAGCAGAATACTTATGTGTAAGACATTAAATTCTGAACAGTCTTATATTAACTATAATTCATAGAATTTTAAAAGTTTGAGAGTCTTTGCATTCACTGTCTTACTCTTTCTTTTCTTACAATCACGTTAAGTATGCTTCTGTTGTGGTTTCCTTATTTTGCAAGCATGATTTTGATAATATTTTCTTTGAATTTATGCTCTTGGTAGTACAATTATTACAAATTTAAATGGTCTATGGTTTGTTATTACAGTTTAAGTCTTTGGCCTATATTGAGGCCAAAACAAACAAGAATATTATAATTAATGCATTTTAATTTAAAGTGACATTTATTATTTGAGTATTAAATCACTTAACTTTGGTATAGATCTTAGAAGAGTTTAAACTAAAATGTTTACTAAAAAATCATAGAAGAGCCTTGAAGTAATAAGGATGCTTTCTGAATAGTTACATAGTAATCATATGACTTTTTAGGAAAGCAGATGAATATTTCCGTAAAATAGGTTGATTTTAGCGTAGTTTTTGATTGATTGACCTTTTGGCAGCCTTATACGATCGCCGTACTAAGTCAAGGCTTCGAGCAAAGCCTGTTTTTTTTGTTTAATGAAAGAAGAGATGCCTCTTTTAAAGTTACTACACCACTACTCATAATTCTACGGTGACCAAATCAAGGCATATTCATCATCGGCTTAGCTTGAAAACCAACTTGATTACTAAAACTAAAGTTCAGCAATGGATGCCTTGTGGAAAGCAGATATGCTATCTAAAGAGTGACCAAAAAAAAGATGAAATATTAGAATGCTCATATGGTTGGTCTACCCCACCCAGATTTTATTGGGCATTATAAAAATTTTATTGGCATTTATACAAACCCGAGTGGGTGTTTTATTTAATGGTTTTTGTAGTTTATTTACAACAAAAATTGCTGTAATTTACGTAATATGACTACAAATTTATTTGTTCTGATAATGAAATAACATATTTATCAAATCACTCTTTACATCTTTTCTCCCTTTCTGAGCCAATTTCTAAGTCCCGTCTCAGAAAAACTTCATGTCTTTTAAGGCGCTGCAACTTTGAAACCGATTTTGTATTTCATCAAAGGAAATGATTCGATGACATATTAAACAATAAACCCATATCTTGTTATACGTCCTAGATAGTTTCTGGAAATTTAAGCCGTAAATCGAAACGCCTTTAAACGAGATGAACATTTGTTGCGTTTGCTTTCCTTGCACTTAAAAAAAAAAAAAAACGGAAAATCCAGTTTTTTTAACTGTAGAACAGGGTAAATTGCGCTTAAAGCGAATGTGTTTCATAATATAAACAGGTCGTTACAGCGAAATGCTATGTAAAGAAAGATTGTATAAAGAGATGTGAGTCACAACAGCTGACGGAGTAATGTTCAGAGAATACGGCGAATGCGGTATTTGATCGTTTCTAATAATTGTCTTGAAAGTTTTGCCGGGTGTTATCATGCAAAGGAATAACTTAATCATGTCTGTCTTCATATCACCCAATGAAAGGGAGTGGATTGGGTTATAAAAAAAACCAGGATTTTTGCCAACCCTGGTACAATTATGTGGATATATTTTTTATAATGCAATTTGGCACTTTTGGTGCCAAATTTGGGAGTTATGTACTATAAGTGCTAAAACCTGGTTATCTGTACAGACAGCAATTGTTTCGTTTGAGTCGTGCATTACGAGAAAAACTTTTAGAATGTAGTGACAGGCATTATAAAGTTAATCTTTTGCATGTCAACGTTCCTAACCCAGCGGGTTTTGTTGGGTTTTTGATGGTTTTGTTTTATGTGTGCCATTGTGGTATGGTAGGTAAAACACCCGCCTACTAACCCGATGGCCGTCGGTTCAATACCAGGCCAGACTACCTTAAAAAAAAAATAAAAAGAAAAATTTCGACAACGGTATCACCTCATAACATTAGCTAGTAACTGGTTATGAGTACAAATGCATTTGCCGCTCGGAACCGGCGTTACATTGTAGGTCCCTTTCAATGAGTTTAAAAATAGAACCGGGTGCAGTTCATTGACTGAGAGATGTCCCCACGTTCCTTCATTGAATGTTATGGTAATTAGTAATTGGATTTTATAACTGCTTCCAAATATCGTTCAATTCAACAATATTTTTTACTTGTTAGTATAATTACGTTGCTTTAGTATCGAGTGAATTTTTAAGAGGTTTCGAGTTTGATAGAAAAAGCACACAAAATTTGGAGAAATGTAATGAAATGTAATGTAATGAAATTTTTTTTGAAATCGATAGAACGTTCTATACAATTCAATGTTCAAAGATGATTTTATGTATATGTTGACCACAGCTACGTCTCAAATGGTTCAAACACTGGGTCCAATTTTGGCATACTCTCTACAACATAGCTGCCGGTATCACACGCATAAATTCTTCAATTACGGCTTCCAGTATGAGCCTTAACACAGCCCAACAAAAAATAGTCTAAAGGTGTTAAATCGCATGATTTAGGCAGTCAATTGGTCGACCGCAAACATGAAATTAACTGTTTACCAAACTCGCCTCTCAATTGAGCCATAGTTTCATATGCTGTGTGAAATGTGACAACGCGTTGTTGAAACCACTTCTCAGCCAAGTACAGGTCTTCAATTTTCAGCAAAAAAAAATTTGTGATCATCGCACGGTAACGCTCGCCATTAACAGTAACGTTCCTACCCTCATCGTCTTCGAAAAAGTACGGTTCAATGATGCCACCGGCCCATAATCACATCAAACAGTGCATTACGGCAATATGACAAATACGGAAATTTTGTTTGTTCATGCTCATGTATCCATTCAGTCAGAAATGAGATTCATCGCTGAACACAATTTTCCGCTAAAAAGTGAATCTTCATCCAACTGAATTTTGATGATATAATTCAATATTCTGCAAGCGTTGCTCGTTTGTAAGCGAATTTATGGTTAAATTATAGACCAAACTGAACATATTTGAGAGTAACGTGTGACACGAAAACAGTTGAGCTGCCAAAAACAATTATGCCAAAAAGAAAGTTCTTCTTCATTCTTAGTTGAAATAAGGCGGCATTGTGTACTGTGAGATGCTTAGTGATCGGAACTGATTGCAATTACTTCGACTGAATCGAATTTTTTTTCTTTTTTGATTGACAACGCTTGACCTTACCTTGCAAAATTTGCCAAACTATTGTTAGAAACGATCATACACTGCAACCGATATATTTTCTGAATATTGCTACTTCTGACTATTGGTTCTTTCGACGGTTGCAATATATTTTTGCATGTCGCCGAATCACTTCTAACGAAGTAATATAAATAGATTCATTGGATCGCCTTTTGATGCGAGAAGTTTGTCTAAAACAGCATTCGGTAATTGATTCAGGGGTGGGGTAAAGGTATAAGCAGTGATTTGAAAAATTTTTAAATTTATTTTCTTTTTGAGCTAAAGGCGAACCGAATTAATATGTATTTTCAGTACGTAAATGCTTATTTTTGTTGTAAATAAAAACCCACAAGTCTAAGGTTCAACTTTGACCCTAAATTTCTTAATAAGTACTCCGTTAATATTAATAAAATTAAAATGCTTGTTATCTGTCCACTAAAAACGAATTACTAAAATATCTTGGTCGGTTCAAGAGTTACAGAATTTTCACCAATGAAAAACGATCTTCAGCCACTGTGCAGAACAAACCGATGAAACCTGGTGGGTTTAATTGGGTTACCCAGTGGGTTGCCAACCCTGACCACTTATCTAAATATTTCCCTCATATTGTGGCCTATTAGCGATCTAGCCATTTCTGTCTTTGATCCCACAGGAATCAATTTTCTTTCACTTGGAATTTTCCCTTGTAAAGTAGTATTCAAAGATGCACCTCTTAATAACGAGGCTGTCACTACGGCACTTATATCGTCTACTTGGGACAAATCCTTCACGAGCAAATTCGTCCACCAGTTTATTTCCATCAAAAGTCCGATGAAATGGGTTCTCTTGTATTTCCCCATGAGTGAAAGTAAATAAAGGTACGCCTTTAGATACTGTAAGAGGATAGTAGATAACAGACTCTTTTTATAGCAAATATTTCCACCTGAAAGACGCTAGAGCTGGAAGGAGGGAAGGCTTCCAATACCATAGTTCATCTTTAATTCATGTATATAAATTTTAATGCTGGACCGTGTAGGGGGTTACTTCAATTTCATTCCAACTCGAAAAGTATTGATACCTCGAATCACCTACCAAAGTCAAGTTATCAAGTGGAGTAGACGGAAATGTCCAGGCATGACTAGACCTGTGTAGCCGGCACTGAGTCGACAATATGAACGCAAAAAAAATGAAAAAATATAATTTTTCTCTTCGCAATATTGCAACAAATCGATTTCCACGTTCAGTCCAAGAGGTTTAATGCTATCTATTTCGACTATATATACAAGCTCTCTAATTGATACACTCAGTAACGATGACGTACTTAGATTAGAACAAACAGTGGACTAGGTTCAAAATCAGACAACATTAAAACAATTAAGCTGAAAATAAAAGTTATGCTTAAACACAAAGACGACAGCAGGCTACACAACTACACGACTACACGACTACAATTTCCGTTAGCAGCATTTGTTGTCAGCTATTTACATATATTTGCAACGACATCATAATAAGCAGCTGATCCAACAACAAATTGACGTTTTGATAAATAAACTTTAAAATTACAATCGTAGCAATTCTTTCAATGCGCACTCCTTTGTTTATGTTTTTACTTGCCAAAACCAGGCGCACTTCGCTACTACTACCTTTGTTATCTTCTTTAACGATTACCTTTATAATTTTATAATTTCTAACCATTTTGCCCCATTTTAGCCCCATCCGGTGTAAGTTCAAATATTCATGATAGCCTGTAGTTACTTCCAGAAAGACGCGGAAAAAATTTCAAGAAAATCAGTCCTGCTTTGGAGCTTCTCAAGTCTTTGAACAACTCATTTTCAGTTTTATATGTGTAAGTATAAATCTTTTACCTGATGTGTATTCTGCAAAAACTGCTTTTTGGCTAATGTGGAAAAAGAAGCAAAAAGAAGCTCATCGATCCCGACATATGTATACAAAATGTAATATTTAGTATGAACTGAAGGTGCCACGTTCACTAATCCAATACCGTCCAGTTACTGACTGATGATGTGTATTTTAGATATAGACAAATAACTAAAGGGTCCGCCATCTAACGTCTTTTTTCAACTAGTGCTTACTTCGTGAATCGTAACACTTAGCTCATGTCTGATTTGACAGATAATTAGTTTTATCCTTCCGCTGAACGAATATGGTTGTGTATACGCTTGAACAACGCTGGGAAATATTGCGACATTACTTTTAAAATCATGGTAATGTTGCAGAATGTGTGCGATGTGTTCAGATAAAGCTCATTTTGATCTTGGCGGGTATGTAAACAAGCAAATTTGTCGCATTTGCGGCACAGAAAACTCGGCAAGAAGTGGCCGTTACAGTCAATGGCGATCGTTATCGGGCCATATTGAACGAATTTTTGTTCACAAAAATTGAAGAGGAGGATATTAGCAACATTTGGTTTCAACAAGACGGCGCTACGTGCCACACAGCCGAAGCTACACTCGATGTTTTGCGCCCTGTTTTTAAAGATCACATTATCAGCCGCAGAGTTGATGTCATTTGGCCACCTCGGAGCTGCGATTTGACACCGTTGGACTACTATTTGTGGGGTGCCGTCAAAGATAAGTGTTACGCCAACAAGCTAGAGATAATTGACGCTTTAAAGGATAATATTTGTGAAGCCATTGGTGAAATAAAGCTGCACAATCGATAATGTGCTTAAAAATTGCACCGATCGTGTAGACTACTGCATGGCCAGCCGAGGCAGCCATTTGAATGGAATTATTTTCCATTATTAACCGGAAGGATTGTACTTTCAAATAAAAAAATAAATTTGAGAAAATATTCAATAGTTTTTTTATAGCATTTAAAAAAAAAATTATTTGGCTGACCCTTTATAAACTCTGTATGGGCGTGGGACCTACAAGTTGGAATATTGTATGTCTCCAAGTTAATTGCAGACATACAGAGGGATACTGTAAAAATTTCAAAAAAGTCGGTTAAGCCGCTTAGCTGCCTATAAGACACAAATAAGCAAACAAACGTACATACAAACACACACATATTTTTATATCGGTTGGGTCATCTACCGGTTTAAATTTGACCCAGCGGTCATTTCGATTATGGTAGTACTTAGGTCATTCTATTCTGTCACAAAATTCAGTACATTATTTCCACTGAACGAAATGAATCGATTTGCACTTGAAAAACTTTGAAATTTATTGTAAAGTTATTTCCAAAACAAAGACAATTGCTAGGAAGTTGCAAAAAAACAAAAAAATCTAAAATCCTCTTTTCGGATGAAGCTCGTTTTTTTCTTGCTGGGTACGTTAATAAACAAAATTTCCGTATTTCGAGCTTCAAACGTGATCTTACAGAAGCCAATGAACGCATTATAGTGATTGTTTGGTGTGGCTTGTGGAGCGGAGGCATCATTGGCCCATATTTGAAAAATGAGGATGCGCAGCCATTATGGTCAATACAGGCACCTATCGTATTATTAGAACCGAGATTTTTGTGCCTGCTCTTCATAGTATTGATGAGGACGATGTTTCGTTTCAACAGCTTGATACAACAAGCACGAAGTGTGCATGCCACAATCGATTTATTGCATCAAACGTTTATCGGCTGTTTAAGTAGCCGATATGGTGATGTCAATCGGTCACCAAGAAACTGCGGTATGACACCGTTGGACCATTTTCTGTGGGGCGCCGTTAAAGAGAAGTATTATGCCGACAAACCAGAGACAATTAAGCATTTGAAAAGTTCTCGAAATTCGGTCAGAACGAATGGGGTACTGTGTGGCCAGCAGTGGTAGTCATATGAGTGAAATAATTTTTTATTTCTAACCGGAAAAATTATAGTTCACAACAAAGAAATAAATTTGGCAAATTTTACAAATTTAAACTTTTAAATGGCCCACCCGATACATAGATTATTATAACAGAAGAACAAATACATTAATTTTGTAACACTTTCTTATTATAAATACTTCTTAGCATTTTAATTTTATAATTAAAAAATTTTTTTTAATTTTGTAGCCAAACAAAATAAAAATAAGCATAAGTTGACTACAGCAGCAAAACTAGTCTTGTAGCCGTGTAGCTGTATTGCCATCAAAATAATCGTTTTCATATAAACGTGTATATTTTAGTTTTTGTAGTTTGTAGACGGTAGCCTGTCGTCGTCTATGTATTTAAAGGATTAAGAGTAATGAAAACAAATTTTTGAAACAACTCTTCGTAGGCAACGTAAAATAAAAATAAAAAAATTGAAAAAAAGTTATGAAAAATGAAAAAAAATCTATTATGAATAACACTTATAGAAAAACATAATTTATTTTTTTCGAAAGGAAACGTTAATTGAAGGAAAAACATTTTATTTCTCCGATATAACAATTATGGCTGAATTTTATTCGATATTTCTTATAACTCCTATGTCTCATGTTCAGATGATTATATAGAAGAAAAAGTACATTTTCAAATCAGGTAATTTAAAACAAAGAAACTTTAATTAAGACCTTCTTTATGTGCGAAACCTTTGTCTTGAGGTATATAGCTATCCAGTGTATTGATAACGCTTGCACTGATAGCCTCATGTAGACAAGCTGCTGTGCGCGAGTTGAGTAAACCGTGCAACAGATCTGTATTTTTTGATATGAAATTCACTTTCTTTACATATTTTTTATTCATTTTTATTTACACACATTATTTAATACTTTGCACAAATTATTTGTTTTAAAATTTTAATATGTTATACAAGCATAGCTGCCAGATTTTACGATTAATCGTCATTTTGACGATTTTTTAACAAATTCTTGACGACTGATGTTTTTTACCTCTAAATAACGATTTTTGATATATGGACAATTGGCAGCTCTAAAGTATTAAAGTATTAAAAACTCTTTGCAGGTGAGACAACAAGCTTACTTCTTTTGATTTTTGCTTGAGCTCAATGTTAATTTCGAAATACACTATCAAACTTGCGGAAACTGCATTGTAGTACATACACTAGTCAATACAATTTAAGTATACATGTCTTTGTTGAAACATTAAGTGCAATATCATCCAAGAAATTCAATTTTTCAAAATAGTAGAGGCTTGTATCACACAAGTCTTCTACCACAGCACTACATTTTCCATATCCCTTTTTCTTTTTAACTCTCATCTAGTTTGTTCGTAATGAATTTACTGTCCGTATTTGGATTTTTGTCTGTATTTGGATTTTGATCCGTGTATTCTTCCATTAAAACATCGTACTGCTGGTTTTTAATAACTCTGTTGTTATAATCATTGCATTTTACATCCCAAAGGGCAGACTGAGAACGATAAACTTCCGATAGCTCAATTATTTGCTTTTCTTTTGAATTTCTGCCATTTTTATGCCACAAAATTCGAGACAAAATTGCAAATTTTTCGTTCTCCTATGTTGTTGATGCTATAAAATAGGTAAAAATATGAAAATTGTTCAAGTAACGCTTGAATCGCTTCTCAATCAGGTGTTTCAAGCAAAAGAAAAATAAAAATTCTTTTGATTTTGCTTTCAGCATTGTCGGTGTAAAACATACAATAAAATTTCACTAATCCTACCACCATGCAGTTTCCGTCTGCTTGATAGTGTATTTCGCACTTTAATAAATAATAAGTCCTGGAACAAAATAAACAGTTAAAGTAGTAACTGAAGCTTAGTAGTGTAGCAAGAAAGAATCCGAACAGAATATTGAAGCTTTCTATGTGGTTGACAAATAACCTTAACAACGGCTTAGAGAATTATCTGAGAATAATATGTTATCTATCTCATAAATTTCTAAAAGTGGAGTTAATCGATTTGGCAAATAAACTATTCATTTGTACGTAGCTTCAAGCAGCTTTAAAAATATATAATTTATTACATTGTTATGAAAATAAGGTTGGGCACCACAGCGTTTATTACATCGCTAAAATAAATCAACAAAAGCTGCAAGAACAACTATATGTCCTGTTTACAAATAACCAAATCGACAACAGCAAACATTATAGCAGAGATAAAATAAATAAAAATAACGCAGCACCAACAACAAAAATTAACAGCAAAGAAAACAAGTAACAGACAGTAAACAAGCAACAACAAATACTGAGAGCTGAAAAAGGTAGATGTTTGTATACGCATGGCTACGAAAGAACTAAAAATTAATTAGAAGAAAGAAATGGAATCTACCTGAAATATCTAGAGGTTCGAGAACTTTCGATGTATTGTTTACTCAGCCATATAAAAAGCTCATTGATGCGAGCAGCAATCAGTTTATGTGTCGTAAACTCAGTGAGTGCAGTTTTTAAGTAAAGTTAACTCAGCGAAAGTGTTATTGGTGTGAAGAGAGTTTATAAGGAGTAAACTCGTGAAGCCAGTAGTGAATCAAAAAAACCAGTTTAGTTGGAGCTAACTCAGTAAGGAGAGTTAAGTGTGGATAACCTCTGGTTGAAAAGGTTGTGATCGAACCTAAGTTATAACTAAGATCGGGTTGGAAGATCTTTAAGTACAAAGATCTGTCGAGTAATTGTTGTTGTTTACAAGATTGTAAACAGACAGAGTAATTAAGAATAAAAATTGTTATTGCCTGTAAAAAGATTACAAGCAGTGGTGCACATAACTGTGCTGAATAAAGGATTTTAATAAAAAGTTAACACAAAATTTATTTTATTTTAACTACAATCTACGAACTAATAAAAACACGTTAAAAAGGTAAAAACGTAACAATATGGGTACTGTAAATAAAAATTTAAAATACTAAGAACTCGATTGTTTTTTGTTACGATTTCTTTGACGATTTTTCGAAACTCAAATACCGATATTTTAAAAATTTATCGAAAAAATTACGATTTTCTGCAAATTTCATCTGGCAGCCATGAACGCGAGCTATATATTAGAAATTGTTTATTTTCATTGACAGGAAAGTTGTAGCAATTTTTTAAAAATCTTCTTACTTGAAAATATTGTCGGAATGTAAATTAAATACCAGTAAAATTTCAAGCACTTGAAATTAAATTATTTGAGTGCTTATTGTACAAAATAATTAGTTATCGTTTAATAAAAAATAAAAAAATATGCACATTTATGTAAATTTTTAATCACTAAGAATATAAGCCGTAAAGCTAAAGCAACTGCAATTATTAATTTCAATTGCGTTTATTGTTAGCATTTATTCTATAAATATTGAAAACAGCATTATAACCCTCAGCAATTTTGACTTGTCATAATTATAAAAAACACGGAAATATATAGGGTCCACAAATTAATTTTTATTTTTTTTTTTTGGAAATGCTATAAAAAAAACTACTGAATATTTTCTCAAATTTCTTTTCTTTATTTGAAAGTACAATCCTTCCGGTTAATAATGGAAAATAATTTCATTCAAATGGCTGCCTCTGCTGGCCATACAGTAGCCTATACGATCTGTCCAATTTTTAGGCACATTATCGATTGTGTGCAGCTGTATTTCACCAATGGCTTCACGAATATTGTCCTTTAAAGCGTCAATTTTCTCTGGCTTGTTAGCGTAACACTTATCTTTGACGGCACTCCACAAACGGTGACAAATCGTTGCTCCGAGGTGGCCAAACGACATCAGCTCTGCGGCTGATAATGCGATCTTCAAAAACAGGGCGCAAAACATTGAGTGTAGCTTCGGCTGTGTGGCACCTAGCGCCATCCTGTTGAAATCAAATGTTGCTTATATGTTCCTCTTCAATTTTTGTGAACAAAAATTCGTTCAACATGGCTCACTCCTTGCTCACTTACGAAGAAAAATGGTCAAATTATGCCTCTGGACCAAAATCCGCACCAAACAGTGACTCGTTTTGGGTGTATCGGCTTTGCAATGTATGGGTGCGGGTTTTCTGTGCCCCAAGTGCGACAATTTTGCTTGTTTACATACCCGCCAAGATCAAAATGAGCTTCATCTGAACACATCGCACACATTCTGCAACATTACCATGATTTTCAAAGTAATGTCGCAATATTTCCGGCGTTGTTCAAGCGTATACACAACCATATTCGTTCAGCGGAAGGATAAAACTAATATTCTGTCAAATCAGACATGAGTTAAGAGGTACTATTCATGAAGCACCAGTGATAAGCACCAGTTGAAAAAAAACGTTAGATGGCGCACCCTATATAATAAAAATGAAGATGTCAAGCAAAAATCTAAAGTAGCACAGTAACATAATATTATGCCAGCTATACCAGCGAAGCTGCGACAGTGTAGGGAAAAGAAAGAATAAAAGAATTAATTTATTTTAAAGACTTAAGTATTAAATTACAATGCAATTGTACTCTATATCATTATGAAGTTCTGATAATACTAGCTGAGCTACAGGTAAAGTTGAATAAACTTTGTACGGTTGAAGTATAAGTTGAGTGTATAAGTTTTTATGCATGTAGTGTGGCACATTCTAAAGGCTTTAAAAAAAATTATTTCTATCTTTCTACAGCAACACACTCTATAAAAAGACATGCATTTTTGCAAAGAACCGGAGTTCAGCACATACTACTGTAACAACTAAATCTATTGTTACATAAAGTTATGCAATACATACTGATGTAAATACTTAGACCAGAGGTGACCAAAAAAGATTTGAATTTGTGTAGTAGTATTAGTAAATTTTTGCTGTGTGCGTTGTAGAGATTAACTAAAAAGGTAAACAAAAATACAAATAAACAATTTGAATGTGCAAAACAAATATCTACGCGGGGTACTATTTATATTTCGGGAACTGATAACTTTAATATCAATATCTAAAAACTGGCAACACCATGATAAAGCCTGAGATTTTTTGGCACGAACGTACTCATAACATTTTGATGTAAAAGTGCTATTTGTTTTTTTTTAAAGTGAGTTAAGAATATATATTTGGCCAGAAAATTGAAATTTCAAGAGAATTATTTTTCATAACTTACGACGTTGAATTTTTTAAGAAGAATGTGTCGATGAACTCATTTCTTTATATGGCGATAAAGCACTCTCAAAAACCATAGTATATCGCTAGTATAGAGAATTAAATCCTGGTCGTAGCTCGGTCAATGTCGAATTCCGTGAAGGTTGTCCTAAATCAGTTGTTATGCCACAAAACAGCGGTGCGGAGCGTGAACTGATAATGTAAGATCGTCATGTGACATACTGTTAGATAGAGGCAACCTTGCACATTAGTTCCACTTCAATACATACGATTTTGAATGAACACTTACTTGTAAAAAAATTTTTATCGTTGGTTATTCCATAATTTATCAATCGCTCGAAGAATAATTGAACAGTACGACAAAAATCCGGGTTTTTAACAAAAAACCCAACCCACCGGGTTTTTATGGTTTTTCTTTTGTTTTGTTGGGTTTTATAAATGCTTCCAAATTTCATTTAAGTCGACAATCTTTTTTTGCTTGTTTATACAATCAGGTTATTTTGGTATTTATGATGCAATTTTGTACTTTTGGTAGGATCAAGGCGTCATTGTCTACTCTGGGCTGCTAAAACTGCTATTAATTCGCTTAAATGGTGTTTTATGAGATAAATGGTCGGAATATAATGACAGACATGATTAAGTTATACTTTTGCATTAAAAAAACACCCGACCTCATGTCACAAAAGTTTCAAATCAATTATTAGAAAAGATCAGATGCCGCAACCGCCGTAATCTCTGAACATTGCCCCGTCGGCTGTTGCGACGAATACAATATCAATATCATATCTCTTTATACAGGCTTTCTTCACATGGAATTTCGCTATAACGACCTGTTTGTATTATGGAACACATTAGCTTTAAGCGCAATATACCTCGTTTTATGGTTAAAAAAAAGTGAATTCTCCATTTTTTAAAAAAATTGAAATTGAAGCAAACATGTCACGAATCATTTCTTTTGAAGAAATACAAAATCAGCTTCAAAGTTGGAGCGCCTTAAAAGACGAGAAATTTTTCTGAGACGGGATTTGGAAATTGTCTCAGAAGTGGAGAAAATATGAAGGCAGTTATTTAATAAAGTTGTTATTTTATTATCTGTTTGAGGTCAAAAACAGAACAAAGAAATCTGTAGTTACAATACATAAATTACACCTATTTTGTTGTAAATAAGCTACGAAAACCTTTAAATAAAAAAATTAATTTTGTTACCCAGTGGGTTGCCACCTCTGACGACAGTGGTGCTTCAGAAGACGTGTACAAGATCGTGACAGGTGACGAATCATTGATATATGCGTATGAGTCGGTAACAAAATAGCAATCGACCATGTGAGTATTCCGAGATGAGCTAAGCCCAACAAAAGTTGTTCGTGGAAAAAGCACAGCGAAGCCCATGGCCGCCTTTTTTCGGCCAAATGGGTCATGTGGCCACTGTCCCTCTTGAACAACGTAGGACATTCAACTCTGAGTAGTGCACGATCATTTGTTTGCCGAAAGTCTTCGGAGATTTTCGTAAAACCAACCGCCGAGAATGAATCATTAACCATCATGACAATGCGAGCTCTCTCAGATATCGTCAAACAGGTGAATTTTGAGCAGTCAAAACATCGAATTGTTGTCTCATTCTCTGTACAGTTCTGATTTGACACCCAATGACTTCGTCTTGATCCCGAAAATGGAAGGTAAACTGGGTGGCCAACGACTTACGAACGCCGAAGAAGCAGTTGAAGCGTTCAAAGAGCTTGTTTAGAGGTGTCTCATAAGAAATAAAGAAACTGCTTTGAGAAATGATTTGAACGAGTTTAAAAGTGTATTGATCATCAAGGGAAAAATTTTGAAAATCAACAAAGCCATTTTCATCTAAAAATATTTGTTATTATTTGCTTTTCCAGAAATATAAATAGTACCCTTCGTATTTTAAAACTGAATGAAGTTTTTGCTTGTTTGTTATAATCTTGATATTATGTATTCGCTCTCGTTCGGTCGTATACATATACATATACGGAGTAGATAATTCTCTGCCAAATAAAACTCATACGAGCTGATCTGGTCATATACGACTTAGACTCTTATGTAGTGTTGACACCTGTGTATGTTGACAAACCACATAATACAGGTCTTAGTAATGCAAGCTGTGTTTGAAGAAGTTATTTGATGTAAATAATGGTAAACGAAATGTTTATATTTGAAATAAATAATTTACAGAAATTAAAATTATTTTAAAATTACAAAATTTGAGTCAAGCATTTTATTTTATTAATTCAAATTGTTCTTTAATTCAAATTTGAAAGAAAACTCATTTTAAAAATTTACAAAAAATGTATATTTGCTCCAAATTCCACATTCCCTTGTCTAGACTTTAACTTTTGTTTTCTTGTAAAATTTATTATGTTGCCTATGCTCAGGGTCTGATTAAATATATTTTTTTAGGAATGACTTTTATATTTTTGTGTGGTGTTATAAATACAAAAGGACTGCTACTCAAATCCTTTTTTATTAACACACTTGAAGATATTTGAAACATATATAATTAATACAGATATTTTGGCAACTTTATTTAATATGAAACATACTTATAGGGGCTTAACTCCTATAATTCACAACACATGTATTTTGGAATTTCTATTGGAAATTTTCTTACAAAAACCCACAATCACTTGCTTAGAAAATAAATCTTAAGAAAGTAAATAAATGTTATTTAAAAGGAAAAGGAAGTAAAGGCACAGGAAAATATAACTGAGTATTTCTAGTAATGAAGGTCATTTATAATGTTTGTTATGGGTACAATATATTGTATTCATAAGATATTTGGTAACTTCTCGTTTCTAAAGACAACAAGTTATCAAAAAAACGTTCTTAAGGTTTTATTCCATACATACACATACAATTAAGGGACTACAAAGTTATGATAAAGAAAAAGAAAATAAATAAATGTTCAAATACGTAGAAACACAAATTAAATGAGAGCATGAAAAGAAGATGCTTAATATTAAATAAATAAAACCTAATTTGAGGATTTTGTGTTTGAAAATTAAATAAAATTTAAAACACTTTATAGTTCCAGACAATTTAAATATATCAGATTTTACTAAGGATTTTTTTTAGAAAAATGTTCGAAGTGCTATTGATAAAATAAGTATTTTTTTTTATTTAGAACTTCCAATAAAATTCTTCTGGAATCAATATATTCCTTTGAACGAAATCCTTTTATCAGGAACACTTAACTCAAGTCATTTTACCAGTCTCTTTTGGAATTTCATAATAATTTTCATTTTTGTTCTTATTATCAATACGAATAGAATTTCCATCGATATGTATTTTACACTTCAATGACCACATGTGAAAGCATATGCAAATTTAGAAAGAAATAGAAAAAAATATATGTTTATGCACATGATTTAGGAGGGTTACAGGCAACATTTTACAATTAATAAAAAAAGGAAAAATTTTTTTCCTTATTATTTCTTGGAATTACATAAGTGTCTATATGCATAGAGATATATACAGTTTTGGACAAGCAATTAAGCCAATAAAGTGCTTGATAGTCTTTTTGGTGTATTTTAGAGTGTTTACGGGACGTCGTACATATGGTCTGTTATCGTTTTCTAAAGCATTAAATTTTGACTCATCGCTTCGAGCTATAAGCTTCCAAAAATTCGGATCCTTATTGAGGTGCGCTTCGCAAATCAGAAGAGTTGCTGAATATTTTCTTCAACACGTTTGGCATTTTGATAGCAATATGACGATGAATTATATTTTCTATCAGACGTTTTCTTACGGTGTGAACTAATATTTTATTATTGTGTGTTTATATAAAAATTAAAATTTTTTTGGTTACCAAAAGTAATTTTATAAAAATATTTACCGATTTTTGTCCACTTAACTTTCGCTGTGCACGAAAAAATGACAGATTATTACCAAAGTTTCACATTGAAATACTGATTTTTTGTTATATTTTTAGAAATCTTTAACGGTACTACATATTTATGAAAGTTGTAATGTAATTTTGACTTTGGCAGTGTCAGTCACCAACGACTAACGTATTCATAAAAAATGAATTCATAACACGAAGAAAAAAAACAGATTTCTAAACCTTAAAGGCCGGATAACTTTTTTGTAAATGTTGTGGACAGCTGATACGTAAAAACGGAAAAAAAATTAATTTTTTTAAATTTATCCGCAACGCAACGTTACGATTACGTTTACGTTTTTTAACACATAAAGCAAAACGGAACAGCTGATCTGCAACATATACGTTCACGTAATAGTAACCAGGCCTTTAGCTGAATTTAATCATAACTAAACATAATTTCTTAAATATTCAATAAATAGTACGGTTCCTATATAAAATATTCTGCAAAATCGTATCTAAACTTGAAAAATGTGTAAAAAATTGGGCAAACATGTGTTGCTTGAGAAGTACACCCATATCGTTCAAGGCTACTTAAACGACATACATATATAACATTTAAAAGGTCTGTTTCTCTTCTTTCCCAATCTTCAATTCTTCCAAAGGAAACTTAAAATCGGGCAATATTCAGTTAAATTATTTGCTTATAAGTGTATAAAAGTCAGAAAAACCGGGTTTTACCCTTAAGCCCATATTTTAGAGGTGTTACGATAATCTCAAAATCAGATTCTTGTTATGCTCGATAGGGTCTAACCAAAAATAGTATCACTTACCAGGTATCAAAAGTTCGTTCTTTCTTGTCGCATAGTGTAATATTTTAAATTATTTGTTGATAGTAGGGAGATCGGACGGTTATTATATGACCAGTTTTTTTGGTTTTGTCGAATACGTTTTTTTCAAAATCTTCATTTTTCGAATACCAAATAAACTGGTTAATTTAACACGAATAACCGGTTAATTTAAATAAGTATAATTTTTATACGTTTGTATTAATATGCTCAAGCCAACAAACGCCGGTTCCGAACGGTAGATGTATTAGTTAGTGAAGTATTTCACAGCGTAAATACACATTACCAGTCGCTAGTAATGGTGTGAGGTGATAGCGCTGTTGAAAATTGTCAGATGGTGTGGCCTGGGATTGAACCGACGACTTCTTGGTTGGAAGGTGGGTTCTTACATAACATATTACAGTGACACACAGGGACTCATATATTACTATATTAGAAATATTTAAAGTGAAACATTTAATTTAATTTAATTCTCTACCAACTAATACAACAAACACAAAATTAGCTGCTTAAATAGCTGTTCAAAACTTAAGCATTTTTCAGTACTTTGAATAATAAACTTTGTTTTTTATGGCCTCCGCACACCGTTTTGGCATAGTTTTGATGATATTTGTTAGAATTATTGTTGGTGTTGATTGCCACTTTAATTTTAAGATCTCCATCAGCTTCTGCTTATTTTTAAAACGTCGTAGTCCAGCTCTGCGCTTCAAGAATTAGCAACAATTTTATTTAAATAAAAGAACCGATTAACCGGTTAGTTGATTATTATTAACTGAAAACCGGCTTTTTATAAAGTGTTCATTTTGAATTATTCGAAAACCGGTTTTTGAAATATCGAATAATCGATCGTACACTAATACTTCTCTACTGTTCAGATAACGTAGCGATAAGCTATAAAGGCTGGCTCATCTGTCAGACAGTTCAGCTGGATTTTATCAAAAGTAGTATCTTTCTTCGGAAGGCTTAGAACAGATGGCGTAAGCTGGACACTTGTAGGGTAACTAAGTTAATGTGGTCATCTTTTTATGAAAACGGACTATGTAACTTATGGCTAATAACAGACGGGACATATCAAAGCTGCTGGTCCTAACAACTGAACATTGAATGCTAGGCGAGCCCCTTTCGTGTGTTATCTGGGTCTAGACTCAATAATCTATTAAGTTATCTCACGGGTGCATGATGAATATAATAACACATGAGTATACATTATGATACCACTTGGCGAATGGTGTGGTCTTGTCATAATAGAGTCTTTTCAACTCTACTTGACTTTTGGCACGCATATGAAAAGCTTAATGGATTTTTTTAATTCATTTTCCTTAGAGCATTGCTTACGGGCAAAACCCCCCGATTTTTAAGGGCGAAATTTATGGCATCTTCACTTATGTCAAAGAGTGTTTAAAAAGAAAATCAAAGGATTTAAGTACAGGCTTTTTTTAAAACTTGAGAACATAAAATGATAATGCAGGACAAAAATATTGTTGAAATTTTTTGTTTTATTATAATCTGGTAGATAAGTTCAGGACATTTATTTTTTAAATATGATTTCGGACATATGTCTGCTGCAGCTACAAATTATAATGGACCATATAAGTCAAAATTTTAACTACTTTTTCTAATAAATCTGACCGTATGGCGTTATTGGTGTAGTGAGTATTGGCTTCCAATACTTCAAAAGTTGCTGGTGTGTCGCTATTAACCAATGACTTAGCATAAAAAGTAATTCAGAGCCATTAAGGGGTCAGTATATAAGACCTCTGCTGAAAAAAAGTTATCATCAAATTGATTATGCAATAAATCCATAGGTAAGCGTTGAAACCAAGTGCCATTGATGTATAGTTGTTTAATTTTTAGAAAAAAAAAAGTCAGTCAGCAAGGCGCCTTCCTCATTTCGAATTAAATAAGGATCGATGATGCCACTAGCATGTAAACAGAACCAAACAATCAATTTTAATAGATGAAATTGCCGATTGGTTAAAAGATCCTCAAACTTTTTTTCTTCGATATAAATACACCAATTTTGTTTATTTCATTTAACATGAAATAATATTTATCACTAAACAAAAAATGCTGCATAAACTTCGCGAATCCATTTTTTTAACTAATGAACATGAATTGAAAGCACTGTTCTGGCATTAAACTATAAATCGTGACTTGACAAACCTTACTGAACAGAAATATCAACACAGCTTGACATTCTAGTTAATATAATGGTCTCAAAATTTAGAACCAGTTCCAACGCCTAAGGCACATCTATCAAGAAATGCCGAAAAAGACTTAAAACAAATGACAAAAATTTGTTTTTAATTTTTTTGGAAAATAAAAAAAGGATTTTGAAAAAAGGACATATTGCAGGACATACACAAATTTTGTATATTAAGGAAAATTTAAATATTTTAAGAAAATATAGGGATTTGTACATTCTCTTAGCAATTTAGAGCCTTAATTAATAAAGAAAAGTTAAACTTGACAACTGTTTTTATAGGTAAAATTGTCCTGACCGCTTTTGCTTTTTTAAAGAAATTGTTAATATATTCCATAAAAAATAAATCGTTTTATTAGCAGTCATATCAAGAAAAATGTTATTGTAATTACAATAACATGTTGATTCAAGCAAAAACACCATATATATGCTGGTGACAACAAGGACACAACATATGAATTTATGCGAATGTTTCTTGAACAACAATTATAACAGGCAATGCAATGAAAACCTACCCCCAATAGCAATATTCATCAATAAAAATATAAAAACAGATCAATACTACAGAAAAAGAATCATGGCAATAATTGTTTCTTGAATAAATAATGATGCATTCAAGGCACAAAATATTAAATATTCCAAAGTCGTATTTTTTCGTAATGAAAAAAAATATATAAATAAATAAAAAATAAATAAAAAATAAAATGCTACATGGAAAGGATATGAATGTATTGAAAGCACAAATATCCAAAAACCGGAACTACATTAAGATATAGCGGCCGCCATCTAACGTTTTATTTCAACTATTGCTTCTTTCGTGAATGGTAATATTTAGCTCATGTCTGATTTGACAGATAATTGGTTTTATCCTTCCGCTGAACGAATATGGTTGTGTATACGCTTGAACAACGCTGGGAATCTGGGTCTGCGATCGACTTACAGAAGATGCCGATTTTACCAAAAAAATTATCTTTTCAGATGAAGCTCATTTTGGTCTTGATGGGTATGCTAACAAGCAAAATTGTCGCATTTGGGGCACAGAAAACCAGCACACATACATTGAAAAGTCGATACACCCAAGACGAGTCACTGTTTGGTGCGGATTTTGGTCCAGAGGCATAATTGGGCCATTTTATTTCGAAAATGAGCAAGGAGTGTCAATGGGTAATGTGGATATTGAGGAATCAGATGCTCTTGATGTTCTGGGCATGAGAATTCACTGCGACGTTCGTTGGAATGATCACATATTTCAAGTGTCGACGGTGCAAGAAATACTTCACTGCATCTGATCTCCTTAATATTTACAAGACCTATATCCGACCCAAAATGGAATATAACTCTCATGTATGGGCCGGTGCTTCAAAGTCTATTTTGGAGCTTCTTGACCGCGTACAGGAGAGGGCGAAGATGCTCATCAATGACGGTAGGGTAGCCAACTCTATCGATTCATTGGAGCACCGTTGCAATGTGGCGTGTGTTCCATTGTTCTATCGGTACTATAACGGAATGTGTTCTAACGAAATTAAGGAATTCATTCCTAAAATCCATATATTTTTACGTAGTATTCGTATTTCCCGTAGAGCGCATCCCTTTGTAGATGATTGTCCAGTAAATCGCACAACGCATTATAGGGCGAATTCGTTCTTTGGTCGCACTGTTTGGCTGTGGAATAAACTTCCAGCGAAAGTATTTCCTGCCACCTACAACATGAGTAAATTTAAATCTAACGTTCATAAACACTACTCCCTCTGTCCTCCTTCCAATAACCTATTTATCTAGTATCAGCACAATGCATTGCATGAGTAGGGGTCATCCCATGGGTTCTGGACTTATATATATAAAAAAAGAGTGGCCGTTACAGTCAATGCCGATCATTATCGGGCCATGTTGAACGAATTTTTGTTCACAAAAATTGAAGAGGAGGATATTAGCCACATTTGGTTTCAACAGGACGGTGCTACTTGCCACACAGCCGAGGTTAGACTCGATGTTTTGCGTTTTTGAAGATCGCATTATCAGCGGCAGTGCTGATGTCGTTTGGCCACCTCGGAGCTGCGACCTGACACCATTGCACTATTATTTGTGTGGTGCCGTCAAAGCTAAGCCATTGGTGAAATACAGCTGCACACAATCGATAATGTACTTCAAAATTGGATCAATCGTGTAGGCTACTGCATGGCCAGCCGAGGCAGCCATTTCAATGAAATTATTTTCCATTATTAACCGGAAGGACTGTACTTTCAAATAAAAAAAGAAATTCGAGAAAATATTCAGTAGTTTTTTTTAAAGCATTTTCAAAAACAAAAAATATATATATATTTGGCGGATTCCTTATATAGAGCCTTGATTAACCATTATTATTATGCATTTTTTTTTAATTTTTCTTTAACAATTTGAGTATATGTATGTATTTTGTTATTTAAACCACCACATGTTCAGATATATGAATAAGACACAATCTACATTTGAATATATTAAAAAACACTATAATCAGCAAGCAAAACCTATAAAATGTACTTCAAAAATAATGTGGGACATAGCAAGTTAAGGCAAAGGAAAAAAGGAAGTAAAATTAATATAAAAAAAAATACTTAAAAACTTTAAGAGAAAAGAGAACAAATTGATTTTCCATTTATATAATTGAATGTTCTCTTCTAGCATTTAATAAAGGAAAAATACTGCTTTTTCTCATAGGTTCCACATAAGAATGTTTTCCAAATTAACTCTCTTAAAAAACAAATGCCATAGTTTTTTGGCTCTTTTAAAATGAGATTAAAATCATTTCATATGTAATCTCGCTGCAAAAGCATAACTTGTGTCTTAGAAGAAATTTTTTTTTCAATTTTCATTTTTAATTAAAGAAACACAAAGTTTTTTACCACAACAAAATTTTTGCTAAAATTATTTAAAATAAATTGTTCTCTTTAAAACCCAGCAAGTCATTTGGTTTATAAATTGACTGCAAGGAAATTGTATGTTTCATTCATTTAGTAAATAAAACGAATTCATTTCACACGTAAGAACTACAGTCAGAACATTTTCTCACTCCTAAAAAAGAGAATTTGTTTTACTCTCATAGCACATGTCCTTGAACAAAACAGCGTTCTTGTGTGTGCACCCGAATGTTGCTAGTTTTACAATGAACGTCGGATATGGTTCACTCATAAACGTTTGCAACGGATAAAAAGCAGAGCCGGGCAAACAAGCATATAAAAAACGTAAAACGAAGAAAAACGGAAAAAATTTTAATTTATAATAAAAAGAAAAAGAAAATTATAAAAAATAAAAGAATTCGTTTTAATAAGAAAAGGATATATAAAGAAAATATGTATAAAAAATAAACAAAAATCTTATAGAGTAACATAAATAGCATAGTACAAAAAAAAAAATATAAGGCAAAGTAACAAAATAAAACGAATTTGTTAAATTTTTAAGGGAATATGTTTTGTTAACAAAAATACGTTCGTCTCGAATATTTTGACGCAATTTTTGGTAATAAAAAGAAAATGATAAATAAATAAAAGTTGTTTAAAATATCAAAATACAACCAAAACTTACTTCTTTTTTGGAAAAAGTTTAAATAATATATTTAGTGTTTAAAAAAGGATATATGGAAGACGTCCAGAATAAGCACAATTTAAACAAATTTGTAAAAAATATTTAAAACCAACATAAAAGTGCATTCATTTTAATAATTTGTACACAACAAAACTTGATTAACAAGAAGGATATATGAACAAACCAGCTAAACAAAATGTTCGAAATAAATTTTTTTAATCACAGAAATCGTTGTTGTTTTTACATATTTGTTACGAATATACTGTAGTTTTGAAAAAGGATGCATGTAGAGATATAAAATAAAATCAATCATTTTAAATAAGCGTTTTATATGTAGTTAAATGCCTAATACCAATAAGCTTTTTAAACATTTAAAGAGGAATAACCATTAAAATTGGGCTGGCGTAGTGTAGTGATTAGAGCACACGCATAACAACACAAACGACCCAGGTTAGAGTCCCAGCAGAAGGAGACATGACGAAAAAAATATTTAATTGTGGTTTCGAATGTTTAATAATAAAAAAGACTCAACTTTTTCGCTCCAGATAACTCCATCTAAAAAAAAAAAAAAATAAATAAAGAAAAAAGCCCCCATTACCCTTTTCGCATACCTCTGGCGATGATGACAAACATCAGACGAATGATCAGGAAAAACACGCCACCTACTAGGAAAAAATTACAATGCTAAAGTAAAGATCACCACCAATTAGCAAGGATCTTCACCACTACACAAAAAAAAATCATATGGAAGAAGCTACAGTGGATTAATCATCTACTTATCTTGAAATATCAAATTGATTAAAGAAACAAAGCAATAGATGCCTTGTGGAAAGCCAATATGCTCCCTAGAGGAGTGACGTAGAAAAAAAAACATCAAAATAAAAAAAATATTATAATAAAATTCTTTATTTGAAATTTGAAACAAAAAATAATTAAAGGAGTTCTGATTATATGTATAGGGTCCGCCATCTAACGTTTGTTTTTTCAACTAGTGCTCATTTCGTGAATGGTAACACTTAGCTCATGTCTGAATTGACAGATAATTAGTTTTATCCTTCCGCTGAACGAATATGGTTGTGTATACGCTTCGCTAAGTGGGCCTGCGATCGACTTACAGAAGATGACGATTTTGCCAAAAAAAAAATTATCCTTTCAGATGAAGCTCATTTTGATCTTGGCGGGTATGTAAACAAGCAAAATTGTCGCATTTGGGGCACAGAAAACCCGCACGCATACATTTAAAAGCCGATACACGCAAGACGAGTCACTGTTTGGTGCGGATTTCGGTCCAGAGGCATAATTGGGCCATTTTTGTTCGAAAATGAGCAAGGAGTGGCCGTTACAGTCAATGGCGATCGTTATCGGGCCATGTTGAACGAATTTGTGTTGAAGAGGAGGATATTAGCAACATTTGGTTTCAACAGGACGGCGCTACGTGCCACACAGCCGAAGCTACACTCGATGTTTTGCGCCCTGTTTTAGAAGATCGCATTATCAGCCGCAGAGCTGACGTAGTTTGACCACCTCGGAGCTGCGATTTGACACCGTTGGACTATAATTTGTGAGACAATTGAAGCTTTAAAGGACAATATTCGTGAAGCTATTGGTGAAATACAGCTGCACACAATCGATAATGTGCTTAAAAATTGGACTTATCCTGTAGGCTACTGCATGGCCAGCCGAGGCAGCCATTTGAATGAAATTATTATTATATTATTCCATTATTAACCGGAAGGATTGTACTTTCAAATAAAAAAAGAAATTTGAGAAAATATTCAGTATTTTTTTATAGCATTTTCAAAAAAAAAAAAAAAAATTATTTGGCGGACCTTTTATTCAAATAACGCTCAAACACTTTGTTTTTAAGAATTTCTTTTGAATTAAGAAAATTCTTAGATAAAGGATATGGAGTTATGGAACGTTAAATTTAAATAGATAAATCTGAAAGGTCTATTAAAAAAGCAAAAAGTATATATATTTTTTTAATTCGAAGAACTTAGTAAAAATGCAAAAAAAGTTATATATTGTGGTATGAAATTAAGCATAATATATGAAAGGGACTTCAAACTAAATTCATTTCCCGCAAACTGAATTTGGTAACTGAATTAAGTAAAATTACAAGAAAGGAAACCTTTAAAAAGCAGATTGTCTTATATCAACAATATAATACAAAATATGAATAATAAATAAAAAAATAAATTGCAAACCAACTTTAATTTACAAATGACGAAAAAAGGATATATGGTGAGCTTTAAAATAAAGCCATATATTTGAAAAAAATTCAGCTTTTATGGTAAGTGAAGCCAACCTACATTCTTTTAAAAAAAATTTTAATTTTATTTTTGAAAAATTGAGCAAAACATAAAAAAAAGATTAAATCTAAAATAAATGCAGTACGTCAATTAATTTACAAAATTAAAGTCCGCATTTTTTCTTTTTCATATAAAATGTAACTTTAAGCTAAAACGCGATTCAAATTCTCCTCTAGAAACACTAGAACTATTGAAGAATAAATGATCTTATGAGTTACATATGAGTAAAAAAAATAAATTGTTATTGTTATTGGTAGAAAATACGAACTGATGATCATCTTAAGTCAATTTAAAAAAATAAACAACGATACTTGTGCGTACATACCTACTCATATAATTTCTTTAACATGCCAAGGGGAACAAGAGACTACTCATAGTCAATGAGCAGCATTCAAATCTACAGGATGTCCGCTGTCTTTGTTTTGCCGCCATTTTGGTAAACATTAGTCTTGGTAGTTCATATTTGTCAGTCGTGAAGTAGAGACTGGGAAAATTCATTATGAAAAAGTATTTCGTAAACCAACGTGTTTTAATAGTTAAAACATTTTATAGAAATCAGTCATCGATAACTGTGTCGATGAGAATATTTCGTGAAATTTTTGGGAGAAACAACTTGAAAGAGGGACTGTAGCTGATAGGCCCAAGCATGGGCCACAATGTACTGAAATATCGGCTGAAAACATTACTGCTGTTCCAAAAAGTGTTCAAAACAATCCGTCAACCTCAGTTCGACGCCATGCTCAGGAGCTTGGTCTTCAAAGAACAACTTTGGTCACAATTTTGCACAAAGATTTGCATTTGTTTCCATTTAAGATTCAGTGATACAAAAGGTTCTTCCAGAAGACCATTTACGCCGCAGTACATATGACAGTAGGATGTAACAGCTCGCCTATGACAACCCTGATTTTCATGAAAAAATCATAATAAGGGACGAGGCTCATTTTCATTTGAATGGTTATGTGAATAAACAGAATAGTCGGTTCTGGGCAATCGAAAGCCCTCAAATTATTTATCAGTCACCTTTGCATCCATTAAAAAAGTGACAGTCTGGAGTGCAATTTGGTCAGGAGGAATCATTGGACCTTACTGCTTTGAAACTGAAATCGATGTAACGGTAACTGTCAATGGGGAGCGATATCGTGACATGAGTGAAAACTTTTTAACGCCACAACTGTATGCTGTGGGCTTGACCAACATGTGGTTTCAACAAGAGGGTGCCACATCGCATACAGCCAGGATTACAATGGAATTACTGCGAGACCTCTTTTCACAACAAACTGATTGACCTCCACGATCGCTTGATTTAATTGCTCCGGACTCCTTTTTGGGATATCTGAAAAGTAAGGTTTATACAAATAAACCAGAAACGCTGGAGCAACTCAAACAAAATATTCGTAATGAAATTAATGAAATACCGCGTGAAATGTGTGAAAATGTAATGAAAAATGTGCTCAAAAGGGCTCGCATTTGTCTGATATTGTATTCCATCCATAATTGCCAACATTAAATAAAACATTAATCAATATAAGATCCATTCCCTTCCATATACTCTAAAATTATAAAAAAACAAACTAGTATACCTTCCCGGCGGACACCCTGTATATGTAGACTCATTGAAAGGGACCTACAGCTTAACACCGTCACCGAACAGCAGATGTTTTAGCTAGAGAAGCTTTTTATAGCTAAAATGCTCATATCCAGTCATAATCAACCTAGAAGTAGTAATAATCAACATAGAAATTGGTAGGCGGGCGCCTTTCCCACAACACCACAGCGGCACATAAGTAACCTCTAGTAAGTGACTTAAGAAACACGATTGGACCCTTTAATATCCAGATGGATGGCATTTACGAAAACCAGCGTAGACAAAGTGAATATAAGCATCAGCAGAACTAGAGGTTACCACCAAGGTCTATCGCTCTTAATGTATAGTCTAGTTGTTGATGGAGTTTTAAGGACACTATCTACGGCGGGTACTGTCTGCCAGGGTTATGCAGACGAATATGATAGCACTGAGGAATATTCAACGCCTGGGTGAGGAATAATACTGGATAGTAAGTTGACATGGTAATCTCAAGTGAAGTCAGTTTCAATAACAGCCACGCATGCACTAATGGTTTTTAGGAGGCTTGCAGAGAGATTTTGAGGCTTCGACCCAAGAATGTTATACTGGATGTGTGTCGATAAGAGTGCATAAACGTAACTGGAGAATTGAGAACTTCTCCCACAGCTGCTTTAGAAGATCTATTGAACCTTAGTCTGCTGCATTTGGCAGTGAAAAATAGGGCCATAGAGACCATGACGAGAACAAGGGGAGACGAGTTGGGCACGAGGTTATGCGAGGGTATTGCTAACCCGGATGACAGAGTCGTCGATTACTCCCTACTTGGCTATCATATGTACAAAATCATGCAACTCTATGATTTTGGCAAATGCTTCAGGGCAAGACTGGGTAACAAGAGTCAGTGGAGAGCTTTGGAGACTGTATAATCCTTTAGAGAAAGTACCATTTTGTAATACACAGATCGGTCAAAGGCGGAAAGTGGTACAGAGACGGAAGTGCTTGAACCTGGGAGTCAATATTCTTAACCTATAGGAAAACTTGACAGTATATTCCAGGCGGGAGTTTACGCACTTGTGCTCAATTAAAAGTGGAAAGTTGTGTTACAGCTGCACTCGAGGTTCTATTTGAACCTTAGTCCGTTGCATTTGACAGTAAGACATAGTGCAATAGCCATCATGACAAGAATAATGTGATAGGGTACGAGGCTATGCAATGGTCATGTTAATCCGGTTGGCCGAGTGGTCGATTACTCCCTACTTGGCTGTCCTTTGGACAGGGTCATGAAAATCTATGACTTCGGTAAATGCTTCAAGGAAAGACTGAGTAATAGGAGTGAATGGAAAGGTTTTGTAGACTGCAAACTCCTTTAGAAAAAGAACCATTTTGTGGTACACTGATGGTTTAAAGATAGAAAGTGGTGAAGACGAGTGAACCTATGGGAAAACTTGCTACAGCGGAAGTTTACGTACTTGTGCTCAATTAAAATTAGAAAGGACATATAGAGGACAGGGCATCGACAGTCAGGCCGCCGTTTGAGCACTTGGTTCCTATTAGGTTGATTCAAGAGCAGTTTGGGTTTGTCGGGTAAACTGACCAGCTGGGCAGGGACAGGATACAGGATACGAAAGGATCGATGAACTGGCCAGAACGACAGCTTCCACTTAACTGGTGGGGCCAGAGACCTTTTCAAGAAAGGTGAGGATAATTATAGGTGGGTACTCTTCTCTGGTTAAACGGGTCTGAAGCAATCTAAACTTTTGTTGAGTATATAAAACAGGAGGTTATTTGAATCCTGTATAGGAATGTCGATAGACAATCTGAAGCTTTGAAGGCAAAACGAACATCTGAATCAAATGGTAATAGTCTCAAGCCAGATGTGCAGATGCAGTAATGAGGAGAAATAATCACCAGAACACATACCAGTAACATGTAAGGCACTGATGCACTCTATTAGAGTATCTAGGTGCCTATCACATACTAGGTAGGGAACTATCATTGTAAGCACCAATCACCATTCTAAAATTCGACAGATCGACGTGGTTAAGGGAGATATTATAGGGTAACACTGAATAGATGAAGGAATGTAAAATAGATCGAGACCTCGCAGTACTTTTATACCTCCATAAAAATAATAATAGGAAACATGTAATATTTTAGAAAAATGCTTACCCTTTTATTTGTTTTTATCAAACTTAAGGGACCTAAAACAAAAAGAAAAGAAATTAAAAATAAAAAGGAAATTAGTTAACAAATTTTAATTATATTAAAAACAATAAATAGAAAATAAATTGGAATGTACAATACAATGCAATGTTTTAAGTTTGTGAAACAAGATACTCAGGATATTTTTTTAACCTTAAGAGCTTAAAAAAATTATTTATATATTTTTTAAATAAAGGGTCCACCAAATAAAATTTTTTTTTTTGAAAATGCTATAAAAAAAAACTATTGAATATTTTCTTAAATTTCTTGTTTTATCTGAAAGTACAATCCTTCCGGTTAATAATGGAAAATAATATCATTCAAATGGCTGCCTCGGCTGGCCATGCAGTAGCCTAGACGATCAGTCCAATTTTTAAGCAATTTTTATCGATTGTGTGCAGCTGTATTTCACCAATGGCTTCACGAATATTGTCCTTTAAAGCGTCAATTGTCTCTGGCTTGTTGGCGTAACACTTATCTTTAACGGCCAAACGACATTATCTCTGCGGCTGATAGTGCGATCTTCAAAAACTTCGGCTGTGTGGCACGTAGCGCAGTCCTGTTGAAACCAACTGTTGCTAATATCCTCCTATTCAATTTTTGTGAACAAAAATTCGTTCAACATGGCCCGATAACGATCGCCATTGACTGTAACAGGCACTCCTTGCTCATTTTCGAACAAAAATGGACCAATTATTCCTCTGGACCAAAATCCGCAAGAAACAGTGACTCATCTTGGGTGTATGCATGCAGGTTTTTTGATTTTTTTCCGCATCTTCTGTAAGTCGATCGCAGGCCTACTTAGCGAAGCGAAAACGCATTAGATGGTCAGTTGGCTTCAACTCCTGAACCATTTGGACTTTGTGTGTCGTCATACCAAGGTCTTTATGCAAAATTCGTGTCAATGATGTCTGCGAAATGTTCAATTGTTGAGAACGACGGCTTCACGCACACTTTCTGCCACACCCTCAATATTTTCACGTGTACGCACTGTTTTTGGCTTTTCACGCTTTGGTTTATCGATGAGGATGCCAGTTTCTTTCACTTTTTTCACAAGGTAACGAACATACGGAGCTGACGGTGCTTCTCTTCTCCCAAAATTCGTAGCAATTTACGCACACATTGTGCTACATTACCATGATTTTCAAAGTAATGTCGCAATATTTCCCAGCGTTGTTCAAGCGTATACACAACCATTTTCGTTCATCGGAAGAATAAAAGTAATTATCTGTCAAGTCGGACATGACCTAAGCGTTACCATTCATGAAATAAGCACTATTTGAAAAAAAAAAAACGTTAGATGGCGGACCAGATACATTTTTTTTACTGCCTCCCTCAACAACGTAATCAAAAACTGTGTTGTTTCTTATTAACTGCTTTAAAATCTTTTTATAGTGACATATTTAAAGCAATAAATATGTTCAAAATTTCTGTTTCATCAAACTAAGTTATATGGACGATTATAGTATTATTACGAACTTAGGTGAAAATAACTAGTTTTGAAAATAAATATTTTTTGCTGTAATTGTACGTAATGAGTGTCGTATAAGCGATATTTTTTTCAAAATTCATAAATATCACTCATACGCTCAGTGGAATTTTCAGCAATCACAGCAAAGTTCTTGTTTTTAAACTTGATACTTTCACTTTATTGGGTATAAAATATGTATTTACCAATCTACATATTTTCATGAATTATGGTTTATTTTATTTCCATTACAGGGTTGCAAAATGTACTCAGAGGCTTTTTCGACACCAATTGGTCCAAAAATCCAACCCAAATTTTTAAATAATTATTATTTTTTTTTAATATACATTATGTATTAATTCCCATAACATTCCATGAAGGAACATTGGAACTTCTTAATGAGACTTCGTAATGAGCTGTACCCGATTCTACTTTTAAACTCATTGAAAGGGACCTACAGTTTAACGCCGGCAAATGCATTTAGAGAAGTTTCAGTAGTAGTAATACTCATAACCAGTTACAGGCTAATATTATGAGGTGATACCACTGTCGAAGAACGTTTCTTTTTCTTTTTTTAAGATGGTCTGGCCTGGTTTTAAACCGACGACCTTCTGGTTGGTAGGCGGGTGTCTTACTTACCACACCACAGCGGCTGTATTTTTTTTTTTTAAAGAGCACAAAAAAGCGAAAAAATTCTACACAAAAATAAATTTTTTTAGTAATAAACATAACATTTGTACTATAGAGTTCATTTATACTTTAGAAGTATATCACCTTAATAAGAAACTTCTCGGAATTTATTCAGAAAATCAAAAATACAAGTTTATTCATCTAAATCTGTATTGTCCTCTTCTAAGTAATTCCCATCGACTGCAACACACTTATGCCAGTGCTTGATTCAATCCTCGAAACATTTTTTATATTCAGTTTTCGGTATGACCATCAGTGCTTCCTGCAATTTTTCCCTTATTTCCTCTCGGCTGCTGAAATGCGTTCTCCGTAAAGGTTTTTAAACTCGAATAAACAGAAAAAAGTCACAGGGAGCCAAATCAAGTGAGTTTGGTGGCTGTTAGATGGTATTTATTGCATTTTTCTTTCAAAAATTTCGGATAATGATGGCATTGTACGACGGTGCGCTTTCATTGTACAAAATGCACGAGTTTTCTGGTCTCTGTTTTGCATAAAATTGAAGTATTTTGACACCATCATTGCTGCTACACGACGGAAACCCAAATCATTAAACAAAATGTCTTGGACGGATCCATAGACAAAGTTCAAATCCTCCGCTATCTCTTTGATAGTTAATTTGCGGCTATTCACTAACATTTATTTTACTTTATTTGTCAATTTTCGACGTAGATGGTCTGTCATTGCTTTCATCATCATCGATTGAGTTGCGACCACATTTGAACTGCTCGTGCCACTGGTAAATGACCGTTTTCTTTAAAGAATCGTTGCCTAAGTAGTTTTCCAATATTTCCAACGTTCTCGCAAAATTCGTTGTTTACGCAAATTTTAATACAAGTGCTTTGTTGTAAATTTAAATCCATTTCTAAAATTGTAAAAAATCGCCAACACACAAACAGATAGATGTACTCTTGGCTACGTTGCTTTTGTAAATGTCAAGCTATGACGCTAAGGTTTAGCAGGAATATCAACAACAGATGTATCAATTAACAAAAAAAAAAATTCTTAGTTTTAGTAAATCACTTAAATGATAAACCAAGGAAATTCCATTAACAAAAATAAACTGAGAAAGCTCGTAAATTATACAAAATGGGTAATTGGTATACCATTGTACTTTTGAGTATGAAATTGTACCAAAAAAAGTACAATTGTACCAACTTTCTCAACCCTTTTTCATTATATACAACTTTATGAATAAATAGTGAAACTGGTAAATATTTGCTGCTTTCTATTGGGTATAGAAGTTAATAACGTCGATTTTTTTGCTTGGAAAATGAATTTGTTATAATAACAAAAAGAATTGATACATTATTGAAAGTATTGTCCATCGTTAGCCACTACTTTTTCCATCTTTATGGTAATATATGGATTCCGCGCCAAAGAAACTTGTTCGTTTTTGAGATAAATTATGAATTAAGCCAATTTTTGACACCCTGTTCTAGAGTGAAGCGCATTCCAGTAAAGGTCATCATCATCGATTGAAACAAATGTTAATCAGAAGGTACCAGGTCTGGGCTATAAGGCGAATGAGTCAAAACTTTCCAGCCACTGTCTTTCAAATAGTTTTTGACCTGTCTTGCAACATGTGGCCGACCGTTGTCATAATAGAAGACTACGGTCTCGTGTGTGGTCGATTATTCTAGTCTCTTTTCGTTGATTACTGTCTTTAAACGAATCAATTGTGTTCGGTACAGGTCTTTCAAATAGTTTTTGACCTGTCTTGCAACATGTGGCCGACCGTTGTCATAATAGAAGATTACGGTCTCGTGTTTGGTCGATTATTCTAGTCGGTTTTTGTTGATTGCTCTCTTTAAACGAATCAGTTGTGTTTAGTACAGATCCCCTGTGATCGCCTGACCCAATTTCTCATAATACAAAACACCCTTCTGCTCCCACCAAATACAGAGAATTACCTTGATTTGGCTGGCTGGCCGGGCTTTGCATATGACTTTTTGCGCTTGAGGTTATCGTAATATATCTAGATTTTATCACCAGTAACAATACGATGCAATAATGACTTCGTTTTGTAGCGTTCAAGCATCATTTCGAACATGCAAAATCCTCTTTCAACGTTTTTCGGCTTCAATTCCTATGGGACCCAATCTCCTTTATTTGAATGAATTACAATGTTTTAAATATAGGGAAATGGCTTGTTGTGTGACTCCCAATAATAATGCAAGTTCTTCTTGTGTTTGACAATAATCTTCGTCGAGTAATGCTTCCAATTCATCAAATTGAAAATTTTTCGGCTGACCAAGCCTTTCCTTGCCTCCTGTGTCGAAATCACCACTTTTGAATTGCGCAAACCATCGTTCACAAATTTCTTGAGTTGGTGCATGCTGTACGTAGGCTTCTACCAACAATCTATAACTTTCAGTAGCCGTTTTCTTCAAATGAAAGAAGATTATTCCTCTCTGCGGAATATTATACCGCAATACCGATAAAACAATAGAACATACACATCTAATTTGTGATAATTCTCTAATGAATATAAAGAGTTGGCTATTCTACCGTCATTAGTTAGCACCTTCTCCCTTTCCTGTATGCGGTCGAGAAGCTCCAAAATAGACTTAAGAGCATCAGCCAAACATGAGAGATGTATTCTGTTTTAGGTTGGATATAGGACTTGATGATATTAAGGAGATTAGATGGGATAAAATATTTCTTACACCGTCCTAAAAACCTTACGAACGGCGCAGAGTATTTTCATCGTAATGAATGCCATAGTCACTGATGACAGCACACCACCTCGTCTGTGCGTCAAAAGTCAGCATTGTGTTTTGTGTGCATTAAAATCGACCCTGTTCGCATGTCATTACTCTAAGATTTTCTCCAGATCGATTGTAAGCGTGTCTTTTATATTCATTCCTTTCGCTCTAATTTCCAAGAGGCTCGGCCTACGGTCAAAAGAATATGAACAACAAATGTTGGTGCCATCTGCCAAAGACTAGATTTGATTGGAAGTGAGCAGAAGAGTGAGAGTGAGAGAAAAAATAGAGCTTTGCGGTATCACCAAATTTTTTTCTGAACTCTTATAGAATGATCCCTGAGAAAGATCGATATAATTCAAGAGAAGTGACTACCGACACCAAAAGCATTAACATTCGAAATGAAAGCCTCATGTCAGACCCTATCAAAAGCCTTGGAAATATCCAGACCCACAAACCTACTATCGCCAAAATCATAAATGAACTTATTTCACCAGTCAAAGGGTTACACCAGTGGATCACCAATAGAGCGGCTCCTACACAAAAACATACAAATGATAGCTTAGCAAATATATCAGAAGTGAGTTCAGTTGCCAGAACTCTTGAGAGAGACAATATCGTAAGTTGTAGGTATCGAATCGTGGGAATTTCTTGAACCTTAAGCTCGTCATCGAGGCCGTAGTGGTCTAAACTGAATCTTAATGTATCGTGGTTTAGGTACTCGTTACTCGCTTAATAAGTGCAGTCGAATGTGCTGCAGCACTCAATTCTGGTGCTGAGTCTATCAGAATCCGCCTTAAGACTTCAAGCACATTATGCTATCAATCTAGTTGCGATGTATATCTTATAGACGCTCAAATATTTGCAACTGGTGGTATCGCCCGATAGTATCCAGCCGTGCTTTTGATGCCTCGCGGGATGCCTCGGTTCGCGTCGCGTTTCAAAGTTGTGTTTTTTTTTTATCTTCTGTGATTTTTAAATTGCAGCGTTTTTGTTACAGTTTGTAACACATGGCTCCGAAGTTGCGTCATTGGTACTTCAATTTGCGTCGTTAATATGAAAACAGAATAAGGGAACTTCCCGTTTAAGTTTTATGTAAATACATCAACTTTTGCTTATATGCTAGCTATGTTTTCCTTAGCTTTTATTTGAATGGTAATATTTTTATTATTTTTTTTTACGTTTTTCTTATGAGCTGTTATATTTTTATTTAATAAAAACTGTTAAAAAAAAACATAAAAAATAAATGGTATTTCTTTATGGAAAAAACTATTTTTGTAGCTAAATTTATGAATCTTGAAACCAATTAAATAAAAGCCAGTACAAATGTACGAAAAATCAGGCTTCCAGCTAAAATTAGCTGCGCAAGCCGAGGTATTGCTGCCTTAGCTCAAAGTAATCAACATTGAAAGTGTTAAAAGGATAATACATACAAATAAATGTTTATAGTAGACTATAATAAACGCAAAAAAAACCAACAAAAAATTCCATTCTAATGGCGGTTTAATTTAAAACAAACAACGCTTCTCTTTTTTTCTCTTGTTTTGTAAAATAAAATAGAAAATGGAAAAAAAGAAAAAATAGAAAAATTGTGTATATAAGGCAGGGTATACAATATATGTCTGTATGTTTGTTAAAATGTTTATATAATAGGATAATGGCGTTTTAATATTTAATTGAGAAAAACGAAACAACTAATGGCAAAATAATGTTGCATTGTTAGAGAAAAAAAATAAATTTAAAAATAAAATAAAATTTGAAAAAATTAAAAAAATCCTTGAATTTAAAATAAATATTTGTGTCGATAGAACTTCAATGAAAACAAGTGGATTAAAATTAAATTCGAAACATACACAAAAATCATAAATTTTGTTTTTAAAGCAGTATTTGGAAATAAAATTTTATTGAAAAAACAAGGATTACTAATGCGAATTAAATTTAAGCAGCAAAACTCAAAATTTTACAAACAAAAAAATGTTTTTGCTAATAAAGATAAAATAAATAAAAAGAAAACAAATTTGAATTGAATTAAAAAATGCCATTAAATAATATTCTAAATTTTTAAACCATGGATATGAAAAAAAAAATTGTTAAATTAAATACAATTAAAAAAGAAATAGGAATGAATTAAGGAAACCAATGTGGCAAGAAAAAGAAAACTGATAAAAAACAATTTTAAAAAATGTCTAATGAACAATCTGAGTGAATTGTCGGCACATTTAAGAGAGCTCTGAAGGAGAGTGGACTATATGTTTTTACATAGTTATAGACTGACTCAAAATCCAAACTCACATAATAATTTGTCACCGGCTGAAATCTTAATCAACCCAAGTTTAAGAAAAAGTTGTCCCTTTCGAAACACTTTTATGGAGAACGAATTTAATAAAAAGCACAGTGCAAAGGACGCCCAAGTATAGAGAAATAACAACGATTCTTCTTGGCAGTCTGGAAAGATTATTGAAAGTATAGTGTCATGTACATGTATTATTAAGAAACGGTGAACTCATGTCGAGCACTTCCTATGCCAGTGCCCGAGTCTTTTTGATATAAGGACTGCTTCCCTTAGCAGTCCGTTTCGGGATGGCTAGTCGGATCTGGCTGGTGTGAATATCGGCAGGAACTCTGCTTTTGTACATGCATCTGGTTGGGTCGGGACGCGGACATATAGGTTGTCCATTTTCTGGATTACTGATGGGTATCACAGTAAGATCAATACTGGACCGAAGTGGGCTGGACGTGTCTGGCTACCCGTAGTAACTAACTAACTAACTATATAGGTATATATTTATATATGGTATAGGTATATATAGTATAGATTCATTTTCAATTAGGCGGTCCATTTTCAGATTACGCTCACAATATCCTTAAACAGTCCTCAATAAGCCATTATATCCAAAGGAAGTGACCATATGGTGCCGTTTGTGGTTAGGCGGCATCATCGGCCCGTATTTTTTCGAAAATGAGTCAGGAAAGATTGTTATCGTGAATTCTCTGCGCTACCAAGCCATGATAACCAGTTTTTTGTGACCGCAATTGGCTGATGTTGACATCAGTGACCTTTGGTTTCAACAGGGCGGCGTCACAGGCCACACAGTCAGCCAAACAATTCAGATATTGCATGAGAAATTTCCTTGTCGCGTAATTTCTCCATTTGGCGATGGCAATTTGCCGCCTTGTTCTGGAGATTTAACTTCGCAGCATTATTTTCTCTGGGGCCATTTGAAAGACCGCGTTTACGTGAACAAGCCACAAACAACTTACACTCTGAAAGATGAAATTCGGCGCTGCAATGACGAGATAAGCGAAGCTTTATTTGCAAAATGTTGTTTAAATTTTTGTGAACAAAGCGGACGAGGAGGACTTTTGCCAGACATCATATTCCATTTTTAATTCCCATATTTCTTTACTATAATGATATGAATAAAACGGAATTTCTCCCAAAAAAAAATTGTGTTTAAGCCAATTTACTTCCTAATCTCAAATTTTGCCCACCCTTTATAAAAAGAAGTTAAACAAAATGGATATACTGCAGCCCTTTTAGTTTTATTTAATTTGAAATTATGTATTTTTCACAAAATTTTATTTAATTTGTATTATCTTGGGCTAACAAAGTGCTAATTTACACACGATTTGTGCAAATTAAATCACTATCAAAAAACAGGATAATCAAATAGCAAGAAAGATTTGTAATTTAATAACAAATTTCTAGACAAATGTACAGATAGAAGGATAACAAATTAAGATGTGATAAAAAAACGTCAACAATAAGAAATAAAAATCCTTTCTATACACAAAGAAAAAAGACATTAATTCATCGGACTAGAAGGAAGGGTAAAAATGTTAGCTACGAGTAAAATCAAAGTTGGTTAACAAGTGTTAATTGATGCCCAGCAAAGCAAAAAGAATGAGGAAAATAATATTTAATTAATTCTAACGAGGATATTGGCAAAAAAGATAAAGGAAAACATATTTGACATTTATCAAAATATAGGACGGGAGAGGAAAGCATAAAGAAAAAACATATTGGGTTACAACAGAACCGGAAGTCATGATAGAACGAACATTTAAAAAAAGGACATTAAAAAAATTCTAAACTAGTAAATATATAAAGCGAACAAAAACAATTTAATTGAAAATATTTTTATAAATTTGTAAACAAATTCCTTAAACTTCATACCATCTCTGGTTGTTCATGGTTCTCGTAGTGCCCACCCTACAATTGTATAGACTTGGCTTGTATAGACTTGGCCATCTATTTGTAGCGATTTGAAGAAAGTCTCTGAAAACTTTCAAAACTGTGGTCATTGATTTATTTTGACTGAAAGCGAAGATTTTTTGGTCTTGGCATTAGGCCTCGTCTTGTCTCCACTAATGATCCTTTTTGTGAATGTCGGATCGAATTCAGCCTCGCAAACCATATCTTTTGCGTCCTCAACATGGTCAGAATTGTAAAAAAATTGCCAATAGAGATAGATTAACTCTTGGTTACGTAGCTTTTGCAAGTGTCAAGCTATGACGCTAAGATTTGACGGGAATATAAACTACAGATTTACCAAGCTAACAAAAGAAAATAAAAAATTAAATCGGAACGATCGGACCGCAACACGGGGGTTATTCTGTCAGTAGTACTTTCATGTACAGAGGCGAAGTTTTCGGCAGACATTGTGTTTCGTTGTCGTGCGGGTGTTTGTTCATTGTTTACTGAATCAAAGGACTGAAATTATAAACCACACTGCAAATAGTCCTCCCAGTAGAACGATTATGGATGGCCATCGCAAAATAGGCGCAGCGCATAAAATGTAGCCCGAACGAAAACACATTTTGATGAAAAAATTTTGTCGCTTGCACGTAATGTGGCGTTCAGCAACAATGGTGGTTTGAAAAAATAGACTGAATAAATAGCAATCAGTTTGACAATTGTAGCTTTAAAAAATATGACCGCAATCAACTGTTAAAATTTGGAAGTTCCTATTGGAAGACACATTAATTGAAAACAAAGTGGGGTGTTATATTTTTACAAAAACCAGTGTTGTGGTTCGTCTTTCTTACGACAACAAACAAATTATTGCAATTAATTATGTTTCATTTTTATTAAAAATATGCTATAAGCACGTCCTTTATTGAAGGGTCCTTCGATAATTGTTGATGCTTTTCATAGACTACTTTTATGGAAAGAATTTTTGTCAAAAGAGAAAAGAAAATCTAATTAATTTTACTAATTTCTTTATGTCTGTATTTAAAATGAAAGTAAAATTAATTTTGGAATTCAATATTCTTAACGTGACCATATCCTTGAGTTTAGATTTGTATTAGTTTTTCATAATAAAAAGAATCTGTTTGTTTTGGTGTTATTATTTCCCTTTCAATGAATTGAATATTACTTATGGAAACAGACAATTTAGCGGTATTCGCAATTAAATGTAAGAGGTCCGCTAAATAAACTTTTTTTGAAAATGCTATAAAAAAAACCTACTGAATATTTTCTCAATTTTCTTTTTTCATTTGACAGTACAATCCTTCTGGTTAACAATGGAAAACAATTTTATTCAAATGGCTGCCTCGGCTGGCCATGCAGTAGCCTACACGATCGGTCCAATTTCTAAGCACATTATCGATTGTGTGCAGCTGTATTTCACCAATGGCTTCACGAATATTGTGCTTTAAAGCGTCAATTGTCTATGGCTTCTTGGCGCAACACTTATCTTTGACGGCATCCCACAAATAATAGTCCAACGGTGTCAAATCGCAGCTCTAAGGTGGCCAAACGACATCAGCTCTGCGGCTGATAATGCGATCTTCAAAAACAGGACGCAAAACATCGAATGTAGCTTCGGCTGTGTGGCACGTAGCGCCGTCTTGTTGAAACCAAATGTTGCTAATATCCTCCTCTTCAATTTTTGTGAACAAAAATTCGTTCAACATGGCCCGATAACGATCGGCATTGACTGTAGCGGCCACTCCTTGCTCATTTTCGACGAAAAATGGCCCAATTATGCCTCTGGACCAAAATCCGCACCAAACAGTGACTCGTCTTGGGTCTATAGGCTTTTCAATGTATGCGCGCGGGTTTTCTGTGCTCCAAATGCGACAATTTTGCTTGTTTACATACCCGCCAAAATCAAATTGAGCTTCATCTGAAAAGATGATTTTTTTTGGTAAAATCGGCATCTTCTGTAAGTCGATGGCAGGCCCACTTAGCGGAAGGATAAAACTAGTTATCTGTCAAATCAGATATGAGCTAAGTGTTACCATTCACGAAATAAGCATTATTTGAAAAAAAAAAAACGTTAGATGGCGGACGCTTTATCTAGACTTATCCTTTCCATCAATTTCCAAATATTATGACACTTTAGAGGACGTGTGTAGAAAGATAAATGCATGCATTACGTATTTAATAACTATTCGATGTTAGGTACCCGCCTACCAATCAAGAAGTTCTTAGTTCAATCACAGGCCACAATACCTATCAATTTTTAACCGCGGTATCACCTGGTTATGAGTATTTACCCTTGAAAAACATAACTGGTTTAAAATTTAAATTTGGACCAACGGATATTTCGAATCTGGAATACTTATGTGATTCTATTCTTTCACAAAATTCAGTACATTATCTCTACTAAACGAAGTGAATCGACTTACGTTTCCGTAACGTCATGGTTTATTGGAAATTTCTTTCTAAATCAAAGACAATTGATCGAAAATTGCAAAAAAATAAAAAATTGAAAATGCAAAAATCGTCTTTTCGGATGAAGCTCATTTTCATTTTGGTGGGTCAGCTAATAAGCAAAAGTCTTACAGAAGCAAATGCATCCATTAAAAATGACTGCTTGGTGCGGCTTGTGAAGAGAAGGCTTCAGTGGCCCATATTTAATATTACATATTTTACAAGCATTACGGTCAATGGGGACACCTATCACACCATGATAACCGGTTTTTTGTGCCCGTTCTTCATGGTATTGATGTGAACCATGTTTGATTTCAACAAGATGGTACAATTTGTTACACATCTCATGCCTCAATCGATTTATTGTGTCAAACGTTTGATGGCCGTTTAATTAGCAGAAATGCTGATGTCAGTTAGCCGCCAAAAAGTTGCGATTTGACACCGTGGGGCACTGTTGAAGGCAAGTGATATCCCGACAAACCAGAGAAAATTTGTAATGCCATTGCCTAGATTGGTCCCATCGAATGGGGAACTGTGAGGCCAGCCGCGATTATCATATGAATGAAATAATATTCCATTTATAACCGGAACAATTGTGTTTCACAACAACAATATTAATTTTGAAAAATTTCAAACCGATTTTGTTTTATTACATTTTTAAATTTAAACTTATTCATTACCCACCCTATATACTATCTGCCGTTAGGAGCCAGCGTTTGCTGGTCCCTTTCAATGAGTATAGTTGATCATCATTTTCCACAAAGAAAAAATTAATGTTGAAATGAGAAAAAGTTGTTGTTGCTCAAGTGTGCATAAGTTTTTTGATCTCCCATGGTTTTTACGTTATTTGTGCGACGTTCAAGGTTGGCATATACAATATAAAAATAAAACGTTATCTATTAAATTTGGAAAACTACTTAAGAGAAGAGCAATATGAGAGTAAATAAAAACTATAAAAATATATAAAAGTTAGACATATTTAAATTAACCGGTTATTCGAGTTAAAATAACCGGTCTATTCGGTGTTCGAAAAATTGACATTTAAAAAAAAACCGTATACGACAAAACTAAAAAGCCGGTTAAAACCGGTCGAATAATAACTGTTCGATCTACCTATTAACATGTAAAATTTTCATTTTGAAAATTTTTTGGAATTTTTGAAAAAAATTGGTCTTTAATTTTGCGCGAAAAAAATGTTAAGAATAACTAAGTTATGAATAACTACGAAACTGTTGAAATTATAAAAAAAAATTGTTCAGGTGATTTATAGAAAATTTTGTTCCCAAACATGCTTGAACTTGCAGTAAAATCGGTCAGTAATTTCAAGAGAGAAAAAAAATTCACGCCCAAACAAAAATTAAAATAAAAAATTGAGCCCGATGAAAAAAAGAAAAACTGAAAACGGGTTTGTATTCAGTGCATCCAAGGCCAGAATTTTTTTTTTTTTTTTTTTTTTTGAGGACTAGTGTTATCAATCAGTAATTGGGGAGATTGGATAACTGGTCGTGCCACCTTCCTTTCATACTAAATATTTGCATTTTGTATATGTGGAGAACGACAACTATTAAAACTTCGTTTTCTATTCACAACAGCCAAAAAGCGGGAATATCACACTGTCGTTTGTTTGAAGACTGTATGTAACTAAATAGCAGAACCTTCCTGAAAGCAATAGGTAACTAGACTTTGTTCGGAAAGGGACAAAATGGGCAAAAATGAAAAAAAGTAACTGAGATAGCATATCAGATAATAATCAAATTGGTGCAGATAAGCCGGTTTTTAGCTAGTTTTTATTATAATTATGTCATGTTTTAATAGAATTTAACACATTTCTTTTGCTGAATGTAGGCAATATTTTCAGAAATTCAGATATTTAATAGGTCGCTGATTAAAATTTAATTATATTCTGAGAATTTAGAAAACACTAAAAAATTTATGACCAATATTAAATTTTTCTTTCCTAAAAATAGGCACTTGAATACAAAAAACAATATTTCTTTCTCTGTCCGATATATACCATATTTCATTAACATTTGTAAACACTTGTATATTATTGAGATTTAAAGGTATACAAAATTTATCAAATTTTTACGGTATATAAAATATCAATATATTTCACATTTTCTTTTTTTTCATTCACAACCACATCTACAGCAATAAAAAAATTAAGCCTATTTAAAGGCTACTGAGCTTGAAATAAGTAAGTCGTGTACAGTGCACACGTACAGAATTAAGAACAAACACAAATAAATAACAGAAATATACACAACCTTGTAACTTATCCAATAAATAATATGTTTGTATTTAATACTCACAACAACTCTGGGTATTTAACATGATTTTATAAGTAGCACATAGCATATTTTTAGGCTCAATGCCAGAAACAAAAATTAAATTAAGTAGCGAAGAAAACTGAAAAGGACCCTATTGAGGAAATACAAAAAAAAAATTTTGTAAAAATGTTGAGAGCAAAGAGTGAAAGTTAAGGTTTCCATATTTAGAGCTAAAGTTGAACATAAAAAAATTAAATAATTTTAAAAGTTTTTCGGTAAAACTTAAACAAGATATGTAAGTAATAAAAAACCTTTAAAGAATTTCAAATAGCAACTAGCATTTGTTTAAAATTTGTAATACGAGGTTTATAAAAAAAAATAAAATCTTAAAATAAAATAATGCAATTTTAATAGAGGGTGCCATGATGTATTAGTTAGAGCGCAAACATCAGACGAATGATCAGGAGAAAACAGAAACTACTGAGAAAAAAATCAAAATGCTAAGTAAGTATCACCACCACCACAACTTAGCAAGTATCTTCACCACTACAAACAATCATATGGAGAAGAGATACAGTAGATTAATCATCTAATTAGCTTGAAAATCAACTTGATTACTGAAACTGAGACAAAGTAATAGATGATTTGTGGAAAGACAATATGCTCCCTAGAGGAGTTTAAAGGAACAAATTGAAATGAGTGTATTAAGTCCACTTAGAGTAAAACTATATTTCAGAAAATAAATAATCCGAAGACAATATCTGACAAACTCAAGCTCTTATTAACTTTTCTTCTTGAGAAGGAAAAAATATCTTTTATTTTATCAGACTCGGTCTGACTTTTGAGATTAAATGTTTGGGTCTAATACTAGACCTCAAGATACTGCGATTCATATTACGAGTGCGCTACCTATCACTGTCTTTTCTTAACTGGCTTAAACCTAGATTACTCGACAGACAGCACACCAAATTCATCTTAAAGAGACTGGCACGTTGTTTTCCTATATCCTAGCTAAGGATTCTGGATTGTTGGTTCTGAATGAAGTTGAATATGTCATCTGAAAAATTTAAATTGGATAGGAGACTTAACATTATGATACCGATGACTAGACTTGTGGCATGGTCATCTCGGTGCAGCTTCACTGACTCTTGACGAGAGAACAGGACTGATAGAGGAAAGACTTATGTATCCGCCTCTCGGATCACTGAAGCCTGTTTCAGGCTAATAATAGCAACAAATCATACTGCGGTATTGATTTTAAGCGGTGGAGCTCCGACCACTGACATCTCTATTTTCTCTAACAGCCAAGCGGTAATCAGATTCCTTTGTGATGTGTATGTTAACTCGAAACTAATTTGAGACTGTCAAGATTTATCAAATTCATTTGCGCAGCGATTTTTTGTACGTCTCCTAGTCACAGGGATAATCCGGGAACTTGCGTGGTCGATGGACTTGTTAGGGCTGGCATAATTCTACCCATTTTCTATCCAGTGTTAATAGTAGTTAGAGTGCAAGCATACAGGTCCAAGTTCGAGTCCCCAGCAGAGAAGAGACGAAACAATTTAATTGTTTTGAGCATTTAGTAAAGAGACTTCAGCCACCTCTAGACAAATCCATCTAAAAAGAAGCCCGCCTGACTAACCTCTGGCGATGATGACATACATTAAAAAATTACAATGCCAACTAAGTAAGGATCACCACCACTTACAGAGAATCTTCACCACTATTCAATCATATGGAGGGGAGCTACAGTGTCATAATCATCGGTTTCGATGTTTAATAAAATAAAAAGACTTCCACCTCCCTCCAGACAAATTCATCTAAAAAAAACCCCTAATTTATCTCTGGCGAAAACCATTGAAAACATTGGACGAATAACCAGGGGAAACGCCACCTAGTGGGAAAAAATTGCAATGGTGAATAAGGTCAACACCAACATTTAGAAAAGATATTCACCACTACATATGCAAGAGAGCTACAGCTTGAAAATCAAATTGATTAATGAAACAAGCCAATATGAACGAGAAAGAAAAGCGTACCAATCACATGTTCTAGCTTGCTTGTAGGGACACCTCATTTCACAATAAGTAAACATGCGGAAAGGCTACGCTTATTAGAAATTGATTATTGTCGATGTTATAGATCGATCGAGGAGAAAAAGAATGCTTTATAAGCCAACGTCCTCGTGTCTGGTTCAATATCTAACATTTTGCTCGCCCTTTTTCGGTAGTTTAACTTAGCTGCTATTCCGTGACATTGTGACTACAGTCATATTCATTATATAAGCTATATACGCATGATATGTGCTTTTATTCAAGTCCTCTGACTAACTGTCGAGAACAGAGAGTTCAGGTTTGCTGAGTAAATCTGATGTGAGGAGTTATTGGTTCATATACGAGTATGTATCTTCAAAAACGATGCTGGTCAGAATGTTACTGTCAATGATGAACTGTAAAAGGATATGCTTAGCACTGTTCGTACCTCAATTAATCGGAATTATTCTTGCCGATACGACGCGCTAGTTACGTCATAGCAAACTCTGACTCCAACAAAATTAGTGGTCGACTGGAAAACATAACAAAAGTAAAATTGTGCAATATACCTATTGGTGCATTTCACTTTATTTTTAAGTATTAGATACTCTTGATAAATTCCCAATTTTTATTCATTCATAAGTACGTTCAATGTACTTTTATATGATACGAGGGCGGATGGATATTGAAGCTACCTAAGTAGGAAAAAAATATTTTTTTTTCAAAAACCATTCATTTCTCAACATAGTCTCCTTTTAACTCAATACACTTAGTAAGACGATATTCCAACTTTTTTATACCATCTGAATAATACGATTTCGGGAACTCCTCAAAAGACGCATTAGTTTTGGTAATCACTTCGTCGTTTGAGATGAATCTTTTTCCTGCGAGCCAATTTTTCAAATTTGGAAACAGGAAAAAGTCACTTTGGGCTAAATCTGGAATATAAGGTGGATGACCAACCAATTCGAAGTTGATTTCTCTTAGTTTTAGCTTCGTATCTAATGCTGTGTGAACCGGTGCGTTGCCTTGGAGAAAGAGCACTTTTTTCTTGTTTAAATGTGGTCGTTTTTCCTTGATTGCATCAACCAATTGATCCAATAACGCACGATAATACTCTCCTGCGACTGAGGATCCCTTTTCAAGATAATCGATGAGCGAAATTCCGTGTGCATCCCAAAATACAGTGGTCATAACCTTGCCAGCCGATTTCGCTGTCTTTGCCTTCTTCGAAGCACCTCCAACAGCTTCCACCCAATGCTTCGATTAATTTTTGTATTCAGGTGTGTAGTGGTGGACCCACGTTTCATCAACAGTTATTAATCTACGCCAAAAATCAGCAGGATTATGCTTTATCATCTCCAAACACCGCTGTGAAGTGAGCTGTCGAACTCGTTTTTTTCAACACTGAGCAAACGCGGCACCCATCTTGCCGATAGATTTTTCATATGCAAATGTTCATGTAAAATGTTGAACACACGTTCATATGATATGTTTACCATTTCAGTAATCTCACGGATTTTGACCCGGCTATCATTCATAAAGATATCGAGGATTTTCTTAATATTTTCTTCAGTAACCACCTCTTTTGGCCTTCCTGTTGATGGTATTGTTGCAGTGCTTGTTCGGCCTCGATTAAATTCAGCAATCCAATATTTGACCATATAGTCTGACGAAGCAGATTCGCCGTAATGTTTATCAAGCTTTTCTTTTGTCTCTTTCGCCGTTTTGCCTTTCAAATAATAGTGTTTAATCACTACATGAAATTCATTTTTTTCCATATTCCAAGAAACGCAAAAGTTGCTTACTTTAAACGACTACAACAAATAAACTAATCGATGAATTTGGCTAAAATTTTAATAGCTGACGTTTGACAGATCGAAATTTCTAAAAATTAAAGAGTTTTTTGTTTGTGCAGCCATCTAGCGCTAGGTAGGTTTAAAGTCAATCCGCCTTCGTATTTGATTACTAAATATAAAAAATGTTATTTCCCAATTTCATAACTATATACAATGAATTCTTACATGAAATCTGATTGTTAAATACAATATACTATTTCCAAATTTTTATTATTATAAAATATTATGTAAAATATCAAAGGAAAGCTTAACACTTTACGCTTTGCTTTATTGAAATTTGAAACCTTTGTTTCGACATACAATGATGACCCACTTAAATATTTAAACCCATTGACTAACCCTTAGATTATATATAGAGAATAAATGCTTTCTTTTGTAAAATTAAAGAAATTATAAAATAAAGAGACAGTCTTGTAAGAACTACAAACTCAACAACAATTTTTATATTCAATGATCGAAATTTTTCGCGCTACCTTTGGTTGAAAATATCTTTCTTTTTTCATTAATATTAGACTTGTGCAACTGCAGAAAAAATGCCTGATACGTATAGTTAAAGTCTGTGCCAACAATAACGGGCAGGATTTGCACAAATTTTTTCTTCATATAAAAGTTAAGTCTTATCTATTTTTTTCCATTAATATTTTTGCTTAAAGTAATATGTTTAAGTTCTCTTATACATTTATATGAATGAATATAGATAAATAATCGAAAAATGTGTATCATTATAAATTCTTTTTGGTTTTCGCTTACTCAGATCTTAAGTTTATGCCATAAAATGGAAATATCACTCTAGCAACGATGTAAAACAAAGAAAAAATTCAGAGAAAAAGTTTTTTATATAAAAAAAACGAATTGGCTTTAGTCATGTCAGCCAAATAAGTAAACCACAAAGAGAAAAATTTTAACAAAACTATATATCATTTTCGACATAAAAACAAAAGCAATTACATAAGTATGCATAACTACACATACCACCCTTTAATATTATATATACTCGTATGTGTGTATATTTTTTTGACAGTTTTATGTTTTTTTTCAGGATATTACAAATAAAAAAATATTTCCAAATTTTTGTTTTTAATTCTATTCAAATTTTCGGCTCTAATGCTTTAAACACATAGACGACGGCAGGCTACCGACTAAAAACAGCAAAAAAATAAAATACACACGACTACATTTGCAACTGTAGCCAACTTAGGCTTGTTTCTATTTTATTCGGCTACAAAATTAAAAAAATGCTAAAAAGTGTCGGCATTTCTTCTTGCGTAATAATAATCTAATATGTATTGGGTATACAAGTTAATAATGTCAATTCTTTTGCTTTAAAAATGTATTTGTTATAATAACAAAATGAATTGATACATTATTCAAAGTATTGTCAATCGTTAGCCACTACTTTTTCCCATTTTGCTAGTAGCATATGGACTCACCGCCAAAAAAACTACTCCGTCAAATCTGCATCGATCGAAACATATGGTAGTTAGAAGGCGCAAAGTCTAGGCCATAAGGCGGATGAGCCAAAACTTCCCATCCACTGTTTTCTAAATAGTTTTTAATCGGTCTTGCAATATGTGGCCGAGCGTTGTCTTGATGGAAGATTATGGTCTTGCGTGTGGTGGAACATTCTGGTCGTTTTTCGTTGATCGCTCTCCTCAAACGAATAAATTGTGTTCGGTACAGGCCACCTGTGATAGTCTGACCCGATTTTAATAGCTCATAATACAAAACAGCCCTCTGATCCCCCCAAATACAGAGCATTACCTTGGCGTCATGGATATTCGGCTTCGACGTTGATTTGTCTGGTTTGCCGGGCTTTACAAACTTTTTGCACCAGTAACAATACGATGCAAAAATTACTTTTTGTAGCGTTCAAGCATTATTTCTGGCATGCAAAATCACAAATTCAACGTCTTTCGGCTTCAATTCATTTGGGACCCAATTTTCTTGCAATTGAATGAATCCTAATGCTAGCGAAATGGCTTGTTGAGTGACTCCCAATAATAATGCAAGCTTTTTTTGCGTTTGACAACAATCTTAGTCGAGTAGTACTTTCATCTTCAATCTTTTCCGACTGACTAGGCCTCTCCCTGTCTTCTGTGTCCAAAACTCCACTCTTAAATCTCGTAAACCATCGTTCACAAGTTTTTTGAACTGGTTTATATTGAACGTAAGCTTCCACTAACATTCGATAGCTTTCAGCAGCTGTTTTCTTTAAATGAAAGACTTTAAATGACAGACTTCACCGCAAAGCATCTTTTTTAGACACAAAATTCGCCATTCGCATTGGCGTTTATCGAATACTGAACGATGTTTACCTTCCAAAATACCATATTTGTTATTATTGACACAAACCATGTGCGATAGTTATGCCACATGTTGTTAAGCTAAGCGGCTGAAGCAAATTTAAACAGTATCTCTCTATATGTCTGGAATGAACTTTTGTTCTATATGAATTCCCAAAACTCCAACCGGACGGTACCACGCCCATACAAATATAATATTTATTTACTTATATCTTTAAAATCGTGATAAAAAGAGCCTCCAGATTTGACCCAAATAGATTTATGGTAAATACAAGTCATCACTCAAAAAATGAGCGGAATTGGACAAGAAGGCATGGTACCTCCCGTACAAACTAAATATTGATTTTTGTATATCTAGAACGGTTACAGCTATAATTTCAGAATTTTATTCGCTTGACTTTATATTCAATACAAATCAACAATTAGAAGCCCGAAATTATTGAAAAAAAAGGGCATTGTATCTCCATTACAAATTAAATATTTGTCCTTATTTTATATGGCGTCGTATTCTATATGCTCTTTGTCAATATTGAAAGGTGTCGATGACTGCCGACTAAAATTTTCGCATTCTGTAAAAAGTATTGACCATCATTTTGTCGACACACATTTTCGTGACGATTTACATATCTTTGGTGTATTTGTTTTTGCTTTTTAATTTGAAATGAAGAAGAAATTGCTACAAAATATTGAAGCCGTTTTCAAAGATAAGTGGTTGAAGTTGGCGAGATTAAATAATAGACTTTTAAAAATTGGAAAATTAGTATTAATTTTTTTGTCCAACGGTTCGTTATTTGATCAGTGGTGAAAATTGTATTTTTTTGCTAAAATTAACTTTAACTTTTATACTAAAAATTAGGGTGTTGATGGCTTTGCCACCAGAAAATCATTTAATTCTTTCATTTGCCTATTTTTATAAATATCTGATGTAGATCATGGGAGGAGGTGATGTTGTTTTTAAGATCGCATTATCAGCCGCAGTGCTGATGTCGTTTGGCATATTCGGATCTGCGATTTGACACCGTTGGACTATTATTTGTGGGTGTCGTCAAAGATAAGTGTTACGCCAATAAGCCAGAGCCAATAAACGCTTTAAAGGACAATATTCGTGAAGCCATTGGTGAAATACAGCTGCACACAATCGATAATGTGCTTAAAAATTAGACCGATCGTGTAGGCTACTACATGGCCAGTCGAGGCAGCCATTTGAATGAAATTATTTTCCATTATTAACCGGAAGGATTGTACTTTCAAATAAAAAAGAAATTTGAAAAAATATTCAGTAGTTCTTTTATAGCATTTTGAAAAAAAAATGTATTTGGCGGACCCTTTATTAAGAAGAGGAGGCTGCTTTATAAATCTTATGATAACTTTAAAATAACTTATTTGAATTCGTTAAGCTGTGTGCTAAAAAAATTCCGAATTATTTCAGCTTTAAGTCATTCGAGTATAATTTTTCAATATAACCCGTATTTTTTTGGAGTTATTGAGAAACATCTCATAATTTTTTCTTTTAAAAATTGGGATATTTTTAATTTCTAAAAATTCACTAAACATAGAAACGCAGTAAACATTAACCAGTTTCACTACTTATTCATAAAGTTGCATATAAAATAAAAAAGCATAAAAAATAAACCCTAGTTCATGAAAATGGATTGGAAAATACATATTTTATTCCCAATAAAGTAAAAGTACCTACTTTTGAAAATAAAAATATTTTGTTGTAATTGTATGTAAGGGGTGTCATATAAGCGATATTTTTTTTAAATTCATAAATATCACTCATACGCGCAGTGGAAGTATCGGCAATTAAAGCACAATTTTTTTTTTTTGCATGGCTTTTACATAAAAATATATTACACTCATATTGCCACTGCGGCTGTTCTTGACGAAATGCATTCTGGTAGTCAAATTTTGGTTCAGTTTTTCATGCACAGATGGCACTAATAACACGATTATTTTTGTCCTTCAAGGCTTTCATTAAAACTAATTATCAATTTTGAAAAATGAGGACTATATGAACGTTCGTCTGACAGTTAACCTTTTCATAAGATCATAACACCCTTTACTAAATAAAATCTTAAGAATGATTAAAATCTTAAATGTGTACAATACAGTTGAGTGCCTTAAAACAGAAAAATCAGCAAAATTAAGAGCAAAGTTATATAATTGAGGGTAAAGTGCTGTAGGCAAACCTATATAACACTAAAGGTTCTTCTTCCATAGAAAACAAAACAAAAGGAAAAATCATTTTTAGATCATACTTTGCTAACCTCCTTTATGAAAAATAAAATTATTTGTTAATTTAATTTTTTAAAAGATATCTACTGCATGCTACTCAGATGAACCGTTGCTGGAATTTTCGGCATAACAGTTTTTTTTCAAATCTAGGTACTTTCACATATTAGGAATAAAATAAATTTCTATTCATAGATTTTCATGAATTGTGGTTTATTTTATTTCTATTAAAAGCAGCCTTATGAATAAAAAGAGTGAAAATAGTAGATATTTGCTTCTTTCTATTCTTTGTGAATTTTTTAATATCAAAAATTTCATAATTTCTCAAAAATTTTTTTAGAATTTTTTAACTTATGACATAACGAAACAAATTATAACTTTTTTTTATAAATTTGGTTTAAAAAAATTTGTTTGCTGTAACTGTATGTAATAGGTGTCGTATACGCGATATTTTTTAAATGCAATTACCCATAAATATCACTCATACGCATAGTGGAATTTTGGGCAATTACAGCAAAAATATTTTTTTCAAAACTAGGTATTTGCACTTTAGTGGGAATAAATAAGTGTTTACCTATTGATTTTCATGCATTATGGTTTATTTCATTTCTATTATATGCAGCTTTATGAATAAATAGTGAAACTGGTTAATATTTGCTGCTTTCTTTTAAAAATTTATATTAGAATGACTCAAAACTAGTGTAATTTAGATTTTTTTTAACATATGGCATAACGAAATCGAATAAGTCATTTTAAAGCTGTCATAAAATGTATGAAGCAGCCTCCTTAAAAATCTCACAATTCAGAAAAAAAAATCCTAAAAAACTTTTCTACAGAATCTGATATGCTGATGATTTTTGAAGTCAGCCGACCATAGCGCATCAAAAAAATATATTCAATATTAAAAGTATTTTTGCTTGTTGCATAGTTTTATCTTGAAATTTTATTAGGGGTTTTCTGGAAGCAACTACAGGCTATCGTATATGTTCGAACGTGTGCCAAATATGTCTAAAATGGGGAAATGTAGTAAAAATATAAAGAAAGCTATACTCGTTGAAAGACGTTACTACAACTTTAATTTTAAATTTAATTTAATTTATCAAAATATAAACTTTTTTTGAATCAGCTGTTGTTTCCAAAATATTTAAGTAGTTGACTATATGACTACAAATGCTGCTAACGGCAAATGTAGTAGGATACTCGCAGTCGTCAAGCCTGTTGTCGTCTGTGTGTTTAAAGCACAAAGATTGTATTGAAAAGTAAATTTCTCTTTCTTTTTCTATATGTCTTGTCGAAAACTTAAATTTGAAGAAAAATGTATTTAAATGTTTTAGTTAGAAAGTGCATGCTATCGTGGCAAAAGGACAAACATTTTGCACAAATTGTGATTTCCTTGACAAACATTGATGTGGTACTAAGATTAATGGGCCTAAATTTTCCTCACAAACTCCAAATAAAAAAATAAATAAAAAAATAAAAAAAATAAATAAAAAATAAATGAAAAATACGCAAGACAGACAAGAGAAATCAACTTGTAATGGTAACAGCCAAACGGAAAAAAAAAATCACAATGGAAATAAAGTTGTAGCTTAAGAAATATGGCTTGGAGGCAAACTATTCTTTTTTCATTTTCTATCTTTTTTTATTTTTACAAATAAAACAGCAATTCCAGTGAATACGCTTTGAATTCAACTTTCTTGCAAATGTTATATTGTTGAACGAGAATTTTATCACATAAAGAACAAGAACTAAAATACATTTTAGTTTTCACAAAACAACAGAACACTTTTAAAGACAAATAAAGTGCTCTTCATAGGGAGTCCTTAACGAGTTTTCTTTGCAAAAGACTTTCAACGCAAAACTTTTAACGTTGTCTCTTGTAAAGTTTCTTTTGAAAAACGTTTCTGCGAGTTTTTAACTGAAGCACTTGCCATTATTTACCTTAAGACAGCAATCACAAAAAGTTAAAAAAGTTAAAAGTTTCTTGCCAACAATTCTGTATGTAACGAAGGAAGAAAAATTTAAAAAAAAACACATATTCAGGTAAATATTTAAGTTAAATATTGGAAAGGAAATAGAAATATGCAAAATTATATTGAAATAAAAAAAACATTCATAAAAATTTATAATTAACACACATTTGTAATTATTAATCAGATAAATTTAAAAGAATATTTAATTCCATTTTGTTTTGCAATTCTTTTTGCCTTTTTAACACTCTTAGTTTTTATATCTTGTGGCACACGCTTTATTGTCGTATCCTGCGTGTGTGTGCGTATAAAGAATGCGTGTCCAGTTTGCTCCTGCTTGCTTAATTTGCATTCTTCGAGTCTTCAGAATATGTAAATAAGCTGCATTTAGTATTCTTTATGTTTTTGCCTTTTAATCATTAACCACAATATACAGACTCTGCCATTTCTTACAGCATCTTTGCTTCATATAATCCCTCTGTTATCGCCATTGTACATACACTACTATTAAAGAAGAGCATTCGTAGCGATTTTCTGTCAGATTCTTGAAGTATTTAAATCTTTAATCATTAAAGTAACAGGCAATTGCAAGGAGCTTGCCTTTATTAAAAAAAAAAAACATGAAAAACCTTTCTTCTTTGTAATTCTACAAAAATGTATTTAAATAACAAAAATTATTGCAAATTACAGTCTTAAAAGGCAGGCAAATTATTCATTTCTTTTGCATAATGTACAGCTGCTGCTGTTTCTTAATTTAATTTAATAATAGTGATGAGAGTATAAAAAGTATGTGTTAATGTATTTCGTAATTGTATATTATAAAAGGAAAATTAAAATTTATTTAAAAACTAAATCAAAAGTGCAAATAAAATAAATATTTTCGTTCTGAAATTTTTCATGCTGTTTGCCAAAAAATTACATTGTATAGTCGCTCGAAGTGGCTTCGAAAATTTGTTTATGTTTGCATATAAATACAAAGGGTCTGCGACATAGCGTTTTTCTTCCAACTAGTGCTTATTTCGTCAATGGTAACACTTAGCTCATGTCCGATTTGACAGATAATAAGTTTTGTTTATTTATTATAAAATATTGCGATATTACTTTGAAAATCATGGCAATGTTGCAGAATCAAAAATCATCTTTTCAGATGAAGCTCATTTTGATCTTGGCGGGTATGTAAACAAGCAAAAAAAATTGTCGCATTTGTGGCACAGAAAACCCGCACGCATACATTGAAAAGCCGTTACACCCAGGACGAGTCACTGTTTGGTGCGGATTTTGGTCCACAGGCATAATTGGGCCATTTTTCTTCAAAAATGAGCAAGGAGTGGCCGTTACAGTCAATGCTGATCGTTATTGGGCCATGTTGAACAAATTTTTGTTCACAAAAGTTGAAGAGGAGGATATTAGCAACATTTGGTTTCAACAGGACGCCGCTACGTGCCACACAGCCGAAGTTTTTGAAGATCGCTTTATCAGCCGCAGACTGATGTCGTTTGACCACCTCGGAGCTGCGATTTGACACCGTTAGACTATTCTTTGTAGGGTGCCGTCAAAGATAAGTGTTACGCCAACAAGCCAGAAACAATTGACGCTTTAAAGGACAATATTCGTGAATATTGGTGAACACAATCGATAATGTGCTTAAAAATTGGACCGATCGTGTAGGCTACTGCGTGGCCAGCCGAGGCACCCGTTTGAATGAAATTATTTTCCATTATTAACCGGAAGGATTGTACTTTCAAATAAAAAAAGAAATTTGAGAAAATATTCAGTAGTTTTTTTATAGCATTTTAAAAAATTGATTTGGCGGACCCTTTATAATTTATATTCGTTTATTGTATATGGCCATTTAAAAGCTTAAATTTAAAAATAAAATATAACAAAAATGGTTTAAAATTTTGTCAAATTGATATTTTTGTTGTGAAGTCAAATTTTTCCGGTTAGAAATAAATATTGTTTCATTCATACGGCTGCGGCGGCTGGCCTCAGATTATCCCATTCAATAGGACCAATTTTCGAGAAATTTTTACTGTTTGCCTTCGAACGCTCAAATGTCTCTGGTTTGTAGGCATAACACTTGCCTTTAACGGCGCCCACAGAAAATACTCCAACGGTGTCAATATGCAGCTTCCTGGCGGCTAAATGACATCACCATTTCGACTATCTAAACGGCCATCACACGTTTGACGCAATAAATCGATTGTGACATGAGATATGTCACAAGTTACACCATCCTGTTGAAACCAAACATCGTTCACATCAATACCGGGCTCAAAGATATCGGTTATCATGGTGCGATAGGTGTCACCTTTGACCGTAATGCTTGCGTCATCCTTATCTTCAAAGAAATATGAGCCAATGTTGCCTCCGCGTTGGCTTCTGTAAGACTGCTTTTTGTATTTACTGAGCTGCAAATATGGCAATTTTGCATATTAATGTACCCTCAAAATAAGAATGAGCTGCATCCGAGAAGATAATTTTTGGATTTTTTAAAATTTTTTTTGTATATATTTTTCAATTTCCGACCAATTGTCTTCGTTTTAGAAATAAATTTTCAATAAATCCCAACGTTGCTATAAAGCTTAGTTATTTTTACATAAAAATTTCGTTATGTTTTTTTGTCGATATTTCGCTACTTCTTTGTGGAGGCGATTAGGGAAAAGTATAAATAAAAAATTTGCTATATTTATTAGTCACACTTAAAAGTACGTTCGGGTTGGGGGTTGAAAATTACAACAATAACAACAAATGTCTCTTATTTAATATTACACATTTAATTCATGGTTGTGATTAATGTAAATCTTACTTAAAATCTAAACAGATTTCTACTTAAAAATAGGGTGATCAACGTGAACATAATTAATCATATTGCTACGTTTTTACCTTTTTAAAAACGTGTTTTTATGAGTTCGTAGATTTTAGTTAAAATAAAATAAATTTTGTGTTTGGTTTTAATTAAAAATCTTTTGAATAAAAGTTTGTGTTGAATAACACAGTTATGTACACCACTGCTTGTAATTTTTTCACAGGCAATAACAATTTTTGTGCTTAATTACTCTGTCTGTTTACAACTTTGTAAACAACAACAATTGCTCGACAGATCTTTCTTCCTAAAGATCTTCCAACCCGATCGTAGCTATAACTTAGTTTCGAACACAACCTTTTCAACCAGAGGTAATCCACACTTAACTCTCTTTACTGAGTTAGCTCCAAATAAACTGGTTTTTTACTTCACGATCCACTTTACGAGTTTATTCCTTATAAACTCTCTTCACACCAACTGCACTCGCTGAGTTTACTTTATTTAAACTGATTGCTGTTCGCATCGATGTGCTTTTTATATGGCTGAGTAAACAATACATCGAAAGCTCTCGAACCAATCGATATTTCAGGTAGATTCAATTTCTTTCTTTTAATATCTTTTTAGTTCTTTTATAGCCATGCCTACGTGAACATCTACCTCTTTCAGCTCTTAGTATTTGTTGTTGCTTGTTGATTGTCTGTTACTTGTTTTCTTTGCTGCTTAATTATTGTTGTTGCCGTGTTATTTTTATTTACTTTACCACTGATAATGTTTTCTGTTGTAGATTTGGTTATTTGTAAACAGTTAGCCTTTTATACTTATAAAAAATTTCCATGACACATTTATTTTTATTATTATCACCAGACACTATTGCAGGACACTGCGATCCATGGGATCTATAGTACCTTTTTAATGAATATCAGTAGATATGAAATCGTAATGGTGGATATGTCACCCAGTGGAACCCTATATGTCTACTTAAATCCCACAAGAACCTCACATTCACACAATGCATGTTTCGTTGTCTTTGACGCCTGTGAGCACAGTCTACAAACATCTACATCTTTGACCGTCATCCTCTTCAGATGCGCTGTTAGTGACCCGTACGAAATTCTGTTAGGAGAATCAAGTTCGGCCTGCGACGGCGAAATTGTAGATTGATCGCCGTAGAGTGGCGAAGTCTCTTTTGAGCATTCCAGTTTTTTAAGCCTTAAGCAAATTCCCATTTCTTGACTTGATTGAGGATGGTAGTTACTGACCAATACAACCATCATTTCATTACCTACTTTTCCACAGTCCAAAGGCACAGAAGACAATTGGGCATATCCCAGCGAAAGCTTTTACAATGTATCGTAGCAGTACTTGATCAGTCTAGATGTCAAACGATTAGAACCAAATGCTCTTCAAGCAGCTTGGCTGTCTGAGTAAATATTTATGTTCTTACCCTTTAGGCTACGTCCAGGTGATAACACATTTTATTTTATTTAAATTTAAAAAATTTATAAAATTTGTTATTTAGCACGGAATAACGAAAAAAAAAACTTTTTTTAAATTACACATTAACCTACAAAACTTCGTTCATTTAATGAAAACCATGGGGAGTATAATAGCAAACATTTTAAAGCAGATACTGTCTTTAATAACAACAGGACGTGCGTTTATGTTCTGTAAAAAAGCACACTAACACAGAGTTTTGGCTTTTTCACTTTTTTTTTTCTTAAAGTTACGACCAGGCCTTTTGTCTCCTTGTAAAGGAAAAAGGAAATCCACAAGGAGAAAAAACAAATATGTTATGTGGCAATTTTAAATAGTGGTAATAATAACACAAAACTACAGTCAGAGAAATTGTAATATTAACAGTAATTCCGCTCTATTTAAAATTAAAAAATCGTGTTAAATTTTCACCTTTTTAAAAACGTATATTTATGAGTTCGTAGATTGTAATATAAAATAAAATAAATAAAAAATAAAAAAGGAAATTAAAAAAAAAATTAAATTCCAAGAATTCAAAGTGGACAGACTCAAATGCGATTTAACTAAATTGGAGCTCTTAACAACTGGTAATAAGACTGAATTACAAAAGCGTTTGTTAGAGGAATTTCAGCGGCGTGGTATTAACATTGATGGCTATGAATTTGATGAGAAGGAAGAGCCTAAGATTCGTGTCACTGCAACAACAAGCATTGCCGATATTAATTCATTGCTTGCTATGATGATGGAAAAAATACCAGTACAAGCCGAAAAGCTTATGGAAAAAACGAATGCTGTGGCGAATGCACAAGAAATTTCTAAAGCTGATAAAGAAAAGCTGTTGGCGCAGGTACAGGAAACCTCTAAAGCCGATAGTCAAAAACTCTTGGCTGAGATACGCGAAACCTCTAAAGCCGAAAACCAGAATTTTCTGGAAAAAATTGAAAAGAAATTTGAAGAAGCATCGAGTGCAACAACAAAGAAGCTGCAAGAAATATATGAGACGGTAAGTAAAAGGATTGATGACATCGACGCAAAAGTGACAAATCTAGAAGAGAAAATCAAATCAAATCTACCAGAAGTTTTTAGCAGAATAAAAACATCTTGCTTTGATGATAGCTCAACCCTATCCGTATTTCAATTCCAATTCGAGACAGTTGCCAACAGAAATAGATGGGACGATCAAGAGAAGGCTCTAGAACTAATTTTGGCGTTAAAAGGTGCTGCAGCAGAAATTTTAGAAACCATGCCAGCCAGCTGCAAGAACAAATACAATGACTTAATGTTGGCGCTAAAGCGTAAATTTGGCGACGAGCACAAATGCGATTTGTACAGCATGGAATAAAGGTGCCGAACCCAAAAGGCTAATGAATTATTGCAAGGCTTTGCAATGGAGATTGAGAGGTTAGTGCAGCTTAGTTATCCAAGGAAAAACCATCCACTAGTAGAGAAAATTAATAACTAAGCATTGATTAATGCTATAAGGGACCCCGATATTAAGTATGCGGTGTGTGCTGATCATAAGGTACCTCAGCATGGCAAAGACAGTAAAAAAATAAAACAGCGTTATTAACTGGATTCTGGCATCCAAGCTGCCGCCGGATGGAATAAATGTATTGCGGCTAAAAATGCAGTCAGAACAAGTCAGAATCATCTGCAGCAATACAAATCGAGAGCAATAGTTAGTAATGCATTGAAAAATAGAAGTCCCAAGGTACTTCATGAAACGAAGCATACACGACTAGAAATGGCCCGTGATAGATTGAAAGACAGGTATGAGTAGCAAATGCAAAGGGCTTCTATGGGGAAAACTTGTTCTATTCTACAACCCACAGCGTAAGAAAGGATTATCTCCCAAGCTACAAACTAACTGGTATGGACTTTACAAAGCAGATGTGGTACACAGAATACAGAAGAACAATAACCCGCGATCAAAAATGAAAGTGATACATCTAGAACGAATTGTGAGCTATGGGAAGACAAATAATGAGCCTATATTTTAGCTATAAAATTTATTGGCTTGTGCCAAGGCTTAATGACTACAAAAAAAAAATACTTGTATCTATTAAGAGTGCTACCATCCGCATCTAGTTGCCAGTTCGATAACTTTTTGTGTTTATAGAGTTATTTTAGAACATTTCAAATAACGTAGACAAATCGAAGATTCGTGTCTGTACTAGAACATTCGTAACTAATGTTAAAATTCTATAAAAGGATGGCGCATTGCGGCTGGCGAGTTCGGTGATCTGTTAAGGTGCAAATAAAAAGTGTTGTAAAAGCGAATTTGTTGTATTAAGGCAAAGTTACAGTGCAATTAATAAAAAAGAACAAATTGTAAGATAACAAAAAACTGGTGTTTTATTTAATTTTAACGCAATGTAAACGAACTCAAACGTTTCAAAAAGGCTAAAACGTAACAATATTGTTACTTTAAGCGTATGATTAATATTAATTATGGTCTCATATTTTTTAAATGTCTCTATATGGCTTAACATTTAAGCAACTTTAAAACTTTCATCATATATTAAAGCATACAAAATACTTATAAAATATGTCACATACTTAAATAGATTGAAAGTAACAAGCTAAAGTTTTTACTTTTAAAAATTACAACAATTTTAATGTTAATAATCCAAAAGTTTTAACTTCGAGCTTGCCAAGATTTCTTAGAAGAATAATTTAAGTTTTTTTTTACTCAATAAAATTTCTTCACCATTTCTCTCACTATCGCATTCCCACAATTGTAGCTATAAAGTACGTGTCGTTGTATTATTTACATCTAATTGACACCATCATCATTAGATCTTGATGAAGAAGCTAGAAATGAGTATATAATGACTAACGTGATGTGTAGAGATGATACAAAAAGAAAGAGCAGAACTTAAAAATTTCTTTACAAAAGAGAGAAGACGCTTATTTGACTGTCTATGTGTCTTTACTTATAAGCCTCATTAGCTTGAAACGAGAAAACAGAGACATAATATGAGTAACTTCTGGGCAAGCAATACAATTTTTTTTTTTATATTACTTTCACTACAATTTCCTTTTTCCAATTGCTTACCAGATAAGAGTAGCTGACAGTTACTGTGAGTAAACGTATAGAAACAAGTTACCAATTATTGTTACATGCGTGCTTACATATCATAAGTTTTAAAATATTTTAGGGATGAAGAGTAAGGAAATAGAGTTTGTATTGAAGCTACATGATATGAAGAAAATGCTTAGCCTCTTAGACATTGATTTTAGTTTTTTTACTTTCTTTCATCGTGTTAAGGTCGCAAAAGACAAGATTTGCGGGGCCGAATCCGGTCCTATATTCATCAAATGGCTCGACCTACGTTTATGAGTACGACACCCAATCCAGGCATCAGGCAAGTAAATGACGTTCACCAAATGAGCCGAGACTATTTGCAGTCAAAAAAAGACAATGCTCATGGTTCTCATGGATTACGAAGTGTAGTGCATCATGAATTTTTGCCAGAATGCCGGACAGTAAACAAGGAGTATTGTTTGGGCATTATGAGACGTCTGCGTGAAGCAATTCGCCGAAAAAGACCAAAATCGTGGATTTCGCTTTACGATAATACACCTTTGCACAGTTCCATCATTATTAAAAATGTTTTGACGAAAAATGCAGCAAATACTATCCCAGAGCCACCGAATTCACCTGATTTGGCACCCTGTGACTTCTTTCTATTCAATCGAGTTAAAAAATTATTACGGGGAACGCGTTTCAGCAGCCTAAGGATTGTAAGATCCGGGCTCTGCACTGGCCATTTAATTACCTGAAAGCTTTGTTTAGACAACCATTCTTGGACAATTTTGGCCGTGTGTTTAGGGTCTCCGTCCTGCTGAAAAATGTGTTCGTCCTCCGGATAGGTGCTGCGGTCAGCGAAATCGGGTAAATGGGTTTTCAGAATTTGGAGGTAGTCTGCCTTCTTCATTACACCATTAATCCTTACTATTGGACTCAAGTGCCACCATGTGAAGCAGCCCCAAATCATCAAGCTACCTCCGCCGTGTTTAACAGTTTGTTTTACATGATGCTTTTGAATGGAAGTCTGCTCCAAAAATATACTTTACCATCAGATTGAAATCGATTGATTTTTGTCTCGTCAGACCAAATAACTCGCTTCCAATCATCAATGGTCCAATGCTCATGTTTTTTGCAGAATTCCAAACGTGCTTTTATGTTTTTATTTGAAACAGCTGGCTTTTCCTTTTAAGCACTTGCTACTAAACCGATTCTCTGAAGTGCTCTAGAAGCTGTCCACTTACTGACTTTTTTATTTATGGCAATTGCAGACTGTTTGGGTATTTTTAAAAAATTTTTTTCAGTTCTCGGACCATTAGGCGCGCGTCTGAGTCCTTTAGTAACCGAGGGCGACCTCCAACATTCGTTTTAGGAGTTGCATTTCGCTTTTTTTGAACTTTAATCACTGAGCGTTGACTCAAATTAACTTTTTCTGCAATTACTCCAGATGAATATCCACTTTCAGTCAAAAATACTATAGTATTTTTGAAGTCAATATTAATTTTCTTCAGTTTGGTTTTATTTTTCTCTATAAAGCCGCTATTACTGATACAAATTAACAATGATAGGAATTAACACAAATAGACCACCAACGCATGCGTATTGCGTATTATTTACTATTTTCAGTATGTGATTCCCCACATTTATTCTTCATATCGAAAACGTGCAAAACTGAGTACTTAGAGTTGCCTTATGTTCTTAAATTGAATTTTTTTGATTTTGTTGTGTTATTACTATTCTAAATTCATATTTTTACCCTAAAATGAATAAAAAATTAATTATTTCAAATTACAAAAGAATCGTCCTTTCCGTTGTTATAAATAAATTGCACATTTAACCAAAAAATGCTGATTTTATACTCGGTTTTGCTCGCCAGTGTAATGTACCAATTTAATCAAAACTCAAATCGGAACGATGGGACGTGGGTTATGCAGGAAGCTTTTTAGTCAAGGTAGTATATTGTAATGAACAAACTAATATTTTTTATTTCATACCATGCAGCGCTGTTCACTCCAAAGCGACATACATTTAAAGTTTCCTTACAAATGGTTTTCTTATTGAATATCAGCTTTATTTATCATATTTTTAGAATATTAATAAATTTAATAAAATTATTTAATTTTTTAACAGAATCGAAATCACTTGAAATTATTTCATTTGTATAAACACTAAAAAAGTCTTTTACTGACAAAAATAAAATAAAAATATTTATTATATGAAACATTTTAGTTTAATCTTTGTATAACAAAAAAAAAAAGCACACTTTTAGGTAAAATGTATTTTTTTCTGTATTTAAAATATTTTTGTCTGCTTTTGCGTTATTGTTTAAACCTTTTATATCGTATTTTGTTGTTTGGTGTTTTTTACCCATTTTTATGCAATATTAGTTTCCCCCTGTATATAAACGTGTAAACACATTGCACAAATGTAGATTTTTGTTTATAAATGTGCGCAAATGCATTATATAAAAAAAACTATGATTTTAACCCATATTTTTACTGTTGTCGAGTTTTCTACAAACCATTGCTCTTTCCTGTAATTTTTGTCGTTTATTTTTTGTGTTTACAACAATGTAACGAAAAACTAGTATACAAAACATTATGTTCTCAAACAAAATAAAATGAAAACAGAAAAAGCTTTGCATACTATACTTTGCGCTTCAACGTCGTTTTTTTTAACTTTTGTTAAAGCTGACTTTTATCTAGTGAACAGCACAGACTAGCGCACAAATTTTTACTAAAAAAAATATAAGCAATACTAACAAGCGCAAGTAAAAAGTTTTCATGAGGAAATTTAAAAATTGAAACTCATGGTAAATGATAAATTACATGATAATTATAGTATACTTTTGGGAGTCTAAGCTGAAAACTAACAAAAATAGAGCACAAAGACGAGAAATGAGTACTAAACTAGATTATAATTTTTTTTTCATGTTTTAGTTTTTTTTTTAAGTTAAAACAAAACTTTTGTTCGAAAGTCATGAGAAGTGATAAAATTTTTAAATAAATATAGAAGAAAAAAATATATTAAAAAAAAATTTATATTAAATACTGTATAACTTTATGGACTTTAAAAATTATTTTAATATATATTTAGTAATACACTCATACTTCTTTATACGGCCTTGATAGGTTCTGAGAATGTAGGCCGTAAATCGAAATACCGCCAAACGAAGTGGCTATGTGCTGCTTTTGCTTGTCTTATAATTTTTGTTCTATGACGGTGATTCTACGGTTTTTAATCTGTATAATAAAGTAATTTGCGCCGTACAACGAATATGTTCCATAATTCAAGCAGGCCGTTATATCGAAATGCCACATGAAGAGGTATGAGTGTATTACAAAAATTTGTTGTTGTTAGTAATATAACAAAAGTCAACATTTCCTTCAGTAAAACAAATCAATTTTTTATTTTATATTAACTTAACTAAAGGGTCCACCAAATAATTTTTTTTTTTTTGAAAATGCTATAGAAAAAACTACTGAAAAAAAACTACTGAAAACTACTGCGGGTTTTCTGTGCCCCAAATGCGACAATAATGCTTGTTTACATACCCGCCAAGGTCAAAATGAGCTTCGTATGAACACATCGCACACATTCTGCAACATTACCATGATTTTCAAAGTAATGTGGCAATATTTCCCAGCGTTGCTCAAGCGTATACACAACCATATTCGTTCAGTAATGATTTGGAGTTAAAAAAATTAATTTGCTAGTGCAAAATACTTACACATACATATACACAAATTATTAACGTGGTTAATTAACGTAAGTTTCTTTGATGAGCTGAAATGAGGGTTTAACTAACGTAATATTTATATGACCAACAAGTAAAACAGTGAGCTAAGAAGAGTATTAAAAGTATAAATTCCTCTCTGTTTTGGTGAAACTTGCAAAACCCAGAATTTGGATACTTCTTGTTAATGTTTTTTTTTTATTTTTATTTTAATTTTTTTTTTTTTTTAAGGAAAAGAATTTAACAGTGAATAAATGGTTGAAGGTTTGTTTTACTTAATGATGTATTTAAATTTTTACAGAAACTTTTCAGCTCAATTTCTAAACATATACTAATTGTGCTCGCTACTGTATTTAAAAACTTTTTGGCTTTGTAATTTTGGCAATTTAAGCTTGTAATCAAACTAATTTATTCGACATAAGCCTAAAGCAAAATAATGGATTATGATTTTTTTAACTGTTTTTAAGGTCACAAATATTTTAATATAATTTTCATATGAACTTTTATTTTTTATATTTCATCAAAAACGATAGTGTCTACATATAAAAATCATATCCTTAGAAGCAGAAAAATAATTAAATTCCTTTTCAAAAAATCCAAAAAAAAGTTGCTAAAATCAAGCTTTTTAGCTTATTTTCATAAAAATTCATTTCAATTCCTTCTATATTTATAAATTATTTATAAAATTATTATGCAAATTGCCTTCAGGCTTGCAAAAAGTATAAAAAGTTATATAATAAATTATTTATGCAAACATAAATCATCATAAATCATCATCTGAATAACAAACTGTAAAATAAGAAAACCTCAATTGAATGTTAAAAAATTATAATCAAAAGATAACGTAAAATTTTCTTAAAAATCTTCATGCCAATTTTTTTTGAAATTTTCACACAAGCATTGTATATAAAGAAATAATTCTTGATGACATGACAAAATAAATCCCATGTTAGTATTAAAATGGAACAAAGTCGTATAAAGCAGGGATGAGCAACAAGCGGCCCGCGGGCCACTTGTGGCCCGTTTAACAAGTCATTGCGGCTCGCCAAGCATTTTTCAAATTTGGTTTATTTTATTTACTTTCTGCCATCAATATTTCCCAGCTTAGATGGTGAAAGATTTTTTGCAAGAATTTTTATTATTCCCGTTTAAATTTGAATTTTCGTTTAAAAAATTTTTTTAATTTTTATTTATTTGTCTCTTTTTAGCTTTCAGCATAAATAAATATTCATATTAAAAAATTAAACTAAAAAATTAAAAAAAAATTACGAACAAGTAATTAAAACAAATATCAGGTACATGAACATGTTTACTCTTTTGTGTTCTCTACATATGCATACATATGTACATAAAGTTAAATTTTATGCAAGAAAACTCATATCGTCTAAATTGCGACTATATTATTATAAAATCAATTACGGGAAACCATGCATAACGCGGTATTTCTACAACACGATTTAAATAGAATTCCGTAACAGTTCATCGTGAAACTGTGACTTGTATAACGCGAAATTGAAAGAAGTGTTGGCGACACTAATTTGTGCAAACATATTTCTTTTTAATGTAAAGTGGGGGATTTCCCTTTTGTTCAAACATTTATTTGTTATTTGTGTTTGCTTCTGTCGCACACTTAGTCAGACTGGTAAGCTGTTAACTAACAATTTTTGTATTTCTTGAAAAAGTTGGTGAAATTTTATTGTCGAAAAGGTAATAATAGAGTTTTCTTTACTCAAAATTAAGTTTTTCCCCAAACTTTGTTAACTTTAAAACTTTTTTTCCATAATAGAATGTCTGAAAAGAAAACAAAAAAACGAACGATTGCGGATGAGCACAGGAATTTCCAAGGAAAGTGGAAATTTGGTTATTTTTTCACTTTCGTCAAAAATAAAGCTGTATGCTTAATATGCTCAGAAACTGTGTCGACTTTAAAAGAATATAACATAAAAAGGCATTACGATACAAAACATGAATAACAATACAATAACAATACAAAAACAGGACAACTCCGGATAGACAAGTTTAATCAAATGGAGAAAAACTTCGGAAAACAAGAGGATTTTTTTAAAAATCAAACTGTTTTATCAAATATCGCAGTAAAGGCTAGTTATGTCGTCAGTCAAATGCTGGCAAAAAATTTGAAACCCTTCGCGGATGGAGAGATGATCAAAGAATGTCTGACTGCTGTCGCAGAAATAGCATTTCCTGCAAAAATAAAAATTATTTCAAACGTTAGTTTATCAAGATTCTCCATAGCAAGGAGAACTGAAGACTTGTCTGAAAACATAGCAACAACGCTTTGTGAACGCATTGCAAAATTCGAATACTGTTCTTTGGCACTTGATGAGAGTTCCAATATTAGCGATACAGCACATCTGGCTATATTTATACGTGGTGTTGACTCCAATTTTAATATTACCGAAGAATTGTGTTCACTGATTCCTATGCAAGGAACTACAACCGGCAAAGACTTGTCCGATGAACTAAAGTCTGTGTTGGAAAATTTTTGAATTTTATTAGAAAAGATTATGGGTGTATCGACAGATGGTGCACTAGCAATTACAAGTATGGAGGTTGGAGTATCAGGAAGGCTGTTTCAAGATATTAAGAAGGCCACAGGAAGGGAAATATTCATTAACCACTTATACTCATTAACCACTTAATTAAATTATTTAATTTTATTAAGTCGCGAGCGTTAAATCACCGCCAGTTTACAGAATTCCTAAAGGATTTAGAAACTGAATATGGCAATGTGGTTTTTAGTATCGAAGTACGTTGGCTTAGTAGAGGTGCAACGCTTAAAAGAGTATACAACTTAAAAAGCGAAATACAATTGTTCTTGGATATGAAGGGATATGACTTCCCTCATTTTGGTAATAAAGACTGGATGTGCGACTTTGGGTTTCTTATCGACATGACACAGCATCTCAATGATCTTAATATTGAACTTCAAAGCAAAGGATTGTTTATTCATAGCTTGTATGATAAAATTCAGGGATTTGAGTGCAAATTAAAATTGTGGAAACAGCTTCTTTGGCAGAATAATATGTCTCACTTTCCACATTTACAAAAAAGAAAACGTTACCACTTCTCTAAAATACGCACCATATATTAACATTTTAATCAACAAATTTCAATTACGATTCCAAATGTTCAAAACTGAGAAGACAGCGATTCCACTAAAAATGTTTTCCTCACCATTTAATATCGTTGTGAATACAGTTTCCAAACAGTTTCAAATGGAAGTGATTGACATGCAGAATAATACCGATCTAAAAAATGTATTTCTTTCAGTAAACATCGAAAACGTTTATAAATCATATGTGAGCCCTGAAAAATTTCCGCTTTTGACGAAAAATGCAAAGCAAATGATGTTTCTGTTTGGAAGTACGCACGTTTGCGAACAATTATTTTCAACCATGAAATTCATCAAAAACGACTACCAATCAAGACTAAGTGATGCACGATTAGAAAACTGCGTACGTGTAGCCATCTTATCAATTCCAGCTGATATCGATCAGCTTGTATCGAAAAAACAGTGCCATATTTCTCACTAAAAATGCTTGCCTTTATTTTGCATTAAAATCTGTGTGTGAAATCTTTATTTCTTTTTAATTTTTTATTTTTTATAAGTAAAATTTTGTAAATTATTAAAAAGTGTTCTTTATGCAAGGTCCTCCAAAAAAATTAAAAATTTAAATTAGCCCGTTGATTAAAAAGGTTGCTCACCCCTGGTATAAAGCATTGATGAATGACAAATAATGTATTCCTTTTTTATTTATGATATTTTTGCCCAAAAGTAGGCTATAGATTTGTAAATTGAATCCATATATCTACAGAATTGTATACTAAATGTCTTTTCATTATCATTTAACATTGACAGAAGCTTGTCGTGTCCACATTTAGCTTAACAAAGGCACGCCATAAGGGAGCTTGAGAAATAGCTCAAATATATTAACGAAACATTGTATATCATTAAATCATTGAAAAATACATAATTTGAAATCAAGGTTCAGTAATTCATACTTTTTTGCTTCCTTGAAAGTCTTAATATTTTTATATCGTTTTCGGCGCCTAATGGTATGCTTTATTTTTTTCTTTTTTATTGCTTAACAACATGAAACAATTAGTTGTCATAACTTTATATGACAAGTTTTCATATTAAAGCTAAAATATTTAAAAAAAGCATGCAATCAAAATGATTGTATCCTAACAAAATCAAAAAAAGAATAGATCCCAAAAATCAATGAAAACAATTCAAATCTAAAAAAAAATTCTTTATGACATAAATTGAAAAACTTCACAACACCTATACCCATAGCATACAATTTGACGAAAAATATGAATATAATACCATACTAAAGAGTGGTCTTAATTTTACTATCAACTGAAAGTATAAAATCAATTTACAGAACTTAAAAAACTGTGTTTTGTTGAGCATAGCATAAGGCGTTATATTTTTTTCTTAATTTTGCCAATTTTTATTCAATATTTATGAAATGGAAGATAGGGTTGCTGTTGTTTATATCTCAGCACTGAACTCATATTTTTTTTGCCATCACATAACAACAAAAAAACAAAATTTAAAACAGATAGCAGATTAATAAAATGCAAAATAAAATATTTTGCACAAAAAGTACAAAAATAAAATCTTAAATTCACAAAATTTTCAAGGATTTCGGAAAGTTTATCAACAGAAATAAAGAGTGAAAATGGGAAGCAAAGCACAAGAAAAAATAAGAAAGGATTTTATAATTCTTCTGCAACACAAAAAGTTGTTTCGAATGCAAGCAAAAAAGAGAGCATAATTCTAGGTTATAAAGCTTCTTAATTACTCAAAAAACATTAAAATAAGTTGCAGCTCTCCATTTAAAAGATTTGTGAAGTTTAGGGTTAAAAATTTTATTACGTTTTTCGCTCTTCACAAAGAAACAGTTTTTAAGTTCCTTACAAATACGCTTTCAAAGTAGATCAATAGGTAACGTAGATGGTAACACTGATGACAGTGGTACTATTGATAATGATGATGACAATGTATCGTATGTTTCTTTAGAGCTTTTATATACAGGGTGTCGGCCGGGAAGCGGATTCATTTTAATTATATGAAATAGAATGGATCTTATATTGATAAATATTTTAGCTAATGTCGGCAATTATGTATGAAATACAATATCAGATAAATGCCCGCTTCTGTTAGTTTCACACAGTTGACACGGTATTTCATTAATTTCATCACGAATATTTTGTTTGAGTTGCTACAGCGTTTCTGGTTTGTTTGCATAAACTTTGCTTTTCAGACATCCCCACAATAAGGAGTATGAAGCAGTCAAATCAGGCGACCGTAGAGGCCAATTAATATCACCATTTCTTGAAATAATTTGTTGTGGAAAGAGGTCTCCCAGTAATTCCATTGTAATTCTGGTTGTATGCGATGTGGAACCGTCTTGTTGAAACCACATTTTAGTCAAGCCCAAAACATGCAGTTGTGGCGTTAAAAATTTTACCGTTACGCCGTTTTCAGTTTCAAAGACGTAAGGTCCAATGATTCCTCCTGACCAAATTGCACTCCAGATTGTCGCTTTTAATGGATGCAAAGGTGACTGATAAATAACTTGAGAGTTTTCCATTAACCAGAACCGACTATTCTGTTTATTCACATAACCATTCAAATGAAAATGTGCCTCGTCACTCATTATGATTTTTTCATGAAAATCGGGGTTATTATGGGCGAGCTGTTCTAACGATTAAAACACGTTGGTTTACTGAATAGTAGTAGTATCTAATTTTGTTCTCATCTTGCCATCATTAATAATCAATATTTTAATAATTTTACTAAATATGCGTTTTACCTTGGCGTCATTTCTTATTTTAATCTTATTAATACATTTTCTGTTCTCCTGTACCGGCAGTTAACATTCTTTCTTTTTGCTTTCTTACATATATTTTCTTCAGAGTTGCATTTAATCGGTTAAAAAATTGAATAAATTTAAGTCGTTGGTTCCAAGTTTTACAAAATTACCGAATATTATTGTTATACAGCAAACCTGGCTCAATGGTGAAATAACACAGTTGTATACTGTTCCTGGATATTCAGCCGTTCATTGATGTTGAAATGATAGATATGGTGGAACATCTGAATACCTAATTTTGGGTAGATCGATGTAAAAGTGCAGACTTTTTTGAAACTCTTTCAATTTCATTGAACAACTTTTGTATTAAAAGCAAACCCTTAAAGCTAGTTTCACTATATAGTATATCGTTCGCAAAACTGCTTATCTGATCGTTTCTATTGATATTACGGAAACACTTCTGAATCTTAACCCTGATGTGTATGAGAGGTTACTTGGGTATTTTTTCGCTTTTATATTTCGGCTTTCTTTGTACAAATAATTCCTAGACCCTTGAAATTTTCTGAGAACTTCAAACTTTTGTTTATATTCATTTGTTTTTTATATTGATGTTTAAAGGACAGTGATTGATTATATTAATTTTTAAAGAGAAATAAAAGAAGCTATGGATCCAGTATATTGTAGTTTTCTTCATTTAATAATTTTTTATATATAGGAAATTAAAAATTACTTACCCAGTAATTTGAATGTAATAATTAAAACCGTTTATATCAAATAAGCACTTACCTAAAAAAAAAAAAATATATAAAAATGTTTTAAGACATAGGCTTAGAAAAAGATTTAAAATATAATTTTCGTTCATTTAAAAAAATATATATATTTCGTAGAATATATAACTTATATATATTGACACCAGGACTTTATTGGGGTACCACTGGTTGCTTCTTATCACTTGATAGTTTTTTTTGTGCTCTTAGGGTTTATATCAGCACTTTCTCAATCTCTGCTGTTCACAATGCGAATAATGTTTGTAAGTTAAGTTAAAATGTTTACCATGATTCTTAAACCAGATAAAGTTCACACAAAGGAGAATCGCATATAAAGGGTCCGCCAAATAAATTTTTTGTTTTTTTGAAAATGCTATAAAAAAAAACTACTGAATATTTTCTCAAATTACATTTTTATTTGAAAATACAATTCTTCCGGTTAATAATGGAAAATAATTTCATTCAAATGGCTGCCTCGGCTGGCCAATTTTTAAGCGCATTATCGATTGTGTGCAGCTGTATTTCACCAATGGCTTCACGAATATTGTCCTTTAAAGCGGCAATTGTCTCTGGCTTGTTGGCGTAACACTTATCTTTGACGGCACCCCACAAATAATAGTCCAACGGTGTCAAAACGACAGCAGCTCTGCGGCTGATAATGCGATCTTCAAAAACAGGGCGCATAACATCGAGTGTAGCTTCGGCTGTGTGGCACGTAGCGCCGTCCTGTTGAAACCTAATGTTGCTAATATCCTCCTCTTCAATTTTTGTGAACAAAAATTCGTTCAACATGGCCCGATAATGATCGCCATTGACTGTTACGGCCACTTCTTGCTCATTTTCGAAGAAAAATGGCCCAATTATGCCTCTGGACCAAAATCCGCACCAAACAGTGACTCGTCTTATCGGCTTTTCAATGTATGCGTGCGGGTTTTCTGTGTCCCAAATGCGACAATTTTGCTTGTTTACATACCCGACAAGATCAATAAGAGCTTCATCTGAAAAGATAATTTTTTTGGCGAAATCGGCATCTTCTGTAAGTCGATCGCATGCCCACTTAGCGAAGCGAAAAAAGCGTATAAAAAGCGATATTCGTTCAGCGTAAGGATAAAACAAATTATCTGTCAAATCACACATGGGATAAGTGTTACCATTCACGAAATTATCACTAGTTGAAAAAAAAGTTAGATGGCGGACCCGCTAGAAATTAGTTATTTCAATATAAAATTTCTGGGAACTTTTAGTTAAATAGTTAATATTCAAGAAAATGAATATGCACAACACAAAGAACTCTGATGATGACTTCCATAGCTATGGACGAAAGCATGTTCAATTCTATTGGTGTTGTTGTTACAAATTCCATCAAGGTTATCAGTGCTGTTGTATAAATCATTGGAAAGCAGAATTTTCTATTCACTTAGAATAAAAATTAGCTTATGATCTCAAAAGCGAAGAAATTTAAAAAAAAAGTTTCAGTTGCTAAAATTTAGTGATCAGTCGAACTTGGATTATCCAATTCGATCTCAAAAACACATTTTATTTTTTTAATGATCATGAAGCTTAAATTATAATATTGTATTATTTTTTTATCAAAAAAAAAATTACAATTAAAAAAACGGAAAAATATAAAAATCTAGGGCAATTTACATAACTAAAGGTCAATTACAGAGTGTGAGGTGCTTAACTAATATCCAAAGGACTAAAGCCGATAACTAAATAAAGACTAGAGTTTTATTAGCTACGTTTAAAATTTTCTCAAAATCGGTCACCTCGTTTAAAAAATGTATGATTATAAGGTTAGATGAAAAATTTAATTATATTGTCGACCCAATATATTTTATTCAGCCACAAAGTTCTTTTAGATTAATTTATTTAATTTGTATGGCTTTAAGTTTATTTTTTCCCATAAATAGGAGTTTATTTAATACTTTTTAGTTTTTTAGGGTTGGCCGCTATTTCTTCTAGTTTGAAGCCAGGAAATAGCCTTAAGAAAAATAGTTCGTACACCAACTTATTTTGTTGATTGCTTTTCAAAAATATCAATTTAAATATGGAATTGATTTATTTTACTCTTTTCAAGGTCATCAATGTAAAAGTTCCAGCAAATCAGAAAATATTTTGACCATTTCCTTGTTTAAAGACAGACAAAGTTTTTTGGTTTATTCACTACTGTCTTTGGTATAGTTGGTCTCTGGTATTTTGTAATGGATCCATATTTCCTAATAGGCACTTTAAAACTATAACAGTTAATAGCATTTTCGTAAGGATATATCTGTCGAATTGACTGTCATTTATTTAGTTTATTCTATCAAATTATCATAGACAATGTTTAGCAATACGTGCACATGATAAAATTGTTTCATCAAAATCAATTTCCTGTCCGGGAAACGTTTTCATCAAAAAATCATTTTTCGTAATGAGGCTCATTTTTGTATGAATTACTACGATGGGCATTGGATATTTATGAGGCTCATGATCCAGAAAAGCTACGGCGTCAATTCGAATGATAAAAAGCGAACAGCTTTTAAACAAACAAAAAAATTCATTAGCAACTCGCAATTTCACAAATAATCCCATTATTTCAAAAACTCTTCCTTTAAAAAATTGTGAGCTTTTATTATTGCCATCAATAAGCAGACATGCGTACAAAAATAAGAAATAAATCAATCATAACATTTTATCAAATGCCAGTCAACCACAAACTAAAACCTGATCATTAGCACCGCAAGAGTATAATCATATTTTGATTATGATGATGATAAATGTTCCGAAAAGAATATTATAGACGTGATTATGATTTTTAAATAGATAAACAATAGGAACAGACAAAAAAAAATTTAAAAGACATTAACCAATGAATTTATTAACAGAGTGTGTGTATTGAAGGTAAATGTAAAAGTCTATGATTGATAGAGTTATTCCAATTGAAACATACACTTTACAAAACACACACTATAAGTTCATTTCAGGGTTTATACATTTTCTAAAAATGGTATATAATATATATAAATATTATATAATATATATATAATATATATATAACACGGCAACAGCAATAATTAAGCAGCAAAGAAAACAAGTAACAGACAATAAACAAGCAACAACAAATAGTAAGAGCTGATAGAGGTATATGTTTACATACGCATGGCTACAAAAGAACTAAAAAGAAATTAAAAGAAAGAAATGGAATCTACCTGAAATATCGAGAGGTTCGAGAGCTTTCGATATGTTGTTTACTCAGCCATATAAAGAGCACATCGATGCGAACAGCAATCAGTTTATGTGTCGTAAACTCATCGAGCGCAGTTTTAAGTAAAGTTAACTCAGCGAGTGTGTTATTGGTGTGAAGAGAGTTTATAAGGAGTAAACTCGTGAAGTGAATCGTAGAATAAAAAACCAGTTTAGTTGGAGCTAACTCAGTAAAGAGAGTTAAGTATGAATAACCTCTGGTTGAAAAGGTTGTGATCGAACCTAAGTTATAACAACGATCTGGCTGGAAGATCTTTAGGAAGAAAGATCTGTCGAGTTATTGTTGTTGTTTACAAAGTTGTAGACAGACAGAGTAATTAAGAATAAAAATTGTTATTGCCTGTAAAAAGATTGCAAGCAGTGGGGCACATAACTGTGTTGAATAAAGGATTTTTAATAAAAACCAAACACAAAATTTATTTTATTTTAACTACAATCTACGAATTAATAAAACCGCGTTTTTAAAAAAGTGAAAACGTAACAATATGTTATTAGGGGGTTAATAAGGACGGCACTTAGTACTTGAATATTTTTTTATACAGCGCTTACGATGGAAAGATAAAACGGACAGTAAAGAATTAAGCAATTGGTTTGAAGATGAACGTAAAAAAATAGGAAAGTTGAAAAGTGTAAAGTCAAAGTTGAGAATTTTAAATATGTCCAAATCCGAACTTTTGTATTAAAAATAAATTAGTCACAGTCGTGGACATTGTGTTAGCACATTTTATGTATGCTGCATTGAAAAGCGTATTCTTTTTTCTAGGCATCAAATTTGAGGAAAGTATTTTCCTAAACGTATTGCCTATGGGGTGCTGAATATGTACCATAACTTCTTTTTGTTTTCTTTGGCGGTTTTAATTTTTGTTTCATTTATTTAAAAAAAAATTTAATTCACACTGAACAGCAATTTAACACATTTTACAAATTTTGATATTATTTACTAATTTTTTGTTCAAAATCTTAAATTGGTGAATTTTGTGAATGCTTAATTTCAAAAGATGTAATAAAAACCATAAAAAAATAAATAAAAATGGGTCAAAGTAATTGGTGCCAAAAGACAAATGGCGAAGTTATTCATCAAAAAAGCTATTGCTTCTCTATTCAACTGCAGCAAAAAGATGGTGTACAACGTACATATAAATGTATTACTTAGCGCGCTAGGCCTCGAAAACAACTGGTAAAAGGGATATCTTTAGCACAACGCCACATTTGCAGATAGCTTTACATCTTCATACATTACGTTATAGAAATGATTAATATAAAAAACACGTAAAAAAATTTATTTTAAAAAAGTACACATAGATAATGTGCTAACTCAATGGTCACCATTCTATATAAAAAAGAGTCCTATTGCAGTAAGTGAATAATAAAAAAAATAAAGAGAAGGAAATCAAATTAAAAAAAAAATCATAACAAATCAAAATAAGTAAATAAAATAAAATAACATAAACTAAAATAAAATAAAATAAAAAAAAATATGCTTTAAAGCCAAAAAACTTTAAAAGTTTAATCTTCATCTTTTATATTAATTTCTTAATAATAAGGTTTTATATGCAATATTCGCTAAATAATAATAAGATAGGTATGAAAAGCTATGATTTACTTTTCGTACATATTCAGTTTTAATAATGTATGTAAATTGCTAACAAACTAAATTTCTATTTAGATCCAATCTTATGCTAAGTACTGGTCGGACAACTCAAACAACTCAACTCAAAAATTTTCCAACTGTGGTAGCCCTGATCTGGACCCTTTTTATTACAAATTGACCCTTTTATTAGTCATGTTTTGCTACACAATAAAGCCCAACATTAATTTTCTTAAGACCTCATTGGTATGTGATAAGGCCAAATTTTAATATGGTCATTGGCCAGTTTTATCTCAGACGAGCTTGAAAAAGATATAAAGATTTAATAAATTATTACTTCTCGAAGTCTTCATGTATTTCGAGATCTCAACCTTAACAAAACCAGTAGTAAAAACCACTGCTGACCACAGGATTAAGTGATTTTCCGTGGCGTTCTAGTAGTTGAGATTGGAGTGCCGACTACTGAAACATTTAAAAATTTTTCGTTCCTATTGCCGGGATCGCTTAAAATTAGAGAAAAATATTGTATATTCAGCTCTTTCGCTTTTATAGCTATTTTCCAACAGTTTTCTACCTTTAGAAAATATTTCCGATTGAAAATGATTGATTATTTTAAAGTAATTATTGACATTATTAATTCGGCATTGCCAATATTTTCTTTTTTTTTTAAACAAGCACTTCCATAAAAACCGAAAGGCTGTAACTAATTAGAGGAAAATACTGTCAAAAATACTTATCTAAGCTAAAATTGTTTTTAACATATAGAAATCTGAGATTATTTATAAATTTTATATAGTTTTACTTTACAACATAATTACTTCTATTCTTAGTTATTTAAGTATAAATAAAAAATTGCCGACTACTAGTACATGCCGACCTTAGGTGTACTCACCCTATAAGGATATAGAAAATAACTTAAAAGGAAATAATATTTCTATGGAATTTTCATGTCTGAAATTTTTTTTATAGTTTTACATAGTTGGTGTTAAAAAAATTTACTTTAATATTTTTACGTTTGCTGAGAAATTTTATTGAAAAAATATCCTTATTTAACTTTCATAACGTCTTGGGGCAATTTTGACACATTTTGAAAGAAAACTCCGGTATTCTCCGAAAATGTGTGATATATTAAATGAATATTTTTTGATTTTTATTTAATCTTCGTCAGATTATATGGTAAAATATTGGATTGCTGAATTTAAACGGGGCCGAACAAGCACTGCAACAATACCATCAACAGGAAGGCCAGAAGAGGTGGTTACTAAAGAAAATATGATCGCCGAGTCAAAATCCGTGAGATTGCTGAAATGGTAAACATATCATGTGAACGTATGTTCAACATTTTGCATGAACATTTGCATATGCAAAAGTTATCGGCAAGATGGGCGCCGCGTTTGCTCAGTGTTGAACAAACACGAGTTCGACAGATCACTCCACAGCAGTGTTTGGACATGATAAAGCATAATCCTACTGATTTTTGGCGTAGATTAATAACTGTTGATGAAATTTGGCTGAACTACTACACACCTGAAGCCAAAAATCAATCGAAGAAATGGGTGGAAGCTGGTGGAATTGCTCCGAAGAAGGCGAAGATAGCGAAGTCGGCTGGCAAGGTTATGGCCACTGTATTTTGGCATGCACACGGAATATTGCTCATCGATTATCTTGAAAAGGGATCCACAATCACAGGAAAGTACTATCGTGCATTATTGAATCAATCGGTTGATGCAATCAAGGAAAAACGACCACATTTAAACAAGAAGAAAGTACTCTTTCTTCAAGACAATGCACCGGTTCACACAGCATTAGATACGATGCTAAAACTACGATAAATTCACTTCGAATTGGTTGATCATCCACCTTATAGTCCAGATTTAGCCCCTAGTGACTTTTTCCTGTTTCCAAACTTGAAAAAATGGCTCGCAGGAGAAAGATTCATCTCAAACGAAGAAGTGATTACCGAAACTAATGCGTATTTTGAGGAGTTCCCAAAATCGTATTATTCAGATGGTATAAAAAAGTTGGAAAATCGTCTTACTAAGTCTATTGAGCTAAAACGAGACTATGTTGAGAAATGAATGGTTTTTGAAAAAAAAAAAAAATGTTTTTATCTACTTAGGTAGCTTCAATATCAATCCGCCCTCGTATATATGTAAGACAAAATTCTACAATTTAATAACAAATTCAAACCATCTGAAAATATTAACCGTGAAGCAGCTTTATTACGTGAAATAATAATTTCCTCTGCCAATAAATCCATTCCATAATCTTCCAATACTTTAAAATTGCAGCTATTATTTCAGTTATTAAGCCTGGTAAACCAATCGACAACCTTGATTGCTTTCGCCCCATTTCATTGTTACCATGCTTAGCAAAAACATTGGAGAAGATATCTAGGCGACTCATATGGTTTATTAAGAAACACAAACTTTTGTCCACAAGCCAAGTTGATTTTCAAATGAATTTAAGTACAGTAGATGCCTTGTTATATTTGAATGATATAATAAATAAAAATCGCTCAACCAGAAATCACACCTCAATCCGCTCAATTGACTTCATTAAAGCTTTCGATAGGATCGGGGCACACGTTTTACTTCAAAAGCTTACGGATTAGTCAATTGGTCCGAAATTAATATACTTCATAAAATCATTCTTATCACACAGAAAGATTGCTGTCAAAGTTAATGACACTCAGTCCGAAATCTTTCCTCTACACAATGGCATGTACATACTAACAGACACCTGAGATTGAATAACAGCATTATTCTCCCTAAAATTGACTATGGTCTTGCAATATACAGCACAGCAACAAGATCCGGACTAATGCCTTTAGAAAAAATTTTTAACGCTGCTATCATATCGAGCCTTCGAACTTATAGAACAACACCAATCAAAAGGGGGGGTAAGCTTGTTCATGCCGCAAAACCTCCTTGATCGCCTAATATACAAAAGTTTATGCCTTACTTCTCTTTTATTAGAGCCACTTATATCCCAAATATATAAAAGAAAAACGGAACTAAAGTATCCTTCTAATCTGTATACTACTTATAAAAAAACACAAAAGTTCTACTTCCAAAAAACTAGTCCACTAAAAGAAAATTACCCTCCATGGCATTTGAATCGAGATGTTTTCATAAAAGATCTTATATCTTTTGACAAAGCTAACTCTTCTCCTGCACTATTAAAACATCATTTCGAACTCTTTCTCACGAAATTCGAAAACAGTAATTGGTTCCCTCTTTTTACGGATGGATCAAAATCAAATACAAACGTCGGCTTTGCTGTAGTCGGGGAAAACACACCAGTACTCCTTAATGAAATTATGCCTTTAAATACATCAGTATTTGAGTCTGAGGCAGAAGCAATTTTATCTGCTCTGAAATTCTGCAAGTCATCCTCAAATAATTACATCATTTGTACTGATAGCCGTTCAATTTTTGATGCAGCACGTAACCCTAGAGATAGAGATGAAACAATTTCCCATATCCGGCAATTTCTTATACTTTTATGTGCGAAAATTAAACCGATGTGGGTACCAGCCAACGTAGGTATACCGGGAAATGAACTAGCCGATAAAGAAGTCAAATCCGCTCACACCTACCTTTCGTTCCTATTTATTCCTTAAAGTAGAAATTACTTATCTTGGATATCCTACAATCACGTGTAAAGAAAAACCAACCCTGACAAAACTCCAATCCGTCTTCCTACATCAACCTAACTGTCATAAGAATAGATGCTTTTCAAGACTGAGACTAACCCACACAAAAATAACACACCACCACCTAATTTCAAAAGAATGGGAACCGATATACTGCTTCTGAAATAAAGCTACATTTTCAACAATTCACCTCCTAAAAGACTGTCGATTTCTAGACCATGCACGTATAACGCTTTGTGGCCCATCAGTGATGAATATTAAGTATATATACAAATTCCTTATAAATTTAAAAATAGCAAATAAAATCTAGTTTAGCTTAAATTACATATAGTCGTTAGCCGATAGCCATTCGATGCTAGTGCTTTCTTTTTTCTTCTCTAGTTTATTGTAATTTTAATTATAATAAATTTAAATAAATAAATAAATTTAGAAACTTGTTTTTTAATTCAGTTTTTTTTATATAGGGTCCGCCAAATAATTTTTTTTTTTTTTTTTGAAAAAGCTATAAAAAAACTACTGAATATTTCCTCAAATTTCTTTTTTTATTTAAAAGTACAATCCTTTCGGTTAATAATGGAAAATAATTTCATTCAAATGGCTGCCTTGGCTGGCCATGCAGTAGCCTAAACGATCGGTCCAATTTTTAAGCACATTATCGATTGTGTGCAGCTGTATTTCACCAATGGCTTCACCAATATTATACTTTAAAGCGTCAATTGCTTCTGGCTTGTTGGCGTAACACATATCTTTGACGGCATCCCACAAATAATAGTCCAACGGTGTCAAATCACAGCTCCGAGGTGGCAAAACGACATCAGCTCTGCGGCTGATAATGCGATCTTCAAAAACAGGGCGCAACACATCGAGTGTAGCTTCGGCTGTATGGCACGTAGCGCCGTCCTGTTGAAACCAAATGTTGCTTATATCCTTCTCTTCACTTTTTGTGAAAAAAAATTCGTTCAATATGGCCTGATAACGATCGCCATTGACTGTAACGGCCACTCCTTGCTCATTATCGAAGAAAAATAGCCCAATTATGCCTCTGGACCAAAATCCGCACCAAACAGTGACTTGTCTTGGGCGTATCGGCTTTTCAATGTATGCGTGCGGGTTTTCTGTGCCCCAAATGCGACAATTTTGCTTGTTTACATACCCACCAAGATCGAAATGAGCTTCATCTGAAAAGATTGTTTTTTTTCATTCTGCAACATTACCATGATTTTCAAAGTAATGTCGCAATATTTCACAGCGTTGTTCAAGCGTATACACAACCATATTCGTTCAGCGGAAGGATAAAATTAATTATCTGTCAAATCAGACATGAGCTAAGTTTTACCATTCACGAAATAAGCACTTGAAAAAAAATTAGATAGCGGACTCTTTACTTGTTTTTCTTTATGTAAATTATTCTACTATTTTTGCTAAAAAATCTAAACAAAAGCAGAGCAATTATAGTCTTTATTTTGTGTGTCTTTATTTATGGTTAATTTTACAATAAACACATGTGAGGCCTTAATTAAAATTTATAACACTGGTAGTTTTCTCCCTTACGCTTTTATCTCTCTCTCTCACTCTCACTTTCGCTCTTTCTTTCTTTAACACTTACATATAAACAACAACTAACTCAAAACCAAATTAACCACATAACATAGATGAGACAAAATCAAGTGTTTTAGAGAAGTGAAACATCACGTATGAGTGATTTTAATTATAATATTAATAAATTACTCATACGTTCAGTATTAAACACTATGGTGCATGAGAATGGATTGGTATGGATAGATGAATGGTTTTTTTTATCCAAGTCATATAGACTTTGTATGTGAGGAGTCATACCCAGTTATTCAATTTCGCCCATATTTCGACAGATGATGTGTATTGACTACGAAGTTATTTAGAACAAATTCAGAACCTTCCACTCTTACCGTTCTATGGGAGATGCCACTCTAATTTATTCAATTTCGCCGAATTTTTTCTCAAGTTATTTGAGTCAAATTCCAAAATTCTTACTGTAGGGTCGGTAATGTAAAAGTTTAAATTTAAAAATGTGATATAACAAAAACGGTTTGAAATTTTGCCATTTTTTCGTTTTTTTTTTTTTTTTTTTTTTTTTTTTTTGTTGTGAAGTATAATTGTTTCGGTTAGAAATAAAATATTATTTCATTCATATGCCGGCCGCGGCTGTCCTCAGAGTACCCCATTCGATCGGACCAATTTTCGAGAACTTTTTCGAGTGTATTTGGTCGTATCTCGGCAATGGCATCAAGAATGTTGGCCTTCAAACGAGTAATTGTCTATGGTTTGTCGGTATAGCACTAGTATCTACTGCGCCCTACAGAAAATAGTCCAACGATGTCAAATCCCAGCTGTTTAGCGGCCAAGTGACATCACCATTTCGGCTAAAATTAAATATTTGACGCAATAAATCGATTGTGGTATGAGACGTGTGGAAAGTTGCACCATCCTGTTGACAGCAAACATCGTTCACATAAATACCATGACTTGCGGGCACATACAAATTGGTTATCATGGTGCGATAAATGTCTCCATTGACCGTACTGGTTGCGTCAATGATGCCTCCGCTCCACAAGACGCACCAAACAGTCACTCGTAATGGGTGCATTGGCTTCTGTCAGTAAGACCACCTTCGGGATTTCTGAGCCTAAAACATGGCAATTTTGCTTATTAACGTACCCACTAAGATGAATATGAAATTCATCTGAAAAGGCGATTTTTTTTTTTTTTTGCAATATCGACATCATCCTGCAGTTTCTTGTTGGCCCAAATCTTGTTCCACTGGGAACATTGGAATGCTTAAATGGGAATTCGCCACATTAGAGCGGCGATTAGTCAGCAATTTGGGCATCGCTCTGAGGTTCTCAAGTATGTCAGGCCGGACTTGTAACTTTTTACGGAATTTCTTAAGGGCAACTGTTAACTAAGAGCTAGGGATTTAGATTATTCGACTTTTTTCAAAAACCGTTTATTCGAAAATTTACAATTAAAAAACCGGATTTTGGTTAAAAATTATTTAAATAACTGGTTCTTTTATTAAACTAAAATTCTTTTTAATTCTTGTTGCATTCACGAATAAAGTTAATAAATTTTTCTCCCATGTTGTATGATAGCTTCTAGCAAGTATGTTAGAACAACGTTCGGGTTTTTATACCCTTAAAGAACATTTTTTCCTCTACAATACAACGTCCTTATATATCATCCAATGATTTATTTTTACAGCGTGTTTTGTAAGTGTTTAATTTGCCAGCGCCTAGAGATTAATTGGTATGGAATCAAGTTTTCATTGCTACACAATGGTGGTAATCTTATAGACATATTTAAGGTGGTTAATAATTCCTGGTGTTGAAGAGCATTTTTCGAAAATTACTTAGGAACATTCAATATATCTAAACTTATCCTTTCCATTGCTTGCCATATATTTTACACTTCAGAGGACATCTGTAGAAAAATAAATGCATGCACTACGTAAAGGGTCCGCCAAATAATTTTTCTTTTTTGAAAATGCTATAAAAAAAAACTACTGAATATTTTCTCAAATTTCTTTTTTTATTTGACAGTACAATCCTTCCGGTAATAATGGAAAATAATTTCATTGAAATGGCTGCCTCGGTTGGCCATGCAGTAACCTACACGATCGGTCCAATTTTTAAGCACATTATCGATTGTGTGCAGCTGTATTTCACCAATGGCTTCACGAATATTGTTCTTTAAAGCGTCAATTGTCTCTGGCTTCTTGGCGTAACACTTATCTTTGACAGCACCCCACAAATAATATTCCAACAGTGTCAAATCGCAGCTCCGAGGTGGCAAACGATATCAGCACTGCGGCTGATAATGCGATCTTCAAAAACAGGGCGCAAAACATCGAGTGTAGCTTCGGTTGTGTGGCACGTAGCGCCGTCCTGTTGAAACCAAATGTTGCTAATATCCTCCTCTTCAATTTTTGTGAACAAAAATTCGTTCAACATGGCCCGATAACGATCGCCAGTGACTATAACAGCCACTCCTTGCTCATTATCGAAGAAAAATAGCCCAATTATGCCTCTGGACCAAAATCCGCACCAAACAGTGACTCGTCTTGGGTGTATCGGCTTTTCAATGTGTGCGTGCGGGTTTTCTGTGTCACAAATGCGACAATTTTTCTTGTTTACATACCCGCCAAGATCAGAATGGCCTTCTTCTTAAAAGATGATTTTATTTGGCAAAATCGGCAAAGTAATGTCGCTATATTACCCAGCGTTGTTCAGGCGTATACACAACCATATGCGTTCAGCGGAAGGGTAAACTAATTATCTGTCAAATCAGACATGATCTAAGTGTTACCATTCACGAAATAAGCACTAGTTGAAAAAAAAAACGTTAGATGGCGGACACTTTATTTAATAGTGTGTGCTACTGTAGTATGTTAGGTAAGACACTCACCTACCAACCAAGAAGTTTCTTGGTTCCTCCCAGGCCACACCATCAGATAATATTCTACAGCGGTATCACCTCACAACATTGCTAGCTACTGGTTATGTGCATTTATGCTGTGAAAACTTGCACTAATTAATACATTTGCCGCATGAAGCCGGCGCTTGTAAGTCCCTTTCAATGAGTCTAGTTGATCATCATTCTCCATATATAAAAAAATTAATATTTATGAAAATGAGAAAAAGGTTTTGGTGTTCAAGTGTTTATATCTTTTCGCTCTATCACGGTTTTCCCGTTCTTTACGAAACGTTCAAGGTTGTCACATACATAAAAATAAGACGCTAAATATTAAATTTAGAAAAATGCTTAAATGATGAACATATTTGCGATAAGATATATAAAAACATAAAAATTATACATATTTAAATAAATTAACCGGTATTCGAAAAATGGTCGTATTAAAAAAACCATATTCGACAAAACCAAAAAAAAAAAAGTTAAAACTGGTCGAATAATAACCGTTCGATCTCCCTACTAAAAGCGCATCAGATGAATATGGCGATCTGAGATTTGTATGTCTGTAGGCTGTACTCACAGTCATTAGAGACAGCGAAACACAAATTGTGTGAATGTGGTGTTATTGTGTTAAGTTTAGGTGGAAATGTTTAGGTTGACATAGGATCTCAATGGGTGACATATCCACCTATGATGCTGCTGGTGTAATTAGGAAGGCAGATTTCTGAATAAATTATATATAGGAAGGGGCACAATATATCCCAAGGGTCACAGTGTCCTGCAATAATGTCCGGTCGATATGATGTTAATTATGCTGTAAATATTAGATAATTTTCCGTTAAAAATAGACAAAGTTGTACTTTTTGTACAGAATTGGTTTATTTGATATTTTTTAGAGTCTTTAATGGAAATTCTTTGTTCGGATTGGTTTTCATTTTGTATTTTACTATAAATAATATTTAAAGGAGTACAAATGATAAAATAGCGTTATTTCTTGTATGAAAAGAGTGCTTCGAACTTTTTTCTTTAGTTCCACAGTAAGTCTTTTCAATAGTTTCTGCGTTCATTATTTTTATAATTATTTATTAATTTTCACTTTTAGCTTCTAAAAGAGTATTTTTAAGTGGTGGTTTTATAAGGTTTGTAACCAGAATACATCTTTTTGTACCTGTTGAAGTACTCAAAAGAATTTTTTATTTACGCTGTGATAAGAAAGAGATTGTTATTATTACTTTGGTATTATTGTTTGTCGTTATCTATTCGTTACGTATTTCTGTTTTTTCAACAGTCATGCAGCTTGCTTACTAAAGACAGGATCGGTGTAAGAACAGGGTTTACTTTTGCTGCTTTAATAAATTTCTATACGTTGTAAAAAAGGAATAAAACAAAATTATTGTACGAATATACATATATAAATTGTAATTCACAGTATATTAGGAAGATTGAACGGTTATTATTCGATCGGTTCTAACGGGTTTTTTGGTTTTGTCGAATATGGTTTTTTAAAAATGTATATTTTTCGAATACCGAATAAACCGATTATTTTAACATGAATAACCGGTTAAATTAAATATGTATAATAAATTAAATATGTATGATAAGTTTTTATATTTTTTATTGCAAATATGCTCATTGTTTAAGTACTTCTCTTAATTAAATATATATATATCGTCTTAATTATATATAAAGGCTCCACCATCTAACGTTTTTTTTCAACTACAACAAAAAGAAATTTGAGAAAATATTTAGTAGTTTTTTTATAGCATTTAAAAAAAAATGTATTTGGCGGACCCTTTATATGACGAACACAAAACAAAAACACGACAAATGCAGGCTTCGAATGGCAGGTGTAATAGTTAGTGCAGTTTTACACATTGTAAGTGCTCATAACCGGTCGATAGTAATGTTGTTGAGTTAATACCGCTATTGAAAATAGTCAGATGGTATAGGCTGGGATTGAACCCAGGACTTCTCGGTTGGTCTCTTACCTAACATACCATGCATAACATGAATGTATAAAATACCACAGAGTCACATACTATTAAATAGATGGTACATGCATTTATGTCTCTACTGATGTCCTCCATGTCTATAATAATGATGTTATTGTGAAGCAAGCAAGACTTGATTATATAAACTAAGTAGTCTATAGGCGCTGGCAAATAAAAATCTTACAAAATACGCTGTAAAAAATAAATCTCTTAATGAAATATTAGGACGTTGTGTGGTCGAGGAAGAAATGTTCGTTAAGGCGTAAAAAAGACGAACGTTGTTCTAGCATACTTGCTAAAAGCTACAACATTGGGTAATGATTTATCAACTTAATATGTAAATCCAACAAGAATTGAGAAGAATTTTATTTTGATATAAGACCAGTTTATTAAAAATTTTAACTTTTCGAATTATTCGAAAACCGGTTTTTGAAAAAAGTCGAATAATCGATCTCCCTGCAGGACATGCAACCGCAATCTTTGTTTTGCTCCTTTTTAATTATTTTTCAATTTCACTCTCAATGTGTTTTTTTTTTCGAATTTCCAAACATTTCACTAAGCCTTTGAAATTGCAAATGGCATCAGCTGAAAAATTTGATTTGTTAAGTTTTATTGTCGATAAAAGAATAAGAAGGAAAATCGTAACAGAGGAGAAAAAAAAACCAGAAAAAAAGAGGAAATGCACTCATTCTTGGGTGCAAAGTGGAAAAAAAACTCGTTCAACTATTTTTTTCTGCCGCTTGATTTTGTTCTATTGAAGTTGGCTTTTAAAACCAATGTTTTAAATTAAAAGGTGTTGTTTGTTTCATTATATTTTAGTTTGATGAATTTAGATCCTTTTACAAGCAGTGAAATTGGATTATTTGAGATTTTCTTTTATCTGTATCTGTATTTTTAATTTCTTTAGGTTTAATCATAGAATTTTAAATTTATTTTACGTTTTGTAGTTTCTCTTTACGCTGCACTTTTTATCATTTTCTTAATACCACCTTTACTGACAGGCTTTTAGTATAAATTACACAGAAATGCACTTCTCTGTAAAAGTTTCTGAGCAATAATTATCTGGGCAGCAAGTTATTTATGGTTTTTAATCTTCATTTTCATTTAGTAAATTAATGATGGATTTCTCTGGTGGCTTAAAAAACTTACAACTATTTTTCAAAGGCACTTACATTGATAAAGTTTTAAAAGCTATTAATTTAATGGATTTTATCGGAAAAAAAAGGGTACGCCGTCTAACGTTTTTTTTTTCAACTAGTGCTTATTTCGTGAATGGTAACACTTAGCTCATGTCTGATTTGACAGATAATTAGTTTTATTCTTCCGCCAAATATGGTTATGTATACGCTTGAACAACGCTGGGAATCTGGGCCTGCGATCGACTTACAGAAGATACCGATTTTGCCAAAAAAAATCATCTTTTCAGATAAAGCTCATTTTGATCTTGGCAGGTATGTAAATAGGCAAAATTGTCGCATTTGGGGCACAGAAAACCCGCACGCATACATTGGAAAGCCGATACACCCAAGACGAGTCACTGTTTGGTACGAATTTCGGTCCAGAGATATAATTGGGCTATTTTTCTTCGAAAATGAGCAAGAAGTGGCCGTTACAGTCAATGGCGATCGTTATCGGGCCATGTTGTAAATTCGTTCAACATGTTCACAAAAATTGAAGAGGAGGATATTAGCAACATTTGGTTTCAGCAGGACGGCACTACGTGCCACACAGCCGAGGCTACACTCGATGTTTTGCGCCCTGTTTTTGAAGATCGCATTATCAGCCGCAGAGCTGATGTCGTTTGGCCATATCGGAGCTCGATTTGACACCGTTGGACTATTATTTGTGGGGTGCCGTCAAAGATAAGTGTTACGCCAACAAGCCAGAGACAATTGACGCTTTAAGGGACAATATTCGTGAAGCCATTGGTGAAATACAGCTGCACACAATCGATGATGTTCTTAAAAATTGGATCGATCCTGTAGGCTACTGCATGGCCAGCCGAGGCAGCTATTTGAATGAAATTATTTTCCATTATTAACCGGAAGGGATTGTAATTTCAAATAAAAAAAAGGAATTTTAGAAAATATTCAGTAGTTTTTTTATAGCATTTTCAAAAAAATTTATATGGCTAAAACCCGGAGTGCTTTGCTACCCCTATCCCTGATATTTTCTTTATTATCATAGTCATAATTTTTAGCTTATTTTTTCCATTTTGGCCCCACTGACATCTTAAATATTTGACCTTAATATTTCAGATAGCCTTTAGTTACTTTCAGAAAGACACTAAAAATTTCAAGATAATCGGTTCTGCTTTTAGAAACTTTTATTACCACCGTTCTCAAGATATACAAAATTAATACTTAATTTTTATGGGAGGTACCACGCGCACTTGGAGACTCGTTCTCTTACTTTTTTTAAGATATAGACAAATAAATATTACCTTTGTATGGGCGTGGCACCCCTCAGTTAGAATTTTTTAAATTTATGTAGACTACAGTAGTTTTAAGACATACAGAGAGATACTGTAAGTAATTCAAGAAAATCGGTTCAGCCGTTCAGCTGCCTATAAGGCACAACAAACAAACAAATATACATATAAACATTAATTTTTATATATAAGATTATTATAACACAAAAACAAATACATATGGTTTTCGAAACTTTTTGATTATCAATACTTTTATATGCCAATCAATCGCCAAATGAAGCGTCTTTAGTAGTTCAAAGAGAGTTAGATATATTACAACAGTGGTTAAACAAAAGGAAAATTGAAATTAACATAAATAAGTGTAATCATGTCAGATTTACGTTAAGAAGGGAAGAGTGTCCTACATTATATATTAATGGATTTGCGCTGCCAAAAACCGATACGGTAAAATACCTGCACCTTGACAAAAGAATGACATGGAAAAGACATATTATGGCAAAGAGAGAACATCTTAATGTAAAAACAAAGAGAATGTACTGGTTACTAGGTCCAAAATCAGAACTTAGTCTAGAAAATAAATTAAAAATATACAAGGCTTTACTAAAACCTATATGGACGTATGGCATTCAACTATGGGGAACCTCAAGCCATTCAAACATAGAAATTTTGCAAAGGTTTCAACCAAAAGCTCTTAGAACGATTGTCAATGCTCCGTGGTTTGTAACTAACAAACAAATTCACAAAGATCTCAAAATTCCTTTAGTCAGTAGTGAAATAAATAGATTTAGTCAGAGGTACTTAGATCGCCTTAGTAACCACCGTAATATTCTTGCAATAACCCTATTAGATGATACAGAAGAAGTTAGAAGACTGAAAAGAGCTCATATATTAGATTTACCATTCAGGATTTTATAGTTTTAATGCCCAATTTAAATAATAATATTATAGTATAATATTAAATTTAGTTTATTAAGCTTGCTGAAGTTTAATAGCATAGGTTAGGCTACTTTGTTATCATATTCAGTTATTATTGTTAAAATAGTTGTAAATAAATAATTGGAGAAAAAAAATACTTTTTAACATTGTGGTGGGTGGGCCTTTTAAAAGTTTAAAGTTAAAAATGCAATAAAACAAACACGATTTGAAATTTTGCCAAAAACTTTTTTTTTGCTGTGAAGTACAATTGTTCCGGTTAGAAATTAAATATTATTTCATTCATATGGCTGCCGCGGCTGGCCACACAGTATAACATTCGATCGGACTAATTTTCGAGTGTATGGGGTCGTATCTCGACAATGGTATCTCGAACGTAGGCCTTCAAATGCTCAATTGTCTCTAGTTGGCCGGCATAACACTTGTCTTTAACGGCGCCCCACAGCAAAAAGTACAAATTTGTCAAATCGCAGCTTCTTGATGGCCAACTAATATCGCCATTTCAGTTAATTAAACGGCCATCAAACGTTTGACGCAATAAATCGATTGTGGCATGAGATGCGTGGCAAATTGCACCATCCTGTTGAAACAACGTATTTACATCAATACCATGAAAAGCGGGCACAAAAAAATCGTGGTCCTCATTTTCAAGGAAATATGGGCCAGTGATGCCTCCTCTCCGCAAGCCGCATAATGGATGCATTAGCTTTGGTATGACCACGTATAAGTTTTTTTAGCCCTAAATACGGCAATTTTGCTTATTAGCGTACCCACCAAGATGAAAATGAGCTTTGTTTTGTCTTTGTCCCAACGTTGCTGAAGCTTAAATCGACTCACTTCGTTCAGTGGAGATAACATACTGTTACGAAAATAAAAAAGAATACCTAAAAGGAAAATACAACACATCAGCGCCTTTAAAACGGTATTGTGGGATTTTCGTATAGTTGGTATTAATGTGTCACACTGTCAATGCCCTACTTATTTGTGTATTTGTCAGCACTAGCAATTCGTGTGATGAACATTCGGAAATATTTAAATTGTATATAAGATATAGTTATCGCTTTGCTATCATAAAATAAAGTCGTATTTAAGCATAAATAAAAGTGTTGTATAAAAGAATATTAAGCTGCTGTATTAAGATAAACTGTACGGAAGATATAGTGAGTAAATAAAAACTGTTAACAACAAAAAAGTAGTGTTTATTTTATTTTGGCGCAATTAAAAAGCACTCAAGCGTTTTAAAAAGGCTAAGACATAACATAAGTATTGCCATATTCGATACAACAGCTGGTTCAAATTTAAACCGATAGATGGCCCACCCGATATAAGCTTTTTTATTTCTTTCATCAATTTTTGTATAAAACAGATATTGAGAGATAATTTGTTTGTATTTCGCAACAAGCGTAAAAAATATATGTGCAATTTTCCTTAAAAAGAAAATATTTCATTATTAAATTTTTATACAAATATTTTAAATGGATTTTCAACCGTTATGGTATATAAGAGAAAAAAATATTTTATATATTTTTTAAAACCGAACAGTACCCTCATTTGTTTGAATTCTTTTCACGCTCACTCGTTTACATATGCCATAGGATTCTTTTATTTTAATGTTCTTTTGTTTAATAACAAATAATTTCAGATATTTACGTCAACATTATTACAAAAATAAGGTAAAAGCGTCACGTGTCTTCAAATTGGATGGAAATATTATTACCATGTTTATGAAGACTATTTTCACAAGAATAAAATAAATACTATAAGGCAAACAAAAAGGGCAGGTAAATAAAATACATAGTGGCTGATGAAACACGCTACTACCAAAATAAAATGTAATAACTTTTTTCTAATTGAGTTATCCACCATATTTTATATTTGAATTTTAAATAGTTTTCTAAATGCAAAATTTTAAAGTTCAAACTCGTATTTGGATTGTGTGCTGCTATTCCGCACTTGATTTAATAATTTCCTTTCATTGAGAGTTTCGGTTCACTTCCCAACTTTTGACTCTAATCCACAATTTCTTCAAGAGAGAAAATTGCGCACAGGTCGACCTACAGTGTGGTGTAGAGTTACATCAGGCTGTGTTGGCGGTCTCACTGTAACTATAAGTGCAGATCGTTAGTTAAAAATGTGAAAGAACTTTTTTTTTAATGCTCCAAAAGATAATTCCTTTCAATTTTGTGTGACTTCAACAATATGGGACGAATTCACACTTTGGCAGGCCCGTTATGGCAGAATTACACCGAAAGTTCCAAAATAAATTTTTTTTGTAAAAACAATTCTGTGGCCTTCATGGTGTTTGTATCAAAGTGCAGCAAATTTTTTCAGAAAATTTATTAATCGAAATCAAATTTATACTAAAAACAGTTGCTTCAATTTGACATTAAATCTGCAGTCAGTCGTGAAAAGCTTTTTGTTTAGATATCACACATGCGCCTCTCAGTGTGGGTACCATTTAAAATAAAATAAAAATCAATTATTATTAATACAACATAAAAAGAAAATATTTGAGTTTCTTTATGTACCAAAATTCATCAGCCACCCTATATTTTAAATTATTAAAGAAAAAATGTATGTACAAATAAAAACACCAGAACTAAAAATAATTTTCATTAAAAATTAATATTTTTCAGCAAATTGTTTAAATTTGTAAATATTTTATTAAATATAATAGGGGAAATCACTCTTTGTTGTCAGTTTGCAATTTACTACATACGCTCTGAATTTCAGCAACAAAGATTGATTTTTTTATGGAAACTTTAGCATGTGTGTGAAGATAAATTTAAATTTTTAGCCGATGCACTTCTGTTAAATTGTGTCTTGGCTATAACAGAGGACTGTTATGTTATTAAAAGAGTGATGTAAAATATAAAACTGCAAAAATGTTAGAAAACATTTAAAAATATAAAATGTATTGCACAAACAAATTTATTTATTTTAATTAAATTATAAGAACTTATAGAATAAGACTAATTTTTCTCTTAGAGATATTTTAATTTGATAAAATTGTCATTTTGTAAAGCATAACAGAACTGAAATTATTTAAGCAGGCTGGTGGGGATGGAGGGGGAAAAACAAACTGTTGCTAAAACGTCCGAAAATTTTCATCTGCCCTCATATCACCATTTTTGAGAAAAAGGATCCTTATCCTGGAAAGGCCTAAGAGGGACTTTTTTGGAAAAAACGCTATAACTTTTGAAAAAACAAACTGTAAGACATAGTGGAAAGTGTTTACTTATCGGGAGGACTTCCTGAACAACGTCCGAAAAATTTCATCCGCCCACATATCACCATTTTTGAGAAAAAGGATCTATATCCTGGTAAGGCATAAAATGACATTTTTACGAAAAAACACCATAACTTTTGAAAAAACAAACTGTTAGACATAATGGAGGGCGTTTATTTATCGGGAGAACTTCCTGAACAACGTCCGAAAAATTTCATCTGCCCACATATCACCATTTTTAAGAAAAAGTATCAATATCCTGGAAAGACCCAAAATTGACTTTTTTGGAAAACACACTATAACATTTGAAAAAACAAACTGTTAGACATAGTGGAGGGCGTTTATTGATCGGAAGGAGTCCCTAAATAACGTCCGAAAAATTTCATCCGCCCACATATCACCATTTTTAAGCAAAAGGATCTTTATCCTGGTAAGGACTAAAATGACATTTTTACAAAAAAACGCTATAACTTTTCAAAAAACAAACTGTTAGACGTAATGGAGGGCGTTTATTGATTGGGACGACTTACTGAACAAAGTCCGAAAAATTTCATCTGCCCACATATCACCATTTTTGAGAAAAAAGATCCTAATCCTGGAAAGGACCAAGAGGGACTTTTTAGGAAAAAACGCTATAACTTTTGAAAAAACAAACTATTGGACATAGTGGAGGGCGTTTATTTATAGGGAGGACTTTCTGAACAACGTCCGAAAAATTTCATCTGCCCACATATCACCATTTTTGAGAAAAAGGATCCTTATCCTGGAAAGGCCCAAGAGGGACTTTTTTTAATAAAACGCTATAACTTTTGAAAAAACAAACTGTTAGACATAGTGAAGGACGTTTATTGATCGGAAGGAGTCCCTTAACAACGTCCGAAAAATTTCATCTGCCCACATATCACCAGCTTTAAGAAAAAGAATCCTTATCCTGGAAAGGCCCAAGAGGGACTTTTTTGGAAAAAACGCTATAACTTTTGAAAAAACAAACTGTTAGACATAGTGGTGGGCGTTTATTTATCGGGAGGACTTCCTGAACAATGTCCGAAAAATTTCATCCGCCCACATATCACCATTTTTGAGAAAAAGGATCCTTAACCTGGAAAGGCCCAAGATGGACTTTTTTGGAAAAATCGCTATATTTTTGGAAAAAACAAACTGTTAGACATAGTGGTGGGCGTTTATTGATCGGAAGGAGTCCCTTAACAACGTCCGAAAAATTTCATCTGCCCACATATCACCAGCTTTAAGAAAAATAATCCTTATCCTGGAAAGGCCCAAGAGGGACTTTTTTGGAAAAAACGCTATAACTTTTGAAAAAACAAGCTGTTAGACATAGTGGTGGGCGTTTATTTATCGGGAGGACTTCCTGAACAATGTCCGAAAAATTTCATCCGCCCACATATCACCATTTTTGAGAAAAAGGATCCTTATCCTGGAAAGGCCCAAGATGGACTTTTTTGGAAAAATCGCTATATTTTTGGAAAAAACAAACTGTTAGACATAGTGGTGGGCGTTTATTTATCGGGAGGACTTCCTAAACAACGTCCGAAAAATTTCATCCGCCCACATATCACCATTTTTGAGAAGAAGGATCCTTATCCTGGCAAGGCATAAAATGACATTTTTACGAAAAAATACCATAACTTTTGAAAAAACTGTTAGACATAGTGGAGGGCGTTTATTTATCGGGAGGACTTCCTGCACAACGTCCACAAAATTTCATCCGCCCACATATCACCATTTTTGAGAAAAAGGATCCTTATCCTGGAAAGGCCCAAAATGGACTTTTTTGGAAAATGCGCTATATTTTTGGAAGAAACAAACTGTTAGACATAGTGGAGGGCGTTTATTTATCGGGAGGACTTCCTGCACAACGTCCACAAAATTTCATCCGCCCACATATCACCATTTTTGAGAAAAAGGATCCTTATCCTGGAAAGGCCCAAAATGGACTTTTTTGGAAAATGCGCTATATTTTTGGAAAAAACAAACTGTTAGACATAGTGGAGGGCGTTTATTTATCGGGAGGACTTCCTAAACAACGTCCGAAAAATTTCATCCGCCCACATATCACCATTTTTAAGCAAAAGGATCTTTATCCTGGTAAGGACTAAAATGACATTTTTACGAAAAAACGCTATAACTTTTCAAAAAACAAACTGTTAGACGTAGTGGTGGGCGTTTATTGATCGGGACGACTTACAGAACAAAGTCCGAAAAATTTCATCTGCCCACATATCACCATTTTTGAGAAAAAGGATCCTTATCCTGGAAAGGCCCAAGAGGGACTTTTTTGGAAAAAACGCTATAACTTTTGAAAAAACAAACTGTTAGACATAGTGGAGAGCGTTTATTTATCGAGAGGACTTCCTGAACAACGTCCAAAAAATTTCATCCGCCCACATATCACCATTTTTGAGAAAAAGGATCCTTATCCTGGAAAGGCCCAAAATGGACTTTTTTTGGAAAAAGCGCTATATTTTTGGAAAAAACAAACTGTTAGATATAGTGGAGGGCGTTTATTTATCGGGAGGACTTCCTAAGCAACGTCCGAAAAATTTCATCTGCCCACATATCACCATTTTTGAGAAGAAAGATCCTTATCCTGGCAAGGCATAAAATGACATTTTTACGAAAAAATACCATAACTTTTGAAAAAACAAACTGTTAGACATAGTGGAAGGCGTTTACTTATCGGGAGGACTTCCTGAACAACGTCCGAAAAATTTCATCTGCCCACATATCACCATTTTTGAGAAAAAGGATCCTTATCCTGGAAAGGCCCAAGAGGGACTTTTTTGGAAAAAACGCTATAACTTTTGAAAAAACAAACTGTTAGACATAATGGAAAGCGTTTACTTATCCGGAGGACTTCCTGAACAACGTCCGAAAAATTTCATCCGCCCACATATCACCATTTTTGAGAAAAAGGATCCTTATTCTGGAAAGGCCCAAGAGGGACTTTTTTGGAAAAAACGCTATAACTTTTGAAAAAACAAACTGTTAGACATAATGGAAAGCGTTTACTTATCCGGAGGACTTCCTGAACAACGTCCGAAAAATTTCATCCGCCCACATATCACCATTTTTGAGAAAAAGGATCCTTATCCTGGAAAGGCCCAAAATGGACTTTTTTTTGGAAAAAGCGCTATATTTTTGGAAAAAACAAACTGTTAGATATAGTGGAGGGCGTTTATTTATCGGGAGGACTTCCTAAACAACGTCCGAAAAATTTCATCCGCCCACATATCACCATTTTTGAGAAGAAAGATCCTTATCCTGGCAAGGCATAAAATGACATTTTTACGAAAAAACACCATAACTTTTGAAAAAACAAACTGTTAGACATAATGGAGGGCGTTTATTTATCGGGAGGACTTCCTGAATAACGTCCGAAAAATTTCATCTGCCCACAAATCACCATTTTTGAGAAAAAGTATCAATATCCTGGAAAGACCCAAAATTGACTTTTTTGGAAAACACACTATAACATTTGAAAAAACAAACTGTTAGACATAGTGGAGGGCGTTTATTGATCGGAAGGAGTCCCTAAATAACGTCCGAAAAATTTCATCCGCCCACATATCACCATTTTTAAGCAAAAGGATCTTTATCCTGGTAAGGACTAAAATGACATTTTTACGAAAAAACGCTATAACTTTTCAAAAAATAAACTGTTAGACGTAGTGGAGGGCGTTTATTTATAGGGAGGACTTTCTGAACAACGTCCGAAAAATTTCATCTGCCCACATATCACCATTTTTGAGAAAAAGGATCCTTATCCTGGAAAGGCCCAAGAGGGACTTTTTTGAATAAAACGCTATATTTTTGGAAAAAACAAACTGTTAGATATAGTGGAGGGCGTTTATTTATCGGGAGGACTTCCTAAGCAACGTCCGAAAAATTTCATCCGCCCACATATCACCATTTTTGAGAAGAAAGATCCTTATCCTGGCAAGGCATAAAATGACATTTTTACGAAAAAATACCATAACTTTTGAAAAAACAAACTGTTAGACATAGTGGAAGGCGTTTACTTATCGGGAGGACTTCCTGAACAACGTCCGAAAAATTTCATCCGCCCACATATCACCATTTTTGAGAAGAAGGATCCTTATCCTGGCAAAGCATAAAATGAAATTTTTACGAAAAAATACCATAACTTTAAAAAAAACAAACTGTTAGACATAGTGGAGGGCGTTTATTTATCGGGAGGACTTCCTGCACAACGTCCGAAAAATTTCATCCGCCCACATATCACCATTTTTGTAGTAGATACAGATATGACCCAAAATAGCGAAAACCAAAACAAAGATTATTCTTGGAATTCACAGTACGAAAATTTAATTTCAGAAAAATCGAGTGATATAAATATAGAATTAATAGATTCTCTAATTTTTGGAAAATCAGAATTATCAAGCAAAACAGATTTCAATGATAAGATACAATTTTCATCTACAAAGAACAGTGCACAGTTAAATATTACAACACACGAAAATAGTAGAATTGAAGAATATAAAATCATCCGGAAACATATCGATAACAATAGAAAACCAAATCAATCTATTTTAATAAAATCTTCCAAAAAAGTAATACCACATAATATATACCACAAATATTTGACAGAAATTAAATTTTCAAAACGCGAGTATCTCTTTCTGGAAGAAAATTTTTTTTCGCCTTTTAAATGTGCAGATCTAGTTCCGTTTTTGGAAGACCTTACCAGAGAGAAATTTAAATTATTTAATAATGTTTGCCCGATTACATATACGAGCAGTTCTTGGTCAAAAAATTTACAAAACTAACACTTTACGCTAAATGTATATACCAATACAATGGATGTGCCAAATATAAATTTGTTATTCAATTCGAAAATAGTACAATAACAGCAAAGGTTTATTCAAACGGTGCTCCACTTGTTCATTTAAAAGATTTAAAAAGGCAGCAAATCCGAAGCGTACGACGAATGATAGCAAAACAGGAAATAAAATAAAATAGGGCTACAAATTGGCGGAATAAGATTATAATAGAAGAATCTAAAACTTTAAGAAAACTTGGAAATGACCAACTCGTACCAACAAAAGATGTGGCGCGTAAAATTAAATCTGAACAAAATCGATGCCTACAAAGAGATGGTGACATTTTCATAGACATATATAAAATGCAAAGAGACAAAAACTGGAATCATTATATTTAAGAAATAAGCCATCCTCAAGAAATATATTTATATTCAACAAAACAATTAAAACTATTTCAAATAAATGGACACATGTATCAAATAATGAGCAGAAATACACTTTTTTTGACGCTACAGGAAATGTAATGCGCAAAGTTGACAAAACATCGAAAAGAGTTTTTTTATACTCTTTTATTGCCCACGTTAAAAATAACGGAGACACTGGAATACTTATACCCATAGCTGAAGCCTTTTTAACAACCCATTACGCAGAGGATATAGAACGCTTTCTACTGCATATAAAAATCTTTTGCCTAACCAACAAAATTATGTGGCCTATTACAAAACGCATCTGTGTAGATTGGAGTTTTGCTTCCATAAATTCAATAGTAAGGGTGTTAAACAAAGATCAAAATATTCATAATTTGCAACAATACCTATTAAAATGCTTTAGCATATTAAAAGATCCTCCACAGAAAAAAATAAGTATTGTAATTATTCAAATATGTTGTTATCATTTCCTAAAAATATCGTATAAAGACATAGAAACACATTTCAACAACCAAAGCGTCATAAATTTCTTCAAATATCAATTTATTATAGCCGTAAATATAAGTGATGTAAATCTATTTTTTACTGGATAAAAAATATTTTAATAATTTTACTAAACAAATTTTCAACTGAATTAGTAAGAAAAGGATTGGAAGACCTCAAAAAATTAAAAACTAATAATATCAATTTAGAAGAAAGAAACTAACAAAACTAATACAAAAATTATTGAAAAACAACAGAATTTACCTCTATATAAAAAAAGTCCGTTTTATTTAAAAACATTAAAAATATTTTTCGACACTAAAAAAATTTGCACTAACGAAAGCGAGTCCGAAGCTAAAAATGAATATTACAATGAAAACTTCGCTTCTATAATATTAAAAAAATATTCGACGTATGCTTCACTTTGGACAAACATTATGGGACAATTTGTAGAAACCAAACAAAATACAAGAATTTCGAACAGTCCAGTGGAAAGTTATTTTAATTTAGTGAAGAATTCCACCCTAGAAGGAAATTTAAAAGTCATTCCAAGCGAATATGTGAGAAAGAGCTACGAATATATAACAGCAAAAATAAAAGAAATAGAGCGCATATATCCTCAAACTAGCCACAAAACAAACGAAGAACAAATTACAGAGTCTACAAAACTTTACGAAGAAAAATGGAAAAGGACGCCTAAAAAAGCTCAAACAAAAATTAATAGTAAGATAGTTTTTGAAAAAATGTTTAAAAACACAAGAAGTATGCCATCGGTTATTCGAAATAAGAAATATATTCTGTACTCATTCCACAATATTTATAAAGGCAAAAACATTATGTATTATCCAGTCATAGAAGCAACTGAATTCACATGTTTAGAACCACGAAAGCAGTTATACAACCACATTGTTGATATTTATATAAATATTGTAATAAATAGATCAAATATATCCGCATATGCCGTTTCGACTGCGCACTTCACTCTAGTTTTCATAGATTCTGAAAAGCTCGAATTTTTTTATTTCGATCCACTAAAAGAAGATGACAATACCAGAAAAAAATTCTTTAATATTTTTAAAACCAAGTTCGGCAAAAATAGAATATGGACAATAGGAAAAAACACATAATTTTCAAAATGACACGTATAACTGCAGTGTCTTCATTTGTCAGTTCATCGAGGGAATAGTAACCAACAAAGAGCTTACCGCATTAGGAGACCCGAATTCTTACCGACAAAGCATGAAAGATACCATTATTCAATACTCCGACAACATGGAGGAAATATGCGTGCATTGCGGGAATGTCGTAAAAAAAAATGATTTTATCTGCATCGAGTGCAAAGGATGCTACGAATGGCACTATAAGCAAATAAATTTAAGTGTAGAGCAAAAATGTTTATTTTGCAATGTATAAAAGTTACTGTATGTTAGTTAAGTGTAATCGAGTTTCATACATAAATATTTTCTCAATAGTTTTAAGCTTAAATGTTTTTTTGTAATGCATAAATTGCATAAACTGGAGATATTATTATGTAAATAAAATAATTTACTTAATAATAAAACATGAAAATTCCGATTACAATTATTTAATGACATAGATATATGGTAAGTCCTCCCGATAAATAAACGCCCACCACTATGTCTAACAGTTTGTTTTTTCCAAAAATATAGCGCTTTTTCCAAAAAAGTCCATTTTGGGCCTTTCCAGGATAAGGATCCTTTTTCTCAAAAATGGTGATATGTGGACGGATGAAATTTTTCGGACGTTGTTCAGGAAGTCCTCCCGATAAGTAAACGCCTTCCACTATGTCTAACAGTTTGTTTTTTTTAAAGTTATGGTATTTTTTCGTAAAAATATCATTTTATGCCTTGCCAGGATAAGGATCCTTCTTCTCAAAAATGGTGATATGTGGGCGGATGAAATTTTTCGGACGTTGTTCAGGAAGTCCTCCCGATAAATAAACGCCCTCCACTATGTCTAACAGTTTGTTTTTTCAAAAGTTATAGCGTTTTTTCCAAAAAAGTCCATTTTGGACTTTTCCAGGATAAGGATCCTTTTTCTCAAAAATGGTGATATGTGGGCGGATGAAATTTTTCGGACGTTGTTCAGGAAGTCCTCCCGATTAATAAACGCCCTCCACTATGTCTAACAGTTTGTTTTTTCCAAAAATATAGCGCTTTTTCCAAAAAAGTCCATTTTGGGCCTTTCCAGGATAAGGATCCTTTTTCTCAAAAATGGTGACATGTCGGCAGATGAAATTTCTCGGACGTTGTTCAGGTAGTCCTCTCGATAAATAAACGCCCTCCAGTATATCTAACAGTTTGTTTTTCAAAAGTTATGGTATTTTTTCGTAAAAATGTCATTTTATGCCTTACCAGGATAAAGATCCTTTTTCTCAAAAATGGTGATATGTGGGCGGATGGAATTTTTCGGACGTTGTTCAGGAAGTCCTCCCGATAAATAAACGCCCTTCACTATGTCTAACAGTTTGTTTTTTCAAAAGTTATAGCGTTTTTTCCAAAAAAGGCCCTCTTGGGCCTTTCCAGGATAAGGATTCTTTTTCTCAAAATTGGTGATATGTGGGGGATGAAATTTTTTGGACGTTGTTCAGGAAGTCCTTCCGATCAATAAACGTCCTCCACTATGTCTAACAGTTTGTTTTTTCAAAAGTTATGGTGTTTTTTCGTAAAAATGTAATTTTATGCCTTACCAGGATATAGATCCTTTTTCTCAAAAATGGTGATATGTGGGCGGATGAAATTTTTCGGACGTTGTTCAGGAAGTCCTCCGAATAAATAAACGCCCTCCACTATGTCTAACAGTTTGTTTTTTCAAAAGTTATAGCGTTTTTTTCAAAAAAGTCCCTCTTGGGCCTTTCCAGGATAAGGATCCTTTTTCTCAAAAATGGTGATATGTGGGCAGATGAAATGTTTCGGACGTTGTTTAGGGACTCCTTCCGATCAATATCCGTCCTTCACTACGTCTAACAGTTTGGTTTTCCCCCTCCATCCCCACCAGCCTGCTTAAAAAATTTCAGTTCTGTTATGCTTTACAAAATGACAATTTTATCAAATTAAAATATCTCTAAGAGAAAAATCAGTCGTATTCTATAAGTTCTTATAATTTAATTAAAATAAATAAATTTGTTTGTGCAATACATTTTATATTTTTAAATGTTTTCTAACATTTTTGCAGTTTTATATTTTACATTACTCTTTTAATAACATAACAGTGCTCTGTTATAGCCAAGACACAATTTAACAGAAGTGCATCGGCTAAAAATTTAAATTTATCTTCACACACATAACTTTAGCAAATTAAAAATATTAAAACAAATAAATATCATTTGGGATTTGTCTACCGTGTAAAAACAGGACTAAGTGTTTTGGGTCTATAAACAAAATAAAAAACATGGCTATGAAGGTATAGCCAACTTGCAATGCTTCTTTGTTTAGCAAATATGCATACGTGTAGCAAATGCCACTTTCATGTAACTTGTTGTTGTGACGTAGCAAAATGTAACAGATATGCTAGGTTTGCTACGTCTGCAATACTTGCAAGGCCTGTTTGCAACAAAGAGTGATTCCCCTAATATTTTTCATTTTTATAAAAAACTGAATGGTGAGTCCTTTTCAGTTCGTTAAAACTGTGTACTTGCATACAACCGCCGTTATACAATAATTGACAAGCAATATCAAAAATATAATGAGTATCGTTATTAAATAGAGTATTGTTATTAATTAAACACACGCCAGCATGTGGAATACATGCAAACGTATAATAAATTCTTTCTCCCACAGAGTAAAATACCGTACAAAACAAATATTTGCTTTAAACAGAAAGAGAGAGTGACAGCGAATGTATGAATAAATGTAAAAGATACAAAATAATGTATGTTGATGAACACATTTACTATAACAGTGATGATGATGATTGTATTGCTGTTACCGGTGCTATTGTTGTTGATGTTGTTGGTGATGATAACTGAATAAAATAACAATAACAAGATATGTATATACAATATATTGCTACGTTTTAACCTTTTTAGAACGTTTGAGTTCTTTTAAATTGCGTCAAAATAAAATAAACACCACTTTGTTGTTGTTTAACAGTATTTATTGTCTCACTTTATCTTAATACAGAAACTTTATATCCGTTTATAAAACACTTCTATTTACACCTAAACACGACTTTATTTTATTACAGCAAATGATAAGGCGCCACCTTTTATATACGATTTAAATTGCTTTCTAATGTTCTTATTTTTTCTACAACATTCAAATAATTTCCTTTAATTCAAATGTATCACACAAAGATGGTCGAATTGGCAGTGCTGCCAAATACACAAAGTACGGCATTGATGGGGTCGACACATAAATATCAAATATATCAAAATCCCACAATTTAAGTTTTAAAGTGGCTGATGTGGTGTATTTTCTTTTTAGGTATTTTTATTTTCGTTTTTGTTTATTATGTACTTGTATTTTTTCTCTCTATCCCATTCCATCTTTCTCTTCGCCTATTCTTATTTATTTCGTTTCGTTATTTATTGTGTTTTGATTTTAATTAAAATCTTCTATTTAAACAGTTTTGTGTACCACTGCTTGTAATGTTTTTACAAGCAATAACAATTTCTATACTTAACTACTCTTTCCGTAAACAACAACAATTACTCGACAGAACTTTCTACTTAAAGGTCTTCCAACCCGATCGCAGTTCCAACTTAGCTGCGATCACAACCTCTTCAACCGGAGTTTAACCACACCAAACTCTAGTTTACACGTTCGCTGAGTTTACACCAAATAAACTGATTTTTGTTCGCATCGATATGCTTTTTATATATGGCTAAGTAACAACCTGTGTAGCCACCAACAATATTATGAATTACACACAGTTGGCATCAAAATTACACACAAAATTATGTTTTTACGAACGGTGACACCAATCGGACAAGAGTTTATTATAGAAAAGTCCTTAATAATACATCATACGTGGGCCCTTATGAATATTGTCATGTTTTAAAATTTTTAAAACCTTTGGGTTTTTTTAAAATTGCATGAAATAAAATAAATTTAACGAATTTTATGTTTTACTTTATATTAGAGTTTGGCAAATTAATATGAAAGCATTTTACAATTGTTGTACCAATTGAGAGTCTCTCACTCAGGCCACTTTATATTGTGTTTCTCAATATGTTTACTCTTTAATTCTCTTTGTTTATTTGTTTCTTATGTTTTGCTTATGCATGTGACAACGTACGTGTGAACACAAAGGAGAAGAACAGCTCTTTGCCGAAATCTGCCTTAGACAGTCGTTTATTTACGCAATTATAAACATACAGTGTCCAACTTATTTAATATCCGCTTTACACACCAATTTACTCAATACACAACCCTTAGTACGTCTTTACTCTCTGACTGCTAAGCGATAACTGACTGACTAAGTACAGGGCGCCGCCTTTTTTGGTAAGGTAGCATTGATTTCGAATGTTTTAGCAAAATCTACAACCTACTGAAAAATTCTATTCAGCTAATTAATTCAACTACGTTAATTCCAACGTGAACTTTGATACCCAAAAATTAAATTGGGAACACCGTTTAATACGCAATTGGGAATACTGTTTATAGCACTTATCAGTATGGCATTGATAGGCCCATCGTAGCCTTGAGAAAAACCAATAGAATAAATGCCATAATGAAGCTTATAGCTCTAAATGTTGGTGTTTTTTTTTTTTCTTTATGTACTTTTTTCTCTGTAACAATATTAAGACAACAAGCATTTGATCCAATAATAACTATAAGTTTAATCAAAAACACAGAAATAACTAATTTTTTTGAGCTCAACGCACAATCGATCAAAGTATAAATACTTGAAATTTAATAATCGAACAGTTAGTAATAGTCTACATTTTCTTTATAATCCAGAACAGTCAGTAAACGCCTAGGAACTGGTTAAAACAAATGCTAGCATTCTTCCGGTTCTATAGAGTTTTATACTTTTGATAATGTCACCTTAAGCTAATGTTTGTTGTTGTCTGTAAACAGTACGTATAGTTACTTTTGCTGCTTTTGTTTATTTATTTTAACGACAGTTGTTTCCAAAGCTTGATATTCGTAACAATAGTTTTTTTAATTTAATTTTTTCAACTTCGAAAATTATTTCAGGATGATGATTAACACATTTTCGTTAGGTGACTCTAGGAGTATTCAACCCATATAGTGTGATATTGTGGCCATCTCTAGTTTTCCCATAATAATCACTCATTTCATCCAGTCAAAATGCAATTTTTTTAAATCAATTTTTTCTATTTCCAAATTAATTTAAGGAATTTCATTTACACAGTCTCATTAGGGACCACTTGCAGTATTATCCCCAGAAGGTATACTAAAAAATTGCTTTTTTAAATACATTTTCTGTTTCCACAATTTATACAATTTTTAAAGCTATGGCTCTAAAACTAATCTAGGAAAGAAGGTCTGTAACATCATTTCGACGAGTATGTGCTGGTTTTCCATATTCCAGGCACATACATATATTTTGGAAATTATTTCTACTACTTTTATTTGCAGTTACTAGTAAAGTTGAAAAAGTGCTCTTTTAACGTATTTCCTAGTTAAATTTCAATTTATCTTAACACACAGTTCAAATTATAATAAATTATTTTTCTTTACTACTGTATTTTCTTTTAAATATTCACATCTACAATTTCATGTGCTTCAATATTTGTTAAACGAAATTGAAATTATTTTTTATTTGTTTTTGTTTTTTTTTTTCTTTAACAAACAAGTAAATGCAACGATTTGTTGTTCTGAGTACATGTCGAGTAGGTTGTTGCAGTGGATTAATGATATATTTGGTTTTATTTGTTTTATTTTTTGTATTTATATTTCGTCAGCTGTTTTTATTAATATTTGATATTTATTTAAGCAGTTACTTAAGGGTAAACTTTATGGGATTTTATTACATAATCTTAAGAGTATATACAACATACATACTTTTATAATTTCGCGTATTTTCTTTGCTTACTTTCATTTTATTTTACATTTTTCATTGTCAATTATTTCAATTATTGTTGACAATTAATAAGAAACTAAATATTTGGTTACATCAGGAAACTTTAAGTAACAAAAACAATTTTTAAAATATATTTTCAGACATATAAACTAATTAAAAATATATATGGCATATAAGTAATTTGAATTATTTTAAATAATTATAAAGTCTACATCGAGATGTATAAGGGCTGAATAAAATTTTCTTTGTAAAACAGTTTAATGGAGAAAAAACAAAATATGTTTTAAAACATTAATTATCCTTTTTAAAGATTGTAAAAGTAATACTTAAAGCCATAGCAAAATAATTGGTAGTACTTAAGCAAAATATTATTATTTTTTTTTTTTTTTTGTAATAAGGCCGATCTATTCTATTTTGCGAAAAACATTTACATATTTTAAGACTACTACTCACTGGTATCAGAAACCAGAAGGAAAATATGTATTCACATGAAGTTTTCATTCCCCTCGAAAGGAAAGTTATTACTGTGATATACACTATTGGAAAAATTAAAGTGCAAATTACCGTCTTTATATTTTATCAAGAGTCAAACTCAATATTATTATTAAAAATTAATTTCATTTATTCAATTCGTTTACATTTCAATATACAAAACATAAAATCTTATATATTTAAATTAATAGGGGCCTTGCAATGTACATTAGCGTTGAAGTTGTGTACCAGTGCCAGCAACCACATGGCAGAATTTAACTGTATTTGGGTTAAGTTCAGAATCAGGGTACATCTTTTGGATTTCTGGTTCCTGTATAGAAGCCCAAAAGCGGGAAAAGAGGTTTCCATATTAGCTTTGACTCTCTCTCCCATTCCATATCGAGTAACCTTGCGAATTATCTGAGCAGTGAAATTGTTGTTGCTGGTGATTTCAGTTTTCATAATTCGTCTTGGCTACGCCATTCAGGCCGTACAACTTCAGAGGGCTAATACGTGAAGCTATTTACCGCGCTCAATCATCTGCGCAATTAGTGAATGAATCTACTTACATATCGTGTTTAGATGGGCACCAAAATAACACCTTCGAACTTTTCCTTACTACACACCCTGAAAAGTATGTAGTTGAGGTCCTTGCACCTCTCGGAAATTCGGACCATTGCACAATTTCTGCCTCTTTCCCGTTCTCCACTCTCCACAATGCTTCACATATAGCTCGTTGGACTGAGCTTAACGGCATTGTAATTGGAAACTTTGTTCCTTGATCCAAATGTGAAAGACATGGACGAAATGGTTGCCAGTATAATAAAGCTAGGGACCGATAATTTCATCCCATCCAGAAAACTTCCGGTTAAATCAAGATATAACTCTTAATCAGACGTTCAAGCTTGCAGTCAGATCCAGAGAGGAAGCATTTAGAAATTGGCGTAATAGACGCGAAAAGACTCTATACGATTAGCGCCTACGTGCCAAAGTTCTTACTCTTCCTCGGGGAAGTAAGAGTTTTTGGTCACTCATTGGAGCCTTAGGAATAGCGGTAGTTCGGTACCAGTTGTTATGGAGGATGTCTAAACATTCACTAACCCGGTTGGTAAGGCAAACCTTCTGGCTGAAATGTTCGCAGGTAATTCGAACTTGCCGAAGAACGTTCAACCACTGCCCGAACTTGAAAGAGTATTAGTGACTATGCCTATATTCTCTTGGGCCCGTGCAGTAAAAATGGTTCTTGCACATCTTGACGTTAATAAGTCTTCTGCTTCGGATGGTATTCCAGCGCTGGTAATGAAGCAGTGCTCTTCGGCGTTTGCGCGCCCATTGTGCGGGTCTTATCGTGCGGGTATTTCTCCATCTTGCTGGAAGATTGGAAATGTAACGCCAATCATTAAAAAGGATGAAGCTAGTAACCTTGAAAACTACCACCCAATAGCAGTTTGTTCGGCACTTTCCAAAGCTATGGAGAGTATGATTAATCACCATGTTGTGAAATATTTAGAGTCCAACAATTTGTTGAGCGATCGCCAATATGACTTCTTTAAGGGTCGCTCTACTGGTAATATGCTGGCACTACTCTCCGAAAAGTGGAATAGGTCCATTCATGGATTTGGTGAGAGAAAGGTTGTGGCCTTGGATATATCCAAGGCATTTGACAGAATTTGGCACGAGGCTGTCATATCCAAACTTATTGCTTTTGGTGTCGGTAGTCACTTCTCTCGATTCATATCGAGCCTTCTCAGAAATCGCACTACAAGAGTGGTTATAGGTGGGATCTCATCCAACGTGTTCACGATAAATTCAAGGGTACAGCAAGGCTCTGTTCTTTCTCCAACTTAATTTCTAATACTTCTTAACGACTTTCTTTTTCTCACTTTCAATCCTATCTACAGGCACATATTCCGAGTGTCAAAAGAAGCATTCAAGTGCCTTGGATTTTTAAGATAGTGTAAGAACTACTTCCCTCCATCTGATCTTCTTAATATTTACAAGACCTATATCCGACACAAATTGGGCGGTGCTTCAAAGTCTATTTTGAAGCTTCTCGACCGAGTACAGGAGAGGGCCAAGGTTCTTATTAATGACGGTAGGGTAGCCAGCTCTATCGATTCATTAGAACACCATCGCAATATGGCGTGTGTTTCATTGTTCTGTCGGTACTATAATGGAATGAGTTCCAGCAAAATTAAGAAACTAATTCCTGGTAATCATATATTTTTACGTAGTACTCGTATTTCTCGCAGAGCACATCCCTTTGTATTTGATTGTCCAGTGAATCGCAACGCATTATAGGGAGAATTCGTTGTTTGGTCGACTTTTCGATTGTGGAACAATCTTCCTTCGAATGTCTTGCCACTTACAACATGAGCAAATTGAAATCGAACGTTCATAAGCACTACTCCCTCCATCCCTCTTCCCGCAACCTATTTTCCTAGTAGCAGCACAGTGCACTGCCGGTGTAGGGGTTATCCCCCGAGTGCTGGTCTCATGCAAGAAAAAATAATAACTAAACCATTGCAGCAAAACATCATATATCAAAATGCTGCTTGACTACGGTTGGACAAAATAAAGTGCAAAATATTGGATGATGACCACAGAAATATGAAGTGATGTTATAATAAGTAGAACTTAGTAGCTCTACCGAATCATGGATACATACATTTTTATACTACCTAGACGTTAAAACTGGTGGTAGGAAATATAACGCTTATCTTCGTCAAGGCGGCTCTCCAGCAGTAGTCAATTCTTTTTTCATTTTGTCCTCATTAACTATCAGCCCTGTTTCAGACCCCGTTTTATTGGGCATTATATTTAAAAAAACCCGGCTGTGTTTTTATATTTAAAGATTTTTGTAGATTATTTACAGCAAAAATAAGTATAATAATTCACTTATTAGGAGTACAAATTTAATCGGGTTGTTTTTCAGCTCAAAAAGATAATGAATTACCCATTTTGTTAAATCTTTGCTTATATCTTTTTCCCACCTTTCAAACTCTGTCTCAAAAAACATCTCAGGTTTCGAGGTGCTCCAAGTGATTTGGTGACATGTTAACAGACATTGTATCTATCGAAACCGCTAATAGTCAGAAGGAGAAATGTTCAGAAAATAGTGCGTGTGTGGCATTTAATCGTTTCTAATTATTTGAAATCTTCTTCGAGAGAAGGCTGAGAGTTTTCATGCAAAAGAATAACTTCAACATGTTTATCTTTATATTCCTGCCGTTTTTTCTCATAATGTATGATTTAAATAAAGTAATTGCAGACTGCTCCGATTATCGAGTTTTAGCAGCTCATAGTAGACAATGCGCCGTCATGATCCGACCAAGAGTGCAAAATTGCATTACAAATACTAAAGCAATTGTACTAATAAAAAAAAAATGTTTTGGACTTAAACGGAATTCGGAAGCAGTTGTAAAACCCAATAAAACACAATAAAATCCAAAAAAAAAAACCTTATAAAACCCAGTGGGTTGAGCTTTTAAAAAAAAACTGGTTTTTGCCAACCCTGAGCGCTAAGGATAAAATAGTGAAATTTTTTAAAGCATATTTTAGCTACTTTTGGTAATTTGACAAAAAATTTTAGAATTCCTACTTGTAACATATGCTGAGGATAAAATGTACAAATTATTAAAGCATACTTTTAGCTGCTCCTAATTATATGCCAAAGCATATTTTAAGGACATTTACTTCATTATTTAAATTTATGTAATCTGTTTCTCAATAATTTTTTAATGAAAGAAATGCCAAAAAAAGTTAATTCAGTCAGTTGATAGAATCATAGAATGATAATAAGAATGAAAGTGCGTTAATTCAGTCAGTTGATAAAATCATAATAATGATAATAAGAATGAAAATGCGTGTGATGGCTGAAAGCTTCCTCTATCACTATTTCTTTTTTTTTATTATGAAGATTATGTTGAGGCGTAAAAATAACTATTTTTTAATTAGCGGCATTTTCAATTTGTTTTGTACTTGTAACCGAATCTCTTAAATTAATCAAATTTAACCAAATTTATTATTTATATTTTAATTCATAATAGGAAAAAAACTAATACTAACTAACTAGTTACCATTGACATAAATATGTGTTTTCTTGGCTTATTCTCATATAATTTCACGTCATATTTGTATGTTATGGTGTTTCAAGTTCCCCGTGTTAAACTTTATCACATACAAACAACGACAGCAAGTTATAAAACTGATAAAGAGAGCCCTCGAGTGTTAACTAGGGCTAAAGTAAAAGTATTCTATACAGAAACTAAAACTAAAAACAAAAAAATTAAATCCAGAGGGGAAAAAAGTGAACAGTGACAGTGAACATTGTTTTACATGCAGCAACCAAATGTAGCACAAGCACCAAAATGTTGTTTTTTTTTGTAAACTGTATTACACAAATTTCTATTTCTATTTAATTTTTTCATTGTATTTCTATGTGCAATATATTTTAAAGTTTAAGTCGAAAGCATGCCTGCACAACAATTTTACTATTGGCAAAACAAATTTTTTTCCAAAGGCAAGCTTCAGGGGAAATATAGCGATTTAAAGGGCAAGTGTAACAAAATAAAATCTTCTTAAGAATAAAGCATTAAAGAGGAATTTCTTCAATGCGATAATGTTTGCAATAAAAATTACATGAAGGATTCTATATTGGTCAGGGCTAAAACGAAACACCACCCGAAAGATCTTTTGTGCAGCCCCGTAAGTTCACTACATCAGATTGAGGGTGCGAGTAAAGCCAGTATCCTATTTATTGAGAGAAAAAATATCTCTTTCGGAGTCTTCACAGGTCTAGTACTCAAAAGGCTAGTACTTTAAAGCCGAAAAATATACTAAAATTCTAAAGAAACAAACTCTTCTATTAAAATTTCCACTTTTCAAAAAATGAAATTAACAACGATTTAGAACAAAACAAAAACTTAAAAACTTTTTCTTAATTTTTTGGTGCTGGTGTTAGGCAAGATTGTGTTCTTTCTCCACTGCTGTTTAATGTTGTACTCGATTGTGTGTTGCAACGTGATATAACTTTACGACTTAACACAAAGTTGTAAGACCTAGATTGCTCAGATGACATCTATCTCTTTGCTAGCAGACATTGCGAAATGCAATGAAAACTTGACTCTACACCGTCAGAAGCATACAGAGTGGACTTGCGAATAACAATCTTCAAAATAAATATTATATGTATCAACCAATGCTAATAGCACAACGATCTTCTGAATTCTGAATCAGAAATTTGGGATATGGCCCGTCTTTTTGACGTCCTCAAGGCATCTGAAGGTCCCAGCACTGATATTCAGAACAGATTAGACATATTCAGGCAGACTGATTGCTGTAGGTCGTTCTCTTCCATTTAGGCATTTATAAACCACTGTGTATGGTGGATTTTGAAAATTTTCTCGCCAGAAACTAGATCACGCCAAGTTCTTGTAATGAAAGAAATGGATTGGACACACCTTGAGGAAACCGAACTACGACTTAGTAAGACTACCGATTGAATGGACCTCGCAGATATACAGAAAAATCGGAAGGATAGAGAAGACAGATTGAAAGAAAAGCCCATAGCATGACTTAATATCAGATTTGAGCATCGACTTTAGATAGGCGTAAATGGAAAGAATTCGTTATAGCTTTGTGATCCCCTTGGGATCTTTAAAGATGTGATAACAAATAACAAGTTTAGTATTTTAATTAAATAATTAAAATTTTTAACTTTCTCCTAAAATGACTTATAAGTCTTGAAAAATCAGCTCTCAGATTTGAGATACGTTTCAAAAACACTATTTTTATTCATTTCTTCACAAATATTATCTTGAATTACGTAATTCTTGCAGCATGAAGCATTTTAAGTCAATAGTTCATATAAATTAATGAGTACATTGAATATATTATATTCTTACAAAAAATTACACGTCGAAAAGCGCTAACCTAGCGCGTTTATCGAAAAAAGCGCTTAAAAGAAAAAATGGGACTTTTCGGTAGTTGAAACGCACTAAATATAGCACGAAAGATGCTAAATTGGCAACACTGGTCTTCACAGCATCTGCCATGAAATTGAACATCTGGGCCGAAATAGCTCAGCACTCACAAAGTAGGTGTTTAGATGCCTATGCAAAAGACGTATAGAAGTCGCAGCCATTGTCCCCAATATTTTCCAAGACCACAGTGCCTCTTATTGCACAGTGCCTCTTATTGCACAGTGCCTCTTATTGCACAGACAAAATAAGCCTCACCGCCTGCCTTATACCAGAGGTACTCCTCCAAAACCGAGCGAATTCGCCTTCGGCCACGAAGTCAATTCTATGTATTGTGTATCCCACACGGATACCGAAAAATAATGTTCGTTTCCAGGATAGAATTATATATGAAATATCCTAGGATTGTACTTCAGTTGTTTACTGTATTCAAAATTAATTAAATTAAACAAATTATAATAATAATTATTAAAAGCCTGGACGACGATGTTGAGAGAAAATTTATTCGAACGAAAGGCAGTAACGCGCTTTCTTTCGTAACAATGAACCACTATCTTACGACTTATCGTTTGCTTCGCTCTACGTTTCAAACGTATCCGAATAAATGAGTGGACTTCCATAGCTTAATTCCACAACTAAATCGCCAATATACAATAAAAAGCGCATAAATGTGAAAATTTTACTATGAAAAATGTAACTGTGGTACCACTCGAACTTGACGGTAAAAAATGTAAACAAACCAAAATATACTATTAAATATCCGTATTCGTACAAACTTTAAAATTTATTGACTTAAATTTCGTTATTATTTAAAAAATGTATTATTAAAACATCATCTTGTTTTTTTAAATCGTATAAAATATTATTTTTAGTTATTTATTTTCATTAAAAAATGGATTTTGAAAATGTGTATGAATATTGATTTTTCATACTGTAAATAAATTAATAAACAAATGAACAAAAAAATACAATTTATGAAAATTATTTTTACTTATTTTTTACGATGGTGGCTACAAATTGAATTTGTTATAGGGACCATATATCCAGCAATAAAACCAGGGACAAGAATAAGCATTCCAGAGCGCTCCAGTGTGCATTTCCTAATGCAAACGACAATAAAAAACAAGTGAGCAGTTTTGACGTTTCTGTTCGTACCAAAAGAAGTAAAACGATATTTTGAATCACAATTTTGTATCGAAATACTTACGTTATCGTTCGTATTCATTTTCTTTCGACTAGAAAGTATTAGTGTACCATAAATCAGCTGTTTGCCATACCAAGCGATAACGTTGAATATCATGGGCCAGTCTGTAAGTCGAAGATTAAGTAGCAAATTAACTCTAAATAGAATTTTCCGGTTTCGCAAACAAACTTAAAAAAAATGTTATTTCACCATATTTTATATACATCTTTAATGAATTTTATTCTAAAGAGTTTACTTAAAATTATTTAGTATTTTATTCGCTTTTACTACCAAAACTATTTTATAGACTTTTAGATACACATATATTCCTAACAAATATACTGCGGGTCATCAGGATAGCGCCCCCTTGCAACAATTGAGATATGGCCTTAAAATTTTTATGTAGTAGACTCTTATCAATTCTTTTTCAAATAAAACAACAATGACTGCAGTACCATTCAAGATAATATTTTAATTAACTTTTTTTTTAATAACTGTACTAAAAACGTTTAGAAAAAAAATTGGTCAACAGGAGAGCATCGTCTACTATAAGTTTAATTTAATTAGTATTTTGAGCAACTATTTTGTAATTCTTAAATACTATATTTTAAATAGTATTAAGGACAATTAGAAATGCGAAAATTTTATTGTGATTTGAATTGTAAAGTCTTTCAATATAATTCAACGAAATGGTGGACCAAGCGTGTTTGATTTCTTCAGTTACTTCAGTTTATATATTGTATTGTTTTCCGTACTAGCGCACTTTCCTAGCCAACCATCCACAGATGTTTTTGATTACAATTAATTCAGGCGAGTTAGGTGGCCATTCAAGGACATCAGCTTTTTGGCTTTGAATCCACGATTTGACTGATTGGTTTGCATCGATTTTAGCACTTTAGATATTCAAATAAGTTCTGAAAGAAGGAAAAAGCTGTTTTCAAAACGGTATTGTAGTCCTCAGCATTCAAATGCGATGTTAACAACTGCAAGTCACAGGTGCCATATCTATAGCATTTCAATTTCTTGTGGGAGAGATCACACTTAATGAGTGCAAAATAAAAAAATAAAAAACTAATTTGAGTGCAATAGGAAAATAGAACAAAAAAAAAAAAAAAAAAAAAAAAAACAAATGAGCAAGAGTGGTTCGCCAACCTAATAACGCGCTGTATATGAATTACATATACTTTTTCAAAAAGTTTTATTTTAAAATCATATATTTTTTTGTAAAAAAATCTGTTATAAACATAGATAAAGCAATAGACAGCCATACAACAACAGGCTACCCACTACAAGCTGTTAAAAGTACGGAATAAACGTTTTTATGCAGAATATACGGCGTCAATTGCAGTCAAATGCATTTGTAGTTGTGAAGTCGTGTAGCCTACTCTAGTCTATGTGTTCAATGCATAAATGTCTCCTTTGTTCTTTAGTTTCGAATCTTCATAGGAGACACAGTCCAAAATTACATTTATTCCTACTCTGTTTATACTGACAAATAAAAAAAAAAAAAAAAAATTCTAAAAGGCCAAGAAAAAAACTGATGCTAAATCGAGTTTTAAATATTTAAATGTTGAATTAAGTTCTTTCAAAACTGAATAAAAACGCAAAGAAAAAATTGTATAAAAAACATTGTGAAACTATTGAATTGTTACCAAAAACATTGTAAACCATCTTATTTCAAAATTGTAAAATCATTTAAAAACACCTACAACAGCTAAACAAAAATAATTAACATTTCTTTTGCACGTTTCTTTTTCATTTGAGATCAGCTCTTTCACATGTGATTGATTGAGAAACTTATAATGAGAAAGATTAACAAATCCTATACAAACGACAACAATTAGTCACAGATAGGCAACATGAATTTGGACACACAACAGTATGCTTTAAGTTTTAGCGGCGAGTGTAAATACTCGCATCATATGTAAACTTGGACTTGATGCTACCAATGCCAACACTGTTATCAATGGCAATGCCACTTTTACATTCAAAAACCTCCGTGCCATTAATGAAAGTATTAAAGTAGCATTAACAGGTTACAGCCGACGGGTTCATTAAAATATCTCATGACATCAAGTCGCACTTTAAATATGGAAGAAAGCATGTGACCGGGCCTACCGAAGAATAAAGAATTATCAACGATGACTCCATATACACAGGCATCATTTCCAAGCTCGCACTTAAATTTATTGGTGGCAACATCCACATCATCACTGCTACTACCTGCACTATTCGGTGCAAACAATTTATCTCTGGGTTCTTGTGGCACTTTAAAAATTTCAGCCAAATTACAACAGCCAACTAATGTCGTTGTAACATCAACTCAAACTTTAGCCAGTGGTACAGCTAACTCTGTTGTTGCGACCATTACAAATAATTGCAAAAATTTAATAGCATCAACGACTTTAACATCAAATATCAGCAGGGGAATGCCTTTAAATCTTCAAAGTACAAATACCAATTCAGCAAAATGAGCAGTAGAATGCTGTCTTAATTTGGACGACGAAAATTGTAACAGCCGGGGTGCAACAAACAACAAATCATCATTATCAACGAAATTTCATGGCAATACATAAACAAAAGGACAACAACACAGTCATCATAATAGACAAACAATTATGTTTGGGCGTAAATATGCTTTACTGCTGGCCTATATTTTATTGGGTAAGTAAAACCCCCTTCCTTTATAGATGAACACTTTAAAATTTTCTTAACATGAAAACAATAGTTGTCCAAAGCAGTTAATTATAGGATAATAATGTTGGAAAATAAAACTAAAAATTATGTGAAATTAAAAAATAAACGAACAATAGATACCCCAGATATTTCTTATCACATCGAACATTTACACTTGATATTGTAGACCAAGCGATTCTAAATGAAAATTCATTATTAAAGCTTCAGCGACTGTTCAGCCTATAAAAATAACGTATTGTTACGTTTTAACTTTTTAAAACGTTTGGGTTCTTTTAAATTGCGTTAAAGTAAAATTGAACACCACTTTGCTGTTGTTTTACAGTTTTATTGTCTCACTTTAACTTTTCTATAGTTTGTCTTAATACAGCAACTAAGATTCGTTAATACAACACTTTTTATTTACGCCTAAACGGTAAATAACTACACGTTAGTTAAAGCAGCCTCTTTATATATCTAATTAACTACAGTTTGGAGAGTTCCGGAAATGTCTCATATCCTCTAATTTATATCCGTTAATTCAAATGTAATGTAAAGATGGTCGAATTGGTAGTTTCTCCAGATAACGAAAATAAGTACGGGATTGAAAGGTGACACATAATTACAACACAGTTTTAAAGGCGTTGATGTGTGTTTTCTGTTTAGGCATTTTTATTTTAGTAACCAAAAATATCAAAAGGTCAATATTTACTTTGTATAGCAGATGCCACTCCCACTTATCCAATTCTGCCCACTTTTTGAGTGATGATGTATATTAACCACATAGTTATTTGGACCAAATTTAGAAATGTCTAAAATTACCGTTCTCTAGAGATAAAAAATCAATATATATTTTTTTTTGAATGAGAGGTGCCACACCTACTTATTAAATTTCACCCATATTTTGACTGATGATGTAGATTGACTATGAAGTTATTTAGGCCAAATATAGAACCTTGTATTTCAAAACAAAACAGTTAATTTAAAAAAAAAACTAAGTAAAACCCGACGTGCTTCGTTACCCCCATTTTAATTAATATTTTAACTATTTTCTTAGTTTTAATTTTTAAGGTTTTTTACCATTTTTTATTTTTATTTTTAGAATCTGCTTTTTAGCTCTATACTGTCTTCAAACAAACGCACGTTTATTTCTTCATAGTGTATATAAATATCGGGTGTTTGTTTTAGCAACTTTCTTTTTGGCAGCTCAACTGTTTTCGTGTAAGATGTTACTGTCAAACATGTTCAGTTTGGTCTGTAATTTAACCATGAATCGGCTTACAAGCGAAAAACACTTGCAGATTATTGAATTTTATTATCAAAATTCAGTTAAATGAACATCCACTTTTTTATCGGAAAATTGTTTTCAGCTACGAAGCTCATTTCGGGTTGAATAGATATGTGAACAAGTAAAACTGAAATATTTGGTGTAAATAGCTGTTAGAAGCATTGCAAGAACTGTCTGAAATATTTTCTGTTTGGCGTGGATTATAGAACAGTGGCATTATTAGACCGTACTTTTTCAAAGACGACTAAGGAAGAGCTGGACTTAGTTGAAATGTTATTTCGACAAGAAATCACACAGTACTCTGAACAATGTCCTAATTGAGGGGCGAGTATGGTAAACAGTTTATTTCACGTTTGGAGCCGGTCAATTGGCCGGCTTTTTGTGGGGCTATGTTAAGGCCCATGCCTATAGAGACAACCCCATAACGGTTGATGCACTGGAAGCCAATATTAAAGATATTATTAGTGAGATACCGGCCGATATGTTGGAGGGAGTATTTCAAAACTGGGCCTAACGTATGAACCCTTTGAGGCATATATATTATACATCGACTCAAATAAAGATTTCATTTATTTTTCAAATAAGATCGGATAGCTCTTGAAAAATCACTCGATATAATGCTTTTACCAATGAAGCTTTAATTGCAGTTCCCCACATATAAAAAAATCCATATTTAGTATGAAATAAGTTGTAGTATTTGCCTACTAATTAACTGACGATTTGTGTTGACTACGAAGTCATTCAGAGCAAATTTAGAAACATTACCCCTAACCGTTATCAAAAATAAATATTTAATTTGTGAGGGAGTTACCGTGGCGACTTATACAATTCCGCTCAATTTTTAATCAAATATTTGTATTAAATGCGACACAAACAAACAAACATACATACATCCACACATTCACTTTAATATATAAGAAATATATATATATACACCTCGGATAACTTGAATCCTTTACATAATTCATATATTAATTAAGTGTGGTTCTACACTTTAGTTCGGCTTAAAGAAAAGTGTTCTTAAATATAAATATTTATCTGAAATATTTGATCATACGCCAAACGTTAAAGATTTAAAAACTTGTTTCGAGTAAAAATTTTAGTCTTCTATTATTTAAAATTAATAATTATTTTTAATATATAAAAGGCTATTTTATTATTGGTGTTCGAAAGAGTTCGGCTACAAATTTGCCCACAAATTAAACATCTATTTCATATATTGTATTTAAAAAAAGCTTTGCTAAACTAAATATATGCAGTCTTTATCGATAACATTTTGCCATTTTTGGGGTAAAGCCATTATTCCATCAGTGTAGAGCTTCTGGACGATAAACAGATCCAATTTTGTTTTGCAGGTCTTTGCGGCATTTCAATTTACACCATTAAGAGAGATTTGTACAGATCGAAACAAATGTTAAGCTCAAGATACAAGTTTCGGGCTGTATGATGGATGCATTAAAATTTTCTAGCCAAGCTCTCTCTGCTTATGTTAAGCCATCAAAGATGTGTGTGGTTGCAATGGAACACACCACTTTGTTCTATTCTGGCCGTTTTAAATGAATTAATGAATTGTTTAATTCAATATCGTCAATTGTTGACAATACAGATCAGAATCCATCGTTTGACCAGGCTATAGAAGGTCATAATGAACAATACGCTTGTAATCCCACCACACACATGGCGTTAGCCATCTTGGTGTCAATCCTAGCTTTGCCATCGTCAGCAGAGCCTCACCTTGCTTGGATGATCTTTTTCGCGATCAACTTTTTCTTTTTCGTGATCAACTTTTCATTCACAGTATTTATTCACTTCAGAAATGGTTCGATTTCGTTCCGTTTCGGCTCTGAATCACAAATGAAATTTCGGTCCATTAATTTATGTGGCACCCAACATTGACCTCTATTGTGTATTCAGCTTTCTTTAAATGGTTGATAGTTGATTGGTGATGAAATTTTGGATGTGCCAGTTTTTCTAAAAAATTTTCACGATTTTGTCGACTTTTTTGTACTAGTCGACCAGAGTAATCAATCAGGTTGAAAACGAACAAGCCATTTCGCTACTATTTATCTAGTTACAGCATCGTATCCATAAATTTCATAAAATTTTACATTTTCTGTAATAAAAAAGTAATATACGATGGTAATGTTTGGAGTTTGCGCTCGGGTTTTAGAGTTGAGAGCTTTTCATAGAATAATGCTGTTTTAATGTCTTCTAACAAAGTGAATTTTAAAAAAGCTATACTGTTGCCTGGTGTAATTGATATTAACAAAGTTATTGTATTGTTACATTTTAACCTTTTTAAAATGTTTCAGTTCTTTTTCATTACGTCAAAATAAAATAAACATCACCTTGTTGTTGTTTTACAGTTATAATTCCCTAACTAAATTTTTATACAATTTATCTTAATACAGCAACTTACTTAATTTGCAATTAACATTAGTGTATACAGCACTTTTATTTACGCCTAAACACGACTTTAATTTATGACTGCAAATTGATAACTATATCGACGTAGACAAGGCAGCCTTCTTATATACCTAACTGTCTACAGTTTGGAAAGTTCCAGAAAAGCCTCAAACGCTCCCAAATCGTTTAGGTAATGTCTGTTAATTTTAAACATGCAAGATTGTGTTATCTAAAGATGGTCCAATTGGCAATACCGTCATACACAAATCAATACGGCAGTAAGATATTTTTAACCTTGACACAAGCCAATAGACAAAAATCCCACAATACGCTCCCTGATGTAATGTATTTTATTTTTAGGCATTTTTATTTTCGTAACAATGTTTTAGAGCCATCAACCGGAAATTTGTAACCGAACTTTCAAATACATATTATTTTCTTACATACTGCTAAAAAAAATGGTTGTCGATATGTTTTCTTTATATTAACATTACCAGTTAGAAATTTTAAATTAAAAAATTAATTTACAAAAAATTTTGTATTCAGTGTTTTAAATTAAAACTGGATAATTTAAATTATTTACATAATGTAAACTATGTAAACAATGTAGTTTTCATTAAAAAATTTGGTGTTATTTTACTTAGAAGTAATTCTTTTTTTCTTTTCTTTACATTTTGCTCAATAATATCAATAATGTGTCAGTGTTTTAAACAATCACCTTTACTTCATATTTAACGTTTATTGTTACATAAAATTTAATATATTTTAATTGTTTACGTAATGCAAATAATTTAAACAATAAAGCAAATTTTTTATTTATTAAAAATCATAACATTTTTCAAATAAATTTTTATTAAATGTCACTTTAAGTTGATACAATGTCCTTACATTTCACATACTTCACCATATTTCACACACACTTAACTTTTGTGTATACCAACAATGGCAGCTCAATTACGTATACGTAATATAAGAAAAAAAATATATATATAAATTGCTTAGTAACCCGAGCGTATATGATTATATTTTGTTGCTTAACATCAGAAAAAATCTTATACAAATACAGCCAAACACCAAGAACTTATTTGACATATTCAATAAATACATACAAAGGTCAACTATTTTCATACCAAGCATTCTTTGCATCCCTTACACAGCAAAACACTCTCTTTTATTGTCCAATTACTTTTTGTTATCAACAAGTATAAAATGTATATATATATGTGTTTGTATAACTGTATTGGGGTCCTTAAGGTATCTTGTATAGCTTCTAGTAGAAACCAATATTTGTATTTGGATAAAAGTTTGTTACCAACAAATGTAGAGAATGTTTACACACTCAAGCTTTTTTCCTGTTAGAAACTGTTACCGATAGAAACACTGGGTATGGAGCAAACACATAAAAAACATAGATATCAGACGAAACTTCAAATCTGATCTTCCAAAGAAACGAACTTAATTGGCAGCTAAAAAGAACAATTTTACGAGGAAGCAATACCAACAGCCGGCAAAACAGGTAAAGTAAGCTGCAAAAAGATACAAAAGGAAGTTCTTAGAAGGTCTAGAAAAAACAGCAGAAGAAGCAGATGGACAGAATAACGTGAGAAAACTACACCAGACGATAGACTATCTCACAAATAGAAAGTGTAGCATGAACCAAGCAGTTACTGATCATAGTGGTACATTAATATGGAATAGTGAAGCATAGATGCAAAGAAGAAGGAAAGATTTCGAGAAAATTAGCAACGTCAGAGACACCGCTGAAGACATATCATAACAGCCCTATAGAAAATACATTCAGCACAGCACGAAGCCCTCCCAATTGGAATGAAATAAAAGAGGGATTATGGAAGTTAAAGAATCATAAAGCAGCAGGCGAAGATAATAGACTGGCAGTAGCCTTACGAGCTGACATCACAACCGCAGTTGAATTACTATGTCCTCATATTACAGCAAGATGGGAGGAATACAGGATCTCTTCTGCTTAACACCATATAAAGGATGCTAGCATTCAGAATACAGGAAAGGCTTCAGCTTAAAAGAGACAACATATTGCGAGACGAACAGATAGGTTTCTGAATAAATAGAAGCTGCGTAGATCAGACCAACACTCTACGCATCTCGATAGCCATATGGAAAGCTTTGAGAAGGAAAGGAGTATCAAAGAAAATAATGTAAATAAAAAAATCAATAATAAGAGCAATATACAAGGATACATAACTCTTTGTTCTTCACAACGGCAGCATCAATCAAACATTCCATACTAACGCTGGAGTAAAGCAATGATGGCCACTTTCACCTCTAGTATTCACCATCGTATTGGATAAGATCATAATCGAAGTCTATTCACAGAGAACAGATATAACAAGGTGTGTTTCACGACAACTCGAGGATCTGGATTATGCAGATAATATTTGTTTGATTTCATATAAGATCTTCAACATCCAGTCAAAATTAGAAGAGCTTGAAAGATTGCCACTCAATGTTAGAGTTGAGATAAAGTACAAGAAAAACGAAGCCAGGAGAAATATCAACAATAGCATAGAAAACACCATGCTACAGACCCAACCAATTGAGTATGTGGATAGCTTCTGTTATCTGGAAAGGACAATGGCAGCAAACGGCGGTGCAGAAAAAGACGATAACAAGAGTCTTAAAAAATGCGATGGCGGCATTTGGGAGACTGAAGTCCGTATGCAGAATCGCATACATATTCAGAAAAAGCAGGCACAGAATATTTGACTCTTGTGGAAAGTGAATTCTGTTGTCCGGCACTGAAATCTGGCTTATGTCTAGCATCATCATGCAAAAGCTACAGGTATTTACCATCAAGATGCAAGATATTGTGGCCTAACAACTATAGATCGGCCAACCTTAAGCAGTATTACAAAAATGGCACTTGTGTGGAATCCTCAAAGATCAAGGAAGCGCGGTCAACGAAGAAACACCTGACGACGGAAAAACAGTTTTGCATGGTAAGAGGAAAAAATAACGGCAGCAAACCTTGTAGGATGGAAATGCTTTGTCAATCTCTGTTCTTCTAAGAGGAGTTACGTTAAAAACTAAAATTTTCATTAATAAATAAATTTTCATAAAAAAATATATTCTGTTTAAGCATCTACTCATTTTTTAATCCCAACTGTAAAAAGTATTGAGTACAAACTGTCAAAATATATTTTGTCGTAGTTGTTTTACACATATCATTAGCAAATGTTGTTGGTCTAACAAATTTTTTTTATTCATATTTTGTTTTGTGTACATAAGACACCATTGTTATGTTTAACACTTTCTATACTTCTTTAAGCTTTTAAATTGTTATCATATATATTCTAGAGTTTGAAAATAAATCTTCCCTTCCTCCTCTTTTATATTTATTTATTTTTTATTAAATAAATAGGAAGTTAAATATATGTTTAAAGTATCAGCATCTTCTTATACATATGTTAGTAATTTTTTAAAATTTGTTGCTTTCAGATTATACACAATTTTTAACACGAAAAGTGCTTGCTAGATAATCCTTAAATACAGATTATTTAATAAATTAAAAAGGAAAAAATATTTTATAACAAAAAAATTTTGTTGCACTTAAATAGAGAAAAAAAAGGATTTATTTTGTTTTTTTGAAGTACTATTTATAAACGTATAGTACTAATGTGTTTTTTTTTTCTAATTTTTTTCGAGGTATAGATCTAATGTATTTTTCTTTTGAATTTTTTTCCCAGTATCGAACTAATACGTTGTTTTTTTGCTTTTTTTCAGTGTATTTGACTGAATAAGCACATTGCCAGGGGTTCTCAGCCAGTTTTGTCACTATACCTGATCATAAATGTTTATATGGAATACAAAATATTTTTTTCAAATTATTGTCCTTGAATTTGATTTAAAAAGCACGGTGTCAGCGGTTCCCAGCCAGTTTTTTTAAGTACTATTCATAAATGTATAGAACTTATATCTTTTTTTTAAATTTTTTTTCTATGTATAAAACTAATGTGGAAATCTTTGGATTTTTTTTCCGTGTATCGAACAATTTAATTTTTTTTTTTTTTGGCATTTTTTCAGTATGTTTAAGTGAATGAGCACATACTCTGGGGTCCTTAATCGTAAATGTATGGAATAAAAATTTTATTTTTTTAATTTTTTCCGTGTATTTGGCTGGAAAAGCACGGTTTCAGCGGTTCCCAGCCAGGTTTTTTGAAGTACTATTCATAAATGTATAGAGAAAAATCTTAAATTAATTGCTCACACAATTAACCTCTTTTCATGTGGCATGTGGCGTGTAGAGCTGCAAAACAACAATAGTTTTGTTTTTGGCTCAAATTGTAAGAGTAAATATGGAGGTCGCCAAATGTACATAGTCAAAGTAACATTTGCAAATATTTGTTCAACACAGGTTGTTAGACGTCTGTAACCTTTTATAGTTACATAGGGTTTAATAGCTTCTTAAATTTCTATTTATTAAACTCAAATTATGAATTGTAATAAAAATATGTTCCTACATACGATTTTACATTTATTCCATTTTGTCAGACCGTAGTATGTTGTTCTAACTATTATGTGGCAGGTGTTGCTTCCATTTGCTGAGAAATGATAAATTTCGAGGACTCTTACCCATAAGTCTAGATTCCATAAGTTTTTTTCTTATTGTGCGATTTGAAACAGGAGAATAAATTCATTTTTGAGGCTTCCTGAATCCACATGCCAACCAAGTCCAATTCATTCAATTTGGACCATGAAATTCTGCGGTGCTGTAACTTTGCCATTTTTATCGTTCTTGAAAACGTACGATTCAATGATGTCGCCGTTTAAAAACTGTACCAAACAGTGAATATTTTTTTGGGTGCATTAGCAGCTCTTCACACCAAATTCGGCAATTTTATTTGTAGATGTACTCATAGGGCGAAGAATTAGCTTCGTCGCTGAAGATAACTTTTCGATAGAAAAATGGGTCATCATCCAATTTTCCTAAGGCCCACTCACCAAACAAGCGACGTTGTAGCACGTCAGCTTGCCTTTGGAAGTTTCAGCAGTATGGTTTCATACCGAGGTCTTTGCCTACATTTTTTCAGGTGGTCAAATATTTGATTTATTTGTGCAATTTTTATTTATTTTTTCTCTTGAATTTTTGACGATTTTAATGAACTACTTTGACAATTTTTTGCTTAATTTTTGACGATTTTATGCTTTATTTATCTGGCAGCACTGATTGGACATAATATAACGGCAATAAAAATAAAAATAATAAATGCTTACGACTATGTTTGTCGACAATGGTAACGATCGTTTACACATTGAAACATAAATAAAAAACAAAAATATATTTTTAAGAGATTTCCCTAAATTTTTGTTAATAATGTATATGACGTTTTTCATTTTTATATGTTTATGTTTTTAATTTATTCTTTATATTCCATTGCTAACACTCCTACTGTAACTTTAACTTCCTCCATGACTTTGTAAAAGTTGTTAAGTATTCATAGGAGTCAAGGAAAATATAAACATTTTTCTTAAATATCAATGCATATTTTATGGGCTATATATCTATATGTGTTTATTGACAATTGTGGGCTTGTGTTTACATTTGAATGTCTCTGCGTATGGTATATTTAAAGGAGTCATAAACAAAAATTTCTTTAGACTTATAAAATAACAAAAATTAGACTTGTAAAATAACAAAAATGTCTGAAAATTCTCGAAAAAAAACTAAAAACTTTCAATATTTATGAAATTTATAACAAGATTTATGTCCTGTAAGCTAAAAGAAATATTTAAAGGAAATTTGCAGGATTCAAAAAAATTATTTTTAAATAAAGTATCATTAAAAATAAATTCTTTTTATTTATCATATTAAATCAAAAACATTGTACTTTCGAAATTGCATAAAATATTGCATTTTCCTGACTTACAAAAAAGGTATATTGGACATCCAGTATTGAAACTATTAAAGTTGACTTGTAAATAGCTGACTTATGTGAATCAGCTTATAGCTTCGTCAATTGCCAATGAACTTCTAAAACCAAACTATTATTGTATAAAAAAATAGTACGATTTCTATATAAATTAGTACGCAAAAGCATTTCAAAACTTGAACATTTTTAAAAAATTTGGATAAAAAAGAGTTTTTGTGCCTCATATGGTTACTGAAATATTTATATCATTTCAAAAGTCTTTTTATTTTCCTCCCAAATCTACATATAAACTTAAAATCGGGTAATATTCAGCTAAGTTATGACCATATAAGTGTATGTAGTTACGAAAATTTGGTTTCTTTACCCGTAACAAGACCTTGGAGCTATTTTGAGTATTTCAAATACATATTTTTATTGCACTCGAGAGCGTCTATCAGTAAAGTAATACAAAAACAAAAAAGTAAAGTAAAACAAAAACGGTTTGAAATTTTGCCAAATTTATTTTATTGTTGTGAAGTACCGCGTGTTTTTTATAGAGGTATAGAACTTTAAGTTGGCATTACTTTTCAAGATGGCGACTGATTTAACAGCTGTCAAGTGATTTATCCTCAAATTGGTTTGGCAATTCATCATGAATAGACTCACGCTTAAACAAGGCTTGCAAATAGTGCAATTTTATTTCGAAAATAATGGTCCTGTGCGGAACACGTATCGTGCACTACGTCATTTTATCGTCGACAAAATCGTCCATCAGAGCGGTTAATTCGATTAACCATGGAACGTTTTCGCACCACGTTTACTCTTATTAATAACTCGCACCCCCAGAGACGCTGTACGGCGCGTACAGAAAAAACTATTGCTGCTGTAGAGCGTAGCATTGAGTAAGACCCGAATGAGTCCATCCGCCATCGAGCACAGGAATTGGATTTGTGTCCATCCACTTTATGGAAGATTTTGCTGAAGGATCTTGGTTTGCGTGTTTACAAAATTCAACTCGTGCAAGAATTGAAGCCAAACGATCATCAAGTAAGGCGTAGAGTCGTCGAATGGGCCCAAAACGAGATTACCGTTGTTCCCGATTTTCATAAGCGAATTTCGTTTAGCGATGAAGCGCACTTCTGGTTGAACGGCTACGTCAAGAAATAAAACTGCCGCATTTGGAATGAAGGTAATCCTCAAGTGTATGTGGAAACCCCGTTACATCCAGAAAAACTGACTCTTTGGTGCGCTTTAGGGGCTGGTGGAATCATTGGTCCGTACTTTTTCAAAAAAGATAGTGGCCAAAACGTTACAGTCAATGGTGATCGGTATAGAGCCATGATTACTAACTTTTTTTATTCCTGAATTGAATAACCATGACGTCCAGGAGGTGTGGTTTCAACAAAACGACGCAACATGTCACACAGCTCGTACCACAATAGATTTATTAAAAGACACGTTTGGTGATCGCCTAATTTCACGTTTTGGACCTGTGAATTGGCCTCCAAGATTTTGTGACTTAACACCGCTAGACTACTTTCTGTGGGGCTATGTAAAGTCACTGGTCTATGCGGTAAAGCCAAAAACGCTTGACCATTTGGAAGACAACATTCGCCGTGTTATTGCCGATATACGACCACAAATGTTGGAAAAAGTCATCGAAAATTGGACGTCCAAATTGGACTAAATCCGCGCCAGCCGTGGCAGTCATATGCCAGAAATCTTATTTAAAATGTAATGGCACAAGATTATCTTTCGGGTAAATATAATTCACGCCAATCGAATAATCTATCGTTGTTTTATTGCGACTTCAAGTTCTATACTTCTATAAAAAACAGCTTCTAGTCACATTAATTATAATTTAGCGTGTTTTCGCATCTTTTATATAGGACATCTGCGCGTTTTGATTTTATGATCAACAGTTGGCAACACTGATTCTTGTCATTATTATATTCTCTTCTCAAGCGGTGATATAAGGAATAATTCTGTATCATTAACGCAAAAACTCAAATTTTTTGAGTTATGACGACGTTGAAGAAAATGAGCGATATGTTAATTTTTTTTCTTGTTGTAAAAATAAATGTTTTCAAAAGTAAGAAATTATTGAAATTTGGGTCCTTAGTGAAAAAAGTTGGGGCTTTTATGAATGTTATCGTATAAAGACATCACATAGTGTTTCGCTATAAAAAATTTAACAAACGTGCAACAAGGGACTGTATTTACTATTGGGCTCTATTCAATATTTTAAAGGCAAATCTGCTAGAAAATTCCCTTATATGTTTTCCAGCGCTGAAAAATTTAGAAGAATGGAGTTAAGAAAGCATAAATAATACCAATTTATGCTTGAATTCACTACTATGGCAATATTTGTATTAGAACTTATTCGTGTTTTCAGGGTCAACAAAACCAGCTTATTTAAGAAGCCATATATAGATCTTTTTTTGTTATTAGCGTTGTAATTTGTGGGTCTATTTTAGAAGTTATGACATCTCGAAGTTCTTAAGAGGTACAGTAACAGGATGTGTTAAGAAAGTAAACAGGGTAAGTATTTGTTGTTGAAATTCTCAAATGAAAATTAGATTTTAACTTGTTTTCTACTTTAAAAATATTTAGTTTACAAACTGTACGTATATTACAATACATAGCTGATTTTTCTCATCTAATTTTTTTGTAGTTTTTTTTGCAATTTTTTCTGATTATTGTTGTATGATTATTATCGTGCTGCACAAAAGCACAGGTTAAAAAAAAAAATCAATTTTTCTACAAGTTAAGTGTAGCAAGAAATAAAAGCCGTATCACTCGTTATACGTTTCCTTCCTTCTTTTTTATGGGTGTTGTTGTAAATAAAAAAATCTCTAACGTGTTGCAAAACTAAAGTTGTTGCAACCTTAACCAACTTTCAACATGCAATGGAAGTAATATGATATTTCCTGTCTTTCATTTTCTTGCTTAAACAGTCTGCGTATATCTGTTAGTATGTGTGTTGCATATAGCACTTAAGTATGATCCGTTCTGTGTTATCACTCTCTTTCTCTCTCATTGCCTCTGTCACTTTAGTATTTCACTAAACATTATAAAAAAATTTGCATTTCTAATCTTGTTTATGTTTATGCTCATGACTAAGTGTATGAAAAGGGTTTAAGTTTCTTCTTCTCCATATTGCTAAATATAAGTGTAACACAATAACTTCTTCTCTAAATTCAGAATTAAAATTGTCATAAAGAAAAAAAAATAATAAAAACATGTTTCTTAACGTAACAAGAATTCAAAGATAAATTAAAAATAAAGAGCAGTAAAAAATGAGATCGTTATCAGTAAAACACAAATACTATGATGATTTCAACATTTTCCCAGTTGTTTTTGTTGTATGTCATTTTAAATAATAATTTATTTAAAAATTTAACAGAAAAATAGAAAATCCTTATAAATAATATAAGACTGCATGACTATCTGGCATAAGGAGTTTGTATACTCGGTTGTCTCTCATATGCCAGAAATCATATTTAAAATGTAATGATTATCTTTCGGTTAAATAAAATTCATGTCAATCGAATAATCCATCAATCCGTTGTTTTATTGCAACTTAAAGTTCTATACCTCTATGAAAAACACCCAAAAATTTCCCAAAATATCCACTTATCCTCTGCAGATATTTTACATTTCGTATGTAATCATTGTTAATCTCTTAACATTACTCTCTAAACGTCAAATTTGAGCATGTTAAAAAAGTATGGTTGGTACCTTGTCTTTTCGAATTCGAATTTATCTTCACACACATAAAAATTTGTTATCATGGTGCGATAAGTGTCTTCATTAACCGTAATTATTGCGAAATATCAAGTATGAAATATGAACCAATGATACCTCCCTTCCACAAGCCGCACCAAACAGTCACTCGTTATGCGTAAATTGGCTTCTGTAAGACCAGGTTTGGGTCTTCTGAGCCCCAAATATGGTAATTTGGCTTATCAACATACCCACCAAGATGAAAATGAGCTTCATTCGACAAGATTACTCAAATGATGATAATCGATGCATTTCATTTAGTGGAGATAATATACTGAATTTTGTGATAAAATGGGCTGTCATAAGTTTTGTTAGATTCGGAATAACCGCTGTTTTAAATTTAAACCGACAGATAGTCCACCCCACCTTTCAAAACATGAGTTTTAATGGGTATACCAGTTAAAAATGTACATTTGGACAACAATATTTAAATTTCATCAATGCCCTTTTCTATTTATATTCTCTTTATCTTAACTCAGTTTACGCTTCATTTAATTCGTTTGATAACATTTATTGTCAATTTATCTCTTATTTTTGCTTTAATGGTTCTGCTCTTCTCAACATCCTTTTGTTTGTAAGCGTAGCGGAAAAAACATTGCATTGCGATTGCAAAACTATCAATGATTTTAGCTTTTATTGTGATTTTGTACAAAAGGATTTTTAGCACATCCCTGCAATGGTGGTGATTGTCAAGGAATATTGAAAATAAAGGAAATTATATTTGTCATTTAGAGGATACTTTTGTCTTTGTTTGTAATCAAGCGCTTAGAAGGTCACTGAAATCATAAATGTTTTCGAGGAACGAAGATGAAGCAAAAATAAATATTTCTACAAATCAAAGAACATTTGTAATCGGAAAGTTTCAGTTATTTCTCTATGGAACTTAAGAGACGGTACATGTCAGTTTCTAACTTGCACGAGTATGGTTTAATAGTTTGGGATATTTTGAATAAAATGAATTTTCTTCGGCAAAATGTTTTGTAATTCTTTGATATGAACAACAACATGCACTGCAAAAACATCATCTCTAAAGCCCTACTTAATATTCTTTTTGAACTTTGAAATTTCACACTAAGATACCTTAAATTTTGATTGTTCATTGGTCTATGGTGCACTTTGCTAGATCCAAGCTTCGACCATAGTTACAATTTAATACATAATTCGTTCATATGCTGATATATCACTCCTTCGAATTGGTCACTTGGATCTTATGTGGTTTTTTTCCAACTATTCATGTAACGGTAATGTGATACCTGCAGTCAACGATAACTAATTGCCTATAGTTTGGCAGGTTCCGAAAATATCTCATATCATCTATTTTTATATTCGTTAATTCAAATGTAACGTAAAGATGGTCCATTTAGTAGTGCTGCCAAATACGCTAATAACTACGGCATTGACATGGTGACACATAACTACCAAATATACCAAAATTATGAATTTTTATTTTCGTAACAGTATCATTTCATGAATTTTATCAATAGTAGCTGTTGTATTGAAAATTAGTACACTGCAAATACAAAGGTTATTGATGATCAAATCAGTATCATCCATGGAGGAACACACAGCAATCGGACATAATTCCAGCATAAAAAGCCAGTGTGATGATGAGCTTAGGTATGGTACAGATATACCCACTCTACCCAAATTAGCTGAAAATGGTAGTTCTATTAATAATGTAAAATCTAAACGAAAATAAGGTTGGGCACCACAGTGTTTATTACATCACTAAAATAAATAAACAAAAGCTGCAGGAACAACTATACGTGCTATTTACAAATAACCAAATCTACAACAAAAACCATTAGCAGAGATAAAGTAAATAAAAATACCACGGCAACAACAATAATTAAGCAGCAAAGAAAACAAGTAACAGACAATAAACAAGCAACAACAAATACTAAGAGCTGAAAGAGGTATATGTTCACATACGCATGGCTACAAAAGAACTAAAAAGAAATTAAAAGAAAGAAATGGAATCTATCTGAAATATCGAGAGGCTCGAGAGCTTTCGATGTGTTGTTTACTGAGCCACATAAAAAATTCATCGATGCGAGCAGCAATCAGTTTATGTGTCGTAAACTCAACGAGTGCAGTTTTTAAGTAAAGTTAGCTCAGCGAAAGTGTTATTGGTGTGAAGAGAATTTATAAGGAGTAAACTCATGAACCTAGTACTGAATTAAAAAAACCAGTTTAGTTGGAGCTAACTCAGTAAAGAGGATTAAGTGTGGATAACCTCTGGTTGAATAGGTTGTGATCGAACCTAAGTTATAACTACGATCGAGTTGTAAGATCTTTAGGAAGAAAGATCTGTCGAGTAATTGTTGTTGTTTATAAAGTTGTGAGCAGACAGAGTAATCAAGAATAAAAATTGTTATTGCCTGTAAAAAGATTACAAGCAATGGTGCACATAACTGTGTTGAATAAAGGATTTTAATAAAACAAAAACAAACACAAAATTTATTTTATTTAACTACAATCTACGAGCTCATAAATAAACGTTTTTAAATGGTAAAAATGTAACAATATATATATATATATATATATATATATTGGCTAACTATATAATTACTATATGATTCAAAAAACGGTGATGGATTTTGTTCACAAATTTGTTTTGAGCACTAATGGTAAATGTAATAAATCTTTATATGGTGGTTTCGAAAAGAGAGATCATAACACAATGTAGCAGTAGTTGCAAAAGAACTGCTGATCAGTACAAGTGAATAGTTTTCAGTATTAAGAGACCAATCGATGCAATTACCAATACTTAACAAACCAAATGCTGTGTGTTTTGTTATACTAATAAATGATATGCAGTGTGCGTTTACACCACATATATACATAAAAGTATACAATTTCCATTTGTATGGTAAACGTAGTCCCTTTTAATCGTATTTTATCAATTTTTTTTTTTTGCTTTTTAATAAATATACGTAAATATGAATTTATTGTACTTAATTATTGTGTGTTTTTCCGAAAACTCTTAACGTATATATTTCCCCAAAAACCAATTTTTCCACTTTCTTTAAACTTAAAATATATTTTAGTTAAACCTAAAAACCACTACGCACAAAATTTTATTAATATGGGTGAACGTTATAGAAGGGCCAATAATAAGGCCATACTTTGCAAACAGCTGACACCAGAAAACTGCAGAATTAGCATTAGCATTCATTTGAGAGATGGAAGCATATTGTGTAAAACAATTAACAAATATAACTAATTATTGCTTTACATGTCTTTTTGCACATCTGACTGTAGTTTTGATCACATCCTTGCAATATAAAAGTAAAGTGTTTTCCCAAACACTTTTCGTTACAAATAAAATAAACTTATATAATAAATAAATATTAAATAAATATTAATTATTTTAGAAGGTAAACAGCTTAAATATATAGTAAATGTACTTGAGATTCCACCTAGGGGATAGTGTAAACATATAAATAAGATATTAACCGCTTGTTTATAGTTTAATAAATAAAGAAAAATTACTATTAAAAAAAAACGGGTGAGCGTCTTCGAGTACTGGACGGTAATGGACAGTTTTCTATAAAATAAAGTTCAGGGACTCTTAAATTCTTTTTTATAAACAAAACCAGTTACATTAGAAAGAGATTGTGAAAGAATCGTAAATTTTTAGAGCGTTTAAAAGGAACATCTAGAAGACGATTACTTTAATCAACTTTCAAAAAATGTTTAAATTAATTTATTTTATTTCTTTCAGATTATGGCAATATTTCGTAAACAGCAACAGGCCATGAAGAAATCTGATAATGTGAGAATTGATTGTCTGCAGAAATATTTCGTCCGAAAAACAATCATTCGACAAAATCAACCCATCTAATCTATATACAAATGAAATGCAAGAATACAACTAATAGTATGTATTATGCCATCTTGACAATATAGACATAAACAAAACTTACATCTAAGGAATCTTACTGAATTAATTCTAAGAATTTTGTTTAACTATAAAATTTGTTAAATTAAAATGTAAAACAAAAAAGCATATATACATTAAACTATTTGACTGCTTTTTGCAACTCAAAGTTAACAGAAAAATTTTTTATTTACTTTAAAAGAATCTGAAAAATGTCACCAATTATTGTTTATTATAAAAATTTTTAAATTAAAAATAATGTGTGAAGCTATTTAAAGTAATTTTTTAAGAAAAAAAATTAAATGATTTTTTATATATTTTAAAATTAATAAGTTATTTATTTTATATCAGAAAAACAGCAATGGTAAGTCCTTAAATTTTAAAATTAAAAAAAATAGTTTAATTTTAGGATGTAACAGTGATATAAAACGATAGTTCTTAAATGAAAAATAAGTACTGTGAACTTAGCTACAAAATTTAACGAATGTTTTTCTTGGCATAAGGTACTTAAAGTCTAGTCTATTAACCTTACAAATTATCTCCATTACTGCCACTTTAAATATCAATATGGAATCATTAAAAAAACGTTAGTTACCACACACTTTAAGCTTAACAATAACAATTACGTTCATATGCAAAAAAATTCTAAAATTGGACTTTTAGTGCTCGTTAGTTACCACCTGGATAACCCAATTAACCCACCCGGGTTTTATGGGGTATTATATATAAATAAACCCGGTTGGGTTTTTTATTTAAAGGTTTTCGTAGCATATTTACAGCAAAAATAGGTGTAATTTACGTATTGGGACTACAAAATTTATTTGTTTCGTTTTTTGACCTCAAACAGATAATAAAATAACAATTTTATCAAATAACTGCTTATATCTTTTCTCCACTCTGAGCCAAGTTCCAAATTTCGTCTCAAAGAAACTTCTCCTCTCTTAAGATGCTCCAACTTTGAAGCCGTGTTTCTTCAAAGGAAATGATTCGATGACATGTTAAAAGATGAACTCATGTCTTCTTATGCGTCCTAGCTAGTTTCTGAAAATGTGGGCCGTAAATCGAAATGCATTTAAACGAGGTGAATATGTGTTCCCTCACACTTTTTTAAAAAAACGGAGAATCTACGTTTTTTTAATCGTAGTACCTCATTCTACTGCGCGTAAAGCGAATGTGTTCCATAATACAGCCAGATCGTTATAGCGAAATGAAAGCCGGTAGAAAGAGGTGTGATTATATTGCATTCGTCGCAACAGCCGAATATATGGCGGTTACGGCATTAAGTCACTCCTAAAAACTGTTCTAAAACTTTTGCGACATGAGGTCGGGTGTTATAATGCAAAAAAATACCTTAATAATATCTGCCTCTATATTCCGTCTGCTTCAATCACCCAGTTTTAGCAGCTCATAGTACAGAATGACGCTTTGATCCTACAAGAGTGCAAAGTTTTTTCATAAATACTAAAATAACGTGTATGTATGCAAAAAAAAAGCAAATAAGCAAAAAATATTGTCAACTTGAACGAAATTTGGAAGCATTTACAAAACTTAATAAAACCCAAAAAAAACTCATCAAAAACCCCAATAAAACTCGGTGAATTGGGTTCTTTTAAAGCCCGGGTTTTCGCCAACCCTGGTTACCACACACTTTAAGCTTAAACAATTTGCAAAAACCATACAGTAGCTAATGGTTGCCTTACTTAATTTTAAGTTTTGATGCTGGAAACACCGTGATATTTTTGCGTCAGCAATACAAAAAATGAATGCCACATATATGAGTAGTCGAACCAAAAATTTCCTTTTTTATAATTTAATATAAAATCATATTCTTTTAATAAATCTGTTTCAGTTTTCATTACCTTTTTATATTTTATTTAATGTCATACATATTTATTGCAAAAAATCTGCAAATCCGCAAAAATTATGAAAATTAATTTTATTGGTGGAATAATAAATACCCGAGTAACGAGCTTTGTGTATTCGTTTTGATTTTATGTACATCGCTAAAGGAAATATGTTTTTATTGCGCTTAAATGAATAAATTTACTAGAAAAAAATAGTTTAAAGAAAAGGTACGAAAATTATGACGAGGATGATAAAGTGGGTGTAAAAATGTATATAAAGGGTTCACCAAAAAATATTTTTTTTTAAAATGCTATAAAAAAACTACTGACTATTTTCTCAAATTTCTTTTTTTATTTGAAATCACAATCCTTCCGATTAATAATGAAAAATAACTTCATTCAAATGGCTGCCTCGGCTGGCCATGCAGTAGCCTACACGATCGGTCCAATTTTTAAGCACATTATCGATTGTGTGCAGCTGTATTTCACCAATGGCTTCACGAATATTGTCCTTTAAAGCGTCAATTGTCCCTGGCTTGTTGGCGTAACACTTATCTTTGACGGCACACCACAAATAATAGTCCAACGGTGTCAAATCGCAGCTCCGAGGTGGCCAAACGGCATCAGCTCTGCGGCTGATAATGCGATCTTGAAAAACAGGGCACAAAACATCGAGTGTAGCTTAGGCTGTGTGGCACGTAGCGCCGTCCTGTTAAAACCAAATGTTGCTAATATCCTCCTCTTCAATTTTTGTGAACAAAAATTCGTTCGACATGGCCCGATAACGATCGCCATTGACTGTAACGGCCACTCCTTGCTCATTTTCGAAGAAAAATGCCTCAATTATGCCTCTGGACCAAAATCCGCACCGAACAGTGACTCGCCTTGGGTGTATCGACTCTTCAATGTATGCGTGCGGGTTTTCTGTGCTACTAATGCGACAATTTTGCTTGTTTACATACCCGCCAAAATCAAAATGAGCTTCATCTGAAAAGATGATTTTTTTTGGCAAAATCGTCATCTTCTGTAAGTCGATCGCAGGCCCGTTGTTCAAGCGTAAACACAACCATATTCGTTCAGCGGAAGGATAAAACTAATTATCTGTCAAATCGGACATGAGCCAAGTACTACCATTCACGAAATAAGCACTAGTTGAAAAAAAAACAATAGATGGCGGACCCTTTATATACAGTGGAGTGCAAAACCATCTGCATGAATTGAAATTTAGTTGAAAAGCTCCTATCAAAACTTAAATACTCCATCAAACAAAACCCAACATCATACATTTATTCATTGTTAAGTCCTTAAAAAAAAATATATAATATATATTAACAAAAAGTATGATATTCAAACACTGAAATGGGGAAAGGCAATAATATAAAAGAATCTGCATGCACTTATTTTTGCACTAACTTTTTGCACTCGCTTATATAGAGAGGAACTTTTGTTTTTTAACCCTATTCTTAGAACTCTTTTCTGAGTGGCGTTTTTACAGTATGTAGTCGTAATCTCTACAACATTATTCAAAAACCTAAGAGAAATCTTTTCCCATTTATATTATATTCGTTGTCATAGCTTCAACATTTTCGTTTATATTTTTCCAGACGTTTTTTAACTATTTTTAAAAAATTATCCATTGGATTGGAATTAGGACTTTACGGTTATCACTAATTTACCTACAATTTTGTTGAAACAGTCTCTATTTGTCTGGTTTGGATTACCATTTCACTAAAACATGACTTTTCCTTTTGGGTAAGGGTTTATGTCTTCAAAAAATGTTCCTTGATGCCAAAATATGCTATTTTTACTTCAGTATTAAATATTCATAACATAACTGTCACCACTTTAAAGTACTCTTAAAGTAGATAGCTTCCTATTTTAAGATTTGTAAAGTTAACGTATGTTTAACAAAGAGACATTAAGCTAATAATCGTTTTTTTGCAAATGACCGTTTAACTTTAAACTTAAGTTCAAGTACAGATGCATGACAGTCAAGTTTGTCTGTGGCTACATATTAGTTTTGCAATTTAGCAACTATTTGCAAAATTATAAAAACTTAAAAAAAAATCTTTTAACTGATCATCGATAAAATGCAAAGTATTATTAAAATTCGTTTTTTTATTATAAAACATCATCAATATAGTTGAATAGTTAGGCCTAATAAACCTTTGATAAAGACAAAACAGATATCAGCTGATTTTTAGGGTTAATATAAAACTCACCTGCGTTGAGATCACATTTGTAAGTTATATAGAAAAGCTTCATTTATTTATTTTCTTTCACTTATTTTTTTCATTTTTTTACATTTATTTTTTTATTTTTTTACTCTAAGCTTCTAACCTTCTCTTTTTAACACTTTTAACTTTTTTAAATTTTACTCTCATAAGCATAAATTCTCTTCATAACATTCTCTTTATTTCATTCTCTTTTTAATTTCACGTAAATTAACACAAAAAAAACCGCATACACTTTAGCAACAACACTACACAAAAGGAACCATCTTGGTTTGTTCTTCTTTTCTACACAAAGCTGCTGTGGCCTAATTTATTGCAAAAACACTTGCAAAATTGTGAAATTTATAGTTAAAAAACACAGGTTTCTTTAAATGAATTTATATTTTAATTAATTTCTTAAGTTTTTAACTATATTCAACACATTTTAATAATTTTTAATAAATTCTAAACACTTTAAACACTAATGCGATCTTTTTGTCAACCGAACATTTTCACAAACTGAAGTAAACTAAAGTACAGAAAACACTAACAAGGTGGTAGAAGCTTAGCAGAATAACTAAATTTTAGTTACTGAAATGTTATTTATGTATGTATATCAACAGGGGATTGTGTGGTGAATATACACATATTAAGGAGTTGAGTAATATAAAGGTGTGCGGCTTAACTAAGTCTGTCCTTGCTAAGTGGTAATGAACATAGAACAATGCATTTCCATTATTATTAGAACCAATGACGGGGTGAAAAACAAACTGAACTTATAAATGCATTAGGTTTTTAATTTTATGTGGATATAAAAGAAATGGGATTTTTCGTTCGGGATTAAAAAAAATTTTTGAGAGATTTTTTTTTGACAAAAGCTGCTTTACTAAAAAACTAATAACTCCGCCAATTTATAATGGATTTTCAAAAGAAAAGCATCATTTTATACTTAACTAAACGTACAGTTAATCACTTAAGTAAGTAAACAACAATTCAGTCTACATGCATATATAATTCTTTTTTAAAAAAAGTCTATAAATTTATTCCAACCAAAAAAAAGACAAAAATTAAGGCGTTAACAATATTAATAAAAATAATTAACAATATTCTTGCATTTGTTTATTTTGTGCAAGGAAAACAATAAAATTCCCTAAATAAACGTCACAAAAGTAAGTTAACAATAGGTAACATATTGTCACGTATTTACCTTTTTAACCCTCTCATGCACCAAACTTTGTTAGAGCAGCTATATTTTTTTAAACTTTGTTTTCGACTAGATTGGAAACATCTACAGGACTATTTAATAGTTTCCGCAATTTCATATTTGTTTTTAGGCGCACCTTAATTCTAGAATCCTCAGAAATAGTATAATCAATTTCCTTCAGCTGTAAACCCTGATATTCTAATTCATCGGGCAGCTCAAACCTCTTCACAAATATTACCGGAAATGTTCGCTTAATCAGCATAAATTTTTATCAATAATAATATCATTTCATTTTAGTCGGTATGCTAATAAGCAAAATTGTCATACTTGAGGCTTAGAAAACTCACACATGGTCTTGTGGAGCAGAGGCATCACTGGACCATATATAATATTTCTCAACTAAAGGGTCCGCCATCTAACGTTTTTTTTTCAACTAGTGCTTACTTCGTGAATAGTAACAATTACCTCATGTCTGATTTGACAGATAATTAGTTTTATCCTTCCGCTGAACCAATATGGCTGTGTATACGCTTGAACAACGCTGGGAAATATTCCGACATTACTTTCAAAATCATGGTAATGTTGCAGAATGTGTGTTTATCTTTTCAGATGAACTCATTTTGATCTTGGCGGGTATGTAAACAAGCAAAATTGTCGCATTTGGGGCACAGAAAACCCGCACGCATTCACTGAAAAGGCGATACACCCAAGACGAGTCACTGTTTGGGCCATTTTTCTTCGAATCTGAGCAAGGAGTGGGCGTTACAGTCAATGTCGATCGTTATCGGGCCATGTTGAACAAATTTTTGTTCACAAAAATTGAAGAGAAGGATATTATCAACATTTGGTCGAACATTTTACAGTCGAAGCTACACTCGATGTACTGCGCCCGGTTTTTGAAGATCACTTTATCAGCCGCAGAGCTGATGTCGTTTGGTAACCTCGCAGCTGCGATTTGACACCGTTGGACTATTATTTGTGGAGTGCCGTTAAAGATAAGTGTTACGCCAACAAGCCAGAGACAACTGACGCTTTAACGGACAATATTCGTGAAGCCATTGGTGAAATACAGCTGCACACAAACGATAATGTGCCTAAAAATTAGACCGATCATGTAGGCTACTGCATGGCCAGCCGAGGCAGCCATTTGAATGAAATTATTTTCCATTATTAACCGGAAGGATTGTACTTTCAAATTAAAAAACAAAATTTGAGAAAATATTCAGTAGTTTTTTTTTATAGCATTTTCAGAAAAAAAAAAAATTTTTTTGGCGGACCCTTTACATCTTATGAAAATAAAAAATTCCAAGATATACCAGCTTTAAGTCATTCTATTATCATTTTTTGAATATAACCTATATTTTTGGATTTATTAAGAAAATAATTATAGTTTTTTATTTTCTTTTTTTTTAATAATTATATTTTTGATTTATATTACATTAATTAATTTTTAATTATAATTTAATTATATTTTTGATTTATCCTGACAATGCCATACTTATTTTTGTGTTTAACAGCATTAAGAATTGTGTATCGAACAGTGTTACCAATTAAACTTATGAGTAATAACGTAGCTGAATTAACAGCTTAATCGAAGGTTTCAGACTCTACTAGAACATTCGTAATTGATGGCAGTCAGGTATATAAGGAACGCTGCTTTGCCTACGGCAGTCAGTTGTAATTTAACAGTCATAAAGTAAAGTCGTGTTAAGGCCTTCGTAACAGTGTTAAGTAATTTGTGTATAAAGTGGAAGTTAAAAGAGTTATTGTATAAAATAAAAGTGTGGAAATAAAGAGACAACTACGTGTTACTTATTTTATTTAACGCAATTAGAAAGAACTCAAACGTTTTAGGAAGGTTAAAACGTAACAATATTTTAAGACTAATGCTGTGATATATTCAAAAAAGAAATTTATTTGAATTTTTCTTCTTTAATTTAAATATGAAAATTTATGCCACAATAATAGCAAGAAAAACTAGTTTTAAATGGGAGTCATTGTCATTGCAAGTCATTCTTAAAGTTTATTTTTCTATTCTTACCTATTTTTCTGCTTCCAATTCTTTTTATAATTTATTTTATAGATAAACAAAAAACTCTCGCTCTCTAAAGTAATGAAATATTAAGATTATAAATGACCTTGTACATAGAATAACCTTAAAAGGTGATCACATATAGCAGACATAGATTGTTTAAGGGTCTATAGGAAATATTTAGAAGAGAAAAACAAGAAAGATTTAGAGAAAATAATAAAATATAAATTGAATAAACAAGCGACTATGTACGTACCTAAAAGTATGCTAAGTAGTCTGTGTTAAATTATACTCTGTGTTGCTTTCGTCCTCCTTATACTTTTTTCATTTTATGGAATTTGTAAATTTGTCTTTTCAGTGGCTTTTAGATATGTTGTGTAGCTTATCTTCTTTAGTCTTTAAATAGGCAATAATCATAATTTACAATAATTGTGTTGATATTAAAGAAGCATAAACGTTTTATGTTAGTGTTCTATTATTGTATAATAGGAGTCTTCTTCAGTAGAAAATAACTCTACAGAAAATAAGGAATTTTTTTAAGTTTTAAGATTATGTTCATGTTACCGTCTTAATAAGGGAACTCATAACAACTAGTTTTTACGTTAGTCTACAGGGTTATTTATATTCGAAGCCTTAATGCCGAGACCTTTAAACCTGCAATAACAATGCGTATTATACAATTTTCCTTTTTAACAAAATTACAAAGATATTGTAAAAATTAAATTGCTTTCACAAATTTTATTAATATATTTTATCAAGTACTTTTAAAATATTGTACTTTTCTCTTTTTTAATTTCAAACGTTCTTATATTTTTTTCCAACAGTTAATATCGTCTGCGACATTTCTTTTTATGGTATTTGGTAAACCACAAAATTTTAGAAATTTATTTAAAAACCTTTATTTTTGTTACGCCTTAAGGTATACTAAGTATGCATACTTGTAAGTGTTCACACATTTTGTTCTTTTTAATTATTCTGTTAAAAACCTTGGTTTTAGGGTTAAGGGTTTACGTTGAACCTTAAACAGCTATATAGCAAAGTTTGAAAGCCTAAAAGTATGTTGATATTTGAAATAACAAAATTTAATTAAATGTCTTTAATATTTACACTAAATCTTAAAGAGAGTATTAATGTTAATAAGATCGTACTTTAATTATAATTTAAAACTTTTCGGCTTTTTGTTTAGGAAAGTTGTAAGTATGCTTCGTTTTTCTTATTTTTCAAAAACCTTTTAGTATTTAATAATAAAATCTATAGCTTATTTTAAGGCTTTTGCTAAAATCTTAGTCTACTTTTTGGCTGTAATTTAATAAGATTTTTGTATTGGAAGGGTAATAAGCTCTGATTATTATTTCATTGTAATGCTAAAAATAAGGAATGAAAAAGAATAGGATTTTATTAATTAGTATTCTAAGCTCCGTTATTGTCCACCTTTTCCTGCTCCATTTTATTCTACTGTTCATTGTTAATAAATTCGTCTCGCTAATGTAATTTAACTCCTTCATAAATTACTGTAACATGCTTTTATTTCCTAAAAGTACAAATGCTTAAATCCACTACTTTACTAAAACATTCGTAAGTAAACAAATTTTTTTTTCGCATACATATTTACAAGATTAGAGTATAAAAAAGGACAGAAAGAATTATACAGGGTAGCTGAAACGCTCCGCCAAAATATTACATTTTTTAAGCGGTTTATTTTATTAGTAAATTTTAGATTGTTATCTAAATTTAAAATGCAAAATTTTGGATGATAAAACTTGTGTTTAGATTGTGGGCCGCTATCAATAATTTCCGTTCAATGATAGTTTCGGTGCACTTTCTGGCGCGGAAATTTTACTTTTCTGAACTGCTCCGAAAGATAATTTTTAATACTCCTTCTAAGTTTAGTCAAGTTAATCTTCAATGCATTTTTCAAAGTATAAAAAAATAAGAACAATGATCAAAATTAAAATTCCTTTTTCTATTTTGTTTAACAAATATAGTTTTTACACAGTATTTTTTAATATAAGATAGTTCAGTTTAACGCCCTCTTGAGACAATATAGAGAAGTAGTCGTAAAAGTTTTCAATATTTTATTCAGCGGATTATTACCTTTCAGAAAATATATATTTCATCAAAATCCGTAATGAGTGATTTTTTTATTTTTGTCTATGAGACAACGCAATGTGAGGCGCACTGTTCGTCCTGTGGAAACCACATAACAGCAAGATTAATCCCAGTTAATTAAAGTACGAAAAAACTTATTATCACCATTAATATTCTGATTTCCATCGTATTTCAGGACATATGGATTTTCTGTGGATGTAATGGTGTTCCGACAAAGACTTGTGACAATTTATCTTATTTACGTACCCATTCAACCAAAAATGGGCTTCATCGGAGAATAAAATTATAAATAGGAATTAAATACCAAACATTTATTTGTGCTTTAGCCCATTTGCAGAATTGGGGGCAGATTAAGACTATCCATTATGAAATGTCAAACCAAACTAAAGAAAAAGCAATTACCAAATGTAAAATCGGTTGTCAAATAAAGCTGCGTTTCTAGCTCTATAGCACTGAAAGAAAGATCCGATATAAAGAAACATCTAAAGACGTAATAGGTGAGTGACCTGCTATATTGGTTTAACGGACACAGTTCTAGAAGAAGTTAAATTCACTCCAAAAAAGGCATTTGTTCTCTTACCAAACACGAAAATTGGCTTTGTTCAAAAGCTCAACTTATGTGGTGAACACATAAAGCTGCACAAAAGATTTACTAGATCGTAGTGCGTATCATTTTTAAACAATCAATGATGTCTTACAACTCTGTTTGCTAAGAAATAATTTTAATATAATTAAGGGAATATAATTAAAAAAGGGTAAAAGTAGGAAAAGAAGTCTAATTGATTACAGTTGCCTATACTTAATAAAAATGATGCTATGGCTAAGCCGTACTGAAGAATTTAAAAACTAATAATAGTTTTAAAATACAAGGCAATAAATTAAAAAGAAAAATAAATAATAAAATTTTTAAAACGTTTGAATTATTTTTAATTGCGTCAAAATAATATAAACAGGTTAGAGTAAACGGGTTAGAGTTTTTATAAGAAAATACTAGCATTAGAAGTAGTTCAAATACACCACTCGTGCACTGAATTTATATGTACATCAGTTAAACAAAAATATCTACAAAAATGGTTAATTATAAAATATTGTTACGTTTTAACCCTTTTAAAATGTTTGAATTATTTCTAGTTCCGTCAAAATAAAACAAATACCACATTGTTGTTGTTTTACAGTTTTTATTTCCTCACTTTATCTTTATACAGCTTATCTTAATACAGCAACTTATTTATCCTGCACTTAATAATCACTTATACAACACTTTTATTTACGCCTAAACACGACTTTACTTTATGACTGCAAAGCTATAACTATATACCAACGTAGGCAAAGCAGCCTCCTTGTACAACTAACTGCCTACCGTTTGGAAAATTCCGGAAATGTCTCAAATGCCCTCATATCCTTCCATCCATTGTAGCGTTGTATAGGGCCACTTGGATGTGCAAATGTAGGTGTCTTTTATAAGCAAAACTACCAAAAGCCCAACATGTAATAGAAATCTTTGGCTTTTGATATTTTCACTGTAAAAACAAAAGCTGATATTGTGTGTTTTTTTATCTTTCATTTCAAATGCAATCCCTTTTAAAATTCAAATGAGACATGAATGCTTAAGAGGTAAAGAAAAAGTACAAACAAAAAATAAAAGAAAACCGTAATCATCATATAAATGTTATCCCATAAGTTCTTCATAAAATACTTATAATTGCAGAACAGCAACATTATTATTGCTTGTATGTGTGCATGTGTTGTACGGAAGAAATATAAAAAAGAAAATATTTGCAAATTACCATCACACCCATATAATGGCAACAATAACAATTAAAAATTGCCCATTGTTCGACAATAACATTAAATATCCTTTTTTATTCTTCACACAAATTTTTAAAAATTTGCATTTTTATATGTATGTATGTGTAAAGTGCTCATAAGCAATTTAAAAAGGAATCACTAAAAGACTGGCAGAAGGCAGAAAAAGCGACATTTAAGGAAAATATCATTAGGACATAGAAACAATAATTAAATTTTAAAAGGGGCGAATGGGGATCTTTTGTAAACCTTTTCATTGTCAACTTTTTAGATAAGATAGGCTAAATTACAATTATTTCTAAAAATATATTTTAAGAAGATTTTTTCAAAGACCGACCAATGCGAAGGGTTAGCAAATTGTTTTAAAAATATTTGAAAAACTGAGATAAAAAATAAAATCGGGTTTTCTTAAACAAAATGAGCAAAAATTGTTTTCAAAGCGAGGGTATACGTAATATCTAATTAAATTTGTATAATAAATATGACTCATACAATAGCGGGTATTCGTATAAACGCACTCTTTATTTTAATTTGGCTCCTTTTTTCTCTTTTACCAATGCATTATTCAAAACAATTTCCAACTCATTTTGTTTACTAAAGTAACCGTAACTTGTACTGGGTGTAAAAATTTGTTTTCATTGTAATTGTTTTCTAAAAATTATTGCAGTTTTAAAATACGACAAAATTTTAAAACCTATTTGTTTACGTGATCTGACATCATTTCCAATAGAAATATTGCAAAATTGTGTTTTATTGCTTCAAAAATATGAATCGGTACCTTTTTCAACAAATTTTCTAGCAACTGATGACCAAGAGCATTCTTAGCTTTCTTAATGACCAACTGGAGCTCTAAAACAGTTTTTTAGAGCTTTCATTTTTTTCTTTTTTTCCATAGATGCAATCAGCATATCTTCAGAAATGTTAAAACTAATCAGGTTGGGTGACCATATGTTTAATATGTAAAGAAACATCTGAACACATGCTATGTGTGTGGTCTGCTATTAAGGGAAACTGTAGTAACTCCTAAAGCGGCATTTGTTCTCTCACTAAACAAACTTAGTGGATTTGTCAAAACTCCCAACTTGATAAGGTTACCATATAATGCTACAGAAAAGATTCCTTCGGATTCGCTATTCAATCAAGATATTAGACAGAGAAACAGATAAATAACAGATTATTGATATGAAAAATTTATATATTATACAGTAGGCTCTAGTGATAGTAAATCTCTGAAAAGAAGTTATATGAAGTCTTTGTATGCGGAAGATCTTTGACGATATTAAAGGCCATCTTTAGCCGAAAGTTAAAGCAGAAGCTGCTTATGAGAAATTATAAAGAATTAAAAGTTGAATTTATTATTACAATATACGATAATCAACTGACTTATTGGTAAAGCAACCTCTTTACATACCTAATTGCCTACAGTTTGGAAGGTTCCAGAAATGTCTCATATCTTATATATAAAAAATAACCGTTAATTCAAATGTAACGTAAAGTTGGTCGACTAAGCAGTGCTGACAAATACGCAAATAGGTACAGCATTGACAGGGTGACACATAACTACCAAATATACCAAAATTTAGACATTTTTTATTTTCATTTCATAGGTAAAAGCATTGTTTAATACATTTACCATTTAACAATTTTAGTCTACAAAATATTAAAAAAAATATATACAATAACTTTTTCAGTCAAAGTCTTAATATTCTTGGAATTCTAAATCACAAAACTACCTTTCTAGTCAGTTTTGTAACACAAAACAAGAAAAAAGATATATTTATACATCCTTATGGAACTCATTAAAATCGCATGGCTTTTTGTGTCTTTTAACCATAGAATGTCCAACTTGGTCTGGCTGGCCCATTTCTGAATGTAATGCTCAATGTACTTTTTGTCTAGTTAAGTTAGAAAGAAAATAAGACCATGAATTCCACCACTGAAGTGTTCTGAAGCGAAAGAAATTTATTTGGAGTTCATCACACTGAGGTGTTTAAATTAACATTTTGTAAAATAATGGGCTAAATGCACCCGTGTGTGGTCTGGCTGGACCACAGACTATTTTACTACGCTTTATACAATTTTACCACGTTCAACAACGTAAAAACACTCGTCCAAAAATGCCAGAATAAGTAGATCAGTTGCTATAGATTATAAACGCTTGCTACTACAGATCCAAATACGATGGTAGATGTCAAGATTCTTACTTATCGCTGACGTATTAGATTAAGTAGGTATACTCAGTTAGAAACCAGTCAAATATGGCATAAAAGTACGATGGATATGTGACTCATGAATAAATTATACATGTTAGAGCTCACATGGTATACGGGAGTTAAAATAAGAGGAAAGAGTTGTGATGAACTTGGCTCAAAAGTACTTTCATACGGGACGTATTATACACTGCGATAAATTTTTTTAATAGTTTTACTATATAAAAAAATTTAACGGAAGTTTCCCCTGCTTTGTTGTTATAGATCTCGCTAACAAAGCATTTGTACCGTTTTAATTTAGAAAATCACGTTCACTTGATTTGTTATAAAGCCCTCTTTTGGTATTATGAGAATAGGTACACTTTATGCTCCGACATCTCAAAAAATAAGGCTGTATTACTGTTATTTATTTATTTGAATACAATTATAGTCTATATAACTGCAGAAGATGAACCCGGTAGAGCAACAAAGCAGACATTGTGAAAAAAATCTAACCAAGTTATTTACTACAACCGAAATGAAGCATGAGTAGATACAATGGATCAAATTGTATCTTATTATATATGCAAGTGGCCTTTGGCTATGTTTTTCAATATGCTGGATATCTCAGGATTGGTTGCATCTATTATTTATGAAGAGATGGTATAAACAAAGTAAACGGACCGTTGCCGCCGCCGTACGGCCACATATGGAGTTTCGTGCATTTGATGCTTATATATTGCGTTACCCACATATCGAAAATTTAATTTAAATAATCTTTTTCTTGTGGTCTAGTCAGACCAAAATGGTGCACTTAGTGGTGAAGTGTATATTGGACATTTTAGGTTTAGTGTCGGGTATTTTTTTTAGGGATTCATAATTTTGAGTTGCCAACACTGCTTTGATTGACAACCGATTTAACAGCTTATAGTGGCTTTGTGTTTAGTTTGGTTTGATATTTTATTATGGATACGCCTACACCAGAGCAACGTTTGCAATTTGTTTAAATCTATTATCAAAATAATGGTTCTGTGCGTTAAACTTATCGTGCACTTAATTAACTTTATGGCAAATATAATCGTCTTTTAATTCAAATAATTCGACATAATAATGGATCGTTTTCGGAACATGGCTACTCTTACTGATGGTGTGCAGTAACAGGGGGCACGCATTGAATTTTGCACTTATTTACATAAATTTAAATAAACAAAATATAACGGTACATCTCTAAGAGCAAAACTAGCTTATTATTCACTTATTTGAACGCAGAATTTTTATATTAATACGGTGACCATACGTAATATTTTATAGTTAAGATGAATTGAATTTTTACATCTAGAAGCCTCTTGGATGTCATGGATTTTGGTGAGTAATAAAATATAATATTGAAATAAATTAGAAAAAAACAAAAAGAAATTTCTTGCATATGATACAATAAAAATTCTAAAACATATTTGTGTAAAGAACAAAAACAAAATTTCATAAAGCAGTGTCAATTAAACAATACAATCGAGATATTTACTTCTATTAATTTTGTTCTTTTCGCGTTAATTGTTCTATTAAAGTTTACGTTTTTGTTTATTAATTCTTATTTTGTTTCTTTTTAGTTAAACGATCGTTTATAATGTTTTTGTTATTTGTATTCACAGGTACATATTTTTAATTTTGTTAATATTAATTGAACCTTAATTTTATTTCAATTATTTCAACTTTAATTACTTTAACCTATTTTAAGTCAATATCTGAATCTTTATATTTAAATTTGTCTAAAATCTAGTAAATGGAATGAATAGTTATTTAATAAATTAATTGTGAAATGCTTAATTCGAACATATGGCTAATCGTGGTATAATGACTTAGAAGAAGTTTAATTTGAGATCCTAAGAATATTGTTTGCCAACAGGATGTAGGTAGGTGTGGGCTTGGAGGCGCAGTTTCCTTTAGCATCTAGGAAATCCAATATAATTCTAGTGAAAAGTACTACAATCTTAATATGTAAAGTCCTTCTCATACGTAGCTATAGTGGGGATTAGGTTTGTTGAAATGTAGCTATTTTAGGCTTTGTAAAGTAAAATAAGTAGTTAACACTTAGGGAGTCTAAATAAAAGAGTATCTACAGACTTGAGACTTGATCAAAGAGAGGCAAGCATCCACCAGCCGACTGTTGCTAGTGATTTTATGTCTCCCGCCATAATCTTTTTATTGAATCTTTATTGCGAGTAATGTTTAAAATTTTAAACATGAAAGAAAAAAAGTATGAAACTTTTAATATTAGAAAATAGTAGTAGTAGTTAATATTAGAAAATAGTAGTATTTAAGTTTGATCTTATTTTTGTTTTTTAGATTACATATTTCAAATTATAATTTTTTAAATTATTATTTTTTTAATGGATGCTTTGTTGAACGACATATGCTCCCAAGACGAGTAACGGAAAAAAATAAATACATATATTTTTAATAATAATTGAAAAAAATTAAATAATTAAAATTAAAATTAAATAAATTTTAATTTGAAATAACTAATCAATTATAATTTAAAAAAATATATAATTACTCAAGAGGAGAATTTCCCCAACGAAGCAATAAAATTTAGATGGCGTTAAAACCTTATCATTTAGGTGATCTTTGTTCTGCTGGAATGTCACAGTGGCTTCTTTTAGATGAATTTGTATGGAGGAAGGTTCAAATCTATTAATTATGCACTCGAGGGCCACAATTAAAATAAAGGGTCCACCAAATATTTTTTTTTTTTGCAAATGCTATAAAAAAAAATTGCTGAATATTTTCTCATATTTCTTATTTTATTTGAAAGTACAATCCTTCCGGTTAATAATGGAAAATAATTTCATTCAAATGGCCATGCAGTAGCCTACATGATCGGTCCAATTTTTAAGCACATTATCGATTGTGTGCAGCTGTATTTCACCAATGGCTTCACGAATATTGTCCTTTAAAGCGTCAATTGTCTCTGGCTAGTTGGCGTAACACTTATCTTTGACGGCACCTTACAAATAATAGTCCAACGGTGTCATATTGCAGCTCCGAGGTGGCCAAACGACATCAGCTCTGTGGCTGATAATGCGATCTTCAAAAACATGGCGCAAGACATTGAGTGTAGCTTCGGCTGTGTGGCACGTATCGCCATCCTGTTGAAACCAAATGTTGATAATATCCTCCTCTTCAATTTTTGTGAACAAAAGTTCGTTCAACATGGCCCGATAACGATCGTCACTGACTGTAACGGCCACTCCTTGCTCATTTTCGAAGAAAAATGGCCCAATTATGCCTCTGGACCAAAATCCGCACAAAACAGTAAATCGTCTTGGTTGTATCGGCTTTTCAATGTATGCTATGCCCCAAATGCGACAATTTTGCTTGTTTACATTCCCGTCAAGATTTAAATGAGCTTCATCTGAAAAGATATTTTTTTGGCAAAATCGGCATCTTCTGTGAGTCGATCTGAGGGCCACTTAGCGAAGCGAAAACGCATTGGACACGGCCATATTCGTTTAGCGGAAGGATAAAACTAATTATCTATCAAATCAGACATGAGCTAAGTGTTACCATTTACGAAATAAACATTAGTTTAAAAAAACGTTAGATGGCGGACCCCTTACTTCATCATGTAATCTGTTAAGGATTTTAACCTGGGCCGCTTGTGTTGCATGCAACAAGCTATCAATACGAAATTAGAATTGAAAAATCTGTGGAATGAAGTTATAACTGCTATTTATAGTTTTTAGAAGGGCCTTTGATTACATGAAAAGAGAAGCAAAAAGTAAAAAAGTTCCAACAAAAACAATAACAAATTTCATAAGGGCAATCTGCGGCAACTCCTTCTTCAATGTTCAGTACAACAGGTAGTTTGGCGAAACATTTTATACAAATGTAGATATAAAGCAGGGATACCGTTTATTTCCGCTGCTATCTATGGTAATTCCTGGTGGTGATTTGATTTTCTATGCAAAGCATATAGACTTGGAAGAAAACATCGTACATAGCAAAATACATAACTCTTTTGATGAATAACTTATCAGTAAAAAACTACACATTTACAACATCAAAATCGAATACGTGGAAAACTTCGCTATTTGAAATCCATCGTGCGAGTACAATGCAGTGTTGAGAACAAAATGGAGAAGTTTTTGCAAAAGCCATCTACATTGCAAGGAAGAATAAATATATCCCCTGTAAGTATAGTTTTTAAGAAAAATTGTTTTTATAAGATTTTAGCTTCCACTGTGGCGTATGAGTATTTTTCATATGATTAAATATCACTTCTACACTACGGAGTAGGACAAGTAATTAAACATTCGAAAAATAACCAGCAATTCCCAAAATTTTTTTTAAAACTTGTTTTTATATTGTTAACATTATTGTGTACACCCTCTGAATGTGCTATGACTTGCCTAAGTGTTTTTATGCAATAAAACTGTGACTATTTCCATGCACAGAACTCCGATTAAATTGAATAATGTCATAACAGAAACACCAAAGCACACGTTTTGTGTTTGTTAGCAGGGTTTTTATAAAGTTCACAACATTCAGTTAAAAAAAAATAATTGTTTTTTCTGTGTAAGTGCACTTGACTGAACAATTAATTGAACAACCATTGTTCGAAAAAAAAATATATTGTAATTAAATTTTGTATACCAGGAGGAAATAACAATTGATTGCGAAAATTTACGAAAATTTTATTTTTGTTGAGATCCCCACAAATTTATTCAGCTTATTTATGCCCTGCTAAATTATTATTTAATTTTTTTTTTGGCTTTTATTGTCCCCAATTTATTTTTTAATTCAATGGCCATTGTCGTAAAGTTTGCAGACTGAAAACTACCTGCTTCGACACTGTGTAGCTACGGCAGCAGGCAAACGAAAATGAAAGAAAGAAGAAACTTTTAGTTAAGAAGCCAGCCACAAACGAAAAGAACGGGAGAAATTTCTGTAGAATTTAAACAAGATAAAGTTCTTCACTAAAAGTATGCTGCAATATAAAACTGAAAATATTTAGAGTTTTTTTTTAATGCTTGAAAGTATTCTTCAGTAAAGTTAATTACACTGGATAGTTAAGGAGAATAAATAAAACATAAGAAAATGTTTGGTATACTTTTATAAAAAAATACGATCAAAATTTAAGTAAAGAAAAACAGCAAGTTGATGTAGACAAAAAAATCTAAAAAATTATTACTTATTAATTATAAAATTATTATTGAGCACCATTTAAACATACAAAATTAAGGCGTATGATGAGGCTTAAAATTGATTTGAGTAAGATTTTTAATAAATTTGAAGTATAACCTTAGATTTTTATACCTATTTCTAGAAATATTTTGAGAATAAAATAATTTTTGTTCCATAAATGTATTTTAGAGCTTTTGGAATAATAAAGTCATGTATGATATGTACAAAGAAAACACAAAAAATTTCAAAAATTTTGAAAATGTATTATAGAGATTTAGGAATAATAAAATCATGTATAATACTGTTTTTACCCTTTTAAAACGTGTTTTTATGAGTAGATTGTAGTTAAAATAAAATAAATTTTGTGTTTGGTTTTAATTAAAAATCCTTTATTCAAGACAGTTTTGTGCACCACTGCTTGTAAACTTTTTACAGGCAATGACAATTTTCTATTCTTAATTACTCCGTCTGTTTACAATCTTGTAAACAACAACAATTACTCGACAGATCTTTCTACTTAAAGATCTTCCAACACGATGGTAATTATAACTTATGTTCGATCACAACCTTTTCAACCAGAGGTTATCCACACTTTACTCTCGTTACTGAGTTAGCTCCAACTAAACTGGTTTTTTACTTCACAATTCTCTTCACGAGTTTACTACTTATAAGCTCTCTTCACACAAAGTGCACTCGCTGGGTTTACTTTACTTAAACTCCACTCGCTGAGTTTACGACACATAAACATAAACCGATTGCTGTTCGCATCGATGTGCTTTTTATATGGCTGAGTAAACAACATATCGAAAGCTCTCAAACCTCTCGATATTTTAGGTAGATTCCATTTCGTTCTTTTAATTTTTTCTTAGTTATTTGTAGCCATGCATATGTTAACATCTACCTCTTTCAGCTTTTAGTATTTGTTGTTTCTCGTTTATTGTCTGTTACTTGTTTTCTTTGCTGTTAGTTTGTTGTTGTTGTTGCTATCTTATTTTTATTTGCTTTATCTCTGCTAATAATGTTTGTTGTTATCGATTTGGTTATTTGTAAACAGCACGGATAGTGGTTCTTGCAGCTTTTGCTTATTTATTTTAGCGATGTAATAAACGCTGTGATGCCCAACCTTATTTTCGTAACAATATGTAAAAAGAATACACAAAAAATTTCATTTTAATACAAAAACTTATTTATTCCAAATACACTAAGCAACATATGGAAAAAAATTTTCTGACCATGGATAACCACTATATTTTTTTGATGCGCTATAGTGGCCTAACATCAAAAGCCGTCAGCATTTCAGATTCTATGGATAAGCTTTTTTTTTCTAAAACATGAGTTTTTTGAAGAAGCTGCTACATATATCTAATGATATCTTTGAAATGACTCATACGATTTCTTTAGGCCATATTTTAAAAAATTCCAAATTATTTCAGCTTTAAGTCACTGGAATATCATATTTTAATATAAGCCGTATTTTTGGTGTTATTAAGAAACAAATCGTTTTTTTTTTTTTTAAATTATGATATTTTTGATTTATAAAAATTCGCAAAAAATTAAAATCAGCAAATATTTAGAAGTTTCCGCCATCCGCCATCTAACGTTTTTTTTTTTCAACTAGTGCTTATTTCGTGAATGGTAACACTTAGCTCATATCTGATTTGACAGATAATTAGTTTCATCCTTCTGCTGAACGAATATGGTTGTGTACAATGTGTTTTCGCTTAGCTAAGTGGGCCTGCGATAGACATACAGAAGATGCCGATTTTTCCAAAAAAATCATCTTTTCAGATGAAGCTCATTTTGATCTTGGCGGGTGTGTAAGCAACCACCTTGGAGCTGCGATTTGACACCGTTGGACTATTATTTGTAGGGTGCCATCAAAGATTAGTGTGACGCCAACAAGCCAGAGACAATTGACGCTTTAAAGAACAATGTTCGTGAAGCCATTGGTGAAATACAGCTGCACACAATCGATAATGTGCTTAATTAATTAATTGTATGGCCAGCCGAGGCAGCCATTTGAATAAAATTATTTTCAATTATTAACCAGAAGTATAGTACTTTCAAATAAAAAAAAATTGAGATAATATTTAGTAGTTTTTTATAGCATTTAAAAAAAAAAAATATTATTTAGCGGACCCTTTACGTATTTTATTCCCAATAAAGTAAAAGTACCTACTTTTGAAAATAAAAATACTTTGTTGTAGTTGCATGTAATGGGTGTCATATAAGCGATATTTTTTTAAATTCATAAATATCACTCATACGCCCAGAGGAATTATCGGCAATAATAACTAAAAATTTTATTACATGGCTTTATCATTAAAAATATATTACACTCATAACGCCACTGCGACTGTTCTTGACGAAGTGCATTCTGGTAGTCAAATTCTGGTTTACCTTTTCATGCTTAGGTGGTACTATGTGAGGAATAACATGATCATTATTGTCCTACAAGGCTTTAATTAAAACTAATTACAAATGTTGAAAAGTGAGGGCTATATGAACGTTCGCTTGACTGTTAACCTTTTCATAAGATCGAGCTTAAAATAACACCCTTTACTAAACCAAATCTAAAGAATAATTAAAATCTTAAATGTGTACAATACAGTTGAGTGCTTTAAAATAGAAAAAACAGCAAACTTTAGAGCAAAATTATTTAGAAACATATATAAGGCGTACTTTGAGAGTAAAGTGATTTAGGCAAACCTACATATAGCTAAAGGTTCTTCACTTATATTTAGTCGTAGGTTAGGTAACGACAACATCAGTCTAAGTCTCTCTGACCTTCCCACCTGGGCTTTTGGTGGGAAGGTCAAAGGACTTCAGGAGGGATCGTGTAAGTTGATTTACGCACTTGGGACCACTTTACACTGTGGGATAGCTGGTAATGAAATAGCGTATGCATTGTCCAGAAAGAGTCTTGCTGTGCACCACTTACACTTACCATCCTTCATCTAATCAATGATTTTGAAAATGCCAGATGTTTGAAACACTAGAATGTTCTCTAGGGCGCCGATAAGTCTAAAATGTGGCCACCGCTCTTAGGTTCTCAAGTATGGCAGGTCGGTCTTGAAACTCCTAACGGAGCTTTTTACTGGCGACTGTAAACTAAGAGCGCATCTTAAGAGGCTGGCGGTTACATATGTGAGTGTGTAAACTGTGATGACAGGCATCAAGGATAGCGGCACACATATTGTGTTAATGTGGAGTTATTGGTAGGTTTATGTGGTAGACATAGGGTCTTATTGTGTGATATATTTACCATGGGTGACATATGCATGCAATAGTACCTGGGCGATATGGTGATAACACCCCTATTCTGCGTTTCGACTCGAGCCGAAATGTTCTTCGTTTGGAAAATTTGAAATTCTGAAATTACACATTGTGCTGCCCGGGAGATTACCTTTGTGGATACCGTTGCCCTCACACAGGCGCAAGAAGCCGCTCGCAGGAATTTGAAATATGAAATACACAAAGTGCGCGATACTGAAGAAGCTGCTAAGGTAGCGATGGCGAAAAATGAGAAGCTAGAAATAATATGTTAAACAGTAAGCGAAATAGTCGAAAGTATTGAGACAGAAATGTCACAGTTTAACGTGAGTCTCGCCACGTTGGCATACCCCACGGTGCCCGATGCACGGGTGAATACAATGCGCCAAACAACGTCCCCACCTATGATGAAAATCACCGGTGAGTACCAAATTCGAAGCCATGTTATCTGGACATGACCCCACATCTTGGTTAAGTGCCGGAAACTATCTAAAACTTCTACCATCCTATGGGTCACGGCACCCAGTTAAGAGTGTAACTCCACACCGAGCCGAAGCTCTCCCCGCGATTTTGGGTATAAACCACAGCCACCACGTTGCCCCCACCATAGCCGGTCAGGGACCGCAGTACCCGGGGCACCCGACTCCCGTGAGGCTACTACCAGCGTAAGTCCCAGACGACTCCGGACTGGTCGCCAATAACAGTGTTGAGACAGGAAAACCGTCTCTTGGCATGATGTGCGCAGAAGTTAAAGAGGATTGGGAGGCAGGAGGAAGAATGAGTAAATAAAGAAGATAGCCAAGGTGTCGCAGCTGCAGGTCTGGAAGAAGTTAAATATGCCAAAACACCCCAAAATTTGAGTGAACTACAAGAATTGGTGCGCATTCGACTAGAAACGATCGGCGGAAGGTTGAAGGCTGGGCATAATCGAGTAGCAGATATGGAAGGCTTGTGTGAGCTACTACTGACTCCAATGCACAGATCATAGCGAAGGATAAGGTTGTATAATAAATTGCAAACTGGCCGGAGCAGACCGCACAGATTAACAAAAGGGCTAAAAGATATCAACCATAGGGTCCAATAAAAAAATGAAGGCAGTAAAGGTAACTGGCAGACCATAAGAGAAGAGGTACTGAGCCGGAATGAACAAGGTTAAGTGGTAAAAAATCAAAAATCAGGTTGGACACCCCGGCGTTTATTACGTCGCTAAAAAAGCTGCAAGAACAACTATACGTGCTGTTTATAAATAACCAGAATGGACAACAACAAACAGAAAGTAAGTAAATAAAAATGTCACTCAAAATACATTTCTTACATTCGCAATTGAACTTCTGTCCGAAAAACCTGGGTTATGTAAGCGACGAGCATGGTGAACGGTTTCATCAACACTTTAAGAAATCAGGGAGTATGGAACGAAAATATGATGGGGGATTTTATTTGGTTCCTTATAAAATAATCAAACCCAGAAAACTATAGAAAACAAAACAAAAGTCGAAATTATCTTTAGATCATACTTTGTTAACCTTCTTTATAAAACATGAAACTATTTGTTAATTTCATTTTTTAAAGGATATCTACTGCATGTTACTCAGATGAACCGTTGTTGTAATTTTCGGCAATTACAGCAAAAAAAAGTTGCTTTTTCAAAACTACGAATAAGTACTTTCACTTTATTGGGAATAAAATAGATATTTATTCATCGATTTTCATGAGTTATAGTTTATTTTATTCCTATTATAAGCAGCCTTGAATAAAAAGTGAAACTTGTAGATATTTGCTGCTTTTTATTTTTTGTGAATTTTTAATAATCAAAAATTTCATAATTTCTCAAAAATATTTTTGGCATTTTTTAAATCTCACATTTTAGAATAAAATTCTAAAAAAAAACTTATCCATAGAATCTGAAATGCTGATGATTTGTGAAGTAAGGCGACCATAACGCATCAAAGAAATATGGTGGTAATCCAAGGTCAGAATATGTTTTTCCATTTGTTGCATAGTGTTGAATGCCCCAAAATATATTATGCATATTTTTAAAATATGTTAGCAGAAATAGATTAATAATATTAAGATCCTTTTTTGAATACATTCCTACGTCTATGGAAGTTCTTAAAACTCCCATAGGTATGGTTTTGACACTTTAGGTCACTATAGGTCTTTTGAAGACCTGCAACTGAAAGAACAAATTGTAGTTTCTAAAGGTATTATCTAAAGAAGGCTGTAACAAATACTATTTTTGAAAATTTTACTTTAAAAGATTACACTTCTTAATTTAAATAATCATCCCTATTCTGCATTTCGAAGACGTCTCAGCATTCAGTTACGTTTCGATTGAAAATTGGCATTCAAAAAAAAAAGGGAACTGAATCTAAAAGAAATTAAATCAAATGAAAGACAATAATGTTTTTAAAAGCAAACATAAGAAAAAAAAAATAATAAGCAAATTGTAATAAAATCTCTAAATATGGTGCATATGCAAAGGGGTTCTATAAGATGATAACACTCACTTTTTGTTTGACTTTTATGCAAATGGACAAGTCTAAATTTATGTCCTCATAAAACTCATTTACGTTTTTTATTTAATAAAAATATATAATACATAAAAAAAATGTTAGCCTAATAATATATTTTGGACTAAAAAACGAAACGAAAGATTCTCCGTCACAACTATAATAACTTAGAAAAACGTAGCTATGATCGTAAGGCAGAAAACATACAATCGAAAGAAACTCAATATACAAAATTTTCCAAACGGCGAAAATTTCGATTCGAATCGAAAAGTAGAACAGGGGTGAATAGATAAAAGTTTGGCATACATTTTAGCTGTTAATTCAAATGTTATAGTCAGCCTCATTTGGGAAACAGATATATAGATCCAGCTACCTACCAAAAGTGCAATGAGGTACTTTTTTTCAAATCCGAAACTCGGAAACGATAATAACGGGCAAAATTATTAACTTTTATTTTTAAATTGCTTTGCTTTTTAAATTCTTAAAGCAAAGTTCTTTATTTGTTAACATTCATCATCAACTACACTATAATCTGTTGAACAAAGGTACATATGATTCAAAAGTTGGATTTTGAGGAGCTAATAAGGGTTTACCCATATTTTTGATATACATTACGTTTCAAGGAACCAAGTAGTAATAACGATATTTCTTAGAAATTTAAAAGATAGAGTCTTCTTACTTTGCATATGCTATTCTATTATCAAAGTGCACATTAAATTAAAAAATTAAGTGTGGCACCTGCCTTAAAGAAATAATATTTATTATAGAACATCACAACAAATATGTCGTCTTAGCTTTTCCTTTCTAAAGATAGATATGGTCAGAAAAAAGAGGAATTTATCTCCCATTTTAAATATATAGATAGACTTCCGATCGAAGGCGAATGGGTAAGTAAAGCTAGTTCTTGCCTCGGTGATGCCCAGAACTTTTTTGTCTTATATTTCGTTGAAAATATGTATAATAATATATATCGACCTCCTGAGCACGAAATGAAGTCTATTTTTCAATAAATAGTTACACTTTTGCGGAAAACGTGATAACGTAGGATAACAATGGGTCGCCTAGAATACATGTTTTTCATGAAAATGAAAATATTTTTTGACACGTTTTCTAAAGATATAAGCATTTCAAAATTAATTTCATTAACTACCAATTAGTCTAATTATTATTAAAATTTATTGAAAACTTAATTTTAAATGTGTACACTTACTCACATGCTATATCGTCACTTCAATCGGACGTTCGACAATTTCGATAATTGCACAAATGTGTTGCACCAAATATCGATTTTCTTTCCTAATTTTTTATATTGTTTTCGATTTAATCGTGTAAATGTAATGACACATTGTGCGTAACTATATGGTAATGGGTTATTTCGGATTAATATTTTTCTCCAAAAAAGTCCCTAAAAGTGTGCTTAAAATTGATTTGCTTTTATAATAAACATATCGGGCCCGCCATCTAACGTTTTTTTTTTTTCAAATAGTGCTTATTTCGTGAATAGTCACACTTACCTCATGTCTGATTTTACAGATAATTAGTTTTATCCTTCCGCAGAACGAATATGGTTGTGTATACGCTTGTTTCGCTTCCCTAAGTGGGCCTGCGATCGACTTACCGAAGATGCCGATTTTGCCAAAAAAAATGAAGCTCATTTTGATCTTGGCGGGTATGTTAACAAGCAAAATTGTCGCATTTGGGGCACAGAAAACCCGCACGCGTACATTGAAAAACCGATACACCCAAGACGAGTCCCTGTTTGGTTCGGATTTTGGTCCAGAGGCATAATTCGAAAATGAGCAAAGAGTGGCCGTTACAGCCAATGGCGATCGTTATCGGGCCATATTGAACGAATTTTTGTTCACAAAAATTGAAGAGGAGAATATTAGCAACATTTGGTTTCAACAGCACGACGCTACGTGCCACACAGCCGATGCTTTACTCGATGTTTTGCGCCCTGTTTTCAAAAAAAATATTTGGCGGACCCTATATAATAACAAATATTGAGTTTTAAAGACATTGACCAATTTTTGTTTCGTTTTTTGTTGGTGCTTAAAAAAAATCTTTAGTTTTTTTATGAAACTTTGCTTCATAGTTACTACCCCTACAACGAGATACCGATTTTTTATTTAAAACGTTTCAAAAAACTTATTTACATTTTCACTTCTGAAATTTACTTCAAATGTGAGTTACAATTTTTACTAAAAGTATTGTTACGTTTTAGTCTTTTTCAAATGTTCGAGTCCTTTTAAATTGCGTAGAATAAAATAAATGAAGCGAATTTGTTTTTTTGTACAGTGTCCAACTTATTTAAATTCTACTTAATACACAAATTTATTCAACACTTATTAAACTAAACACTTAGTACGACTTTACTCTATGACTGCTAAATTATAACTGACTGACTAAGCAGAAAGTTTTTTTCCTCCGTCACTACTTAAGGGAGCATATTGGCTATCCTATCTAAGTAGATGATTAATCCGCTGTAGCGTCCTGAATATAAGTGTGTAGTGGTGAAGATCTTTGCTAATTTGTGGTGATCTTTACTTTCGCATGGTAATTTTTTCCCTGTAGGTAGCGTGTTTTCCTGATCATTCTGATCTGATGTATGTCATCATCGCCAGACGTAAGCTGGAAATCAGGGTACTTCTTCTTTATTTTTTAGATGGAGTTATCTATCTCTTTTTAGATGGAGTTGTCTTTTCATTAAACACTTGAAACAACAATAATATTTTTTTTTTATCATATGCTCCGCTGGGGCTTGAACCTGGGCCGCTTGTTCACCACGACAAACCCAGCAGAATGCGGCGCCTTTTTATAGTAAATTAACATTAGTTTCAAATGCCTTAGTGTATTCCACAACCTACTACTTAGCTATGTTAATCGAAATGTAAAGTCATATTATCATAATAAAAAAGTTAGTACTGTTCAAGTAAATACAGCCTTGGCACAATTCAATAGAATAACTTCCATAATAAAATTGATAGCTTTAAATGTTGATACATCTTTTTAGGCGTTTTCACTTCTGTAACAGCATAATAATTTTTTTTATTGGTTTTCCTGTTAAAATCCTTTTAAATATGCCAGCATAATATTATTATTTTAAGATCTCAAAGGATGAGAATTTTTGTTTTGTTTTCTTTTTTTGCTTACTTGTATTAACTAAGACAATTTTAAGTATTACAAGTCTCTTGTATTAATTTTATAAGCCTTGTCTCTTCGCATGATTGCATATCATGTTTAAAATTATACTTTATTTCTGAAATATTTTTCAAACATTTTAATTTTTCTTGGAAAATATAAATGAAAAGAGCATTTCTCCCCACTAAATACTTAATATTTAAAAAAAAAAAAATTTGACACCCCTTTGGTGGTTGATTACGAATTAATGAGTATCTGGAGGCGTTAGCATAATCATCCTTTTAAATTACGCTGCTTAATGGCTAAAAAGTGACTGATAAAGGAAAAATGTGTGGTTTTGAAAGAAACACGAATAAGTTTCCAGGAAAAATATTTAAGCAAAGATATGAGGTTTATAATTGTTTTATAATTAGAGAACTTTTTTTTGCTGCTTGTTTGTCGTATAGAACTACCTTTGAAATAACATTTTAGTTCTTTTAAATTTTGTTTAAATTATTTTTCATTAAAAACACTGTTGCTTTATTTAATGGCCTAGACACTTGCAGCAATTTGTTTTACAAATTTATGTATAATTTTTTATTTATTGGCGAATGTGAAATGAAATTTATTTCCAACCACAAACACTACCACCAACAACTGACGCCACGCTAAATGATTGATGAATACGATTGTAGCGCCAAAAAAAGGAATTGTGATAAAGTGAAGTAAAATATTGAGAAAAAAATTTATGAACATTTTGCACCATATTTCAGGCCTTTCATTTATGTCTGTGGTTTCTGCTAAACCCCCTTGGTTATGCTGTTGCTGTTTTTGATGTTGCCTTATGTTAACTAGTCTTTGCAACATAAGCAGCAAATGACAGTTATGAGACAGTTACATGGAAGGACGAATACTTTGACTTTTTGGAAATGCTGCAAAAGAAATTTTTGTCTCATCATTAAGGGATGATATTTGGCAAAAAGAAAACTCTGTGTTTTTTTTTAACCAAAATTAAAACAATTTTTTCCCAAATTTAAAATTCAGCCAAATTTGGTCTTTTATGTAATTTTGTGATATGAAATAGATATCTAATTTTCTAGTGTTAGTCTACATTAGTCTGCCACATTCTTAGGCATTTAAATATTTATTTACTTAATATATTATCTCTCAATTTCATGTTCATTATTCAAAATGACAACTATTTAAAATAATGAAAATGATTATATTCAAAATATTATTATATATTATAATATTAAACCCAGCGAGTGCAGTTTGTGTGAAGAGAGTTTATAAGGAGTAAACTCGTGAAGTGAATCGTGAAGTAGAAAACCAGAATAGAAAATTGTTATTGCCTGTAAAAAGCTTACAAGCAGTGGTGCACAAAACTGTGTTGAATAAAGGATTTTATTTAAATTTATTTCATTTTAAAATAACGGTACATATCCAAAACAAGAGCTAACCCGAAGATTCGGTTAGTACCACTTGATTCAGCGTACTTGAAACTGGCCTACCGGTCGAGTGGCAAGCTTGTCGGAGCACAAATTGAAATCGACTGGAACTTCAAATTGCTATAATTTTCAAATCAGACAAGATTTTAATATTTTTCCTTATTAACTCACTTAACTACATTTTAAATAACTTCTTTGATTATCGAAAGTTTAAAGTACTTGGCGTATATGTATATTTTTTACCTTTAAGTTCAGTTTTTTTACTGGAAAATCAGTTTTTTTCTTTTAAATTTTCAGTTTTCCTAAAAAAATTTATGGCAACACTGCTTAGGCCTTTATTGTTTTCACAAATTTATAGTTAAAAGTTTTGTTGACAGATTATAAAACTCTTCAAAGGCTACAGGCTATTCTCTTTTTAACTTTAACAGATAATAAAATTTATAATAATCAAGTCTGGCCAACGATTAAAAAAACACAGCGTCGGCAGAGTTAAAGAAAGTTTTTTAGTTAGACTGCTAAAAAAAAAATATTTAAAAAAGCGACCAGGTAGTTTAGTTCAATTTAGAATGAAAAGAAAAAATAGATTTATTTGACTGAAAAGAAAAAATTAATTTTAGGCTGGAGAAATAGAACAGAAAATGGGTAATCAGCTGAACAAATTTGTACATAAAAATAAAGGCAAGCATAGTCTCTAAAGAAGGCTTACCCAGAAAACAAAACCTAAAAATACAGAACAGGCCAAATCAAATCCTATCTGTTGGATAATATAGGGACTAGATTTAATATTAGAAACTGATTTGGTCAAAGTCTGATATCTTGCAGAATTCTAATAGGTATTCTATGAAATCAAACTGATTAAATTTTCCGCATGGTTTATTAGCCCAATTTACGATTAAGTATATTTGAGATAGTAAATCTATGCAATTGTAATAATTTACCACCGATTATGTGCGGTCTTGTTTGGTTAAGTTTGTAATACTGTTTGAAAATTAAAAGCTCTATAACCGCTTTAGCCAGTCCGATATAAGTTCTATATAAGAATTACTTTCACATAATCTGAAATCGTCGGCATTCATAGATGGGGATAAACGTCTAGATGACTACCGTAAGTGAATTGATTGCAATCTAGCTTCCAAAATAAAGTAGGATTATCAGGATAAAAAATCCTTCCACTCAATAAGCGCTAAACGGGGCTTGGAATGGCCATGGCTTCTGTCTTAAACACCTATGGCAACCTATACGAAAGTCTAATGTCCGGACTCTATGTGTAAGGTGTAATTCAAAATGATAAGGTCACCTTAATATTTGCTCAATTCATCCAAACTATAAAATGTTATGTATGGTCACCTTAATCAAACAAATTATACGTTGAATAAGTGAATAACAAGCCTGTTTAGCTTTTAGAGATGTTCCGTATTATGTTTATTTAAATTTATGTAAATAAGTGCAAAGCTCAATCCGTTAAAATGATAAGGTCAGTGATTGATAAGCAATTAATATAAGCAGAAGGTATCACAGTTGTTATTTTTTTTTTAATAATTTATAATTTAAATAATATCTGAGCGGTATGGGTCGAGGGAAACTTTTGAACAAGGACGAATTGTGGCACTTCATGAGCAACATTTGGTACATCGTTCAACATTTGGACAATATCGTTTAATTTTAGCATGCAATCGACTCGTAACAGACAATGTCGCTTAATTGTAGCTTTTATTAGTATGGTTATATTACACAAATGTTGTCGTACGTCACTTCTTTTGTCTGTGCCATTGTCACTATAATTTAGTGTAACTTTTCATTTACTATGTCATACAAATTTTGACTTGATACTGATATTGCGACGATGATTCAACGATGAAGGCATTATAGCGACAATGTCGCTTAAATACGCCACCGCATCTTGGTTAGTCATAACATACAATATCGTCGAGAAGCATTGGTGCTTTATCCGTTAACGGGGAGCTGTAGCCGAGAAAATCCTTAATGGTTCAGCATTTAGTTGATTCGTAACAGACATGTAGTTGACTAATAACAGACAATGTCGATTAATTTCAGCTTTCTTTAGTATGGTAACATTACAATGAAGTTACTTTACATAACTCCCTTTTGTTTGTGTCATTATCACAAGGATTCATCAATGAAATTTTTCATTTATGATAAGTTCATACTGACTTGATACTGATATTGTGACGATGAACCAACGATACAAATATTATAGTGACAATGTCGCTCTAATATGCCACCGTGTTTATTTTATATATTTTTTATTACAAACAAAGAAACAAAATTGTTATCGATTGAAATTTTATTTAATATATTGCTTAACAATGAAACAAATTTTCTAATTAAAAAGTTGTTAAGACCATGATAATAAAAATTTCATTATCAATGTCTCTTTTGAAGTATATAAATTATAAAAATTTTAAAGTCCTTTTTATATTCTTGTTGTACTCAATAGCACTTAGAAGCAGCAGAAGCTTAAAAGAAAAAAATTAAATAATAATTTCTATTATCTTGAGTTCTACAACTTGTGTTAATTCTGATTAAAAACAAATTTCAATAGAAAAAAAAAAAAAACTAAAATATTTTTAATAAAGAACATTGGCATTCCTTTTGGAATGGCTGCCTTTGTTTTTAAAGACAAATTTTCTCTAAAAGTCTTTACTGTTTTAAATAACTTATTTATCGTAGTTGGTTTTTATAAGAAAATAAAAGTAAAAAAGTAAACCCCCTCTTTTGTCTTTCACATTAAAAGAGCGAAAGTTCCTCTTAAGTTTTATTACTTTTCTACACAAAGAATTAAAGACACTTGCAGTAAAATACGAAGACTTTGTACTGTCTAGTTGCGGTTTTGGATAAAAAAAAAATAAAATAGTTCAACTCTATAAACGACTTAAGAAATAAAGTGTTAAAAAGATTTAAAGAAATTGAAAAAATATGATTTTTGCAGCTCCTTTAAAACTAAAATAGCAAATCTTTATAAAACAAAAAATAACAAAAAGCTTTTAAGTTTAAATTGTTTAAAAGCAGGGTTGGCAATCCACTGAGTAACCCAATTAAATTCACCAGGGTTTTATTGGGCTTTTTATAAAAAAAATCCGGGTGGGTTTTTTATTTAAAAGTTTTCGTAGTTTATTTACAATTAGTTTATAATTAAAATGTACGTATTGGCAGCACAAATGTGGCTCAAAAAACTAAAAAAAGAATGTCTGTAAACATTCCGTACGATCGTTTAATGAGCTTCTTAATTCAATAGGTAACTGTAATTCATATTTTTTCTCTTTTGTTTTTAGCTCTGATTAGGAAAAAGTAAGGTTTAAAGTAAAAAAAATGTAGTTGTGTTAGTGAGAACATGAAAATTACTCACTCAGAGAGAGTAAAGTTGATGTATAAAAAAAGTTTTTAAAAAGCAACATGCATCCGCCACACATATGCATTAGTCGCTGTTTTAGTGACAACTAAAATCAAGATCGTAAGAAACTTTTTAATTTATTTTTTTGTGCCTGAAAAAATTTGCAAACATTCGCCGCACATGTGCATTCATCAATGGCTCATTGACGACTAAAAACAAGAGCTCTGATAATGGAAGAATAATAATAATAATAAGTCTGTTAGATTTTTTAACAGAAGTTAAAATTTTCCTTTTCTCATGTTGAAGTTTTTTAATAATGTTGTTACAAAATATTTCAGTTGAGTTTGATTTTTTATGCTCGGGAACAGATACCTCGATAGCTTTGATAATTATATCATTAAGTTTTAAGAGATAAAAGCAGAAGTTCAACCTGACTTGTTAGACAAAGACGATGACAACTTTGTGTTAAGAGACGAAAATCAAATTCTTAATTTAATTGGGACTTTCCATGAAAGAGTTCACGCTTTCAAGGAAACTGATTTAAATAATAGATATAAATGATGTAATAGAAATAAATGATGTAACGAATTACTTCAATAATTTGCTGGAGAAAAAAGCTGATTTCGAAATACAAAAGCATACTTTGATAACATTTAATGCTAACAGAAGGTCAAACCAGTTAAATGACTTACTTGTTGAGGACTACTTCATGACAAATGTGACTGTCACATATATTTTTAGTAATTTAAAGAGCAAACTATTATCGGGAGTGGACGATATCCCCAATATTATATAAAAGATTCCAGAGCTTCTGGTACTTGAATATTGACCAATTTTAACAATATGTTAAACAAGTCTTACTTCCCTCACGCTTGGAAAATAGCCAAAGTAATAGTGTTGCCGAAAAAGAATAGAGATAGTAGTGACCCAAAAAACCTACGTGCGATAGGCTTGCTCCCAAATATAAGCAATATTTTCCAAGTTTGTATAAATATTAATATAACACATTTGTGTGAAAAATTATTACTATAAATGATAATCAATTTGGGTTCAAACACAAACACTCAACTATCCATGCAATACACTTACTCACTTCAATTATTTGCTGGAACTGGAATAAGTCCTTTTGCACAGGTGCCTGCCTGATAGGATTAATTCATAAAATGATTAAATACAAATTTCCCTTGCACTTAATATTTCTTATATATAATATGTTAAGTAACAAATCTTTTATTGTCTCTAACAACAACAAATCTAGTACGAAAAATTTGTTAATAGTTAATGGTCTACAAAAAGGCACGGTTAACTCCACAATTCTCTTTATTATATATATACATGTTCTCCTCAATAAAATGGATTATATCATTGGATTTGATGCCAATACAATCGTTTTTCATTCTGATGATAAAATCGATAAAATAATCCAAGAACTCCAAAACAAATTCAATATTGTCGAGAATTAAACTATCGATTGGCATATGAAAATCAATAGTAATAAATGCAAGACCATTCTTTTCCGTCGCCCAGTGGGTAAGTGTAACAATCTAGTAGCAATTCAATTATTCCCAATAAAGACACGGGTAAGTACTTAGGTATTCACCTAGATAAGTTTCTCTATTTTAACACACACGTTAATTTACAAATAATTAAAGCTAGAAACGCCTTTTATATGTATGAAACACTATTTTTTTCTAAATACATCCACTCAAATGTAAAAATTAATCTTTATCAATCATTAATACGCCATATATTAACATATGGATGTCAAATATGGTTCAACATATCACCATCGTATATGGAGAAAATAAGAATTTTTGAGAGAAAATGTTTGAGAGCGTGCACTTTACTTTTCAGATCTCCTAGTAGTAATTATTTAAAATATGTCTCAAACAAAAAACTATATAATGGGCAAAAATAAACAGGATCGATAACTTTATTATTCATCTAATAAGGAACCATATCGTGAAAAGATCTAAGTGTATAGAAAATAATTTAATTATGGCACCATACTGTAGATACATACTACCTGAGGCTTTTGTATACCTCGATAGGAATGATTATGCTCAAAGAGTTCGGCGTTCCTATACTTTATCATTTGTATAGACGGGTCAATATCAAAGCAATTCACTGCAATCAATTAACTGAAACTAATAAAAGATTCGACACTAGCGTTTATACAAAAGATAAAAATATGTTTCCAAACGTAAATATTAAAAAATTTTGGTGGCTTTCAAACTGAGCTGCACTTCCTTTTTCTTTTACCCAATAACTATTTTTTAATTTTTTTTTTAATATTTAAATAAGGTTTATTGCTTATTTTTCTTTACATTTAATAACAAATATGTACATATAAATGTAAATATTGTATAAATAATTGAAATTTATGTAGAAATACAAATATTGTGATAATTATTTTACGAGAGAGCTCCAATTTGGGACAGTGTATGAAAGTGTATTAAGTTATAAGTACTGTTATTTATTTAAGTTTAAGAATATATAATTTTCTTAAATAAACCAAATAAAACGACAAGAGCGTAAGAATACGTGTGAGTTGATAGTGGGCAAAAGTCCTATGAAAAGCTCATGACCGCTTTAAAGTCAGTTGCTGTCAACACGTGCATTCAGATGTCAAAGAGAAGCGTGTTTGTGTGAATTTGGTTTACGATTAAAAAGGCTACAGTTGTTATTGTCATAATTATTTTGATTATTATTCAGCTCTATTTCAGGGAAATAAATTAAAATTTTCATTTAATTATGTCCATTGTAAGTAAGGGCTTATTTCGTGAATAGTAACACTTAGCTCATGTCTGATTTAACAGATAATTAGCTTTATCTTTCCGCTGAACGAATATGGTTGTGTATACGCTTGAACAACACTGGGAAATATTGTGACATTACTTTGAAAATCATGGTTATATTGCAGAATGTGTGCGATGTGTTCAGATGAAGCTCATTTTGATCTTGGCGGGTATGTAAACAAGCAAAATTGTCGCATTTGGGGGACAGAAATCTCGCACGCATAAATTGAAAAACCGATACACCCAAGACGAGTCAGAGAGGCATACTTGGGCCATTTTTCTTCCAAAATGAGCAATGAGTGGCCGTTATAGTCAATGGCGATCGTTATCGGGCCATGTTAAACCAATTTTTGTTCACAAAAATTGAAGAGGAGGATATTAGCAACATTTGGTTTCAATAGGACGGTGCTACGTGCCACGCAGCCGAAGCTACACTCGATGACTTGCGCCCTGTTTTTGAAGATCGCATTATCAGCCGCAGAGCTGATGTCATTTGACCACCTCGAAGCTGCGATTTAACACCGTTAGACTATTATTTTGTGGACAATATTTAAAGGACGTTTTAAAGGACAATATTCGTGAAGCCATTGGTGAAATACAGCTGCACACAATCGATAATGTGCTTAAAAATTGGACCGATCGTGTAGGCTACCGCATTGCCAGTTGAGGCAGCCATTTGAATGAAATTATTTTCTATTATTAACCGTAAGGATTGTACTTTCAAATAAAAAAAAAATTTGAGAAAATATTCAGTAGTTTTTTTTTCATAAGATTTTCAATAAAAAAAAGAAAAATTATTTGGCGGACCCTTTATTAAACAAACATTTTTTTCTTTTGTGAGAAGCTCAGAAGTACAAAAAATAAAATGTTTCCTGTTTTCATGTAGAGTTAAAGCTATTTATTACGTATAGTTCCGGTGTAAAACAATGTTTGGGTTAATCTTTTAAGTGTTCACTTTAAATAAAAAAAATCTTGCGCATTTTTGCGACCGTTTTACATTTTTTTTTTCATTTTTCCAGTATGGCCTCCACTTTTCTGCGATAGTAAATTTTTTAGGAATGAGTATAAACTCTCTAAATACATGGCGAATATATCTTATTGACATTAATAATGGTTAGATGTCGTCTTCAAGATATGATATAATATTATATGAAATGATGAACCATATGTATTGCCTGAAAGTGTACAAACAAAAAACGAAAAGTTGTAAAAATGCTGGAAGAAAAGCAAAAAATTTTGATGACTGCAGTGAAAAATCGAAAAAAGGAACAATACAAAGTCTTTTACACCCAACTGATCATAGAGAAATTATTAAATCTAGTGAGCAGGTGTTCGCAAAATGGGAAAGCGAGATTCAGCCAGACATTGAAAGATCTGTCCATCCAGTTTCAACCAGTAAGAGATTTAGCTCTGAATCTGTGCCTTTAGGGAGCTTTTCTCCGATGAAGCCATATCTTTAATGGGTATTGCTAATTTGTTGGAACATCAATTCGATGTTATTCGGCTAAAACTCATCGTAAAATGCAAAAATCTTTTTCCCTCCTACACTAATATTCGAAAAGCTAAGAAAAAATGCTATCCAGCTGAAATGGAAATCACTGAGATGCATGAAAAAAATTCACTCCAGTCATTAGAGAATCATACCATTGAAAGGCTTTGCTTGGCTCAAAAGGAGGTTTTCCTCGGTGGTAATAAACTGAAGACTGATGAAAATCGTTTTAATATTTTGATAAAATGGGGATGCGATGCGGCTCAGCAAAAGCAGTATAAACAGAAGTTTTTCTCGGAGGAGGGGCGGAGAGATGAAAATTTATTATGTATTTCAATGGTTCCTATTTAAATGAATTTTAATTCTACACAAAGAAAAATAATTATATGGCAAAATCCTGCTCCTTTATCTATAAGATACTGCCGTCCAATCAAGTTTGTTTTTGCCAAAGAGTTCACGGAGTTAATTTATCAAAAATTTAATTCAGCACAGCAAGAAATTAGAGATTTGCCTACAACTCTTATCACAAATGGCGAACAAAGCTTTCTTGTTTAGTCACCTTTTGTGCTTACCATGATAGACGGTAAGATTTTAACTGCACTATCATCTGTAACTTCTTCTCAAACGTTTTTCGTATGTGGAGCGAAACCAAGTGAATAAAATAAACGTTCTGTGATTTTAAGCAAAATTGTTGATGAATAATCTTTAACCGTTAGAATGTTTTCGCTACATTCATTAATCTGTTTATGGAGTGTTCATTATACATAACATATATGCTTCCTATAAAGACCTGGCAAGCTCGAGGATATAGCAAAAGTGGCTGAAGAGAAAAAAAATTCAACAGAGATTTCGAAATGACATGGTGTTGCTTGTAGACAAGCCAGCACAACAAGGAGGTAATACTAATAACTGTTATACTGTTAGACCGTAATTTAGAACAGAAAAGATTTCAGAAATCACTGGTGTCAACAAAGAACTAATTGAACGGTTTTATATTATTTTGGAATCTTTAGAATTACCACTAACCCTATTGATGAAGATGCTTTTTAAAGTTTTATTGTTGTCACACGAAATTTATACTTGAACGAATAGTACACGTTATGCCAGTTAGCGTTCATAAAATCCTTTTTTATATAAAAAACATTTTTCCTATAGGACAACCATCAGAAGAAGCTCAAGAAGCAAGAAATAAGGATACGAGGAAATTTAGAGTTGTTACGAAAAAAACATCGAGAACAGACACAAATACAGATATTTTCAATCGACTCTTAATTACTTAAGATCTTTTTATTGCAAGTTTGAATTGCACTCCGAGGTTTGATATCAAAGGAAGTTATTTCATAATTATCTGTTGATGCTCTATGTGTATTAATGTGTTATTACACTATATATCTACAAATAAACATAATAATTTATTTGTTAATTTTTTCCAGTTATATTTGCGATCTATCACGTTGGGCAACGTCCGAATCCCGTTTCAGAAAAACTTCTTATTTTTTAGGAAATTCATTTTGAAATCGATTTTAAATTTCTTCAAAAGAAGTGAATCTGTTACATGCCAAAGGATATTGTATCCATCGAAACAGCCGATCAATATTTGGAGAATACGGCGGTTGCTGCATTTGATCGTTTCTAACAATTGATTGACAACTTTTGTGTGATCTAACATTGTCATGCAACAGGAAAACTTGATCTGACTGTCTGTTTGTCTTTATTTTCTGGCCGTTTTTCAAGTCTGCTCCTAAATATTGTTGAAGTGAACAAAATTTGAAAGCAGTCATAAAACACAAAAAGGCCAAGAAAAACCATCAAAAAAACCCAATAAAACCCGGTGGGTTAGTTTTAAACAAAAAGCGGTGTTTTTCCAACCCTATTTAAAAGACACTGCATAGAGTGAATAATAAAGTTCTTAAAGTCGCCAATAAAGTATATTTAATAAAAAAAAATGGTTAACAAAAAGTGGTGTCAATACAAATTTATTTTTTAATCTTTGAAAGTGCAGAAAAGTATCTCCTACTCTAGTTAATCGCACGCTAAGTACAGATTGATTAGAAAAAGAAAATTATTTTAGAAACGATCTTATAAGCAGTAGAAAGTCTAAATAAATATTTGAACATAATCCTGTCTTGTGCTTTAGCCTTCACTTCTTCAAAGGATTTGCAATTGTCGTTATTTCAATTCAATCCAACTGCATATTCACCTTTTAGTTTCTGTGTCTATATATTGATGGCTAGATTGCGCGCACAGTCTATTGTGGGAAATGACACATTGATTAATACTGGCATCTTCTGCATGAATTGGATGGCGGCGTTCCGAGTTTTAGCACCACTGAGTATGGTATACTACACAGTTGTGTTAAAATCAGGGTTGGGAAAAACTTGGGCTTTAAAAAAAAAACAGCTCACGGGGTATTATTGGGTTATTTGATGGATTCTTCGAGTTTTATTGGGATTTAATTGGTTTTGAAGTTGTTTCAAAATTTCGTTCAATTCGAAAATATTTTTTATTTATTAGTACGAATACGTCGTATCAAGGTATGGTGTTCTATAAGCTGCTAAAAATCGTTGATCAGAGCAGAATGCCATTACTTTGTTTAAACCATGCTATCCTTCGTTAAGCTGTCTATTAGACAAAAAAAAAATTATTAAACTCTGACAGATCCTGGGCAGAGGAGAATCTTTCTTCATTACTAGACTCATCTAGCCTAGATTAGATGGTAGGCATCCCAATTAGTTGTTTAAATTGGATCGTGGGAACATCATCTATCCTCATTGCGTTATGGTTGGACACGCGCAAAGGCTGCGCTTACCCGCGAATGACTTCTGCCGAGGTTGTAAATCGATTAAGGATGAGGGTAGTGTGGCTTACGTTATATGCCAATGCCCGCCTCCAGCTAGACGTAGATTGCTTACACTTGGCTCGCTCCTTCTCAATAGCTTGTCGAATCTATCGATCAGTGATATCAGATTAATAGCCAAGTCCATTAGACTGTCGCACTGGTTTTCGACTTGATTAACGGGATTGTGCTTCTATGTGAAACCTCTGGATGACTGTCCAGACTGGTTAATTAGGACTTGGCGGCTAGCACAGGGGCTCTGCTTTAAGTATGCTACGGTGTGCTATGACTGTAAACCATGCATCATTAGAAAAACGGCAGGAATATAAATTATCAACATAATTAAGTCGTTTTTTGCATTATAACGCTCGGGTATTGCTACCGATGTCTTATTTCGATCCACTAGTTTTAAAGTATTTGCTTCCAATAAGACAAAAAAAAAACGTCATCTATCTGGCTACCGTTTATGTTGAAAAAATTTTGAATTGTCTAGTTGATAAAAATAGTTTTAATAAAAAGTCACAAAAAAGCCTAACTAAGAAAAACCAATTATCAAGCGAATATAAAAAGCTATACGCCAAAAAATATATATCGCCCTCACAGTCTAGGCTATTAGCTTTAGCCATTATACGGTGCTGTCCCAATGATTGTATCTATACTTTGTTGTATAAAAGGGGATATAGGACTCCTGTTTTCATTTTTATTCGACATCTTAAAGCTTAGCCATGTTTTATTTGCTAGTAAGCGTTCTGGTAGAAAGCTTCAGTAATAAAACAAAGCCACCGGGGCACTTGTTTACAGGTTAATGAGCTTAATTATGATTAATTTTTTCAAAAGCTTTCTGAAAATCTATACACTTAGTGGAGGTATAGTATCCACTCTACTATTTTTCATATGATGACACGCAGGCACTTTATATGGTTATTCTGGCAATTCAATAATTCCAGGCATTTATTAGAGCTATGAGCTTAAAGACCATACTGATTGTTATGCTGCGCCCATTATTTGGTTTCATTAAGTTTTCTTTTTTGGGTACATTTACTACCACACCTTTCACCAATTCGTGGGGTAATTTTTCAGTTTCTCAAAAATTGAAGATTAAGGGCTATTTTATTTCAGCACTAAAGAGTGAATCAGCTTTTGTGATTTCATAACCAAGTGATTTGTTAGATTTAACATTATTGATGTATCTAATTTGGGACTAGTGGAAGATATATCTGTATCATCCCTATGTTCAACACACTGCTATTTTATTCTGGAATTATGTCCGACTGCTGTGAGTTCCTGCATGGACGTTACTAGTTTGACCATCAATAACCTTTTTATTTGCAGTGTACTAACTTTGACAAAATTTATGAAATGATACTAAGAGACCGAATACTGAAAGCACATGAGATACCTAAGACTGCAGGTATCTGAACTGGCCCCTAAGTTCATGACATTTTACATGAATATTTGAAAACAAAAAAGCTCACAACATCCGAGTGACCAATTGGGCACAATATAATCGAGTTTTTGTATTAAATTGTAACTATGAATGAAATCTGCATCTACAAAGTAAAACATAGACTAAAGAACAATCAAGACTTCAGTTATCTTACTGTGAACTTTTAGAGTTCACAAAGAAAATTAAGTGGGGACTTACGACCGCAGTTTCTATAATGCATGTTGTCGTGCATATCGATAACTTTTGTGAAAGAAATACAAAACATTTCGCCAAAAAACCGTATTAAACCGTATTCGTACACGTTAGAAACTGACATATAACCTTCTTTTAAATCCATAAAGAAACAAAACATTTTCCATTTCGAATGTTCTTGAATTTGTAAGAATATTTATTTTCGTTTCATTCACGTACTTCGAAAACATTTATGATGTCAGTGACTTTCTAAGCGCTTGATTACAGTTGAAACAAAAGCATCCTTTTAATGACAAAAAGAATTTCCTTTATTTTTAATATTCCTTGACAATCACCACCATTGCAAGGATGTGCTAAAAACTCTTTTGTACAAAAGCACAATAAAAACCAAAAATCATTGATAGCTATGCATTATGCTTACAAACAAAGGAATATTGAGCAGAGTAGAATTATTAAAGCAAGAAATAAAAGATAAATTGACGATAAATATTATCAAACGAATTAAATGAAGCATAAACTGAGTTAAGAAAAAAGGCTTTGCTAAAGAGAATCAGAGTGATTTATAAATAAAGATTCCGCCAAATATTTTTTTTTTTTTTTTGAAAATGTTATAAAAAAACTACTGAATATTTTCCTAAATTTCCTTTTTTATTTGTAAAAACAATCCTTCCGGTTAATAATGGAAAATAATTTCATTCAAGCGGCTGCCTCGGCTGGCCATGCAGTAGCCTACACGATCGGTCCAATTTTTAAGCACATTATCGATTGTGTGCAGCTTTATTTCACCAATGGCTTCACGAATATTGTCCTTTAAAGCGTCAATTGTATCTGACTTGTTGCTGTAACACTTACCTTTGACGGCACCCCACAAATAATAGTTCAACGGTGTCAAATCGCAGCTCCTAGGTGGCCAAACGACATCAGCTCTGCGGCTGATAACGCGATCTTCAAAAACAGGGCACAAAACATCGAGTGTAGCTACGGATGTGTGGCACGTAGCGCCGTTCTGTTTAAACCAAATGTAGCTAATATCCTCCTCTTCAATTTTTGTGAACAAAAATTCATTCCACATGGCCCGATAACGATGGCCATTGACTGTAACGCCCACTCCTTGCTCATTTTCGAAGAAAAATGGCCCAATTATGCCTCTGGACCAAAATTCGTACAAAACAGTGACTCGTCTTGGGTGTATCGGCTTTTCATTGTATGCGTGTGTGTTTTCTGTGCCCCAAATGCGACAATTTTGCTTGTTTACATACCCGCCAAGATCAAAATGAGCTTCATCTGAGAAGATGATTTTTTTTGGTAAAATCGGCATCTTCTGTATGTCGGTCGCAGGTCCACTTAGCGAAGTGTATACACAACCATATTCGTTCAGCGGAAGGATAAAACTAATTATCTGGCAAATCGAACACGAATAAGCACTAGTTGAAAAAAAACGTTAGATGGCGGACCCTTTATGATTCATCTGTTTAAATTTTATACATTTAAATCAGTTATGACCATATGTGAGCTAAAAAAAATGATTTCTTCCTGGTAATATTACAGAAAATTTCATTTCTTTCATTTATATACATATATGTGAACATAAAACTCATACGAGTGCATTACTACTGCCAGCTAAGAGTGAGAGCTAATTATTTCAAAATACAGCCACTGGTAATTTTTATTTTTTAACTTTTTATTGTTGTTATCATTTAAATGAAAGAGTTAATAAAAGAAGAACGAAAAAACTATTTTAAAAATAGATGAATCAGTAGTTTATTAGATGTAAATGAATAATGAATTTAATAAAAAAGAAATTTAAGCTCCTTTTAGTGCTTTCCATGATTAATTATGTTTGTTGTTTGGATTTCTATACTTTCTTGAATTTTGTGTGCTTGACTTTTTTAAGTCGAAATTCACTTGTTGGTCTTCTTTTACAAATTAATATAATCATTACGCTTCAGTTCTTTTATCGATTGTTATTCTTCATTCCTACCCCCAAAATAACCCTTTTTTTGTAATAGGACTCTACAACAAAAGTTTGAATTAATTAATTATTTAAAGTTTTGACAACAAAGTAACTATGAAAAGTTTTAAAAGCATTTAAAAAATAATAACAAAACAAAGGAAAAGCTTTCACTAGGGGGAAAAAAACTTAGATTATAGATTAGAAACAGACTATTACAAAAATAAGTCTAAAATAAGTGTCAAAGTTTAACTTCTAAAAGTGTGTTAACTTGTACTTGACACACTATATTGTTACAAAAATAAGTGTGGGCACCTCTGCGTTTATAATTTCGCAAAAAATAAATAAACAAAAACTGCAAGAACAACTATACGGGCTGTTTACAAATAACCAAATCTACAACAACAACCATTAGCAGAGATAAAGTAATTAAAAATAACACGGCAACCGCAATAATTAAGCAACAAAGAAAACAAATAACAGACAATAAACAAGCAACAACAAATACTCAGAGCTGAAAGAGGTAGATGTTCACATACGCATGGCTACAAAAGAACTAAAAAAAATTAAAAGAAACAAATGGAATCTACCTGAAATATCGAGAGGTTCGAGAGCTTTCGATATGTTGTTTAGTGAAGTAAAAACCAGTTTAGTTGGAGCTAATTCAGTAGAGAGAGTTGAGTGTGGACAACCTCTGGTTGAAAAGGTTGTGATCGAACCTAAGTTATAACTACGATCGGGTTAGTAGAAGTAGAAAGAACTATGGACTATTTGTTGTTGTTTACAAAATTGTAAACAGACAGAGTAATTAAGAATACAAATTGTTGTTGCCTGTAAAAAGACTATAAGCAGTGTTGCACACAACTGTGTTAAATAAAGTATTTTAATAAAAATCAAACACAAAATTTATTTTATTTTAACTACAATCTACGAACTCATAAAGACACGTAAAAACGTAACAATATATATATCTTTTTAAAATCGGTACAGTAGTACAGGTGTAAAAGATATTGCAAAAAACGTGATGAGCCAATCATGCAAAAAATAGAAATTTTTGTCTTTCGAAATTCTTTCCTAAAACAAAAGTCATTAAAATAAAAATCTCAAAAATGTATTGGAGTTATACCTCTGACAACATTAATTTTCGATTAATTCAAATAAACTTGCAACAAAAATTATAGACGGATAACACGTTGCGACAAAAATGAACGAAGTTGAAATACCTAGGATATGACACTGCTTTTCTGATAGGCGCTGTCGGGTAAAACAAGGACCTGTTTTTGGAATTTTCGAAACATTTCCAAAATCTTGAGTTACGGATAAAAAAAACCAGTTCTTCTCACCTTCATGCATTTATAAGCTAATAAGTTAGCTGAATATTACTCGATATTAAGTATTTATTCGGATTTGGAAAGTCGTTTAAGTAGTCTTGAAGAATCTGCGTGTATTTCTCAAGCAATTACGTTTTTCCTGCAATTTTTTCATATTTTTGAAGCTTAAATGTGTGAATGAAGTTCAGAGAAACCGGATTTTGCACGCAATTTGAAATTTTTGATGTGTTTCGAAAATTCAAAAAACAGATTCTTATTCTACTCGACAGCACCTATCAGAAAACCTACTTACAAAATTGATTTTGTAAAAATTAAAAAATTAATCTTTCTACTAAGGAGTTCTTTGTATAGATGATGCTGCTTTGGCGTAGTATTGAGCATTAGAATATTAATATATTTTTTAAGTTAAAAAGCTAAATTGCCTTTACTAATTCCTCTAACGATCCACAGGTGATCATAGAGTCTTTCCGCATGTTTCTATCCGAAATTAGTGCTTTAGTCGACTTTAAGTGATTCTCTGATCCGCCTTTAGTTTTTAAGTAGAGGCTGAGCTTCTAATTCTGAAGCTTTGCTGTGAACTCTTTTCTTTATGTCATCTACCGTATCTAAAAGGATATACCCAATTCACATGGAAAATAAAGGCATTATAAATTTTTTCCATATGTGTCTGTCCAACGCTTATGCTTTCATTCGTTTCTAAGTCGTGCTAAAGTTCCACTCTCGTCTTCAATTAAGAGTTTTTCTTCACCTTTTTTGGCTACCCTGTGGATTACAATCTATAGCTTTGTTATTGCCAATACATCGTTAGAGCTATCAAAAAAAATAAATAAATAAATAAATAAATAAATGGATATCACTTCCGGTAATAATATAATCAGAATGCTCCGAAAACAGCGGCTCACAAATGCCTGTCTGGTGTTGACAACCTTAATTGCTGCCTTCTACAATGGGTGGTCATACACAGTTTAAGGCTTTACACAAAATGTGAAGATGTTAATTTTTTTTTATTAGGAGATATATTTAGACATCTCTCAGGTCTTGATTGGCTTCGCCAGAAGCCGCAAGGATTTTGGTCAAATTTGTTCACCAACTTTTTGTTTCTAATTTGAAAACTTGTAGTATTACTAGCTTTTGATTCCCATAATTTATAAATAGAGTTGTATTTTTTTCTTGCAAACCCGCTCCGTATGACATTGTCTGTAGATAATCCAGATTTCCCTATTTGTCGTAATGTCTGTGATCCAGAAGAAAAATGTACTCGGTATAGTCGAGATCTTCCAGCTTTGAGAGGGATGAGTCAACTAATTAACACTGCTTATGTGAATAATTTTCCCAGGAGCTTTTTGCCAGAATAATTAGCTGTTATTTCTGCAATATTTGCGGAAAGTTTATAATGACAACATCCTTCAATAAATTATACAGCTGATCGCAGTGTTGTCTTTAATAACTCGAGGTAGATATTGCCCAGTTTTGCAGTAGATCGCTATATCTTCCAAAACTTTGAATTTAATGAGAATTTTAAAAGTATATTTAAATTAAATTGAAAGTTCTTTTAATTATCAGCAAAATCAATTTTATTTTTTTGTCATATCTATTTCCTTTGTAAAATTTGTAAGAAATTATTTTTCGCCTTCCTTTTAAATTAACTGATAACCTTAACCTCATTCATATTCATTACCTGTTAGAAACTTTTTTTTTCAATTTATATTTATTTTCGCTTCTTTTTTTGCATCCATAACGTTTAACGCATCATTTTTTATGCCCGCACACACATGTTGTGAACATTTTTCCCCCGAAAAATTGGCAAAAATTTCTTTTTATATAAATAGTAACATCGAGCACTGTTTCCAGAAGGAGGCAATAGAAAACATAATGAATTTTTTGTTCCTTTTGCGGGTTTTACAAAAAATATTTAATATGTATAATACACACACATATATTAATCCCTAATAAAGTAGAGTATAAAAAAGTGTTTTTAATCGCCATATAGCTTCATTTTAATGACGATTATTAAGATTAAAAATGCAAGAAATAAATTAAAATTAAATTAATTATAGATATTTTTTAAATTAAATTTATATAGAAAAAGTATATATTATTTTAAAAAAATTAAAAAAAATTTTAATAATAATTAATTGCTATTAAATAGTACATCATTTTACATAATATCTAATACATTACTGTGACTGTTCTTTTGTGTAAGGTATGAAATGGTGGGGCCACACGTCATATATGGTTAAGCATGGCGATGTTCGTATACGCATCTGTTGATTCATTATTATCTTTGATAATTTCTTAAAAATTAAATTTTTTTGCGTTAAAAATTCCACTTCTTTCTTTTCATCAAATTCCATATCTTGCGATAATTATGGTGCATATGTGGTTAAGGGAACATTTTCACTTACACTTTTTTGTTCGTTTGTGTAATTACTTTTGCAATTAAGACCCTTTTTAATACATCGTCTTACTTTCAATGTCATTATATACCTGCCTTATTTGCCTCATTTTTCTTTGTAACAGTTGTTTCAAAAAACTTATAGGATTTCCAAATGCATGAAGAAGAATAAGTTTTTTTTTTAGAATAAAAAGTGACGTTTTTTTTAGAATTAAAAAAAATAAAAAACTTTAAAAAAAACGTCAGCATTTCAGATTCTATGAGTACGTTTTTTTTTTTAGAATTAAAAAAAAATATCCAATTTTTTTTTTAAAAAAATATCCAATTTTTTTTTTTAATTAAAAAAATTAATAATAAAAGAAACTTGTCCATAGAATCTGAAATGCTGATGATTTTTTAAGTTAGGCGATCATAGTGCTCAAAAAAAAATTTAGTGGTTATCCATAGTCAGAAAATTTTATCCATATGTTGCACAGTGTAATAAAACAGAGAGCACATTCTTAAGTGACGAAAGCGTGTAAGGACAAAGAACACAAGCTATAATGCCATCTCTATAAAAATACTACAAATAACAAGGATTTCAAAGGAAAATATTTGCTGCTACAGAAATAAAATCAAAAATGTTCATGCTCGAAAGCTAAAAATATGTTGAAAGCTATCGCTTAATAAATTGTGTGCTCTAGGGCGTATGATTAATATTTTTGATTTATAAGACGTTAGAGTAAACCTTCCCGCCTTCCTGAGCGCAAGATATTGCATTGTGTTGTATGCCAATAAAATGTATTTCTCATAAGAAAAATTTAAAGGAATGCAGAACAATGCAGAAGAACAACTTCTCTATATATACATACGAATTTATATCGAAGACCATAAAAAACGCAATAATTCCACTTTTCAAGTTTTTTGTTTTTATTACTGAATCAAATTCTACATATTAATACCTATGGAATCATTGTTATAAAACATACCAAAGATTAATATTTGTACCAAGAATACTGGTTCAGACCAAAATGGAACATTAGCGTATCTACTCGTATGCAATAAACAACTTCGAGAAATTATTGAAAAGTCAATCGCCAACAAAAAATTATTGATAAGGTACCTCTGAAATAACTGTTAAACGGTATAAATTTTATTAAGAGTTTAAACTACTCTACACAAAACAGAAAAAGCAAAGCGTACTCAAAACTTCTGAAACCTACAAAGTTAAAGGGATATAAAAGTTTTCCAGCTATCTTAAAAGAGGCAATATGCCCCCACCCCCCCCCCCCCACGGTATGCTTGATGAAATTCCAATTGATGTTGAAAATAATCCAGAAAAGAAAAAAGATGTTATTAAACTATTGGAAAATTATTATGGCGAACAGTGTTGAAACATTTCGGATTCGGAATTATTATTATTCAAATATATTCTTAGACCAGCAAGAAAATAATGCCAAAGAAATAGGTGATATAACGTTATGCGATTGTTTGGAGTAGGACACTGGAATGGAAGTGTTATTAAATGTTGGCTTCTTTTAATACTTTAGTGTAATGTAGGGATTTTAATTTAATAAATATTGTTGATATGATCAAAGAATTTGTTATGTTCCTATAAAACTTGTGCAATTTACATTAAAAAGTTGTAATTACAATTTTATTCAAAGCAAAAAGCCACAATTCCAACCCTAGTTCATACCAAAACGCGACTTCACCATCAGGTTCTTAAAAAAATTAAATATTTATATACTATGTGACGGGCCAAAAGGCATCATATCCACATTTTTTATCTAAATGACTTAAAAAGTAATTGCCAGATAAATTAATTTATTTATGATTCGTATTGTTCCTAAAAAACTATTATACAACAACAAGCTTTTTTTGAAAAATATGTTGATATGAAAATAAAAATGCTAAAGTCATATTTCACTATGTCAGAGGCTATTATGAGGTCTTAGCTAAAAAATGTATTGGCTTGTGTCAAGGCTTAAAAAATTCTAAAATTACCTGCACTAATTAAGAGTGCTGCCAAGTACATGGATCGGTTACTTTTTGTGTTATTTTAGACCATTTGAATTAACGTCGAAAAATCGAAGATTCGTGTCTATACTAGAACATTCTAAACTAAAGTGAAATACTATAAAAGGTGGCAAATTGCGGCTGGTGAGTTAGTTAGTTATTAATTGGCCATCAAGAAGTAAAGTCTGTTCAAGTTGCAAATAAAAAGTGTTGTGTGGAATTAATAAAAAGTAGTGCTTTACTTTATTTTAACGCAATTTGAACGAACAATATATATCCTACTGAATTTAGTTAAACTTTTGCATTTATCAAAAAAACTGTTTTAGTGGAATTGTAGTGTTTTGTTATGGACCTCATATATACATACATATTTATAAATTCAGTAGGATATATTTTAATACGTTTTAACCTTTTTAAAACGTTTGATAAGAATGCATATATAAATATTTTTTATCTGGATAATTTTTACGATACTCCCTTATCCAATCTGTCTAGCTGTTACCATTTTTCACACATGAAAAATTCCATGTGTAGTATGAAAGCCACCTGCCACGACCACGTATTAAATCTTGCACTTTTATTGACTACTGATATTTTCTGTGCAAAAAGTTGTTTAAGCCAAACCGTTACTATTACTGTTCTCAAGATATATAGGGTCCGCCATTTAACGTTCTTTCTTATTATGGTAACACTTGGCTCATGTCTGATTTGACAGATAATTAGTTTTATGCTTCCGCTTAACAAATATGGTTTTGTATACGCTTCGCTAAATGGGCCTGCGATCGACTTAGAGAAGATGCCGATTTTGCAAAAAAAAAAATATCTTTTCAGATAAAGCTCATTTTGATCTTGGCGGGTATGTAAACAAGCAAAGTTGTCGCATTTGGGGCACAGAAAACCCGCACGCATACATTGAAAACCCGATACACCCAAGATGAGTCAATTTTTGGTGCGGATTTTAGTCCAAAGGCATAATTATGCCATTTTTCTTCGAAAATGAGCAAGAAGCGGCCGTTACAGTCAATCGCGATCGTTATCTGGCCATGCTGAACGAATTTTTCTTCACAAAAATTGAAGAGGAGGATGTTAGCAACATTTGCTTTCAACAGGACGGCGCTACGTGCCACAGAGCCGAAGCTACACACGATGTTTTGCGCCCTGTTTTTGAAAATGGCATTATCAGCCGCAGAGCTGACGTCGTTTGGCCACTTCGGAGCTGCGATTTGACACCATTGGACTATTATTTGTGGGGTGCCAACAATCCAGAGACTATTGACGCTTTAAAGGACAATATTCGTGAAGCCATTGGTGAAATATAGCTGCACACAATCGATAATGTGCTTAAAAATTGGACCGATCGTGTAGGCTACTGCATGGCCAGCCGTGGAAGCCATTTGAATGAAATTATTTTCCATTATTAACCGGAAGGATTGTACATTCAAATAAAAAAAAAAAAAATTGAGAAAATATTCAGTAGTTTTTTAAAGCATTTTCAAAAAAAAATTATTTTACGGATTCTTTATAAGAACTAGATGTTATTCAGATTAATTTCTTGTTAAGTTAGACATGTATATTTGTATGTTATTTGTGTAAAAGGAAAAACAATTCGAAAAATAGTTATCTTTAGTTATTCAAATTTGATTCAGTACTTAAAAAGGAGATTAAGCCCTTGGCGTTGTAAAAGTATATAATATTATTGAATAAGAAACGAATGTGAGTACAATAGTAACGCCTTATATATAGAAAAAAATACAATACTAGATTACACTAAACGATCGAACCTTGACTGAAAGCTCAAAACTGGACAGAACTATATCCTACTTAGAAATTGAAGGTGATTTAAAATCACTGCTAGAAAAATACGTATGTATTTTATGCGTCAACTTCACAAACTAATTGTTTTCAGTAAAAAATAAAACAAAAGCTTTGACCTTTTGTCTGATTATACGGCTGTGGCATTAAAGATAAGAAAGAGCACAGAGCACATTCATGTAGAAATAGTACAAATGTATTTTTTTTTTTTACAATCATATTCTAATTTTTTTTTAAATTCACTTATTTAAGTCAGAGGTATTTTTTTATGGCTTTATTAATGTACTTATAAGAGGCCATTAAATAAGTTCGTAGGATTCTGCCCATACGATTTTAATTTAGTACTAACCTTCAAGCGATACGTGTATAAATTTGACAAAAATCCGACTATTGATTCATGGGTTATAGCATTTAGTGTGAAGCAACTTTAGTTATTGAGAAAAATGGAAAAAAGTGAATTTTGGGTTTTGATAACACATTGCTTTTTAACGAAAACAATATTGTGGAAGCTAAACAATGGCTTGATAAACATTATCCAAACTCCGCTCGATCGAGACAAATTGTAGAAGAGTGGATTGCTGAATTTAGAAGTGGTCGTACCAGCACAAATGCTGCATATCGCAGTGAAAGAGGCTGTTTCTCCGGAAAACAGAAAAAAATCTTTAAATTGCTTATAAACAATTGCAAATCGTATGTGCACGAGCTAGCTGACATTATAAAGATATCAGATGGTAAAGTTTTTACCATTTAACACGAACATTTGTGTATGCGAAGCTCTGTACAAAGTGGGTGCCGCGTTGGCTCACTCACTCTTGACCAAAAATATGAACGTGTTGATGACTCAACATAATGGCAAAACTACATAAATTTAACTTCGAATTGCTCTCGCATCCACCGTATTTGCCAGATTTGGCCACCATCTCCATTTTACTGTTTTCAGAACTCAAGAAAATTCTTGTTGCAAAGAAATTTAAGTCCAATGATAAAGTAATCACTAAAACTGAGACATTTTTTGACGAGAAAGAGAAATCGTATTATACAAGTGGTATCGAAAAGTTGGAAGATTCTATACTCTTTGTAGCGCCCTTGAATAATAAAATCGAGTTTTGCAAAAAATTTGGGCTTTTTCTTACTTATTCTACGGACTTATTGAATGATATACTATTTAAATTTCTTTGATATTCCATGTTAATTTATGATATTCATTATACTGATTAGGGTATTAATAGAAGATTCTCTATTAATACGAAAAAACATGTCCGTGTTGTAAAAAAATAATTATTGTGTGCAATAGACCAAAGGAATAGTAATTTAATATACTCTGGGTAAAAGACAAAATCGTAAAAAAACATTTTGACACATTTGATGGGAAAGACTCATGTTAAATATAGCATTTGCATTTAGCATTAGAGAAACATGAGTAGAAGAATTATATCCACAATATACAAAAGAATAACAAAAAATCTTTTTGTCCTTAAATTTTCTTCTTCAACATCAGCTAGGAATGATAGAACTTGATCGCATAGCCTTAGAAACATTGATCGCCAATTTGTGAAATCTTCTTCTCAACTAAGACCAAATCATCACACGTTCATGTGATTTTATCTGGAGAATTTAATTTTAATTATTTTCTGCAAAATATTTTGAAGTAAATCGAAGCTTGACTAAATTAACATAATATAGGGTCCGCCATATAATTTTTTTTTTAAAACAGGGCTCAAAACATCGGGTATAGCTTCGGCTGTGTGGCACGTAGCGCCGTCCTGTTGAAACCAAATGTTGCTAATATCCTCCTCTTGTGAACAAAAATTCGTTCAAGGTGGCCCGATAACGATCGCCATTGACTCCTTGCTCATTTTCGAATTATGCCTCTGGACCAAAATCCGCACCAAACAGTGACTCGTCTTGGGTGTATCGGCTTTTCAATGTATGCATGCGGGTTTTCTGTGCCCCAAATGCGACAATTTTGCTTGTCTACATACCCACCAAGATCAAAATAAGCTTCATCTGAGAAGATGATCGGCATCTTCTGTAAGTCGATCGCAGGCCCACTTAGCGAAGTGAATAAAGCGTATACGCAACCATATTCATTCAGCGGAAGGATAAAACTAATTATCTGTCATATCAGACATGAGCTAAGTATTACCATTTACGAAATAAGCACTATTTGAAAAAAAACGTTAAATGGCGGACCCGTTAGTAGCACTGTTATAGGTTTTGAGATTCGAATTAATAAAATTTAAAAAAATATAAAGCGTTTTTTTTATAGAGGTATAGAACTTTAAGTTGGCATTACTTTTCAAGATGGCGACCGATTTAACAGCTCAAATGATTTATTCTCAGTTCGGTTTGGCAATTCATCATAAATAGACTCACGCCCGGCGTAGATTCGTCGAATGGGCCCAAAACGAGATTACCATTGTTCACGATTTTCTGGTTGATGGCTACGTCAACAAACAAAACTGCCGCATTTGGAGTGAAGGTTATCCTCAAGTGTCTGTGGAAACATCGTTACATCCAGAAAAACTGACAGTTTAGTACGCTTTATGGGCCGGTGGGATCATTGGTGCGTACTTTTTCAAAAACTATGGTGGCCAGAATGTTACAGACAATGGTGATCGGTATAGAACCATGATTACTAACTTTTTCATTCCTGAATTGAATAACCATGATGTCCAGCAGATGTGGTTTCAACAAGACGGCGCAACATGTCACACAGCTCGTGCCATAATAGATTTATTGAAAGACACGTTTGGTGACCACCTAATTTCACGTTCTGGTCATGTGAAATGATCTTGTGATTTAACACCGCTAGACTGCTTTCTGTGGGGCTATGTAAAGTCATTGGTCTATGCGGTAAAGCCACAAACGCTTGACCATTTGGAAGACAACATTTGTTGTGTTATTGCCAATATAAGGCCACAAATGTTGGAAAAAGTCATCGAAAATTGGACGTTCAGATTGGACTACATCCGCGCCAGCCGTAGCGGTCATATGCCAGAAATCATATTTAAAATGTAATGCCACAAGATTATCTTCCGGATAAATAAAATTCATGTCAATCGATTAATCCATCTTTGTTTAATTGCAACTTAAAGTTCTATAACTCTATAAAAAACACCCCTTATATATTTAATAGCGTGTTCTTTTCTGACAAAAATATTGCAATTTTTTGTTCTTTGCCACAACACATTGTCAAAAGTTAAGAAATATGACAGATTTTTAAAGTCTACATTTTCAGAGATAAGCATAGCAACCATTCTTTAAATAAAACTAAAAAAATCAATAATTAAATAAACACAAAAAAGTGCAACCCTTTTTTCAACAAAAAACAACTTCATAAAATTCTTTGACTAAATTAAACAAACTCTCACATTTGTTTATTTATCTTGCAATTATCTGGTATTTTTATTTGCACAAAAACAAAAGGAAAAGATATAAAAGCACTCTGGTAGTGACAATTCGTTTAAGGTTAAAATTTTGTTTGTAGACATCTTGCTCCCTAAGCCAAGTCATGTGTATCGCAAGAGATTGTTTTACGTTTACTTCTGAAGCCGAATTTATTTTTGGATTACGGCAGCAGAATTGCAATTATCTTCTGTTTTGGAAAAGGGTTGTCAGGCTAATAGTTGATTGTACTTCTGTTCTAATGGCAAAAAATTCAAAAATACGAGTATGAATAGAAAGCAAATTTCTGGCAAAAATATTAAGGCGAACTGTGCCATAATTATTATCTATTACAAGAATATGCTGTAAATCAAGTTGATTACGTTCGACGTTAAACTAATTTGTTCAAGACTAGGAAACAAGAATATCTTTGTAAGCCAGTATATCTGTGCGAAATGAATTTATTCTTCTTTAGCTCTTAAAAGCAAAATTGCATATCGTTTAAAGAAGATACAAAAACCAGCACATAAATATAAGGTGGGCCATTTAAGAGTTTAAATTTAAAAGGGCAAAAAACACAAACGGTTTGAAATTTTGCCAAATTTATTTTTTTGTTGTGAAGTACAATTGTTCCGGGTAGAAATGAAATATTATTTCATTCATATGGCTGTCGCAGTATCCCATTCGATCGGACCAATTTGCGAGAACTTCTTTAAGTTCATGGAGGCGTACCTAGACATTGGCATCACGAATGTTGGCCTTTAAGTGCTCAATTGTCTGTGGTTTGTTGGCATAACATTTGTCTTTAACGGTGTCTCAAAGAAAATAGTCCAACGGTGTCAAATCGCGGCTTTTCGGCAACCATCTGACATTAATATTTCGGCTAATTAAACGACCATCAAACGTTTGACACAATAAACCGATGTGTGGCAAGTTGCACCATCCCGTTGAAACCAAACATTGTTCACATTAATACCATAAAGAGCGGTCACAAAAAAATCAGTTATCATGGTACGATAAGTGTCACCATTGACCGTAATGGTTGCGTCACCCTTATTTTCAAAGAAATATGAGCCAATACTGCCTCCGCTCTACTAGCTGCACGAAACAGTCAATGGGTGCATTGGCTTCTGTAAGACTGCGTTTGTGTTTACTGAACCATAAATATGGTTGCGCCTTCCTCATTTTCAAAGAAATATGGGCCAATGATGCCTTCGCTTTACATGCCGCACCAAACTGTCACACGTAATAGGTGCATGGGCTTCTGTAAAATCACTCCATCCGAAAAAATGTTTTTTTCATATTTTTTTTTTGATTTTTTTTTGCAATTTCCGACCCATTGTCTTTGTTTGGGAAATAAATTTCCAATAAATCCCAACTTTGCTCAAGCGTAAAGCGCGATTCATTTCGTTTAGTGGAGTTAATATACTGAATTTTGTGGCAGAATAGAATGACATAAATATTACCAGAGATGCAAATTTAAACCGATAGCTGGCTCACCTGATATTAAAATGCTTAACTAGGAGTTTTAAATCGTTTTGTGAAATGTATTTAAGTGTAAAGTTGATTAAACGTGAGAGCACGTATACGTTAGTTTTATTAATTTTTAGATTAACACCTAACGTTAGTATTAAATTGAATTATTTAATATTAATCATACGCCCTGCATAACTTAATTTTCTATTTCTATCTTCTACTGTCATAAAATAATCTAAAATACTCGTACATGTGTGTGTGCGTGCGAATTATTTTTAACACAATTATGTTGCTGCTGGCATCACTTGTATCTACTGCTTCACACACTTAACAAATTGTTGAAAACATTATTCAGACAGACAGACAGACAGACAGACAGACAGACAGACAGACAGACAGACAGACCGACAGTCATTTAAAACAAAAGTTGTATAACCCACAACACATGGCATTCGTGGTTAAAAGAGTGAACAATTGTTTGTGCCAACTTGCCACACTATAAGCATTTATATTAAAAAGCAGTAACTGGTGGCAACAGTATTTTATTAAAATAGAGTTATTTGTGAGTTTGTGTGTGGTTTTATAACATGCAACAAAAAGTTGCAAGCAAAATGGTACGTTTGTTGAGTAGAAAATTAAAACTAATTTTTGTTTTTGTTTTGTTGATGTATTGCATGAAGTAATTAGCAAAACAGATTAAGTCGTTGAGTGTTAACCTGAAGAGGAATAGAGAAAGAGAGAGTTGTGCTTATAAAACTTTAACATTTACGAGAGGATTTTTAAAACAATTTGTTTTGAAATTCGTTTTTACCCAACGAGGTAATATCTATGCTAAAAGTAATGAAACATCTAAGCAAAGTGTTTTAAAATCTATTGGAGGTGTGGAAGAAATATTAAGGAAAACTGTATGTTTCAGAACAAATAGTGGCAATTGAAATCCTATTGATGTTGATGAGTCGGATTCTGAGAATTCATTTAGTAAATAAGTTATTTTCTGTTGATTGTTGTAAACTAATAGTAAATTTTTTATTTTTTATATATGAATTGTAATAATTTTTCTAATTTAGACAAATTTAGGAAACTGGATAAGGAAAAGTTTAATGTTTTATCTCTTAATGCGAGAAGTATTTAATTTATTAGAAAGTTCAATAGATTTAAAAATCAGTTGGCGAGTTTTCCCTTGTCGCCTGAGATCATAGCGGTACAGGAGAAATGGTTTGATAGTAATTGTGGTAAACTTGTATGCGATTTATGGTTATGAGGCCATGCATTGTTGCAGGGAAGATGCTTATGTACATATCGTAACAAATAAGTTTTAAAGTTTTCTTATCTGAAAGTAATAATTTCATGGAAGTAATTTGTATATCTTTACTAAGCATTAAAGTAGATAATCAACCTTCGATATTTACAAAGCTATACAGATCACAAAAGTGCACAGCACAATTATTTACAGATTTGTTACAGAATTTTTAAGAGAACTATGCATACACTTTTCTTGGTGATTTCATTGTTGATTTGCTTTCTGAAGTAGATCGAACCAATGATTTTGGTGGATATATTTTTGGAATTAAATTCACTTTCTTGTCATAATTTAATAACCAGACCTGTAAGTGGTTCGTGTACTGATTGGGTTTTTTTGCAACTACTCGAATATTATATCGATTTATTATATATGGAGTGAAATCTCTGACCACAATATATTAATTTGTGGGCTCGGCTTGTTGACAGAGGGTATTATGTAGATGATAGAAAGTTTGGCATCTTCTTAGATGAGAATTTATATTGTTACGTTTTAACCTTTTCGTTTTTATTGCGTTAAAATAAAATAAAACACTAAAGGGTCCGCCATCCAACGTTTTTTTTCAACTAGTGCTTATTTCGTATACGCTTGAACAACGCTGGGAACTATTGGGACATTACTTTGATCAATCGACTTACAGAAGATGCCGATTTTGCCAAAAAAGAAAATCTTTTCAGATGAAGCTCATTTTGATTTTGGCAGGTATGTAATCAAGCAAAATTGTCGCATTTGGGGCACGCATACATTTAAAAGCCGATACACCCAAGACGAGTCACTGTTTGGTGCGAATTTTGGTCCAGAGGCACAATTGGGCCATTTGAGCAAGGAGTGGTCGTTACAGTCGATGGCGATCGAATTTGTGCACAAAAATTAAAGAGAAGGATACTAGCAACATTCGGTTTCAACAGGACGGCACTACAAGCCACACAGCCGAAGCTACACTCGATGTTTTGCACCCTGTTTTTAAAGATCGTATTATCAGCCGCAGAGCTGATGTCGTTTGGCCACCTCAGAGCTGCGATTTGACACCGTTGGACAATTATTTGTGGCGTGCCGTCTAAGATAAGTGTTACGCCAACAAGCCAGAGACAATTGACGCTTTAAAGGACAATATACGTGAAGCCATTGGTGAAATACAGCTGCACACAATCGATAATGTGCTTCAAAATTGGACCGATCGTGTAGGTTACTGCATAGCCAGCCGAGGCAGCCATTTGAATGAAATTATTTTCCATTGTTAACCGGAAGGAGTGTACTGCTGTGTGGCACGTAGCGTCGTACTGTTGAAAAACTATGTTGCTAATATCCTCCTCTTCAATTTTTGTGAACAAAAATTCGTTCAACATGGCCCGATAACGATCGCCATTGACTGTAACGGCCACTCGTTGCTCATTTTCGAAGAAAAATGGCCCAATTATGCTTCTAGACCAAAATCCGCTCCAAACAGTGACTCGTCTTTGGTGTATCGGCCTTTCAATGAATGCGTGCTGGTTTTCTGTGCCCCAAATGCGACAATTTTGCTTGTTTATATACCCACCAAGACCGAAATGAGCTTCATCTGAAAAGATGATTTTTTGGCAAAATTGGCATCTTCTCTAAGTCGTTCGCAGCTCCACTTAGTGAATATTGGATGGTCAGTGTGCTTCAACTCCTGAACCAATTGGACTTTGTATGGCATCATACCAACGTCTTTATGCAAAATTCGTCTCAATGATGTCTCCGAAATGTTCAGTTGTTGAGAACGACGGTGAATTGATGTTGATGGCACTTCACGCATACTTTCTGCCACACCTGCAATATTCTCGGGTGTACGCATTATTTTTGGCTTCTCGCACTTTGGTTTATCGATGAGGATGCCAGTTTCTTTCACTTTTTTCACAAGATAACGAACATACAGAGCTGACGGTGCTTCTCTTCTTCCAAAATCCGTACGCAATTTTCGCACACATTCTGCAACATTGCTATGATTTTCAAAGCAATATCGCAATATTTCCCAGCATTGTTCAAGCGTATACACAACCATATTCGTTCAGCGGAAGGATAAAGCTAATTATCTGTCAAATCAGATATGAGCTAACTGTTACCATTCACAAAATAAGCACTATTTGAAAAAAAAAACTTTAGATGGCTGACCCCGATATATGAAAAATTAACTTTTGAACAATTTACAGGTTACCTTGGGAGTAATAATTTACGTTTTGAACGTCAATATCGATTCAGAAAATAAAGTGGATGTTCAGAGGCAGTGAGTAATGTTGTTGATTGTATTTATAGCGGTCTTGATCAGGGTCACAATGGAGTTGCTGGAGTATTTTTCGATCTTTCAAAAGCTTTTGTTTTGGTTGATCATTACTATTTATTACTAGTGAAGAAATTGCAATATTATCGCTGCTCTGAAAAAACTACTAATATTTTTCAATATTACCTAAGTAATAGGAAACAATTTGTGCAAATAGATGAAACTAGAAGCAATGAGATACATAGGTCTTGAATGTTGTGTCTCTCCAGGTAATGTGATGGGTTCATTGTTATGTAAAATTTTTATTAATGATATTGGTAAATATTGGTAATCTTGAACTTCCGGCTTATCTCCTAGCGATGATGACATATGCTAGACGAATGATCAGAAGCAACGTCACCTACTGGGAACAAACTACAATGCTAACTGATTATCACCACCACCACTTAGAAAGGATCTAAAGCAATATGCTTCCTAGAGGAGTGATGGAGAAAAAAAAGCTACACTACTATTGCACTGCATCTACCAGTGAGTAAATAACTTATTGTCAGTCATGCCATAGAGTAGTGGCAGAGTATCACCAAAAAACGGTAAAAAAAAGTAACTACTTTAGTAGTTTAATGCTGCTGCTGTGTTGCATTTAAAGTAGTTGCAACAACAGCTCAAACAGTAGCAGTATTGCTTGAAATTGCTCTCTAGTAGCCAATGTTTGTTATGTTCATGCGGCTGCTACATGGGGATTTAAAAGTCATAAATCATGTTTAAAATTTTCACACTTTTTCTTATTCTAGCTTTTCAATAAAAGTCTTCTCTATGCTGTAGGAATTTGGTTACACGTTGACTTTCTTTTAATTTTCGCTTCTTACTACTCTCTTATACTCTTTTATTATTTTAAATTTGTGTGAACAATATGTCTTTTGTAATTTTATTTGCAAATAGAATATGAAAGGAAAACTACATGCAAAATTAATTTTGTTTTCTCCCTTAACAAAAAAAAAAAAAAATAAATAAATAAATAAATAAATAAATAAATAAATAAATAAATTTAATGGAAATTTTAAAATAAATTATTTGGACAGCAATCAATTGCAAAAGGTATTTAATTTCCGTTGCACCAAATTAATGGAGCATAAATTGATAAATACTATTCAAAAAATACCAGGTTCATTACTATTTGTTTGGGTTTGGTTGTGCAGTAATCTATCCCCTCAGGGATCGTACCCAAACACCTGGCATGCGGCCATCTTTAAGTATTTGGATACGATCCCTGAGAGAATAGATTACTGCACACCCAAACCCTTCCTGGATAGAATGTTCTGCGTGTGCATCTCACTAGAACCGGTAATTGGACACGGTACTGTTGAGATTTACACGGACGGAACGGGTTGGGGACGGCATCTTTATTCCTGTATACGGGGTGAGAGAATCCTTTAAACTGCCGGACCACTGTCCTACAGGCGGAGCTTTCGGCGATAAAGAGGGCAGCGGACTGGTTGATGTACTACGGGGTATATGACAGTGATATCCAGATCTGTACGGACAGTCAGGCTGCGATCATGGCGCTCTCCGGTGTCTAGTCGACATCGCGACTGGTGTGTGAATGCCGGGCATCTCTCAACGAGATGGCGGGACATTCAGACCTGGAGATTATCTAGGTAAGGGGTCACTCGGGCACCCGGGGGAACTGTGTGACGGAGGGACTTGCGAGAGCTGGCTCTCTCCTCAAAAATGAGGAGATTGACCACTCTCCTCTTGCAGACTTATGGTCATGCGGTACATGATGGGTAGGGCACAGCTACGGTGGAATGATGAACCCACGTGCTCTATATCGAAGCAAATCTTGCCCCTCTATGATCCGGCTCGCTCGGAGTCTATTATAGGGGTGCCGCGACTTAGGCTGCGAACTCTTGTGACTGGATGGCTGGTGCGCACGTTAGGAGATTGGGTCTGCCGTTCAATGACTATTGTAGGGGTTGTCAGGATGAGGAGAAAGAGGAGACTGTCGAACACTTCCTATGCCAGTGCCCGAGTTTTTCGGACAATAGGACTGCTTTCCTTGGCAGTGCGTTTCTGGATGGCTTATTGGATCTGGCCGGTGTGAATATCGGCAAGATCTCTTCTTTTGTACATGCGTCTGGTTGGTTCGGATCGCACCGGTACGCGGACATATAGGTTGTCCATTTTCTGGATTACTGATGGGTATCACAGTGGGATCAATACTGGACCCAGGTGGGCTGGACGTGTATGGCTACCCGTCGTTACTAACTAACTACCTACTATTAGCTTTTTTATGTATACTTATCGGTTTTTCATTTCTTTTAATTGCAAAGTCACAAATTTTTCCTAAACAATTATACGTTTTAAGGTTACCCTTTATAATTGCCTATTTTATTTTAACCATTATTGACAATTAAACAACAAAATGTGTTATAATAATTAATTCCACATCAGTTTTCGTCCGCACAAAACTGTATTCGAAAAAATAAAAATATAAAATAACCAAAAAGAATCCAATAGATAGCCCCAGTAATAACGATTTAGAAAAAAAGAGTACAATAAGCCATAAAACCTCTTAATTTCCTTACCAAAATTCTAACCAATATTTAAAAACCAATTAAAACTAAAAAAAGTTACAATAATAGGAAGGTGGTGAGAAAAGCTTAAAAAACAAGCAAGAAAAAATACAACAAATACAGGGTGTCCGCCGGGAAGGTATACTAATTTGTTTTGCGGCCATTTTGTTAAACGTTAGTCTTGGCAGTTCATCTTTGGCAAACATGCAGTAGAGACGTGGCAAATATATTGTGGAAAAATATTTAGTAAACCAACGTTAAAACATTTTATCAAAATCAATTATCGATTACTGTGACGATGAGAAAGTTACGTAAAATTTTTGACGCACTATTTATCATGTAGTGAATGATTTCGCAGAAATCATAGGCCCAAGCACGGATCACAATGTTCGGCAAGATCGGCTAAAAGCATTATTGCTCTTCAAGAAAGTGTTCGAAACAATCCATCAAACTCAATTTGACGTCGTGCTTAGGAGCTTGGTCACAATTTTGCACAAAGATTTGCATTTGTTGCCATTTAAGAATCAGTTGACACAAGAGCTTCTTCTAGAAGACCATTTGCGCCGCCGGACATATACTAATAGGATGTTACAGCTCGCTCGATTTTCATGATAAAATTATAATGAGTGACGGGGCATATTTTCATTTGAATGGTTATTTGAATAAACAGAATAGTCGATTCTGGGCAATGGAAAACCCTCAAATTATTTATCAGTCACCTTTGCATCCATTAAAAGTGATAGCCTTGTTTGCAAACGGTAACGGTAACTGTCAATGGGGAGCGATATCGTAATATGATTGAAAACTTTTTAACGCCACAACTGCATGCATTGGGCTTGACTAACATGTGGTTTTAACAAGACGGTGCCATATCGCATAGCCAGGATTGCAATGGAATTACTGCGTGACCTCTTTCCACAACAAATTATTTCAAGGAATGGTGATATTGATTTGGCTCGGGACTTCTTTTTGTGGGGACATCGGAAAAGCAAGGTTTGTGCAAACAAACCAGAAACGCTGGAGCAACTCAAACAAAATATTCGTGATGAAATTAATGAAATACAGCGTGATATGTGTGAGAATGTAATGAAAAATATTCTCGCATTTGTGAGGCTAACAGAGGCGGGCATTTATCTGATATGGTATTCTATACATAATTGCCGATATCAAATAAAACATTTATCACTATAAGATCGATTCTCTTTCATATAATCAAAAATTATAAACAAAGTAGTATACCTTCTCGGCGGACACCCTGTATAATTGTCTAAAACCTGGAATTTAGCTCATAAAAGCTACTCAACAATGCCACAAATGCTACTTACAAAACAAGTCAACGAAACAAAAGTTAAAAAAGCCAACTTAACACGACAGCAAAGAATAGAACAGCATTTACATTTAAAGAAATTCCTTGAAATAATTTAATCGCACACTCATTGTTAAATTATGAAATGGTTAACGGTGTTGCTTTATCATTTAATATTAATGGCCGTTATGATAACGGATATAAAAATAAAAACAAATCTCTTTTATATTTCTCTCTCTACCTCTTTCTTTTTTCTGTAATATATGTATGTATGTATTGTGTACTGAGGCAAGTCTTATTCAGTTATTTCTGTGTCAGCTATGGTAAATGAAATTATAGTTCAGTATCATAAGAAAATTTTTTTAAAATCAAAAAAGTGGCAAAAAAAATGTTCCATTACTAAGGACGTAATGAAACAAAAAAAAAAAGCATTTTATTCTTAACTAAACATAGTTTAGGTTAATCTAGCAGCTGTCATTGGCTCACTTATATCCAAATTGTAGGTCCCGCTTTGTTACCATATGTCCATTACAGCACCACGGTTCTTGTAGCTTTTGTCTGGCAGCAGTTAGCCACTCGCCCTAATGAAGGCAGCGATTTTGTTCAGATCGTAAGTTGGATGGTTGTTATTATCATCGAATCTCCTCTACGCGGTACAAAATCCACCTTCCAAAGAAGGTGTACCATAGAGTCATTCTGCTCTTCATCATTGCAACTTCTGCAAAAATCATTATATGGAATTGCCATACTTTAACACTCAACGGTCTGAATTAAATCATATAAGGTCGCACACATGTGTTCTAGGCAGCATCAATATCTACCACTTCTTTTAGTACCCAAATGTGGCCAAATCCATTTGGTCTCATAAAAGGTAGGCTTATTTTCACAAGGTTCGATCCCTATTTGGCAAAATTTCCGTGACACCAGCCGCCTATTTCGCCCACGCGAGTTACTGATGTTCCAAATTGATCCATTCAGATTCAAGGTCTGCTTAAGTTCACCACTATGCAACTAATTAAAATGTCCCCATGTTCATAAACGCTGCAGTTATCCTATGTAAATACGGAGATATCCCTATTAATATCCTGTAAAACCGGACATCCCGTATTTCCATATCAGAAACTTAAAATCGCTTAATATTAGCTTATAAGTGTAAGATATGAAGGTGTGAAAAACCGGTTTATACCCATAACTCAAAATATTGAGGTTTGTCGAATATTACCAAAACAAACTATTCATTAACTCATTAGTATCATTTCACATTTATTTCTACATCTTTCATTTTTGTCCCATAGTGTTACCAAGTTTTCTTAAGAACTAAAAATACAAAAGACTGGAACAAAGGGATGTAAAAAGTTTTGAAATGAAATATTTGTCATAATATCAAATCTGTTTAGGGAGTACCATGGTATTCTTTTAAGCTAAATAGTGTCAAAAAAGTACGATCGTATCCAATTTCCCATCACTGTTTTGTGTTCGATATTTCTCTGTGTTTGTTTATTTAGTTGTATTTCGGTATTAGTTTTGCTGGTGGTAGCGAGAGTTTGTTAAGGACAATTTTATGTAAATTTATGTTAAAAGGGGAAAAGCACAAAATTTTACCATAATACATATAAAAAATATATTGTTTGCTTAAAAGCAGACAAAATAAACAATAAAACACTAAAAAAACAATTGAAACTGTTGAACAAGTAATAGACAAAAAACAAAAAACCGCAGAAACAACTGAAAATTAAAATACTGCTTGGGATAAAATAAAGAAACAATTATCCCATTATGAGCCAAAAAATAAAAGAATTATATATCGGATCCGCCATCTAACGTTTTTTTTTCAACTGGTGCTTATTTCGTGAATGGTAACACTTAGCTCATGTTTGATTTGACAGATAATTAGTTTTATCCTTCCGCTGAACGAATATGGTTGTGTATACGCTTGAACAACGCTGGAAAATCAAGGTAATGTTGCAAAATGTGTGCGATGTGTTCAGATGAAGCTCATTTTGATCTTGGCGGGTATGTAAACAAGCAAAATTGTCGCATTTGGGGCACAGAAAACCAGCATGCATACATTGAAAAGCCGATACACTCAAGACGAGAGGCATAATTGGACCATTTTTCTTAGAAAATGAGAAAGGAGTGGCCGTTACAGTCAATGGCGATCGCTATCGGACGATGTTGAAAGAATTTTTGTTCACAAAAATTGAAGAGGAAGATATTAGCAACATTTGGTTTCGACAGGACGGCACTACGTACCACACAGCTGAAGCTACACTCGTTGCTTGATGTTTTGCGCCCTGTTTTTGAAGATCGCGTTATCAGTCGCAGAGCTGATGTCGTTTGGCCACCTCGGAGCTGCGATTTGACACCTTTGGACTATTATTTGTGGGGTGCCGTCAAACGCAAGTGTTACGCCAACAAGCTAAAGACAATTCAGGCTTTAAAGGACAATATTCGTGAAGCCATTGGTGAAATACAGCTGCACACAATCGATAATGTGCTTAAAAATTTCCAACCGAGGCAGCCATTTGAATGAAATTATTTTCCATTATTAACCGGAAGGATTGTACTATCAAATAAAAAAAGAAATTTGAGAAAATATTCAGCAGTTTTTTTATAGCATTTAAAAAAGAAATTTGTTTGGCGGACCCTTTAAATATTCAGTGATATGAAAAAAAAAAGTTTTTTACAAATTACTTTACTTTGGTAATTGGTATTGATAACTTTATATCTTATGCCACGATATCTTGTAATCATGTTCTGTTCTGTTCTGAAATACTTGCAAAAAAAAAAGAAACTAAAAAACAAAATAAAAAATATCATTCCATTTGGTTTGAGACATTTTTTTAGCGCTACGAGACTACATATGTATGTATATGTAAATATGTTTTGCATGTTCTTAAAAGATAATAAAAGAAAAATAAGGAACAGAAAACTTTTCAATTTCTTTCTCATATATTTTCTTCTTGTAAAGGCACCCCCACTGAGTGTTTGTAAAAATATGTGACCAAAATCAATACCAAAAACATATTATTTTTGAAATGTAGTTTTTTTTTCCTGAAATTTAAATAAACTTGACTTTTAAGCATATTTTCTGTAAAAAAGTTTTTACATTTCGCATTTTTTTCCTTATCAAAATGAAATAAAAATCTGCTTGCAAATAAGGAAAAAGATTTTAATTTTTTTTTTTTTACTATAAACTTACTTCGACAAAGTATTTCAAATGTTGAAAGCGACAGGAGTTAAATAACTTTATTTATTAAGAAAAAAGTCAAGTTATAGCTTAAAATCTACAAGGAAATACGCCAAATACAGAAAGAGTTAAGAAAAAATCAATTTTTATTACATTAATTAAGAAAGTTCGACTGATTGTTAAGCAAAATATAAAAAATAAATAAAAATAGTCAATCTTAAAATGTGTGCAAATAGTTAGAATATCGATAAAAATAATTCTGAAAAACCTCTTTAATAAACAAGAATTTCATTAAAAGTAATGAGAAAAGTTTTATGGTATGAATTTTCGAAAAAAGTTTATTAAAAGTAAAATAGTTGAAATCAAATTATTAAACGAAATAAGTTGTGATTACAGGCACAGGCAATGCAATATGCTGGGGAAGCTGAAAGGTATACAGGCAGAGGCATACAGTTGGGTTTTGCAAATCAGCGCGTTTAATACAACCAGCCTTCAAATTGAGAATAAAAACATGGAATAATTTTTGGCCTTGACCACATCTATTGCTAACAGCCGAAGCAGATTGAAGCTAAGTAAACAATCTTTTGATCTTTTGATAGAAAGTTCACACGGCACTTTCTATTACTATGTTCGCTGATTCAATGGCTAATACGAATTACCCTGTTTACATGATACCTTTCTAATTTTGATGGATTCTCTTTGTCGTATTGCTACTTTAGTTAATTTTTTGTTATATGTCAGCAAATTGTCTTTTAACTCTGCATGTCATAATATATTTTTTGTTCGTTATGGCCAATGTTAGGCGACTCGATTAACTCTCCCAAAAAATGCTCCGTGTCAGCCTGGCGCTCGTTCTTTAAAATTAATGAAAAAGTGAAATAATATACGTCCCTATATATTTTATTAAAACCTATTTGTATTTGGTTGGGTTTTCAATTTATTACATGTGTTTTTTCACTTTGTGTTATAAAAAATAAAATATAAAAAACAAACTCAAAAACTTTAAAGGCTTCTTGCCATCATAAAACTAAGATATTGTTTTATGTAAAAAAATTATTTTTAAAAAACGTTCTTTAATAATTTGCACAGGTGGTGCAAAGCTAAACTTTGGGCTCGCCACATATGTGGTACTTTTGTCACATTTTAAGCATACAATTTTCGACATTCGGTGTCGTTGGTAGGGACAAACTGCGCAAGTTTTCTTTTTGTTAATTTCTTTCGATGCTGCTATATCAATGCTTAAGTTCTAAACGATTTTTGGTAAAATCTGCGCTCCGCCATATGTGGTGTCACTAGATTTGTGTGAAGCCACTTAACAAGTAATATGTTAAGTTTATTTATTATTTTTATTGAGCATGACATAACACTACACATCTGATCTAGTGTGTTAACTCCGTCCTTTGTTTTATTGTAAAACTCAACTAAATTGGGTTTACCACTTGATGTATTATTTGTACCGTCTTCGTCACAAGAATATAACAAGTAAACTATTTTATTGGGTTTGGCTTTGTACGAGAGCAGTGTAAGCTAGCAGTGGCTGTTCCAGTTCTTCTTTATTTTTACTTCTTTTCTTTCGAAATTTCAGCTTTATTTGAGTATAGCGTACCCACAAATGTTAATTTATACGGTCGTGCAACTGACGTGAACCAATTATCCATCGTTACATTTCGATTGGAGTCATAAACATTCTTAGTTATTTCCTTAACACAATACTCACTCAGAGGGGCGTTATCACTACTCGTGCCCTTTCCTCATTATGGCATTGCATCGACTATATAAGAAGTTCCACTATCACAGAGCATTATAACTTTGAGTCCATACTTAGCTGGTTCATTAGGAATATACATTCTGAAGAGACGTCTTCCGCGAAATGCTAAAATATGCTCATCGATGGTAAGATGTAGCCCGTGGTAGGAGGCATAAAGTACCTTGATTTACGCTGTCCATTGTAGATGGGATTGGGCTTAGTCTAAGTCCGACCGTCAAATACGTGGGCCTTATACTTGACCTCAAGCGAAGTTAGAAGGCTAACTTGGCTGGTAGACCTCGTAAAGCTACTTGTGAGAGATGGGGTCTAGACGGGGTCTCAAAACCAGCGTCATTCGCAGGATCTATACGGCGGTTACTGAACCTAACTTTTTTTATGGAGTGATTTTTTGGTGGACCGCCGTCAGTTTAGCATTTCAGATTACAGGGGTGTTACATACTAACCCCAGGAGGTAGCTCCCTTCGTGAATACTTGTCAGACAACAGGCAGTGAGACTTAACGCTCTATCACGGGGCGTATTATCCCCGTGGGGCACTCTTCGATTTTGTACAAAGAACCCCGAATTTTGAATGATATTGATTATGTCCCATCCGGGCCGGTGCTGGATGTGGGATTCCAGTCCGTGATCTCTGACAGAGGCGGTCATCCCCGCCGATGCGGTGGAGATCGATACTGATGGCCCTAAATATGAGGACAGGGTGGGCTGCGGAATTTTTCCGGAAAAGCTCAATCTAAGTGTATTTCAGGTCGAAGTGATGACTATCTCCCATGCTGCAGAGTTGATACGGAGAGGCTCTGTAGTGTCTATCCTCACGGGGCATTGCATTATGGGTAGACACGCGCAAAGGCTGCATCTACCGGCGAGTGATTCCTGTCGAGGTTGTAGATCGATTGAGGAGAAGATAGTGTGGCCCATTTAATTTGTTAAAGTCTATCTCTAGCTAGACGTAGACTGATCAACTTGGCTCGCCTTTTCTCGATAGTCTATCGGAGCTATCGGTTATGGATGTCGCGCTTATAGCCAGATCCACAAAATTGTAGGGCTGGTTTCCGACTTGATTTCTTTGGATGTGCTTCTATGTGGGACCTATGGCTGACCGTCGAGACCGGTTAATTAGGGCTTGGTGGCCGATACATGGATTTCGCTTTACTTGTGGTATCATAACGGATCGCTATGTGTGTTCAAGTGTGCCTTGTCGCATCACCACTCCCTCTTAACCCAACCTTGACGTTCTGGTGCCTCGCACATATACAATTTTTATTTATAAACGGTTTTAAAAAGAGTTTCTAAATTTGGCCCAAATAACTTTGTGATAAATTCAAATCAGCCAAAAATTGGGCGGAATTGGATAAGTGTGAGTGGCACCTCCAATACAAACTAAATATTAATTTTTATATATCTTTGGAACGATAATAGTGAAAGATTCTGAACTTCGTCTAAATAACTTCGTAGTTATATATGAAATATGGGTAAAATTTAAATACAAAGTAAACATTAATTTTTGTATATACAGAGAATGGTTAGAATGCCAGTCTCTGAACTTGGTCTATATGACTTGGTAGTCAATGCAAATAATACTTTTAAAGCATTCCTTTAAATTTTTTTATGAGGAATTCACTTTTATACAAAGGCTTCCAGTAACGCGGGAAAGGTTATTCTAGTTATTAATAATATTATTATCAATATTATTATCAATACGAATGCAGAAACGTTACTGCGAATGGCGTACGATACCCTGTACTGATTAATTTTTTTTTTTTTCCCAAAACGGGAGAGCTGAACATAGGTGACATATGATTTAAACAAGCCGGTTACGCGAAACAATGCCCCAATTGCAATGCACGTTCTGTGAACCGTTTGTGGCCAGTCAATTGGCTTCTTAGAATTTTTTTTTTTTATAAGACCAGCACCCAGGGGATGGCCCTTACTCATGCAGTGCATTGTGCTGGTACTAGGAAAATAGGTTATTGGAAGGAGGACAGAGGGAGTAGCGTTTATGGACGCTAGATTTAAATGTACCCATGTCGTAAGTGGCAGAAAATACTTTCGCTGGAAGATTATTCCACAACCGAACAGTGCGACCAAAGAACGAATTCTCCCTATAATGCGTTGTGCGATTTACTGGACAATCAACTACAAAGGGATGCACTCTACGAGAAATACGAGTACTAAGTAAAAATATATGATTCTTAGGAATTAATTCCTTAATTTCGTTAAAACACATTCCCTTATAGTACTGATAGAACAATGAAACACACGCCACATTGCGACGGTGCTCCAATGAATCGATAGAGTTGGCTACCCTACCGTCATTGATGAGCATCTTCGCCCTCTCCTGTACGCGGTCGAGAAACTCAAAAATAGACTTTAAAGCACCGGCTCATACATGAGAGTTGTATTCCATTTTGGGAAGGATATAGGTCTTGTAAATATTAAGGAGATCATACGGAGAGAAGTATTTCTTACACCGTCTCAAAAAACAAAGGCACTTGAATGCTTCTTTCGACACTTGAAATATGTGATCATTCCAACGAACGTCGCAGTGCATTCTCATGCCCAGAACATCAAGAGCATCTGATTCCTCAATATCCACATTACCCATTGACACAGATGACAGCACCCCACCACGTCTGTGTGTTAAAAAACAACATTGAGCCTTACGTGCTTTAAAATCGACCCTGTTCGCACGACCCCACTCGGAGACCCTCACCAGGTCATTTGTGAGTGTAACGTTCATATTCTTTTTTCTGGCCTCAATGTCCAAAAGGTTCGGTCTACGATCAAAAGAATATGAGTGACAAATGTTGCTGTCATCCGCAAAAGAGTAGTTAGATTAGAAGAGAGAAGAAGAAAGTCGTTCAGAAATATTAGAAAAAGAGTAGGAGAAAGAACAGAGCCTTGCGGTACCCCTGAGTTTACCCTAAACTCGTCGGATGAGACCCCATCTATAACCACTCTTATAGAGCGGTCTCTAAAAAAACTCGATATAAATCGAGAGAAGTGACTACCGACACCAAAAGCATTAAGTTTCGAAATGAGAGCCTCGTACCAAAGCCTATCAAATGCCTTTGAGATATCCAGAGCCACAACTTTACTCTCGCCAAAACCATGGATGGACGTGTTTCACTTCTCCGGGAGCAACGCCAGCAGATCACCAGTAGAACGGCACTTTCGGAAACCGTACTGATGATCGCTAAGTAAATCGTTGGACTCCAGATATCTCACAAGGTGGTGATTAATCATACTCTCCATAACCTTGGAGAGTGCGGAACAAACTGCTATAGGACGGTAGTTCTCAGGGTTACCAGCCTCGCCCTTTTTGAGGATTGGCGTTACATTAGCAACCTTCCAGCAAGATGGAAAAATACCGGCGCGGTATGACGAACTGAAAAGGTGAGCTTATGAACGCGCAAGCGTCGGAGAGCGCTGCTTCAGGACCAGTGCTGGTATGCCATCCGGCGCAGAAGACTTGGTAACGTTGAGGTTTGCAAGGACTCTTTTAATAGCACGATCTCGAAAGAATATACTAGGGATAGTTACTGATACTCTAGATCGTACGATTTGACGCCTTTATACTATTATCTATGGGACTATGTTAAAGTTCAAGCCTTCACGGATGCACTGAAAGCCCATATTGAAGAATTTATTCGTGAGATACCGGTCAATATGTTGGACACAGCGTATGAACCATTTGAGGCGTAGCCGCGGTCAACTTTTATAGGAAATCATCTTTAAACATTGAATTATATAGATCGTTCTATTAACTCAGACAAATATTTCATACATTTTTCTAGATACAGGGCTTCCGCCGGGAAGCTATACTACTTTGTTTGTTTATAATTTTTGATTATATGAAAGAGAGCGGATCTTATATTGATAAATGATTTATTTAATGTCGGCAATTATGTATGGAATATAATATCAGCTAAATGCCCGCCTCTGTTAGCCTCACAAATGCGACCCTTTTATAATCTTGGCTGTATGCGATGTGGCACCGTCTTGTTAAAAACAAATAATGCAGTTGTGGCGTTAAAAAGTTTTCAATCATATTACGATATCGCTCTCCATTGACATTACCGTTACGCCGTTTTCAATTTTAAAAAAGTAAGGTCCAATGAATCCTCCTGATCAAATTGCACAACAGACTGTCACTTTTAATGGATGCACAAATGATTGATGAAAAATTTGAGGGTTTTCCATTGCCCAGAACTGACTCTTCTGTTTATTCACATAACCATTCAAATGAAAATGTGCCTCGTCTCTCATTATGATTTTTTTTGTGAAAATCGATAATTGATTTTGATAAAATGTTTTAATGATTAAAACACGTTGGTTTACTGAATATTTTTCCATACGTCTCTACATCACGACTGCCAAATATGAACTGTTAAGACTAATGTTTATAAAATGGCGGCAAAACAAAGTAGTGCACCTTCCCGCCGGACACCTTGTATTATAGGTTTTTTTTATCCAATTTGGAAGCTCTTAAAAAATTACCAGATATAACCGATTTAATTTTTATTTGATTATATATATTATTATATATGTATGCCTACAATGCCACTCCACTTCTCCTTTTAGTGAAATAAAATATTCATTTGTAAAAAATCCAAGTCTACTGCAAGCAGTACTTACATTGTGTGTAAACACTTCTGCAATTTCTTGCAGCAACTTTATCGCAAAAACTTGCAGAAACTACTTCTGGAAGTTAATTTGTGGAAGTTTCGGTTTGAGTGTAAACATTTCAGCAAGAACCTGCAGAAGCTTAGACTTAAACCTAAATATACAAAAATATCAAAAAAAATAAAGACAGTTTCGGAATAAATTTAAAAAAAACTAAAAGTGGCATTGCCGGATCTAATTCGTCAAAATTTTTAATCAGTAAATTTCAAAATTTTTTTATTATGTTTTAATAAGCTTTCAGTAACTGGTCTCATATATTATGCAGTTATAGACTATATGGTAACAAAATGGTCCTATGTAATGCAGGTATTTTAACAGCTTTAAGATTACATTAATGGAGATATAGACTATTTAGTTAGAACTTGGTGCTATGTAGTGCAGGCATAGAAACATAGCGTCATAGAGTATTTTTGGGATTACACTCATGTAATACATTACTGGAATATGTGACGTTTGGGACAGTCTTAGTCCTTTATGTAGTATGCTTTACACGTGTGTATGAAATAGCCGCATATTCCGCAGTATAGTTCAACGGAGGTTAAAATAGTCCTTAAAGATTGAGCGAAAAGCACAGAGAATTGCTATATTGAAACTCCGACTTAGCTTTTTTATCAACAACGCACCAACATGACTCGCATGCATGAAGGATTAAGGTTATTTTTTTAAATGTATGATAAAAATTTATGTAATATTTCATGATTCTTCCCCTTTCCGTTGAATGCTATTTTCTATAGATTTTTTTTTCTTTTTTGCTTTGTTCTGACACTACTCTTTACCGTATTAGTCGATGCTTGTAGAAGACAGGTTATTGATGTAATTTTTTGGCAAGTTTAACTTTAAATACATGAGAAAACTATTTCTCTTTGAATATATTTTTCAGATAAGATATATCGTCCTATGATACGTCTTAAGGACTTCAATTGGTTTGACTCTTATAATTCTAATATTTTCAAGGCCTTCAATTTTTTGTATTAAAATTAAAATATCTTTACTACTAAACCTTGTCTTACACAGCAAAACATTAAAAAATGTTCACAAAATTTTTTTCTCCATAGAAAATTCAACGGAACTTTAAAGGCGTTTTTATAATATTCAACCTAATTTCACTTTTTCGTCATGTCCCATTTATTTAATTATTGCAATAATTTAAAAAACAAAGAAAAAAAAGTTAAATAAACACAATTTTTCTACCAAACAATTTTCATTCTGTGCAAATTACTTGCCATGAATTCATTTAAATGTTTAAACACTTAAACGTAAACGTGTATACAGGTCTACTATATCTATTCTCATATTGACTAACCATTGCTAATACCACCATCAACATTGGCATGTCATTACACATTCAACATGGACATGTCAGTTGTCTACTCAATTGTGTCTGTATACAACTGAACATTGTTAACTTGTACTCACTACATGGTACAACGGTTTGAATATATTTTTGAAACAAAGAAAACAAATTCGAATATTTTTCGAAAACACTGACGACTCCCTAAGGCCAGCAGGTCATGTCTATTTATTCTCTCAAATCATATTTTTTTTTTGAATTATTTAAACAAAGGGCAGTGTAGAAATAGTACCCACAGCATCATTGATGCAAAGGAACATTAAAACTATCAAAAACAAGAAGAGAAAATCAAATGAAAAATGGAACAGCAAATATCGATTACAAATTAAAAACATTTCAAGTTGTTTTTGAGAAAATAGTTCATTGAAGGAAAAAAGTGTAGAAAAAGTAATTATTTTAAGCTGGATTTGTTAGGAAATTCGTATTACAAATATTCAGTATATCTAATTGTTTATCTATATATATACATACATGCAGATGTATAGAACTTTAAGTTGGCATTACTTTTCAAGATGGCGAACGATTTAACAGCTGTCAAGTGACTTATTCTCAGTTGGATTTGGCAATTCATCATGAATAGACTCACGCCCGGCGTTGGTAGTCGAATGGGCCCAAAACCGTTGCCGATTAACGTTGTTCCCGATTTTCATATGCGAATTTTGTTTAGCGATGAAGCGCACTTCTGGTTGAATGGCTACGTCAACAAGCAAAACTGCCGCATTTGGAGTGAAGGTAATCCTCAAGTGTATGTGGAAACACTTTTATATCCAGAAAAACTGACTGTTTAATGCGCTTTATGGGCTGGTGGAATCATTGGTCCGTACATTTCAAAAACGATGGTGGCTAGAACGTTACAGTCAATGGTGATCGGTATAGAGCCATGATTACTAACTTTTTCATTCCTGAATTGAATAACCATGATGTCCAGGAGATGTGGTTTCAACAAGACGGCGAAACATGTCACACATCTCCTGTCACAATAGAGTTATGGAAAGACACGTTTGGTGACCGCCTAATTTCACGTTTTGGACCTGTGAATTGGCCTCCAAGATCTTGTGATTTAACACCGCTAGACTACTGTCTGTGGGGCTATGTAAAGTCATTGGCCTATGCGGTAGAGCCACAAACGCTTGAGCATTTGGAAGACAACATTCGCCGTGTTATTGCCGATATACGGCCTTAGATATATGGCTTAGATTTGCAGAAAATAGAAACAGGTCAGGTTTTCTTGAATTTCTTACAGTATATCTCTGTATGTCTTGAATGAACTGTAGACTACATAAATTTTAAAAATTCTAACTGCGCGGTGCCACGCCCATACAAAGGTAATATTTATTTGTCTATATCTTAAAAAAATTAAGAGAAAGAGTCTTCAAGTGTGCATGGTGCCTCTAATACAAAATAAATATTGATTCTTGTATAACTTAAGAACGGTAATAGTAGAAGTTTCTGAATTAAAAAAATGACATCGTAATTAATACAAGTCATCAGTCAATAAGTGGTCGCATAATAATCAGATATATGGGCATGGTACCTCCCATGCAAGTAAATATTGATTTTTATAATTGCGAATGACTTGGCGGTCAAGACGAATCTTCAGTTTAAAAGTGGGAGAAATTGGATAAATGGGTGTGGCATCTTTCATACATAATAATAAGTTTGTTTTTTTTGTTGAGACTTTAAATAAATAGGTGATCACTCTGAAAAAGTATACAATCAATTAATAAATTAAATAGCTGCCTACTTCTGTACATACATAGATTCCCGGGCAAAGCCGGATGGTTTTTTTCTTTGTTTAAAAACTACAACTAAATATTTTAACGAAAGTAAAAATGAGTTAAAAAATACACCAAATCAGGGACTGTATTGTGGGATTTTGGTCCATTGGTTTATATTGAAGTTGTGAATGTGTCACCCTGGTAATGCCGTACAGATTTGTGTATTTGACGGCATGGCCAATTCAACCATCTTTAGGTAAAAAATTAACCGACATAAAAAAGATCATTGAGAGCGTTTGGGGCATTTCCGGAACCTTCAAAACTGTAGTCAGTTAGGTATATAAGAAGGCTGCTTTGCCTACGTTGATGTAGTTATTGTTTTACATTCATAAAGTACAGTAGTGTCTTGTAAATTAAAGTGTTGAATAAACGAAAATTAAGTGCAAGATAAATAAGTTGGAGACTATTGTATGTGTAATTTTATCGTTAGGTCCAGATAGGAAGCATTCAGAAATTGTCGTAATAATAAAAGCGATCATACGTCTATAAAGTCATTTTTAACTGACTTAATAAATATGATACCTACTTTAAGGCAATATTTTAAACATACTCTTTTTTTGATAGAGAACAAAATTTAAAAGTAAGAAAGTAAAGGGTGGTAGAACTAAATCTCACGATATTAAGTGTAAATAGAATAAATATTTTCCAGAGAGTTATCTTATTAAGGTATGTGTTAAACAAAATATTGGTAAAATTCTTCACATGGCTTCTTTGGCATACCCCTATCCGTCGGTCCATATTTTCAATGATTCTGAGACATAGTTGAGGTTAAATAACGTTAGTGTGCCGAAATAAACCATCCGTTAGCTCTTCAATTATTCTTGGCTTATTGGCGTACACGTTTTCTTTTAAATATCCCTAAGGAATGAAGTCCAACGGTGTCAAATCACATAAGCGTGTCTGGCATTTAATTTTGGCGCTTGAAATGTTCAGCTGGCTTCTGATTTTGATTTAATTGGACTTTGTGAGCGTGTAAATTCGAATCTTTATTTAAAATTCGCATCAGTGATGTTCGTGAGATGTTCAATAGTTGACGACGAGTCGAGATTGACGGCTCTTCTGCCACTCTATCGCGAACACCAGAAATGTTTTCTCAGAACGAACCGGGTGAGTATGTACAGAAGTTTCTACATTTCTTACAGACCCGGTTTACTGTAATTTTCGTATAATTCAGCGGATTGTGGACACATTTGGCCGATTACGCTGACAAAAAAATCACGAAGTGGACGAAATGCATTTTGATTTGAACAAAAACTGGACGTTAGGCTGGGACACACAATTAATATCGTGCATTATAGTTGGACCACCCTTTATATGTACGAATATGAATTTTTATGCTTGGCGTGGTGTATCGTAGTTGTTAGAGCGCACGCATAATAACACAAATGACCCAGATTCGAGCCTCAGCAGAGAACATGAAAAATTAAAATTTAATTGTGGTTTCGAATTTATAATAAAGAAGCTTCAACTTCCCTCCAGACAACAGATGGTGATAAACATTAGACGAATGATCGGGAAAACGCGTCACCTACTGTGAAAAAATTACAATGCTAAAGTAAAAATCACCACCAATTAGTAAGGATCTTCACTACTACACAAAATCAGATGGAGGAAGCTACAGTGGACTAATCATCTATTTAGCTTGATAGATCACACTGATAAAAGAAACTGAAACAAAGCAATGGATGCTTTGTGGAAAGGCAATATGCTTCCTAGAGAAGCGACGGAGAAAAAAAATACGATTAAGAAAACATTTTTTTTTTTATTTTTGCTCTAATAGCCACCAATATCGCCTAATTTTAGGCCTTTAACACAATTTATTTTATTTTATTTTATTTTTTCTGTTATAACTAATTATACTTTTTGACAAACCTTGACCTTTATATGGCCTTTTAATAGGTTGAGAGTAGTTGCCTAGGTAACAACATTTCTTTTGTTTAGCAAAACTACCTTGTTTTCTATACAACGATGGTTTAATTTTATGGCATTAATATTATATTTAGCAAAAGTGTAATTACTGTCATTTAATTATTTAGTTATTTAGTCAATTGTAGTCATTGAATGAGACACATCATTTAGTGGGCTCATTATATAAATTTTTCTACTTATATATCGCACACTAAATCATGAACAGTCACAACTCAAAATTTTTTGAAAACGCTTTTGTTCCAAAAATCAATTCATAGATCAAATCTCTAACGACCACGAAATTTTTGTTTGCATCACTATCTCCCTTACATGAGGAAACATTGTTATGTTTGTTTGTATGCTACTTGCGTCGCTTGTACATTATCAACTCAAGAGTATTATTTTTAGTTGTGACAGTGAAAACATCACAGCACATAAATAGTATTATTCCGAGTTGTGACACTATTATTGGAAAAATTGTTAAGTTAATCAAAAAATATTTCCAGTGAAAGATAATTTTTGATATAATACCTACTGCTCAATAAAAAAAATAGACAAAATTTTCACAATTTAAAATTACCTTTTATTTGCAAAATGATTGCAGAAAATTAAAAAAAAAAATAAGTAAACTGTCTTCTAAGATGGTGTATTTCAATTTGGAACTCAATTCGTTTATATAATGACAACCATATTATTAGAAGCAGCCTCTCCTGAACATTTTGAGTTGTGTCTGTACATGATTTAGTGTGCGATATATGTATATGCTACTACATATTGCTACTTTTTTTCTTCATGCCACATTTAAAGCTATTTATTAAATAAATTTGTATTGTTCCATTTCATCCTCCTCTGGAAATCATTATGTTGACAATTCTATTTAAACGAAGTGAGGATTTCCTTTTTTCATTCTTATTTTTTTATTTTAATTTTTCTATTTACAGAGGATGACTGATTTTATGGCTCCAGTCACTGTTACCTTCCGGCTCGTCTTAGTAATTTCTTAATTAATCATTGAAGTGTAAAAAGAAAATGATTCTAATTTCGTGCAACAAAAGAAATTGTTGTACATTTGTAGCCTGAGACTGTCAAACAAAAATGATACAAGAAGACTGAATATCATTAACTGCTGGGGTAAGTAAAAAAACTTTTGTTAAATAATTTAACATTATTGTTCATTTATTTTAGATAAAAATTGATAATCAAATGATACTGATACATAATTAACGAAAAAAATCAATACCGTCAAATAACAATAGTTAAATAGTGAAAAAAATTATAAAATATTTCAAACGATTAATGAGCGGGATTTATAATGAATATAAACAGCAAATGCAAAAGAAAGGATTTGTTATATAGGAAGACATATAATAAGACAAACTTTTAACTAAAAAATTAGAAATATTAACAGATAACTACCAAAGAGATGGAGTTAAAGTTCAAAGATAAACCAAATGCCAAATCTGCATTTTTTTAAATATTTACGTATATTCGATTTGAGTTAAAAACTCCAAAACATAATTTTAAATATGACCTAAGAGAGATTCACTTAAAATAAACTCAAGACAAGATGTCGATTAACTAAATTTGCATTCGATATTAACCTTCTATGTCAGACGTGGTAGTCTAGCAGACACCAGTAGATATAAAAAAGCTATTTGCGCCATTATACCATATAAATAAAAACAATTTAATATAAAGTGTTGTTCTGAATTCTAAAAAATATCATAATAAATAACAAGGTACGCCCCCAAATTAGAAACGAAAATAATTTTTTGAGGTTAAAAAATAAAATTTAGTTAATATAGAACGTTAAAAAGGAGTCTGGTATTCTTGCACGTTAGTAAAACAGTGACAATTAAGCCACTTTAGTCAGAGAGGATTAACCGAAAACACAGAATTACAAAAATCAAAACATAAATACCGGACGATACTTGGAACCTGATCTCTCGAAGATGGGAACTTAAGCTGTAGCTAAGCAATAACAATGTTATTAAGAAAGCTGCATGAAGGCACAAAAAGAAGTTCCTGGAAAACATCAGAAACAGCATCTGAACCGAATAACGTGAGGAAACTATACAAGACGATAGACTATCTCACAAATATAAAGTGTAGCAGTTACTGATCGTAGTGGCACATTAATATCGAACAGTGAGGAACGGATGCAAAGATGGAGGGAATGTTACAGACACCGCTCAAAACATCGAAATATACCATAACAGTTCTATAGAAAATACATTGAATATAGAATATAGCCCTTTCAGTTTGAATGATATATAAAAGGCAATGGTAGAGTTAAAGGATAATAAAGCTGCAGGCTAAGACGGTTTACCGGCGGAAGCCTTACGAGATGATATGACAACCGCCGCTGAATTACTACGGCCTCATATCACATGACAGAAAGAGAAACTATCTTCAGCTTGGAAGGAAGGCGTCGCTGTTAGCAAAAATCGCCTTGCAAGATATCAATAACTGGAGAGGAGTCACCATATACAAGATACTAGGAGTCATAATACAGGAAAAGCTTGAGAGATAAATAGAGAACATACTGTGAGACGAACAGATAGGCTTTCGGCCAAATCGAAGCTGCTTAGAACAGGCCAACACTCTACGAAACACAACAGAACAGACTCCGGAATAGCGTACCCTCCTATACCTACTTTTTGCCGACTTTAAGAAAATCATCGATATCATTAAACCATAAAACGGTAGCGACATATAGCAATATGTGAAGCACTGAGCAGAAAAGGATTACCCCAGAAAATAATCCGAATAATAAAAGTAATGTACGGAAAACAGAACTCTCTGTTCTTTAAAACGAGACCATCAGTTAACCATTCTATAATGACGCTGGAGTAACGCCAGGATGTCCACTTTCACTTCTACTGTTCACCAGCGTAGAAACCCTATAACATGGATTCTCTCTCTCTCACGACAACTCGAGACTCTGGATGATGTAGATGATATTTGTCTACTTTCACACAAAATCTTCAATATGCAGCTAAAAATAGAATACTTGCAGTGTTGAACTTGCGATACCTACTAAGAAAACCAAAGCCATGAGAATTTACAACAATAGCACAGAAAACATCATGCTACAGGGCCAACCAATATGTATGTAGATAGCTACTGTTACTTGGTGAGCCCGATGGCAACAAACGGTGATGCAGAAACAGATGTTAACAGCATGCTCAGCAAGGCAAAGGCATCATTCGGTGACATATAAATCTGGCAAACCAAGCTGGGAATATTTAACTCTTGTGTAAAGTCAATTCCATTGTACGGCTTGTACCTGGTTTCTGTCATCATGTAAAATTTACAGATATTAACCAACAAGTACCTTAGAATCATACGCAAGATATTCCGACCAAACACCATAAGCCATACAGAACTATGGAATTTGACAAATGAGAAGCCCATACTGTTGCAGATAAAGCAAAATAAGTGGCCACATCTTAAGAAAAAATCGCCATAGTATTACAAGATGCACTTTAATCGAATTCTTAAGGATCTAGAAACTGCGATCGGTTAAAAAACTTCCGGTGATGCACAATTATCCAAGAACTTAACAAAACAATTTACATGGGAATAGGCAAGGACAGCGGCAGCAAATCGTGTAATATGGAGATGCTTTATGGAAGCCGCAAGAGGAAAAAAATCAAGTTACAAGCGATTATTTGTCAAAAACGATTCATAGCCAAGAAAATTAAAAATCTTTGACAATAAAGGTTTGGTCAAGTTAAGATGAAAACTAGGTGGAACAGTGATGCGAAATAAAATTTAATTTATATTCGAAACCAGTACAGAAAAGATCTGATTCTAACGAATTAAAATCTAGAAATGGTATTAATAGTAATATTAAGAAACTAAAAACTTATTTAAAACTCAACCGATTAAGATAAAGTGCAGACAGTCGACATTTTAATACGATTCAGATAATTCTTTATTTAGTCGAGCTAAGCTTTATGTCGAAACTGAAACCAAAAAAAGCTATTTGACTTAAGTGATGGTGTTATATCCAGACAAAAGCAAAAGTTAATAACAAAAACATGAGGATGTAGCCAGCTTTTCCAGAGTGTGCCCAATCTAGCGACATTTTCGTCTTTTAATTTTTAAATCTATTGGTTGCTGGTCGGATTACACCAACAGTCGTTGTTAGAAATAAAATAAATTTGCAGAATTCTTCAATGGCAGCTTTTCATAGGTGTTAAGGTCAAGGCAGTGCCTGACGAGACTACATGGAACCAGCTTTCCAGCTTTTTTTTTGTTTTAATTGCCAAAAATTCCACTGAGCGTATGAGTGATAGTTATGAATTATGAAAAAACAAATATCGCTTATACGATACCCATTACATATGTAAAGCGTGTTCTTTATAGAGGTATAGAATTTTAAGTTGGCATTACTTTTTAAGATGGCGACCGATTTAACATCTGTTAAGTGATTTATTTTCAGTAGGGCTTGGCAATTCATCATGAATAGACTCACGCCTAAACAACGCTTGCAAATAGTGCAATTTTATTTCGAAAATAATGGTTCTGTGCGGAAAACGTATCGCGCACTACGTCCATTTTATCGTCCATCAGAGCAGTTAATTCGATTAACCATGGAACATTTTCGCACCACGTTTACTCTTATTGATGACTCGCATCCCCACAGACGCTGTACGTTGCGTACAGAAGAAGCTATTGCTGCTATAGAGCGTAGCATTGAGGAAAACCAGCCACCGAGCACAGGAACTGGATCTGTGTCCATCCACTTTAAGGAAGATTTTGTGGAAGGATCTTGGTTTGCGTGCTTACACAATCCAACTCGTGCAAGAATTTAAGCCAAGCGATCAGCAAGTTTGGTGACCGCCTAACTACACGTTTTGGACCCGTGAATTGGCCTCCAAGATCTTGTGATTTAGCACCGCTAGACTACTTTCTGTAGTCATTGGTCTATGCGGTAAAGCCACAAACGCTTACCATTTTGAAGATAACATTCGTCGCGTTATTGCCGATATACGGCCACAAATGTTGGAAAGAGTCATCGAAAATAAGACGCCCAGATTGGACTACATCCGCGCCAGCTGTGGTGGTTATATGCCAGAAATCATATTTAGAATGTAATGCCACAAGATTATCTTTCGGATAAATAAAATTCAAGTCAATCGAATAATCCATCGTTGTTTTATTGTAACTTAAAGTTCTATACCTCTATATAAAACAACCTATACAAGTACAACAAAAATAATTATTTTCAAAACTTGATAATTCCCTTTATTGGAAATAAAATGTATATTTACCAATCGATTTTCGTGGATTATGGTTTAGTTTATTTCTATTATATGCCACTTTATGAATATATACTGAAACTGATAAGTATTATTATTAAAAAAAAAATTATGACATTTTTCTCAATAACTCCAAAAATACGGGATACATTAAAAAATTGTATTAGAATGACTTAAACCTGGTATAATTTAGAATTTTTTTAAATATGGCTTAACAAAATTTAATATGTCATTTTAAAGCTATCATCAGATGTATGAAGCAGCCTCTTTAAAAATCTCACATTTTGAAAAATATATTCAAAAAAAATTATAAAGGGTCCGCCAAATAATTATTTTTTTTTTTTTTTTTGGAAAATGCTATAAAAAAACAAAACTACTGAACATTTTCTCAAATTTCTCTTTTTATTTGAATGCACAATCCTTTCGGTTAATAATGGAAAATAATTTCATTCAAATGGCTGCCTCGGCTGGCCATGCAGTAGCCTACACGGTCGATCCAATTTTTAAGCACATTATCGAATTTGTGTAGCTGTATATCAGCAATGGCTTCACGAATATTGTCCTTTAAAGCATAAATTGTCTCTGGCTTGTTGGTGTAACACTTATCTTTGACGGCACCCCACCAATAATAGTCCAACGGTGTCAAATCGCAGCTCCAAATGACATCAGCTCTGCGGCTGATAAAGCGATCTTCAAAAACAGGGCGCAAAACATCGAGTGTAGCTTCGGCTGTGTAGCACGTAGCGCCGTCTTGTTGAAACCAAATGTTGCTAATGTCCTCCACTTCCATTTTTGTGAACAAAAATTCGTTCAACATGGCCTGATAACGATCCCTATTGACTGTAACGGACACTCCTTGCTCATTTTCGAAGAAATATGGCCCAGTTAAGCCTCTGTACCAAAATCCGCACCAAACGGTGACACATCTTGAGTGTATCGGCTTTTCAATGTATGCGTGCGAGTTTTCTGTGCCCCAAATGCGACAATTTTGCTTGTTTACATACCCGCCAAGATCAAAATGAGCTTCATCTGAAAAGATGATTTTTTTTTTTTTGCAAAATTGGCATCTTCTGTCAGTCGATTGCACGCCCAAATTCCCAGCATTGTTAAAACGTATACACGACCATATTTGTTCAGCTGAAGGATAAAACTAATTGTCTGTTAAATGAGACATGAGCTAAGTGTTACCATTCACGAAATAAGCACTAGTTGAAAAAAAAAACGTTAGATGCTGATGATTTTTGCAGTTAGGCGACCAGAGCGCATCAATAAAATATAGTGGTTATTCATGGTCAGAATTATTTGTTTCCATTTTTTTTGTATAGTATTATTCGCGATTGCAATTTTTGAGAAGAAGATGTTTATAGTATTACCCTTTTCATACAAGAAATATTTAATATTTATTAAATTTTTCAGATTAAAACTTTCCACTTTTATTTTATTTATTTGTTAATTTTTTAATTACATTCTAAAATTTCTTTTTTCCAGCAGAATACCTTCACAGATTAGAAGCTAACATTGTATTTAAAAACTTTATAACAAATTTTTAATTTATTATACAATGCTATTGCATTTCTCTCATAAGCGAAAGCATATTAAATAGTATTTAAAATTAAAAAAAGTGAAACAATGTAATGAATAATAAATATAGGAAAAGACAAAAAAACTATAGTTTTAATCATCAGCGAAAATCTGCGGATGGACCATAAAAAGAGCTGACAACAGAAAATTGAAATAAAATGAACAGGAAGCTGAAAATAGTATATACACACATACATACATGTACACATAGAAGACGTAAATGAGTGTATTAAAACTTTAGAATATTTAACAACTTCCACAATATAGACTGCATTTACACTTGTGTGTTAGAGTATGAACACAACGTTTCGGTTTTGCAGTATTATCACCAACACATGCATAAGGTAAAAAATATAGTATTTTAGTCGAATGTTTTTGTAATAAACGCAATACTTTACTCACACGTACAGTGGTGGAAGAAATAATAGAAACACACTAGCAAATTCATTTTCATATCGTCAGATCATAGCAGTTCTTCTACTTATAGTAGTTATAGTTGTTCTACTTATAACAATGCAGGCGTTGCTTGGCATACTCCAAGCTTTTACTCCGATTGCTGAGAAGCAATATTTCTTATTTAATAAACCATCAACAACATACTTAGAATTTTGTATGACAAAAAAAGTGTTCCTATCATTTCTTCCACCACTGTATATACATACGCAAATATTTTTGTTGAAAGCATTTTAAGGTTGTCATTTTAACCTGCCATATTCAATTTTTAGTAAAATATATATTCCATATCAAACCAAATCTCTAAAAACCATACAGTTAGAGATTACGTTTCAAAGTTATGTATGAAAGAATATACAGGCACAAACAAAAATTTTTAAAGTTAAAACCACCCAGAGGAAATTAATTAAAACTGAAAAGGATTTTTTATTTTTCTCCTTCTATTCTGTGTTACGGTTATAGGGTTTCCAGGTGATTTTATGATTTAAATGCCAAGATTCTCCTGGTCCACGATGTCTAAAGAAAATTTACTCGACCGAAAGGCAGTTACTCACTTTCTTTTGTAACAGATGGTCACTACCTTACAATATATCGCTCGCTTGGTTTTACATTTCAAACATAATCACAATAAATAACTGGATTGCCATACCTTAATGCCACATATAAATTGCTAATATACAATAAAAAGCGTTTAAAGGTGGAATTTTTACTATGAAAATCTTAACCGTGGTACCACTGAAACGTGATGGTAAAAAATGTAAACAAACCAAAATACAGTATCAAAAGTCCGTATTCGTACAACCATAAAAACTTTCTGATTTGATTTTTTTATTATTTAAGAAAATATATAACTAAAACGTCCTCTTTTATGTGTTAAAAAAAAAACGCGTCTTGTTTTTAAATCGGGTCCGCCATTTAACGCTTTTTTTCAACTAGTGCTTATTTCGTGAATGGTAACACTTAGCTTATGTCTGATTTCACAGATAATTAGTTTTATCCTTCCGCTGAACGAATATGGTTGTGTATACACTTGAACAGCGCTGGGAAATATTGCGACATTACTTTCATCGATCGACTTACAGAAGATGCCGATTTTGCCAAAAAAAAAAAAAAAAACATCTTTTCAGATGAAGCTCATTTTGATCTTGGCGGGTATGTAAACAAGCAAATTATCGCATTTGTGGCACAGAAAACCCGCACGCATACATTGAAAAGCCGATACACCCAAGACGAGTCACTTTTTGGTGCGGATTTTGGTCCAGAGGCATAATTGGGCCATTTTTCTTCGAAAATGAGCAAGGAGTGGCTGTTACAGTCAATGGCGATTGTTAGCGGGCATGTTGAACGAACTTTTGTTCAGAAAGATTGAAGAGGAGGATATTAGCAACGTTTGGTTTCAACAGGACGGCGCTACGTGCCACACAGCCGAAGCTACACTCGATGTTTTTGTGCGCTGTTTTTTTTTAGATCGCATTATCAGCCGCAGAGCTGATGTCGTTTGGCCAGCTCGGAGCTGCGATTTGACACCGTTGGACTATTATTTGTCCAACAAGCCGGAGACAATTGACGCTTTAAAGGACAATATTCGTGTAGCCATTGGTGAAATACAGCTGCACACAATCGATAATGTGCTTAAAAATTAGACCGATCGTGTAGGCTACTGCATGGCCAGCCGAGGCAGCCATTTGAATGAAATTATTTTCCATTATTAACCGAAAGGATTGTTCTTTCAAATCAAAAAGAAAGTTGAGAATATATTCGGTAGTTTTTTTATAGCATTTTTAAAACAAAATTTATTTGGCGGACCCTTTATTAAAAACTGTTTTATTAAAGGTGTACGAATATTGACTTTTCATACTGTAAATAAATTAAAAAACAAATGAACAAAAAAATAAGGTTTATGTAAATGATTTTACTTTATTCGTACGATGGTGGCAGATACAAGAAAAGCATTCCAGAGTGGTCAAGTGTGCATTTCATAATGCAAACGGCAATAAAAACCAAGTGAGTAATTTTGATATTTCTGGTTATACGAACATAAGAAAAACAACAAAGTGAGCCGCAATTTTGTGTTGAAATGCTTACGCTATCGTTTGCATCCATTTTGTTCTGACTGGAGAGTATCAGTGTGCCACAAATCAACTGCTTGTCGTTCGAAATATAGCTGAACATTTGCAAAAGCACGCCCTTACTGGATTACTTCCGTATACAATTCAGAATAGGGTATCAGGTTTGATTCAATAATTACCTCAAAACCGTAGCAGTTTTTTTGGCACTGAATCCATATGTGAAACAGTAGTGACTAATGATGGCCAACACTTTGAATAATGTATAAATTCATTTTGTTATTAAAACAAATACATTTTTCGAATAAAAAATCAAAACTGTTAACTTGTATGCCCAATTAAAAAAAGCAAAATCAAGTCAAATTTTAAAATAATAGCAATTTGAAGTTTTATTCGATTTCCTTTTACAGAACATTCCTCTGGTATATAAAAAAGTGGGTTCAGAAAGCGTTTAACATGCAAAATATGTCTATATGTCAAAAATATTTACCAAATATGCTTAAATAACGTAAGCAAATGCATGAAAGGCTAATTTTTACGTATTGCAGTAGATGCAACAAATGTTGTTGTATGTGCTGTATATTGTGGCAAAGTAGCATCAAGCGAAAAATTCTTAATCAATAAAGTTGTTTTGGACAAAACCAATCACTTCACAATTGAATAACTTTTTGACGATTCTTTAAAGATATTGCACGTAAATTGAAATAAAAACTTAATTGAAATACAAACCGTCGCCATGCCAAATATAGTAAAAACTATCATACGATTCATGCTCACTGACTGCATTCTTTATGGGAATGTATTAGCGATCAGTACGTAAACGTTAACAAAGCAATTGCAAATATAAAAGGAAGTATTTTTGTTTCTCCAAATAGAGTTGAAACTTTAAAAGAAAAATTCAAGTCAATGTTTTGTTGATTATTGCAACAACAAATACTAATGCAAAAAAATTTTGCCCTATTTCATCAAAAATTTTAAGTTATGTATTCAGATCTTCTTAGAAACTGAAATACAGCTTTTGGCTTTTATTCTGTTGTATTTTTTCAGCTTTTTAAACATAATGCACGATGTTAATTCTGATTCACACCTTAACATCAAGCTTTTTGCCGTTTTTGACAAATTCAAACAGGGAGAGACACACAAATGAGTAGCGCGATAGGATGGTTGAAGCCTTTTACGAAAATATGCTTTTAAATCCAAATGCATTTCGTGAACTTTGTTTTTTTTTTTTGGTCAGCAAAACCGATCGAATGTGTCCACAATCGAGAGAATTGCAAATTTCTGTAGGAAATGTGGAAACACCTGTGAGTAACTTTTTGGTGCGTCATCGGTAGAGCTGCAAAACAATCGATTGTACTATCGATAGTATCGATAGTTTTGTTTTTGGCTGACCATCGATAGTTTTTTTTTTCACTATCGATACTATCGTCAAATTTTATGAGTAAATACAGAGGCCACTAAATGTAGTCAAAGTCACATTTCCAAAATTTGTTCGACGCAGGTTGTTAGCCGTATAGTTACATAGGGACACAGTTTAAGAGTCTCTTAAATTTGTATTTATTAAACTGAAATAAAGTATGAGTTGTAACTAAAATATGTTCTCGCATTTTGCATTTAACCCGAACAAATTAATCTTCATTTCGTCAGACCATAGCATGTTGTTCTACCTATACGTTGCAGGTACATATTGAGGACTCTTACCACTAATTCTAGCTTTCATAAGTATTTTTTCTTATTGTGCGACTTGAAACAAGAGAATAAGTTAAGTCTTGAGGCTTTTAGATGACTTGAAGGGATTAATCTTTGAAGTACGAATTAAAAGCTTATCAAAACTAACAGTTGTTCCACGCTTTCTTCCCAAAGTCTGTGCAGTTTTCTTCACTGGACCTCATTAATTACTTTAATTTTAGAGCACTTGATGGTCTGCACAATTTTCGGCATATATAAGGATTACTTTTCCTTCAAAAAACTTAAATACATCAAATTTTATCAAATAATGTAAAAAATAAAGTGTCCCTATTATTTGTTTTAATACTGTGTATTTATTATTAATATTTTCCTTTCATTTAAATTGTAATATTGTTGCCACAAGTTACACTTAAGGCTGAGTTAGTGAAAACGTATCGTTTACTTGGAGATCAGATGTGAAATTCTCTAACATTACCAAAGCACATTGCTGCTTACGTCTTCATTGTCAGGTAGAAAGTCAACAGAATTTTGATTTTTACGTTGCAAATGTCAACTGTGGCATTACTTTAATAATAAATGGCTGACTCAACTGGCTGCTGCGATACGTTTTCACTAACTAACATCTAAAGTTTGACAATATGGACAATAGGATATGTGGCTGCAACAGGATAATTCCACTTGCCATACAGCCAACAAAACAATGGCTCTTTTTTGCGAGAAATTCAATGGCCGTGTTATCTCATGTCGTGGCGATGTTAACTGGCCGCCAAGATCTTCTTTCTTTGGGGATATTTAAAAGGAAAAGTGTAGGTCAATAAGCCAAGAACAATTCAAGAGCTAAAGAATGATATTGTACCTCAGTAATGTCTCAGAGTCATTGAAAATATAAACCAAGGAATAGAGGTATGCCAACGAAGCTGTGGCGAGCATTTGGCTGATATTTCGCTTCACACATACATAATTGTCATAGATCCCTCTATCATAACAATAATATCATAATATCAAAACATAATTCTTTGAACATTTTTGTTTTATTAATTAATCATGTGTTTTACTTGGACCACCCTTTATAATCACAAGAATTGTTAGATATGCCTTTTTTTCTATTAAAAAGAACAAATTTTTGTTTTTGTAGAGTGTATTTTGAAATATTTAGGTAATATTTCCGGATTTTATTGAGTATTTAATGCACATTAAACACCATTTGAAGACTATAGTTCAATATATGTTTAAACAACTGCAATCTGTATGGCTTATGTTAGAAATTTTAAGTAAATTTCCAAAATAAATGTGTATGTAATATTTGAACTTTAGTTTTTTTTTATTTTATCAATTATGTTTAAATTTTAATTTTCCTAGGAATTAAATCTTTACTTTTTTCTATGTGAGTAGAAAATGTTCAGTTTTTAAGCTTTTTTTTAAGCTTTAAAAAGGATATATTCCATTGGAATAACTAATTAACTAATAACTAAGCCACAATAACTCCACAATAGTATATAATTAATTTTTTTTATGCTATAAAAAATTTTCCGCCATTTTTTTATACCAACAGTTGTTCACTTGTAATTAATTCATAAGCCAGTCAGTTTTAAGGGATTATATAGCCAATAATTGCACAACAGTTGTGTTGAAATGTTTAAAAAATATTAAATTTTTTATTATACAAAAAAAAATATTAATTTCTGTCCATATTAATATAAATAGTTGTCATGAATAAAAACTTAGTATTAAGAGTATTTAAACTATCAATCTAAGCAGGTGGAAAAAATATAACAAAATTAAAGTATTACGGTTATGAAAAGATTTACGTGCCATACTTTAGATTTCACTCTAGTGACAACATTTATTTCAGCGATTAAAACAAAAAAAAATATTTTAAATAAGTTTCATTATGGTTTTATCAGATTTTTTCATTCCACTATTATTATTTAATTTCTGAAGGATTTGTACGATTACGAGATTTCTTAGAAGAGATATCGTAATATCAGGGGATGACCTTATTCATGTAGTGTATTGTACTGATACTAGGAAAATACTTTACGGGAAAGAAGAATGGACGTTTGAATTAAATTTATTTATGTCGTAAGTGGCAGGGTAAACTGCAGATAGAAGAACGCTCCTTAGACGAATGGTGCAGCAAAAAAAAAAAGTAATTCTCTCTATAATGTGCTGAAGGATTCATTGGACAATTAACTACATATGGATACGACCTACCAGAAAAACTATTACTACGTGAAAGTATGTGATTATTAGGAATTAATTCCCTTATCTCGTCATTCTGTGTTATTACCGATAGAATAATGAGGCACACACCACATTGCCACGATGTTCTTTCTGTTTTCCTTTCTCTCATTCTTAAAGGTAATCTTCTGGTACACTTTGGACAAGTTCAATATTAAACAATCGATTGCACAGTTTGATTGCAAACTCTTTTGTTTTGGGTCTGGAAATGTATTTTGTGGAACCTTGCGGAATTAAGGCGGATTTTAAAAGCTTAAACTAAAATTTTTATAGCAAACCGGTAACGGCTGATGGAAAAGCATGCAAATTATGTTCGAAAAGTGTGTAATGAAAACAAAAAGAAGTGAAATTTAAAGGGTGTGAAGTTAGCTTCGTAAGTTACATTTTTTTTACATTTTTGTAATTTTAACAGTCACATGAAAAAGTATGAAGTTAGCTTCGTAAGTTATATTCTTTTTTCAATAACAGGTAAAATAAAAGGATTTAACATTGTAAAAGAATTTAACCTTATGAAGCTAAATTTTTTTAGGTGATATATTTTAATTCGAAAGATAATTAAAAAACATTAAAATCTAATAAAGTAATGTGAATGAAGAAATTCTAAATATTTATTAAAGAAAATGTAAAACTTTTATTGTTATTGTACAAATTGTAGTTTTATAGAAGCATACAATAATATAAAATAAATTAAAAAAAATTAGGTAAAAGATAAATTTCTGGTGGAATTGGACCTATTGGGGTGTAAAGTTATTCCATCAAGGAATTCACGAGTTTTTACTCCACGACCCAAAAGTCTTTGTGGACCGAGATATACCCCTTGAAAAAGGCCATATTTGGCCATAGCGACATTAACTATTCGAAAAATCAGGTAAAAGATGAAATTCTGGGGGAATCGGACCCATTTTTCTAATATCTCCTTATCACAGAGTCGCATCAAACTTGAGACTATTCCCATTTTACTCAGATGTCCATTTAGAAGGCAATGACTAGTCGGTCACAAGCCCAAATAGTATCATTAGATTATTTCTGCATATTTCTATGCAGGATTCAAATCTTCCTCAGTTAGAGTTATCCAACAAAAGTAAAAATTGCCTCAGGCCCGCATGACCCGAGAAGAGTACCGGCTCATTATTATCCTCATTTTCGTTGAGTATGCCCTTTCAGGCCCCTACCCAGCTCCACAAGTAGAGTGGAGACTCCCTTTCCAGCAAATTCATCGGCAATTTCATTCCCCGGTATTCCTACCTGACCCGTGACCAATTGCCTAAGCTAGCCTTGAGTCAACCCCATAGGGTCCAATTGCTTGAATTACATTATTATTGTTATATATTATTATATATTCTATTATATTATTCTGTCCTGTATATTCTGAATATTTCCTCTCCAGGTTAAATTGAACACATCTATCAATTGCATAAACTTCCGTCTGGAATATGCTGGCGAGTTTTCCCAAAGGTCCTTTGTTGTTTAGTTGTCAATTAAAAAAGAGGACATAAAAAGTATTCTAAAGGGTTTGCCATCTAACGTTTTTTTTCAACTAGTGCTTATTTCGTGAATGGTAACACAGCTCATGTCCGATTTGACGGATAATTAGTTTTATCTTTCCGCTGAACGAATATGGTTGCGTATACGCTTGAACAAAGCTGGGAATCTGGACCTGCGTTCGACTTAAAGAAGATGCTGATATTGCCAAAAAAAAAATTATCTTTTCAGATGAAGCTCATTTTGATCTTGGCGGGTATGTAAACAAGCAAAATTGTCGCATTTGGGGCACAGGAAACCCGCACGCATATATGTTGGTCCAGAGGCATAATTGGGCCATTTTTCTTCGAAAATGAGCAAGGAGTGGCCGTTACAGTCAATGGCGATCGTTATCGGGTCATGTTGAGCGAATTTTTGTTCACAAAAATTGAAGAGGAGGATATTAGCAACATTTGGTTTCAACAGGACGGCGTTACGTGCCACACAGCCGAAACTACACTCGATGTTTTGCGCCCTGTTTTTGAATATCGCATTATCAGCCGCAGAGCTGATGTCATTTGGCCACCTCAGAGCTGCGATTTGACACCGTTGGACTATTATTTGTGGGGTGCCGTCAATGATAAGTGTTACGCCAACAAGCCAGAGACAATTGACGCTTTAAAGGACAATATTCGTGAAGCCATTGGTGAAATACCGCTGCACACAATCGATAATGTGCTTAAAAATAGGACCGATCGTGTAGGCTACTGCATGGCCAGCCGAGGCAGTCATTTGAATGAAATTATTTTTCATTATTGACCGGAAGGATTGTACTTTCAAATAAAAAATGAAATTTGTGAAAATATTGAGTAGTTTTTTTTATAGCATTTTCAAAAGAAAAAAATTAATTATTTGGCGGACCCTATATGTACCTCACGTGTACTTACCATAAGTAACGTCGTGGCTTTTCTAACTGGGTGACTGAAATTCATCAAACTGATCTGAAACTTCGTCGAAATTTCATCTTGAGTAATAAGACCAATTGCACCTTAGAGTCTACAATAATAAGTAGAATTATCGCATTGTATGTAGATCGGAAACCCGGAGAATTATTGTTAAAATGCCTTTCCATAATCAACTGTGTGACTGTTTGATTTGGATTTTATTCAAGCGGAATCGTTTTACCTAACGTTTTCGAGAAATGGATTGCGATGTCGAACACAGTCCAAAGATATTTATGTGGATAACATTTATTTTCAACAAAACGGCGCTTCGTACCACACAAATATGGTTTTACGTGAAACGTATACTGATTGTGTTCTTTATCGAATAGGCGATCATCCTTATAGATGGACTTCGTTAAGTTATAAGAAGTGTAGCAGTGGTTGCCATTTGGCTGATATTATTTTCATTTATTAATGACATGATTTCCCGTCTATGTTCTTCCTTAAAAATACTCATTTTTTACATATCAAAATTAAACCTCTTCTTAGAAGATCCAATATTTTATTATAAAGGGTGGTCCAACTATATTGCACTTCTTGCATTCTTTATTTAAGTGTTTGAAAAATTCAATCATCGAGAGATTTACAATTGAGCAGCGCGTTAAGATTGTTTAAGCCTTTTACAAATATGGGCATTCAAATTAAAATGAATTTCATGCACTTCTTGATGCTTTTTGGTCAGCATAATCGACAAAATGTGTCCACAATCTGCAGATTTGTGCGCAAAATCAGTAAACCGGGTCTGTAGGAAATCGGGAAACACCTCTCCATGCAGAAGTGACTGTTTGGAGCGGTTTATGCGTTGGCGGTGTAATCGGGCCGTACTTCTTCGAAAATAAGGTCGGCCAAGCAGTTACTGTGAATTGTGTCTGCTATCGCGTGGTGATAACGGACTTCTAGTGGCCAGATACTGAGGATATTGACCTGGACGATATGTGCTTCTAACAGCATGGTGCTACTTGCCACACAACCAACGAAACAATGGCTCTTTTGCGAGAGAGTTTAAATGGCAGTGTTATCTCATATCTCGGCGATGTTATTTGGCCGCCACAGTCTTGTGATTTGACGCCGTTGGACTTTTTTCTTTAGGAAAATTTAAAGAAAAAGTGTACTATCAAAATTACAAAAATGTTAGAAAAAGAATTTAATTTAGGAAGCTAACTTCATACCCTTTGAAATTTATGCATGTCTCATTGTTTAATACAATTTTAATAGACAATATGTCGTAAAACTAAATAATCATAAACACCTTAAATTTTACATATGAAAGTTGCTCGATGAACTGACATACGATATATTGTTCGAGTAATTTGTTACTCCAATTTGGCTATTTTCATTATTCGATCAAATAATGATCAATAAATTCTTCGATTAGTCGAACGTTGATTAATCGTGTGAATACTCTAGTACATGTACAGTAGAAAATTATTTTTGAATCTATGTTGTTTACTTTATGGAGCGTAACGTCATAACCAACGCTTTTACAATACAGGGTGTTTAAATATGACGCTACTGTAAAAATAGTTCGGCTTTTATCAAATGTCAATAGTCAACCTGTTACTACTTAACAGTTCACAAATAAATGATTAATGATGAATGAAAATGATTATTAATGATGTAATAAAAATGTAACAATATGCGGTACAACAATGTATTAAAATTATTAAAATTCACTAAAATAATGGTGAAAATTTGAGGTTAGAGTTCGCAAAACCAAAGCATTTGTGGTTCATCGTGAATCACCTTCTCGCCATCAATTGTGAAACAGGTGGTAAAAATTGAAACTGTTTGGAAGAGTTAGAGATGTGGAGAACGGAAGACCTGCACGTCACTCAAGAACAATGGAGAATATTACTATTGTAGCTCATAGTGTGAAGGAAAACTTAGGTTTGTATATTCTATGTCGATTTGAATTATTATACAAATGATATTGCCTGTATTTTGTTTTGCTTCTTAGATCTTAAAATTAACAAAAAAAACTCATGCCTACTCACCTTCAACTACGTAGTGCTTTTGCTGATTTGGTCCTTGAAATGCATAAAATTGATGCGGAAATACATCAAAAAATCATTATGAGTGATAAGGACCATTTTCATGTACGAACATTTGGGATTCGAAAAACCAAAAAAATTATTGTTGCATTTTTAGTGCTGTTTTTGGTCTGGCAGAGTCATTGGAACTTATTTTTTATTTTTTTTTTTTGTAAATGCAGCTAAAACAACTCTTTCAGTGAATAAACTGCGCTAACCAATGATGACTACTGATTTAGTATGGCCGAAATTAAAAGATATTGATATGAGCGACGTGTATTTTAAACAAGATGGTGCTACATGCCACACAAGTAACGGTACCTTCACTCTTTTGCGTCAAAAGTTTACTGACCGTGTGAATTATCGAAAAGGCGATCACAACTTTTAATCGAAATCTTTATATTTTTTTCCTTTGGGGCTATGTTAAGGATCAGGTCTATTCCAATTACACACAAGCGGATTAAGACCTCAAAAATGTAATTCGTGAAGTTATCGACTTATACACGATAATTTAATGAAAAGAATACGAACCTTCAAGCATTGTAATGGCAGCCATTTGGCTAATATTGCTTTTAATTATTAATAATACACCTTCATCTTTACAAACATCCTATAATTTCGTTTAGAAATACTAGTTTTTTATGAGGCCTCCTATTAGAGGAGCATGTAATACATGTAATACATGGACTGAAAAGATCCGGGTCTAACAAATATATGGCCCTAGTTTTATTGCATTCACCCTAGTTTTATTGCATTCATTCAAAATTTCATGAGAATCTATGTATGTATGTAAATGGATCAAAACAAAATTTCGTGTTTCAATTCTACACTGCTTCAGGATGGGAAAAAATATCGTTAAGGCGAAGCAATGGTTTGAAAAATATTAGAGGGACTCCGACGAATCAGAAGCAATAATAAAACTTTGGTTTGTTTACTTAAAATGTGGTCGTAGAGACACCGATGATGCAGAACACAGTGGACGTCCAAATGAGGCGGTAACACCAGAAAATATCAAAAACTTCACAAATTCGTTTCTAATTATCAAATAAAGAAATTAGGTGAGTTAACTGACAACGTAAAGATATCAAAAGAACGTGTGTGCTTTATATTGCATGAGAATTTGTCTATGAGATAGCTCTGTTCAAGGTGGGTACCGCGTTTGCTCACTGTTGACTAAAAACAAGAAGTAGTTGTTGATTCTGAAACAATGGCAGAACTACATGAATTGAACTTCGAATTGCTTCCACATCCAGCATATTCGCCAGATTTGGCTCCTAGTGGCTTTTGGCTGTTCGTAAACCTCAAAAAAATACTCGCACGAATGAAACTAAAAAAAGGTATTGAAATGTTAGAGCGGCGCTAGAATAACTGCATTGCTTTTGGTGGAGATTACGTTAATTAATAAAGTTAATGTTGAACAATGAAAAGTGTTTTCTTTTTTAGGCCCGGGACTTTTCAGACCATGTGTTATGTAGATTCAGAAAAATCATTAAATTTTATTATTATAAATTATTAAATATACTTTTCAGAGTGATTAGTTAGCCAAGTAAAAATGATTTTGTTATCATGACCATTAGTTTTTTTAATGAAATGATAAATTCTATGAAATTTGATAAATAAGCTCAAATCCTTTCCTATCACAAACTACTGTTTTATGCAACTTTATTTTGAAAAAAAAAAAACGTATGAATTTGATTTACCACATAAACGCATACTGTAATACTTCAAATGAATTAATTTGTCACTCTTTATAACTCAGAGAAAACGCAGGGTATGGCATTACAAACAAGTTTCGTAATTGCCCTAGTGTTTGTAGTTGCTGGCTATTGAAGAAATACCACCAACCAACACCAACAAACCTTTTGGTTGGTCAATATTAACAATTAGTTTTCATGACAATATCAGTATGTGCTTGATTACAGTCTATGTGTGTGTTATTAATTTAAATTAGAATGTATGTCGGCGTGCGTGTGTGTGTATACATGTAGCCATATGTATTGATTGCCTGAAATCCTGTTGTAATTATTGTGCTCTTCTGCTAATAATTTTCATTGCAAAGAATAACGTTTTTTTTTAGCAGAAAATTAAGCCTATTTAGACAACGTCTAAAAATGCATATTTGTCAAAATAAATAAAGGCCACAATAGGCCACTGTGGAGTGACCTTTCCCCGGAACAAAAAAATATAAAAAAAAGAAAGAGCATTAAATAGAGAAAGAAAGAGGGTCAGAAGTGTACAGGAAAAGATACGAATGCCCAAAAGCGACCAGGCATCACCTAAGGAGCCAGCTGAGACCCAATAAAAAGCCTTTCAGGTCGCATATCCTAGCCGACGCAATATCGCCAAGGCCATCGAAAGAGTCCCGGCCCAGCAAGCTGAGCATGTGCCCATAAAGAGCCAGGCAGTGACAGAGGATGTGTTCCACAGTCTCCGGCTCCCATGTATCGGCGCAAACTCGGCAGAAAATAGGAGATCCTGCTTCTCTGTCCTCGCCCTCAGAGGCAGTGCCCAGTCTTAAAACCTATCAGGATCCTAAGAGATTCCCTCCTCAGATTGAGGACCCATTCCTTCCTAGAGCAGTCAGGTCGCGGCCACAACAGCCTGTAAACACTGCAGTTTCCTCTGCTCATCCACGACTCCTTACGTGAGGGTACTCCTATACAATGCAGCCAGCCTTGAGCTGACACGGCGATCAGTCAGCGCTTTAGTAGCTTCCTGACTGTTCAAGTAAAAGATCACATCATATCCCACAACAGCCAAGTCAAGAAAACGCTCAGCCGCTCCGAGGACAGCGAAGATCGCTGCACTCATCCGGGAGTCTAAAGGACAGTTTAATGTCACTTTCCGCAGTGTAGATTCCCGCACCAGTGCCCTCATCTGCCTTAGATCCCTCTGTAAAGATGACATGGCTATTAAAAAGTCCATCATCATCCCGCCAAGACTCTCTATCCGGAAAAACTGCCACAGGGCACATGCTGAAGTCGCCGACCTTATAGTCGGTAGAACCAGCACAGGTCACCAATATTTGACTGGGAAATCCCCCAAAGAAGGCAGAGTGTCCATAATCCAGAGACTTAGCCAGGCTTCCTTCAAAAATCTTCAAGAAACCTCTAGCAGTCCTTGCCTTTACTGCAACCAGGGAGGTCAGGATCAGGATTACTTCTAAAGGCACCAGATATGCCCAGAGCGACACACCTATGCACCTTATTTAGAAGCCTCCTCTGTCTGGCATTTTCCAAAGTTGGATCGTTTAGCTCTTCTAATGAGCTAGTTCGTTCACTTACAACAATAATCATGTTGGTCAACATTTTCTGCCAAGGACTGATCAACCCGCACTGAGATGGCTGCTGCAATTTGAGAACCCTGAAAGACAGTTGGCACGTTGGACTGAGCGCCTCCAGGCTTATGACTTTAGCATTGAACACCGAAGCGGCATAAAACATGGAAATGCTGATGCGTTAACAAGCAGCGGCCGACTGGATAGCAAACTGCACACAGAGAAGAAGAAGTCGAGGTCACTTACAACAATACAACTCGAGAGCCCCATTCGAGCAGATAGCGATGGAAGTAGCAGGCCCTTTTCCTGTCAACAATGCCGGAAAGCTGTCTGATCTCGTTGTAATGGACTATTTCAGCAAGTGGCCGGAAGTGTATGCTATACCCAATCAGGAGGCAACTACGATTGTAAATGTTTTCGTGAATTACTGGGTATGTCGCTATGATATTCCGATAGAGTTTCATTCCGATCAGAGAAAACATTTCGAGTCTGGCATTTTCAAAGAAATGTATGGCATAAAGAAGACTAGAACGACGCCACTTCAACCGCAATCGGCCAGAATGGTAAAACGATTCAACTGAACTCTAGAGGAATATTTGCGAAGAGGAATATTAGCATACCGATCGGCTGTCCACGCTTCAACGTCTAGATCACCCGCCAAAATTCTTTCTGGAACTGAGTTAAAATTACCCGGTGGCTTAGAGTATGGAGTCAAATCTACCGCGGATAAAGAAGCCACTTATCTCGAAAAACAACAAAGTCTCCACGAGCTTCATAAGTTCATGCGCTCATGAATAAAACTAACCAGCGATTGAATGAAAGCCAGATACGATCGAGCGGCAAATACTGAGAACTTCTATGAAGGAATTTTAGTACTGCTTTGTAATCCACAGCGGAAGAAAGGACCCTACAAGGTAATCAAGAGACTGAACGATGTAGTTTATCGAATACAGAAACACAACAGCCCAAGAACTAAAATGAAAGTAGTGAACATAGAACGATTGGCAAGCTACGGGAGAGGAAGCAATGAGCCTATTCGGGACGAACAGGCTTAAGGGGGCGGCAGTGTTATGAAAGTAAGATTGGGAACCTTTGTGTTTATTACTTCGCTAAAATAAATAAGCAAAAGCTGCAAGAACAACTATACGTACTGTTTACAAATAACCAAATCTACAACAACAAACATTAGCAGAGGTAAAGTAAATAAAAATAACACGGCAACAACAATAATTAAACAGCAAAGGAAACAAGTAACAGACAATAAACAAGAAACAACAAATACTAAGAGCTGAAAGAATAGATGTTTACATACGCATGGCTACAAAAGAACTAAAAAGAAATTAAAAGAAAGAAATGGAATCTACCTGAAATATCGAGAGGTTCGAGAGCTTTCGATGTGTTGTTTACTCAGCCATATAAAAAGCACACCGATGAGAACAATGATCAGTTTACTTAAAGTTAACTCAGCGAATGTGTTATTGGTGTGAAGAAAGTAAACTCGTAAAGCTAGTACTGAAGTAAAAACCAGTTTAGTTGGAGCTCACTCAGTAAAGAGAGTTAAGTGTGGATAACCTCTGGTTGAAAAGGTTGTGATCGAACCTAAGTTATAACTACGATCGGGTTGAAAGATCTTTAGGAAGAAAGATCTGTCGAGTAATTGTTGTTGTTTACAAAGGTGTCAACAGAGAGAGTAATTAAGATTACAAATTGCTATTGTTTGTAGGAACATTACAAGCAGTGGTGCACCTAACTGTGTTGAATAAAGGATTTTTAATTAAAACCAAACACAAAATTTATTTTATTTTAACTACAATCTACGAACTCTTAAATACACGTTTTTAAAAAGGTAAAAACGTAACAATATATAATCGCTGAATAAGTAGATGTTCCCAAATTGGCATTGCTATCGTCGTAAATTCCACAGTTTTTTTTGTTAACGTTACCATTTATCCAGACATGACCCTCATAGATGAATATTATTTTTTAATTAAAATTAGGGTTAGTTTAGAACTACAAGTCTTGATTTAAAATTCACCGAACCAGAGCACTTAAATTTTTACATTGAGAATAGTATTCTCGGAAGCACATAATCGTGCTATAAAGCGGCCGTAAAATGAAATATCCATGAACTGAGTACATAAAGGTATCTTGAGCACAACACTCAGCTCTTTTTTATAAAATTCACAAAATTTAATTTAAAAAACTATTTCGTACTTAACTCTGTTCAAATGTCACGATTTTATTGTTTAATTTCTTAGAAGAGAAAATTTAATATCCCTTTTAAAAGATTGAATGCTAAATGCACAGACGTCTTTATGTTTAACTAAATTATGACCTTAAAGTATTGTTTGTAATTCTATTTACTTTAGGTTCAGAATAAAAAAGGAAATTGTTTTATATTTTATTTTATTTTATTTTATTGTATTTTTTATTAACTAAGATAAATTTTCTAGACCAGATTTAATATATAAAAATCAAATTCATTATCATGTGTTTGTAGTTCTTATTTTTAAGAATTTTTATTTAATAAAATCATGTTTAGTATCCAACACAAATTTATTTTGCATAACAAATTTAAATTCTACAATTTATTTTTATTACTTTTATTCAGTTTTGTAACAAAATTTTGTTTTAATCTTTTTTACAGCAATTTAACATAAACTTGTTTTATGGTAATAAATTTATAAGAGAAAAACAAAAATTACATTTTACTGGCTAATGATATATTTTTCTCAGAGTCTTATTAAAATGTTGGTAAAATAAATACCCTATACGTTATGGTGATGGTATGGAAATTATGTTGTTTAAAAAATTTGTTTATTTAATGAAAATAAAAAAATAAAGACAAAAAAAGTGACCATCGTTTATAATTTTAAACTTAAAATTTAAATTTAATATAATAATCTGACTGAAAGCACTTTATCGCCTTAGCTTATAACACCAAATAGTAATAGAAAATCTCCGGGATATGAAGGAAGTTTTGAAATTACTGCCTAATATGGTATAAACTACACAGCAACAATATTCAAAGCAATATTGAAATTAAATTGTTATCCAACTCAGTGCAGATATGCAAAAATTATAATTATCCTTAAAGCCTATTAGCAAGAATATGAAATATCTACCGACCAATAAGTTTGCTGTATTCTTAGACATAAGTCAAGCATTTAAATTTAAGTGTGGAAAGCTAAAGAACTTACTTCCTGCACTATATTATTTGTTATTCAAATCATATTTAAATGAGTAACCATGGTATATCCTTCTAAATGGATATGTATTCGCTTTTGGTTGAATTGAATCTGAAATTCCTCATTCAAGTGTGCCTGGCCCTGGTTTATACACTATTTATACTTCAGATATGCCCATAGATGATAATTTAATAACAACAAAGCAACATACGCAAATCATACAGCTATACTATCGTCGATTGAATCATTAGTTCAAGCTTCTGCAGCTTTACAAAGGCAATTCGATGTAAAAGAAAAGTAGATAAAAGATTTTACATTCAAGTTAATTCGCAAAAATCAGTCTTATACTATCTTGATGAAACAATTTTCGGAATAACGGCGGTCCCATCGTTTTAATTGGATTTTTTTTTTTTTTTTTTGCTAAGTTGGTCCATCTGTTGCTGATATTTTCGCTAAATCTTAGCGTCATAGCTTGATATTTGCAGAAGCTACGTAGTCAAGAGTACATCCATCTCCATGTGCGTTGGCAATTTGCTTTAAGAAAAGGAGATTGCAAAGCACTCTACTTAAATGGAAGTTGTATAGGAAAATTAAGCAAAGTGAAATATTTGGGACTTTATCTAGACAGAAGGCTTACATGGACATTAAAATTTACTGGCTCTTGGGACCGAAACCTGAATTAAGTATTGAGGCACCCACAGTTTAACGCCAAATGCATTAGATAAGTTTTCAATAGTAGTAATACTCATAACCAATTACTAGCTAATGTTATATTATATTTTGCATTTTTGGTTCCAAACGCGGGAAGAGAGGTTTCCATATCTGACTTTGACTCTCTTTCCGATTCAATATCGAGTATCCTTGCGAATTACCCGAACAGTGAAATTGTTGTTGCCGGTGATTTCAATGTTCAATACGTGGAGCTATTTGCCGCGCACAACCACCTTGCGCAATTAGTGAATGAACCTACTCACATATCGTGTACCAAAATAATACCCTGAAAAGTATGTAGTTGAGGTCCTTGCACCTCTCGGAAATTCGGGTCGCTGTACTATTTCTGCCTCTTTCCCGTTCTCCACTCTTCGCAACGCTGCACATACAGCTACGAAGCACTTGGTTTTCAATTACGGGAAAGCTCGTTGGGCTGAGCCTAACGACTTCTATGAGTATTTCAATTGGAAACTTTGTTTCCTCGATTCTAACGTGAATGCCATGGCCGATCAATATAATAAAGTCTGGGATGGATAATTTCTTCCGATTAAACCAAGAAATAAATCTTGGCTTAATCACATGTGCAAGCTTGCAGTCAGATCCAGAGAGGAAGCATTCAGAAATTGGCGTAATAACAAATGCGATTATACTGATTCGCTAGGCAAACTGGCGAGATCTTCTTGTGCCGCATACTTAAGCGCGAAAAGACTCTATACGAACAGCGCCTACGTGCTAAGGTTCTTACTTTTCCGCGGGAAAGTCTGCCTAAAAAGAAAATATACCACATCAGCACCTTTAAAATTGTATTGTGGAATATTCGTATATTTTGTATTAATAAGTCACCTTTAAAATTGTATTGTGGAATATTCGTATATTTTGTATTAATAAGTCACCCTGTCAATGCCGTACTTATTTGTGTCTTTAGCAGCACTGCCAACTAGACCATCTTAGCGTGTTACATTTGAATTTACGGAAATAAATCGAGTGTTGTAGAAAGAACAAGAACATTAGGAAATAATTTAAATTGTATATAAAATGTGGCGCCTTATGTATTTGTGAGTTAGTTATCGTTTTGCTGTCATAAAATAAAGTCGTATTTAGGCGTAAATGAAAGTGTTGCATAAACGAATATTAAAATAAGGTGAGGAAATAAAAACTTGAAAACACCAACAACGTTGTTTTATTTTAAATTGACGCAATTAAAAAGAACTTAAATTTTAAAGAAGGTTACAACGTAACAATATTTTACTAAATGATATTCTTTTTCGTTTTTTCGTTTTTTTTTTGGTTTTCTCATATAGGGTTCCTTAAAGTATGCTTTATCCAATAAAATTATTATTTCACTCACTGCTTCTCTCTCTCTCTCTCTCTCTCTCTGTCTATTTTTTTTATTTTCTTGCGGTAAAAACAAATATTTTTATTAGAGTTGAACAAACTCTGTAGAATAATAAATGGATTTAGTACTTTGATAAAATGTTACTGAATTTATGGACACTGTAACAGAGAGATTGACATGTTTCGTTTATACGAATAAAAAAATTTATGTTAAAATTAAAAAAAAAAAATTTAACAATTTTTAGTTCATAAAAATATATGTGTGTGCAGGCCGCCAGCAAACTAAATAAATGGTCTTTTGGTTAACAAAAATGAAATAAAAGGACCCATATTTTATTTAATTTAAACAAGTTTTTCTCAGTGTCTGAAAACCACAAATTATATTGAAAAAATTTATTAAAGAGCTACAAAAAATATTTCAAATCTACGCTTAGTTCTGTGGCATACATATAAAAATAAGAGAAGTAAGACATTAAGTTGTAGAAAATGCTGAAAAATATCGAATATAATATATTGTAACACTATAAACAAATAAGCAAAAAAGGTAACCTATTTTCATAAAAATATAATCCTTATATTTTACAGATCGTTTTGTTTGAAAACCACAAAAAAATTTTTTTTTAATTTTTTGAATATGAGTCTAAGCAGCTTTACTAATAGCACTTTCATTGTTAAAACAACTTATCTGTGTACATTTAAGACTTAACGTAAGGTTAAGAATTATCATTAATACCTCCCATTAACTATTTATTCGTCAAGGATATTGGATAACTCAAATTAAAACTTTACTCAAAAAAGTTGTAAAAGAATGCTTAGATAATGCCAAACCAAAACAATCTCAAATGGGTCAATTACCAGAGAATCGAATAACTCCCTTTATACGAACTTTTTCATATACAGGTGTTGATCTTTTCAGTCTATTTAATGTTTCTTTGGACGTCTCACCGAATCTGAAAATGTTATTTCACTGGCCAAAAGTCAAAATTTTGTTATTACCGATTTTTAAAATTTTAACACCATTTGTTAGCTAACATATCCAAATTAAGGTAGTCAAAAAAATAGGTCAAACTAATGCTAACTGTGGGAGTGGCAAGCTGCTAAGCACAACTGTTTTTATTTGAGAAAAAAAAGTTATTTTTTTTTGTTTTTGATGAAAAAAAAGTGGTTACAACTCGCAAGCTATCATCGATAATGGTCTTCTCTTTTTTTACTAGGCTGGTAAGATTGTTATCTTGAAATATTGTAGGTCGTTAGAGCCCTACCATTAATATTAGGTGTGTTCTAAGATATTTATTTATTTATTTACTTATTCATTTTTATCAAATTTTAACTTTAGTGCAATATTACTTATAGGGAATTTGATTGACGCAATTTGATTGACGCTTCAAGTGAAAATCTCATGTAGCTGCAAAATTGGTGCACATAAAATGAAAACCAGCTGAAATAAATCAACTTATGCGTAAGTGGTAACACAACGCTTAGTTTGGCGCAAGCCCATTCAAAGTAACAAAATTTTAAGGTGATACTGAGCTTATAGCTTCAAGTACTGAAGGTATATAAATGCGCCAAAACACAATTCTACGTACGCACTGATAGTACCTCATTTATTAAAAGAAATTCATACATTCACACAGACATGAATGTTCCTTTAATTAAAATGGAAATTATCAAAAGTGTTGGAACATATTAACAGAAGTTCCACTCGCATCTAAACCCACTAGTTTGTTGTATTCTAAATGATAGTGGCATAGCTGAAAAACAAAAAAAAAAAAAGGAAACACATAGTTTTTATCAGGTTATAAGCCCAGGACCCTATTGTGCACTGTAACTTTAAGTTAATTTACGATAATTTACTCATTGAAGCCTAATAATGAGTGCTCCAGTGGTCCAAATAGAAAAGTTGATTGACAACAATTATGATATTTGGTCAATCCAAATGAGGAGCGTGTGAGTGCATAGCGGTTACTGAAATATAGTTAATGGAGTGATCAAGAAACCAAATGATGCGACAGCTAGTTCGAAATGGGAATCTGACGATAAGAAAGTTCTGGCGTCCATAGTGTTGAATGTGAAACCAACACAGTTGGGCTACGTAAGTGGTTGTACATCTTCACACCAAGAGACTAGAGGAAAATAATATAATCGAATTTAAAGAAAGGTTGTTTTCTATGAATAATAACAACACTATTATATGGGACAATAGACACGGCCATCTAAATTTTAAGAGTTTGCATGATCTTTCAAATAAGTGTATGGTAAATGGCTTGAAGCTAAATTCCAAAAATGCTGTAAACTGCAGAGCATATATGCTCAGTAAGATTCACGTGTTACCATTTCCACGGGAGTCTCAAACAAGAACCAAAGACTTACTGGAATAAGTTCATTGTGATGTGTGCGGTCCGTTTATGGACAAGTCTGTCTGGTGGATGCAAATATTTTGTGACTTTCATAGATGACAAGTCAAGAAGAATTTTCGTATACTTCCTTGCAAACAAGAGCAAAGTCTTTGAGAAGTTTAAAATTGTAAGGCTACGGAAGAGCATCAAACTGGTTTTAAGATAAAATCGATAAGGACAGATAACGGCGGAGAATTCGTTAATTCTGATTTTAATGCATTTTTGCAAAAGGAGAGCATCAACCAAAAAATAACCGGTCCACGCACATCACAACAGAATGGAGTAGCAGAACGTGCCAACAGAACATTGGTGGAAATAGCAAGATCAGTGTTGGTGCTCACTTAAGTCCAAAAGAGTTTATGGGCAGAAACAGTGAACACCGCTGTTTACATAAGAAACAGTTGTCCCACTCGTCAGTTCTAAAATAAGACACCATATGAATTATAGACAGGAAGAAAACCAAGTGTTCGGCCTTTCAGAACTTCTGTATCATGTGCAATTGCCCTAGATAAGTCAGCCGGTAAATCTAGGTTTGATGCTAAAGGTAAACAATACATAATGGTTGGATATTCCACAACAGCCAAAGCATATCGTTTATATGACGCCAGTAAAAACAAAGTTTTTGAACACCGTGATGTTATTCGATGAGAATATTTTTGATAACTGCGATGGCGATGATGTGAAATGTCTTCAGATGATTTTTGGACTTTTGATTCTGATTCTCAGAATGTGCCCATAGTTGATGAGGATCATGAGGATGGCTTCAACTCAGCTGATGAGGATGAAGAGATTAACGATGAACACCAAAATGAAGAAGTATTATTAAATGAACGTTCTAGAGGACTAGGCAGGCCAAAAAGCAGTATAATAAATTGAAAAACGCTTTAGATGAAAATGTGCTACAGTCTGTTGTACAAGCTCTTTCAGGTGATGATAGCAGAAAATAGATAGACATTATGAACCTTAAATTCGATTTTCTTAAAAAGAATAAAACGTGGTCCTTGGTGAGCCTTCCTAGAGGTCATAAGGCGATTCCGTGCAAATGGGTGTATGCCATTAAGAGGAATGTGAACACTGATATAGAAGGGTATAAGACACTTTTAGTGGCAAAAGGTTGCAGTCAACGTTTTGGTATTGATTTTCATGAAACGTTTTCATAAGTCGTACCTTATTCCACTATAAGAATAATTTTAGCTATGACAGTTAGGGAGAAAATGTTTCTTCATCAAAGTGATGTAAGCACTGCTTATCTTAACAGTAATTTGCAAGAAGAAATATATATGCAACAACCAGTGAAATTCGTGGATAATCGATATCCGAAGTTTTATGGCTGCATAAGGCAATTTATGGACTAAAGCAAAATGAAAAAGGGTGGAATGCAAAATTGGATCTACCTTTCGTAATATGAAAACAGAAAGGAAAACTTGTACTAAGAGCTGTTTATGTAGATGACTTGATAATAGGCTGCGCTGATGAATCGGCTGTCATAGATATCAAAAGAAATATCTCGGATCAGTTTGCAATCAGCGATAAAAGGAAACTGCGGTATTTTCTGGAGATGGAAATTGATTGAAAGGATGAAGTTTGTCCGATAAAGCTATCTCAAAGCCAATATATACGTGATGTATTGAAACAGTACGGTATGGAAGACTGTAAACCAGTTGCTGTACAGGATATCAGGTTAGCTGCGATAACAACTGTGAGAAGGTTGATCAACAAGAATATCGGTCACTAGTGGGAACTTTAATGTATCTTGCGGTTTCCTCAAGACCAGACATTTTACATTCAATATCAAAAATGGCTCAGCGAAATAAAGCTCCGCATAAAGAGCATATGTCACAATTGCAACACATACTTCGTTTTCTGGCTGAAACTATTGATCTGAAATTGATCTATGAGCAAAAAGGAACAACATTGGAAGACTTTGTCGATGCTGATTGGAGTAGTAACTCCATTAATAGGAAATCTTTTACTGGCTTTATATTTTGGTTTCGTGGTTGTTCTTTTACGGGGGAATCCAGAAAATAATCTTCAATAGCTCTTAGCAGTACAGAGGCTGAATACATGGCGATTTCTGATGCGGCAAATGAAGCAGTTTATTTAAAGCGACTTCTAAATGAAATTAGTCTCATCGTAGATGATTCTGTATACATGTATCCATATCGATAATCAAGGTATTCAAAAATTGGCTGAAAGCCCAATTTCATCATATTCCAGACCTGGTTCGGAGCAAAGAGATAAAGTTAAATACTAGCCAACTAATGAGATCATTCCTGATGTGATGACCAAAAATCTGCCAAAAGTGATGCATCATAATTTTGTAGACTTAATGAATTTGGAGTAAATTAATTTGTTTTTTTTTAAGCAACATGTTGAGGAAGAGTGATGAAATATATGGCAATCGTAAGACATACTTAGTATACAACATGAAAGCTGTTACTTATTTGTTATTTGAATACAATAATTTTTTCATTCGAAATCTATTCTTCTGATTTTAAAAATTATATTACAAACTTGAATATTTAATAAATACAATTTATACAAAAGAACACATAGTTTTCATCAAAAGATAAAATATTGTAAAATATTAAAAATATTATCGATAACAAAAAAATCCTACTTTCAAAAATGATCGATAAAAGAACATGTGCTTATAATAAAAAATTGTCAATCACAAAACATTTATCCTTATGGATTATTGTTGAAAGTGTGCCGCTGTGACTGAAAGTAATGGATGGATTATTTAAAAGATAAATAAATGCTTTCTTATATAGAAAATTGTAAAAAACCAAATTTTTTTTTTTTTTTTTATTCAGCAGAAAAAATTTTCAGTTTTTATTTTGCTTCAAATTTTTTTTTTTTTTTTCAATAATGGAAAATTTTGAATAAGAAATTATCGACTGTAATTTTTTTTTTTTAACCATATCTTAACAGTAACTTTAATAACATTTTTGTTATTGTCGCTATCATATAAATGCCATTTTTACAAAATTATCCAACAAGTTACAACAAAAAAAAAAAAAACTTCACGACTACTATCTTTAGCTTTAGTGTTTGTTTTAATTTCAAACACATACCTATTTATTATTTTTTTTTAATTTTTTTTTACTTTTTCTATTGTTTGCAACAACTCAAATTTAAAACTTATTTAAATTTTTCCCGCCTCTTTTTCAAAAATATAATTTATTTTTTCACAATTTCTATGTGTAATTTCAAACTACGCTTTTTAAAAAATTAAAAATATGTATTAGTTTTTATTAGCATACAATTTAAATCTATAGAAATTGCCATGTTCAGCATTGAAGCCATAAATACAAATAACATTCATTGAACCACTGAGTGGCACTAATTTTGTTTAATGGTTTGTTTTGCAATTTTTGGCAGAAAATTTATTTCTGTTACAAAATGTTGTAGTATTTTTATAAAGTTTCTGTTGTTTAGTGTTTTATATACAAAAGCACTGTTAAAATGAAAAAGGTTTGTTATCCATAAAACTAAAATATGCAACAGTATTGCAAATAATATTTGTGGTGTTACAGTTATTTATAAAATCTTATATGTTCACACGACAACGTTTTTTTGTAATTCGATCTCTCATTTATAATTCAACTCCTCAATTATGAGTCGAATTACACAACTGACAACACAAAAATTTTAGAGCAAATCTCTCACATTTTAATTCAATAGCAAGTACCCTTTGAATTACTCATAAATCAATGTGATCTTTAATTTGTATGGGGTGTTTGTTCACGCTTGATATGTTTATTTAAGTTACTTACCATTTTTGTTCATTTTTGCAGCAAAATTAACTACCGAATAATAAGACAATAAATAAAAATAATAAGAAATAGAAGAAAAACTATTAAAATGAATAAACGAAGGTGCAATGTGATTGGGAAAAATCGTAAAAGTAATTCAGAGAACGAACAAAGTAACTCAAGGTTTCGTGTGAACACGCTATTAGAAGTATTAATGTGTTGCTGTATGTATTTGCGCAAAATAAGAGTGACACATACATGCACAGCATGCTTTCAATTTGGTCTTGATTGCGCTAACGACTAATAATATAAAAACAATTGCATACACAAATAATTCAAAAATAACAACACCAATAATAATAACTACAGAAAAAGAAAGAATGTAAATTACTAATCCTGCGGCTATTGCAAATTACACTGGTCTACAAGAACCAAAAAATTGTCTCGCCTTTAAATAAAACTATATGAAATAGATTGCATTTGATGCGCTGAATTCAAATCCATTTTCAGTTTTTTTCCATCGGACTCAAATTTTTTTTATGGGAGTGGCAAATTTTTCGCCCAAAATATGGTAGTTATGTCAATATATGTCATCATTACTTGAAGTCGACTCGACCGATTTTTATACACGTACAACCAAAGGATTAGGATAAAAATTTCCTATAAATCATCTGAACATAACTTTTTGGTATTCCCAATAATTTCGAAGTTATTCACAACTTAGCTGCGAAAAAAATTTTTTAGTGCAAAATTAGAGCATTTTTTTATTCAAAGAGTTATAAAAAAATTTTCAAAATAAAAATTAGAGCTGTTAAGCACTTGATTTAAAGCTTAATATGTTGAGGATAAAATAAGCTTTAAGTCATGCCAATCGGTGGGCATTACTGCGCCATTGTCAATGGCGATCGTTATCGGGCCATGCTGAACGAATTTTTATTCACAAAAATTGAAGAGGAGAATATTAGCAACATTTAGTTTCAACAGGATGGCGCTACGTGCCACACAGCCGAAGCTACACTCGATGTTTTGCGCCCTGTTTTTAAAGATCGCTTTATCAGCCGCAGAGCTGATATCGTTTGGCTACCTCTGAGCTGCGATTTGACACCGTTTGTGAAGTGCCGTCAAAGACAAGTGTTACGCCAATAAGCCAGAGACAATTGACGCTTTATAGAACAATATTCGTGAAGCCATTGGTGAATTCCGCTGCACACAATCGATAATGTGGTTAAGAATTGAACCGATCGTGTTGGCTACTGCATGGCCAGTCGAGGCAGCCATTTGAATGAAATTAGTTTCCATTATTAACCGGAAGAATTGTACTTTCAAATAAAAAAAGAAATTTGAGAAAATATTCAGTAGTTTTTTTTACAGCATTTAAAAAAAAAATTATTTGGCTGACCCTTTACTTTGTGTGCAGAAGCATTGTCATTTTGCGAAAGTACCTTGCCGTGTCTTGTGGCCCAACCTGGTTATTTTTCAATCAAAGCATAGTTCAAATTCATCATTTGTTATCGGTAGCGATCTGTATTCACGATTTTACCAGGTTTTAGGAGCTAGTGATACACCTCATACACAGCAATGGCTTCGTGGCGAATAGATCTGGTTTTGCAGCCGTAGTTAATGGTTTTCCCTGATTAACCCATAATTTTTTCCGTTTAAGATTTTGAAAACAAATATTCGATGAAGCTATGCATCACTTTTCTTCAAATGAAAACAAAAAAAAAATGCTTCTCCAAATAATAATTTTCTGGTAGAAAATTCACCATCTTTAACATAATAAAATATATGGTGTTGTTTGTGAACTGATTTCATGTATACTGAATATGTTTGACAGATGTCATTGTCAACACAAAAATCAGGGCTCGTTCACAATAAATGTCCCCTATGGAGACATTTGTATCCTGACGCTCATTTTATACCGGTACACTTGGTATGTAAGTATATATGTAATTCCATTAAATTCTTATTTGGTTTTTAAAAGAGAAAAACTTTTCTAAAATCCTTTTATTTTCAATTAGTTTTGATTGTGTTTTATGATAATCCTATCCTAAATATCTGTTCCAACTAAATCATTTTATCCCGTGATTTCATTATTAAATCTTGATAAAAAGACAAAAATCTAAGAAAATAGTTCCCATTAGGGCGATCAATTATTCGACTTTTTCGAAAACCGGTTCTCGAATAATACGAAAAGTAGCGTTTTTTAAAAACCAGTTTTCGGGTTATAATAGTTTATAACCGGTTAAACGGTTGTTTTATTTAAATAAAATTGTTGTTGCTGGACCACGACGTTTTAAAAATAAGCAGGACCTGACGGAGATCTTAAAATTAAAGTGGCAATCAACAAACCTTATGAAAACTATGCCAGAACGGTGTGGGGAGGCCATAAAAAACAAAGTTTACTACACAAAGTACTGAAAGTTGCTTAAGTTTCGAACAGCTACTCAAGGAGCTAATTTCGTTTTCGTTGTATTACTTGGTAGAGAATGGAATTGAAGGTTTGTTATTATAGTTATAATTTAGGTGTTAAGATAACAAAAATTAAATGTTTTACTTTGAATAAATCTATTAGTAATATACGAGTCCTTAAGAGAAAAGCTGCTTATGTTTCGCACAGCGCTGTATGTAAATTCATGCAGCACATATTTAATAGTGGTATGTTAGGTAAGAAATCCACCTTCCAGCCAAGAAGTTGTCGGTTCAATCCCAGGCCACACCATCTGACATCACCTCACAAAATTACTAGCGATTAGTTGTGTATTTACGCTGTGAAAAACTTAACTAACTAATATATCTGCCGTTCGGAGACAGCGTTTGTGGGTCGCTTCCAATGAGCCTAATTGATCATTCTCCATATAAAAAAATCAATATTTATTTAAAGATGAGAAAAAAGTTATTATTGCTGAAGTGCGCATATCTTTTTCGATCTACTTTGGTTTTCACGTCCTTTGTGAGACGTTCAAGGTTGCCATATATACAAAAATAATAACTAAATCTATACAAATCATCAAACGATGAGCATATTTGCAATAAAAAATATACAAACGTATAAAAATTATATTTACTTAAATTAACCGGCTATTCATTTCAAATAAACCGGTTTTTTCGGTATTCGAAAAATTACGATTTTGAAAAAACCGTATTCAACAAAAACAAAAAAAAAACCGAATAATCGAATAATAACCATCCTATCTCCCTAGTTCCAGTAATGTGTTTGCCTAAAAGAAATAATGTAATTGCGATGACATACAGGGAAGGTGCCCTAAAGAGAACCTCAATGTCTAGTACTAAAAATTACCAAAATTATAAAAATAAAATTTTTTAAATAAAGTCTTTAAAAAATAACATTTTGCGGAAATTAAATCAGTCAAATTTCAGTTTTTAAGTTTTATTATCAGGTCTAGTACCTTATGTTAGAAATTTAAGGTTTCCTCAGAAGCTTAATTATCAATTATTTCTGTTGCATGTCAGTAATCTTATTCATTAAACGACTTGCCAGTTTGCCTGAAAATAGTTCTTCCACGACGCAGTTCACAAATCCGGTTCCAGGTCAAAATAACATAGGGAGGTATCATTGCAAGTTTTTCATAAAGTGTACCAAATCTAGCCACATTACCTTCTAATTATTTTGAAGTTGATGTTCTGCTAGTGCATAGTTCTCCTGGACACCATATTTGGATTATACTTCAAAGGTTAAGTTAGTTGCTTACAACAAGTAGCCAGACACGAATCCAGCTCACCTTTTACTGATCCCACTGTAATGCCCATAGAGGGTAGCGTCCAAGTGGACCTACATATCCGCGCACCGGCCAAAAACGAACCAACCAGACGCATACACAAAGGAAGAAAGCCTGCTTACATTTACATCAGCCACGCATCAAGGGACTGCCAAGGAAAACAGTCCTAATATCCGAAAAATTCGGACACGGATATAGGAAGTGTTCGATCATCTTCTCTACTTACTTATGCTGACAACTCCTACAGTAGTCATTGAATGGTAGACACAGTCCCCCAATCGTATAGGGGCCAGATTTGTCTCAGGTGAACGCATTATCCCACCTTTGCTTTGCACGTCTGCAAAATTTAAGTGGCATCCCAACCAGGTAGTCAATCTCTTCGTTGCCAAGAAGTGAGCTTTCCCTAGCTAATCCGTTCGTCAATTCCCCTGATATCAGAGCGACCTCTCGCCATTTCGTTCAGAGATGAGCGGCATTCACATACCAACAATGATGTCGAGTAGACACAGAAAAGCGCCCTGATTGCAGCCTGACTGTCCGTAAAAATTCGGACCGATTCACATATCTTGTAGTACTGCCAAGATCTCCGCCAGTAAGATACTGCAGTGATCTGGAAGTCTAAAGAATACTCCTACATGCGGGAATAAAGACACCGCCGCCAACACCTTTTGACGATTTCGATCCGTGCTTGTACACCTTAACAGACCCGGGTCTTATGCACGATTCTGGAACTTTAGGAAGCTCTAAAATATTGCATTTACTTCTTAGGTAATTAGCTTTTAGGTATGGTCTCAAAAATTTATTTCAAGAATTCGATGAGCCTTAAATATAGCTTTTTAAGAACAACAAATTTATAATGTGAAATTTTAGAAATGAAGCTCAAGGTATACTAACAATTACATTTTTATGTCTGATGTTCTTATTTTAAATTATTTGTTTTTTTCTTAGTTCAATAAACGTTCAACATTTCTTTCTTAGCCTACCTTCTCTTTCAAAACAAAAGCTTTACTGTGTATACAATAACAAACTTTTAGCTAAAAACTATACTTTAATGTGCTCTTTTTTATAGTCGATCTTCTTTTGTGTCAAAACCATTGCGTTTTTACTTTACCGCCGCTCTGTATTGTGGTTCATATGTCAAGACGGGCTGACGACGGTTACTTGTTTAAGTAGAAAACTTTTCTGTTAATGTATGTCACACATTGTGTTGAAACCTTACTAAGATTTATTAAGCCTGATAATAGAATTTTAACAAAGAGCACAAAAATAGTTATTTGTTAACCGTATAGTGAATTGTATTAAAATAATAAAATAATAATAAAATAATAATAATGAGTGGCAGCCTCATTAAGTCAAGGTACACTTGTAGAAATATAGCTATTTTTACAATATAATTACTTTTCCAACTCATTTTCCCATGGCTTTTAGACGACGTCTTCTTCATTTTACAAAAAAAGAAATCAAAAACAAATCCTCTTGATTTTCATTTGTATTCATTTTAATTATACCACCACCACCATTATATGCACTGTTCTTATTTTATGAGTTCTGTTAACTGTCTACTCTGCCACTCGTCGCTTTGTCTGCATTTGTTTTAAGTTTACAAAGTATTTAAAACAACTTTAAAAGTTTGTTTCTTCTTTTATAATTTATATAGCGGCGCGCTGTAATACCACACATGAAGCGAAGCCTCTATGCTAGCCGTCGTGCCTTGATTAACTGGTCTTGAGACCGAAAACCGGGTCGAAAACCAGCCCGACTGAATCTGACTATTAACGTGATATCGTTGGTCGACAATTCCGATAAGCTATCGAGAAAGAGCGAGCCAAGTGTGGGCAATCTACGTTTAGATGGACACTGGCAAATGCAGAGGGCCATACTCTCCTCTTCCTAAATCGATATACAATGGAGAAAAAAATTAATCGCCGGTATGCACAGCCTTAGAGCGTGCCTATCCATAACAATATGTCCTGTGAGAATAGACATAGTAGGGGAGATACTCCGAGAATCTAATGCAAACAACTGATTGGCGCCATTTCCATCCAATCCAGGTGAGTCTAGCAATAAAGCAAGATTCCACCTCTGCCTGAGATCTATCAGTGTCGAATAAACTTTTTTCTAATAGACAGCTTAGCGGAAGACAGCGGTACACATACCCTCACAGGTAGGTATTTGTCTCCGGTGTGCCCCCGTTAGCAAGCTCATCAAGTACACAATTATTCGGAATGTTCCTGTGACTAGCGACCTAAAAGAGATGGCCACCAAACTGCTGTGAAAGTGTCCCAAAGTTACACCAGAAAGAGATCTAATAGCCGCTTGGCACCGCCCCTCCGAATCAAATCCGCAGCAAGGTAGATAGTCATCGCTTCGACCTGAAACACGCTGCAATAGTCCAGAAGCCGGAGAGACTCCCAGAGGTTGAGCCTTTCGGAATAATTCCACTGCCCACCCTGTACCCACATTTAGAGACATCAGTATAGATCTCATTTCTGCTAGGGATCACGGAATAAAATCACCCATCCAGCACCGGTCCAGATGGGATATAGTCAATATCATCCAGGACTCAGGATGGAATCGAGGAGTTTCCCGAGGGGATAAGACGCCTTCGTGACAGCGCATTAAGTCTTACCGGTACAAGTTTAGCCTATTGCCTCCAAGTATACCGGAAGGAAGGCAACCAAGCATGACAAAAAAGACTTTGTAGAGGTGGTACCCAACGTTCCTGTAATCTGGATTGCAGCAAGCTTACTGATCTCAACCAGTAGCCTGACGTTGCAATTTCATTGAGAGTAGTCCACAAAAAGATTGTTCCGTAGAGAAGATTAGGTTCAATTACGGTCGAGTAATTCCAACGAATGACACTGAGACTCCATATTACATCCACTGCTTTCCTATAGCAGTAAGAGACACAACCCACCTTAAGAGCTATCTCTTGAGCCGTTGGGCTCAAACTAAGCTCGGTCCCAGAAAGAGAATGTTACCAACCGAGATTTAAGTAGGAGCTTTTTGAACCAAGATGGGCAAGGACAGATATTGCTTAAAGCCCCATCAATATCAATAAAGACAGCAAGCGTGTAATCTCTGACAGGTAGGGATTTTTGCACTTCCATCACACTCCTTGAAGGACTGATAAAGTTTCTAATATATATGGAAATCAATAACTTTATCCAGTGTCTTCAACAGAAAAGGTCTGAAGTCCTGACCTTTGCACTTCTACAGCACAGAGAAATATAAATGAGATTCAGTCAAGTATTAAAAATGGCCAACAGCCAGGGAAGGACAAAATCCTTTCTTTACTGAACGCCAGCCGGCAGAATGCCACCCGGTCTGCCCATTCCGGCAGAATGGGCCAGTCCAATCGCCCAATGAAGTTGATCAGAGGTTACCTGAATTAAAAAGTGAGGCCAATATGTATGTGCATCAGCTTGGTCAAGAACCAGACAAGTGGATATACACTACCCGGAAAGTGAGGGCCCAGAAGTAAGTCCAACGTTTCAGCAATTGAGTTTGTCCAGGCTCCGTCAAGTCTTCGAATACAACCGAGAAATCTAGTAGTGGAGCTCAACACCTTGCGAAGTCGACTGATCCGAGAAGAGGATTCAAAGTTCTGGCAAAAGTTCCCCCACGAAACCCTTTTCGCACGTCTAATCGCATACTTTAGCACCCTTTTCCTGATTTATACAAATCCACTGACTAGAGGAGCTCAATGAGTTTTCAATGACACTTAACCATTCTTTGGTATAACTTTGGAAAGATCAACTCTTGGTTTGAAAAAAAATTTGCTCGGCTTTCTGAGAATGTATCTAGACAAACAAAGACGTTTGTGTGACTATTTCGCGGTAGATCCTAAAAGTTAGAAGTTACTATTTCTCAATAAGAGCAAACTTACATTACCAAAGGGTCTATTTACCACGCAATGTGGTCTTAGATACCATTAACTTTTCATAGGATATGTTGAATCTAAAAACAGTAGATTCTGTACAATGTAGGTTGCAACATCGAAGAGGTACTAAGTGAGTGGCCAGCTATTTTGGCTTCTAGGATAAGTTTTCTAAGAGAAGATACAAAGCTACATCAAAGCCTCAATATAATCTGTTAAAAATTTTACTTTACAATAACATTTTTGTTCTTTATTACAAAGTGAATTGCTGAAGTGGTATATTGACGCACCACTATCACCATTATTTTTCACCATAAAGGAAGTGTACTAACAAATATGCAAACAGTTACTGTTACCATTTCTTGTTGCTTTTTAAGAAAAGACCCATGTGTAGTAAGAAATAGAAAAATGGCAAATAGATTAAATTACAGAAATAAATATATACATAAGTTTAAAATATATGTTTCAAAAGGAACGTTTTCTTGCCTTGCCTTGGACAAAAGTAGAATAGTTTATGATGATTTATTATCATAATTTTATAACAACATTTAGTTAATGTTTAGAAAAAATACTTTAAGAACTTTCTACATACACTCACGAACACTATGTTGTAACAAAATTTTGTATATGATTTACAAGGCAAAATTAATTGAATTTTACACTTGAGTGTTTAACATATACAATAAAATGATATTTTAAAAATAGAAAAAAGTAAGTGTTAAAATGATAAACTATCTGTTTTATATAGAAAAAATTTTAAACTAAAAAAAAATTTGCAATAAATTTATATTTCAAATTTATGTAAGAATCCAAAGTTTTTATTTTTTGTTGCATATAAATATTTTTAAACAAAAAAATACTACATATACGCTTAAGTTACCATGAGAATGATTATATAATATAATAGTAAATGATTGATAAAATAAATATTAGATTTCATATAACAAAAAAGAGAAATTAGTATTGTTACCTTTTAAACTTTTTAAAACATTTGAGTTCGTTTAAATTGCATTAAAATAAAATAAAATAAACTCTACGTTTGTTGTTGTCTTACAATTTTTATTTATTCCACTCTAACCTTTATACACTTTGTCTTAATACAGTAAATTGATATTCGCTTATACAACACTTTTTATTTTCGCTTTAACACAACTTTATTTATTGACAGCCAAATGATAACTAACTCACCAACAGTTGTGCGCCATCTTTTATAGCATTTCATTATTAGTTTCAAATGTGCTAGTACAGACTTCAATCTTCCGGTAAATTAAAAAGGTGTAACTATAATTCACAAAAAGGAATCGAACTTTCAACACCGTTAGACATGCAGATAGCAGCACTTTTATTTAGTACAGGTAATTATGGCAATTATTAAGTTTTGACACAAGCCAATAAATTTTATAGCTAAAATCTTATAAGACCCTGATGTGGTGAATTTTGTCTTCGGCGTTTTCTTTTTTTCGTAACAGTATATTGTGGTATTTAATTTAGTTTTCCATCACTAAACACTGAAACTTTAAATAAAACTATATGAAGTAAAATGATTTTGATACGCTGAATTCAAATACGTTAAAAATTTTTTTATCGGGCTCAATTTTTTTTACGAACGTGGCAAACTTTTCACCCAAACTATGGTAGTTATGTCAATATAAAGGGTCCGCCAAATAAATTTTTTTTTTTTTTTGAAAATGCTATAAAAAAAAACTACTAAATATTATCTCAAATTTCTTTTTTTATTTGAAAGTACAATCCTTCCGGTTAATAATGGAAAATAATTTCGTTCAAATGGCTGCCTCAGCTGGCCATGCAGTAGCCTACACGATCGGTCCAATTTTTAAGCACATTATCGATTGTGTGCAGCTGTATTTCACCAATAGCTTAACGAATGTTGTCCTTTAAAGCGTCAATTGTCTCTGGCTTGTTGGCGTAACATTTATCTCTGACGGCACGGTGTCAAATCATAGCTCCGATGTGGCCAAACGACATCAGCTCTGCGGCTGATAATGCGATCTTCAAAAACAGGGCGCAAAACATCAAGTGTAACTTCGGCTGTGTAGCGCCGTCCTGTTGAAACCAAATGTTGCTAATATCCTCATCTTCAATTTTTGTGAACAAAAACTCGTTCAACATGGCCCGATAACGATCGCCATTGACTATAACGGCCACTCCTTGCTCATTTTCGAAGAAAAATGGCCCAATTATGCCTCTCTGACTCGCGTTGGGTGTATCGGCTTTTCAATGTACACGTGCGGGTTTTCTGTGTCCCAAATGCGACAATTTTGCTTGTCTACATACCCGCTAAGATCAAAATGAGCTTCATCTGAAAAAATGATTTTTTTTGGCAAAATCGACATCTGTAAGTCGATCGCAGGCACACTTAGCGAAGTTGTTCAAACGTATACACAGCCATATTCGTTCAGCGGAGGGATAAAACTATTTATCTTTCAAATCAGACATGAGCTAAGTGTTACCATTCATGAAATAAGCACTAGTTGAAAAAAAAACGTTAGATGGCGGACCCTTCATTAAGGCCGATTTCCCGTACAGCGTATTTAATGTTGTAACCGTTTATTGGGATGGTAAACTACTAGATACGAAAAGCCGAAAAGAGGAGAGACTGCCATTTATAATTTCATATAACGAAGAGGAAAAACTTCTTGCAGTTCCAAAATTAGAAATTTCTTCCGTTAAACATCAAGAGAGAGCTATAAGAGTATACTTTATGATTGGAATCTTATTGACGCAAATATTTTGTTATAACACAACATCAGCAAATACAGGCCAATTTAGTAGAAATTGTGTCATGTTGGTGCATTTTTTACAACCGTATAAACCCTAATTACGTAACAAAGTTAAGAAAAAATGTCGCATTTGGGGAAAAGGAAAGTATTGTTTCATCAAGACAATGACCCGCTAACACATTCACTATTGTGAAGACACAAAGAAAAGAAATGAAACTTCGAATTGCTGACTTATTCAGCAGATTTAGTAGATTTTATTGAATTTTGTCAAATTTGGTAACTTTCAGCTTATCTTCTTTATTAATAATTAAATTTTGCTTTGAAATCAAATAAATTATAAAGGTAAACTCAAATTTAAATTTCTTGAAAACTAAATGCTTTCTTGTTTCACAATTTAATACATTTTTGTACAATATACGGGTTTGATGCTATTTGTTTCGGTAAATTGCAAAAAAGACGAATGCAACAACAAATAAGAGAAAGAAAAGCAGCCAACTGAAGCATACATTTTTATATGGGAATACCCATAAGCACGTTTTGTATATAAATTAACAATTTTTTGTTTAAATGCATAAATATTCTCGTTTTTCCCTAACAAAATAACGAAATAAAAAATACAAAAAAATAAAATAAAAATAAATGAAACAATAATGAAAACAAATAGAGACTATACAGAAAAATAATAAAGTTTTTTTTTATTTTTGTAAAAAAAAAAAATCAAGCAACCATATGAACTATAACTACTTCCCATATATCAACTACTCGTACAGCCCACATTGTGTATTATTAGCAATTTTAAGAGCACTTCCGATTTTAAAACAGTAGAGTCAAAACAATAACAAAGTTATAGACTAATTAACAACGAGATCTAGCTTTAAATATGCGTAGCACACAATTATTTATTTGGCATCCAAGTAAAAGTTATAAAAACATTGAAACACTAACAAACACACAAGTATTAGAAACATAAAAGCAACTGCAGAGAGTACGGCCATTGTCATAAGTATTTATAGGTGTAGGTAAACCTAACACGAAAGTTGTAAAAATAAAAAGACATAAAATATAAAATATTTATATCTGGTGCGAGCGGTACGCTATCACTGAATTTGTTTTATGAACAGAAAAGCTGTGAAAAGCACTGGATTTCTCTGTTATTCTTAAAGATTAAATAAATTTAAGATTTTTTGTAGAAAACTGAACAAATCTAAGTAAATGAATTTAACAATGCACCTCTGCGGGTGTTTGAGTGAGGTGCGTAAACGCCTAAGTACATGAATATAGAATTATATTTATATTATTCGGATGGGCCATCTATCGGCTTAAATTTGAACCAGCTGTTATTTCGAATCTGGCAATACTATGTCATTCTATTCTGTCACAAAATTCAGTATATTATCTCCACTGAATGAAATGAATCAATTGAGGCTTAAGCAACGTTAGGTTCTATTGAAAATTTATTTCCAAAACAAAGACAATTATTTGGAAAATGAAAAAAAAAATTATCTCTTCGTATGAAGCTCATTTTCATCTTGGTGGGTATGTTAATAAGCAAAATTTCTGTGTTTGTGGCTCAGAAAAGCCAAACGGGATCTTACAGAAGCCAATGCACCCATTACGAGTGACTGTTTGGTGCGGCTAGTGAAGCGGAGGCACCATTGGCCCATATTTCCTTATAAATGAAGACGGCGCAACCATTACGGTCAATGGAAACGTCTTTCGCACCATGATTACCGTTTTTTTGTACCCGCTCTTCGTGGTAGACATGTGAACGATATTTTCTTTCAACAGGATGGTGCAACTTGTCACACATCTAGTGCAACAATCGACTTATTGTGTCAAATGTTTGATGGCCGTTTAATATACCAAAATGGTGATGTCAGTTGGCCGCCAAGAAGCTGCGATTTGACACCGCCCTTAAAGACAAGTGTTATGCCAACAAACCAGAGATAATTGAGCATTTGCAGGCCAACATTCGTGATGCTATGCCGAAATCGACTTTATACACGCGTAAACATTCTCGAAAGTTAGTCCGATGAAATGGGGTACTGTGAGGCCAACCACGGCAGTCATATGAATGAAATAATATTTCATTTCTAACCAAAACAATAGAACTTCACAAAAACAAATAAATAAATTTGTCAAAATTTGAAACCGTTACTGATTTCTTTTCTCTTGAGACCGGCACTCAGGGTAAAACCCTTACTCATGCAGTGCATTGTGCTGGTACTGGAAAAAGAGGTTGTAGGAAGGAGGATAGATAGTAGTGTCTGTGGACGTTCAACTTAAATTTGCTCATATTGTAAGTGGCAGGGAAGATATTCGCAGGAAGATTGTTCCGCAAACGAATAGTGCGACCAAAGAACGAATTCTCCCTATAATGGACAAACAAATACAAAGGGATGTGCTCTACGAGAAATACGAGTACTACATAAAGATATATGATTACTAGGAATTAGTTCCTCCAATGAATCGATAGAGCTGGCTACCCTACCGTCATTAATAAACATCCTCGCCCTCTCCCGTACGCAGTCAAGAAGCTCCAAAATAGACTTTGAAGCATCGGCCCATACATGAGAGTTGTATTCCAATTCGAGTCGGATATAGGTCTTTTAAATATTAAGGAGATTAGATGGAGTGAAGTAATTCCTGCACCGTCTTAAAAGACCGAGGAAATGCTTCTTTTGACACTCGAATATGTGCTCGTTCCAACGAATGTCACAGTGAATTTCCATGCCCAGAACATCAAGAGCATCTGATTCCTCCGCGTAACCCCACTTAGAGATTTTCGACAGGTCGTTTGTAAGTGTGTCGTTCATATTCCGACTCTTCGCCCCAATCTCCAAAAGGCTCGGCCATATGAATGACAAATGTTGCTGTTATCTGCAAAAGAGTAGATAGGATTAGAAGTGAGAAAAAGAAAATCGTTAAGAAATATTAGAAACAGAGTTGGATAAAGAACTGAGTCTTGCGGTACCACTGAATTTATTCTAAACTCATCGGATGAAAACCCATCTATAACCACACTTATAGTGCGATTTCTGAGAAAGCTTGATATGAATCGAGAGAAGTGACTACCGACATCGAAAGCAATTAGTTTGGATATGAGAGCCTCGTGCCAGACTCTGTCAAACGCCGTGGAAATATCCAGGGCCACAACCTTACTCTCACCAAGTCCATGAATGGACCTGTTCCACCCTTCAGAAAGTAACGCCAGCAGATGGCATCCACAGTTGGATCAAGGAAACAAAGTTTCCAATTAAAATACCCGTAGAAATCGTTAAGCTCAGTCCAACGAGCTTTCCCATAATTGAAAACCAAGCGCTTCATAGCTGTATGTGAAGCGTTGTGAAGAGTAGAGAATGGGAAAGAGGCAGAAATGGTACCGGGCTCCGAATTTCCAAAAGGTGTAAGGACCTCAACTACATACTCTTCAGGATGTGTAGTGAGGAAAAGGTCAAGGGTCTTATTATGGTGCCCATCTACATACGATATGTGAGTAGGTTCATTCACTAATTGCGCAAGCTGATTGTGCGCGGCAAATAGCTCCACGTATTGGCCTTACAAAACTTCATCGCGAATGTACATTGCAAGGCCCGTATGAAAATTAAAAAGGGATAGCAAATGATATCCAGGGTTATGAAAATCCTATGGAACAGTATTTTCAGAATCTTGGGTCTCACATGTACGCATACACGGAGAAGAAGTTCGCCCGTAGCCCGCACACATTGCAGAAATCAATCCTAAATCGTCCTGCCATTACGTAAATTAAAACAAGAGGGATAAGAAAATAAAATAAATAAAAAACCACATGCAAATAAAAATCGAACAACCATTTTTCAGATGCGGACGACAAGGAAGTGTGTTGCTGCTGATTTATTATTCAGTAGCCAGTGTTATACCTTCGCTACTGAATAATCTAAGAAAAACCCCTCCATGCGGTTCACACCTAAAGACTTAGTAGGGAATAAAGGAGAAGAAAATATAACGTTTTTTTTTCAAATTTTTCACTTCGGACAGTCCATCATAACATATTGGCTCTTATGTTATAATATTGCTCTTATGTTTCATTGCCGTTTTGAATCGTTTTATTGCATTTTAAAATTTGAACTTTTAAATGACCCACCCGATATAACAGTACTGCAAGTAAATAGAAGTATCACGTGTTTTGCCACAATTTTGTAGATTTTCGTTGGAAAATATAAAATTTTAAAAAATTGACTAATTTATCGAAGAAGCCATACATACAACGACCCAAAGATCTTTGCGCAGCCTTGTATGTTCGCCACAATATAAAGTTGAAGTTTCGAACAAAGTAAAGTTTCTTCTTTAAAAAAAAGTACTTCCTCGAGTTATTACTGCTTTCTCAATGAAATCTATCCTGCGACTTTAAATAGCAGGGCATTTACATAGTACGGATTCAGATGTTTCACCGTATAGTCGTTAAACTCTCAGATAGTATATGCTCATGTGTTCTGTAAATAAGACGGAGAAAAACCAAACCGCTGCAGGAATATTACGTTGTTGTTCATAACACCCTCCAGCTTTTTCCCTTTATTTTTTCACTTTTGTTTAAATTTTTTTCTGCTATTTTACTTTTGGTGGATGGTTCATAGCATATGTGTAAACTTTTTTATTACACAATAAAATCCGAAGAGTCAACAACCTGTCACGGTGTGAAAAATGTTAAAAATATGTAATATTTACATGTTTATAACGTAGAAATTTGGTATTCACACACTCTACCAAAAAAGTGGGACAAATGTATTTTAACGGTTTTTGCACTTCAAAAAGAACGGATATATTGTTTATATTTTTGTGAAAAAGGCTTAAACCCACTATTTCAATTTATTTCATTTTATTTATTTTTGTTTTAATTTTTTTATATATTAAAAAAAAATATTTGAGCTTAAAATAAAGGAGCTGACAGAACACCAAATAATAGCAAATTGTTTAAGTATGCAATCAAATATGTAGAGTAGGTAAAATGTTATAAATGAATTATTTATGAATAAAACATAAAGACAAATACCATAAATGACAGGCAAGTAGAAAAAAACAACAGTGGCAAACAAAGTCAAGCAATATTTTAATACCAAAAGTATGCTCACTCACCTAAAAGTAGACTTTAATTTTACATATAATAAATCTTTTTTGTATACTTTGGTTGGCTTGTCACTTTTAATCAGCGTTGCCACAACTTCGAATTTTTTGTCACCAAATTTCAAACAAAACAAAACAAAAAGTAAACAAAAAATAACCCTAATTTTAAATCATAATTTTGATACAAAAAAAAAAAAACTTTTAATATATCGAATTTATATCAGTATTGACTGAATATAGATTAGTCAAAAAAAAAAAAAACTTGTTTCAACAATTGATGAGGCATACTCTCATACTTGTTCTAAACATTTTAACTATATATTAACAAACTTCGCATAATTCTCTCATGTGTTTAGTTATGATGAGGTTTTAAAATTTATTTGTGAATAATTTTAGCTCAGTAGCCTTTACCAACATATATCTTAATGAATCGCTAAATACTCGAAGCACACAATAGCACTGAACGAAATAGTATAACCAACTAAGTTTTATTGCTTTGATTGCTTGCTAAAGCTTATCCTGAATATGTTCCACCGATCTCAACGTGAGAAAGATTATTTATGCTGTTTGGAAGTAAAGATTTGTCATGAAAAAGGAAGACCACCTTCGGAGATGAGGTATAGAGGGCATTACTCTATGAAGATTATTTTCAAGCTCAAAAAGCTACTCAAGATGGAAAATTTTGTAACGGCAACACTCGGTTGAAACTGTTTAGGAAAATGTTTAAGCCGCTTTATAATCCAGACCTTGTTCGTCAGACTACCATTTGTTTCGATCGGTTTACGTTTTTCTTTAGAGCAGAGTATAAAAAATTGGCTCGATTCGTTATTAGCCTCAAAAAATTTGCAGTCTTTTAGTACGAAATCCATATGATACTGGAAGGACGGGAAGGATAATATTCACAACAAAAGGCCAAAGTTTGCCAAAAGTCCCGTTTTTAAATTGATATACTCAATAAAAACCTGGGTAATAAACGTTAAAAAGTCATTATTCTTATTTTTTACTTCGAGAAAAAAGTAACCAAAATAGAAAAAGAGTACGCATCTACACATCAAAGAAAAAAAAAATAAAATAATAAAATAAAGAATCTGATGGCTCGGAGGAGGTCATGGAATCCGTTGTTGTCGATATTTTTTTTGTGAGCGAATTTTTAAATTCAGCCTACACGTCTCTTAAACTACAGGAAATAAATCTTTTACTCTGCATTTTAGAATGAACTAAATTTTTTTGCACTTTATTAAAACTTTTGGTCCTAAAATTAGTTAATAAAAGCTTTAATTATCCAAAAAAGAAATAAATACTTAAATGATATATGCAATTCCCCAGCAAAAATGATGTGAACAAATCAATGTGATAATGGAACAAAAATCGGAGGAAAAAACTATTTACGATCAGGGGAATTCTTACAGAGCTATCATTCCCCACTGAATAATCAGAAAACATTTGATGGGAAAATTATTCATGATTGCAATTGTGGGAAATGAAAAAAAAAATTTTTTGAGGGCAAAGTTGTTCCTGATAGGGATTAGTATTTTTATTACAAAATTTTATCTGTGAATGTAGACTGATGTTACTGACATTAAGAAAAAGTTTCATTTTATTTGCTTAAAAAATAAGTATTCTTCCCGAATGTCCTTTTTTTGCCAAACTGTAGCTAGTTAGTAAAAAATTTATTAACAAAATGGCTTTTTATTCGGTAAAAAAATATTTAATAAGCCACCCATACCCAATTACTTGTGTGCTCATTTAATTGAGTAACAAATATTATTTATGAGCCATTTATTCCTGTTGAAAAAAAAATACAAATACGAGTTCATAACTTTTATCCTTGATGATATACAAAATATAATCTTTTTTGCATGGCCGTAAATGCACACCACACATTGATTAACATGATATTTTTTCATATGAATTATTATTAATTTACCATGCCGTAATGATGGATATACATATGTGATTTAAGCCTCATATTTATATTGTATATTTATATAATGCTCATAGTCATACACTATATTGATAGTGATTTAAGTCTCCATTAAAAAAGATAACGCAGAACAAAGAGAATGGAAAACGTGTGGGTATAATATAGATACTCGTATACTCATTAATATTGAATTGCGTATTGTTATAAGAAATATAGAAATACGTATAACAAATATATGTATGAACATTAATTAAATTCATATTGTTACGAAAACAAAAATACAACACTGCATTGTGGGATTTTGGTATATTTTGTGTCACCCTGTCAATTTGGCAGCACTGCCACATCGACCATCTTTACGTTACATTTGATTTAACGGATATGGAAATAAAAATGGGCGATATATCCTGAACTATTCCAAACTGTAAGCAATTAGTTATACAAAGGGACTGCTTTACCTACACGTCAGTAAGTTATCGTTAGGCTGTGAATAAACAAAGTTGTATTAAAGCGGAAATAAAAGTGTTGTATAAACAAATATTAGATGTTGTATTAAGACAAACAGTATAAAAGCTATAGTGAGTAAATAAAGAACCTGTAACAACAACAAAGTGGTTTACTTTTATTTTAACGCAATTTAAACAAACTCAAACTTTTTATAAAGGCTAAAACGTAACAATATTGCCTTATAATATTTGTCAATTTTTATTAAAAGAAATAGCGACTAATTCTAGCTTTTCACAGGCAAAAACAAGATCAAACTGATATGGCGAAGAAGAAATATTGGAGTCAAAAGTCGAAAGTGTCTCCGCCTACAGTAACTTCAAATAACACGATCAGGAACGCATTGGCCATGGTAATACGTGCTATGTAGCGTTTTTGTGTGTTCGAATGAACTGTATTATTAAAACAATTCCCTATGACCTGTAGGCTCGGTGCTTGGAAAGCTGGTTTTGGGCTAAGCTCGCCGGATTGGGGGGAGTTCTTGAACTCACAGGCCTAAACTAGCTACACGATAGAAAAAAAATACTCTTTCCAAGACTTTATGAATAATTAACTAACCGGGCTATTGAGTACGTTATCTTATCAAATGTTATCCTATTAGTGACTGATGTTATTGTCACCATGAACACCTTTTAAAAATGTACCCCACCCTCGTACACATAGGATACTACGGTGTCCATTAAATTTAATTTTAGTATCCTCCATAAATAGTATTCAAGCCATTAAGAAGTCATTCGCACACTTAAGCTTATTTTCCACATTCCCATTTAAATTAAAAAATCTAATCTTTTCTATTCATAATTTACACAATTATTCTTAATTTATTAAAATCAATATCTTCATATTATATACAGGACTCTAAAGTATAAAAATATCTAAAGCGTTGTAGAAATTATTAAGTGAAATAGAAGTAGTTAAATAGGAATATAATATAATATATATATAATTCATTTAAATGCAATTCTGATAATATTAATCTTTAAAATTCAATTTTACGTTATAAATATTTATGCAAATATTAATCGATCGCATGTTAAAGATATTGCATATTATGACTTACGATTTTTGTTTGTTACTTTTCAAAAATTTGCCCTCTTACAAACTGCTTTCCTTCTTTTCTTTCTTCATGTATCGGTGAATTGAGCTCAAGTCACTTTAAGAAAAACAAATAAAAAGCCATTAGTGTAATTGAAAAGCAAAATTCTTAGAAATAATACACATATTTTTAACATGCTATATTGCTACTAGATTAATAATAAAATTAATCTGATAGATATGAACAATAAACAAGAAAATATGTAATTATATATATAAATTAAAACATCATTATTAATAATTTTCCTTTCCTTAAAGAATGCATTATCTTAAGTATCCTCATCACCATAAATAAAATTAATAATGTTATTAACATAAACAAAGTAATCTAAAAGGTAAAGAGAGAAACAAAACTTTACATAAGATCTTTTACACTGTTAGGTAGTTAATTTTAATAAATGTTAATAACGTATCTTATTACTAATGTTAAAATCAATGTTACTTCTTAATTTTATTACATATGGATTTAAATCATTCTTATCTTTTTTTGTGTTTATATTTTTATATACATGTTCTTAACATTTAACCAATCCGTGACGTCAGTGTTTTTACATATCCTCTTTTTGTTGTTATTCATTCCATACGAATAAAAATATATGTAACAGTGGAGCAAATTGAACTATTGTAAGATTTTAAACAAAATTCCCATTATTATTTAATTGTGATGATACTCCAATCTCGATTGCACAAATTCCTCAGGAATAATGTCTTTGTATATCGTATTGAAATCTTTAACGGTTGGAATAATTGAACATCATTAACTGCCTGTATTGATCATATGTTTAAATTAGATAGAGTGACGAATAGTATTTATGTTGAATATTTGAGTAACATCTTCATGTTTCTATATTATTTCAAACGTAGTTTCTTCATGAAATTAACAGGGTAGACTTGTAGCAGGCTTTCGTTTGAGGTTATGATATGAGTTCAATTAATGTACACTGTAGCACTTGAAACTTTTAATTCTTATTCAGCATATCAAATATTTAATATATTAAGCGTTATACTTAATATTTTTAGAGATAAAATATTTTTAAAATATATTTATTAACATATATTAAAACCCTATAAAAAATTTGAAAATTAGTTGACCAATTCTATCACACTAAAGAAAAACTTACCAATACATCTATTGGGTTTTATACACAAAATTAAAATAAAATACTTGATTGCGCACTTTTTTCCTTTTTTAATTAAAAAATTATTCTTAAAATGGTTGAATTTACTTTTAATTTATATACTTTTCTTAAAGATTTTGAAAATTTAAGTTTAAAATTGTTCACTTTGATTGATTCTTTAATTATAATGAGCAATTTACTATATTCAAACTAATCTAAGAAAAATTAAAAGAATACCGCTTCTTTAGGCTACCAGTCACGCTTTTATAAGCTCGTATGGTCTCATAATTTAAAACGGTACGCACTTATTGTTGTAATTTAATGTTGGTGTAATAAATACTCTTGTCATCGATTAAACAGGGTGGTTCATTTAAGTACAATATTATGTTAGGTTTTAGGGTTAAGATAATATAATATTTATTTATAGTTTAAAAACCACTGTATAAATCATATATAAAGTTAAATAACGTTAATTCAAAATAATAAAATAATTTAAAAAAAATAAGGATTAAATTAGATTATTCATTTATTAATTAATTTATCTATTTTATAATTTATTACTTATTTATTCTTTTATAAAATGTTATAATTTTAAGCTATACTTTCGAATGCATAAGATTTGAATATAATTGCTTATATGAATGCTTGTTTTATAAGGAAAATCTGTAACATACGCGAACAGTTACCAACAACCAACATCACACATAGAAAGATATCACAGCAGAGACGAACAGGTAGGCTTTCGACCAAATAGAAGCGAAGTAGACTAGGCCAACACTCTACGAATCATAATAAAACAGTCTCTAGAATGGTGTACCCCTAAACCAACTGTTCGTCAAGAGAGCTCTCGACAAAATCAAACGGACTGCCATATGGATAGAATTGAGAAAAAAGGATTACCCCAGAAAATAATCAGAATAATACGAGCAATGTAAAAGGAAGCAGAACTCTCGGTTCTTCACAACGGGAACAGCAGTTAACGACTTCATACTAAAGCCTCTACTATTCACCATCGTACTGGATGAGACCATGAGCGAGGTCTGTTCACAGAGAAGAAGTATAACATGAAGTCTATCAGTACAACTCGAGATTCTGGGTTATGCAGATATTGATATTTGTCTAGTCTCACTCAAAATCTCTAACATACAGTCAAAATAAGAAGAAATAAGAAGAGTTTGCAATGCTGGACTTGAGATAAATGTTAAGAAAACCATAGCCATGGAAATTATCAACAATAGTACAGAAAACATCATGCTACAGATCCAACCAATTGAGTATCTGGAAAACAATAGGCGGTGCAGAAACAGACACTAACAACAGACCCAACGAAGCAAGATCAGCATTCGGACGACTGCTGTCACTATAGAGAACTCATACATATTCAGGCAAACCAAGCGCAGTGTACTCAACGCATGTCTAAAATCAATTTTATTTTACCCGCAGAGAAACTCGGCTTGTGTCTAACACCACCACGCATAAGCTACAGCTATTCCCCAATAAGTGCCTTAGAATCATATGCAACATATTCTGGTCAAACACCATGAACAACATAGAACTATGGAATTTGACAAATGAAGAGCCCATACTAAAGCAGATAAAGCAAAGGAAGTGGAGATTGAGCGGCCAATCCCAATAGTATTACAAGAATGCCAGTTGAGCGCAATCCCTCGACCCATATAAGATTGACATGAAAAGAGGCAAAGACAACGGCAGCAAATCGTGAAAGATGGAAATGCTTTGTGGAAGCCCTGTGCTCCCAAGAGCAGTAACGGTAAAAAAAAATGTAAGGAAAGTTTTAAATGTATGAAGTAAAATATTTTTAATTTTGTAATGATTTTTTGTGGCCCTTTATTATAACGTGAAAAAACGTCTAAAATATCCTTCCTATATAAGCTCTAAAATAAAATGTTACTCTTCAAAAATGTATTTTTAATAGAAATATTTTTGCATATTTAGGTTTTTGATTATGCTGTAACTACTACAAATAAAGTATGACGTTTACATAACATAAATCAATGTTCCATTACATTATTAAATTTTCGACTGCAATCTGGATAAACTATTTGTATGTTTTCGATATTTAATGTTATTTAATGCATTACTTTAAAATTATTAATCGATTTATTATTAAAACATTATTTCATTCCCATTTAAATACATCCCAGTTTAATTCCGAAATCTTCCTTTAGCTGTTCATAGAATTTTTAATGTTCTTTTTGGCCTAAAAGGAAAATAGATTCAAAAATACGTTTTGCAATCTTATTGTTGTATGATTATATTATATTTGTATGTTAAGTTAAAGTAAAATAAAAAATTAACTCAAAAAAAATTTATTTAAATTTTCTATTTGAATAAAATTTTGTAATGCAAGTCCTCACTTGAGATTTTGTAATTTTTTATGGAAAAACTTGGTAACCTTCTGAAGATCATGTTTAGAGGCTTAATAAAAAATAAAATATTAAAATGTTTTTGTATAAAACTAAACGAAGGGCGCAATATAATTAATCATAAAACCTAAAACACTTATTTTTATTTTTTCAAATTTCAAAAAATTTTGTTAAAATTATATTATAGGACGTAATATGGTATTGTTAGTGTATGTACTAAATTTTGCAAATTTTGTTCGAAAAATAAGGAACTTTTGCGAATATCCCTTTTTAAATTTACTAAATATTTACAAAATAATAACAATTTATTGAAAATAAAAAATTTTAAAGAATCCTTATCTAAATGTATAGTCTAAACACAGTGCACTTGCTTGTAATTTAATATCCATTTAGAATGGTTACACTGTCTCTATGCCAAATATCATCTTTTATTCGTTATGTGGTATCATGCCTCTGTTATATAGTTTAAATCTTATGAATTTCATTAATGACATTAAATTAAGTTGAGCAAAAGTAACTTAAATTTTTGTTCGTTCTTTTAACCTTTGATAAGTGAAGCAATAATAAAAAATATATATGTATAAAGCATTCAAAATTTGAAAAGGATGACAGTTTTGAATAACTCTTCAAGGTCCTTGACATTATATAAATATAAAACGAATAAATTATAAGCAAGGTAATGCAATATACGTCAAATAAAATTTTTTCTTCGAAATGAAAAAATTATTTTATGTTGTTTCTTGGTAAAAATGGAAAATTTCTGGTAAAAGTTCAAGGAAATTGTTTCTTGGAAATTTTATGCAAATTATTCAATAAATGAAAAATATTAAATTTGTTTATAAAGAAATATTTTAATTTTACACTCATACATTTTATAGAAATAATGTAAAAATTAATATTAATCATACACCACGAGTTAACAAAATTTGATTGATCCTTTTAATTCTAATTCAGTCAACATGAGCCTTTTGGGCACACATTTGTTTTAAAAATGTTATAACTTTTCAAATTTACGTTATAGTTCTTTCTGCTTCTAGAATTCCTGCATTCAATTGTTTTCTTTAAAAATAACAAATTTTTGTTTGTAATTTTAATTCCAGTCATTTCTATATTTTTTTAAACCAAAAATGCACCTAATCCTGTCAAAATGTGCACACATGACAAAACTCACGATTGCTTCATTTGTACTATTAGTAACCAAAAAAATAAGAGGAATTCCCTTTTATTTCTTAATTCAACAAAAGATTACATTATTTACTCCGTTGTTGACTATATTTGATATAGTGAAGTGTCGAAAACAAATATAGTGAAAAACATAATTAAAAAATTGATTTAGAAGAGAAATTGATTCGTGATGATGATAATGACAGTTAATTTTCTGAATTTTAGATAAGTTCTGCAATATCAGAAAGTAATGACGAAAAGATGGAACTGAACGGAATTCTGTGCAAATAAATGCTGAAATCGGTAGGTTTACCACCAGAAAAGCATATTAATTCTGTTTCCGGTGTATTTTATTGCATATTTGACGTCAATGTCATTAATGTTGTTACGAAAATAAAAAATGTCAAAATTTTGGTATATTCGGTAGATATGTGTTACCCTGTCAATTTGGCAGCACTGCCAAAAAAATCATCTTTACGTTATATTTGACTTAACGGATATGAAAATGGAAGATGGTCGACATTTCTGGATTTTTCCAAGCTGTATACAATTGGGTGTATAAAGTGGTTGCTTTACTTACAAGTCAGTTAGTTATTCTTTGGCTGTCTATAAATAAAGTTGTGTTAAAGCTGATATAAAAGCGTTATATTAAGACAAACAGCATATAAGTTATAGTGGAATAAATAAAAATTGTAAAAAAACAAAATAAATCGGTGTTTATTTTATCTTAACGCAATTTAAACGAACCCAAACGTTTTAAAAAAGTTAAAACTAACAATATGATCGCTGTATAGACTAGTACTCATGGAAAAAAATACATGTAACACAATAGAAGCCAGTAAAATGAGATAGAAGTAAAAGCTTTTATCGGCCTGTTATTGAACGCTGGTCTAAACAAACAAGGTACAATGAGTTACGAAGAATTCTAGTACCCATTATTTGGTTGCAACATTTTCCGAGCCTGCATAGCAAAACATATATTTTTAACAATACTGTAATACCACATACGTTTTGATGATAAATCTAGTCGGTCACTACGCCAAGCAAAGGAAAGCATCAATATGAACTTGCTAAAGTCGTGTATAACTGACGCTTACCTAACAATTGACGAGCAATTGGTGGCGTTGAGGGGGCGAGTGTTCTTTCGGCAGTATATTCCATCAAATTCATACAAATACGGTCTCAAAATTTTTTGAATTTTTGATACAGAAACTCGATATCCTCTTCGAAGAGTTCCTTATCTCAGACCAGAGGGTTCTGAAAAAAGCAAAAATGTCAGTGGAAGAATTGTTGAAGAACTGTGCGAACCATTTGAGAAAGCAAATCGAAACATCAAATTCGATAATTTTTTCACGTCTTTTGAATTGGTTGAGCGGTTTTTTTTAAAAGAATTAACATGTATTGGCACACTGCAACCAACCATGCAACATGCAAACCAAAACAAAAAGAAAGTTCATTATTATATGGATTCCGAAAAAATATGACACTTGTAAGTTACGTTTCAAAGAAAAATAAGGCAGTTTTATTATTGTCATCATTACAACACAATGCAAAGACACGTCCTGACGATAAAAATAAGCCTGAAATTATTATTGATTATAATAAGACCAAAGATTGATCATTACATACACAAAGAGTTACGGTTTGGTGTGGTTTGTGCTCCGGAGGAATCATCGGAAAATATTTCTTTGAAAACGAAAATGGAAATGCAATTACGGTCAATGGAAATCGCTACAGGAAAAATTATCTGAAACTTTTTGTGGCAGAAAATTTATGACTTAGACGTAGAGACAGGATGGTGCCACTTGCCACAGCAAGAGAAACAATGGATCTTTTGAAAAAAGATCTAAAAGCGCATTATTTCTCGTAGATTTTTTTGTGGGTTTTTTGAAAATCGAAAGTGTGCGGAAATAATTCCACAACAGTTCAAGGGCTTAAAATCAACATTATCGCGCAGACAGCAACCCTTGACAATAGTTTATTGAAAAAAATTATTGATAATTTTGGTAAAAAAGTTGAAAGCCTGCCGAGCCAGTTGAGTGGGTGGTCACTTGATCAACATTATTTTTCTTTTTACAGTAACCTTTTTGTAGAAAACTGAAATGAAAAAATGTTTATTATCTGGAAAAAAAGTCATTTCTATTAAAATTAAAATGATACCTCAGTTTTGAACACCCTTTATTTTATTTCAAATTTTTCATGCAAAATTTTATTAAATGCGATACAAATAAATTTTACATACTGATAAATATGGTGGTAAGAACCTAATGCAAAACTAATCCATCCTAAATATTATTTTGAGATGTATACATTTTTCATATCAGGTGGGCCATTTAAAAGTTGCAATAAAACAAAAACGGTTTGAAATTTTACCAAATTTATCTTTTCTGTTGTGAAGTATTGTGCTGGTTAGAACTGAAATATTACTTTATTCATATGGCTGCCACGACTTGCCTCACATTATCCCATTCGATCGGACCAATTTTCGAGAACTTCTTCGAGTGTATGGGGTCGTATCTCGGCAGTGGAAATACGAATGTTAACCATCGGATGCTCAGTTGTCTCTGGTTTGTCGCAATAACACTTGTCTTTAACGGCGCCTCACAGAAAATAGTTAACGATGTCAAATCGGAGCTTCTTGGCGGCCAACTGACATCACCATTTCGGCTAATCAAACAGCCATTGAACGTTTGACGCAATAAATCGATTGTGGCATGAGATGTGCGGCAAGTTGCACCATCCTGTTGAAACCAAACATAGTTCACATCAATACCATGAAGAGCGGGCATAAAAATACTGTTATCATGGTACGGTAGTGGTGTCTCATTTTCAAAGAAATATGGGCCAATGATGCTTTTGCTCTAAAAGCCGCAATAAACAGTCGCTCGTGGTAACATTGGCTTTGTAAGACAACGTTTGGATTTTCTGAGCTCTAAATACGGAAATTTTGCTTATTAACGTACCCACCAAGATGAAAATGAGCTTCATCCGAAAAGCTGATTTTTGCAATATTTTGTATTTTTTTTTTTTTTTTTTGATTTTTTTTGCAATTTCCGACCAATTGTCTTAGTTTTAGAAATAAATTTCCAAAAAATCCCAACGTTGTTCAAGAGTAAATCAATCCATTTCATTCAGTGAAGATAATATACTGAATTTTGCGACAGAATATAATGACATAAGATTTTCTGGATTCAAAATAACCGCTGGTTCAAATTTAAGCCGATAGATGGCCCACTATGAAATGTCTTAGCATTTGTTGATCTGAGTGCTTATTTTATGAAATTTTCTACTACCCTATAGTTAGTGGTTATAACATAATTTGCATTGCATTTTAATTTAAAAATTTATTATTCATAGAAAACTTTAAAATTAATTAATTTCTCGTAACACTGTTCTGCTGTTAAATGAAAGCATTTTCAAATTGTTTTTCTTTTCTCTTTTTGGTCAAATCTGCTATATACATATAAAATAAAAATATATTGTAGCTTGTTGTTTTAACTGTAAACAAAAGCAGATGAACCAGTAACAGCATCAGCATCAGTTTGGTTGAGGCTATGACTGTGACAACAATACTACTGAAAACTGGAATTTTCATATGTTATGATAGTGTAATAAAGATAGTTTCTTGTTCTGTATATTTCAGCAAAAAATTTAATTTTTTTCAACTACTTGTAGTTCAAATAAAAGGCCAGCAGAAAAAATGATATGTGGATGATCTATTAGTTTTTTCAACTGTTGTCGAAAAATGTTTTATTTTCTGTTTATTCTTTTTCTTTTTTTTTTTGAATTTTGTTCCGAAACAAATAAATATTATACAAATGTTTTAAAACCATAATATAAGAAAAAGTAGAAGCTATACCGAGCCAATAGAGATATTTTTAAATTTTCATAGTCTATTTTGTTTTACTTATAGAATATTATACATACATAAATCTGGCTCTACACAAAGGTGGAGTCATACAGGCCAATAAGCCTGTTGTCTAGCAAAAAGTTACATCCAATAATAAGTAAAGTAGAGTATATACAAAACCATGAATTTGAATTTAGAATCAACAGATACCTAGAATAGTGAGTGTCATAAGAAAGGCTTTTGAGGAAGAAATGCTGTTCCGGTTTCTTATACAGAAACTGAAAGAAAATCTACCAATAAATATCAGCAACCTCTTACGAGAACACTGCTTTGCCGCTGTGGTATGGTAGGTAAGACTATCATTCAGAACTCTGAGGCTAAATGTTTGGAAGGGAATACATCTTGACCACGGGCGTTGAGTGGTGTCTTGGTTAGAACGCACACATAAAAACACAAGAGAACCAGGTTCAAGCCCCAGCAGAGCACATGAAGGAATAATTTAATTATATTTTGGTTTCGAGTGTTTAATAAAAAGGCTTCAACTTCTCTTCCAGACAAGAAAATAAAATAAAGACGAAGATGCCTAACCTTCCAGCTTTTCTCTGGTGATGGTGACAAACATCAGACGAATGATCAGGAAAAAACACCACCCACTTACTGGGAAAAAATTACAATGCTACAGTAAAGATCACCACCAATTAGCAAGGATATTCACCACAATCGATATGGAGGGGGCTACAGTGGATGATTCATTTACTTAGCTTGAATGATCGAATTGATTAATGAAACTGAAACAAAGCAATGAATGCTTAGTGGAAAGCCAAAAAAAAAAACATCTTGGCCACATAAATGCCAAGTTTATCGAAATGAAACTAAATGCGTTGTAAATAAACTGCTATTTTACTATGTCTTTAGCTTAGACTGTAAGTTTGTTTTTTTAGAATGCTCTTTTGAAGACAATCTGGTGCTTCGGTGTACAGTATGGGGCATTACATCATCTTCCAACATAGAAATGATCCAATGGCGTCAAAATAAAATATTGCTACTGATAACAAATGCTCCTTAATTTTAAAAAAGTCGAACATCTATAAAGACCTGAACGTGTCCATGATCATAGAGCAAATCGTAACGTAAGCTTAGACATATTTAAAGAAACTGGAGATCCACCCGATCCAGCCGGTCTAGCCTGTGCAATCTTGAATAATGTTCAAAGAGATACTGTACCGATTCAAAGAGATACTGTAGACCTAATGCGAAGGAAAATTAATTAAAATATTTCGTTCCACGCCGGCTGGACTAAATTAGCATACTTGTCGAATTAGCATATGTGAATAAACAGAATAGTTCTGGGCAATGAAAAACTCTCAAATTATTCATCAGTCACCTTTGCATTCATTAAAAGTGATAGTCTGGTGTGCAATTTGGTTAGGAGGAATCATTGAACCTTAATTCTTTGAAACTGAAAACGGTGTAACAGTAACTGTCAATGGGGAGCGATTTCGTTATATGATTGAAAGCTCTTTAACGCTACAACTGCATGCTTTGGGCTTGACTAAAATGTGGTTTCAAAAAGACGGTGCCACACCGCATATAGCCAGGATTACAATGGAATTATTGCGAGACCTCTTTCCACAACAAATTATTTCAAGGAATGGTGATGTTGATTGGCCTCCACGGTCGCCTGATTTGATTGCTCCGAACTTCTTTTTGTGGGGTATCTGAAAAGCAAGGTTTGTACAAACAAACCAGAAACGCTGGAGCAACTCAAACAAAATGCTGGTAATGAAATTAATGAAATACCGCGTGAAATGTGTGAGAATGTAATGAAAAATGTGTTCAAAAGGGCTCGCATTTGTGAGGTCAACAGAGGCGGGCATTTATCTGATATTGTATTCTATACATAATTGAAGGCATTAAATAAAACACTTATCAATATAAGATCCATTCTCTTCATATTATCAAAAATTATAAACAAACAAAGTAGTATACCTTCCCGGCGGACACCCTCAAAAACTTTTTTTCAGAAAAAGCAATAAAAAGAACAGTATTTTCAACGAAAACTTATACATAAATCTTTTGTTTTTTGTTTTAATTTACGAGTACAGTATTGTTGTTCAACAAAAGTTTAACCTTGTGTCTGATTTCCGTTTATCATTTGTCATGAAACATAACAATGACTTGTATATTTTCAGCCATGTCTTTGTTGCTTTAAGCCATTAATTGTTAGGTAAAGTGCAAAAGTAAAAACTGTAGCACACATTCAGATGTTTACATATGTTCTTCATAGTTTTATTTTAATTTTTTTTAATCAATCAATGGCGATGTTTTTATCATATAAAATTAAAGTATTGAATCATATCCTTAAGGGCAAATAAATAATTAAATTAATTTTGTAAAAATAAAGACTTTAAGCCATTTATTACAAAAAATTAATATAATTTTTCGTATCCTATTTATTAATTTTTTATGAACTCAAAAATTACCCTGCTACAAAGAAAAAATTGTCTGTGTCCTTGATCTTTATTTCTTTCTGTATCAAAATGGCGCTCATTTTTTAAATATGGCAACAGTTTTTCTTTAACAGCTTTTTGTTTTTTAAAAAATAATTATCTGGTCTGCAAGTAAATATATAGTAATTGAAGACTTAGAAAGTGTTCGACAAGTGGTTTTTATTTTCATTTCGTTTATGGAAATTATTAGCGAATTTCTTTGATGGGTTTCACAAGGCTGAAAACGTATAAAAAGTTCTACAGTTTCAATTTAGGCGCTGTTAAATGATATATTTTGCAATTCAATGTGTTATTTATATTTTATGTAACGTTTGTTCTATTAAATTTCAACAAAACTTTCATTAAAAAAACGACGTTTTTTTTAGAATTTATTGTTCGTGCAGTTGAAATGTATTTTGTATTTTTTATATTATTTTAAACAATTTCGTGTAATAATGTTGATGATGATGTTTCAAAAGAGCACACTGTGTTATATTTAAATGGCCTTAATTCTGATGTTTTACATTCACATTAAAGCGCTCGAGTGACAACCAAGGCTTAAGTAAAACTTTTCTAAACAGAAACTAAACTTAAAAACAAAAAATCAAAACCGAAGGCTTAAAGTAGCAAAAAACTAAACAGCGAAAGTTGGTTTTATACATGTTGCACATAAAGCATGAACAATGAAATTATGTTTCTTTTTTTTTCGTAAAATGTTTGGCATTTTTCTTTGTGTGGGGTTTTGTTTTTCTATGGTAGTTTTTTATATAGGGTGGGCAATTTAAAAGTTAAAATTTGAACTAGCGGTTATTTTGAATCTGGCAATACTTACATCATTCTATGCTGTCACAAAATTCAGTCTATTATCTCCATTGAACCAAATGAATTAATTTACGCTTGAGCAACTTTGGGATTGATTGGAAATATATTTATGAAATAAAAACAATTGGTCGAATATTACACGAAAAGTAGAAAAAACAGTGAAGTAGGACCAACAGTGCTCGATATGCGCAAGTTAATGCTAAAGGTCGTGAAACTGGTTTCATTGCTGATGCGCCAAGACGTGAGCGTGATCGTACAGTGCGTTCACCCGAAAATATCGAAGCTGTGGCTGAGAGCCAACGATTTATTGCGTCACACGTTTAATGGCCGTTTGATAAGCCTAAATGGTGATGTCAGTTGACCGCCAAGAAGCAGCAATTTGACATCGTTGAACTATTTTCTGTGAGGCGCCATTAAAGACAAGTGTTATTGCGACAAACCAGAGACAATTGAGCATTTAATGGCCAACATTCGTGATGCTAGTGCCGAGATACGACCCCATACACTCGAAGAAGCTCTCGAAAATTAGTCCAATCGAAGGGTACTGGGAGGTCAGCTGCGGGAGCCATTTGAATAAAATAATATTTCATTTCTAACCAGAACAATTGTATTCACAACAAAAAATAAATTTGGCAATATTTCAAATTGTATTTTTTTTTTTTTATTGCATTTTTATATTAATGGGAAATTTACCCTATATTTGCAAAGCACTTAATTGCGAAATCGAACCTTATTATATGATAGATTTAAATATGCCTTGTACAGTCGAAGAATTTATATGTGTTTAACCATTTTCAATAACGGAAAGGAGTGAAAAAATATGAAGTTTTAAATTGAGAAAAAGTCTTGATTTGCGCCTAATAGTTAGTGAAATTCTTAGGAATCTTCTAATAAAAGCTCTTATTAGTATCTAGAACATAAACTTTTCATTAACCTTAGTTTTTCCCGTAATAATAATACATAAAAAGTTACAGTTTTATCTTATCTGTAATGCGAAAACTATTCCAAAAACTATTCTCTAAAAGACTAAAAGAAAAAATTTATATTAAAAGCTTTTGTATCAATTCGGTTTTAGTAAAAAGCATTCTACGGTTAACCAGGTTCAGTGATTTGTGCTTACAAAAGAAAGTTTGTTGAGCTATATTTCTAGGGGTTAAACCTTAAATTTAATAAATTTAAATGGATAAATGAGAAAAAATCTCCAGTATCAATTGAAAACAAGCTTCTTATTTACAATCAAATAGTGAAACCAGTTGGAGCTTATTGAGTTCAAATCAGTGAATGTATTGCTGAACATCATAGTGATATTTTTCTATCCCAAAACGGCTTTAACATCTCAAAGTTAGCAGTCTCGATCGATTTGTTGTGGAACTTCAATTCCTGTCTATGCATTTTTAAATATTTCTTATATTGTAATATAAAAAAAAGTTCTTGACAATTTTTGACAAAAGGCTGATTTTCATTTTCAAATTACTAGCACATGCTTCCTTTTTGCTTAGCATTTTATTTTTATGCCATTGTATTGCATTTTTGCATGATGAGAGGCAACCAAGTATACAAATCTCCTTATGCCAGATAGTCATGCAGTCTTATATTATTTATAAGGTTTTTCTATTTCTCTGTTAAATTTTTAAATAAAATGATTATTTAAAATGGCATGCAACAAAAACAACTGGGAAAATGTTGAAATCATCATAGTATTTGTGCTTCACTGATAACGATTTCATTTTTCTCTGCTATTTATTTTCAATTTATCTATGAATTCTTGTTACTTTAAGAAACATGTTTTTATTATTATTTTTTTTTTTTTTTTTTCTTTATGACAATTTTAATTCTGAATTTAGACAAGAAGTTATTATGTTACACTTATATTTAGCAATATGGAGGAGAAGAATTTAAACCCTTTTCATACACTTAGTCATGAGCATAAACATAAACAAGATTAGAAATGTAAAGTTTTTCTGAATGTTTAGTGAGCAAATACTAAAGTGACAGAGGAAGTGAGAGAGAAAGAGAGTGATAACACAGAACGGATCATACTTAAGTGCTATACACAACACACACACTAACAGTTATACGCAGACTATTTAAGCAAGAAAATTAAAGGCAGGAAATATATTACTTTCCATTGCATGTTGAAAGTTGGTTAAGGTTGCAACAACTTTAGTTTTGCAACACGTTAGAGATTTTGTATGTTTCCTATTTACAACAACACCCATAAAAAAAAGAAGGAAGGAAACGTATAACGAGTGATGCGGCTTTTATTTCTTGCCACACTTAACTTGTAGAAAAATTTATTATTTTTTTTTTAACCTGTGCTTTTGTGCAGCACGATAATAATCATACAACAATAACCAGAAAATATTGCAAAAAATAAACTACAAAAAAATTAGACGAGAAATATCAGCTATGTGTTGTAATATACGTACAGTTTGTAAACTAAATATTTTTAAAATAGAAAACAAGTTAAAATCTTGTTTTCATTTGAGAATTTCAACAACAAACTTACTTACCATGTTTATTTTCTTAACACATCCTGTTACTGTACCTCTTAAGAACTTCGAGATGTCATAACTTCTAAAATAGACCCACAAATTACAACGCTAATAACAAAAAAAGATCTTTATATGGCTTCTTAAAAAAGCTGGTTTTATTGACCCTGAAAAACGAATAAGTTCTAATACAAATATTGCCATAGTAGTGAATTCAAGCATAAATTAGTATTATTTATGCTTTCTTAACTCCATTCTTCTAAATGGAAGAAAACAAATAAGGGAATTTTCCAGCAGATTTGCCTTTAAAACATTGAATAGAGCCCAATATTAAATACAGTCACTTGTTGCACGTTTGTTAAATTTTTTATTGCGAAACACTATGTGATGTCTTTATACGATAACATTCATAAAAGCCCCAACTTTTTTCACTAAGGACCCAAATTTCAATAATTTCTTATCTTTGAAAACATTTATTTTTACAAAAAAAAAAATAAATAACATATCGCTCATTTTCTTCAACGTCGTCATAACTCAAAAAATTTGAGTTTTTGCATTAATGATACAGAATTATTCCTTATATCACCGCTTAACAAGAGAATATAATGTTGACAAGAATCAGTGTTGCCAACATTTTATGATCAAAACGCGCAGATGTCCTACATTAAAGATGCGAAAACACGCTAAATTATAATTTATGTGATTAAAAGGTGTTTTTTATAGAGGTATAGAACTTGAAGTTGCAATAAAACAACGATAGATTATTCGATTGACATGAATTATATTTACCCGAAAGATAATCTTGTGCCATTAGATTTTGAATATGATTTCTGGCATATGACTTTGAGTTTTTTCTTTAAATTTCCAACCCTTTTTAAGATAAGTTTTATAAGTTATTTTATTATTTTGTTTCAAAATCATATATTTAAGTTTTTACAAATAAAATGTTGTCTTAGCATTTTCAGCTGTCAAATGCTAATTAGGTCAATAATTACGCTATATGTAAACAGCAAATTCGATAGTTCATTTTAAAAATTATTTGAATCCATTTAAATTAGTGTCTGAACATGGTATTAAAAATAAGACTTAAAATGATCCAAAGCAAAACAATAATTTAAAAACTTTTTCTTCATTTTTGGGTTCGGATGCAAAATAAAGAATATACTTATTAGAGGAGGTGTTAGGCACCACAAATATTGCACAATGCAAGAAAAGTTGGATTATGTACAGTCATAAGCATACAGAGTGGGCTTGCAGATAATCATTTCGCAAAACCAAAATTATGCGAATCAACGCAAATAACACAACGATCTTTCGAATTCTGATACAGAAATAGGGTAGATATCCAGTCTTTTTGCTATCTCAGCAGTATCCTCACAACGTCCGGCAATTTCAGTGCTGATATTCGCAACAGATCGAACCTATTTGTCTCCAAAATTAACAGCTTTAACTCGCGTGCTAAGTCTAAAGGGTCCGCCATCTAACGTTTTTTTTTTTTCAACTAGTGATTATTTCGTGAATGGTAACACTTAGCTCATGTCTGATTTGACAGACAATTAATTTTATCCTTCCGCTGAACGAATATGGTTGTGTATACGCTTCGCTAAGTGGGTCTGCAATCGACTTACAGAAGATGCCGATTTTGCCAAAAAAAATCATATTTTCAGATGAAGCCCATTTTGATCTTGGCGGGTATGTAAACAAGCAAAATTGTCGCATTTGGGGCACAGAAAACTCGCACGCGTACATTGAAAAGCCGATACACCCAAGACCAGTCACTGTGTGGGTCGGATTTTGGTCCAGAGGCATAATTGGGCCATTTGTCTTCGAAAATGTACAAGGAGTGGCCGTTACAGTCTATAGCGATCGTTATCGGACCATGTTGAACGATTATTGTTCACAAAAATTGAAGAGGAGGATATAAGCAATATTTGGTTTCAACAGGATGGCGCTTCGTGCCACACAGCCGAAGCTACACTCGATGTTTTGCGTCCTGTTTTTGAAGATCGCATTATCAGCCGCAAAGCTGATATCGTTTGGCCACCTCGGAGCTGCGATTTGACACCGTTGGACTATTATTTGTGGGATGCCGTCAAAGATAAGTGTTACGCCAACAAGCGAGAGGCAATTGACGCTTTAAAGGACAATATTCGTATAGCCATTGGTGAAATACAGCTGCACACACTCGATAAAGTGCTTAAAAATTGGACCGATCGTCTAGGCTACTGCATGGCCAGCCGAAGCAGCCATTTGAATGAAATTATTTTCCATTACTAACCGGAAGGATTGTAGTTTCAAATGAAAAAAGAAATTTGAGAAAATATTCAGTAGTTTTTCTTTTATAGCATTAAAAAAAAATAAAATTATTTGGCGGACCCTTTATTTTTGGATGGTTGGGAGATGTGGAACGCAGTAGTGATTGACGTTAATTCCATTTAGGCATATATAAACAGCAGTCTTCGGTGCATTTTGGTACTATACTCACCAAAAACAATAATACACCGAGTTCTTGTAATGAAGGAAATCGTAAGAAAGAAATGAATGAAACTACGACTTCACAAAACTAGCCATTGAATGGAACTCGCAGAGAAGCATAAAAATTTGAATATTTTTCTCTAAAGTATTTTTTTTTTAGTTTTGTTGAAAATAACTTATAAGCCTTGAAAAATTCACCATTTGATTTGGGACACGTTGCGAAAACATTATTTTTATTGATTTTTCTACAAACGCTATCCGGAATAAAATAATTTGCTCAGCATAAAGCATTTTAATTCCATAGTTTATATGAATGAATGAGTTTATTGAAATTAGTAACTTTATATTTTTTACAAAATTTCAATTATAAAAGCGCTAAAAACGCGCTAGTTTTTATAAAAAGTGCTAAAGAGAGAAAATACGACTTTTCGGTAGTTCGAAAGCGCTAAAAATGGCGCGAAAGGTGCTAAATTAGCAACACTGACACGAACCGAAGTGCTTGTTTGTATGCTTTTTGTAACAAGGTATTATCTCAGTTGTGCGTCAGATGTTGCATGGTCAACATCGTTAGGTTCTCTAGAAAAGATACATATTTTATTTTTTGACAATATTAATAAAAGTTAAGATCTTTTTCTAACTATTTTATTAATATTATGCAAGTAAATATTTGAATAATTTCTGGAAGAATTATTTATTTATATATTGTTTTATTTTATTTTTTTCAGAAAAGAGTGATTTTTATTTCGGTACTATTTTGTTTTAAAACACTATTACAACTTAAATGCATTCGTGCAGCAATCGCTCGTTAATGAACTATTCGCTGTTATGACACTCTTGCACTAAAACAGTTTTTAATATAAGCGATTTACTATGAATTATTTCTATTTGAGTCAGTATTGTTTTTACAATTTACTGTATTTTTATATTTTATGATCATCAGACGTACTTATAACAGTTACGTTGAGCAAGTGAATTAGCTTTTTTTTATAGAATAATTTCTTTTACAGTTAGAATTCTCAAAAGAAAATATGATTTTAGCTTTCTTCTACTTTGAAAACATTTAGTTTACAAACTGTATGTATGAATATATGAAAAATAGTTTGGCATTCAACCACAACACAAAAGCATAAAAAAATCATGAATATGGATATGTCATAAACACATGCATACCTATACATACAACAAAACTTAATTATGTGACTGAACATGCAAAAAGAATATATAATTTTTTTTGGTCTCCACAACAGTTGTAAGTTAAGGGTGTACGTTTCCTCAATGTTAAACAAAAACTAGAGAAAATAGAAAAAACTAATGCGCTTGTGAGTGACATTAACTCATGTAAATACCAATGCTGTAAATCCAATAGAAGAATATCAAAAAACATTAATTTCTAAAGAAAATTTTTTGACAAAACTGATTTCAAATTTTTTCTAAAGACATATTTTGATGACTAAAGTTTTTTAAAAGGAACTATTTCGTTCATTTTCCATTACAAATTTTTTGGTAATAATAACTTTCTATAAAAAACGTTTCAAAAACAATAATTTTCTTAAGTAAATTATGTGGTAGCAAAAAATTGTTTAAGAAATATTTTAAACAGAAAACAATTTACACACAGTTTTGTAATAACACGGTCTAGAAAAAAAATATTCCGGTTTTACACGATTTTATTGTTATTATTTTTTTTTTAATAACACGATCTAGTACGAATCTAATACTTTTTCACACGATTTTATTTCATTTAGCACGTATGAAAAGGATCTTTGACTAATATTTTAAAAAGTACAAATATATATTGACCGTAATTTTAGAACTGCTCACCTTGGCGGTATTTAAAATTTTATTATATATATTTTAATTTACTTTAATTTGCGTTAAGAATTGGCTTATGTGTACGATTTGTTTATTAATTTTATTGGTCTCTTTTTCGTTTTTTTTTTTTTTGTACAAGTGTTCAGTTTCTGAACTGTAACAGTTTTATATCTACATAAACATATGTATTTTATTGATATTTTATTTATTTTATTTTGTTTTTGAAAAATAAACAAAAACACATATAAACTTATGGCCTGTGACTCAATTGTTTGTCAGTTTGAGTAGAATAATTTGGTTTGGGTTTTTATAAAACAAATTGAGTGTAAAACTTTTGGTTCTTGTACTACAAATTTGTTTATGAAAAACTGAAAAAACAGACAATCAGGGAAAAGTTCTTGTGTACCTTCAAAAGGCATGTTGAACAAGGTAGTGTTACCTGTACAACAACTAACAAAACAACATATATTTGCTGCTTTGCTGCTGCACACGTAATCCTTATGCTATAGGTAAATTATAAACGATATCGTGGCGTAAATACTGTATTAGGTGTAAAATAATAAAACGTTTGACTTTTATAATAAAATACACCTGAGACTTTTTGTGCATTTTAGTTACGTTCCGAACAAGACCGTGCAAAAAATCATGCAAAATCAGGATGAGGTGTAAACTGAATAAAACTATTGACAATGAAAAATCACTGCTTTATATATAAAAAAAAACAGTCGGCCGAACCGGCAACACCATCTTCTTTAATTTGCTTTGTGTAGGTTTTAAAAAATATTTTTGTTATTTTTTTATTGAATTTTTATAAAACTTTATAATTTTAAGCAGTGTACAAATAAATAAATAATATACAAATGAACATATATGTTTTTAATTACAAAAAACATTGATGCAGACTGTTTTAAGAACAGTTCAGTAGATCACGTCCACCTGTCCAGCTTCGTCCGCCCTTCTGTACTACTTCTGTTCTGTCCGTCTGTCTACTTTTGTTATTCATTAACGAGTAACCAACAAAATATTTTATATTGCCTTTCCATTCTTATTTGAAAATCTTCCAAGGAAATCATTTCTTTTGAATGAAAGCTTAAGCAGAAGTATTCTCAGTTCTAGTGCTTACATACAGTATGCAAAATCCATATTCTTAAACTTTTTTAAAAAATTCTTTTTTAAAATCATAATTTCTTCAATAAAGTGTAAATAATTATAAATTAGCTTTTTATACAATTTTAAATAGGGGCTTAATTCTTAAAATATATAAAAAAGGCATTTTAATTCAAATTTTTATATAAAACTAACAAAATTCAAGTAAATTAATTTTTAGTATTATACTAAATCGGGTCTTGCATACTTTATAAAAAATAAACTCAAATTATTTTTATTTTCTTGGATTGTCTAATACAGGGGTGAGCAACCATTTTAATCAACGGGCTAATTTAATTTATTAAATTTTTTGGAGGGCCTTGCATAAAGTAACTCTTTTTAATAATTTACAAAATTTTATTTATAATAAACATTAATATAAAAAATAAAAAATTTAAAAGAAATAAAGATTTCACACACAGATTTTAATGCAAAAAAGGCAAGTATTTTTAGTGAGAAATTTGGCACTGCTTTTGCGATACAAACTGATCGATATCAGCTGGAATTGATGAGATGGCTACACGTACGCAGCTTTCTAATTGTGCGTCACTTAGTCTTGATCGGTGGTCGTTTTTGATGAATTTCATGGTTGAAAATAATTGTTCGCAAACATACGTACTTCCCAACAGACATCATTTGCTTTGCATTTTTCGTCAAAAGCGGAAATTTCTCAGGGCTCACATATGATTTAAAAAAGTTTTCGCTGTTTACTGAAAGAAATACATTTTTTAAATCGGTATTATTATGCATGTCCTCATCGCCATATTCGGTTTCTGAGTCCTTTAGGAATTCTTTAAACTGGCAGTGATTTAACGCTCGCGACTTAATAAAATTAATTAATTTAATTATTGGTAATGTGACATTTGGCAATCAATCTTCTCGCACACATATTTTCCTGGTGAATTACGCAGTGGTTAATGAATATTTCCCTTCCTGTGGCCTTCTTAATGCCTTGAAACAGCCTGATACTCCAACCTCCATACTTGACATTGCTCGTGCTCCACTGTCGATACAGTCTTTCCTAATAAAATTGAAAAATTGTCCAACACAGACTTAAGTTTATCGTACAAGTCTTTGCCGGTTGTAGTTCCTTGCATAGGAATCAGTGAACACAACACAGACTTTAGTTCATCGTACAAGTCTTTGCCGGTTGTAGTTCCTTGCATAGGAATCAGTGAACACAATTCTTCGGTAATATTAAAATTGGAGTCAACACCACGTATAAATATAGCCAGCTGTGCTGTATCGCTAATATCGGAACTCTCTTCAAGCGCCAAAGAACAGTATTGGAATTTTGCAATGCAGTATAAACAAAATCCTGTTATTTTCCGAAGTTTTTCTCTATTTGATTAAACTTATCTATCCGGAGTTGTCCTGTTAGGTTTTTGTATTGCTGTTCATGTTTTGTATCGTAATGCCTTTTTACGTTATATTCTTTTAAAGGCGACACAGTTTCGGAGCATATTAAGCATACAGCTTTATTTTTGACGAAAGTGAAAATATAACCAAATTTCCACTTTTCTTGGAAATTCCTGTGCTCATCCGCAATCGTCCTTTTTTTTGTTTTCTTTTCAGACATTCTATTATGGAACAAAAATTTTAAAGTTAACAAAGTTTTGGGGAAAAACTTAATTTTGAGAAAGAAAACTCGAATATTACCTTTTCGACAATAACATTTCACTCATTTTTTCAAGAAATACAAAAATTGTTGGTTAACAGCTTACCAGTCTGACTAATTGTGTGACAGAAGCAAACACAAATAACCACAGAGGCGGTGCGATCGAATTTGATATTTGAACAAAGGGGAAATCCCCCACTTTACATTAAAAAGAAATATGTATGCACAAATTAGTGTCGCCAACACTTCTTTTCAATTTCGCGTTATACAACTCACAGTTTCACGATGAACTGTTACGGAATTCGATTTAAATCGTGTTGTAGAAATGCCGCGTTATGCCTGGTTTTCCGTAATTAATTTAATAATAATATAGTCGCAATTTAGACGATATGAGTTTTCTTGCATAAAATTTAACTTTATGTACATATGTATAATATAATAATACATAAAAATTAGAATTTCGGTAAGAAAAAAAAGGAAAATACAAAACTTTGTACTAATACTACCATGTGATTTGACAAAATTCAATTCATTACAAAACAAAACTTAAGTCAGACAATTGAGTTATAAAATCTCATTTTCTTACTCACTTGCTTGTGTAGCACTTGTTTGATTGTCGAACGACTTGTATTATAAAAACAGGCTATTAATTTGGGTTTTATAAAAATTTTCCTAAAATTTCTTTTTTTAATTTTAAGTCCATACATATATTACATATGGTTAAAGAATGTGGAACCAATCCCCTCCTTTTCCATTTACTTCATGTATTTTCTTACAGGGTTTTTCTGTAACGTATCTACCGTGTAAATCGTAATTGGTTGTACATATTTATATGGAAAATATTTCTATAGTGAAACTGTGCTAGTGGACATGTTTTCACAATAATAATTTTTGAAAAAAAAAACATTTTTATAGCAATAATTTTCTATTCATCTACACAATTTCTGCACAAAATGATTTGATATCAACAAATTAATATAAAAAATGTTTCAATAACAAAAAAATTTCTATAGAAAATCTTTCGATTACAACAATTTTCTATAGAAAATATTTCGATATCAACAATTTTCTACAGACGACGTTCCGATGCCAACAATTTTTCTGTAATATATGTATCGATAGCAAAAATGTTCTGTGGAAAATGTTTTAATAACAATAATTTTCTATAGCAAATGTTTTGATAACAACAATTCGTTATAGAAAATGTTTTGATAACAACAATTCGCTATAGAAAATGTTTTAGCCACAGCAGTTTTCTACAAAAATTATTTCGATAATAACTATTTTCTGCCGAAAGAAAATTACTAAAATTAATTTTCTATTCAAAAATCGTTCGATAAAAATAACTTTCTATAGAAAATCTTTCGACAGAAATAATTGTATATAGAACATTTTTCGATAACAACAGTATTTTATAGAAAACGTTTAGCTAACAACAATTTTCTATCTAAAATGTTTTGATAATATAAACTTTGTATATAAAATGTTTCGATATAAATTTACTTCAGAAAATTTTCCAGCGGAAAAATTATGAAACTCAGCCAACGAGAGAGTCTGCTCGGATACTAAAAACATGAACGTGAATCATCTAATAAATGGTGATAATGGTCGACTCCTAAACACCAGCTTCTAACTGCACACAAAACTGAAACATCGAAGACCACCATCAATGCGAGAATACTAAATATTACGGAAATGGGAAACTCCATACAGAAATTAAAGGTTAGTAAAGCTTCCAAAGAGGAAGACATTCCACTAGAACTGTTACAAGCATTTTCATGGGCATCGACTGCAAAACTTACAGAGAAAAGAGAATGACGTGGATATTCGAACACCCCTCATGAGCATATAAAATTAGGCCCATAACTAAACTCCAAAAGAAACATGATTTGATGTACTGTAAGAACTGAAGCGGTATAACACTTTCTACAAATTATTGGCAATAAAAAAATTTAAAAGTCTATAGTTTATAGAACAATCTATGACGGACGAAGAGGCTATGGCTTTAAGACATACAGTATTTACTCGGACCAAGCATATATTTTATTTTATAATTGAGCTTGTTGAATACCGAACACCAGTATAAATATATTGTTTTTATTGATTACGAGGAAACTTTTGACTTCATAAAACGTATTTGGGAAGCCCTGAAAGCCAAAATCGTAGCGAAGAAATTATAAATAAAAAATTTCTATTGGCTTAATACTAAAACTGAAGTAAACAAGGAAGCCCCTCTCTCCAAAATACTTTTCTCAGTACTGGACGTAATTATGTTTGAGCTCTGCAAAGGGAAAGAAGGGATCGTACGGAACATGCATAAGCATATAGAAAGTCTGGAATATATGGAAATATGCATACTGTCCCACAAATTTTCCAACAAGCAGGACAAACTTAACGAACTGGTTACCTTAGTGAAAAAACTGACCTGTAGTGTGGTTCAGTAATTTTTTACGATACGACAGTAACAAAAGGAGCTGATATTTTTCGTCGTTTGCAGTAACGATTATGTGATTCACTACGTACACTTTTTCGACTGCAAAACACAAAGAATAATTGAAAAAAATAAATTAATTGTATAGAAGCATGTTTTAGCAATTGTACACAAAATGTATTGAATAAAATGAGAGTCTAGCTTTCCTTGCATGTCTCAATGTCTGTGAACCAGGAGATGTCGTTTGCGTAATCCAGGCCTTAGACAAAGTCTAAGTTTTAAAAGTCCAGGTCTTAACACAAAGCTTTAAGTTCCCAGGTTATATTAACACCCAATTTGGGACAACGTTAAATAGCATTGGAGCTTGTTGCTGTTTCTACATGGTTTCCATTTTGTTTTTTAAGCAATCGTTCAAATTATTAAAAAATATTTGTAAAAAAAATAAATTGCAAAAATAAATTTTTTTACAGTTTTAGTATATTTTTCTGTTTTTAAATATTATTAACGCTTTCTTACAACGCGTTTTAATTACAATTAGTTTCATAAAATATAATTAAGCGTTTATTAGCGCCTTTTGACTATAAGGTCTATGCGTTTTGATCAACACTGATCACGTGCTCCCTCAAAAAAAAAGTGATCAACCTCTGGGTTAAGAATTTGATCAGCTATGAGAAAATGCTTGCAAACTGAGTCAAGCGAAAATGTTTATTTCACTATTTTCTTAGTACATAGATCCCGGAAGTTACTATTGCTCAATAAAACTAACTTTAGAGATCTAAAGGGTATATTAATCAAGTATTCTAGTCTTAGATGCCACCAACATATTTTAAGAAATTTTACAACTAATTAGTGTAGATTATGTTGACAACTATTATACAATCATTTATTATATAACCAAGTTAAAATCATAATACAAGAATTAAATATATTTTTAATATCAATGAATTTTGGTTAGAAAATGCTATGACATTAATGTTTAAAATATGATCTGCCATGTGGCCGACACGAATAAGTACAAGGCGTAATATGGAACACCAATTTTCGCAAATATTATTTGTGGAATACGACCAATTTTCGCAAACATTATTTGTGGAATACGGCCACATAGGCTGCAATATGTGACCGTATTCCACAAATAATGTCTGTGGTTTATCGACGTAGACAAGTAACTTTACGTAACCCCAAATAAAATAATCCAAAGGTGTTAAATCATACGATCTTTGTGACCTGAAGGAAACACGATTATGTACGCCATAAAATGAACGAAGTAAACGACCAGAACCAAAAATTTCAACAATTTTAAAGCTTTGGTCTGGTGTAAGTCTAAACATAATGAAAAGTCAAACCAAACTAAACAAAAATCAACTATCAGCTGTTAAATTGATTCTCAAATAAGGCAATGTTGTCAACTCAAAGTTATGAACCTTCAAGAAAAACATCCTGTATCTGAAAAACCAAATATTGATGAATATTAAGAGGTCTAAACCAAAATATTATAAAAATTAAAGAAAAGAAATAATGTTTTTATGTGGTCCCTGTGGGAAACTTAAAAAAAAAGAAGATTAACCGCTAGGTTGAAAATTTGCTAAGCTGTGGAAGAAGGGACTGGACTTGAACTGGGACGGGCTAAAATTATTATTTTACTACCTCCTAGTGGATCCGGGAAGTTACTATTGCTCAAATAAATTACACTTAGAGAACCAAAAGGCATTGTTACGAAAATGAAAATACCTAAAGAAATACACCAACATTTAAAGTTAACTCCATTATTATGGAAGTTATTCTATTGGTTGGTATCAAGACTACCATCATCTCCTCTTACGACAAAAAAAGTTGACCTTATGAAATAATAAATTGGCAGAAAATTTTCTAATTTTTTTGATAAAAACCAATAAATTGTACTCACTTTTGTGATGTTTATTTAGGGAATATTTTTGTTTTCCTTGCACAAATTAAACAAATGCTACAATATTGTTAATTCTTTTTATTAGTATTGTTAACTGCCTTAAACTCTACAAAACTAAAATAAAAGTTGTTTGAATTAATAATTCATAGGCTTTTATTTAAATGAATTATACAGATTGAATAGCTGCACCTCATTTTAGTGACATACTGTACATGTATTCCTTGCACTCACCGTAAATTATAATGAAAACATCTTTCAAAACAATCAATTTTATTATGTGCTTTTAAGTGTTTCATATCAAATTGAGGTTTTATTGTGATACAATAAATTCTGTTGTCAGCCATATTAGAGAAGATATTTTGTAATTTATATTTTTATAAAAATAATTAAATTTCTGGTAAAAGCAATTAAATTTTTAATTTAGGATTAACTTTAAATTTATAAATGATAAAACAAATATATAAATGCCACTATCATGATCATGTAGCCTTAGTTTAACCGAAATTTTAAATTTCCTTTGTTTTTTATTTATATTTACTGTTAATGGTGAATTTTATTGTTTTTTGAATTCTTAGTTTAGACAACACTGATTTTTGTACTCATTACTTTGCTCGCTATTCTGTAAACAGCAACAATGTTGAAGAGAAAGCAGCATCAGAAATGTCAATTAAGCCAGCAAAAAAAAAACAAACGCTAGCAACGCAAATCAGAAAACATAAAACGAAATGTAAACGATGGTTAACGTTAGCAGCGCTGCTTAATTGACAGTAACAACACATAAGAAAGATTAACATTATCGCCACTACATAATAAGAGGAACAATACATAACTTAAAGCAGAACCAGAAATGTTCACAAATGTTAATTTTAGTAGCTCTGCTTAAATGTCAGTAACAGAAATGTAAACAAATGTTCACACCGTCAGGTACAAAGCAGCGAAATAATGTAAACAAACGCGAATGCTAGCAGCGCTGCTCAATTGACCGTCATATTTTTAACGAACATGAGTTTATATTAAGCTCTTACCTTCTAGAAACATGTTGTTTTTTAATATCAATTAATTTTAGAACAATGTGTTTCTTAAAATACACTTTTCACATTTGTTTTAATTTGATGGATTTACTTTGATGGATTTAATATTAAAATTTAGGATTTCACTTAAATTTCTAACAGACGGCACGCACTCGCACTAAACTTCGATCACAAACTGAACAATAACAGTACAGTGTTATCAACATAGTACATTTAGTACGGTTTTTAGTGCTTTCTTTTGGCGTTAATTTTATTAAACGTTATAATAAAGAAAACATAAAATACTTTTTAAAAAAGCTAAGATACTAGGACAGCTTGAAAATTCGCAAAAAGCTCATCAAATCTTATATTGCTAATTTACTTAAATAGTGTTGCAGCTCAAAAAAACATGATTTTTTTAGTTAAACATTCAAGAATATGCGCAGTATTATTATATATATTGTCTACAGAATCCTGTCTGATTCGTACAAAATTAAGAGCACAGGAACAAAATGCTAATTCCTTTATCAATGCTAAATAATTGGAAATTTAAAATTTCTAACAACTGTCCTGAATAATTTAGTTTTTCGTGTTATGACACTGTTGAAGTAAATGAGCGATATATAAAATACTTATGTTACAGTTTTTGTAACAAGACACCTTCAAAGCAGCTTGACCGATTATTATATTGTATTTAGAAGGTCTGACAGTAGAACGTAAAGTAATTTTAATACCAAACTTCCGACTTGGCGGTGCCATGCTCTTAAGAAGTCAATATATATTTGACTATATCTTCAAAATAGTAATAGTAGGATTCTCAAAATTTGGTCCAAACAGCTTAATAGTCAACACAAATTATAAGTTAAAAAGTGGGTGTAATTGGAAAAGTAGGCATAGTACCTCGCATACAAACTAAATATTGATTTTTGTATAGTTAAAACGGGTTAAAGTGGAAGTTTCTGAGTTTGGTCTAGATGACCTCGTAGTTAATGCAAGTCAACAGTTTATTAGCGGGCGGAATTAGATAAGAGGGTTACTGCACCTGAGATGTACCATATACCAGTAGTCGGCAATTTTTATATTTATACTTATAAATAACTACGAATAAAAGTAATAAATTTATAAATATAACAATTTCGGCTTAGATAAGTATTTTTGACAGTATTTTCCTCTAATTGTCTGACTGTTTTTCGATTTTTATGAAAATGCTCGTTTTCTTAACAAAAACTTAGTGGGAAGCCGGATTTATATTGCCAATAATTACTCTAAAATAATCAATTTTCAATCAGTAATGTTTTCCAAGGGTATAAATCTGTCGAAAAATGACTATAAAAGTGAAAGAGTTAAAAAGAAGTTATTGTTCTCCAATTTTAAGCGTACCAGCAATAAGAACGAAAAATTTGTAAATGTTTCAGTAATTGGCATTGGAGTGCAGGTTTTGTTAAGGTTGAGATCTCATAATACGTTAAGACTTCTAGAAATAATAATTTATTAATCTTCATATCTTTTTCAAGTAGCACTGGCCACTCAGTCCTAATTGTACGTACGTTAGCCATATTAAAATCTAGCCCCATCACGCGCCAAGGCAGTATTAAGAAAATTAATGTTGGGCTCTATTTTGTAGCTAAACATGACCACTAAAAGGGTGAAGATCAGGACTACCACAGTTGGGAAATTTTTGGAAGCCACGTCAGTCTCAATATCATGTTGCAAAACCTACTGCTGGTTTTGGAATGTGAAAAACATTGGTTTTTAATAAGTAACAGTTTGAAATCAATCTCGATTTATTATTTTCTGCACTAATATATGATATGCTGAAAACTGAAAAATTAGTGGCGACTACTGGCATATTTGTTATTTTTCACAAAAACAATAAATTTCTCAATTTCAATAAAAAAATATTTAAATTTAACTTAATAACCTGAAGCAAAGCAAACTATTAAATTAAAATTACTAGTCATCAATTCTATGCCTTATTCACATTCTTAAGGGCAGTAGCTTGAAATAAACAAACGTCTTAAACTGCCGACTATTGCTACACTCACCCTATTATGGATTTTTATAGATCTTGAGAACGTTTTAAGTTAAAGGGATCTATTAATATTACAGTGAATTTCATTTAACTAAACTAAGTTGGTGTAATTGAGTAGGTAGCAAGGACTAACTTAGCAAAGCCACACACCTTTAAATTGCTCATCTTCCTAACATACTCTATCACCACCACACATACTACTTAAGTTACCATAAATAACATTTTAGTTATTTTTGTCGATGGCTGTCATAAAGCTATTGCTTCTGCTCCTCAGTATACTAGTGAAAGTGATTGTTTGACACAAGGGTAGTCTTAGCGTTAAAAGTTTAGATTTTTTTTCTGCTAAAATTAGTTATAAAGTAAATAAAGTAAAGTAAAATAAAACAAGAGAAAAGTGTGTTTTTCAATAATATTACAAGCGCTTTCACATTAAATTAAGCTGCGGCTTAATTGCAAGATGATTTCTTTTCTGTGTATTTTTTTTTTTGCCTTAAGTAATTTGTTGTTGCAAAATGTACACATATGTTGTGTAAATAAAAAAAAGAGAAAGTTATAAAGAGATACTGAAAAGTGTTAATATTTCTCAAGAGATTCAAAAAAGAATATAAAAGAACATAAAGTGAGAATAGTTAACAGTGATCAATTCGCAAAAAAAAAAAAAAATTAAAAAAATAAAACATATTAAGAAAAATGTAAATAAATTTGTTTTACAAAGCTCTCTTTCTTTCTATCTCTAAAGAAGTCACAAGAAAAGGTAAGCTTTCTTTATTAAATATTTTGTATAGGATAACACCAAAAATATTTGTGTAGAACAATCGATAATTTTTTGTTCAAAGCCTATAACTCAATAAGTAAAACATATTAGCAGTGGTTAGTTGATAATGTATTTCTATTACTCTTGACACAATTTACTTACAAAGGTTAAACAAAGGTTATACAGTTGCAAGCAATAACAGCGTCAAAAGCTTACGAATGTAGTATAAAAGTAAACAATAAACAAAAAAGAGTAAACAACAACAAATACTACTTGTAACTACTAGCGTTAATCAACAACAAACACAGAAATGTCAGCACTTGTAAGCATACTTCTATATACTCTGTCTCCACCCCACAGCAAACTCCTTTGTTGCTGGGGGAACGAATCAATTTTTCTTTTTTCAACTCTCATATAAAACACAAATACACATTACATACTTGTTATAACAGCGTATAACAATATTTCGGAATCATAAAACAGTGTGTGCAAGTGTGTTATGTTAAGCCATGTATGCATGGATGTATGTGAACGCCTATTGGTGTCTTTATGCTTTTATATTGTGATGTTTTGGTTTGGTTACATTGAATGGCTGCACTGTATCTTTTTCTAAGTGTTGACACTGTTATAGTAGTTGAAAAATAGCTTAATTAAGGAGTTATAAAGGTTAAATAAAGTTTTGTAAGAACATAAATAATTTTCTTTAAACAAAAAGGCTCAAATTTATAATCTTTATAAAAAATATTTTTAAAGTGTGAAGGCATTATTGCTAAAAGTTTTTTCTATTACCAATTATAAAAAATACTTCTTCTTTGGTGGCAACATAACAAACTTCTGGTCTTTAGCCTGAACTAGAATAGAATTCCCAGCGCTTCGGTAATGTGTATGGTTCCTCCAATTTTGCACACCAAGTTTTAAAAGGTCGTCTTCTCCAATGGAGTTTTGATCGTCCTTTTCTGCGCCTTCCCTTATGAAGAAACTAAAAAGATCTTTTGGATGGAGCATCTTTATTCATGTCACGTTTGACATGTCTAAACCAACCCAAACATCTGCATAAAGTTCATAAAATTCGTAAACCAATCTATGTCTATACTCGCAGCAAACGGAGATGGGGCCATAGATTTTACTAAAAATTTTCCTCTAAACGACTCCAAGAACATATTTATCTGCTTGAGCAAGTATACATGCTTCTGCGCGGGTAGTATAAGCGTGTTGTAAAGTAAGTCTTATTCTTCCTCTTATTTTTAAACTGATATTCGTTTTATTTATGGCTCTACCAAGATAGTTAGATTCGTGCACATTTCCAAAGTTGTAGTTTCAAACCTTCACACTTTGTCCCAGTCTTAAGGAATCGCTGCGCGTTGAAACCAGCAACTTGGTTTTATTTTTGTTTACTACCATTCTTTCTCAATGTTTGCATAAGCGACAGCTACATTTCCGACCAAGGATATTAATATCACCAGCATATGAGAATAGATTGTGCCCGTTCTGTTAACAGCTGCTTCGAGCAAGTTCGATTCTTATAAAATATTGAAAAGATCGCACGCTAGTCTATCTGCCTTTGGTATTAAGTGATTCGGAGAGGTTACTTCCTATTTTAAATGATGATCTTCTGTCAGTTGACGTCATTCTGCAAAGTTTTATCAGCTTGCAGGATTACCACACCCAGACATTGTATTAAAAACCTTTGCACTAACGAGTTATGAAATCAGCCTTATAATCGCCGAACAGATTATATGCGTTAACTTGTTTTTCTTGAGTCTTTTCCAGATTTTGGCGTAGCGTGAAAATTTGGTCGGTGGTAGATTTACTAGGTCGAAAACCACACTGGTATGGATCAATTATATCATTTACCTCATGTTTTTACCTTTCACACAGAAAGTTCGACAGAATGTTATGCCCCTATAGTTGGCTTATATAGTTTTATCTTCCTTTTCATGTACAGGGCATAGCACACTGAGGTTCCAATCATCGGGCTTGCGTTGCTCCAATCATTACTCCACTCATTCCTTGCTACACTCTTCCGTGTGCAAATCTTGCAGAAAATACATACCTTAAAAATTGCAAAAAAAACCTCTAAATGGGCTTTACTGTTATGTTTGCCAGGTTGACGTCAATATGAATTTTCTTTTTGGACTTTTTGCTTTGTCTAGCCTTCATTTTATATTGCATATCAAAGTGCAATACCATGGATTTCTGTGCCATGTTTAAACAATGTCCAGTACGATTTTGTGGGCTAATTAAGTGCTACTTTAACAAGCTAAAAACAAATGGGCAAACAAATTTACTAACATTTCGGTAAATACTATGTATGTATGTATGTATGTACTATGTATTACAAACTTTAATTACGTGTTTTGTTAGTTATAGAAAATAACGCCTAATATATACATAGGTAACATAGGTCACTCCACATATGACAGCTGTAAAGGCTACCCCTGAACCCAGTAACCTTGTTTATTTTTCAAAGTAATGATTTGTTTTGTTCAGACGCGACGTTTAGGAGCTGATTAATTATGGATGTATTACAACACATCAGATAACAGGGAACTAACAAAACAGTGGGTTTCTTTCGGTATACGTGCATCGTTAAAGTTAAGCTGGCTGTAGTGAACAACAGGCTCGTGTCTATATTTTATAAGTATGTACTTAATGACATTCGCAACGATTATCCTAATAGGGGTTAAACAGCTTTTCCTTTGTTTATTTTACCAGGGAACATAAGTCTTCTACAGAATTATTTTACACATTTGTTCACGAATACTTCCAGTTTGTGAGCAACATTATTATCGGTCATCTTTCGCTACCATACAATAGTGTCGATTTGACATACGAGCTACATATGGTATATGCATATATGTGCTTCAGGACATTTGTTTTGTGTTAAATTGTTAATAATAATTGAACTAATTATTGATAATAATTTGATATGATATGATTTGATTTGATATGATGATATTTTTTTAAGCTTGCTCTCAGGAAGAGCTTACTCTTAAAAAAGTGCTTAAAGTTTAAATTCTCTTTGGGTTTAATTTTACACAAACAGAATGCATGATACTGTTAAACAACAACACATGCACAATAGAAAAAAATACTAAAAATATACGCAAAACGCAGCAGCATTATTTTTTTTAAGAAAGTAAACGTTAAAGGGATCTGTTAATAATACAGCGAGTTTAACTCACAACAAAAATAATAACAGAATAGTGGGATCATGTACAAAACAGAAAAGAGTTTGAAAAGAGAAGAGTTTGCTTTTATTTTTTCACCAGTTGTGTGGTGAAATGTGAATGTTTCTAAAACATAAAAAGAACACACTTAGCAAAGTCACACACCCTTAATTCAATAGTGATCCTATTATTAAACAACTACACACGTTTAATTTGTTATGGATATCAACCATATGTAAACAACAATGGTCCCTATTTTTGGAGACTTCCTCAACTAAGTTACAGTTTTATGCATCTCAGTACATTTTAGGAAATTAAAGTGAATGGTTAATATATGGGTGGTCTTGTGCTATAAATTGACTGAATTGATTCAAAATTAAACAAATATTTTTAAAATTGTTTAAATAAAATATAAAAATAAGTAAAATAATAACAGAGAAAAATGTGATTTTCAATAATTTACAAGGGAATTCACAATAAATTGCTATGCTGACTTCTTGCAGGAACTAAACAATATGGTTCATTTGACATGTATTTTTGTTTGTATAACACTGGTCTACAAAAAACAAAAAATGTTTGAGCCTTTAAATAGAACCATATGGAATATAATGATTGATGCGTTAAATTCAAATCCGTTTTCAGTTTTCTTCCATCGGGCACAATTTTTTTTATTTAAAATTAAATACAGTTACTTAACTTTGACCAAAAATAGCGAAGCGATTTTTTTCTTTTATTTTCAAAAAAATGTAATAATATTTATAAAGCGTGTTTTTCATAGAGGTATAGAACTTTAAGTTGGCAATAGACTCACGCCTGTACAACGCTTGCAAATAATGCAATTTTCATTTTTCATAAGTGAATTTTTTTTCAATTTTCATAAGCGAATTTTGTTTAGCGATGAAGCTACGTCAGCAAACAAAACTGCCGCATTCGAAGTGAATGTAATCCTCAAGTGTATGTGGAAACACCGCTACATCGAGAAAAACTGACTGTTTGGTGCGCTTTATGGGCTGGTGGAATCATTGGTCCGTACTTTTTCAAAAACGATGGTGGCCAGAACGTTACAGTCAATGGTGATCGGTATAGAGCCATGATTACTAACTTTTTCATACCTGAATTCAATAACCATGATGTCCAGGAGATGTGGCTTCAACAAGACGGCGAGACATGTCACACAGCCCGTGCCACAATAGATTTATTGAAAGACACGCCTAATTTCACGTTTTGGACATGTGAATTGGCCTCCAAGATCTTGTGATTTAACACCGCTAGACTACTTTCTGTGGGGCTATGTAAAGTCATTGGTCTATGCATTAAAGCCACAAACGCTTGACCATTTGGAAGACAACATTCGAATTGTTATTGCCGATATACGGCCACAAATGTTGGAAAATGTCATCGAAAATTGGACGTCCAGATTGCCAGAAATCATATTTAAAATGTAATGCCATAAGATTATATTTCAGAGAAATAAAATACATGTCAATCGAATAATCCATCGTTGTTTTATTGCAACTTAAAAAAACACTCTTTAGAAACAAAAATTTTAAATTTTAAGCATTTAAATGAAAGCCAGATGTATTGAAAGAAGAAAAAAAACCATAAAGGCAGGTACCATTGACAAAAAAGTGTAATAGATTGCTAGGCAACACACAAATATAATGAAAGCAAATATCTGGTAGGAAAAATATATATGTATATGCAAAGATACATTATTGTTTCGTAGAACTGGTCGCCTCGTATCATGCAGAAACAACAATCATGTTCGTGATTATGTGGTTCACTCCATATTATTGGTTTTATAGATGGCAATAAGATCTATTACCGTCAAGTCAACCTCTCAAAGCTGCTTAACAAGTATTACAACATATTTTTGGCAGCCAATATTTGTTTCATACTTCGATAGGAAATCCAAAGTAATGTTTATAAGCATTCTTAATTTGGGAAGTTATTGTATGGCGTTGTGATTTAAAATAAATTCCCCACAGATGTAGCAAAACAGATCTGGAAAATTTTTGCAAATCCAAGCCCTTGACATACAAGTGCGGATTGATATTGAAGCTACCTAAGTAGGAGAAAAACATTTTTTTTTTTCAAAAAATACAGTGGCCATAACCTTGCCAGCCGATTTCGCTAACTTAGCCTTCTTCGGAGCACTTCCACCAGCTTCCACCCATTGCTTCGATTGATTTTTGGTTTTAGGTGTGTAGTGGTAGACCAACGTTTCATCAACAGGGTTATGCTTTATCATGTCTAAACACCGCTGTGAAGTGATCTGTCGAACTCGTTTTTGTTCAACACTGAGCAAACGCGGCACCCATCTTGCCGATAGCTTTTTTATATGCAAATGTTTATGCAAAATGTTGAACACACGTTCATATGATATGTTTGCCATTTCAGCAATCTCACGTATTTTGACCCGGCGATCATTCATAACGATATCGAGATTTTCTAGATCTTTCTTCAGTAACCACCTCTTTTTCCTTCCTGTTGATGGTATTGTTGCAGTGCTTGTTCGGCCCCGTTTAAATTCAGCAGTCCAATATTTTACCATATAATATGACCGAGCAGATTCGCCGTAATGTTTATCAAGCTTTTTTTGGCTAAAATTTTAACAGTTGACGTTTGACAGATCGTAATTTCTAAGAAAGAAAAAGTTTTTGTGTTTGTACTGCCATCTAACGCTAGGTAGCTTCAATGTCAATCCGCCCTCGTACTGTAATCCAAAACAATAATCAATTATAAATAAGCAAAGTCTGTATCAAAATTTTGTAAAACACTTACTTATAAAACGGAAATAGTCCTTAGAGTACTTTACCATATTAACTTTTGGTTTTGATAAAATTAAATATCGGTTTCGCAAACAAGTGTTGAATGATGAAGGAAAAAATTGAGTTATCTTTCTCAAAAGTGCATTTTGTACTGGATTTTTTACCACAATAATAAAAAAATTTTATTTTTTTTTTAAATAATTTTTACCTACCATAGCCATTAAAAATGAGCCCTTTACTTTTGCCAAAGTTAGGCACCTGCATTAATAGGTTATTTTACTTTCAACATATCTGGCTTTCATTTAAGTGTCTAAAATGCAAAATTTATATTCTAAGCATTTTTTAACTTTTTGGAAATAAAAGAAAAAACTTTTCACTAATTTTGCAAGGAAAAATTTGTTCGTCAATTTTAGTCAAAGTGAGGTACCAGCATTTAATTTTGAATAAAATCAGCAGTAGCCAACCGATTTTCATGATTTATAGCTTTTTTTATTCTCAAAATTTTATTCTTTAATTTAAGTGCTTAACATTGGATTAAAATGGTTTAAGTCGTTTTCAAGTTATGATGAAATATATTGACATATCTATCATATATTGGGGAAAACATTTGCCACGCCCATACAAAAAATTTGAGCCCGATGAATAAACACTGAAAACGGACTTAAGTTCAGCGCATCAAAATCATTATATTTCATAATGTTTTACTTAAAAGCTTTTTATGCCGTAGAACAATGTAATTTGTTGTTGCCAAAGGGAGTTTGTTGTGTAAAATATGAAAAAGAAAAAAGAAAGTGATGAAGGTATTAAAAAGTTAAATCAAAAAAATTTAATAAGATATTCTGAATATATTAAAAAATAAAATAAAATAATAAAAAATGTGAAAAGCGAAAGGTGTTGAATGAGTAAGCAATATACACAAAAAAGTTAAAAATTGAAAAAAGCGTTAAAAATAATATTTTAGAAATAAAAAAGGGCACTAGAGAAGCCCAATTTTATTATTTAATATTGTTACGTTTTAACCTTTTTAAAACGTTCGAAATTTAAATTGCATTAAAATAAAATGAACACCGCTTTATTTTGTTGTTGTTATTAATATTCATTTATACAACACTTTTATTTTCGCTTTAATACGTCTTTTACTTACAACCGCCAAACGATAACTAACTGATATGTAGGTAAAGGAGCCCTTTATATACCTAATTGCCTACAGTTTGGAAGGTTCAGGAAATATCGACCATCTAATATTTCCATATACGTTCACTCAAATGTAACGTAAAGATGGTCCATGTAGCAGTGCTGCCAAATTGACAGGTTAACTTAAAATATACAAAAATCCCACAATGCAGTGTTTTATTTTCGTAATAATAGGCTATAGAAATATTTGTGTGGATCAACTGATAAATGCTTTTGTTTAAGACCAACATACAGTGATGGACATTGAGTTAGCACATTTCATGTATATACTGTTACGTTTTTATCTTTTTAAAAACGTGTTTTTATGAGTTCGTAGATTGTAGTTTAAAAAAAAAAAAATAAATTTTGTGTTTGATTTTAATTAAAAATCCTTTATTCAACACATTTTGTGTAACCTTTTAAAAGCAATAACAATTTTCTATTCTTAATTACTCCGTCTGTTTTCAAGTTTGTAAATAACAACAATTACTCGACAGATCTTTCTACCTAAAGATCGTCTAACCCGAAAGTAGTTATAACTTAGGTTTGATCACAACCTTTTCAACCAGAGGTTATCCACACTTAACTCTCCTTACTGAGTTAACTCCAATTAAACTGGTTTTTACTTCACTACTAGCTTCACAAGTTTACCCCTTATAAACTCTCTTTACACCAATAACACATTCGCTGAGTTTACACGAAATAAACTGATTGCTGTTCGCATCGATGTGCTTTTGATATGGCTGAGTAAACAACACATCGAAAGCTCTCGAACCTCTCGATATTTCAGGTAGATTCCATTTCTTTCTTTTAATTTCTTTTTAGTTCTTTGTATTTTCTTTTGCAATTTTTATTTTTATATATAATCTATTAAAAAAAATATATAGATAATCTGCACTGGGCAGCTATTTAGCACATTTTACAAATTTGAATATTCTTCAAATGTACAAATGTTTTGTTAAAAATCATAAGTTATCAAATTTTGTGAATGTTTAATATCATGCAGCTATCAGCTGTTTAATAAAAACCATAAAAAAATGAATAGAAATTTAAGGTAAATGGTGCACAAAGGCATCTAATTAGCTCTAGAAAAATCATCGTTTGTAACATTGCTACCCTTTTAAGCAGCTACAAAAAGAGAGCTTACAATGCATTAGTTCATATCCAAGCCCGTGAGTGATAAAAATAGCTTACACGCTAGGTCTAGAATCGTAATCGTCAAGTCGTCTCTTTTATTTATAGAGCCTCAGTTGCAGACCTCTTTAAATCTTTAACTAAAATTCCAAAGGAGTTTTCAACAAAGTTTGGAAGTGACATTTCCTTGCGAACAAGTGAAAGAAGGGAAAATAAAAAAATATTGCTTGGAGACATTGCACAACATTATTGTATTAAAATTACTAGCTATTTAGCGTTTTTTTACTATAACAACATTGTTTTCATAATAGTATAGGAAAAGAAGCGTAATATTTTGACGTATGAAGCTTCTTTCAATTTAATCTTCAAAAAGAAAGATGAGTAGCGTTTAGCATGCCGCGGACCTACTCCACCTTTAAATATTAATATATATTTGAATTTTACTTATAATAGTTATAATTAATATTATACTTACCTTTGCAATTAAAATTATACTTACCCTTCTGAATTCTACTTATCTATGATTAATTATACTTACGCTTCATGAATTATACTTAACTTAACCTAAATTTATATGTATTGTCCCTAAACTAACTTGAATTAAAATCCACTCCACTAACTCTTAAGCAAAAATAAATTTTATCACGTTGTTTATAAATTACTCACCTTCTCATTTAAACATTAGCTACAATCCACAAGCGACACCTTACGTTATGTTTGCTCCTCTGCAAATATAACGACAATTTTCTTCCTACAAGGTTGGACTTCTAGAAGGAAATTGATATATACTGCAAGTTATTACATGTACTTTTCCTAGCTTAGGGGAGTATTTGCGGTCGCTATCTTACCAGAAACACTAACGTATCACTTCTCACCGGTATAAACGATTTATAAAATAATTTTGTGGATTGTATTGGTCACCACATATTTTGATATAAAGCCATTAAAAGTACTCTGTTTAAAAAAAATATTCCCAACTTTTCTTAGCCAAATTCACACTCATTTATTATTCGGTTTGGTACCAGTACCATAGTTTTGTATTTCGCCCGTTTTTTCGATTAATTTTTTTAAGGTAAGCCATACTGAATATTAAGACTTACCATTGTTGTGTCTCTAATTAAGAATAAATAATTAACATTTAACGTTTTAAACATATACAAACATTTTATTTAGAGGTTTTTATCTTAAGAAATCAACTTAAAAAAATATTACATATTTTCACAAAAAAAAAAAATTAAATATTTATCTTTAAGACTTAAATTATCAGGCAGGTTAATTTAAACTATAAATTCTTTGATTCTGAAATTAAAAAGAGAAAGATTTTTTGGATTATTGGTTTCTGTTTATATAGTCAGGGTATTAGATAATGGGTATTACCACTATTTTCATTCGTTTTATTCAAAGCTGATGTCTTCTTGAATTTCATTAAAATTTTTATGTGTAAATTATCTATCTGCATATATGTACATCAGAATTTTAATGTCTTCTTTCTGCATAGTCTGGTCCTCTTGTTGTCTGTTATGTTTCACGCGTCTCCCCATTTTAGTTATGCTCTTCTAATCGTAAAGGCAATCTCAATAATTGAAACCTAGGCTGCAATATTAAGCCTTGAACTCTAACTAGCCACTACTGCTATAACATCGCAAGTGCAAGAACTAGGTAATAAAAACGTCTTTATGTAGTATGTAATGCATTGTTGTCAGAATCTGAAAATAATAAAAAAAAATCTTTATTAAAGTGATATCATTTCGCAATAATTTATAGGTTCTTAAAGAATTCCCTGTTTAGATGTTCGAACTAAAAATCATTAAAAACTTAGTAAAATCTCAAAAACATGTTGAGTTCTCTTAAGCCCTGTGTACACTAGCAAGTAACTTGCGGAAGAACTTCTGAAAGTTTTTGCTGAAGTGCTTACACTCAAACTGAAACTTGCGTATGTTAACTTCCAGAAGTAGCTTGTGCAAGTTCTTATGACAAACTTGCTGCAAGAAATTGCAGATATGCTTGCACACAATCTAAGTACAGCTTAAAGAAGAGTTTGCTTTTATTACGAATTGAATGAATATTTTATTTCACCAGAAGTAGAAGTGGAGTGGCAATATAGGCATATACATATAATAAATATATACAAGTGAGTATATAATATAATGTGTAACTTTAAACACATTTTTATTGTTGTAAAGTTGTTTTTCTTTGTTTTTGTCTTTTCCTAATAAAAGTAGGATATTATCCTTATAAAATAATAAATAAAATTTAAATGCGAATAAGCTTTTCCTTGTTATGAAGATATATGATAGTAAGTGCAGGCTCGTGCATAGTTTTGTCTAATACTGTATATAACTTGTAAATCTTGACAAACGTCACTCTTCGAGCGCTACCTCAAAATAAGTTGTATAAAGCTTTGATATGTTGCATTGATTACGCATTTTTTGCGTATTCTCTTAACAAGATAGAAGGTTTAAGAAAATTAAAAATTATTTTTGCCATTTTTACTCCACGTTAGGGTCATTATTGAAACATACTTTCATTTAGTGCGGCATTAAGATATTTCAGTTTTTAGTTTTTGCAGGCTACATTGCCGAAAAAATATATCCTATGGATTCGAATTTCCAAAATCATAAAATTATTTTTTAATCATTCGTCATTTATCATCACATCCACCTTTATTCTCTCACAACAATGGTTGTAGCTCAGTTTTTGATAGAGTGCGACCTCTTAATGCTTAAAAATTTTTTTTCTTTTAATGTTTGCTTAAGAATTTTAGTTTAAGAAATGTATGAGACTAATATTTATTTCTTATAAATAATTAATACCAATCATACGCCTTAAGAAATAAATCAATATTCGAGTGATTTTCTTCTTTAATATTTAATGTCTCCTAACTATTTCAGGAATTACAATTAAATTTTATAAATTTCACTCCAGCAAAATTCCATTCCAAATTTTTATTTCTAAAAGAATTACATTTTCTTAGCTTTTAGAAACCTATTAACTTTTCTTGCAATCAAATCAAGCAATTTAGTGAATTATATTAAGAAAGCAATTGGATTTGATGGTAATTTGCCCACTGCTGTTTTTATACTCGCAATATATGTTTGTGTTATAAGTTACTCACCAATTGTAGTCAATACAGTTAGAGAGTAAATGTAAGCTGTGGCTAAATACCATTTATAATGATGTTATGATGGTTACAATGTGTTGTTAGGCCATTTGTATCGTGTGGTAATAATTTCTCATAAAAAAGAGACACAGCAAGAACTTTACTTCTTTCGTTCAACTTTCTCCATAAAAGGACTTAAGGATACCATGGTAGCGGATGTATTTTCTATAGTTCTCTGACGTACATTGTATATATCCGGTGATAAGCCATATTGTGGTTTAAAATCTTTAAGATAATCAAAATCATTATTTCAAAATTTTAACATACCCTCTTATATGTGTGGTAACGAGGAGGAGGAGAACGCCGATAACAGTCACTAGTAGCTTATGATGAAGAGTTTTGGGATAATGATGGTGCTGCCAATGATGAAGAAGACGGTGCGTTTATGCTGATGGCATTATTCAAATATTGTTGTAGTTGCTATTGTTTTTGTTTATGTAAAATATCTTTTGGTCTGCATATAGCCCACACTTCCCGTGCTGCTTTCTTTATTTGTTGCATTCTTTTGTGATTATATTTTGTAGAAATTAACGTTCATTGTTGTTTTAAATAGGCAAAGTCTGCTACCTGGATTGTTAGAAGTATAAAAGAACCTACAGAGAAGAGGAAACAAAAGAAAATTATTTAATAAATTAAATAGAAAATATTTAGGAAACTATGCCTGGAGATAGGACTGTATACACTCTGTGGTATGGTTAATATTTATTATTTGTCAGAAGTATTAATCTTAATCATACATCAAGTGGTGTCACAATAAAGAGTAAATTATTAAGCATACACTGTGGAGAAATAAAATGAAGTTTATATATGACTTGCTCTAGTAAAAACTAAGAACAAAGCTCATCGTTAAGATTGCTTTAATTATAAAATAATAGAAAAATTCAATTTTATCTTCAAAGATCAGCCAAAAGCTTTAAAAAATTTTAAACATTTTCAAATGGTTGACAATGTGGAAATATTATAAACATTTTGGGGTTTTTAAAAGTACACAATTAAAGGCTAATATTTCATACTTAAAAAAATATAAAATATATCTATGGCTTGGTGCTAAAAGAGTCATGTTAATAGTTTTCTATTTTGAGTTTGTTGTTGCATTAGTTGTTACTTTTGTTACTTTTTTATTTTTGTTAAAACAGTCAATATCTAATTCGACCCAGAACTATGAACTCATAAATAAAATACATAAAATAGAAACTTTAATTACAATTTTCTCAAAAGTAAATATTTTAACATTTGCAATTTTAGCACCAAGCAACATATCTGTGACTTTTTATTTGAATTGAAAAAGGCACCAGCTAACAGGCAGTTCAATCTGTAGGAGGAGTATTCAAACTTTTTCAAACGTTTACGAGATGAAATTAAGAAAAAAGACGAAAAGGAACGCATTGTTTAAACACCTGATCTCACGTCTGTCATTGCGATGTCCAAAATTACGAAATTAAAGGTTTGAATTGTTGGCCTCTACTGTCAACGCCCTCAGTGATAGTTGTCATCTCACATCTCTCTTGCTGAATAGTTCAGTTCCATATATCCCAGTCAGCGCAACCGCTATATTTTGATGCGCTTAACAAGTCGTGTGTCGGGATACACCCCGTACATTCCACCATTTGGCTGTGGTCTGTATTCTCTGTTTATGCTGATGAGCCCATAGATTTTACGAAGGACTTTTCTCTTGAATACAGCTAACAGCGCTTTGTACAACGTGATTTTAGTATTTCCAGAGAAGGCTCTGTTCTTGTCTATTTACTGAGCCCAAAGTAGCATTTATTTGCCAGTACGATCCATCTCTTTATCTCATTGCTCGTTCTTTTTATTAAATAGTGGATCCTAGATAAATGAATTCGTCTACTATTTTGACGTTGCACTTGCCAGCTCCAACTAACTCGCTATTCATCGCGGCACTCTTCTTACAGTTGCCAGTATTATCTGCGTTTCATTTCCGTTCACCACCAGACCCATTTTTGAAAATGTTCTCTTACATCTCGTTCTATCCTCACAACAATGTCCATGTCGTCGATATACGCGAGAAGGATGTGGTATCAATTGTGCCCTTTTTTCATAACCTTTGCATTTTCTAAATTTTTTACATTTAGATGCTAAATAAATTGCACTATAAGATTTCGTCCTGTTTGAGACCTCTTGTAGTTGCGAATGGGTCAGAAAGGTCACATTCGTGTTACTCAATGTCATTCTACAGCGACGTATAAATTTTACTCGTATGCAGACATGGTTTCAAATAGTTTCTCTCTTATTGGAGTATCGAAAACAGTCTTATAATCGATGAAAAGATGGTATGTATCGATGTAATTCTCATGGTTGTTCTCCAGGATTTGCCGCAGGGTAAAAATTTGGTCATTCGTTGATTTATTCGAAGCGGCAAATATTCGCTTAAAACTTTCAAACAGTACCTTAAATGCGATGCACAAGAGACTTATTCGCGATAGTGGATGCAAATCGTCTTGTGGGTGCAAATCGCTTCTTATCTCAGATAGTTCAGACTAACTCATACACATGCCCTATCAGTTCGTCTCTTTCGATTTTATAAAGCCCTGCTAGTATTCCGTCAACGACTGCCGCTTTGATTTCTTTAAGCCGGAATGTAGCTGTTTAAATTTCTCGCCGGGTAGGGGCTGTACAATCCACACCATTATCTATTTTTTTAGGTCACCATATTCAACAATATCAGCGGCCATCAGCAGATTTGTAAAGTGTTTTGCTTTGAAAATTCTACACACTCGGCATGTCTGATACTAGATCCCACTCTCATCTCTACACGAAATTATACCAATTTGTCTGGCTCCCATTCATTGGTAGATTTTAGGCCATTGCTATTATTACAGATTTCTCCTCATCCTGCGGAATAACCGATGCTCCTTATCCTCAATCCAATATGGCTCTAACACAGCTCCCGTCACCGTAGATGCCAGTGTTGCTCTGTATGCTATGTTTTTAGCTTCGGTAGTATATTGGCTCCTCTCTGGCCGCTTTCTATAATTAATTATTTTTCGGCGGTTTTTCTCACGGAGTATAGTATGTGTTACTATTACTGCGAACTGGCTGGGACAGGTTAGTGGTGTAGGCCTCCCTTGTACTATCTTTGAGGGACCTAAAAACTAATACTTAAATGTGGTTTTAGGAAATAAATAAATACTGATTCCTCATATTTTTTTATTTAAAGTATAGACCATTTAATAGATCCATTCCTCCTCTTTCTAAATCCAAAAATAGGACGGTTCCTATATAAATTTAAGCTTTTGACTTGTATACTTACTATATTTACTTACGCTTAAAAAAAATATTTTTTTTTTCTTGCTGTATAACTTATAGTTTTTGTATAGCCGTAAATACAGTCTTAAATATATAATATGTTTATATTTATCGTAATATGAATAATATATTCATCTGAGATATGAACTAAATTTTGGAGAATAAAGGTGCTTACTTTCATTTTCTCTCACTGTATAATTTTTAAAATTGAAAAAATCTATTTTGTATAACTATTGTGGCAGTTAAAATGTTTCCTTAATTTAAATATTGTTACGTTTTAACTTTTTAAAACGTTTGAGTTCGCTTAAATTGCGTTAAAATAAAATAAACTACACGTTTATTGTTGTTTTTACGGTCTTTATTAATTCCACCATAACTTTTATACACTTTGTCTTAATACTGCAAATTGATATTTGCTTATACAACACTTCTTATTTTCGTTTTAACAGATTTTACTTTATGACAGCCAAATGATAACAAACTGACCAACCGCAATGCGCCATCTTTTTAAATTATTTAATTATTGGTTTCGAATATTCTAGTACAGACACGAATCTTCGATCTATCTACGTAAATTAAAATGGTGTAAAATTACAAACACAAAAAGAAATCGAACTGGCAACACGGTTAGACATACGGATGGTGATACTCTTAATTAGTACAGGTAACTATGGCAATTATTAAGCCAATAAATTTTATAGCTAAAATCTCATAATTAGTCCCTGATGTGGTATATTTTGTCTTCAGCAATTTTATTTTCGTAACAATATTTAATAAATAATTAGGTATAAAAAAGATATTGCTAGAAAATACTTTGTTTCAAAAAACTTTATCATACCTCCACAATAAGAAGATTTTATGATTTTAATGGCTTATTAATTTAAATTTAAAATTAAATTTTTAAGCTAATGCGCTTGAAGTCCTATTCAGTTCTTAATCGGTAGTTCTAGATTAAAACATCATCTTCTGTGTGTAAACGGCCTTAAAACGAAAACAAACCTGAGCATATAAATTGAAGTGAAATGTGAAACAGAAAGCAAGGAAAACACACAGGATAAAAAAGTTAAGTTAGGATAGAAACGTTAAATTCGCTACTGTATGGGCATATATGTAAATATATAGCCCGATAAATCTGTTTGTTTTGGTTTTGAAAAAAAAGCTGGGGAAAATTAAAAGGATTTTAAATTAGTTGTGGCAATAAAGCAAAAAATTAGGTGGACAAAAAAATTCAACCAGAGCTGTTATAAAAACATTTCTGTAAGCACTGAGAGCTGCGTGGATATAAAACAACAAAAGGATTGTTTATTTTAAAATACTCGTATAGCAATAAAAGCAGAGCGTAATTTAGAACTGGAAATCAACAGCAGTGATACACGTAGTTGCATTTGTAGCTATGACTGTGACTATTACACAAAAGCTTTCTCGTTTTAATTGCCTAGAATCACTTAGTGTTAGATTTAAAAAGTATAAGAGAAAAAACATATCAAACGAAAACTGAAATTAAGTCTGTAATAACTTAAGTTTTTTAACCTTGTAACTGCAAACTATTTCTATTAGATTTTAAATCATGCTAAATGAATGAAGCAAGGCAATAATACAAATAAAAAATAAAAACTACTTATTATTAAAAATAACATTTTTTTTTGATACGTGCAAAAAATCAAAATTTTGTTTTTCACAACATAATCCACTTTTAGTTCAATAACTTTTCCCAGCGATATTCAATAGCTTCGATATCTTCTTTAGAGTTGAAAAAATGTAGTTTTTTCGTTTGCTTCAACTAGAACATCCTGTCGAACTCAATACGACTACAATTTGCTTGTATCCAATTGAGAACTAGTGACCGATTATCCAGGTTTACGATTTTAATCCTATGTTCTAAACGTAATTTGCTAACTTATGCCCATATTATTTTCCAAGTAACATCCTATTTACAATTTTATCTAGAGTATGGGTCCAATTGTGCTTTCCAGCCTGTATCTCTCGTGTTAATATTGTCCCCACTCAAAAAATTAGCCCTCCGAATCGTCGATGACGCTGTCGCCACATCTTCGAACTGACGCGTGCAGTTTCTTGGTTTGAAAAAGATATTTTAGAAAATACAAGAAAATAGTACATATCTGTACAATTAAAAAAACTACTTATTTAAATAAAGCATCATGTAACATTGTCCGAACAGCTAGTGTCACACCTTTGTAAGACTAGTGAAGTCATTCGCCTGCTCTTAGGGAAAAAACCTGCACTTTACTCCCATATAGAAGCACTTAGTACGTGGTGTCTTCTTTTAAGTTGTGTCCCGCTATATTTGCGGCATGATTTATCTACTGGATAAATTTAATCTCATTCTTGAATCTTATATTTAGATATTTATTTATATTTCTCGTCATCACCATTTTACTTAAGACGGCCAGATCTCTCATCAGGTTAATATGTTTTTTTGTCAAAAGTATCAGCTCTGTTTTCTCCTTAGCAAAACTCAGGTCATATTGATTCAATCAGGTTATGGTTCAAATTTTTACCATAAAGTGTTCACTTCCTAAGTACATTTCTGGCGGTCATAACAGCTGCTTTATCATCAGCATAGCCAACCAAGTGAGTATCATCGGGCATTTTTAACTTGTAGATTCGGTCTTATGTTATGTTCCATAAGTCTGGTTTAGAGTAAGAATTGTTCAGCGGCTTTAAATAGCCTTTAATCGCAGACTTATGGAAAAAGAAAGAAAAATTCCTACGTTGCAATACAATGAAAAAAAATACATCTTTCCCCAAATTTATCCTTATTTTCCTAACTTCATGACTTAAACGCACTCTTGCCTCAACACTATCAACTTCTTTTCTTATCTTTGTATTAATCGCAGCGGAAGGTTGAAAATGATTGAGTAGATATTGAGAGCTTGTGTAAGATTCAATTGGATCGCATTTTACATCCTGCAGCGAAAGAAAGGGTTGTCTGCTAAATTTCGAACTGGTACCTGAAACCTGGAAGATGCCCTAAAACTAGCATAAGCTATCATAAAGCGGTACAGTCTTAAAGAAGGTGTTGTACAAATTTCTCCTCCACTTCATCCTGACAGATATTACAGTAGCCATGAACAAGCCGCCCGAAGCAATCTAACATGAGGCCCATCATACCGTACCCGGTTATCATGCTTGAAAGAAGTCCAATCGACACCGCTTCTAAACCTAAGGAAAGACCTATTCCTTTCCATGGAGAAAAAGCCAAAGCATTGTGGATATTCCACAAGCGGTGATATGGGTTCACCTGTGTTCCATATTGCCCATTTGTCTATCAAGCTCGACAACGCATCCGGACGTGTGTGCACGTTCCCCTGCACGAGTGCCAGAGTACCGCTCTCATCAGCAATTTCATTTCCTTGACCCTGAATCTATACTAATTCGACAAGATTCCGTTCCAGCCGTGCCAGTCAGCGAATGCAGCTGAGGAGACATTTTGATTTAATTACACGCATCTAAAACACTGATTGTGACGAGACTGTGGCTGCTCTCCTAAACGCAGGTTGCTTTGCAGTGAGACAATGTCACATATTCCTAAACGCAACTGTGCAAATGTTGACAATGCATTGAATTCCTAAAGTCATAAGTTTTTCAGTTGAAAAGTAAACAAACGCAACTAGTGCAACATTTAAATTGGTTATGCTTTTTATATTACATCTGTGCTTTTTATAAACAATGGCGGAAAAAGAAAGGTAAATAAATAATTTTAATTGAAAAATTTAATTTTTCATAAAATTATTTAATTATATATTTTTTTTATAGTGTTAAATGGAAATATGAACATAAAAAAATGTGAGTGGATTGTCAGCTTTCAATGGAGCCAGAATTTTCTTCTAAAAATAAAAACGTACAGTACGTTTTATTTTTAAAGCAATTCTAGCATTAATTATTTGGCTCCTGGAACTATTTTCACAGCACAAATCCAAAAACTTTCAAACATAATTTTATTTGTGTCATTGTTTTTCACAAATTGTTTTCTATAATGCAAAGCAAACGTATGTTCCTAAACGTCAATAGTGTTGCAAAGTTTAATTTGACAGTGCAATTTTCTTTTCAGTTTTGCACAGTAGTACTGCTTTATTTTAGCACAACTTTGACTTTGCATTCAGGCCTTTAGGAAAGCAGCCTGTCTGCTTAAATCCTAATAGACCTTGATATCTCCCGGAAGCACCTAACGGTCCTGTCTATAACGTAAGCCTCCGCTGAAAACAGTGCTATCATCGGGTAGTCTGACAGAGACTCTGGGGCCTGGATCATCAGGGCAGAAACCCTGTACCCGTTTCATTCTTTGAGCCATCAGTAAAGACCGCAACTGTGTCATCTCGGAGGACGGATACAGCAGTCCACTCATTCACTAGAAGATATCCTACTGTCGTAAGCTCTACCGAAGTTCAAAGTAGCTACCACCCAATCTGTTCGACGTGTCGTAGTCTGTCCGCCCATTATCTGTAGCATGGTTTCCAATGCGAACGTGCCTCCGTTCACCCGACTTTCTGAATCTAAGTGTAAGTCTAAGTGCAGACTTTGCAGAAACACATTTGACAAAGATATCCAGGGGTGGTATACTCAGCATTGTCTCTAGACCGGAAATCATGGCACCAGTTATTGCAAGACAGGCTAATTTTTGCATCCTGCTCTGTATGGCTAGTTGTAACCCAATATCATTCTAATCCTTTTAAAACATTTGAGTTTGCTTAGTGGCGTTAAATAAAATAAATAACAGGTTGTTGTTGTTTTATTTTACAATATATTTATTTCCACCCTTTAACTTCCACTTATACACAAATTACTCAACACGACTTTACTTTATGTCTTACAACTTTACATAACGCATAAAGCGCCGTCTTTTATATACAATTGATATTACTTCCGCATGTTCTTGATCTTACCACAACGTTCGATTCATTTCAGCACAGATAATGCAATGCGGCAGATACATTAACAGTCTTGACACAAACCAATAAATTCTGCAATAAGGTTTATAGTTACGGCAACTATTGCATAATTTAATGTATCTTTTCTTTTGGCAATATTTATTTTCGTAACAATATTAAACACTTTGAAATCAAATATGTCATGTTTTCTAATTTTTCTTTTTTGCTAAAAATCCTTTGAAATTTCGTGCTCTTTAAGTTTAATTTTTTCTTAAAATTTCTGTGGCTTCTTAAATTGTCCTTTTTTAACATTAGAAAAAACATTACAAAACATATTTAATAAAAAAGTATTGTTTTAATTTATGTTTACGTATTTTATTTGACTTCCGGTCTTCAGACTTAGAAAAGAAAGAAAAAAAAATAAGGAAAAAAAATGGAAAATATTATTTTGGGTTTCCTTACTTACTTTTCTTATTACATTCTTTTCTTAACCTTTTGCTTTTAGTTTTATTGTTAAATCAGCTGCTGGTTTGTTGGTTGTTACAGAATACAAGTATGACTTTGAAGATAAAGATGAAGATGATGATGGTACAAGTAATGGTATCTTTGGTTTACCATTTACTCATTTACGTTGTCAGATATAATTGTACAGAGTAACTGACCTACAACTATATTTTCCGGTGACATTTTTCTCCTTAATTTTCAATTTTTTTAATATTTGCTTTCAATTTCTTTATATTCATTTATTTCTTGGTTTGGTGGTTTTTGGCTTACACGTTTCTCTTTCTCTCAACAACATAAAGTCAAATGAGTTTAACTTTTCTCTTCCTTTTTTCATATTCCGTGTTATTTTTCTTTTACTCCTGACATGATTTTTTGAACTTATAAGCTTTTGCTGTGTAGCATTGTTGTGTTTTTTATTTTGTTCTGTAACTAATTGTTTTATTCGTTTGATGCTTTGGTTTCCTGGTTGTACGTAGTGCGTGTTTGGCTTTCTGTGTAAAGTTTTTGTGTTTACGTTTTATAATAGCTGTTCTTTTTTACCAAATGTTTTGTATTCCCACGTTTGTTCTTGCCACAGAATGTAATTACCAACTAATCATTAACTGTTTTTTTGCTTTCCTTTTAAACAATAAATAAATATAATTGCAATTTTTTTTGTTACTCCTACTAATCTTAGCCATGCTGCTGATGTATTTCGGACAAATAATACTTTTATTGTGTAATACATGATTTTACAAAATAATTATCAACAGAATATAGATTTCTATAATAAAACGTTTTTATGACTTTATTTAATATTTTTATAGATCCCTTCACAATGCTTAAAAAATAAAACAAAAAAATCATTTTAATTAAACAAATTAATATAAAATAAATTAACAGCCTGGCCACGATGTCGAAAGAAAATTTATTCGAAAGAAAGGCAGACACTAATTTTCTTTCGCAACAGCGGATCGCTATCTTACAATTTATCGTTCGCTTGGCTTTACGTCTCAAACGTAATCCAAATAAATAGTTGGATTGTAATGGCTTAATTCCTTTAATAAATTGCAAATATACAATAAGAAGCACCTAAATGTGGAAACTTTACTATGAAAATGTAACTGTGGCATCATTGGTACTTGACTGTAAAAAATGTAAACAAACCAAAATACAATAAAAAGCACTTATGTGTGGAAATTTTATAATCAAAAATGTAATTGTGGCACCACTGAAACTTGACTGTAAAAAATGTAAATAAACCAAAATACAGTATTAAAAATCCTTATTTGTACAACTTTAAAAATATATTGCCTTGATTTTCGTTATTATTTCAAAAATAACCCCTCTTGTTATTTAAATCGTATTAAATAATATTTTTATTTATGAGTTGTTATTAAAAAATGTTTTTTTAAAAGGTGTACGAATATTGACTTTGCGTACTGTAAATAAATTAATAAAAAAATTAACAAAAAAAAATAAATAAGTTTATGAAAACAATTTTACTTCATGTATGCGATGATGGCTACAAGTAGAAGCTTTTACAAATAGAAGCTTTTATATCCAGCAATAAAACCAGGGACAAGAATAAGCATTCCAGAGTGCTTCAAACATAAGAAAAACGATACATTGAGCCGCAATTTTATATTAAAATCAGGGTTGGCAAAAACCTGTTTTTTTTAAAAACCGAACCCAGCGGGTTTTATTGGGCTTTTGATGGGTATTATTGGGCTTTCTAACTGCTTTCAAATTTTGTTCAAGTCGACAATATTTACTGTTTGTTAATACAATTACGTTGTTTTACTATTTATAATGCAATCTTGTACTCTTCTGAGTACTCTTGAGTTGCTAAAACTCGGTGATCAAAGCAAACTGCAACTACTTCGAAAAACGGCCGGAATAAAAAGACAGACATAAACTATTCTTTTGACAACGCTTGGCCTTACGTCGCAAAACTTTCAAAACAATTATTAGAAAAGATCAAATGCCGCTTCCGCTGTATTTTGCTTTGACACGCCATTGGTTATTGTGACGGATAAAATGTACTCATATATCCTTATACTGCTTTGCCCTATAACGGCATTCGCTTTACGGCGCAAACTACCTCGTTCTACGGCAAAAAACCGCGGATTCACCATTTTTCAACAAAAAGTGTAAGGAAAGTAAACGCAACATATTATCATCTCGTCTTACGGCCTACATTTTCAGAGGGTATAATATTCACAACGGACAGGGTTTTATGGACAATTAGCTCCTTCACACCTTACAAAGCTTTAAATAAGGATGGAAAGGCTGATAGATGTCTCCATATGATAGAAGTACCCACCATAGTGGACCCTGTACTTGAAGGGGATCATCCGAGATATTTTTTGTTTTCTTTTTTCTGAGCAGTGCTGAAAAGTTGTTTTCTGAAAAGGATCAGTTCCATGCGTAGAAACAGGATCGTCAGCTCGTCTCTTGATGGAAAGAGGCTTAATATGAGTGCGGTAAAGGGGTGCTCTCAGAGTGGAGTACATTTTAATTGTTATGGATAGTAGCAGTTGGTGGCCATGTTGCCTCATAGCAGTGTAAAGTAAGTAGTAACGCGGATGATTTCGTCATAATGGTTCGCAGTAAATATGAAAGTATGTTGTATATGCTGTTATTGTACCTTTTACACGCATATACACATTATCATGTAACTCTATTTCATTTATGCTTGCCACCATCTTTTCTAAAAAGTATAATCCAGAATAAGGATATAAGCGCCCTTTGGGAAAACCACTTCTCCTATGGTAAGACATGGAGTCTTTCGTATATACTGCTATTATTCGGCCCATTATCACCAGACGTCGATAGCTCGGAGTTATAGGCTGAGGAAGCTACTATCATAATAAATTAGGCAGGGTACAAAGATTCTCCTGGGGTAATGATAAGGTGTCCAATAAGGAACTTGAAGGCCTCGATTGATCGGATACCGCTTTACATTTACATTTACATTTACTCTCAAATATATTTGACCTTTATAAACAAAATAAAATTTAAAACAAAAACTGCTTTTTCAATATAGAATTTCTAAGTAATTAATGTTAATTTCTATGGAATACTAAAAAACAAGAAATAAAGTTTAAATTCTCATCAAAAAAAAAAAAAAAAAGCAGCAGCTTAAAATACAAATAAGGATTTAACATTGAATCTTGCTTCACAAAAGTATTTTGTTTTTTGTTTTCTCATATAGTTTTAAAAATAAAAAATAAAATTGTATGGTTTTAGTACTTCGTATGATATTCATTATCATTGTAAGCTATAACCGATTCCAAGCGTCTGGGCATGGATGTTACTAAATTGCGGCACTCCTCTTCTAACACTTTCTTCAATGATCATTTTGATGAAATTTTGTGTTCCCGGACTTTCTTATCAAAATGAGCCCATAGATTTCCTAGAGGTTCATGTCTTGAGTTTGGAGTGGCGTTGACAGATGCTTGGTGTTAGACAAAAGCCATAGTTTCAGTCCAGAGCTGTAAGTTTTTGGTCGCTATCATGCTGCAAATAACACTCATTCACAGATAAACCCCTTTTCTCAGCACTAGCATGTAAATTTTCATTTAAAATGAATAAGTACACATGTTTGCCCATAGTTGTACTATTAAACACTTTCTTACACCCTGTGCCGACATACAGCCACAAATCATTTGATAACTTCGTCTATGTTTAACTGTTGGTGGTGTATTTCTTATATTTACTGATAAACTTGGCTTCCTCTACACCACACGTCATTGAATACTATAATTTTTCAAAAATAAAAAGTTTTATTTTTGTGGAGCTCAGAAAATGAAAACCGTTATTGTCTATTAATCTCTGAAAGCTAAGTTTTTTTCTAGCCCCACGTCCGTTAATATTATTGGCTCTTGAAACTCTACGGATTATTTCATCACTTAGAGTTTTTCGTAGTGTCCCTTTAAGTTTCTCATTAACTTTTGGTGCGAATAAATGTCGGACTTGATTCGAATTGAACCACTGTGCAAAGAAAGGGTGATTTTTATTTTTAATAAGTCCGTCCGTTATTTAAAGAAACTTCTAGACGAGTATGGTTAATTTATTGAGATAAACTTTTGCCCGTTTTGGTATTTAAGAGTATGGGATAGAGCGGGATAACCATATTATTATTGACGAGTAAAGGACCTAGAATATTCAACGAAACAGACCGGTGACGAGTAGACAATAAGTATAAGTAGACGGATCGGACTATGAGAGTAGTTGAGTTGAAGTTGAAGTTAAAGACTTGAATCAAAGCTATTAAAGTGAAGTATTAAAGTTCAATAAAATAAGTTATAGAGTGAGGTCAAGTTGTTGCATTAAAGTTGTTTAAGTTGTGTAACGTCGAATTTAAATGTAAAGTGTACTCCAGCAATTAACATAAACATAAGTAAACATAAGTATTAAAATATTTATAATAATAAATAACTACATAATTATAAATAACCCCTAGACCATACAACTTTATATAAATTTAAGTTTATATTTTAATATTAAAAAAAATGAAAACTTTATTAACATTATTTTAAATTGAAGAAACCCACATAAATGAGGATTTTTACGGTTTTTTTTTTTAAGTTTGTCTCTCATTTCTTGAAGTTAATAATTTTGCCCGGCCCGTTTTTTTTTACCCGTTTTAGCACATTTTCTATTGTTTGTCGACATTGGGCGAACATATCACAAATATATTTGCCCTGATTGTACAAATATAAAAAATATATATTTTTTTCTAAATCATTAAATTACTTTTTTAGGCATTTATTACATTTATTTATTTATTTATTTTATATTATTACAAATATGTAACTTATTATGACATAAAGAGCAATTTTTGTTGCTAAAGAAAGAAATGTAGACAAACATTCAAAAAATAACGTCAATCTTCATGAAGCAAAATACTTTTGTGAACTAGTATTTGTTTAGTTTATTAAAGAAAAGGCCAACAAAAGTATTGTAGTATTTAGAGTTGCGGTTTTTTGTCTAACTGTCATTAAAATTCATATGTTTTTTTTTAAATAAGAGAAAACATTAATTACGTATTAAAACTTTTTTTTGGCTTAAAATGTAAAGGCAATATATTTGTATGAGTAACTGTATGTGATGAGGGTGGTGGCATGTTTGGCGGCAAAGTTTTTCACCAAGGAATCCTGAAATGCGTCGGGAAGTCTATCCTTTCGCCTTGGTGGGGAACCATCTTCTGTCCTAGATGTCTTGCCTATGAATCTATGCTTTGGCAGAAGATTCTGGGTAGAATTCCCAGACCGGGATTGTTGGTCTGATGAAACCTTAATAGGGAGTGAGTTTCATCTAAACTGGTATAATTATGGTTTCAAAATGAATGAATGTGTAAGTACCGAGACTTGTCGTTCTCGCTGGGAAGATCGCTAAGTTTTTACCAGACTGAGATCATGACCATTGCCATCTGTGCACAGATCAATCTAGATAGTGGGCTATCTAACAATTAAGCTGCCTTAAACGTACTTGGCTCATATAGTATGACATCTAGACTCGTAAAATATTCTACGAAACGTTGCAGAGGATTTTGCTAAGAAATAAGGTCGAGTTGTTTTGGATGCCTGGACAATGTGGGATAGATGATAATGAAATAGCGTATGAAGTGGCCAGAAAAGGTACCATGCACCTTATTTGGGTCGGCACACTTACTGAGTAGCACCACTTTCTATCATCCTCATTTCAGTCAAGGGTTAGAAGTTATCAAATGCTAAGAATACTGGAATACTCAAAGGGTCCTTAAATCTGTAATTTAGGCATTGCTATGTGTTATTCAAGCTTATCAGGCTGGACTTAAACCTCCTATCAGAGTTTTTTACGGACAACTGTTGACTAAGACCGCTTCTGCAGTAACAAATAAGGATTTTTGTACACAGAAAAAAATACGTAGTAGAAAACCTAACAAATATGTAGTTTTTCTAAACATTTATTCCGTTTTCTGCACACCGAATGGTTGTAGTAGAAAATTAAATAAAACATTCAGTTTGAGTGACACGTACGTTCAGTTTCCAACTATGTTTAGTTCAACTTGCGTAAAAGTGAACGTGCGTTCAAGAATTTACTACGTCCGTTCAGTTCTAGTATTACTAAGTGTATGTTCAGTAAATAACAATGCGTATTAAGTTTAAGCAAACTAAACATATATTCGAAAATTACCTATGCGCATATCTTTTCCATTTAATGCGTTTTGTGATTTAAATAATAGAATTCTTTTATTCTTGTATTTCCTTTATTAAAAAGTTATATATGCAATATACATACATACATACACACATATTAATATGCATTATGCTTACCGACTTGCAGAGTTTTCATGAAATTCTGCTCTGAGATTAATTTTTTTATTGCTTCAGCTAATTTTGATTAGTGCTTCTAAAGAACTAATATATAAATTAATTTCGTTAAAATAAATGGTTTTATATATAGTGAAAATAGTAACCTTCAAGCTTCGTCCAAAAATTGCTAATTGAATGATATTTTAATGTTGAAAAATTAAAAATAAGTATGTATGACATTCAATCGTACAAAAAATATGAATTACCCAATCAACATTTTTCTGAAAAAACAATGTCTTCTGATAGAAATTAAAATTACTATTACCCTATATAGATATGTATACACAATTGGCTTTTCTTTCTTTAGAGTAAGCAGAACCCTAAACCTTTTGGCGCATATAAGACACCTCAAACACTTTCAAAGACAACTGAAGATGGCGTAAACTTCTGCCACGAAATCGAAGTTTATTTGCCGTTTGGAAATTGAGACCAACCACACCATAAATTTCTTTAGGTTATAAGGACACAAAAGTTACTGCGCGGCATCAAAGTAGGCGAAATGTAGTCATTTATACCAAGAAGGGGATCGCCATTAAATAAGCGCAATATCTTCATGTGCTCAGCCATGTCGCGAACATTTAAGTTGGAGACACCTTGTAATTTAATAGCACTTTTACAGGCCTCCTCCGTCACTGAAATGTGCAATGCAGACCCACTCCTGCATTGCAACCATAAATCAAACATATGTAAGGCGATAGACTTTATCCAGTAGAGGCCACGAATCATTCTGCCCCGCCCTAGGCCACCTAGGCAAGCACCGGTTAGAGAATTCTGGGTTTTAGATTCCGCGTTTATCATAACAGCGCTGACAGGCATAATATGCCTTTATTGCCATGTTAGTAACATAGGACACATGTTTCCTTACGTGAGACAGTACCATGAATGACCCCCAGATATTTCACCTCATCTGAGAATCCAATAGTTTTGATATTATTGTTGAGTCAGTGAGTCTCAAACCTTTTCGTATAGTAAATTATACAATTCTCGTCTTAGTAGGGTTCTCTAAGAAAGTATGTATGGATGTATATATGTATATGAAACATATGTATATCCTTAAAAAAAAAAAAACAAATTTTTTATAACCAACTGAAAAATTGTAGACAGAACTTTATTACGTCTGAATGTTTTGACAAATCACGAAAATTAATTAATTAATTAATAGTTTGTAGCAAACAGAAAACGTTTCCAATGCAAGAATTTACATTTTTGCATTAGCTCTTTAACTATGTATTTTCTCAATCCAGGAATTATTGACCATTTAAACATATTAGGACACATTTGTTCCTAGAAAGTTTTACTTATCTAATCAAATTTTAGTCTTTTTAGCATAAGTATTAATTAGTTCAAAATATATATTTAGATTCTCAAAATCTTTTGCGTACCAGTTTTGTGAGTGAGAGAATTAAAATAGCTTTTGATTGAACAAAAGTCCATATATTAGTCCATATATTAGTTTCATCATTATCATTACCATTTTTAAAATTGTTTGTTGTGTAATTTTTGAAGTGTATGTTACTGTGTTAAAAAATTGTTTAATTTGATTAAAATTATTTGTACGATTTAGCGTTCAGGTTTATTAAATTAAGTGTTCAGCTCGGAAGCTTTGAACACAACATTTTACATTTTCTATGAAAAAATTTACTAAATTTTTCATTCTGTTTTTCTGAACGGCTGTTCAGACAAAGGTTAGATAAACCATACCAATAATCTAAACAAAATGTTCATTTCACATATGGAGGACCATAATTTTTCATTCAGTAGAATTTTGAATTCACATTTAACTGCTAAACGCTTATAGTATAAGACGAAATACGCGTTCAGTGTTATAAATTTTAAGCACAACTCTAAAGGAACATAGAAAATGTGCCTACAAACATTCAATTTTAAATTTTTTGAATATTTTATTTAACACATTTTGTTTTCTCTGTGTAGATTGTGCTTACAAGCGGAACACTTATTGTGTGAATGTGAGATTTCGATTTAAATGTTTGGGTAGACTTAGTGTCACACTTAGTGACATATCCAGCCAGGAGATCTGTTGAACAAATTATAGACCGGAAGCTACACTCGCAATATTCTGTTTGGTATGATAATGAAAAGTTTGGTATAATAATTTAAAAAATTTTAGAGTTGTGTTGAATTCTTATTCAAAGATGATTTATTTTATTTGACTCTTTGTATTAGTCTATATCTTATTAATTACTTGTTGAATATTTTTTTGTCAGATTAATTTAATGATGTTAGATAAGTATCCTGTTGGTATTTAATATCAATTAATTTTAGTAGTTTCGTAACAATAATAAAAGCAAACTTAAATATATGTATTGGCAATATAAAATATATAGAAACCTAATCAATTATAAACAGACATTTACACAAGTTGTAAAAAAATATTTTCATACAAACACGTACAAATATAAACATATGCCAAAAACACATATTGTTGTATAGCCTCTAAAAATATGCAATTATATAAACGAATTGCTGTGTGTTTTTCCAGACTCATAAATATTTAAGAGCATTGAAAACAAGTGGGTGGGAACAAGACCGAAAAAGAGAAAGAGTGGAAACAAACAGAGGAATGTAAGCAATAAATTAAAAAGAAAAATAGAAAAATAATTCGAATTATTGACAAACATGGTTTTTAGTCTGCACTGCACTGTATGTTAAAGTGTGTGTTTATATTTTTTACTTATGTATGCTTAAATGTGTAAATCATCACTTTTACCATTATCGACAAACATGGCTGTTGTACATACATATATTTATATCATATTGATGGCTTCGACAGTATGCGTAATATATTTTGAGAGGCATTGTATTTGACGTTTATTAAACCATGTGAGATCTTGTTAGTAAGTGATGAATGACAACAAATTATTAAAGTTTTTTCGTTCATTTTTTCTTTGTGTTTGTGACAGTTACTGTTATTGCTAAATTATCATCATTTATCGCATTCGACAATAGCATGTGATTTTGTGTAAGCAAATCGTTTGTACACACAGCTAGAACTAACTAATTAGTATAAGAAGTATAGTATTTAATATGATATTTGTAGAATATATGCTATTAACCCGTTTATATTAAGAACTGTCAAGCTTTTTAAGTAAGTCTTCAAACACAGATTCTACCTCTTCATTGCTGACAAGTATTTTACCACTGAGCTATTTTTTCTGTTTGGAAATAGAATATGCTCTAAATTTGCCTAATCTGAAGAATAAGTTGTGTGATGAAGCGATTCGAACTTGAATTCATAGATTGTAGCCATCCATTAGTGGATATGTGAACAGATGAAACAACACTTTCTTTTTTAGTATCATTACTTAAACGTTGTAATAAGTTAACATGCTTCTCACTTTGGTTTGTTTTCCTCTTTCGAATATAGCACTATGCAACAAGCAAAAATACGTTTGATATTCAGTATATTTATTTAATGCACTATGCAACAAGCAAAAATTCATTTCATAATCAACATATTTTTTTAAAATTTTATGGATAAGTTTTTTTTTAGATTTTTTTTCCAAATTGTGAGATTTTCGAAGAATCTGCTTCATACATTTTATGATAACGTTGAAACGACTTATTCGATTTCTTTACGCCATATGTTAAAAAATTTAAATTTATATCAGCTTTAAGTCATTCTAAGGACATTAGAACAATCATATGCAATATAGTTTTTATATATAATTTAAGACTAAATTATTAAATATTTATTTAAATATAGTTTTTTGGCTTAAATTGTTTAATTGAGCATCAGACGTGTTTGAAATATGTATGTCTATTGAAAAGAAAACTTCATATATATGCTGCGACGTTTTAAATTTTTTAAAAAGTTTGAGTTCTTTTTAATTGCGTCAAAAAAAACACCATTACTTTAATAGCTATATAGTCACCAACTTATTCATCTTATGCAACACTTTTATTTACTCCTACATACGACTTTACTTTATTACTGAAAAACAATAACTATATTGACGTAGGCAAAGCAGCCTGCTTTTATACCTAACTTCCTACAGTTTGGAAATTTCCGGAAATGTCTCAGACGCTCTCACATCCTCTATTTTATGCCCGATAATTTTGAATATATAACTGTGTTACCCAAAGATGGTCGAACTGATAATGCCTTCAATTACACAAAGCAATACGGCAATACTAGGGTAACACATTATCAACTACGACACAAACCAATAGAAAAAATGCCACAATACAGTCCCTGATATGGTGTATTTTATTTTTAGATATTTTTATTTTCGTAACAATATACATAAAAAAAGTACAGAGTATAGTTTTGAATACCTGACTGAAAATTATTTAATATTACCAAGTATTGGAAAGTAGTCGCATGTGTCCACACTAATCAGGAGAAAAGAATACCTACTGGGAAAAAATACAATGCTAAGTAAGGATCACCATCACTACACTTAGCAAGAATAATATGGAGGCGAGCTACAGTAGATTAATCATCTACTTGGCTTAAAAACCAACTTTATTACTGAGACTGAAACAAAGCAATGTATGCTCTGTGGAAAACCAATATGATTCCCAGAGGAGTAGCGGAGAAAAGAAAATACAATAAATTCATTTCTTACTAATTTCATTTCAAATTGGCATCACTAATTTTCTCTTCGCTATCCAAGAAAATCGAAAGTTTAGTTTTTAAGTTTAAGTTTTTTTGTAATGCCGATAAAATAATTCTCTTCATATTAAAGTCTGTATTCTATTCTTATCATATTTCTGTTTAATACTTAATAAAAAAAAAAATCTGTGTTTTACTTACCCTTTAAGCTGTTGAAAAATCCCTGGAGTTTTAAAATTTTAGTTTTGGCAGCAGCAGAATGAATATTATTTAGACATTTTTTTACAGTTTTTTATTATTTGTTGTACACAAAAATACAAAAAAAAATAAATGAAAACTCCACACAAATAAATTTTATTTACAGTTTCCGAAGGTTAGTTGGGTGCATGTGCTATATTTTGTTGTAACACGTGTAAAAGCTTTTCCCAGATTTTTTTATTCCTTCTCCTTCTATTGTAAATAATTTGCTCTTAATTTTAGTTTTTGTTAAGAAAAATTTTACGTTTGCTCTGGTTATCTCTTGAGGGCTCTACTATAACTGTAAAAAAAAAATAACAGTCACTTGGAATTTTTTCGTACACAGAACACTTAAAACATTATCATTAACATTAACGTGCGAAGTTATATTCATAAACAGGGAAATATATGTAAATGATAATACTTAATACTTTTGCAAAGCAATTGTAACTACCTAACCTACTAAAATATCCACCGTTAATTTCCCTAATGGAAACGGAAACACGAAATACTAATCGAACACTTGATTGGACCACAATTACACTTATAGCTCAGATAATCAACACACAAAAACTATAAGAGAGAAAAACATTTTAAATTAATTAAAACCAAAAAAAAAAAATTAGGCATTAAGAAAACATTAAAAACAAGGAAAAGGAAAAAAAAATTACAAACAAAGCTTCGGAAATTTGCCAAAATATTTAAAAATAAATCCCTAAAGTAATCTAATGATTTTGTTAGAACGAGTTTGCTTTTCACTTTTTACGCAGGAATATGTGCATTTTCAATGCTGTTTCCTGTCATTCTTTTATCGACAATAAAACTTGGCAAATCGAATTTTTCAGCTAATGCTCAAACCATTACCGAATACCATTTGTTACTTCACACTGTTAAAAAAAGTTAGAATTTCTAAAAAAATGGATTTAAGAGCTTGAGAGTGCAAAAGAGTTAAAAATATATAGCGGCTAGCACCTACATATTTTGTGAGTATGTCAGTTATATGAAGTAGTTTTTTTTTTTTTTTAACGTTACTGATGACAAAACTCATCATATCAAGGAATTGTTATGGGCTTTTAGCTATATAATTTATTGACTTGTGTCAAGACTTAGTAACGGCTAAATTACTTGTACTAATTAAGAGTGCTGCCATCCGTATGTCTGACGGAGCTGCCAGTTCGATTCCTTTTTGTGTTTATAAAGTTATCTTAGACCATTTAAATTAACGTAGATAAATCGAAGATTCGTGTCTGTACTAGGACATTCGAAACTAATGATGAAATACTATAAAAAGATGGCGCATTGCGCTTAGTTAGTGAGTGATTATTTGGATGTCAATAAGTAAAGTCACGTTTAGGCGTATATAAAAAGTGTTGTGTAAACAAATTTGCTCTATTCAGACAAAGAGAATAAAAGTTATAGTGGAATAACTAACAACAACAATTTAGTTTAATTTTATTTCAACGCAATTTAAACGAACTCAAACGTTTCAAAAAGTTAAAACGTAACGATATTATTTTATATAATTTTCCTAATAAAGATAAATTTATATATATATATATATATATATATATATATATATATATATATATATATATATATATATATATATATATTTCAAATATTTTAATATATCGGGTAGCGGTGTGTAGTGCTTAGAAAGCATGCATAACAATACAAGCTGCCCGCAACAACGGTCATAACGAAAACAAATTTAATTGTGGTTTCGAGTGTTTATTAAAAAAAGTTTTAAAATCCCTCCTGTGACAATTCCATCTAAAAAATGAAGAAAGAGAAGCCATGACGTTCCATCTTACTTCTGGCACTGATGACAAATATCTGCCTATAGAGAAAAATTACAATGCTAAGTAAAGCTCACCATTATCACTTAGCAAGAACTTTTATTACCACACAACTTATAGAATATATATATATATATATATATATATATATATATATATATATATATATATATATATTATATGTATATAAATATATAAAGGGTCCGCCAAATAATTTTTTTTTTTTTTGAAAATGGTATAAAAAACTACTGAATAATTTCTCAAATTTCTTTTTCTGTTTGAAAGTACAATCCCTCTGGTTAATAATGGAAAATAGTTTCATTCAAGTGGCTGCCTCAGCTGGCCATGCAGTAGCCTACACGATCGGTCCAATTTTTTTTGTGTGCAGCTGTATTTGACCAATGGCTTCACGAATATTCTCCTTTAAAGCGTCAATTGTCTCTTGCTTGTTGGCGTAACACTTATCTCTGATAGCAGCCCACAAATAAATGTCCAACGGTGTCAACTTGCAGCTCCGAGGTGGCCAAACGACATCAGCTCTGCGGCTGATAATGCGATCTTCAAAAACAGGGCTCAAAACATCGAGTGTAGTCCCGTTGAAACCAAATGTTGCTAATATCCCCCTCTTCGATTTTCGTGAACAAAAATTCGTTCAACATGGCCCGATAATGATCGCCATTAACTGTAACGGCCACTCCTTGCTCATTTTCGAAGAAAAATGGCCAAGTTATGCCTCTGGAACAAAGTCCGCACAAAATAGTGACTCGTTTTGGGTGTATAGGCTTTTCAATGTATGCGTGCGGGTTTTCTGTGCCTCAAATGCGACAATTTTGCTTGTTTACATACCCGCCAAGATCAAAATAAGCTTCACCTGAAAAGATTATATTTTTGGCAAAATCGGCATCTTCTGTAAGTCGATCGCAGGCCTCTTAGCGAAGCGAAAATGCATTGGATGGTCTGTTGGCTTCAACTCCTGAACAAATTGAACTTTGTATGGCGTAATACCAAGGTCTTTATGCAAAATTCGTCTCAATGATGTCTCCGAAATGTTCAGTTGTTGAGAGCGAAGGTGAATTGATGTTGATGGCGCTTCACGCACACTTTCTGCCACACCTGCAGTATTCTCGGGTGTACGCACTGATTTTGGCTTTTCACGCTTCGGTTTATCGATAAGGACGCCAATTCTTTTACTTTTTCCACAATATAACGATCATACGTAGCTGACGGTGCTTCTCTTCTTCCAAAATCCGTACGCAATTTTCGTACACATTCTGCAACATTACCATGATTTTCAAAGTAATGTCGCAATATTTCCCAGCGTTGTTCAAGCGTATACACAACCATATTCGTTCAGCGGAAGGACAAAACTAATTATCTGTCAAATCAGACATGAGCTAAGTGTTACCATTCACGAAATAAGCACTAGTTGAAAAAAAAAAACGTTAAATTGCGGACCCGGTATATAAAGGGGAGCTACAGTAGATTAATTAGCTTGAAAATCAACTTGATTAATGAAACTAAAACAAAGCAATGGGTGCTTTGTGGAAAGCCAATATACTCCCTAGAGGAGTGAAGGAAAAAAAATATCTGTGCATATAGATAATTAAAATTTTTAGATTTTCTTTTATTATAATTTTTTGACTCGTTTAACCAGCTAAATGCCACTTAAACTTCTTAAAATTTTCAAACTTAGGAGCGCTTTTTATGGACAAATAGTTTACTAGAGGGGTAAAATATAAAGCAGCAAACTGGGCTCCTGAATTGCCTGTTAAATATACGTGGCAAATAAATTTAACCGAGGTAGCACTTTAATGACTGGAATGAAAAAAAACAAATTAAGTAAAAAATAAAATAAAATTAATGCTGATTATTTACAGGCCTCGTTCTTTTAGTATTGTTACTGAATGCACAAAATGTATAATTTATTAAAGTTACCTGGCTAAGTTTAGCACAGTATATTTTTAATAAGGGGTTTTTTTTATAAATTTTTATATGATTTCTGGCATATGACCGCCACGGCTGGCGCGGATGTAGTCCAAACTGGACGTCCAGTTTTCGATGACTTTTTCCAACATTTGTTGCCGTATATCGGCAATAACACGGCGAATGTTGTCTTCCAATTAGTCAAGCGTTTGTGGCTTTATCGCATATATCAATGACTTAACATAGCCCCACAGAAAGTAGTCTAGCGGTGTTAAATCACAAGATCTTGGAGGCCAATTCACAGGTCAAAAACGTGAAATTATGCGGTCAACAAACGTGTCTTTCAATAAATCTATTTTGGCACGAGCTGTGTGACATGTTGCGCCATTTTGTACGGACTAATGATTCCACCAGCCCATAAAGCGCACCGAACAGTCAGTTTTCCTGGATGTAACGCTGTTTCCACATTCACTTGAGGATTGCTTTCGCTCCAAATGCGGCTGTTTTGTTTGTTGACGTAGCCATTCAACCAGAAGTGCGCTTCATCGCTAAACAAAATTCGCTTATGAAAATCGGGAACAAATCGAAATAAAATTGCACTATTTGCAAGCGTTATTCAGACGTGATTCTATTCATGATGAATTGTCATGCTGAATTGAGAATAAATCACCTGACAGCTGTTAAATCAGTCACCGTCTTGAAAAACACGCTATATAATAATATATTACCATATCCATTTTTTAATTTTTATATATTTCATTATTATATCAGTCACTTGGTGCTAAAAGGGCGAATGCCAAAATATTTCCTTTTGAGAATTTTTAGATGAAGCGTTACGTCAGCAAAGAAAATTATCGGTTTTGGGAAGAAAAAGCCACTGTTTGGTGTGTACTTTTGGCTGGCAGCGTCATCTGTCCATAGTTTTTTAGACGATGTAAGCCACGCCATCACCGCCAATGCCGAGTGATATAGGTCGATGATTACCACCTTCTTCTGGTCTGAACTGGATGGCATGAACTCAAATGGCATTTGGTTGCAACAGTTTGCGGCTACGTGCCATATAGCTCACGCCATATTAAACATTTAGCGCAATTGATTTACGCGCATTGCATGTGAAGGTAATGTGTACTAGCCACCGACATTTTGCGATTTGACGCCATAACACTTTTGCTTGTGAGTTATTGTAAGACACAGGACTACACGAATAAAAAACAGACTACAGCGACCCTCAAAGCACACATAACCCATGCAGTCGATGGAACAGAGCTCGATGTGCCATGGAACATTACGTATGATTACCACCCAGCAAATTCACGGTAGACAATAGCAGGATGTTGGTTTCGAAACATAATGGTATCGATCATTTCAATAAGAAATGTCGGTGATAACTCACAAATCTTTTGATTTAATTAGGCTTAAAGATTTGAAAAATAAGGATAAATAAAATACTTAAGAAATTAAAAGTAACAAAATAATATTCAAAATATGTATGTGTTTTATGAAAAAAGCTAATAATTTTTATGTACGTAGGTATGTTTTCTTCACATAATTAAAAGAAAAGTGTTAATAAAAAGATATATAATTTTTACCCTTAAATATCTAAGAACGACTTCATATGGTCACCAGAAAAAACAGTTTTAAATAAAATCAGCAAAGTTTACTTCGTCGAGCTTAATAAAGGGTCCGCCAAATAAATATTTTTTTTGGAAATGCTATAAAAAAGAACTACTGAATATTTTCTCAAATTTATTTTTTTATTTGAAAGTACAATCCTTCCGGTTAATAATGGAAAATAACTTCATTCAAATGCCTGCCTCGACTGGCCATGCAGTAGCCTACACGATCGGTCCAATTTTTAAGCACATTATCGATTGTGTGCAGCTGTATTTCACCAATGGCTTCACAAATATTAACCTTTAAAGCGTCAATTATCTCTAGCTTGTTGGCGTAACACTTATCTTTGACGACACCCCACAAAAAATAGTCCAACGATGTCAAATCGCAGCTCCGAGGGGGCCAAACGGCATCAGCTCTGCGGCTGATAATGCGATGTTCAAAAACAGAGCGCAAAATATCGAGTGTAGCTTCGGCTGTGTGGCACTTAGCGCCGTTCTGTTGAAACCAAATGGTGCTAATATCCTCCTCTTCAATTTTTGTGAACAAAAATTCGTTCAACATGGCCCGATAACGAACGCCATTGACTGCAACGGCCACTCCTTGTGCATTTTCAAAGAAAAATGGCCCAATTATGGACCACTGGACCAAAATCCGCACCAAACAGTGACTCGTCTTGGGTGTATCGGCTTTTCAATGTATGCGTGCAGGTTTTCTATGCCCCAAATGCGACAATTTTGCCTGTTTACATACCCGCGAAGATCAAAATGAGCTTCATCTGAAAAGATGATTTCTTTGGTGAAATCGGCATCTTCTGTAAGTCGATTGCAAGCCCACCTATACACAAGCATATACGTTCAGCGGAAGGATAAAACTAATTATCTGTCAAATTAGACATGAGCTAATTGTTACCATTCACGAAATAAGCACTAGTTGGAAAAAAACGTTAAATGGCGGACCCTATAGTTAAAAACAGTACAAAATTCTAAAAAAACGATAAAAATGCAATCAATAAAGTAACTTGGGAGGTATTATTATTCTTTTCTGAACTTCTATGCAAAAGGAAAAATAACTGATTGTGAAAATTTTGTTAAAATTTAAATTAGAAAAATAATTCGTTCTCTTCATGGATGGAATCCAGGGTTTTTTTGTAAGAAGTTTGTATTTTTATTTTCATAATATGCAGATATAAGGGTAAATCAAGCAATTGGTTTCAATGAAGATTTTTGTGAACACCGTGTTTATATTTTTTTTTTTGCTTTGGAGCTTTCCAGAAGCATTTTATTAGATTTTCGATCTTGTATTAGTAATTCTCTGGAACAAAAATAATTTCTACAATTTAATACGTTTATCAAATTTAGATATTTAAGGGTTAAATTGAATTATAAATTATGAATTATTATAGATCTTCACACAAGACATCAAATTACTTTGCTTGCTGTTTGAATTATCTATTTCGTATTTCATTTTGATTTTTCTTTTTCTTGTAATTTTATTGATTCTTAAGTTATTTGGCGGTTAATTGTGTTTCAACTAACACCCGATTTAAATAAGGGATCAAATTGAATTTTATTAAAACTGAATTAATTACAATTTATGTAATTCGGCTCATAATTAAAGATTCGATTATGAATATGAGAGTGAATTATAAAAATTTATTGCCCTGTGAACATGATAGAATAGAATTGCAAACTCATCATTTAAAATTTAAATGTTTGAAATTGATTTATTTTTATAGTCAATAGTTATTTATTTTTATTTTTTACTAAAACAAAAATATCAATCCATCGCCACTGAATGTAATTTCGCTAATAATTTTTGCATTTGTATAGCAAAAAATAAAAACCATACCTTCCTACTCTATATGTTCTTTGTTTTCAAAAGACTTTATACGAAGCGTATACTCATATGTCATGTATATATCTATGCGTCGATTAAAAATCCATTTCAGTCATGTTCTTTCTCGTTGTATTTATATTGTTTTAGATACAAAGTTAATAAATTGATTGTTTTATTATTTTTTATTATTTTCTACTTATTAGTGCTTTGGTTTATTTGAAAACCATAATCACTTCTATAATGTTTCTTTTCGGAATATTAATCTTTTTCCTCATCAAAACGTCATTATATTTTATGATGTAAATGGCCATTTGTTGGGTTTTAGTTTATGGCTGAGCGGCTTTTTATAGGAGTTTATTATTGAGTCGTATCTGTCTATTATTTTGTTGACGTAATGAAATCTGTTAAAGGGAAATTGTGTTCCAAAGAAAAAAATTTTGTGAACTAAAAAAAAATATATAAAAAGTAAGCTTATGTACACAAAAACGGTGCATAATAAAAAGTATAAAAGTTTAAGGAATTCAGAATTAGGATTTATTCGCAATTTTTGTCTTAAATATTTTTATAAATATTAGTTTTTTAGTTGTTGAACCCATTATACATTTGTTTATAGTAAATCTAGTTTAGATTTTAATAAAATTTTGCTTGCATTAGAATGGAATAGAGTTGTATGAAAATTGTCTTTAGAAATGGGACTATATGAAGCTTTAAGCAGAATCAAATAAAATCATAAATAAAAAAAATTTAAAGGTATATTTTTTAAACCTAAAATTTTCGTTTTTTTTCTTAATTTTTAAGCACTAAGCACATAACACAAGCAGCAGACAGCAAAATGCCGAAATTAGAACACATACGTTTATATGAAAACAATTATTTGAAAGCAGCACAGTAAAAGCCTAGACAACAACCTTTGCTACTGCTGCTAAATATAAAATAATTAGTCAGCAGAACAAAAATTAGTGATACCAATACAATACAAAAGTTTAAATAAAAAACGTAAAGATTGTAAATTTTTATTTAACAGAAAAAAACAGTATAAAATTAAAATATTGTATGCAACATATATGCTAACAATAATAATAAACAACAATTTCATTGAATTTTATATTTCTGAATATTATTTAAAAAAAAAGCGATTTTATTTTGATGGATTTGAAAAGTTTGAATGGCACCACTGATATATTTGTCTGTAACAAATATTTGTATGACAAATAAAAGAGATTACAATGAAACCTAATTTTATTGCTGTTGCTTTCAAAATATATTAAAAAAATGAAGTCTATAGCATAGCAGCAAATGCTGCCAACAACAAATTGCTGCTTGCTTTCATGCTGCTTGCTGTTGTCTATGTATTTAAAGCTTTAATATTTATTTCTCGTAATTTATTCTTGTTTTTTTTTTGCAGTTTGTTATGCATAGAGTACATATAACTATTGTAGACTTGTATTTAGTGAAGCCAGTGTTTACTTAGTTAGGTACTTAAGGTTGGTTGGTTTGGTACTTAAATACTCTTCTTATTTTTCAACTCAACGATTTTCTCTTTTTTTATTGAAATATAAGTACATGTATACCACTTTTCGCTCAAACTACACAACAGCTACTGCTGTTGCTTCTCCTTCTGCTGTTTGTTTGATATTTACTTTAAGCAACAGAGTAAAAGTGCAAACAATGCGGAAGTAATTTTTAGCTTCATATACAGATGTTAGAATTTGTTTTACTTATTTTATATTTCTTTTGTGTAAGCGATTTATTTAGTAGTTTGTATGTGCGAGGATAGAAGTCAGACAGAATTATTGGTTCATGCAGTTACGAGTATATGGTTTTTACTATCCTTAGACAACAGCAAGTGGTCGTGGTACATTAAATTTATGCTATTAATTGTAACGTTTGAAAAAATATGTTCATAACCTAGTTTCTTGTTGATGTTTGTTAACATGTATTCTCTTTCAGTAAGATATGTTTAAAAAAATAACCTGAAGCTTACTTTCTGTATACTACACTGTATATACGTCTAAAGCCCTTGGAATATATGCAAAATCAATATGTAAAGTCTCAAAAAAGAATTAAAGAGAGAAAGTGAAGAAAATACATTTAAATTTTTAATTTCACACTGAGTATAGGAAATAAATGTAAACTAAAATCATCAGAAAGAGCATGGTATTGAAAAATTCAAATAAACCATGGAAAAAAGGGTGAATACAGTAGGTAGGTAGGTACAGGGCTGTGGCATAAAGGAAGGATAGGTTAGATTGTCTCGTTTTAATGCCATAATGAATCATTTCTCTCAGGCCGAAATGTTCCAAAGCTCATTATAAAGCCTATAAGTCCCCTAAAATCCGTTTTCGACAGTTCAGCTAGCCTAGTCGCTTGATAGAAGCTCAGATGCCTTCACTTTTCGCTACACTGGGAATGTGTTCAGTAGGTGAAGAATCGTTTTCTCTTCCTCTTGGTTCCTGCAACTTCTAACCACTCCCAGATGTCTGGCGTTAGTGCCTAGTATACAATGTGCAGTAATGACTAAAACAACGACCCTGAGCTTACTTCCTTAGAGGTTGAGCAGATATTTCGTATTCCCTGATCCAGTTTCATCCGGAAATGCTGCGCTGATTTTAAAGTTTCTCAACCGGTGTTACAAATTTTACAAAGCTCTTCTTTTATTGGTAAAAGAGTATTTGAAAAGCTTTAAAATCTGCGTTTTTCGTATTTATTTCGTCTAAATTATTATTTTATATTACGCCTTAGTATTCCATATAACTTGTATTTAAAATTTTTTGAGAGATTAAGATTTTATCATTTAAAGCTATTTATTACTTCTAAAATATTTATTTATGTATTGTAAAGCAAATTAATAAGAATACAGTAATTAAGACTATGGCTTTTGCATTTTCTTTCAAAATAATTTTTTTTTAAAAAGTGTGTTTGAATAATTTTCTTTTTTATTTCTTTTTTTAGGTAAGTTCTCCTTCCGAATCATTGTGTGAGTAAAATGGCATCATTTAAAAAATTATAAATTAAAAAAGTTACTTAGGGCTTAACATGTGAAAGACGGGCAGGAATTTAAATTGACCCATTTTTATATTTGACTGTAAAAAATTTTTTATTAATATTTTTTCTGAATTGATATTTAGTGACTTTATTGAAATTGGATCAAATTTAATTCCAATGTCCCATATACACATAAATAGCACAACTACCTATAAAGATGGATAGAGGCCATTTGACCCTTTTGCATACTTACTAATATATCACTTATCAGTTACATTTTTCAACTTTTTAAATCGTCTTATCCACTTACTGTGTTTGTGAGCGTGTAAATATATTCGGCTCTGTTGGTTATGTTTGATATTTTTTGCAACTTTGACCCTTTGCGCATTATTCTCTGTAGATTTCGGTCAAAGGCAGTTATCGCAATGGCCTTGTGTGGTCCTAAAAACATATTACCAATCCAGTGCCATTTGCAACCGATAATCTACATGTGAATTGGAGGTTAGTCCGACTGTTTCTACAGGTTTCGATTTGAAATGGTGCTTGGCTAAAATATTTCTAATATCCTTTCCTTGCGTGGTGTTAGTTTCTAGGACGAACATATATAGTTGATGAATTAAACCTGTTGATCTTAGTCCATTTCCTAAATGCAGTCGATTTCTACACAGGTTTTAAAATCTCTAATGATTTATTGGCTTTGGAGATCAGAAATATTACATCATCGCCACAACCACGAGTTTTGTTGCCTGTCCTAAGTCGATATTATGTAACCTAAACTAGCTAAAACCCGGCGTGCTTCACAACCCCTATCTTAGTTATTATCTTAAATACTATCTTAGTTAAATTTTTCCCCTTCCAGTCAAAATCAAGGAAGACACTGTATGTTCATAGGTAGCTTTTATTCAGTGTGATTTATGTTATTTCCGGCTGTTTTCTGATGCGGATAGGTTACAAAAATTTAATAGTTGTCTCTCTCCACACATACAAAATCCAATATTTATTTTGAATGAAAGATGTCAAGTTCACTTATCCAATCTCGCACAATTATTGACTGATGTGTATTGTCCATGACGTTGTTTAAACTTAATTTAGAAATTTCTTCTATTGCCGTTATCAAAATATACAAAAATTAATATTAAATTTTTATGGAAGATACTACATCCACTTGTCCAATTCAGCCCATTGACTAGGAAGTCGTTCATACCAAATACTGAAACTTTAGCTTTAACCGTTCTCAAGATCTAATGAAATCAATATTTAGTTGGTGTGGCAGGTACACGCTCACCTGTTTAATTTCTACTACTTTTTACCTGATGATTTGTATTGACTATGCAGTACTTTAGACACATTATGTGTACTATAGCTTAGGTATTTTGCGAGCTATAGATATCTCTTGAAGGTAGATGATTGCCATGCATATTTTCGGTGAGATTGTCGACATTGTTTTTATGAACTTACTCACCAAATTTCATTCATCTGCGATCGATATGTCTCTAAATATTCAATTTGGTCGAAATCGGCTCAGTAGTTTCTGAGTACACTTATTACAAACAAAAAATATATTTTTTATAACCAGGTGGGCCATTCAAAAGTTTAAACGGTTTGACAATTTTCAAATTTATTTTGTTGTTGTGAAGTACAATTGTTCCGGTTAGAAATGAAATGACGCTCGAGGATGGCGTCATAGAACATTCGATCGGATCAATTGTCGAGAATTTTTTTGAGTGTATGAGGTCGTATTTTGGCAACGGCAACGCGAATGTTGGCCTTCGGATGCTTAATTGTTTTTGATTTGTCGGCATAACACTTATCTTTAATCGAGGTGTCAAATCAGAGCTTCTTGGTGGCCAACTAACATCGCCATTTTAGCTAAATTAACAGCCATCAAACGCTTAACGCAATAAATCGGTTATGGCATGAGATGTGTGGCAAGTTGCACCAACCTATTGAAATCAAACATCGTTCACATCAATACCATGAAGAGCGGGCACAAAGGAATCGATTATCATGGTGTGATAGGTGTCTTCATTGACTACAGTGGCTGCGCCGTTCTCATTTAAAAAAAAATATGGGCCAACGATGCCTCCACTCCACAAGCGTAATGGGTGCATTGGTTTCCGTAAGACTACTTTTGTGTGTTTTTGTTTCTACTTATTAACGTACCCACCAAGATTAAAATGGGCCTCATCCGAAAAGAAGATTTCTTGTTGGCCCATCTAGCGAAGCGAAAATGGTCATTCCGCTTCAACTCTTGTAAAAACTGAACTTTGTAAGGCGTCATACTGAGATATTTTCGCAAAATTCGATGTAAACTGTGGCTTGAAATGTTTATTTCTTGAGAACGGTGACGATTTGATTTTCGCGCACACTCTCAGCCATAGCTGCTATATTATGGGGTGTACGCAATGTACAATCATTTTTACGTTTTGGCACATCAACAATAAAACCAGTTTCACGAACTTAATAGACTTGCGTATACCAGGCACTCTTGGTCCTTCTCTACGACCAAATTTGTGAGGACGTTTTCAAGCATTTTCCGACTAATTGTCTTTGTTTTGAAAATAAATTTCCAATAAATTCCAACGTTGCCCAAGCGTTAATCCGTTCGTTTCGTTCAGTGGCTATATTGAATTTTGGGACAGAAAATAATGACAGAGGTATTGTTAGATTCGAAATAACCGCTACTTCAAATTTAAACCGATAGATGGCTCACCCGATATATAGATGTTGTGTTGTTAGAGGGCAATGCCCAAAAAAGCCTTATATTTTTCAATGTAGAGCCGTAGTCCCGACTTTATAACTTCACTTTCAAACTTAACCCGGAATCCAAATAAGGTTTATCAGATGTATTAAAGTATAGCGTGCAAAATTTTGAGTTTTTTGTATTGGTTATCCAAACGTCTCTATCGCTTTCAATGGTCTAAAAGAATAAATTCGATTTTGGAATACAGTGATGCTGATAAAGAGCAAACTGAGTGTATTAACAGATGACAAAGCAGATACCGAGGAGAACATGACTGTTGATTCTTCGCCTCAAGACGCTGCTGATAATATAGAGGTATTTAGAGTTGAGGAAAATATAATAAATAGTAATGATGAGCCATTGGCCAAAAAGGTAAAGCGCAATCACAATTTAGATCCAATATGGCTTTACCAATATACTCTTCCATGGGACGAGAGTTCACTGATATGTTTGACAGACAACAAGATGTAAGTAAACAGCTTCAAAATCTTACCACATGACAAATATTTAAGAATATTTTTAAAAGAGATATATTGATAGATAATTTGGATCTGTCCATTTAACGTTAAAGAATTGCAATTCGTGATAAGAAATGGCGGTATGTAATTTTTACCTACGTAAGAGATATGCCTATTGAAAACTCTTGGCGTTTACACGTAATGGGTCTTAGTGAAAGAATGGATCATATTTTATTTCGTCACTCTATTGCAAGGTGCCGCTGTGATATGGTAGATCAGACAACCGCCTACCAACCAGAAGGTCTTCGGTTCACTACCAGGCCAGACCATCTGAAAAGAAAAAGTTTTTCAACAGCGGTATCACCTCATAATATTAGCTAGTAACTGGTTATGAGTATTGCTACTATTGAAAACTTCTCTTATGTATTTGTCGTTCGGAGCCAGCCATATTAAAATTTAAAAAAAAATATATATAAAAAAATGTATATATAAAAAAATATATATATAAATATATATAAAAAACAACTGTTGTTCGTACTGAAGAGTATGCTGAAAGTTAGAGTGAAGTTTACAAGGTATTTCCTCTAAGTATACTTCAACATTTTTATTATTGAAAAAATTTCTGAAATATGGATATAAATATTTTCTATAACTTTTAACATGTGCTTTAAATGTTTTCTAATATTAAACTCCAATGGTTATGCCACAGTTACTTCTTCACGTTAAAAACTTTTGCTTTTAAGCCCTCAGGCTGCAAAGGTAAAGTAAATTTTTAGCATTTACCGAGTGTGTGTATCGGTTTTACAAATTATTTAAGAAACAATGAACACATAATAATAAAATTAGCGTTCAAATTACAGCAAATAAAAGCAACCACCATGTACGAAACATGTTGCATGTTTGGTAACTAACGACGGAAGGTAGAATTTTGAACTCATCTCACCAGCAATAGTTTTAAAGGCTAAACTTTTGTTCCCGCTTTAAAGTGTGATAAGACTTCGGGCGACATTTTTATTCGCCAACTAAATATTTTTATTATTTTTCTTTTCATCAGTTTCAAAACTGTGTATTTTTCATTTTTTCTATTTAGGATTTTGTTTAAAGTCTTAAGAGGCCCATTGAAGTAGAGCACTCAATATTTCCAAAATGCTCAATAAAAAAAAATATGTTTCTATAAGTGTCCTAAAAATATGCAATCAAAAATACTTTGTGTTTCCTTGTATGGAGCTGTGTGTGCAATTTTTTTTTAAGTGTTATAACAGTGTACATAAAGAGTATAACATATTTTCAATATTTTTATATACAATTTTTAAGGCCGTAAAAGTGTAACGCGGCTCCAGATAAAATATTTAAATATCTATGGCGAAATAAATAAAAAATGGCACAGTTTTTCAGCAGAAGGGAATAGAATTGAGAGGTTTTATAAGGCAAATTGAATCGATAAAATTTTTTGATAAATGCACAGCATTTTGCATTTTGCTTTAAAAAATAAAAATAAGCAAATAAAAAAAGTATTCAAGTGAATTTTAATTAATGATAAAAAGGGATTAAAGTTAGTTATAAAAGAAAAAATAAAATAAATAAATAAATAAATAAATAAATAAATAAATTGAATGAGAAAGAATAAAAATAATAGATATGTAATAAAATAAATGTTGTTAAAAACTGCTCAATAAGTATGAACTGTGTTCGGAGAAAAAAAGGGCGTTAATATATCTTCTATTTAAACTCTCCACCGCTCCATTTATTCCTTTGAATTATTTTTGGTTCCCCGGGGGATTCGTGTTGCAGACGGACTTGCAAGGGTGGGCTCTCTTTTCGGAAATGAGGAGATTGACCACTCAGTTGGGATGCCACTCTCCTTTTGCAGACTTATGGTCATGCGGTACATGTTGGGAAGGCCACAGCTACGGTGGAATGATGAAGTTACGTGCTCTGTATCGAGGCAAATCTGGCCCCTATATGATCGGGCTCACTCGAAGTCTATTATAGAGATGCCGCAATTTAGGCTGCGAACTCTTGTGGCTGTGATCACTGGGTACTGGATGGCTGATGCGCACGCTAGGATATTGGATCTGCCGTTCAATGACTATTGTAGTGGTTGTCAGGATGAGAAGGAAGAGGAGACTGACGTGCCTTTCCTGTTACAGTGCCCGAGTCTTTCGGACATTAGAACTGGTTTCCTTGGCAGTCCATTTCTGGATGCCTTGTCGGATCTGGCCGGTGTGAATGTAGGCAGGATCTCTTCTTTTGTACATGCGTCTGGTTTGTTCGGATCGGACCGGGACGCTGCCATGTAGGTTGTTTAATTTCTGAATTACTGATGGGTATCACAGAGGGATCAATACTGGACCCAGGTGGGCTGGACGTGTCTGACTACCCGTCGTAACTAACTGACTAACTAACTAACACCCTTGATGTCATCCTTAGCAATGTTAATAACCGCTTTTGTAGAGCGTGCTACCGAAAGCCAAAGAGGCGATCTTACAAGCCTCTCCTCACAAGGCAGTTTCCAATCTCCTGTAAATTATTTTCCCCAGTAATTTTCCGGCTGTTTCAATCATATAGAGAAGACTATATAAATACATATGAGTAAATAAATGTGTGTATGTATGTTTTACACCCACGTTTATTGTAGTAATTAAACGATCTAGTTTTAATAGAGCTAAAGAAACCACCGCTACTGTTCATGGACGTTCGATTCGAATTTACCCAAGTTATAAGGAAGGAAGACATTCGCGGACCAACGAGCAGTGTCTAGCCTCAAAAATAGGCTTTGAAGATGGTTTAATACCTTTACCACCAATACGCCTATGTGCCAAACAAGACTTTGCACCTTATTAACCGTTTAAAAGAATTTTACGTATATCTACTACATTAATATAGGGTCCGCCATCTAACGTTTTTTTTCAACTAGTGCTTCTTTCGGAAATGGTAACACTTAGCTCATGTCTGATTCGACAGATAATTAGTTTTATCCTTCCGCTGAACGAATATGGTTGTGTATACGCTTCGCTAAGTGGGCCTGTGATCGCTTTACAGAAGATGTCGATTTTGCCAAAAAAATCATTTTTTCAGATGAAGCCCATTTTGATCTTGGCGGGTATGTAAACAAGCAAAATTGTCGCATTTGGGGCACAGAAAACCCACACGCATACATTGAAAAGCCGATACACCCAATACGAGTCACTGTTTGGTGCGGATTTTGGTTCAGAGGCATAACTGGGCCATTTTTCTTCAAAAATGAGCAAGAAGATCGTTACAGTCAATGGTGATCGCTATCGGGCCATGTTGAACGAATTTTTGTTCATAAATATTGAAGAAGAGCATTAAGCAACATTTGGTTTCAACAGGGACGCTACGTGCCACACAGCCGAAGCTACATTGGATGTTTTGCTCCCTGTTTCGAAGATCGCATTATCATCCGCAGAGCTAATGTCGTGTGGCCACCTCGGAGTTGCGATTTGACACCGTTGGACTATTATTTGTTGGGTACTGTCAAAGATAAATGTTACGCCAACAAGCCAGAGACAATTGACGCTTTAAAGGACAATATTCGTGAAGCCATTGGTGAAAGACAGCTGCACACAATCTATAATGTGCTTAATAATTGGACCGATCGTGTAGGCTACTGCATGGCCAGCCGAGGCAGCCATTTGAATGAAATTATTTTCCATTATTAACCGAAAGGATTGTATTTTCAAATAAAAAAAGAAATTTGAGAAAATATTCAGTAGTTTTTTTATAGCATTTTCAAAAAAAAAAAATTTATTTGGCGGACCCTTTATTAAAGGTTTATAGAGATGCAAACCATGGTGCTGTATTTATTTATTTGTTTTTTTTTATTGGTTATCACTTAGCTGTCAATATTTGTTTTTATTTATGTTTTTGTTTATATTTATGTTTTCTTATTTAAAACAGATGCAAAAATATTGTGAAAATTTTACAATTATTTGAGAATTTGCGAATTTGTGTGTTTTTTCAGAATTGTTTTTTTTAATAATAAATAAATTTAAAAAATAGTTGAAAATATTTCTTCTAGTTTGCTGCTGCTTTACAAAATATCAACCAAATACACATTGGCGCACTTATACATATTTTTAGGAAGATTATCGCCAAATTGTAGGGCTGGTGTAATTTGATGTGATTTACGAGTCATATTTATTATATTTTTATTATTATTTAGCTTTTTTTAAATAAAAACTAAAATTTTAAATATATGTTTGTCTTATTTTGTGTGTTTTTCATCTCGTTTGTTTATATTACTTCACTTTATTTCAACATTGGCCGTTTTTGACAGTAACGAGTTAAAAAATGCCCTATTGTTTTTGTGTTGTTGTAGAGTGTCACTCATGTAATTTCAACATGGTAAAAATCCTAAATAAAAATTTCAAGGTTATTAAAGGCTTGTAGCAGCTTAATAAGACTGTATGTCATTTATGAATACAAATTTTAAAATTTTTTCTTATAAACTTATTATGAAGCTATTATAACTTTTTATGAATACATTCGTTAATTTTTATTAAATAAAGTGAAATATTGTTGATTATTGTGTGACTTTCTCATACTTTTCGTTTTTTTTAATTTTTTTTTTTTATTCTAAATAATACAAGTATTTCATAAAACAGAGTTTTTTTTAGATATTATAAATGAAAGAATTATAGGTTTGTTAGTACTGCCGCACAGCATGGGCTGAATAGATCCAAAGAAAGTAGAAAAATAAGAGGAAATATTTTCAAGTAAAGCGTTATTCGCATGTTGGAAGCTCACACCATTACAATATACTCACAGCTAAGGAGACAACTCTGGCAATGTTCTTCCTTCGCACACTGAAGTCCTTTTAAGTTACGGGTGGCATTTAAATATGTTTCATTGTAATTCTTAATGCTTATAACTTCATAGAATGATTTTTAACTTAGATAAGCTAGCATTTTAGTTTTACGTTATTCACTAAATTATTAGCAAGCAAAATGCCTCTCAGTGTATGTTTAAATAAATTGTATATATTTTAGAGAAATTTAAAGGAAAATGCAAAAAAAAATATGAACAATATCATATGCTCTAATCCTTAGTGACCTTAAAAATAAATAAATTTATTTTTTATCAATTTTTTTATTTATTTTCTACTTTACTTCCTTTGGAAACCGGAAAAATTTTTGCTTTTTTGTTTCATAAAAAATCAATTATTTTTGTAAATAAATTCATTTTTCCTTGTTGTAAAAATAATATACAAATAAATAATATCGAAGCTTATACAAAATAAAGCACGTGCTTAAATAATAATAACAAAATCCTGAAATGGAAAAATAGAGAAGAAAAACTGGTCATAATTTCATGCAACTTGACGCAGACTACTACAAATATTTATATAAAAACAAAGTTCTTTTTATAAAGTTCTAAAATGAAATTTTTATTTATTGAGTCAATTAAAATTGCAATTTTAAATCAGTATATTTTTATTTGTTTCATTTACATAAAATATAATATTTTAAAAAAACAAAAAAATAATCGCTTTAGTAAAAAAATTAATAATTAAATCTAACTTTTACTTCATTTTGTGATTTTTGTTTATTTTTATAACCAATGGCGTATGATTAATATTAATAATACTGTTACGAAGAAATAATAAGCCTAAAAAGATATATCGAGATCCTTAATTAAAAGCTATAAACTAAACTATTGTGCATGTTATTCTATTGGTTGGTATCAAGTCTGTGGGATTAGATCACCCTGTTAAATATCTATTTGGACAGTGCTGCCAACATAGTTATGATTTAGATTTGTACTAAATCTTTACATTCACAACTACCGAATTCCAGGTTGTAGAATGTACTAGAACAATCAAAACTAATTAAGTATATAAGCCATAAGTATATAAGCCATGAAATTCATTCAGTCGGTTGAAATTTGTAATTTTTAAAGCGTAACACTTTAATATATTTTTTTTTCATAATTGTGTTACGAAAATAAAAATGCCTAAAAATAAAATAAGCCACATCAGTGCCTATGGGACTGTACTTTGGGATTTTGGGCTATTGGTTTGTGTCAAGGTTTTTAATGTGTTACCTTCGTAATGCCGATTCGACCATATATAGGTAACACAATCTTACATGTTTAAAATTAACGTACATAAAATGTAGGATATGAGAGCATTTGAGACAAATCCGGAACTTTCCAAACTGTAGGCAGTTAGGTGTATAAGAAGGCTGCTTTGCCAATATCGATATAGTTATCGTTTTGCACTCATAAAGTAATATTGTATTCAGGCGTAAATAAATGTGTTGTTACTGTATTGTATGAAATAAAGACTGTATATATTTTATTTTGACGCAATTAGAAAGAACTCAAACGTTTTAAGACAGATTAAAACGTAAAATGATTTTAATAATTATGTTAAAATCATTTTATAAAGCCAGTAAAACACTGGTTTTCATTAAAAATTTAAGCGAATTTTTGTTGAAAATTAAAAGTTATAATGATCAGCTCTTCTGAAAAATTAAAAGGTATTAGTGTAATAGAAAATTCCTCCAAAATTTAGCAGAAAATTACTTCATTAGAATTTTGTTAATCATGTGACTTTTATTCCAAGAAATAAATGTGAAATGCACTAAAATATCTCATGTAGTGCTACGGAGTGCAATTATGGGGCACTGCCACAGTTGTCACCATTGAAGATATTTAAAGGCGATTATATAAAATATTGCGTTAAGTAACAAATGCTTCATGCTTTCAAAAAAATTCGAATATCCAAAAAGACCTGAAATTGCCTATGCTTAAAGAGGAAATCGGGAGTTATGCTGAAACGTATTTGGACAAGCTAAAGTCCAAACGAATTCTCGAATGATTCTGTTCACATTCAAGCGCTTTTAATTATTTATTCGAAACGTATCACACTCTTTTATTTATTTGTCGTATTCCTGCTAAAGCTAAAAATGTTCATTAATGTATTGCTGATACTTCAATATTAAACGGTTGGAAAATATTAAGCCATAATGATCAAAAGGATTTGAACGCTATTATTATCGGTTTTAGTTTTTTGATAAAAACCGATAGTACTCGATCATCCGCACCATTATACAAAATTTTACAGCTGTAAAGGGTACATTTTGATTTAACAACAAGAAAGAGGAAGACTACATTGGAACAAAAAATATTTCAAAAGCCTTCTCCTGTAAAATTTGGTTTCTGTCGTTTATGTCTTTTTGGCCGTTATGGCCCGATATAAAGGAAAATTGAATGAAAATAAATTTTTAAATATTTTTTTCAGTGAAATCCATAGCACTAAAACTTTATAATAAAGGTAATTTCTTTCAGAAATTTAGAATAAATGTGTGTATGCAACACTTTTTAATTGCAAGTCAAAACACTGTTATGAACAATTAAATGACAATCTTTTCTTTTATGACATTATTAAGCTTAATAATATTTAAGATATTCATTCATCCTTATCGGTAAGAAAAATAAAAATTTATGTTTCCATGAAATTTTCAATACCTCTCGATGGAGTATTGTTATGGAGATATGTGTCTCTATGAGGTTTCTGCTCCCTTCATAAGAAAGCTATTCAAGTAGTGTTTAACTATCACCGCACTTTGAATATCAATAAGAAGAACAAGGTGGGGACTTTTTTAATTACATTTCAAAAACAAAATGACTTCTAAGTCTAACATTTTTTCAATACAAAAACATTCAAGGAGCTTCCCTAAATTTCATTAAAAAATTTAATTTTTTTAATTGCTAACAACGAAATAGTGCTTTCATTTAGAAAGTTTCAATAAAATTCCTTTACAATTTCTAAAAGTTACAGTATTGCCCATGTAGTGATTAAAAATCAAATTTAATAATAATTCCATTGAGAATCTTTTATATTTTCTGGAAAATAAAAGTTGTTTTTATTAAACATAACATCCAAACTGCTTAGCTTATAAATTAAGGCTCAAGGAATTATTATGGACATAATACCACATTTATTTAAAAATTTCTCTATAAAGCACTTTTCTTATTATAGCATATAATGAATTCAGAAGGACATATATTTATTGTATACCTTCAAGTGGAAATAAAAAAAAAATTATTACCTATAAGAAAACGAAAGTAAATGAGCGTAATTAATCTAAACACATACTTTGTGGTCCAGCTTATTTTTGTTATATGTTATCGTTTTATATTGCTGAATTTGAGTTGAATATTGAATTATTTCTAAATATGAAAAAACTAACTACATGACTGAGTATGTACATGTTAAGGAGATCGATTATTCGACTTTTTTCAAAAAACTGTTTACGAAAAATAGAAATTTTTAAAGAATCGGTTTTCGGTTAATAATTATTCAAATAACCGGTTAACCGGTTATTTTATTAAAATAAAATTGTTCTTAATTCTGGAAGCACAGAACCACGTCATTCTAAAAATAAGCAGATGCTGACGGAAAGTTTAAAATGAATGTGGCAATCAATACTAACAATAATTCTACCAAATCTCATAAAAGCTATGCCAAAACGGTGTTCGGAGACTAATAAAAACACGTATTGAAAGTTGCTTAAGTTTCGAACAGTTACTGAAGAAGCTTATTTCATATTTGTTGTTGTATTACTTAGTAGCGAATTAAATTAAATGTTTGTTATAAAAGTCATAATCTAAGTGCCTAAGATTACAAAAATTAAATGTTTTACTTTGAATAAATCTATTAGTAATACAAGTCTTTTCTCGACAGGAAAAGTTGCTTAGGTTTCGAACAGCAATGTATGTAAATTCATGCCCTACGCACATATTTAACAGTGTGTGTGCGACTGTGGTATGTTAGGTAAGATACCCACTTTCCAACCTAAAAGTCGTCAGTTCAACCATAGCCCACACCATCTGAAAATTTTCGACAGCAATATCACCGCACAACATTAGCGACTGGTTATGTGTGTTTACGCTGTGAAAAACTTCACTAACTAATATATCTGCCGTTCGGATCCGGTGTTTGTGGGTCGCTTTCAATGAGTCTAGTTGATCATTTAACATATATGATAATCAATATTTATTTAAAGAAAATGAGAGAAAGTTATTTTTACTCAAGTGTGCATATATTTTTCGATCTACTTTGGTTTCCACGTTCTTTGTGAGACGTTCAAGGTTGTCACATATAAAAATAATAATTAAATTTATACAAATAGTTAAACGATGAGCATATTTTCAATAAAACAATATACAAACGTATAAAAATTATAGTTATTTAGATTAACCGGTTATTTGCGTTAACTTAACCGGTTTATTCGGTATTTGAAAAATTAAGATTTTGAAAAACTAAGAAAACGGTTAAAAATACATATAACCAGTCGCTAGTAATGTGATGCGATATCGCTATTGAAAATTGTGAGACGGTGTGGCCTGGAATTGAACCGACGACTTCTTGGTTGGAAAGTGGGTTCTTAACTAAAATACCAGAGTGACACACACACAATTGAATTCTCGAAATTTAAGTAAATTTTCTTGTCGAGGCAATTAAGGACTCATATATTACTAATAGATTAATTCAAACTAAAACATTTAATTTGTGTTGTCTTAAGCACCTAAAACAAAAAAAAACGGTTAAAATCGGTCGAATAATAACCGTCCGATCTCTTTAGAACATGTATATGAGTATCTACCATTAGCACATGAACAAATAACTCATTAAGGACGAATGCGTATTTAAATACTCAAAAACAGAGCCATCGTAGAAAAATTCTGGCTGACTTTAGGAGGCATCGGTTTTTACAGAGGGATAAAGAAAGTATAGGACTACTTAAAAAAAATAAAAATGAAGTTAATTTTTACCTTCTTCTATTGGGAAGATTAGTAGTTTAAAAGATAGCAAAGTTTTAAAAATTAGGAGAGTACAAATCGGAAAACCCACTTGGAGATTTTTTGCTTGGGTTAGCTCTATTTTAGAAAAACTATACGCTAAATTCGGCCAATGACGTACACTACAGGTTTGATTCAATGACATGGGTACTTAAATACCCACTTCGTTGAACCAACCAACAGGGTTCAAAACACTTTTTTTTAAATTTTATAGTAAGTAATAATGTGTTGTAAAATTAATTATTTATTAGTAAAAAATAAGGAAATAAATATCACAACTGTTATTGATTATTGTGATAATTTAATTTTTTAATGATTTTTGGATACCTGTATACAACTGTGCAAAACAAGTCTTTGGGTGTAAGCTTAATTTGCATTTTGTAAAACCGAACTCCAAATTGTCCACAACGGCCACTTTTATTAATTTTGTTTGTCATATGATCACAGCTATCCATGTTCATTGTCATTTCTTCTGCATTTGTGACAACTACCAACATGATTATAAGGAATTGTTACCAATGCTTCAACAACGGTAACACGAAATCAAATTGAATCATGATAGAGCTCTTTCAGCTTTTCTTAGCAAGAAGTGCAATTTCCAGCATCTAAAGAATAGTAAGTAACGGCTAGCGCCACTTCTTCCACGAATTTTAATGTGGTAGTTATTAATGGAATTTGTTTTTATATGTCCACTTCAACCATTCGTTGATTATATTGATATATAAGATGTGGTTGTTCAACCGTTGTCATTTTCCGAATTTTACAATAAAATCTTTTAGCTCGAAATATCGGCTCCAGACACAAGAAATTCGTCATTAAAGTGACCACCTTAAACAAATAATAATAATAAGCTTTGAAGCAAGAACGTCTTTGCATAAATATTTAAATATAATTTTTTTTAGGAATTTTTTTCATTGCTTTGACATCTTTTAATGAATGATGTTTACTACAATTGTCTCGAACGGTACCGTTTTCAAAATATTTTTTTTCAGACAATGTGAGAAACAATTTATAGCTTGAAAAAATTATCGAATGTGACATTGTGTTTGGTTGGATATGATATAATCTGCAGAAATTATAAGACCACATTCTCTCCAATACCATTATTAGCTTCAGCATATGGTAAAAAACTGAGTGATATCCTGTAGTAGAAGCTATGACTCAACATTTGTAACAATTATTATTGGTTTTCCTCTTATAAGCATTTTTAAAGGATGGCGACCATAATATGCAATCATCTGCTCATCCACCGAAAGATTTATGTACATAGTGAAATAAACACACAAAACTCACATCAATGCATCTAATAAATGTGTTTTTTAATTTTTTTGTTTTCAAAACATCGCTCTTTAATAGCGAAGTGGTTAGAAAAATACCCATAGTCTAGGGGTTAAGGTTTGACAAGTAAAAATAAAAAAACGCAATGTCAATATAAGTGCCCATAATATCAAATGTGTAAAATTTTATTGAAATTGCACCACGAAATTGGGGGTCAGTCTTTAATGGGTTAATAAAAATTTATTTGAAAATGCATGTACAATATGATTATTAATTAAAAAATAAAACTTATGAACGCATATTTGTATATTTAATAGTAGGAATTAAAAATGAAATTGGCAATGAAACAATTTTGTTGTTCATTTATGTGGACAGTATGAAAATGGGCGTATGATTTATATCATATTATTTTGTACAACTAACAAAACTTGCGTCATAAAATTGTTTAAAAATGTTTTCTTGAATGATCCTTAATGAATTTTCCTTACTTTTTAATTAAATTAAGTAACTGTTAATGACTTAACTCATAATTAGAATTTGATAGCGAAAGCCTTTTAGTTTTAAAATTTGAAAATTTATATAAGTTGAAAAAAGGACCTTCATGGGGTTTCCTTGATTTTCAATGAAAATTAATGAAATTTCACGTAATAGTTAAGGATATTATTCTACATTCATATATAAAGTTTGGTAGCGATAGGTCAAGAATTGTAATAATCGCAGCTTGTGAGAATTTCTGGAAGCAAATTAAAAAGAAAACCAGCACATATACATTTTGTTTGTTTTTTTTTTTTCATTCAAGTTATTGACAGTTCTTATGTTTATTTAGAGTTATTAGGCTTTTATTTGTATCAGATTTTATAGACCTAAAAATTGTATTATTTTTAATTTTATTAGGCATTAAAAGGGACAAACCAGCCATTGTATAAATTGAATATTTGAAATTAAAATCTGCTTTTAGAAAGGTACGTATACATTTTATATAAATATCGATATTACTTGGCTTTATTTGCCATTGTCTTGTTGCCTTTCACTTTTTAATTTTTGCATTTTTCTAAAATAGTTCCTCTCATCTACTCTACATGTTTGATTATATACTTAAACAATTTGCTGTTATGTTTTCTCCTTGGCTCCAATATTTTTGTTTTATATCAACAGCCAAAATTAAAAAAAAAATAAAATAAATATAAGTGATTGCCTGCTGTCAGGCAAATTTCCCTCATTCCAGTAGCTGATTTTACGCCTGGGTTATCCAGCTGGTTTTTTTTTCCACAAAAGTAAATATTATTTTTAAAATGTAAAAATCCATTACAATATTTTCATTTCGCTTTTTTTTTGTCGGGGTGTGTGAAAATACATTTTTACAGCAGTACAAGCATGTAAATGTTAAATAATCTTTATATTTTTAATAGTGACAGGTTGTTTAATTTTCGAGTCTTATTGTGTAACAATGTTTAATACAGTTTACACTCTTTTTATGTACATTTAAAAAGAAGAATACGAAAGAAAATTAAAGCAAAAGAGTAAATAGGTGTGAAAAAAAAACCCAGAGAGTGTAACAAATAATAATGTTGATATTTTACCTGGCTTTCCTTCCGTCTTATCAATAGCAAACTTTCAGCAATATCGAAAGCGAATAAATTTGCTCTTGATCTCTTCTATTTTTTGCCTTTAATCTCTTCTGTTTTTGTCGTTTAATTTGCTTTTTTACGCCTCCTCCTTGTTGAATTTGGGGCACAGAAAACCCGCACGCATACATTGTAAAGCCGATACACCCAAGACGAGTCACTGTTTGGTGCGGATTTTGATCCAGAGGCATAATTGGGCCATTTTTCTTCGAAAATAAGCAAGAAGTGGCCGTTACAGTGAACGGCCATGTTAAACGAATTTTTGTTCACAAAAATTGAAGAGCAGGATATAAGCAACATTTAGTTTCAACAGGACGGCGCTACGTGCCACATAGCCGAAGCTACACTCGATGTTTTGCGCCCTGTTTTTGAAGATCGCATTATCAGCCGCAGGGCTGATGTCGTTTGGCCACCTCGGAGCTGCGATTCGACACCGTTGGACTGTTATTTTTGGGGTGCAGTCAAAGATAAGTGTTACGCCAACAAGCCAGAGACAATTGACGCTTTAAAGGACAATATTCGTAAAGCCATTGGTGAAATACTGCACACAATCAATAATGTGCTTAGAAATTGGACCGATCGTGTAGGCTACTGCATGGCCAGCCGAGGCAGCCATTTGAATAAAATTGTTTTCCATTGTTAACCAGAAGGATTGTACTGTCAAATAAAAAAAGAAATTTGAGAAAATATTCAGTAGGTTTTTTTTATAGCATTTTCAAGAAAAAAAGTTTATTTAGCGGACCCCTTACATTTAATTGCGAATACCGCTGAATTGTTTGTTTCCATAAGTAATATTCAATTCATTGAAAGGGAAATAATAACACCAAAACAAACGGATTGTTTTTATTATGAAAAACGAACACAATTCTAAACTCAAGGATATGGTCACGTTAAGAATATTTAATTCCAAAATTAATTTTACTTTCATTTTAAATACAGACATAAAGAAATTAGTAAAATTAATTAAATTTTCTTTTCTCTTTTGACAAAAATTCTTTCCATAAAAGTGGTCTATGAAAAGCATCAACAATTATCGAAGGACCCTTCAAAAAAGGACGTGCTTATGGCATAGTTTTAGCAAAAATGAAAAATAATTAATTGCAGTAATTTGTTTGTTGTCGTAAGAAAGACGAACCACAACACTGGTTTTTGTAAAAATATAACATCCCTCTTTGTTTTCAATTAATATGTCTTCCAATAGAAACTTCCCAATTTTAACAGTTGATTGCGGTCATATATTTTAAAGCTACAATTGTCAAATTGATTGTTATTTATTCAGTTTATTTTTTCAAACAACCATTGTGGCTGAACGTCACAATACGTGCAAGCAACAAAAATTTTTCATCAAAATGTGTTTTCTGTTCGGGCTACATTTTATGCGCTGCGCCTATTTTATGATGGCCATCCATAATCGTTCTACTGAGAGGACTATTTGCAGTGTGGTTTATAATTTCAGTCCTTTGATTCAGTAAACAATGAACAAACACCCGCACGTCAACGAAACACAAGATCTGCTGTAAACTTCGCCTCTGTACATGAAAGTACTACCTTGATCAAATACTTTTGACAGAATAACCCCCGTGTTGCGGTCCGATCGTTCCGATTTAATTTTTTATTTTCTTTTGTTAGCTTGGTAAATCTGTAGTTGATATTCCCGCCAAATCCTAGCGTCAGAGCTTGACATTTGCAAAAGCTACGTAACCAAGAGTTAATCTATCTCTGTTGGCAATTTTTTTACAATTGTGATATAGATATGATTTGCGAGGCTGAATTCGATCCGATATTCACAAAAAGGATCATTAGTGGAGACAAGACGAGGCCTAATGCCAAGACCAAAAAATCTTCGTTTTCAGTCTAAATAAATCAATGACCACAGTTTTGAAAACACAGCATATAAGCAGTGTTTTCAGAGTCTTTCTTCAAATCGCTACAAATAGATGGCCAAGTCTATACAAGCCAAGTCTATATAATTGTAGGGTGGGCACTACGAGAACCATGAACAACCAAAGATGGTATGAAGTTTAAGAAATTTGTTTACAAATTTATAAAAATATTTTCAATTAAATTGATTTTGTTCGCTTTATATATTTACTAGTTTAGAATTTTTTTATTGTCTTTTTTTTAAATGTTCGTTCTATCATGACTTCCGGTTCTGTTGTAAACCAATATATTTTTTCTTTATGCTTTCCTCTCCCGTCCTATATTTTTATAAATGTCAAATATGTTTTCCTTTATCTTTTTTGCCAATATCCTCGTTAGAATTAATTAAATATTATTTTCCTCATTCTTTTTGCTTTGCTGGGCATCAATTAACACTTGTTAACCAACTGTGATTTTACTCGTAGCATACATTTTTACCCTCCATTCTAGTACGATGTCTTTTTTCTTTGTGTATAGGAAGGATTTTTATTTCTTATTGTTGACGTTTTTTTATCACATCTTAATTTGTTATCCTTCTATCTGTATATTTGTCTAGAAATTTGTTATTAAATTACAAATCTTTCTTGGTATTTGATTATCCTGTTTTTTGATAGTGATTTAATTTGCATAAATCGTGTGTAAATTAGCACTTTTTTAGGCCAAGATAATACAAATTAAATAAAATTTTGTGAAAAATACATAATTTCAAATTAAATAAAACTAAAAGGGCTGCAGTATATCCACTTTGTTTAACTTCTTTTTATAAAGGGTGGACAGATTTGAGGTTAGGAAGTAAATTGGCTTAAACACAAATTTTTTTTGGGAGAAATTCCGTTTTATTCATATCAATATAGTAAAGAAATATGGGAAATAAAAATGGAATATGATGTCTGGCAAATGTCCATCTCTAGCAATTGGACCGATCGTGTAGGCTACTGCATGCACTTTCAAATAAAAAAGAAATTTGAGAATATATTCAGTAGTTTTTTTTATAGCATTTTCCAAAAAAAAAAAAATTATTTGGCGGACCCATTATAAATCGGCCGCCAGATGGCGGCGTATTCGCATAATGGATAACAAAAACGGTATTCGTACAGATGGCAATGCCGTGATTTTCTTCTTGTTAACACGAGTTTTAAACTCTATTTTATTTGCGTGGTTCCCCGTTTTTATTGTTGCAGTCTGTATTTTCATAAAATATCATAGTCAGTTGAATAATTATAAGAAGTTGGGAAAGTTCAACATAGGCAGAAAATCAAGTGAGCTTTCAGATGAAGAACGAAAAATAGTAATAGATCTACACACTGATGGAAAATCTTTACGGGAAATTGCCAAAATACCTTTTTTTGGAAAAGATCTAAATATTGATAATGCTGCGTCTATTTTATATGAAAAAATTTAAATAAAACAGATATTATATTCATCTTCGTCATCTTTTGCTTTTTACAAAACAAATTTTTTAGTTAACTGGTAAACACCGCTCATTCCTCTTTTTAATATTTGTGATATGTTCTTCTCAAATAAAGAATTACATTATTAGAAGGTCGAACAGCCATTTCTTTAATACAGCTTTTAAAAGGTAATAGTTTTTTGTATCGAAGACAACACCGATAATGTAAGAGACGCACTCGATTGAAGTTTTTTGAAAATTATTAAGAAGTCCTTGCAATACTTCGCCTTTGAACATTATCCGCAAGATGTAATTTTCAAAAATTTACTCAAATATTGCGAAATTCGAAATCCAACTTGTAGGACAATTGCTCTTCAAAGTTTTTTCAGCATGTGCTGCTTATAGCCCTTTTTAAAGTATTTTACTACTTTTTTGCAAAGTTATTTTAATCCTTTTTAATTCATTTGTAAATTTTAAAGCATCAGTTAGGACATTTCAAAAAATTGGCCGAACAGTTTAATCGAGTGAAATCTCTTATTTCCGCGATATTTTACGAACATAACGTTTAATATATCAGTCTCATCGAATTCTTCAAAAAGTTTGTTTTATGTTAACTGCTGTATTGGCCATAATTTTCGAAATTTACTTGCAAGTGCAAAGTGGCTCACAAGAAATGTATCTTAATGAATCATTGCTCCACATACTAATCGTAACTTCAGCCTCACCATTGGTAATATGATTTTATTTCTTTTTTTTCTGTGGGCATCAATTAGGTTTTTCGCGACAATGTCCTGCGCTGGGAATAAATTTTGTTCTTTATTATTAAAATTTGTATCGTACACTTCAAAATTAAAATAATGCTAATGAAAACGTATAACTCCAATTAGCTTATTATTTTCTGTCTAATTTTGGGGATTTCCCACATTTCTATTGCCCCATATTTTTGTAGAAAATTTTTGGCTTTTGATCTTCCATGTAAGTATATGAGAATTATTGGAAATTTTTCATAAGTGAAAGATCATAAATATTCTTATAAAATGTTTGTATGTATGTTTGTATGTATATTTGAACATATATTTCATGTACGACAATGCTTCTACATGGAATACGAAAAAATGAATTTTTTTTTTAAATATTTCGATCAAGTTTTTCAATGAGTTTTATAACAGATGCAATGGGTTTTCAAAAAAAAAAATCAATGGCAGTTATTTTTTATAAATAAGTTCTTAATTTTTATATAAAAAATTCGAATTTGCTTAATGTTTAATCTACAATTTTTTCTGTCTAGGATTGTTGCTTCGGACTGCCAAAAAAAAAAAAAAATTAAAAAAACATTGATGTAAAAGCATACCATTTCTTTCACTCATCCATATACGCATGTCACATGAGTACTATTTATGCGCGTACTTAATGTACAATATGAAGATTTCTAACTCCTACAGCGGCCATCACTGGATAGGCATCCATGCTTAGCCGTTTGTTCAGTGTTTTTAGGGCAAAATTCTCCATTACGGTTACTATTACTATTTATTTATTTAAACATTTTGAACAGCATCGTATTATTGTGTTCTGATTCATCATAACCATAAAAATCTATATGAAAGTGGTTCTTGCTTCGTCAGGACTTACCTAAGTAGGAAAATAACTTTTTTTTTTTTCAAAAACCATTAATTTCTTAACGATTTTCCAACTTTTTATACCGTCTAAATAGTTTCGTTAATCACTTCTTCGTTTGAGATGAATCTTTTTCCTTTTTGAAGTTTGGAAACAGGAAAAAGTCACTGGAGGCTAAATCTGGACTATAAGGTGCATGATCAACAAATTCGAAGTAGATTTCTCATAGTTTCGAAGTGGATTTCTCGTAGTTTTAGCATCGTATCTAATGCAGTCTGAACCGGTGCATTGTCTTGAAGAAAGAGCACATTTTTCTTGTTTAAATGTGGTCATTTTTCCTTGATTGCATCAACCAATTTATCCAATAATGCACGATAATACTATTCTGTCATTGTGGATCCGTTTTCAAGATAATCGATGAGCAATATTCCGTGTACATCCCAAAATACAGTGGCCATAATCTTGCCAGCCGATTTCGCTGTCTTCGCATTCTTCGGAGCACTTTCACCAGCTTCCACCCATTGCTTCGATTGATTTTTGGTTTCTGGTGTGTAGTGGTGGACCCACGTTTCATCAACAGTTATTAATCTACGCCACAAATCAGCAGGATTGTGCTTTATCATGTCCAAACACCGCTGTGAAGTGATCTGTTGAACTCGTTTTTGTTCAACACTGAGCAAACGCGGTAGCCATCTTACTGATAGCTTTTTCATATGCAAATGTTCATGCAAAATATTGAACACACGTTCATATAATATATTTACCATTTTAGCAATCTCACGTATTTCGACCCGGCGATTATTCATAGCGATATCGAAGATTTTCTTGATATTTTCTTCAGTAACCACCTCTTTTGGCCTTCCTGTTGATGGCATTGTTGCAGTGCTTTTTCAGCCCCGTTTAAATTCAGCAATCCAATATTTTACCATATAATCTGACGGAGCAGATTCGCCGCAATGTTTATCAAGCTTTTCTTTTGTCTCTTTCGCCGTTTTGCCTTTCAAATAATAGTGTGTAATCACTACACGAAATTCACTTTTTTCCATTTTCCAAGAAACACAAAAGTTGCTTACTTCAAACGACTACAACAAATAAAGTAATCGATGAATTTGGCTAAAATTTTAACAGCTGACGTTTGACGGATCGTTATTTCTAAGAAAGAAAATGTTTTTGTATTTGTGCTGCTATCTAGCGCTAGGTAGCTTCAATGTCAATCCGACCTCGTACACTAAAATTGGAACGATACAGAGAAGATTAGCATGGCCCTGCGTAAGTATGACTCGCAAAATCGTGAAGTGTGCCACATGTTTTGTATTGGAATTCATATTGTGTTGCAGAAATTAGTAAATTGGAAAGTCGGTAACAAGATCTATAATATTGTAAAAGAATAAGAGTAGAATAAGAGTACGCATTAGCAACACTCTATACAAGATCTTTTACCTTTATAATACTTGATCATTCTGTAAATGCAGATGATGCGATTTTCTTTTGGGAAAATAGCATATCTGCTAGAGTTCAAATTGCATTCTCTTACCTTCTCAGAGACATATATGAATGGTCCAAATCTTCAGGTGCCAACTTATCATTGGATAAATGCAAGATTTTACACATTTGTAATAAACATAATTGTAATCCTCCAACTCTTAAATACAACAACACCACAATTATATACGTCTCAGAACTAAAAATTTTAGGTATAATTTTCGACGATAAATTCAATTTTAAACAGCCTTGTCTTCAACTAAGGAATGAATCACAAAACGTCTTAACATAATAAAATATTTATCTTTAAGGAAATGTGGTATACATTCCAATACACTCTTAAATGTTACAAAAGTGCTGATTTTGTCAAAAATAGGTTACGGTCTGCAAATTTATGGACACTGCTCTAAAACATATTTAAATTACTTAAATTGCCTTAAATTGCTATTCGTTATGCACTCGGAGCTTTCCAAACAACTAACATCAAAAATATGCTAACGGAAGCAGGATTTCCCTCAATCCCAAAAATTTTCAACTCTAATAATGGAAATTTATTTCAAATGCTAAATAACGCTTATAAACAAAAGATACCCTGTAAAATAATATCCCCAATTCATAGAGCAATTGATTATGCAAACGACCTATTTCCATCTATATCGGTCAAACACACTAACTCTAAATACGAGCCTTGGTGGCATCTTAAATCTTCGTCTTTCATCCTTGACTTTCTTCAATTCCGAAAACAAACAACAGCACCTGAAATATACAGAAAAGCTCTTAAGGCAATACGACATTCTCTTGCTGACCATACCTTTTTGTTTACGGATGGATCAAAAACAGATGTATACACATCATTTACTATAATTAATGAAAATCAGTCTACAATTTATAATGGATTGCTTGAAAAACATTGCAGCATTTTTACGTTTGCTATTATATTAGCCGTAGAATATTCCCTTAAATCTAAGGGAAAATTCGTAATCTGCTCTGATAATCAATCTACTTTATCTAATATTTCACATACTAGGAACTCAGAATACATAATATCAGAAGTCCGTAATTATTTAATAAAATAACCAAATAAACAAATTCGCTTAATGTGGGTCCCTGGTCACGCGGGAATAAGAAGTAATGAAACAGCAGATAAAGTTGCTGGTAATGCCCAACGAATGCCATTACTACTTTTCCACACACAAGAGAACAAAGACTTAAAATCACTAATATTAAAACATAGGTACTTAAATAAGTTTAACGATTGGGAGGCATGTAAACACCGCTATAAAACAATAAACCCAAATGGCGAAAGAATTATTTACGCGTCAACTGTCTCCCGCAGTGAAGCAAAGCTTTATCCCAGATTAAGACTTGGCCATACAATAACTACGCACCAATATTTGTTATCGAAAGAAGACAAACCAATATGCATTTCATGCAATACCCCACTATCGGTAGAACATATCCTAAACCATTGTCAATTATTTTCCAAGGAGAAATTAGCAATTTTTGGATCCACTGCACCCAGTTCACTGCTTAGAGTACCATCGAATGAAAACATCCACAAAATTATTATCTTTTTAAAACAATGTTAACTCTTAAATAATATTTAAAATTAGTAAATATATATGTATATACAGCTAAATAATATTATCATGTTGAAGGCCTTGCTTCTCACGCTCGTACTCTACATTATATAATTTCATTTATTGTATTAAACAATCTTTAATAAATAAATAAATAAATAATGTACATTCAAAATTTTTCCACCATTACTGATACACATACCTTGAATGCATGTGTATGCGTGCACACAAGTATTTTTATAGCTATAGCGTATAACATGGACACAAACATGTTGTTAAAGTTGTTTAAGATAGTTGTGTTCAGACATGTTTACTATGAGTATAAAGTAGAATTATATCTGTATGTTGCTAATGTATAGGTATAAACAACGCCCAACAATATAAATAACTGTTTAAGTATACTTTGTTTGCGAGCACTTATTGTAATTCTCTGGTTTTCAATATTAACGCGTACACTCTTACAAATTCAGCATCAATAACTCCAGCAAAGTTTCTCTAAATTCTATTTTAAATAAAGATTTAACATATTTTTTCAAACGAATTCTATATGTTATCGAATTCACACATCCTTAAGGAAAAGAATATTTTTGAAAAAATCCCTTATAATGGTTTACCCTTTGAGATATATTTTATAATATTCTCGCACTTATAGATTCATTAAAACTGTCTAAAATAACCTATGTGATGGTGTACAATTCCACTTTTCCTTTATCGTGATAATAATAAATATTTTTTATTGAAACTTTTCTTTCTGTGGTTTACTTATTTGGCTGACATGGCAAAAGCCAATTCGTTCCATCTGTTTTTTAACTTTTGCCCGCAATTTTGTTGTTGTTGTTTCTTCGAAGTTCTTGCCAAAGCCATATTTCCTCTTTAACTGTCAGAAAAAGTTCGTGGCATGAATTTAACTTTTTAGCTTGTGAAAACCAAATAAAATTTATGATGTTTTCGATTATTTTGCTGCACAACAACAAACTAACTCAAGTTAACAATCGGGCTAAATTTTAACTAAAAATTTTGAAAGTGGAAAATTTATAAAACTTTACTTGTATTTGAAAAGCAAACAAAAATAATTTTCAAAACTAAAGCATCAAAAACATAAACGACAGCAAGCAGCAGACAGCAAAATGCCAAAATTAGAATATACGAAAAATGTTTGAAGGCAGCACAGTTAAAGCCTAGACAACAATCTTTGCTGCTGCTGCTAAACATAAAATAATTTCTATTTTTTTTTAGACAGCAAAACAAGAATTTATGATACCAATACAATACAATGTTCCTTAATATAAAAGTAAAGATTGTATTTTATTATTAATCAGAATCCAACAGTTTAAAATTAAAATATTGTATCAAACAACATTTATGTTAATAAATAAAAAGTGTTAAACACATAATTTCATTGATTTTTAATTTGTGAGTAATATTTGAAAAGCGATTTTATTTTGGTGGATTTTAAGCTTGAGTGTCACTATTGAAAAATATTTTCTTATAAAGCATTAAACACATAGCAGCAAGCAGCAGACAGCAAAGTAGAATACATACGTTTAGATAAAAACAATTATTTTGAAGACAGCACAGCAGAAGCCTAGAAAAGAACCATTGTTGGTGCTGCCAACATTAAATTATTTCAATTTTTTTAAGCGGCAAAACAAAAGTTAGTGATACCAATACAATATATAAGTTTAAATAAAAAACGTTAAGATTGTATATTTTTATTTAACAGAAAACAACAGTATATAATTAAAATATTGTATCAAACAATATTTATGTTAATAATTAAAAAGTTTCAAATATTCAGTAGTTTTTTTTTATAGCAAATTCAAATAAAAAAATAATTATTTGGCGGATCCTTTAGATACATACAATTACTTTTTTCTATAGTAAGTATAGAAACATGCTAATAGACCAAAACATAGATTTACAATTGTGTAAGCTGATCTTCTCAGCATCAATAAATCTGTAACTTTTTGTTTTTGATATTTTCATAAACCGCAAGAGGCGGACTTCGTTTAATAAATCAAATTTAGATTAAATCTGAATTCTGAATAGTGGAGAATACTTTAATGAATTAGTAATAAAATATATTTTAATTAAATAAAATTTTAAATGTTTTTTTTTTACTGATCATGAGGACTTTTATAGACAATTGTCACCTACAAAAAGTGATGAATCAATTCAAACAATTATTCACAGATTTTGGCCACCGCAATAGTGAGTTTGAACTGATACATTACCTTAACGAAACAACTTTTTATTCACAATTTTATTTTTTTTACAAAGCAAAATTAGTCAAGTACTACGATTTACGTTGGTAACTCCTAAAGCCTGCTGCGGTTTCTGCGGTTTCTCTCCAACTAAATAATGATTACGCTGTTTTTCAGGTGGAGTTTTACGCTATAAACAAAACTGCTAGGCGTATCCGGGAATTAAGTCTCGAGACCTCAAGGACCATTATATATTCGTATTATCAGGCTTGCAGTAACTAGTGCTCTCAAATCGTACGCGGCTTAATTAAAATGTTTCCTCAGCCTGATATGGGTTTCGAGTCATGCGGGCATCCAAGGGAATGAAGAGGAATATGTACAACATCTGGACTGTCCTAGGGATGTATTAATGCCGATGTCTTCGTCAAAGGTTTCCCCACATGAGAAAGTTAAAATTTTTGGGCCTTTAGATGGGAACTTTGCCATGTTTAGCCTCTTGGCCTTTTTAATTGATCTGTCCAATAAAAGGTAGCACAAAGAGGGATTTCGACTTAACCCGTAATTTGCTAGCGACCCACATAGCTTGACCTAAGTATCTCCTAAGTCTTAGATTAAACTTTTCCACCCCATATTTTACAGTCGTGAGCAATGGATCAGACTCTCAAGGAATAGAATCTAGCTTGGCTTTAATACTGCTTAGACTGCAATTTTTTTCCTAAGAAAAGGCCAAAAATTTTGTCAAGTTTTGATCTGTGAAAGAAAGAGTTCTTGTTAGCGAACAGCGCTTATCTTTTCGGCAGATATTGTGTTTCTTTATCCTGCAGCTTCATTATTAACTGAACCACTCACACAATTTTACTCACCATAATGCAAAAAGTTCTATTTTGTATTCATTGATGTCAGAACAGTGTTGCAAACGACTAAAAGGATACAAAATTTAAATAATAATTTTTTAGACTTTACTTTTCAATTTACTTAAACGTATGACTTTTTTTTTGATACTTAAAAACCATTTTAAAAATCGAATAAAAGCCAACAGAAATAAAAAAGAAATGCCATCAAAAACATGAGCCCTGGAGCAAGAGCAATCTCAACTACAGTTGCCTTATTTGTAGTTGCTGCTTCTACTAATATTTTGCAAATATTTAAAATCATAGAAACGTAGCAGCATAACCATCAGCATTTTGACTTATAATAACCACAAAAACACAGAAGTCTGTTATAAAAGTGATGATGTCATGCAACCAACATAATATTATTCCAACTATACCAACAGAGAATGAAAGGTGGAAAGATGAAGGTAGAAAAGGAAGGAATGCAGTTTACTTTAAAGATGTAAGCATTACATTACAATACAATTCAAATTCATTCCATAAAAAAGGTCAAGTAATTTCAGCAGAGCTACAGATAAAGTTGAATAAACTTTATGTGATTAGACCGTAAAACAGTCGGGTTTTTTACATTGTAATACAACACATACAATATTTTTGCAAAAAATTGGAGAGAAATTGACAGGCTATGTAATAATGTTGGTAGACTATATAATACAGGTGGTTGTCTTACACATATAGTATATCATTTACTAATAACAAAATAGTGCGGTTAGAGGACATAAGTTGTTGGGTATTGTAAAAAAGCCGATAATTTGATAAAGTTTATACAGTTTTACAAATAATCTAGTCTATACCTTAACGATTGATTCTCAATTTGTGGTTTTTATTTAAAAATTTTTTTACAATATCATCATTATCCAGAAACTCTTGCAGAACACTGCGACCTATGTGATCTATTTTACCCCTTCCGGTTTATGATTTGTTCAACAGATCTGATCAGGTTCTACAATGTTTTTCTAGAAGCAACTTTAGGAAGTCTTAGATGTTCGGAAGGAAGAAGAATAAACTGTGGAGTTAGGGTTAAGAATTGTTAACTAAGACAATAGTTAAGATAATAATTATGATAGGGGTAGCGAACCACGTCGGGGTTTAGCTAGTAAATAGTAAATGAGAATTTTTACGCTACTGTGTTTAATACAGTATTGGACAAAACATATGCACGATCTTCTAGTTAATAAAATATTTCCCAATAACAAGTGAATTTTAAACTACTTTATTTATTTATAAACTTAATTATCTAAATTTACTTAAAAAAAATTTAAAAACAAAGAAAATTCCTATTTAATTTAGAAAGAATCACTTTGTACGCTGATCACAGATTTTTGAATGCGACAAAACATAAGCACGTCTTCAATAAATTCACTTAAAATGTTAAATTTGCTAATATTTAGTTTCATATCCTATATTTTGTTAAGTTCTTTATGCAGTTTCCACTAGTCACTAAAGTTCGTCCTTTTTTCTGCAATTAACGTGCTTTGTTTTAAGATCTAAAACATACCACAAATTTTTTGAGGGGTTGAGGTCTAGCAACTGCGCTGGACATTCAAACAATTAAAAAGCACTCTTTACTCATTTATCTGTGGCATTTTCTCCACTCCATGCGGTATCAGTAAGTATTCCAGGTTATCCTTGTAGACGAATCGATTCATTACACCTTTTATTTTGTATTTTGGCACAATTCCATAGCCAGAAATGCATTCCCAGTATAGCTGTAGAAATATCGATAGTCGGCCCACTCGATAGTTTCGATAGTTGGCAAAGAGACTATCGATACTCTCGATACTATTGAATTCTTTTAACTTCTACTACTTGCAACAATATTAGAATTTAAGGGAAGGAAAAAGAATAATAATAAATATTCATTGCTGAAACCAAAAATAGGGAAACTTTTTTCCAGGATATAATAAAGTTTCCAAAACTAAAGTAATTAATAAGATCCAGTGAAAGCGTAAAACATCTGTCAACTTTTAATTCGTACTTCAAAGATTAATTTTTACAAGCAATCAAAAGCCTCAAAAATTAACTTATTCTCCTGTTTCAAGTCGCGCAATAAGAAATGAAACTTATGGAAGCTAGACTTATGGTAAGAGTCTTCGAAATGTATCATTTCTCAGCGAACGGAAGCAACACCTGCACCGTAATAATTCGAACAACATTATATGGTCTGACGAAACGAATATTAATTTGTTTTGGTCAAATGAAAAATCATATGTACCAACATATTTTAGTTACAATTCATACTTAATTTGTGTTTAATAAATAGAAATTTAAGAAACTGTTAAACTGTGTCCCTATGTAACTATAAAATTTTACAGACGGCTAACAACCTGCGTCGAACAAATTTTTGCAAATGTGACTTTGACTACATTTAGTGGCCTCCGTATTTACTCTTTGAATTTGACGATAGTATCGATAGAAAAAAGAAACTATTGATGGTCAGTATATAGTACTATCGATAGGAAAAATACGTCTTTCCTTATGTTTTACCGTGTCTTTGGTATAACGAGGATTAATACGTTGTTCTTTTTATTCAACTTAACATGCTACATCCATAAAAACGTCTCACATTGGATTCATCAGAAAATACTATGGTCTTTTATTTGTAAATTCAATTCTGATCGATCTTTTTTGGGCAGTAGTATATGGTCTTTTTGCACTTCGACATGATACTAATCCACCGTCTATAGATAGTGATTGAATGTATCTAATCGAAGAATTTTATTTTAATTGATTTTTAATAGATTAATATGATTTGTAATAACTGAATAGTAATAGAACGGATATAAAGGCATACTTTTTTATAAAACGAAGTATTAATTATACAAAAAAAAAAAAAAAATAAATAAAAAATATCAATTGTGATACGTTCTGCTTAAATTAATTGCTTATCACTGACTTGATCATTTGGACGCATGGCATTTTGCACTTATTTACATAAATTTAAATAAACATAACATAACGTTACACCTCTAAGAGCAAAATCCGGCTTATTTTTCACTTATTTGGACTTAGAATTTTTTTGGATGGGCTAATCATTCATAACATTTTATAGTTTGGTTGAATTGAGCTAATATTGAGGTGACCTTATCATTTTGAAGCATACCTGCTGGTTCCAGTCGAGAGCTATTCTAGAGATCCTTTGAGTGGGCTTATAAAGTGTGTGACCAAACCATTTTCATTTTTTTTTTTTCTTATTTGGCCTACGTTTAGTGTTTTGTTAGTTCTCCTCTAACACTAGAAAGACAGGAGGGTATAATTTGATCCATTTTCATTTTTCTGAATTGACATTTCGCAACTGCTATTAAAATTTGATAATATTTAATTTAAAAGCGTCTTTGTTAAAGTGTTCGACGGATAGAAGTCATTTGACCCACTTGGACATTAACCGCCAATATCTTTTGCAGCAGTTACATATCCGATTTTTTTTTTTCGTAAAAAAATCGTTAAATTTAGCAGCTGAATTCGCGAGAGGGTTGGAAATTTAAGTATGTGCTTCCGTTTGTCTGAGGATCAATCGTTAGTAAACGTAAGGTAATAGCTGTGTTCCAGAATCTAGTTCTTGTGATAGCTCGAATGATGGCACACCATTGCTGTTTCACATACATATGAAAACAATAAAGGATTAACTAAAGCATTCAGAATACAGGTTTTGATGATCCATGAACATTGTTCAATTAAAAGGATAAGCGGTCAGGCGGCGGAACTCTTTGGAAGCCTATTCCTCAAACTATTTCAAGCCCAGGTTGCTGATCATAATATTTTGATTGAATATCCAGGACCTACTCATTATGCAAAACAGCGAATTAATTTTGCTGCTTGGACACTTCAAAACTGATTCATCAATCTTGAATTAAGCGCAAAAATATACGGAGGCTGAAGCAAATAGGCAATCTGGTCATACCAACTGAATTATGTTCTTGCTAGGGTTACACAATTGCATGTCTATTTTAAACGATTTATGGAGAAAAACAGCTAATTTGTGGATATATATCCTGTTCGTCTGTTTGTTCATTATATTCCTTCCTTCCTTCCTTTGTTCATTGTATTCCTTTTCTTATTTTCTAATCTCAGCCCTGGTATAATTCCGCTTTTGTAGAATATATGTAAGTTCCAATATGTAATTTGGTGGACTGTTTCATTATAATACGCGGCATCGTATTGACCTCGTGGACACAGCTTTTGTGGGGCCAGAACCTGTTTTCGTCACTTTCGATTTTATTTCGAATCATTATATAATATTTGATTTGAATTCCCAATTTCTAATAATTGATATGCATTAAACATTGAAACATATAATTTTTTACATGCAAACTAGTAAATTTTGTGTTTTAGAAAAACTTTTTTATTATCCATTAGAACCGAATGTGCTTAAATAAAATTTATTACAAAATTTTAATATTAACCAGATGACTATTAAAATAATATCATATATATATAAAGATTGGTTGCATTGAACTTTACAAAAGGTAATTATAAGTAAAATTATTGCTTTGCAATAAGTATGCTTAAAAACTTTTCTTATTGTTAAAATAGAATGCATTCAAACAGTAACAAAAAATTAAATATGATTTTTGGTGAAATTACTCTACTGCTGCCATATTTTAAACATGCCACACTGTTTATAGTGGCATTAAAATGACCATTTTTCCAAACATACAGCTCCCATAACAATAGAAGCACTCGTATATCTCTTTATAGAGGTATAGAACTTTAAGTTGGCATTACTTTTCAAGATGGCGACCGATTTAACAGCTGTTAAGTGATTTATTCTCAGTTTGGTTTGGCAATTCATCATGAATAGACTCTCGCCTGGACAATGCTTGCAAATAGGGCAAGAGAGAGATTATCGTTATTCCCGATTTTCATAAGCGAATTTTGTTTAGCTATGAAGCTAACTTCTGGTTGAATGGCTACGTCAACAAGCAAAACTGCGGCGATTGGAGTGAAGGTAATCCTCAAGTGTATGTGGAAACACCGTTACATCCAGAAAAACTGACTGTTTGGTGCCCTTTATAGGCTGATGGAATCATTGGTCCGTACTTTTTCAAAAACGATGGTGCCCAGAACTGTAACGTTCTGGTGATCGGTATAGAGCCATGATTACTAACTTTTTCATTCCTGAATTAAATAACTATGATGTCCAGGAGATGTGGTTTCAACAAAACGGCGCAACATGTCACACAGCTCGTGCCACAATAGATTTTTTGAAAGACACGTTTGGTGACCGCCTAATTTCACGTTTTGGACCTGTGAATTGGCCTCCAAGATCTTGAGATTTAACACCGCTAGACTACTTTCTGTGGGGCTATGTAAAGTCATTGGTCTATGCGGTAAAGCCACAAACGCTTGACCATTTGGAAGATAACATTCGTGTTATTGCCGACATACGGCCACAAATGTTAGAAAAAGTCATCGAAAATCGGACGTCCAGATTGGACTACATCCGCGCTAATCGTGGCGGTCATATGCCAGAAATCATATTTAAAATGTAATGCCACAAGATTATCTTTCGGATAAATAAAATGCATGTCAATCGAATAATCCATCGTTCTTTTATTGCAACTTAAAGTTCTATACTTCTATAAAAAACACCCTTTATTTAAGAAAATAAACTGGGTTATAAGTAAATAATAAAAAAAATATATTCATTTTTTATTAGCACTTGTTGCACGCTTCTTCCGTATGTTCTCCATACGGTTTCACCTCATTTCGTAGATAAAAGGTTTGTCATTATATGCCTTTAATGGGGACAAAAACCGCAAATCTTGATTTTATTTGCTCTAAGTCATCAATTAAATCTTTTTCAGAACTCAAAGAAAAAAACTCATTTGCATTAAAAATATAACAAAATATAGGATTTAAAGTTACATAAACATTAACCATTAGTCGAATCGACTAACGGGAGCTTTATAACTAAGAAAATAAAATACTTACTGAAGAAATGTGAATGCTCACTAGAAGAGAATTCTGGCGACAGAGAATACAGAAAAGTTGAAGTTGATCGCGTAATCAAATAAAAAGCTGTATATGAAGTTAAAGGCGATGTTAGTTAAATCGACTAAGGTTACGGTTCTAGGGTTAAAAACGGCACGTAAGGGCAATTAATGAATTTAAAATCAGTTTTATTAATATTGGTGCACATTGATGTGAAACCCACTCTCTAGAAAAAATGCTGATAAAGCAAAATAAAATAAAAAAAAAAAAATAAAGATAAAAGAAAAACGGGAAAAGTATACGAATTAAATTGAAAATTGACAAAAGCAGAGACAAAAAGTGACTGATTATATAGAAATTGCATAGAAGCAGGCGTCAAGCATTCAAATTATATGCGTTATGTAAAAAAATCATGGCTTAGAAGCGAAGTGAAATTTAATTTTTTGTATTTTTTTTTTTCTTTTCTTGTTCGCTATATTTAGAGACTTAAACCAAGTGTGGGAATGCCTGTTGAAAAGATTGATAAAATATTAAGGTAAATGACTGTTAAAGTAAAATGTTACATAAATTATGGGACGGATAGTGTACAGGGTTGGCTACCCACTAAGTATTATATTTAAGTATTATTTAAGTATTATTTAAGTATTATTTTTATTTTTTTGTATATTTACTAATAAATAAATTAAAACAAATTTTATTTAAAATTTTTCACAGTTCATTTAAAAATAAAAAACAGGTATTATTTATGTATTAGAAGTACAAATTAATTCGGTTAATTTTTTCTAACTCAGGAAATTAATTTATTTCAAAAGATAATAATTTAGCAAATCAACTAAAATACTGTCCATAACTGTCTACATCTTTTCACCAGCTCTCATGCATTTTCCGAATCTTACCTCGGAAAAACTTATCGTCTTTTGAGTCGTAGCAATTTTGAAACCAATTTTCGATTTATTTGAAAGAAGTGAAGCGGTGTATTATGTTGTATCCGTCGAAGCGCTCAGAAGGGGCAATGTCAGGAAGATACGCTGGTTGCCGTTTGCTACTCGTACATGAGACAGAAATCTGTCATGCAAAAGAATAACTGTATCATGTTCGTAATTATATTAAGGTCGTTTTTATTGTACCAGCGTTGCCGTTTGGATCGATTGGACCAAAGTTGGTAGTTTTTCGTCGTTTAAAAACAATTCGGTAATTTGGTTGTTTTATTGGAATTTTCTTATTTTTTTGGTAGATTTCTTAACTTTGATTTTCACTAATGTTAACACTATCTTTCTGCCTTTGCACATATATAAGCTTCCAAAGGAACCGTTTTTTGCACAGATTGCCTCAAATTATCTTCAAGTAGGTTCAAATATGTAAAGTAATCTTTAGTAATATCAACAAAAACTTAAAGCCAACCTCAGCTGCCTATATGCATTGCTAAACTACAACGAAACTGTTTAGACCCATGCTCTATCGTTGACATTAAGGTTTTATGTCGCAATTCCTACTTTAATCGCCAAACATTTTGTTTTTCGTCACAATGTAGAGAAATAATGTAGTATAATAAGCTTACTTTCATCGCTCTGGGGCATTGTAATCTTAGTCACCATCACTGTATTTTGGGAAATGTTGAGAATGATCGACGTAGGTGTTATACACTATTTATGCCGAAACATCTGGACATGTACTGTGTGAATGTTCAATCATCTCGGCCCAGAAAATGAGGTTCCTTGACGATGCTGTGCTGACTTCGAAAGATATATTTCTTTTCTCACTAAATAAGATTACTGGATTAATTCGGAGCCAAAATCTAATGTGGTGCATTTGGCCATAACCAACATAACTTAACATTCATCGTTCAATACAACTTTAGGGTAGAGTATGTAGTTAATTAGAATATTGCAACTTAAAAAAAAATATTTCATGTGGTATTATAAAATATAAATTTAATTTTAATTTTTAAATTTTGTACATGAATTTTTGATAGGCTGCTAACTGTTTTGATAGAATTTTAGAATATTTTGGTAGGAAATCAACTTATTGTCTGGCAACGCTGGTGCATACCGATCACCGGGTTTTAATCAAGGCAGGCAACCCACAATTAAGCCAACCTGGATTTTATTGTGTATAATATTTTAAAAGCCACGAGGGGTTTTTGTATTAAAACATTACTTTTCCGACAATAGAATTTTATTTTCCTTATCAATGCAAATTTATATATCTAAAGCAGTGTTGATCAAAAGTAAAAATGTAGTTTTGTTAGTGAGAACATGGAAATTACTCTTTTAGAGAGAGTAAAGTTGGTATTTAAAAAAAAAAAATCAACATACATCCGCTGCACATGTGCACTTGTCGCTGTTTCAGTGACAACTATAAGCAAATGTGAAAGAACCTTTTTTATTATTTGTCTGTGCTTTAAAAAAATTTGAGTACATTTACCACATTTCCCATTTTGAGGATGATAAACATCCTTTTATCAACAAAAACTAACAAAATAGAACATTAACTAATGCTTATAACATGTAAATCAATGCAAAAATAAAAAAAAAAATAAAGAAATACCATAAAATAAACTTTATACAAACAAACTGCATTTTATTGTTAGTACAATGGCCACATTTCTATTCCAGAGTAAAATGCAAAGTAAAGTGCAAAGAACTTGAGTACCGCAAACAACAGCAAATTTTATCAAGATAACGATCCTAAAACCCATGTCAGATGTCACAAAGCTCTCGTTGATCCGTTACCATTCCAAATTTTAAGAAATATTAGTGCGGAACCCAGAACCTTATGTAATTGAAAATTTGTGGAATAAAAAAAATAAAAAATAAATCGGCATCCTGGTTCAGATTCAAGCAGGGTTGGCAAGAACCTGGGTTTACTTGTTCGGTAAAATAAAATAATTTTTTTGAGCTAAAACAAAAAACAGAATTAATTTGTACTCCTAACAGATAAATTACACGATGCGACAATAAGAAATGGCAGAAGAAGGATCTGTTTTTGATATTTTTGAAACACCTCCATAATCTCGAGTTACGGCTGTGTGGCACGTAGCCCCGTCCTGTTGAAACCAAATGTTGCTAATAATGTCCTCTTCAATTTTTGTGAACAAAAATTCGTTCAACATGGCCCAATAACGATCGCCATTGACTGTAACGGCCACTTCTTGCTCATTTTCGAAGAAAAATGGCTCAATTATGCCCCTGGACCAAAATCTACACCAAACAGTGACTCGTCTTGGGTGTATCGGCTTTTCAATGTATGCGTGCGGCTCTTCTGTGCCCCAAATGCGGCAATTTTGCTTCTTTACATACCAGCCAAGATCAAAATGAGCTTCATCTGAAAAGATGAACACACATTCTGCAACATTACCATAATTTTCAAAGTAATGTCGCAATATTTCCCAGCGTTGTTTAAGCGTATACACAACCATATTCTTTAGCGGAAGGATAAAACTAATTATCTGACCAATCAGACATGAGTTAAGTGTTACCATTCACGAAATAAGCACTAGTTGAAAAAAAACGTTAGATGGCGGACCCTTTATTAACATATATAGCATACGTTAGCTGAATATTACCCAATTTTTAGTATTTTTTCGGATTTGGAAAGAAGAGAAGCAGACCGTTTCAAATGATATATATTTCGTTTAAGTAGCCTTGAAGAATTTTGCTGAAATTTTCTCAAGCAAACAGATTTTTCATTCAATTTTTTCCACATTTTTCGAGTTTATATGCGTTTTTGCGAAAACTATATTAAGTTATGAATAAAACGAGACTTACGGTTAAGAAATCCGTTGGATATAGACGGAGTTATTAGGATATAGCTTAGTTATTAACAGATGTCTCATTTTCTCATACTTAAGTGTTCTCAAAAATTGTAAATATTACTAAAACAAATAAAGTTTCCGTGCATTTAGATTTCCTCCAAAATTCGACATTTTTGGAGCAAAAAGCGGCAAATCGGCATTTTGATAATTTTAAGGCAAAGGCTTTGACGACTAGAGCAAGAGCGTAAGAATACGTGTGAATTGATTGGCGACAAAAGTTCCATGACAAGCTCATGACTGATCTAAAGCCTTGAAACAACTCTTCACTGTGATGTGGCAACTAGTGTTGTCAATTTAGTGCCTTTCGCTCTATATTTAGCGCGTTTCAACTACTAAAAATTCGCATTTTTTTGTCCTTAGCGCTTTTTATAAAAAACGCTATGTTAACGCTTTTCTATTTGAATTTTTTTTAAAGAAATAGAAAGTCATTAAATTCAATAAACTCATTCATTCGTATTAACTATTTCAATATTAATAATAATTGTGCAAGAATAAATAAAAATAGTGTAGCATACTTTACAGCTTATTAATCAACATTTGTTGCTAAATACTATTTTCAATTTATTATAACTGGCAAATACTTAATATTACGTTACTCCGGCGAGTTTTATTGCATGAAAAATAAAAAGATTAAAATTTGTATAACCTATTTTTAGGAGCTCATAACTTACATTATGTAAAAGTACATAACTTTAGGCACTATAAAATTAAAAAAAATTATATATTTCATAATTGAAACGTTTAAAATATTGTTAAATTTTTAAATTTTAAAACCGATTCATAATGAGTTCGTAGTTTCGATTCTCGTGGCAATATATTCCACATATATTTTTGCATATCTAATTCACCAGTTTTTCAATTAAAAAAAAAAAAAAACAGCTTAAAAAGTTAAACGTTGTTCTTTTTTCTACCATATCAAGCAATTCAGCTTTGATTGCTGGCGTTGTTTAAATTCGTGGTTCATCTTCAATGCTCGTTCGACTACGTTTAAGTGCAGCCAACCAATTTCTTGCTACTGCATATGAAGGAGCTCTTTTAATTTTACTCTTCACCATATAATTATGAATTTATTGTCCCAATAACCATTTCTTATACAAATATTTATACGAATAAGTTGACAGATCTAAATAAAATTTAACATGTGTTCATATGACGGATGGAAGTTTCTATTATATATAGCTTTTTGCTGTTTGTACCGTCAGGCTAAGGACATTTCGTACTGTCCCCATATTTATTTATTAGATTTATTTTTTTTTTTTTTTAATTTGAGTTCTATTTATTTGAACTCATGAAACTTGACTGTTATTTTCGTAAACTTTCACGATGCATGTATGCTTGCAAAAATTTTCCTTAGTTGATGTCCCTCTTCACCTTATTTTAATGAGCTATTATTGCTAGCTGGCTGGCTGGCTGGCTGATAAGGGTTAAAGAAGAATTTAATTAAACAGAGACAAACAAACGTATATGTTCATTAAGTTCTTTTTTAGCTATAGTAGGTGTGTTTAACAATTTGTGTAAAAAAAAAACGCAAACTACTTAATTTAGCTACTACTACTACTACTACTCATTGTGCTATGATTTGTATAAACTACTTGTCGCTCAACTTCATTAAAAGTTTTTTAATCTTCTTTTCCTACCTCTTTTTGTGCAAAGCCTTTCTCTTCTTTATGTTTATTAAAGGTGTGTTACAATTTATGCCTTAATTAAGTATTATTACCCCCATGATACTTAGAGAAGCACTTGATGATGTTTACTTAATAGGTATATGTATGATGAAGCCAATAATTATTGTTAACACGAAAGTCTCATCTACATAAAAGCGAGTGAATGAACAAAGGAAAGAACACCTGCAATTAAATCGATATTCACATTTAAGCTATAAGATCAGGGTGACCAGATTTTAAAATAACGTTAATCTAAATCGTGTTCAATAAAAGCTAAAAAACAATTAAATTTTTTAATTGTCTTAAGCATATATTTTACATATTGGACAACACATATAGTTAATATAGCATTATATGCATCAATTGTTTTATTTAAATACAAAGTAAAAAGATTTTTAAGATAATAAGCTAAATATCATTTTTAAACATATTTGATCAGTATCAAAGTTCGACTTTGAACAGAATTGTACGTAAATATTATTCAGTTTCATAAATTTTTCAATTTCATGCACATCACGCGTAAACGACTGGACCCATTTAGGTGAAATTTTGAAGGCAATGCTGTCAAATTGGGAAATGGAAAAAACGGGCCAAATTAGTCGCATGAGTTGTCGCTTAATATTGAAAATAGGTATTGTTACGTTTTAACTTTTTTAAAATGTTGAATTCTTATTCATTGCATCAAAATAAAATAAACACCGCCTTGTTGCTTGTTTACATATTTTATTTTCTCACTTAATCTTTATACAGTTTATCTTAATACAGCAACTTATTTATCTTGCACTTATTATTCGTTAATACAACACTTTTACTTACACCTACACACTACTTTAAGACTGCAGAACGATAATTATGTCGAATAACTTTGTTTATTTAGTTTATTTATGAGCCCAATTACGCTGAACCAATTTTGTTGAAATTTAAAGCTCAAATATATATGTAGATCCAACTAACGAAAGTGTAGTGAACATTGGAGTGGATATCGGAGTGAAGATAGTTTTCAATAAAGTTATAGTATGAATTTTTTGTAAATTTTATTATTGGCTATTGGCATTATATATTGGTCAACTTCTTACTTTTATGAATATCATGCAGGACTTGAAAAAAGGTAGAGTATAAGATAAATTGTGCATGAATGGAAACTTCCCGGCCTTGATGAAAAAGTTCCCAACGTTTCGATGTGTTCTTTTTTTGAAGTTAGTGCATCTGTTCTTGTTAATATCTTTCAATATTGGCATCATAGCTTTACATTTTTAAAAGCCACGTAGCCAAGGGTACATCTATCTCTACGTGTGTTGGCGATTTTTTATAATTCTAGTAATGTTGGAAGTGTTGGAAAAGTATTACGGCAATGATTCTCTATAGAAAACGGGCGCTTACCAGTGGTACAAGCGACTCAAGAGTTGTCGTAAGTTAGTTGAAGATAATTAGCGTAGTGGGAGACCATGGACATAGAAAACCGAGGAAAACATTGATAAAGTAAAAGAAATGTTAGTCAATGACCATAAATTAACCATCGGAGAGATAGCGGAGGACTTGAATAATGACCATGGATCCGTCCCAGACATTTTGATGAATGATTTTGGTTTCCATCTTGTAGCTGCAAAGTTGGTGAGGTCACAAATGATATGATTTGCGGAGCTGAATCCTATCCCACATTTATCAAAAGGATCATTACTAAAGACGAGAAGGAGTCTTATGAGAACGACACGTAATCCAGACATCACGCAAGTGAAGGGCGCTTACCAAATGACACCATTTTCAGTCAAAAAGTCAGTTCAGTCATGGACTGCAACGATGTAGTGCAATGTGAGTTTTTGCCAGAAAGCCAGACAGTAAACAAAGATTATTATGTGGGCATTATGAGACATTTGCGCGAAGCAATTTGCTGGAAGAGATCGGAATTGCGGGCAGAAAACTCTTGGATTTTGCAGCATGATAACGCATCGCCATCATTATTCGAAATTTTTTGACAAAAAATGCAACAAATACCATCCAGCAGTCACCAATTTCACCTGATTTGGCTCCCTGTAACTTCTGTTTGTTCAGTCGAGTTAAAAAACAATTACGGGGAACGCGACTCAGCATCAGAGAGGAAATAATGGAAAAATGACAGGAAGCACTGATGGACATACCCAAAACCGAATAAAAAAATGCTTCGAGGATTGGATCAAGCGCTGGCATAAGTGTGTTGCAGTCGATGGGTATAACTTTGAAGAAGACGATATAGATTTCGATCAATAAACTTGTATTTTTCATTTTCTGAAAAAATTCTGGGAACATTTTGATCAAGTTGGTATAGTCATTTTGCTGCGAATCAAAGATGTCCATTAGCATTATAATGGGCAAACTTTAATTTAGATTTTTTCGTTTAAAATTCTCATATTTTTCACTGATAACGAATTGGTCGATAAAATTTCTTTTATTAATTAATGTGGCTTCTTCTAATGACCAGCATTTTCTAAATGATTTCAAATTACTATATGGGTAATATTTATTGCCCTAGTAGTAGGGAGGTGTCTCTTTTTTATCAAAACAATCTTGACGATTTTTAAATTCTGGGATCAGAATTACAGAATTCTACAGGGTGACCGCCGGGAAGGTATACTACTTTGTCTTGCCGCCATTTTTGTAAACATTAGTCTTGATAGTTCGTATTTGGCTGTCGGGAAGTGAGACTTGGCAAATTTATTGTGGAAAAATATTCAGTAAACCAACATGTTGCGTGACGATGCTCATTTTCATTTGAATGGTTATGTGAATAAACAGAATAGTCGGTTCTGAGCAATGGGAAACTCTCAAATTATTCATCAGTCACCTTTGCATCCATTAATAGGGACAGGGCAATTTGGTCAAAAGAAATCTGAGGATCTTACTTCTTTAAAACTAAAAACGGCATAGCGGTAACTGTCCATGGGTAGCGATATCGTGATATGATTGAAAACTTTATAGCGCCACAATTGCATGCTTTGGGCTCGACTTACAATTGGTTTCAACAAGACGGTGCCACATCGCATACAGCCAGGATTACAATGGAATTACTGTGAGACCTCTTTCCACAACAAATTACTTTAAGGAATGGTGATATTGATTGCTCTCCACGATCGCCTGATTTGACTGCTCCGAACTTCTTTTTAAGGGGATATCTGAAAAGCAAGGTTTATGCAAACAAACCTGGAACGCTGGAGCAACTCAAACAAAATATTCGTGAAGAAATTAATGAAATACCACGTAAATGTGTGAGAATGTAATGAAAAATGTGCTCAAAATGGCTCGCATTTGGAGGCTAACAAAGGCGGGCATTTATCTGATATTGTATTCCGTACATAATTGCTGACATTAAATACAAAATTTATCAATATAAGGTCAATTCCCTTTCATATAATCAAAAATTATAAACAAACAAAGTAGTATAACTTCCCGGTGGACAGCCTGTACAAGCACGCACAATTTTCATCGAATTTGTTTCCACATTTTTAATGCTATGCTTGTAGGCATCAGAGACTTCGGCATACATGTGAATGTTCAGTTCTTAATAAGACTGGAAACTTTAGATTGGAACGTACATATTAGATCCTAAAGTTTACCGACCATTCATTGAATTTTTTTCACATTTTTAAGGTTATGCATAGAGGCATCTGACACTGCGGCGAACATGAGAATGTTGAGTTCTTAATAGAACTAGATGTGTTATGTAGGGAGATATAAGGCCTTATTGAGGAACACATCCATGACTAGGGTTGTAGATTTATTGGCGTTCATTGAGAAAGCAGAAGGCCTGCTAAATACACTGTAGACTGGAATGGACATAATATATCCTAGAGTCAATCCACCATGCCCGATTTAAAATGATTATAATAATACAGTGAGTACAGTATATACTGTTCTAATGCTTATAAAATTACATGCATACCAAATGTCACTTTTTAATATTTCTTTCAAAAATTCAAAAAATTAAACAAAAAGTTATTTATGAACCTGACATTGAATTTTTTATGATAGAAATTTATATTTCATTTAAAACATAAAGCAGGATGCCCCGATATTACGTAGTTTGGCAGTGTGTCGTTACACTACACTGAGCATATGGTCTTAATTAGTCTTAATTACTATTATTTATTACAATAATTTTAATTTTATTTGTAATTGTGTGATCACTTGACCTGAGATTCGCAATAAGCCATTGTCCGCTAGTAACGAAGAATTTTCGAAACAAAAATATTTGCTAAACAATCGTAAATTAAAAAAAAAAAAAACTAATGTTCGCAATAGTGAGTTACATAGCGAAGATATACCGAAACGAACTTTGGCTGCCGCAATAGGTAGGACGGAGTGCAAAACCCCGCTAATCAAGGCACATTTGAACACACATATGGCCCATTGTCATACCATATACCGCGTTGTCCCCGTTCTATTCATCAGAGTCCTGGTGGTCAAACAGAGGAACTGCACAGAATCACTTCTCTAGGTTAGATCGGAAGGCCCGATTTGGCAAGAAGTGAAATATATATGAATGATACTAAACCGTTTTCTTGTCGCACAAATATGCTTACTTAACAGAGCATAGTACATTGCTGTCCATTTCATAAGGCTAACAAATGTGGGCATTTATCTGATATTGTATTCCATACATAATTACCGACATTAAATAAAAAATTTATCAATACAAAATACATTCTCTTTCATATAATCAATTATAAACAAACAAAGTAGTATGTCATTCCGGCGGACACCCTGTGTTATTATATTTTATAATTTACCTGTTTGTTTTTGTAGCTTATTTTATTTTTTTATAACCAAAAAGTATACCATGTTATATTTCTCCAGACATTTTTCGCATTCTCAAATTAATATAATATTTTACACGAGCGATGAATAAAAAACTCTATTGACAAAAAATGTAAATTGACATGTCAGTCATTAAACAATCGATATTCATTTGCCTAATTTATGGAAAAAAATTGATATGAATAATAAACTCAACATAGTCGATTAAGTTCTCAATAGTAAAAGAACAACCCAGAAAAAAAGTAAATTTCATAACTGAGCTCGTAACAATTTTTAGGCATTAATCAAACCTATAATCAAATTAATTTTCGGCTTCTATACTTATGGAATTTCTTTTCTGACAAAAAATGTTACACTTCCTCTGTACTTTGATTTAAACGCCGTTAAAAATTAAGCAATATCACAAAAGGCAACATTTTCACAAATAAACACAGCAACAATTTTTTATTTTATTTATTTATTTTTTTTTCAGAAAGGAAATGCTTTTAGAATTAAGTTTTCTGTAAAAAACAACATGAATTTACTAATATTAACTATTGCTACTGTTTTTTAATATCAGATTTTACAATGTTTGTATTATTTTTGCGGCGATTTTATATGGTTGCAAATTTCAGAAAAGGCTAAAAATAGATAATATATTTTAAAAAAAGCTAAAAAAGCTGAATGAAAAATTTCGAAGCTAAATCGAACTCAAAAAACTGAATTTAGCTTAAAAACGCTAATTGGTCACACTGTATAAGATGTTTTAAGTGCAAAATGTAACCAATAAGGGTAAAGTATACTTCAAGGCGTATAAAAGCGTTTTATAAGATTTTCTGTAAGTAGTTCTTCATATTCGATGAATTTAAGAACATTTTCAATTAAAAAAAGTTGTTGATTGAAAACAGTAAATATATTGTCCTGAAAATAAAAATAAAACAATGCATTGTTGGATTCGGGTATATTTCTTGTCACCCTGTCAATTTGGCAGCACTGCCACATCGACCATCTTTGCGTTATATTCGAATTAGCGAATATGGCAATAGAAGATGGTGGATATATCCTGAACCTTCCCAACTGTAGGCAATTAGATATATAAACGGCTGCTTTACCTACACGCAGTTAGTGATCATTTGGCTGTCAATAAGTAAAGTCGCGTTCAGGCGTAAATAAAGAGTGTTTGCGTAAGCGAATTTGCTGTATTAAGACATAGTGTATAGAAGTTACAGTGGAACTAATAAAGACCGTAAAAACAACAACAAAGTAGAGTTTTATTTTATTTTAGCGCAATATAAACGAACTTAAACGTTTTAAAAAGTTTAAAGCGAAACAATATTGTCAGTTGAAGGTAAGAAACGGAGTTTATTTAAAAAACGTAAAATAAATATTGTTACGACAATAAGATTGCGCACCACAGCTTTTATTATATCGCTAAAATGAATACACAAAAGCTGCAAGAACAACTATACGTGCTGTTTACAGATAACCAAATCTACAATAACAACCATTAGCAGAGACAAAGTAAATAAAAAAAACACGGCAACAACAATAATTGAGCAGCAAAGAAAACAAGTAACAGACAATAAACAAGCAACAACAAACACTAAGAGCTGAAAGAGGTAGATGTTTACATACGCATGGCTACAAAAGAAATAAAAAGAAATTAAAAGAAAGAAATAGAATCTACCTGAAATATCGAGAGGTTCGTCAGCTTTCGATGTGTTGTTTACTCAGCCATATAAAAATCACATCGATGCGAACAAGTTTATGTGTCGTAAACCCAGCGATTGCAGTTGAAGTAAAGTTAACTCAGCGAATATGTTATTGGTGTGAATAGAGTTTATAAGAAGTAAAATCGTGAAGCTAGTAGTGAAGTAAAAAGCCAGTTTAGTTGGAGCTAACTCAGTAGAGAGAGTTAAGTGTGGATAACCTCTGGTTAAAAAGGTTGCGATCGAACCTAAGTTATAACTACGATCGGGTTGGAAGATCTTTAAGTAGAAAGATCTGTCGAGTAATTGCTGTTGTTTACAAGATTGTAAACAGACGGAGTAATTAAGAATAGCAAATTGTTATTGCCTGTAAAAAGGTTACAAGCAGTGGTGCACAAAACTGTGTTTTATGAAGGATTTTAAATTAAAACCAAACACAAAATTTATTTTATTTTAACTACAATCTACGAACTCATAAAAACACGTTTTTAAAAAGGTAAAAACGTAACAATATAATTAAAAATTTTTTTAAAGCTTCCGTGCTTTTTTTAGAAATTTAAGAAATATTTCCAAAATCTCCTTTTATTTTTGTATAGGGTCTGCCATCTAACGTTTTTTTTTCAACTAGTGCTTATTTCGGGATTCTGGGCCTGCGATCGACTTACAGAAGATGCCGATTTTGCCAAAAAAATCATCTTTTCAGGTGAAGCTCATTTTGATCTTGGCGGGTATGTAAGCAAGCAAAATTGTCGCATTTGGGGTACAGAAAACCTGCAGGCATACATTGAGAAGCCGATACACCCAAGACGAGTCAATATTTGGTGAGGATTTCGGTTCAGAAGCATAATTGGGCCGTTTTTCTCCGAAAATTTAAATTAAAATATGGCTCAATTTAATGTGTACAATTTTGAAAAACCCAACAATATATCAAATTTTTATTTGTTATTTACATACATATATTTCATTAAATATATTTTATTTTTTACTATACATATCAAGCCTATTAATTTGAAACCGATTTTATTGAATGTCTAATAATTTCTAAAAATATTGAAATAAAAACAACATTAGTAAAAATAAAATAAAATCCTTTAGACTATCAGTTGATAAAAATAAATCCTTTTAAAAACAATTGATAAAATTTCAACACAATATGAATGAAAACCATATTTATTTATTTATTTTTTTGTAAACATTTTTCAATTTTCTCTACAGTGCTAACTATTTAAGTGGAAAAATACTCAAAGAAAAATATTGATTTTCATATTGCTATCTGAACATACACTAATCTCAAAAATTAAAACGATATTTATTCAGCCATAAAATAACTGATGGCTGTTATATCAGCAATTGATGTGTTGGTGGAAATGATTCCTATTTTGTGGCAAACGAAAATTATATGGGTATTTCATTCAATTATTATAAACTCGGAGAGGCAATAATATGGAACAAAGCTGGGGTGAAAAGTTGCAAAAATGTTTGCTGTTTATAGATGATTGCTTGAGAATTGATAACCTATTTTGTGGCAAATTGAAGCATTAATTTTTTTTAGTTTTAAAGCAGGAAAGTAAAAACGAAGTAACAAATGAAAATAAACTTGTTTTTGAATGAATGGTAGTAGCGTATGTTTAATATTTTTTTCTTTGTATGAAAAATAAATAAAATTAATCATACGTTCTAGTATAGCAACATATATTTCGTTTAGATAGTTTTAAAGAAATATATAGGGTCCGCCAAATAATTTTTTTTTTTTGAAAATGCTATAAAAAAACTACTGAATATTTTCTCAAATTTCTTTTTTTATTTACAATTCCTCCGGTTAATAATTGAAAATAATTTCATTCAAATTGCTGCCTCTGTTGGCCATGCAGTAGCCTACACGATCTGTCAAATTTTTAAGCATATTATCGATTGTGTGCAGCTGTATTTCACCAATGGCTTAGCGAATATTGTCCTTTAAAGCGTCAATTGTCTCTGGCTTGTTGGCGTAACACTTATCTTTGACGGCACCCTACAAATAATAGTCCAACGGTGTCAAGTCGCAGCTCCGAGGTGGCCAAACGACATCAGCTTTGCGGATGATAATGCGATCTTCAAAAACAGGACGCAAATAATCGAGTGTAGCTTCGACCGTGTGGCACGTAGCGCCTTCCTCTTGAAACCAAATGTTGCTAATATCCTCCTCTTCAATTTTTGTGAACAAAAATTCGTTCAACATGGCCCGATAACGATTGCCATTGACTGTAACGGCCACTCCTTCCTCATTTTCGAGGAAAAATGGCCCAGTTATGCTTCTGGACCTAAATCCGCACCAAACAGTGACTCGTCTTGGGTGTATCGGCTTTTCAATGTATACGTGCGGGTTTTCTGTGCCCCAAATGCGACAATTTTGCTTGTTTACACACCCGCCAAGATCAAAATGAGATTCATCTGAAAGGATGAACACACATTCTGCAACGATAACATGATTTTCGAAGTAATGTCGCAATATTACCCAGCGTTGTTCAAGCGCATACACAACCATTTTAGTTCAGCAGAAGGATAAAACAAATAATCTGTCAAATCAGACATGAGTTAAGTGCTATCATTCACGAAATAAGCACTAGTTCGAAAAAAACGTTAGATGGCGGACCCTATATATAGTTTTCAATAAATATACCATATGCTTTAAGTCTTAAGTCTGCAGAAACAGAGCAAGCAGAATACCAAGAGGCAAAGAAAAAACTTTGACAGGCCATTTGACATAATAGTGACTTAGAAACTTGAATTGAATATCAATACCATGGAAAAGAAGGCCATGAAAATATTGTGCCAATGCTTTTTCCAACTCATTATATAAGTAAAAATGACGTTGGTGGAATAGGTATCACTACTTTGAAAATATTTACTGAGCAAGAGGCTACAGCAGTTGCCAATAACCTTCAGGGCAGGAAAGCACCAGGTCCCGATGGTATATCGTCCGAAGCAATGAAACATATAGCGACGTGAATTGTTAATGCATAAGTACAATCAAAGCTGTATTTTCGAAGATGTTGAAGATGTAAAAATAGTCCTTAGGAGTAAGGGAAAGGGAGACCCTCCATCTCCATCTGCATACAGGCTCCTCTGTACACGCGACACGGCTAGAAATTTGCTGGAGAGGTTGTTAAAACCTACAGTGGAGGACGCTATAGAAAAGGATAGGGCTTTGGAAAAGGCAACTTGGTTTCCGACCAGGAAAGTCTACAATTGGGGCTCTGAAAGATGTAGTTAAGGTAGCTGGATCTACATTAAAAGAAAATTGCTAGAAAATTACGATTGGATGGTATTTATCGCTACTGTGAACGTAAAAAAACGTGTTTAATGCATGCTCTCGGGAAAGATTTTGTGGTACCAACGTAACTCATGAAGATGATAAGTAGCTATTTGAAGAACAGAGAGCTGATGTACGATACGACTGAGAGATCAAGGAGGATCGCAATGAGCTCTTGAGCAACCCAAGTTCTACTTTGTGACCTTGTCTATGAAACGCAAGCCACGATGGAATTCTTAGAATCAAGACTCCACACAACACCTTTCTTGAGGATATGCCGACGACATCGCAGCGGTCATCAAGGCAAGGAATAAGAACAAAGCTCAGCGTACACTCTTTAGATAATTATTGAGCCATTAAGTAGTTGGACACGCCATGCACAAAATGGAGATAATTTTCCTAACAAGACTGACATACTCTACTCAGATTTTATATGCGGCGAACATAGTGGCGGAAATAGCAACAAGCCTGAACCGGCTAATGGCAAACATTGCAGAACTTCTAGCTTGTAAACCTAGACTGTTAATGGAAACAAGCACTAGCATTTTACTATCCGGGATCAAAATATGGGCTGAAACTCTTAGTACTTGGCAGCGCGAAAACGGATAGCGGTATTAAAAGTGACTTCAGTGTATAGAACAGTATCAGCGTCCACAGTACTTGTAATAGCAGGAATGATCGAGAATTATCTGAAAGCACGGGACCGCAACACAATATGGATACTTAAGGAGAGTGGCAAAATCGCTGGGCAAACGAGCATAAAAATGTTGCCAGATAGTTAACGGAACGAAAGGGAGACGTTCATACTATGTCACTCAACTCTTAACGCGACGTAGATACTTCCGAAAATACTTACATAGAATGGAAATTAATGAAGAAGAAGATATAATAGACAATGCTAAGTCACCCAATTTCATTGTGCTTGCTGGACGCAAAATCGCTAAGAACTGGAACAAATACTACATGAAGTAACACTTGAGCATTTAAGCGAGAAACCTATGAAAGGTGTACAAGGATTCAGCGTACATATGCTAAAGAAAAAGCAATGCGACGTAGAAACAGCCCAGGATGTATATATGCCTCAAGAGGAAAGATAAAAATAAACAGGAGACCTGGACACAGGTAAATACAGCTAAAGAGCTTAATCAAAAATTAGCAGAACCTTCAGCGAAAACTTAGTCCATGCTGAAACGTATCCAGTAGCGAGATCGGACGGCTATTATTCGACCGGTTTTAACAATTTTTTTTTTTTTGGTTTTGTCGAATACGATTTTTTCACAATCTTAATTTTTCGAATACCGAATAAACCAGTTAATTTAACACGAATAACCGGTTAATTTAAATAAATATAATTTTTGTACATTTTTATTGAAAATATGCTCATCGTTTAACTATTTGTTTAAATTTAGTTATTATTTTTGTAAGGGTAAGAAAATTTGATGTGAGAAAGTAAATTGGCTTAAAAACACATTTTTTACAAATTCAGTTTTATTTATACCCCCAAAAAACAGAAATTGGGAATAAATAATGGAATATAATAACGGGCATATGTCCACCTCTAGCATGTCGGTCGACGTACGCTCTTCTCACATAATTTTGCACAAAGCTTTGCCTATCTGGTCAATGCAGCGCCGAGTTTCATCTTTTTGAGTATCACTTCTTTGTGGTTTGTTCACGTAAGCCCGGACTTCCAAATGGCGCAGAGAAAACTCTCCAGCAGCATTAAATGACAAGAACGAGGCAATTGACATTGCCAAGTCGAGAAATTACGCGACCGGGAAATTTCACATGTAATAGCTAATTTTTTTGGCTGGCTGTGTGCTTGTTGCGCTGTTCTTCTGAAACCAAAGGTTACTGATATCAACATTAGCCAATTGTGGCCAAAAAAAATTGGTTATCATGGTTTGGTAGCGCAGAGAATTCACGGTAACAACGTGTCTTTGCCTATGATAGCGTCTAACTACAAACCGCATCATACGGTAACTTTCTTTGGATGTAATTGTTTTCGAGGACTTTTTTAGATTTCGTGAGCCCCATATGTTTGTTTACATAACTGCCTAATTGAAAATAGGCTTCATCACTAAAGATGATTTTACCGAAAAATGCGTTGTATACACGGTGTGACAACCTTGAACGTCTCACAAACATCGTGAAACCAAGGTATATCGAAAAAGATATGCACACTTGAGCAGCAATAACTTTTACTCATCTTCTGTATTGATTTTTATATATGAGTAATTATCAACTAGACTCATTAAAAGCGACCCACAAAAGCCGGCTACTAACGGCAGGTATAATGGTTAGTGAAGATTTTCACAACTTAAATACATATAACCAGTCGCTAGTAATGCTGAGAGCTGATGTTGTTGTTGAAAATTTTCAGATGGTGTGGCCTGAGATTGAACCGATTTTTTGTTGGAAGATGGGTGTCTGACTTAACGTACCACAGTGACGCACAAACTATTGAATATTTGGTGCATGAATTTACATATAGTGCTGTTCTAAACCTTAGCAACTTGTCTTGTCGAGGCAATTAAGGTCTCGTACATAACAAACAGATTTATTCAAGGTATTTAAATCTTGTTATCTTAGGCAGCTAAATTATAACTATAATGACAAGCCTTTAATTCCATTCTCTACCAAGTAATACAACAAAAACGAAATTTGGTACTTGAATTGTTGTTCGAAACTTAAGCAACTTTCAGTACTTAGTGTAATAACCTTTATTTTTTATGGCCTCCGCACAACGTTTTTGGGACCGTTTTTAATGAGATGTGTTAGAATTATTGTTAGTGTTGATTGCCACTTTAATTTTAAGCTCTCCGTCAGCTTCTGATTACTTTTAAAACGACGTGGTACAGCTCTGCGCTTCAAGAAATAAAAACAATTTTATTTAAAAAAATAACCGGTTGACCGAATATTTGAATAATAATTAATCGAAAACTGGCTTTTAAAAATTGCTACTTTTGGAATTATTCGAAAACAGATTTTTGAAAAAAGTCGAATAAGTGATCTCTCTAGCATCTAGGCTATAATTATGTGTTTTAAAGTCAGCTAATTAATCAAGGTTTTTCCTGAATCTTTTAGTATTACAGTAGATTCTCACAAATTAGAAACATTTTGTGGGCCAGTTCGAATTTCTGGAAATTTTTTTTTAGAGAAATGATAAAATTATAATAAAATTAGTTATGTTAGCTTCATTTTAACACAAAACAGTTTTTATTCATTACCATTTAATTTATTGAACATATTGAATTCATAGAAAAACTTTTAAAAAGTTCTTTATTTATTAGGTATTTTATTGGTTCTTAACACAAAATCAGTAATACTTGTTTGTTTTTTTTTTTTTTTTTTTGGTTTGTTTAAATTGGATACAACTATATCGCTACGGACGTCTAAAAGGTTAGAAATTTGTTTACTGGCAAAAATATCACTGGTTTTGCAACATTTTATAACATTATTGATGCCTTCAAGGATTTTGAATAAAAAATAGCTGGCGTTATCTGAAGCCTCCTCATCGCTATTCTCTGCATCAAATCTGTCAGTAAACATTTAGAGTTACGAAATTGTTTGGCATAATTCCATTAAAAAGATCAAGATCATCGCTGTCGTAATAGCTTGAATCCCAATTTAATAATTTGGAACATGAATTTTTTAACACTGTCGGTTGTACCTCATTCCATGATTACTTCAACAATATTATTGCATTTCGGATTGAATGCCGTTTCAAAAGCTTATCAATATCAACACCGTCACCAGTTAATTGGGATAGCAACTTACCTCTGTAAACGAGTTGTGTTATTTTGGTTTTTATCCATTGGCTGAACTTCTGCTATTACTTTTTGCGGCAATAAATATGCAATTATATTACCATCCTCAATTTGAAGTTTATCAATTGGTGCATGAGCGGAACAGTTATCTACAAGCAGAAGGACCAAATTATCGTCTTCAGAAAAACGAATAACCTGTAGAACAAAAAAATTAAAAAAATATGGAAATTAATATGCGCATTGGTTAAGCATACTTCTTTGGTAAATATCTTGTGAAACCAGTCACTAAATATCCGGGAAGTCATCTACGCATTTTTGGAAAAGTCATAATGAAGTGGGTTATCAAATCATGTGGAGCTTCTTGGCTTTTTAGCTTTTCCAATAACCAACGGTTTTGATTTATGTGAGCCATCAGAATTTGCGCCTAGTAAAATCGAAACGCGTTCTTTTTGAATCCTTGGGCTTCTTTTTAGCAAAAAGCGACAAATATTCTATCTGGCAGGCAGCGGAAAAATAGGCCGCTTTCATCGGCTTAAATATATTTTCATTTTCAATAACCATATTTCTGCGACTTTTGCACGAAATCAGTGTAGGAATTGAGTGACCTCACCAACATCACTCGAAAATATTTTACCACCCATTTTTAAGAACCGTATTCCATGACGGGTTTTAAATTTGCAAAACCATCCACCACTGGCACTAAATGCGTTTTCATTTTTATCAGGATACACTTCACTAAAAATTAACTTGGCTTTTGCTTTTAATATAGCTCTTCTCACAGTGTTCTCTTCAGGTTGATATAAAAACCACTTATAAAGGCGCTTTTCCATATCTTCATATTCTGCCGTATGCAAATTTTTTTGCTTCCTAGTAGATGCTGGTAACTGCATTTATTATTATTTTTTTTTTTTTTGACTTTATGTAACTGATGGAAGATTTTGTCACATTAAAATTTTGAGCTAAACGATTTCCACTCATGTTTACATTAAGTCTTTTTAATGTTTTAACCTTGATGTTCAAAGATAAGGTATTTTTTACGTTTATTTGGCATTTTTTTAAATTCCACAAGTATGAACACTTCACTTTGATCTTCAGTTGTCAACTGAACCAAATTTGTGCAAGCATATCAAATTTCACACACATATGACGAAATTGTACACACTACGAATAACTTGGTGATTCTCCATTTTATATTTATTTTAATGAGCGCAAAAAATAATTTGTAGTTAAAATAAAAAATAATAATAATAAAACTTCCAGAAATTAGAACCTCCTGTTCAAATTTCAGATCGTCTAATACATTGAATTGGCCGGTTCTAATTTATGGACAGTTCGCATTTGTGACGGTTCGAATTTGTGAGTTTCTCTCCAAAAAGTTTGTGACGAAAAAATTTTTTTTACGGTAACAACAAAATTGTAACAAATTTTAAAAGAACAAAAAAAAACAGAATTTTATTTTATGTACACTATGCGACAAAATAACATTTATAAATATGTATATACATACATACATATTAACAGGCTCACCTCTAACATTTTGTTTTTCAACTAGTGCTTATGTCGTGAATGGTAACACTTGGCTCATGTCTGATTTAACAGATAATTAGTTTTATCCTTCCGCTTTTTCGCTTCGCTAAGTTGGTCTGCGATCGATTTACAGAAGATGCCGATTTTGGCAAAAAAATCATCTTTTCAGATGAAGCTCATTTTGATCTTGGCGGGTATGTAAACAAGCAAAATTGTAGCACAGAAAAGCCGCACGCATACATTGAAAAGCCGATACACCCAAGACGAGTCACTGTTTGGTGCGGATTTTGGCCAGAGGCATAATTGGGCAATTTTTCTTCGAAAATGAGCAAGGAGTAGCCGTTACAGTCAATGGCGATCATTATCGGGCCATGTTGAACGAATTTTTGTTCACAAAAATTGAAGAGGAGGATATTAGCAACATTTGGTTTCAACACAGCCGAAGCTACACTCGATGTTTTGCGTCCTGTTTTTGAAGATCGCATTATCAGCCGCAGAGCTGATGTCATTTGGCCACCTCGGAGCTGCAATTTGACACCGTTGGACTATTATTTGTAGGGTGCCGTCAAAGATAAGTATTATGAAAACAAACCAGAGGCAATTGACGCTTTAAAGGACAATATTCGTGAAGCCATTGGTGAAATACAGCTGCACACAATCGATAATGTGCATAAAAATTGGACCGGTCGTGTAGGCTACTGCATGGCCAGCCGAAGCAGCCATTTGAATGAATTTATTTTCCATTATTAACTGGAAGGACTGTGTACTTTGAAATAAAAAATAAATTTTAGAAAATATTCAGTAGTTTTTTTTATAGCATTTAAGAAAAATATTTGGCGGACCCTATACATTTTTAATAAATATGATCACTTTGCTAAGAATCAAAAACCACTTAAAATATTTCCAAAAATCATTTTAAATATAAAATAGTAACGCATCTAAAAAATAAAATAAATTTGATATATAGAACATAGAAAAATAAATAGTTTTTATGGTTTTTTTAAAAATTAAAGCATATTTCCCACGCGATAAAAAAGTAAAAAATCAAACAAATTTGATTAAATCAATTCCTACATAAAATTAAAACAACTTATTATTTGCTTCGTGGAGCCCTTTTATTTTTAATGACACCTCGAAGTCGTTTCGGTATAATATTGACGAACTTGCTTAATGTTTCTGAAGGTATTTAACCTGTTTAATTGTTGGCAAGCTTACGGATGTAGTTCTACTATTTAAAATAAGTTTGAATGTCCCAAACTGATGACATCTTATCAATATATCTAGAGCTTGTATTATCCCAACAAATTTTACCATATTTGGGTCTTATTATTTTCAAAAAATGAACTTATATTGCCTAATACGTATTCAGGATTGTTGTTTTGTTAGAACGGAATCGATTATCGATATACCCAACGATTTTAGTAAGTCAATTTTTATTTTTTTTCTTTACTCCTCTTGGGAGCATAGGGCTTCCGCAAAACATTTCCATCTTACACGATTTGCTGCTGTTGTCTTTGTCTCTTCCCATGTAAGATTGTTTTGCCTTAGTTGTTGGATAATTGTGCAACGCCAGGTGTTCTTGGTCGCGGGTCTTTGATCCTTAAGTATTCCACTCAAGTGTCATCCTTATAATAATATTATGATTTTTCCTTAAGGTATGACCGATTCATCCCCACTTTCTTTGCCTTATCAGCTTCAGTATGGGTTCTTCGTTTGTTACATTACATAGATCTATGTTTCTAATGGTGTTAGGCCAGAACATCTTGCATATGATTCGAAGGCACTTGCTGGTGAATACCTGTAGCTTTTGCGTGATGGTGTTAGACACATGCTATGCGTTGAATATTCTGATCTTGGTCTGCCTGGATATGTATGAGATTTTCCATGCTGACTTTAATCGTCCGAATGCCGACCTTGCTTTGTTGAGCCTCTTGATAGCGTCTATTTCTGAACGCCCTGTAGTATGATGTTTTCTGTGCTATTGTTGTTAATTCCCATAGCTTTGGTTTTCTTGATATTTATCTTGATATTTATCTCAAATCCAACATTGCGAGCCAGTTTTTCCAGGTCATATAATTTTGGCTGCATATTGGAGATCTTGTGTGAGAGTAGGCAAATATCATCCGCATAATTCAGGTCCTCGAGTTGTCGTGATAGACTCTATGTTATACCTCTCCTTTGTGAACAGACTTCGCTCATGATCTCATCGAGTACGATGGTGAATAGTAGAGGTGAGAGTGGATATCCTTACTATACTCTGGCGTATGTATAGAATGGTTGGCCGATGCTCCCGTTAGTAAGAACCGAGAGTTCGAGTTGTCGTGATAGACTCTATGTTATACCTCTCCTTTGTGAACAGACTTCGCTCATGATTTCATCGAGTACGGTGGTGAATAGTAGAGGTGAGAGTGGATATCCTTACTATACTCCGGCGTATGTATAGAATGGAGGGCCGATGCTCCCGTTAGTAAGAACCGAGAGTTCTGCATTCTCGTACATTGCTCGTATTATTCGGATAATTTTCTGGGGTCCTCCTTTTCTTCTCAATGCTTTCCATATAGCAGACCTGTTGAGGGTATCGAAGGCTTTCTTGAAGGCGACGAACAGTAGATATAGAGATGTACGCCATTCTAGAGACTGTTCTATTTTGATGCGTAGGGTGTTGGCCTAGTCTACGAAGCATATATTTGACCGGAAGCCTACCTGTTCGTTTCGCAATATGTTCTTTAGTTTGCTCTGAAGTCTTCCCTGTGTTAAGCAGAATAATTCCTCTACAGTTATTGCAATCTTTCAAGTCGCTTCTTTTAGGTAGTCTCACAATGATGCCTTTCTTCCAAGTTGATGACAGCCTCTCTTCCTCCCATGCTGATGTGACATGAAGCCGTAGTAATTCAGCTGCAGTTGTAATGTCCGCCTGTAAGATTTCCGCTAGTAAGCCATCTTCACCTGCTGCTTTATTATTCTTCAACTTCATTATATCGTCTTTTATCTCATTTAAACTCGGGCTACATGCTATGTTCAATGTATTTTGCATAAAGCTATTATGGTACATTCCGATATCTTCATCTGTGTCCATTACGTTGCTAATTTCCTCGAAGTGTTTCCTCCATCTTTGCATCTGTGCTTCACTATTCGATACAATTGTGCCACTGCGATTAAGTTACTTACTCTTCTTTTAAAATGGCAGACCTCTACCTGAATGATCTCCAAACTACGATTTACGGTATATTGAACGAAATTAAGTCTGTCGTGGTCACAAATCGGAAAAAGCAAAATCATTTCATTTATTGGTTTGTTTACATACTTTTAATCAAAAATTAATTTTACCGATATGTTTTTACCAAATAATGGGAGTGAAAAACTTTGTAGCTGTTATACCACGACTGAGGATTAAGATGTGTTTCCATGTGATTCCAGTTATCAGTGCCTATCTAGTCGACGATAAACGAAACTCGAGTTGCCATCAATGACACGGGAGTTTTTGGAGCCAGGACAGAACGATAGTAGAACTTATTTATTATTTGGCTTCCGAATTAAAAGTTCAGCTTCATTCGAACTGAATTCACCATTTTTGACAAAACAGTTGCATAGCATAACTCTAAAAGTAGTAAAGTTAGACCTTTAATAGGCGCAATTTTTGCTTTGACAACGAGAAAATGGGTGATAATATCACCAGACGGGGTCAGGTCTAAACTATACAGAGTGGCAGCATATGATCTTTTAGAAGCATCACAAAATTAATATTGAGAGCTAAACCCAAAAGAGGATGTTCAATGAAAGAGTAATCATTGACAAAATCACGCCATCTGCTTAGCATCATAGGTTTCACATATTTGTACAATCCGGTTGTGTCTTTTGAAATTTGTTGCATAAGAATTTTTGCAACGATTGTTCTAGATGTCAATCACCACACGGGTTCATATAGCTACGCTAAGACAACAATATTTGGTGAAAGAAGACAGATAATTTTGTGATTTTTGAAAACTCGGGCGCTGGAGCTGGCATGAAGAAAAATGTATCGTTGATCGCAGTCCAACGTAAACCCTGAAAATTTCAAAAATACGGAGTCTAGTATCGGGTCCGCCATCTAATGTTTTTTTTTTTCAACTAGTGTTTATCTCGTGAATGGTAACACTTAGCTCATGTCTGATTTGACAGATAATTAGTTTTATCCTTCCACTGAACGAATATGGTTGTGTATAGGCTTAAACAGTGCTGAGAAATATTGCGACATTACTTTTAACGATCGACTTAAAGAAGATGTCGATTTTGCCAAAAAAATCATCTTTTCAGATGAAGCTCATTTTGATCTTGGCGGATATGTAAACAAGCAAAATTGGCGCATTTGGGGCACAGAAAACCCGCATGCATACATTGATAAGCCGATACATCCAAGGCGAGTCACTCTTTGGTGCGGATTTCGGTCTAGAGGCATAATTGGTCCATCTTTCTTCGAAAATGAGCAAAGAGTGGCCGTTACAGTCAATGGCGATCGTTATCGGGCCATGTTGAACGAATTTTTGTTCACAAAAAGTGAAGAGGAGGATATTAGCAACATTTGGTTTCAACAGGACAGCGCTACGTGCCACACAGCCGAAGATGCTCCCTGTTTTTGAAGATTTCATTAGCAGCCGAAGAGCTGACGTCGTTTGGCCACCTCGGAGCTTCGATTTGACACCGTTGGACTATTATTTGTGGGGTGCCGCCAAAGATAAGTGTTACGCCAACAAGCCAGAGACAATTGACGCTTTAAAGGACAATATTTGTGAAGCCATTGGTGAAATACAGCTGGACATAATCGATAAGGTGCTTAAAAATTGGACCGATCGAGTAGGCTACTGAAATTATTTTCCATTATTAACCGGAAGGGTTGTACTTTCAAATAAAAAAAGAAATTTGAGAAAATATTCAGTATTTTTTTATAGCATTTTCAAAAAAACATTTTTTTGGCGGACCCTTTAGTACCTTTACAAAATTACAAACAGCTTAAAGTAATATGATGATAAATAAAACTGAATTGTTATTAAAAATTGTTGTTGTTTATTTAATTTGGAACATTTTTGAATTTAATTCCAAAAGTTGAAATTTTTTTCTGGATAATGGTGGTACAATTTATAGAAGTTCGTCTTTTTTACTTTTCCCCTTGTATTCTTTTTAAAGATGTTATCATTCCAGAAATGTTCCATCAGTTGTTATGGCTATGAAATGCAAAATAAATTCATTATTTAAGTTGTTAAAAAAATATTTTTCTTTTTAACGAATTGTGGTTTTTATAAAACAATAATTTGAAACTCTTAGCATATCATTAGAGACCAGCGTAAACGTAAATAAAGGAATAAATCTTCATAAACTTAAAAGCTTAATATTAAATACCACTTGAGTCTTGTAGGGGAAAACCATTGTTATTCAGATATAAGTAGAAATTATCATTTTTTTAATAAATACCAGAAAATTACAAGAAAAAGATGTTTAATTTAATAAGCCATAGAAAAAATAACATAAAAACGCTTTTCACTGAAAAACAAATTTTTTGTAATAATTTTGTTGTTAAGACAAAAAATTTACATAAAATATGGGCAAAAGTTACAGAAAGAATTTTAAAAAGTTATAATTGTAATACAATTAAAAAAATTTAATAGCAATTTAATTATGAAACACAAACAAACGTTACCAGCAGAATTTTTTTAAGACTAGAATGACGGATAGAAGTCAGTTCATGCAACAAATTTTAAATTAGTTTTAGTGAGAAAAATTTATTGTTCGAATTTAAGAATTGAAACGGATAGACACTTTCTGCAATGCGGTAGTTACGTTCCAAAAAGCAAAGTAACGTATTAATAGCAACTGCTTTATATCAGACAAAAAGATGAATTATGTATTTTCAGATAAATCACGCTTATAAATAAATGCTGAGTCGGTCATAAGAGTGAACAAAATAATAGCTTCTGTGTAACAACTGCAATCCGACAAGAATCTATATTACTCCCGGTCCTTTCAATATAATTCTCGATGTTTTCATTCGCAATATTGCAACGATTAACTTTGAGAGTTTGGAATACGCTTATGATATTGCCTCTCAGCATACGGCCATCGTTACATGTCTGATTAACCTTAATTCCTAAAGGGTAAACGCAACTATGGATGTTAATTCCAGCATATAATGTCATGCCAATACAATGTTAACGATATCTAGGTATTCATCAATCGTTGCCTTCCAAAGACTTTACCATCTCGAATAGAAATCTGTGAAAACAAGCGAACTAACATTCAATTCTCATGTGGATTCTGGATCGGAAATGAAGCTGAATTTGTTAAACGATTCGAAGATCACATGAAGTCGTGCCGAGAACTGCCATGGACCAGAACTTACAGAGAAAAACGCCAATAGCATACCTGGAGTCTACAAATTAAACTCCGGGCGGAGTAGGAAAAAAAAAATCAAACATATTGCTCAAAACAGGACCGAATGAAAGAAGTGTTTTGTGGCCTTTTGTTGCTCCTAGAAACAATAGGACAAGACATATACACGCCCAAAACCAAAGCCGCTGGATGATTTATCGTCAATTTGACTATTTTTGTAAAGAAACAAACTCAGAAATGTAATCGAATTTGTTTGCCAAATATGCAAATTTGTTAAATGACCCCTATCTGTTTTTCTTAGCTATTTATTTGCGTTTGGAAAATATCAATAAAATAGAAATCCATTTAAATTAAATTTGATTTATTTTTAATACAAGTCACGAAATTTCAATTTAGAAAAATCATTAATAAAAGAAGTATTGGCAGTCATATATGAAAATGTATCATATGACCACCTTCCGACTTTCTAGTGTTAAATTTATGTTGTGTTATTATGTAATAAAAATAAAAAAACAAAATATTGCAAAGGTTACGGAGAGTGGGAGCAAAATTAAGATTAACTCTTTAAGGCTGTTAGTCTTCTTTTATACACACAATATTTACCTACTGTTTATAAAAGCCTTTAATGAAGCCCCTCTTATCTTTTAATTAACATAAAACGAAGCGTTATTATAATAATTTTTCTTTTTGGAAGGCCTATCGGTGACACTATGTATGGAATATGACGTCGTTTAAATGTCCACCGTAGCTATGCTGGGTGGCATGCTTTGCTCAACACAATTTTTTAATGAAAACTATGGTCAGTTTCTAAATGCTCCAAACCGCATTTAGTGAACGTTATTGTTGTCTACGATCGTTTATCTACAGTTTCCAGGTCAGCTAAATTTTTTGGATATGGTAGGAATGCGCTCACAAGTCACGACGATAAATTTATAAAGTTATGGTCCATTAAAGGATGAGTTTTTGTGAGCTATGTTAAGTCGTGTATCTCGGATTCTTCTGAACCTTCTTACAGATAGTTTCAGTACGTTTTATCGAAGTAGTGGTGTTGTTTCACTATTTACTGAAGCCGTAAGCGCCCACTACACCACACTAGGCAGAACGATAATGACGACCATAAAATGGACACAGCATAGGGAACGTTGCCTAAACAGAACACTAATTTTGATCAAATTATTTTATCATTTGCACTTGTTGTTGAACACTATATCGCTCCATTGTGATTTGACATAAAAAGCTGAATAATTGGCAGTGAACTAAAAAATATAGCTTCAGCAATATAACAGCTATCAAAGTATGCGTTATAAATTAATAAAATATGCTATCTTTTAAGTAAAGGGTCCGCCAAATAATTTTTTATTTTTTTGAAAATGCTATAAAAAAAAACTACTGAATATTTTCCCAAATTTCTTCTTTTAGTTCAAAGTACAATACAATCAAATGGCTGCCTCGGCTGGCCGTACAGCAGCCTACACGATCGGTCCAATTTTTAAGCACATTATCGATTGTGAGCAGCTGTTTTTCACCAATGGCTTCACGAATATTTTCTTTTAAAGCGTCAATTGTCTCTGACTTGTTGGCGTAACACTTTTCTTTGATGGCACCCCACAAATTATAGTCCAACGGTGTCAAATCGCAGCTTCGAGGTGGCCAAACGACATCAGCTCTGCGGCTGATAATGCGATCTTCAAAAACATGGCGCAAAACATCGAGTGTAGCTTCGGCTGTGTGGCACGTAGCGCCGTCCTGTTGAAACCAAATGTTGCTAATATCCTCCTCTTAAATTTTTGTGAACAAAAATTCGTTCAGCATGGCCCGATAACGATCGCCATTGACTGTAACGGCCACTCCTTGCTCATTTTCGAAGAAAAATGGCCCAATTATGCCTCTGGATCAAAATCCGCACCAAAAAGTGACTCGTCTTAGGTGTATCGGTTTTTCAATGTATGCGTGCGGGTTTTCTGTGCCCCAAATGCGACAATTTTGCTTGTTTACATACCAGCTAAGATCAAAATGAGCTTCAAGATGATTTTTTTGGCAAAATCGGCATCTTCTGTAAGTCAATCGCAGGCCCAGATTCCCAGCGTTGTTCAAGCGTATACACAACCATTTTCGTTCAGCGGAAGAATAAAACTAATTGTCTGTCAAATTAGACATGAGCTAAGTGTTACCATTCACGAAGCACTTGTTGAAAAAAAAACGTTAGATGGCGGACCCATCAAATTTTTTTAAAGTCTGTATTTTAAAAAAATTTTGCAAGTCTTTTAAACTTTTTTGTATAAAATTCCTTAACCTCTTTTCTTTCTCTATTTGTTAGTGCTTTAAGAACAGTATTATTCTAAACATTTTTCTCCATTATCATCGTCATCATCATCATGTCTGGCTATTGCCTCTTAGAGACGATGACTTTTGTGTACATGCCATGAAGTATGAAATTATTTCTTAACATTATATTTTCTTCTTTTCTCTTTATAGTCTCTATTTTGTACATACTCTTAAACTAAACAGCAACACAATGTTAGTACTTATGAGTAGCGCTAAGGCTTACCGCCTACAAGTTTAAAAAAAATTAACTTTTTTAAATGTCTACCTAAATGGTTTCTGGGTACTTAGCTGACTGTATAGCTATCTGCTAACTGGGTAACACTTTGCTAAGTTACAGTAATCCTTCAAAAGACATTGCTAAACACTTTAGAATGGAATGAGCAGTGGTAATGGTTAGTGGAGGTCAAAGGTATAATAAAAGACCTTCTCTGAAAGAAAAGATCAGGCAAAAGTAAAAAAAATAAAAAAATCTTCAAAAACAGAAAGCAGAAAGTGACAAATATAAACAATACGATTTGGAAAAAAGCAAAAACCCTGAAACCTATACTAGGAAGTAAACTATGAAATAAATGGAAAAACTAATGACAAAAAAAAATATTACTAAATGATAGGTAAGTCCCTTAACAACAATCTAAAGTCATTGAACTTTATTTACAAAAATAATTAAGAAAATATTTTAAATTGGTGTAGAAGGTTTAAACAAAACCATATTGATAGCATTTACATACGTAGACTCCTTGTAGTGGTACACGGTTACCGGAGTAAGTGAGGGTGTTAGGAAAATTTCAAAATCAGATTCTTTATGTGCTCAATAGCATCTTTCAGAAAATTTGTATCATTACCTATTTAGAAGAAGTCTTTATTAGTAAGTGTTATAATTTATTTTCAATCAGTTATTTATTTTATTCTAAATTTTTATTAAAATTTTCTTTTTAATTTTAAAAATTAAATAGTAATGATAAAATTAGTATATAAATTTGTAAAAATAAGTTTAAGTATATAATTTATAAGTTTTTATAAAGAACTTGGCAAAATAGTATTCGCCTGTTTAACAAAAACATGAGTTTCTTTCGTCAAAAATAGAGTCTCTTTCGTTTTTGTTGTATAACTTTAGTTGCAGTAAGGAAGTTGTTCATCTTATTCATCGTATTGTTACAAAACTAAAAATGCCTAAAAAGAAACTATACCACATCAGCACCTTTAAAACCGTATTGTGTGATTTTGGTATATTTTTTATTGTGTCACACTGTCAATGCCGTAATTGTTTGTGTATTTAGCAGCACTGCCAATTTGACCATTTTTGTGTGTTAGAACATTCGGGATTAATGTTAACTGTATATAAACGGCGGCGCCTTATGCATTAGTTAGTTAGTTGTCGTTTTGCAGTCTTACTTAACGTGTGTAGGCGTAAATATAAATGTTGTATAAACGAATATCAAGCTCAAGTTAATAAGATGTTGTATTAAGTTAAACTTTATAAAAATAAAGTGAGAAATAATAGCTAATAAACAACAACAACGTGGTGTTTATTTTATCTTGATGCAATGAAAAAGAACTCAAACTTTTTAAAAATGTTAAAACGTAACAGTATTTTAAAAGACTGAAATATAAACAAAATTCCAGAGAATGTGGGTGGTTACTTAGTTTTGAAGCTCATATTATGTTAGAGTAACCTATCTCTCGTTGAAAACTATACACCGATCTCAAGTCGCTTATCAACTTGACAAAGGTGATGGCTATTCATCACCTGACGATATTGATAGAAAAAGTTTTAAGTGCTAATCAAATAGCCATCTGTTTGTTGATTGACTTTCAAGCAAACTTTGACAACACTTTCTACTACGCCATTGAAGGGGGAATCGAAAGGAAAAGTGTTCATATTATATTCAAAAATAAGTTAAGAAGAGTGTTGGCATTCTAAGCTATTAAGTTTGATCTGTGGGGTTCTTCGAAGAATATTTGAGCAACTAGAGACTTTCCACAAGGTGGTTAGAGGCGATCTACAAGTATCACCTTTTACAATAATACCAAATCCACGCACCTCCCATTTGTAAATTACACTCTCCTTTTCTTCTATAAAATCTCAAATTTTTACAAAACCATAAGAATCAATGAATATTGTACTCAATACCACTCATACAATAGACAGAAAAAAAAACCCTTTAGTTAAGAAACTACTCATGCTTTGCTAATAGCCTTAGCACTTACCCTGACAATCTATTTATTGATTACCTTTTGCCATAAAGAAGAATTTAATTACAAATTTGTAGTAAAAATTGTACAGCATATTACTTTAATAAGTAAACCAAACATTACTCTCATTCTCTCTCAGAATATCATAACTCACTTATAGTTCTTTATGAAAATCTCATTACTTGTAAATATTCAAAAGAGCAATAATCATACTAAAAAGTGTAAGAGTATTTAAATATAATGTCATATTTTTGGTAATCAATTAATGAGAAATTAATGAGAAATTACAGCATTAGCCTTACAAAGAGAAAAAAGCTTTAATTTAATAAATTTGCTACCTTTTCTTACATTTTTTATAATATAGGGAGTACAAATGTAAGCAAAGCTTTTCTCTCTCTGTACACTTCTCTCCACCTCTTTTTCTTTTAATTCTTTATTATTTACAAAACAATAACAATACGTATTAAAACTCAAATATGTAATCAGAGCAACTGATACTTATTATATCTACCATATGAAATAACAAATAGTTCTAATCTTTTCCGAATCTTAATTTCAGTATAGGGAAGTGCGGGTTTTATACACACTGTTTTTGGTGTTTTAAAAGTTAACCTGAAATGAGAAAAAAAATTTTGTTAGAAATGTTAATAGTTTTAAGAAATATTATTGTTTTACAAGTAAATAGTGCATTAAATTGTTTAAAACAGTCAAAGTTTCAACAAAAAAAAAAAAAATTATTTAGTAATCCAAAAAAGAAGTTGTACAATATACAGCGAATATAAAGTAAGTGCATTAAAAGAGGGTTGCCAACAGATGGACATTGTTAAAAAACACGTTAAAGTACAATAAAGACCTATCATAGTAAGAAAACAATATGAAAAAAATTAAAAAGTTTTTTTATAGTTTTTTTTTTTTAATTAAAAAAATTAAGAAAATACAAAAATTAAAAAAAAAATTCTAGTGAAGGGCGTACGTTTAAAACAGGTAAGAAAACTAATTTTATTTTAATAATAATGATATAAAAAAATTGAATAAAAATAGTATATGCCAAATTCTGTAGTTTGAATGTTAAATTTTCATTTTATTTTTCCATCAGTTTATTTCATTTCATTAGCTGAGTTTTTTAATGTTCTTAAAATGCAATTTTAAATACTAATTATTAAGGTATAAGTTGCATAAGTGGGAAGGTTTAAACCACGTAGAATTCTTGTTTAAGCCTTCCTAATCGATATCTTATACCGGCAGATAAGAAATGGTATAGAGTCCATATCACCCTATGGTGTCGGTGGGTTAATTTTCATATTCGGAATTCCTAATTCGCATATACCTCCATATTTCATAGCAAGAATTTCTTTCAAACGCCGGAAAGCTCTATCAGGGTAGTGTTTATATGTGTGGCATGAACATCAAGCATTTTTCTATGCTAGTAAGGTTGTGGTTGCCATCTAATGTCAAGTCATAATTCGTGTATCTACTTCAATCTACTGAACTTAAGATTATTGGACACCTGTGGGCATATAAAAGATACAGGCACAAGAACGAATCTGTTTAACACCCTCAGTTAATTTTAGCCTAAGAATGGGAGAAGGTCTCCTAAGAATTTACAAGAAAACACTGGCGTACTGAATGCCTAAAGCTGGATTCACCCATTTTTTCCTTTTTTTTATATGTAGTTTGACGTTTCTCTTTTTGAGAGAGAGAGCGAAATAGAGTTAATTTGCTTCGGAACAATTTCAGCTTAAATTGATTTAATTTTAATTTTTGTTGTGAAACAATTGAACTGTGTTGCCAGCTACTTTAATTTTTTAAGCAAAGTTGAACTGAGCTGCCACATCATATTATATGTACATATGTATGTATTACAACATAAAACATATCACTTGTTTTGTATCCTTTGTTTCAAAAAGCAACTTTTGATTAACATATTATTTTAAAAATAAAATTAAATAAATATTACCATGGAGTTAAATAAATCAGTTGCACTGAAGCTTATTTCAGAAATAAAAAAGCCGGGCAGGGAATGTTTGTATGATATGAGTAATAAAAGTTCAAAAATAATTATATGAAGCAAGGTGTGTGGTTAATAATAGCAACCTCTATTGGAATGAGAGTTAAGTTAAATTTTGTAGATGATTATCAAAACCATTCAACAATTTGTATTTAATTAATCGCAGGAAGCGAATTCCAAGCTTAAAGCCTGTTATTATGTTCAAAATTTTGTGCGAAATGCTGTCAAATTACACATAAAATTATTTCGTACGAAATAATTGTGATATAAAGTTGAGAAAGAAGTACCTTGTTTTTTTTATGAAAAACATGTGAAATGCATATGCTAACATTATTTTCCAACTGCAACATATTTTCAACTACGAAATAACATAGGACTCCCTTATTTCGTATGAAATTTTAAGCAGCAGTAGGGACGTAAATACTGTTAGAACATTGAATATATATAGTCATTAGTTATATAGCTAAGAAAAGCAAACCCCTTGGAGTGGTTAGAAATGTGAATCGTATTGTTGTTGTAATGCTTCTTAACCACAAAAAAATTGTTGTTACTGATGAAAAATTTTTACCGCGCTGGGTGTAAGGTCATCTTAAAAAATCAAAACTGCACACAAAACAATTTAAAACTTTTTTCGTTTTTTATAGAACTTATGAAAATGAATGAAAATATTGTTCTAAAAATATTCATTATTTTTATAAGTGTAAAAATATTTATATCCCTACTAAATATTATTTGTTATGTTGTTGGAGAAAACATATGGTTTTTGTTTACAAATGTAAAACTATGTAGCATATTTTAGAGCATAAAAATGACAAATCTTTAAAAATTGCTAAATGATTACATTGGTTGCATGTCAATTTTTTCGTACGATAAAGGAAATGTAGCAGAACATTTTTCAAGAATTTGAACAGAGTACTTTTTCGTTCCTCAATTAGCTGTCATTAATCTTGCGAAAATGTAGTTCCAACAGGATGGAGCTACATGCCACCGCGCGCTACAATTAATTTATTCAGAGAAACTTTTAATGAAATATTAATTCCACGTAACGGTCCAGTTAGTTGGCCACCAAGATCTTGTGATTTAACCACATTTAATTTATTTTTATTTTTTTTTTTTGGGGAATGTTTTTTTTGCAATTATTTGGCTACAAAGATCTTGTGATTTAACTGCATTGGAATATTTTCTTTGGTAAAGTCACTTGTCTACGTCGATAAACCAGAGGCAATCGAACACCTGAAAGTCAATATTTGAAGTGCTATTGGCGTATTACGGCCGCATATGCAGCGAAAAATTAGTGAAAATTAGTATTTCAGATTTCGCTTTTTACTCGCCAGCCGTGGCCGCAACATCTAGACGAAACCATACTGAAACTTTATTCAGCAAAGCCCGTTTCATTAATATATTAAACAAATATACTTATTTCTTTACTTAATTATGATTTAAACTTGTGTAACAGTAAAAAAACACATTTTTGAAAACTAATTTCATACTTTTTTGGAATGGTTTATTATTAAAAGTACTTTTTATTCAGAGTTAGATAATAAAGTATGCAGGTTAAAGTGACAAATACCTTCCCACCTACATTACATAAAAGGATCTTTTATTAAGCGCTTTATATTTGAAAATTAAAAAAAATATGTCGGTGTGAGATTTCATTGAAATTATGTATTCATTTAAAAGGCCTACCGACAGACTTACGTATCGTACTGATATTTGACGCAGCTTCTATCGGTGCCGCACATCTGGTTGATATTGATTGATAGCACGGGTTATGTTGGCTTTGAGTACAGCTGTGGCTTTTAGTTCATTCACATTGATCTGTTCGTAAAGAAAACCCACAACAGAAAGTTTAACGGGGTCATATCATGTCATAAGTCTCTCATGCATAATATTATTGTGAAAAAAACGGTGCCTAAAGAGAAAATACATCACTTTAGCGCCTTTGAAACTGTAGTGTGGGTTTTTGATATATTTGGTATTAATGTGTCACCCTGTCAATGCCGTATTTATAAGTGTATTTGGCAGTACTGTCAATTTGACCATTTTTGTGTGTTATATTTGAATTAACGGAAGTAATTCGAATATTGTAGCAAGAACAAGAACATTCAGAAGTAATTGAAATTGTATATAAATGTGGCGCCTTATACACCCAGAGAAAAAACAATAGAAATTCATCAAAAACAATCTCAAATCAAACAAGAACGACTATTCCACGATAGAAAATCGTAAATTCAACAACGTTCAACCTAAAAACCATTTAGATACAAAATCAGTGTTGAAACAAATTTGATTTAAAATTGCTTGTACTTGTTTTAGCACTGGCCAATATAAAAACAAAAATTGGAATTTTTAATTCAAAAAAGTGCACAGTTAAATTAAAAATTGCCTACATTATTTCAAAATATAAAAGTTTTTAAATCAAAGATGAAAATGTTCAAATCAACGCAGCACAACTTTACTTAAAAGGCTTAGAATTTGTGAATCAATTTTGGATTACGTATATTACTGTTGTAGTACAGTTCCAAGCCTTCTACTTACTTTAATGTTTTTAATTCAATTAAAAATTCAATAATTCATTGCAATAACCTTTCTAGTAGGATATAAATACATAAATATATAAAAAACAAACGTTTCATCAAACAGCATGAAATGTATGTGAGAAACGACATAATGCAATGAGAATACTTCTGCTAAAAGAATTGAAAAAATAAAAAAATTTCACATAAATATATAGTTTATCAATATTATATTTCCAGGCTATATTACTGCCTGTTATTAGGGCTATTTAAGTTCGAACTAAGAATATTGCAATAGAGAAGGTAGCGACGATCTATGGCAGAAAGATTAGAGACTGTAGGACTGCTCTTAATGGGCTTGTGGACCATTATATGGACCGATTATGCTGCGTATCAGGTCACTGCGGTATAAGCGGTAACAAAGTTGCTAGTGGACTGGAAAAACCGCAGATCGAGAACTGTTCTTTAGCCATAAAACTATTGATGAGATAACCAATAGGCCATCTCTTCAGAAAGGCGAGAGAATGGATCTCGATCAAATCCGAAAGTTCATGGAGAACTCAGTTACTCTTGGAGTTGGACAGGATTTTTATAATAAGTAGGTAGTGTCTTTAAAGAGGGTCCTTCGTATGGGAAAACGGTACTCCAGACTTCATTTGGGTGTGAGTTGAAGATGAACTTGAGATAGTTGAGCATATTACTTACCGCTGCCAGAGACTTCTTGTGTCGTAAAAATGTATTCAAATGTATACTAGTATACTTACCATGTAATATCTAGAACAGTAGTGTTAAATTGATGTCTTTTATTAAAGATGTTAGTTTTTTATTGGATTTGTTGAATTTTTTTCACTAAAATACAAAACTTTTATTTGAGGCTTTCAATTTGTATTTATTTTGACTTCTTGTTTGAGTAACTTTGTTTTAAAATGTTCAAGACTGTTTTAAAGCCGAACAACTTGAAATTTAAGTACCACAAGATTAAATCAAACACGAGTAATCTCAAATCAAAAATAGTGAATCAATTTAATGTTTTTTCACTATAAAATATATTCAACAACGTTTCAAAAGTGTTTTTTCATTGAATCGAAAATGTACTTTTTTAATTTAAAAACGTACGCCTTTAAATTTACATTCTGGCACTTTAAGACCGACATTGAAACATTTTCAACTTGCGGTTGTCGTCTTTGATATTAAGCTAATTCAGAAAACCAACATTATTCAATGTTGGACATTTTTTAATTAACAAAAACATTTTTCTTTTGAAGACGAATACGTTAATTTTATATACTCTTACATGCTTTCAAAGTTATGCAATCGGAATTGAAAAATGTTTAATTCAACAACGATCCACTTTGATTTTAAAATGTGATTTTTCTCTCTGTGTACATAAGTTTTAGTTGTCGTTTGGCTGTCATGAAGTCGTTAATGGTGTTGTATAAACGAATATTGAGTGCAAGAACTGTAAGATCAACTGTAAAGGTAAGTTGAGGAACTACAAAGAACTCAGGCATTTTAAGAAGAGGTTAAAACGTATCAATGTAGTATTACCTGTGTAGCACGAAACGCTATTTTGTTACATCTAGATGCTCTTGGTATCCATATTATCCAATTAAAACCAAAAGAAATTGTAAATCATCGGCCTCTCGTTTAAAAGGATTGACTGGCCAACATCGATTTCAAAGAAATATGGCTTGACGCCATCACTAACAAACAATAACTTTTTCTAGATGCATTCGACGCTTTTATAAAAAATTCCACTTTTTTTGTCATCCAGAAATGTGAATAATCACTGAAGATGAATTCTTTATGAAGATTAGTTTCAGTTTCCAACTAATCAAAGCTCATTCATTATAGCCACATTCATTCATTGTGGCTATAATCGTTTACTTCCAGCTTCTGGGTCAGTTGACTTAGTATGGACAAAATTCGTTAAGTTGTGGTCTGCGAAAGGCCGAGTTTTAGAAAGTGAAGAAAAATCGTCTGTACTTTCTCAAGGAAATCAGCTATTGAAAACAGATCCTGCATTTTGTCGTTGTACTCGTGTTGATCCATTTTTTACAGAACAGTGGACTCAAACAGAGAATTGGTCGATCAAAACACCAGATCTTATCGAAAAATGTTATCATTTGCACGTGCTACTGGATGCTGTAACGGTCCATGGTAATATTTCAAAACTATCGGAAAAATAATAGCTAATTCAATATAGCAGCTTCAACAGTATGTTTCAACCGATTTTTTTTTTTTTTGATTTTGTCGAATACGGTTTCTTAAAAAACTTCATTTTTTGAATACCGAATAAACCGGTTTATTTAACACGAATAACCGTTTAATTTAAATAAGAATAATTGTTATACGCTTGTATATTTTTCTATTGAAAATATGCTCATCGTTAAACTATTTGTATAAATTTAATTATTTTTGTAGATATGACAAACCATGGTAGATCGAAAAAGAAATGAACTCTTGAGCAACAATAACCCTTTCTCATTTTCGGTAAATAAATATTGATTTTTATATATGGACTCATTGAAACCCCGCAAACCGACAATCGCCGGTTTCGAACGTCAGATATGTTAGTTAGTGAAGTTTTTCAAAACGTAAGTACATATAACCAGTCGCCAGTAATGTAAGTGGATATGGCTGTTGTAAATTGTCAGATGGTGTTGCCTGGGATTGAACCGACTACTTTGTCGGAAGGTTGGTTTTTACGTAACATACCACAGTAACCCACACATTATTAAATACGAGGTGCATAAATTTACATACAGTGCTGCTCGAAATCTAAGCAAATTTTCTTGTCGAGTCAATTAAGGACTCGTATATCACTAATAGATTTATTCAAAGTAAAACATTTAATTTTTGTTATCTTAGGCACCTAAATTATAACTATAATAACAAACCTTTAATTCCATTCTTTACCAAGTAATACAACAAAAACGAAATTAGCTCCTTGAGCAGCTGTTTGGCATTTGAGCAACTTTCAGTAGTTTGGGTAATAAACTTTGTTTTTTATGGCTTCCGCACACCATTTTGGCATAGTTTATATAAGATTGTTAGAATTATTATTAGTATTGTATGCCACCTTATTTTTAAGTTCTGCGTTAGCTTCGGCTTTTTTTAAATCGAAGAGGCCCAACTTTGCGCTTCAAGAATTAGGAACAACTTTATTTAAATAAAATAACCGGCTAACCGGTTATTTGAATTATTATTAACTGAAAACTGGTTTTTTAAAAAGTGCTACTTTTCAAATTATTCGAAAACCGGTTTTTGAAAAAGTCAATCGATCTCCCTAGTAAGTAAATAAAAGTTTCAGAATGTATTCATTTCAAAGCATTTACTGTAGATTTATTTAACTAGGAGACTAAATCACTTTGCATGTATTTGTAATAAAATTATACACCTAAGTATAAACACATCAACCTAAACGGATAACGGTTGAGTTTGTACACACAAACTTATACACACCCCCATATAAATACAGTTTATAAATTTTGTAAGCTTTCAAATGTTCTATTATTTCTCTCCCTCCTACGAGTTTTCATGGTTTTCAAAGCTGACTCGTGGTTGCATAAATATGTGCAGAAATATGTGTTTACAGTACAAGCAATATGTGTGCATATACATGTTTTTGTAAGTTTTAATTTCCCGTTCATTTTCTATTCATTTCTATGTTGCCGGCCATTTTTGTGGTCCACCAAGAGATTTTCAACTAGATTTGAGCTTGTGGCTGGAATTAGATTTTTTTGCTTTTGTTAATTTCATTGTCTTGTTTTGTGTAATTTTCTTTAATACTATTTAATATATTTCAGCTTTTGAGAGAAATAAAATGGCTTAAATAAGAACTAAAAGTTATTTTAAAATTTTTTAATTGAACATTATTTCCTAATCTAAGAGTAAAAATTTGTTCAGTTGGAAATACCACCTCGATCAAAGAGTTACCGGAATTTATTTAGAAAATTGAAAATAAAAGTTTACTAATCTAAATCTATATTGTACCCTTTAAAATAATTCCCATCGATTGGAACACACTTATGCCAGCGCTTGATTGAATCCTCGAATCAGTGCTTTTTGCGATTATTCCATTATTTCCTCTCGGCTGCTGAAACGCGTTCCACGTAATGGATTTTTAACACGATTGAACAGAAAGAAGTCACAGGGAGCCAAGTCAAATAAATTCAGTGGCTGTTGGATGGTATTTGTTGCATTTGTCGTCAAAAAATTTCAAATAATAATGGCACTGTGCGACGGTGCGTTGTCATGGTGCAAGATTCACGAGTTTTCTTCCCACAATTCTGTTCTATATCGGCGAATTGTTACACACAAACATCTCATACCGCCCATATAATACTCTCTATTTACTTTCTGACCTTCTGGTAAACATTCATGATGCCCTACACCTTTGTAACCCATGAAAACCTTCTTTTTTGACTGAAAACTACATTGTCTTTTTGGTTTCGGCTAATTTGGTGAACGCCATTCACATGCCTGATGTCTGATTTGCGTGTCGTTCTCATAAACCCACGTCACGCTTCCAGTAATGAACCATTTGATGAATGTGGCTTCGCACTCAGCCTCGCAAATCATGTCTTATGCGACCACAAAATGGTCTCCTCTTTGCACAAAATTGAGGTATTTTGGCACCAACTGTGTTCCCATACGACGGAAATATAAATCAGTAACCAATATGTCTTGGATAGATCTAAAGGCAACGTTGAAGTCCTCCGCTATCTCTCTGATGGTTAACTTACGGCTAATGACCAACATTTCTTTAACTTTATCAATGTTTTCGTCAGCTTTCGATGTCGATGTTCTGCCACTGCGTTCACCATCTTCGATTGGCTCACGACCACGTTTGGCTCGCGCCAATGGTAAACGACCAATTTCTTTAGAGAATCGTTGCCGAAATACTTTTCCAGCATTTCCAAAGTTTGCGCATCATGAAATCCGTCTTTTATGTTCGATAAGTAGCAATTTCAAAAACCGGTTTTCGGTTAATAAAAATTCAAATAACCGGTTATCCGGTTCTTTTATTTAACTAAAATTGTTCTTAATACTTGAAGCGCACAGTTGGACCACGTCAGTTTAAAAATAAGCAGAAGCTGACGCAGAGCTTAAAGTGGCAATCAATACTAACAATAATTCTAACACATCTCATTAAAACTATGCCTAAACGGTGTGCGGAGGCCATAAAAAACAAAGGTTATTACACAAAGTACGTAAAGTTGCTTAAGTTTCGAACAGCTACTCAAGGAGCTAATTTCGTTTTGTTATTGTATTACTTTGTAGAGAAGGGAATTAAAGGTTTGTTATTATAGTTATAATATAAGTGCTTAAGATAAGAAGAATTAAGTGTTTTACTTTGAATAAATCTATTAGTAATATACGAGTCCTTAATTGTCTCAACAATAAAAGTTGCTTGGGTTTCGAACAGCACTGTGTGTAAATTCATGTACCACGTATTTAATAGATAAGGCGATCTGAAAATTTTCAACAGCGATATCACCTCACAACTGTTACTAGCGACGGATTATGTGTATTTACGCTGTGAAAAACTTCACTTACTAATATATCTGCCGTTCGGAGACGGCGTTTGTTTGCGCTTTCAATACGTCTAGTTGATCATTTTCTCCATATATAAAAATCAATATTTATTTATCGAAGGTGAGAAAAAGTTATTGTTGCTCAAGTGTGCATATCTTTTTCGATATTTGCAATAAAAAAAACATACAAACGTATACAAATTTTACTTATTTAAATTAACAGGCTTATTCGGTATTCGAAAAATAAAGATTTTGAAAAAACCGTATTCAACTAAACCAAAAAAGTCGGTTAAAACTGGTCGAATAAAAACCGTCCGATCTGCCTATAATACAACAAAACCATAATGCTGGATTTCACCTTTATTAGGCTTTATGTTCAATATTGAGCCGATATTTTTTTATTTTTTTAATTTTTGATTTCAAATACAATTTATCTCTACAATATGTTTACCGCTGTGGTATGGTAGATGAGAAACCCGCCTATCAACATGAAGGTCCTCGGTTGAATATCAGGCTAGACCATCTGAAAAAAAAACGAAAAAAATTTTTCAACAGCGGTATCACCTCATAACGTTAGCTAGTAACTAGTTATGAGTATTACTACCATTGAAAAAACTTCCGGCGTTAAACTGTAGGTCCTTTCAATGAGTCTAAAAATAGAATCGGCTGCAGCTCATTGACTGAGAGAAGTTCCCATGTTCCTTCATGGAATGTTATGCGATATAATTCCCATAATATATACACATACGTGTCTCGGCACTATTCTCATTTAACCTCGACTAAATCTCTCTCTCTCTCTCTCTCTTTAGTTAAAGATTTTTCTTTGATAATATTTTTGTACATTTAAATGTCCTTTGGAACATCATTCCTTTGGATGATATTCTTGTGCATTATCAATCTTTAAAATTTTTAATTATTTTTTTTTTTTTTTTGTATTGAAATCATTTATCGCTATACTCAGAAAACACAATAATGTTTAATAATTATACAGGGTAATGAAATAAATTAATTCATAATTGTTTTACTTCCACCAGTAGGCAATAATAATTAGTCTCCCTGCATCTCTTTTATTATAAAGTCTTAGGATATAAATGCTTAAATGCATTTTATGATTTATAGAATAAAAATTATTTCTTTCTTTACACTTGAACGATTATTTTTCAACTTGGCGTAGGAATCTGGAGGCAATATCTTTGGAAGCTGTATAATCGTACTTCATTTGCTTAGAGAAATTAAATGAAAGGGAAAAGATGCAGTAAAGTATTGTTTAAATCGCTGCAAATTACTTGAACAATTAAAAAATACTTAAATGAATATGAAAAATTGTAAATAGTACTTAAAAATAACAGAAAGTTATATATTTTTGGTCTATTTTTGTCTATTTTTCTTCTAAAATATATCTTTAAGTTAATTTAAATAATGAGAACAATAATTAATATTGCTACGGCAATGCCTATAATTGACTAATGAACTGTTAATCGAATAATGGCAAGTATCTTTCTGCCAAATGTGATTTAAGGGCCATTAAATGAGACCGTCGTTTAGGTTTAAGAGAGTAAGGTAATAAATTTTGCTCCATTTCGTGATTTTTTTTATATGTAGGGATATTGTTATATGTATTGAAATATTAGTACAACACTTTACTTTTAATAGGCCATATGAAGGTAAATTAATTATAGAAGAAAAAAATAAAATAAAAGAAGTACAGTAATGAATGCTTTGAGGAAGGCCGATATAATACCCAGAGGACTAAAGGAGAACAGAAATTGTAAAAAGAGAAATGCCGAAGATTTTTTTAAAATTTCGTAAGATTTTCATCTTTGCCTCTTTAGATACACATATATGTTTAAATTTATTTATTTCCTTCTGCTTCATTAACTTAAGTGCACCGGATATTAAAATGCTTTTAGAATTAATGCAGTTAAAAGCAATTTATTTCAATATTTTAAATTAATTTATAAATAAAATTAATAAAAGTAAAACCACGTACCACTCTAAAGATGGCCAGAATAACAAACAAACAAAAAATAAATGTGATAATGAAAGTAAATGAGAGGGGGAAAAGATGAAAACAGATAATAAGAGAAGTACAATGTTAAGCACGACTTATTATTTTAAAATTGCCACATGGACAACTATTGCTGCTGTTTTTGTTACAACCACTTTAAATAAAACACAGCATTGATATTACGGCGGATTGACATTGAAGCTACCTAGCGCTAGATCGCAGCACAAACACAAAAACTTTTTCTTTCTTAGAAATTACGGCCTAATTCGTCGATTAGTTTATTTGTTGTAGTCATATGAAGTAAGCAACTTTTGTGTTTCTTGGAAAACGAAAAAAAAGTGAATTTCGTGTAGTGATTAAACACTATTATTTGAAAGGCAAAGCGGCGAAAGAGACAAAAGAAAAGCTTGATAAATATTACGGCGAATCTGCTCCACCAGATTATATAGTAAAATATTGGATTGTTGAATTTAAACGGGGCCGAACAAGCACTGCAACGATACCATCAACAGGAAGGCCAAAAGAGGTGGTTACTGAAGAAAATATCAAGAAAATGCTCGATATCGTTATGAATGATCGCCGGGTCGAAATACGTGAGATTGCTGAAATGGTAAACATATCATATGAATGTGTGTTCAACATTTTGCATGAACATTTGCATATGAAAAAGCTATCGGCAAAATGGGTACCGCGTTTGCTCAGTGTTGAACAAAAACGAGTTCGACAGATCACTTCACAGCGGTGTTTGTATATGATAAAGCATAACCTTGCTGATTTTTTGCATAGATTAACAACTGTTGATGAAACGTGGGTCCATCACTACACACATGAAAGCAAAAAACAATCGAAGCAATGGGTGGAAGCTGGTGGAAGTGCTCCGAAAAAGGCGAAGACAGCGAAATCGGCTGGCAAGGTTATGGCCACTGTATTTTGGGATGCACACGGAATATTGCTCATCGATTATCTTGAAAAGGGATCCACAATCATAGGAGAGTATTATCGTGCATTATTGGATCAATTGATTGATGCAATCAAGGAAAAACGACCACATTTAAACAAGAAAAAGTGCTCTTTCTTCAAGACAACGCACCCGTCAACACAGCATTAGATACGATGCTAAAACTACGAGAAATCCACTTCGAATTGGTTGATCATTCACCTTATAGTCCAGTTTTGGCCCCTGGTGACTTTTTCCTCTTTCCAAACTTGAAAAAATGGCTCGCAGGAAAAAGATTCATCTCAAACGAAGAAATGATTACCGAAACTAATTGGTATTTTGAGGAGTTTCCAAAATCGTATTATTCAGATGGTATAAAGAAGTTGGAATATCGTCTTACTAAGTGTACTGAGCCAAAAGGAGACTATGTTGAGAAATGAATTGTTTTTGAAAATATGCTGCGCCACTTAAGTTGGTGGTTTTTCTTTTCTGTAATACTCTGCTACTTCCATATGGCCTTGCTGACACTATTTCACTCATTCATTTATTTTATAATGCCAAGGCCGTTGTATGATTATTTCAAAATGACTAGGGGAGTGTGTTTATATGCTGCTGCTGCAGAAAAAATGTTTCTATTGAAATAAAATTAAAATTCCTTTCGTTGCGAATATATTTTTCTTTTATTTCTTTTCTATTATTTCCTTTCATTCCCTGTTATGCTAAATGAATTTTTTTCCTCTCTTTTATCCATTTAAAGTAAAATTTTTTATTTATTTATTCCAATCTTCAGTTCTTTTTGTGCATGTCAGTACTTTCTCATGCAGAATTTAAAAATGTCTCATTAAATTATCACCATTTTTTACAGCCTACACTACGAAAATTCCTTACTATAGTTGATTTGAGTTTGAATAGAACAGATTTTAGTTTATAGTTAAACACTTTAAGCTGTTTTGGGAGACACTATCTGAAGTTGTATTACCAGGGCTGCGTACAATTTTTTAAATTATTTTCTGAATTAAAAAGAGGAGTATTTTTTGAGCTGGTATGTAATTATGTAAAAGTAGGAAATGATCCTAAACTTTTAACATTTTTCTTATTAAAGAACTTTTGTTATAATTATTGTGGCCATCACAAATTTCACAAAAAAATGACTATTAAGTCGAAACTTTGGAACAAAATATGTCGGCTTCTGCAAAACTCTTAGTCCAAAAGAATATTAGAAGTTCGATAATTTTGTCTTTTAGGGATTCAGAATTGAACTCTATAATTCTTATCATAAAACAACCAATAATTTGTGGTACATTTAGTGTTTACCTACTTATTATCATTATCCTTTTAAACTTAGATTAATTTTTTATTAATATTTCTTATATTGGGTGGGCTATTTAAACGTTTAAATTTAAGAATGCAATAAAACAAAGATGGTTTAAAATATTGACAAATTTTGTTGTTGTTGTGAAGTACAATTGTTCCGGTTAGATAGGAAATATTATTTCATTCATATGGCCGCAGCGGCCATATTTCTGATCAATTTTCGAGAAAATTTTCGAGTGTCTGGGCTCGTATCTCGCCAATGGCCTTCAAATCATTAAATGGTTTTGGTTTGTTGCCATAACACTTGTGCAAAGAAAATAGTCCAATGGTTTCAAGTTGCAGCTTCTTGGCATCCAACTTACAACTAAATATTGGCTAATTAAACGGCCATCAAACGTTTGAAGCAATAAATCGATTGTAGGATGAGACGTGTGGCAAGTTGCAACATCCTGTTGAAACAAAACATCGTTCGCATCAATTCCATGCAGAGCGGGCACAAAAATATTGGTTACCATGGTGCGATAGGTGTCTGATTTTCAAAGAAATATGGGCCAATGATGCCTCTGATTCACAAGCCGCACCAAACAGTCACGTGTAATGTGTGCATTGACTTCTGTAACACCCCGTTTTAGGGTTTTGAGCTCCAAATATGGAAATTTTGCTTATTAACGCACCCACCAGGATGAAAATGAGCTTTATCAGAAAAGATGATTTTTTTCTTTGTTTTGTTTTCTTTTTTGTAATTTCCGACCTTGCTCAAGCGTAAGCCGATTCATTTCGTTCAGTTTAGATAATATACTGAATTTTGTGACAGTACAGAATGACATAAGTATTGCCAGATTCGAAATAACCGCTGGTTCAAATTTAAGCCCATAGATGGCCCACCCGACGTATTCTAAATTGTGTAGAAATTTTAACTTTATGTTATGACGTGACTATACAATGTTGTTTGTCCTTAAATTATAAAATTATTATATTTAAAGTATCTTTCAGCATACTTTATGATATTCCCTAATATGAAAAATATCTGTAATATTATAAATGTTTTTTAAATTAAAATTGGCTTGTAAGCGGTCATTTTATATTGGAACGTCTGAACTATAAACTAAAATAAAAAAAAATAAAATAATAATAATGGATACAATTAAGCTCTTCCCGTTTGGAACGATATTCGATGGCATTTATGTTCATCCAAATTCTTGTCAGTTTTCAGAAAAATATTGTCGAAGAATTTCTGGTGCGTTGAATTATTTATACGAATTACCCTGGTCCCACCACACCTTTGTTGTTTTTGCTGTTGTTATAACGGCTCTAATGTTGTTGAGAATTCTGTTCGGGCAAAAACATCCGGTTGGTATAGCTGTCTCAGAGTTGTCAATCCTTGGTCTACTGTTCTGGTCATCCCTGGGCGTAGATCCGATTATAGTGTGAACTGGCTCCCTTGTTATTAGCTCTGATTCTTTTTATTCTGCTTGTTGTTATATCTGTTTATAATGGAAAAATTTTAAGAAGTTAAACAAACGTATTCATCGTGAACAAACCAGGGTTGGCAATAACCCGTGTTTTAGCCAAAAACCCAACCCACTGTGTTTTATAGGGTTTCTTGATAGTTTTTTTTTTTTTGGGTTTTATTGGGTTTTATAACCGCTTCCAAATTTCGATCATTTCGAGAATATATTTTGTTTGAGAGTAAAAACTAAGTTCTTTTAGTATTTAAAATGCAATTTTGCATTCTTAGTGTGATTCAGGCGGCATTGTGTGCTATAAGCTGCTAAAACTCGGTAATCGGAGCAGGCTGCAATTACTTTGTTTGAACAGTGCATTTTAAGAAAAATTGCCGGAATATAACCACAGACATGATTAAGTTATTCTTTTGCATTACAACGCCTGATATCACATCACAAAAGTAGCCAAACCATTATTAGAGACGGTCAATTGCCGCTCCCGCCGTATTTTCCAAATATTGCTCCTTTTGACTATTGTCTGTTTTGAAGCATACAATATCTTTTAGCATGCCACCGATTCACTTCTTTTGAAGAAATATAAAATCAGCTTCAAAGGGGATCGTCTCAAAAGACAAAGACTTTTTCTTTGACGGGTTCCGAAATTGGCTCAGAGGTGGCAGCGATCTGATAAATTTATATTTTGATGAATTTGCTAATTCATTACCTTTTTTGAGCTTAAAAAACGGGCCGATTAGCCAAAATCACTATACTCAAATTGTAATTATTTTTATTGTAAATAAACTATGAAAATCTTTGAATAAAAAAAACCCACTCACGTTTTTTTTTAATATAAAACCCAATAAAACTCGTGTGGGTTTAAGGTGTTGTAGCAGAAATTCTAGAAACCATGCCAGTCAGCTGCAGAAGCATAAATATGGCGACGAGCACAAACGCGATTTGTACCGCATGGAGTTAAGGTGCCGAATGCAAAATCCTTTTAAGTCTTTGGAATGGTGGTCGAGAGGTTGGTGCAGCTTAGTTATCCAGGGCAAACCCACCCTCTAGTAGAGCAAATTAAGACCGAAGCATTCATCAATGGTATAAGGTACCCCGATATTAAGTATGCGGAGTGTGCTGCTCATAAGGCATTCGCACTGGCACAGGAGAACGCTAGAGATATATCCAAACCACAGGTACATAAGGTGTATAGCATGAAAACCGTAAATACCAAAGATTTCATTACAGCTACCAAAGCAAAAAGGAAGTGCCAAGTGCCAAAACTGTAACCGAAAGAGGAGCGCCCTATAAAATAGGCTTAGGTATACACAACAGGGTACGAATAAATGAACGTCGTAATGTAAACGAGGTTGACCAAAATGGTAATGGGGATCATAGAAACTGTGTCATGAAAAGATTTCCACGTAACTAAATACGCCAGACAAAAAGCCGCTGATAAAGCAAGTAATAAGGCCAACGAGACTGTTATCAACATCCAACAATTACGTCTGGAGGTTAACGAGTACTGATCGACGGCTCAGAGAAAAGACCCTGTACTGACAAGGATAATAGCGGCCTACTAGCAAAGAGATATCAGCAGATAGCCTATTGGGCTCAATGGAATAGTTTAAGGCTGATAGATTGGTGCTTATACCGAAGCTGGGAAAGTCAGACGGTAAAATTTCATCCATTCTAATAGTGCTGCCTTCCTCCAAAATGAGAGAAGTCTTAAATGAGTTCCGTAATGGAACTTTAACTCTTGTTTTAATAATAATATTAAAACCAATTGAAGAGTTCAATATATGGCAGATATTAAGAGATTAGACCAGCTTAAGAAACACCTCCAAAAATAAACTTTAATAGATAAACTTTTTTTATTTTCATAAATTTGAATTTAATTTTGAGAAGAAAGCTGCAGTACTTAAACTTTCTTCAAAAATTTATTTTTTTAGCTAAAATTTGCAAAATAATTTATTAATTTAAGTTGATACATGTACATAAATAATTCCTATAATTCACATATAATACTCTTAAAAATGTTATACGAAATATTTTAATTTCCTTAAGTAAATTATGGAGCAGGTCATGTTTAAGTATTTATACTTTAATTAAAATAAGAAATAAAAACCTTTTTGTTTTTAACTGCTTAAGGCAAAGGTCAAAAATTTGTTTCGAAAAAAACGGATTAAATTAAATAAAATGGTTAATGGGATATAGTGAACAGAAAATTGTAAAGTAAAGCATTTTTTCTTTTGGTCAACAAGCCACTCATTACTTTTTAAAAGAGTATAAAAAAGCTTATCCTTTAAAGGATAGCAAGAGATTTTTAATTTCAAAACGTGTTAATTAATAAACCAGTAAAAAATCTTTATTTCAAGGTTATTTTTAAAAGGAAAGTATTTAGTAAATATCTTACTCCTTATTTTTCATATTTTTATTAGAGAATTTAAACCCTCATGCAATTGTTTCACTATTTGGAAGTACACTTCTCATGCCTAAAGATATTCCATAGAGACAATAGTTTACAAACAAGTGAAATACAACAAAAATTATAAAAATTTTAATCAGAGGATTTTTTGGGACTATAATTTAACCGTTGCATATATACGACGTGGCGTATTGTTTATTGTTATTGTTTAATATTTCGTATTGCAATTTCTAAAACTTTTGTATTCCTTTCCAACCGTTTAATTACTTTTTAGTCAACTATGAAATGATAAAAGTATTTAACAGCGAGTGAAGGTCCATATATATATTCAGAAGGCTATCAATAAGGGCGAGCTCTTGGTACTAACGGGACTATTTAGTGGGCGCTATAGTCTTATATATCATTTATTTATTTATTTTTTATTTTTTTAATTAAAAAGATGATCGGTTCTGCGCGACCTGTGCTGCGTGAATACACAGGTATGCCTGGTCAGAGGGTGAGGAAGTTGGTGTTGATGTCGCACTAGACAAGACGGTGATGATGTTGCTCAAGGCAAATCTGGGCAATCTCCTCTCATTAGAATTAGTGATAACAGCATTTGCTATGCGACTCAGGTCAGGTACCTCAGTATAGTTATGGGAGAGCGTATGAACTTCCACGCTCATCTCATCCATATAAGGCATTGGCTGGCGGCCATCGTTGAAAAGGCTGGACGCGTATTGAGAAGTGATTGGAGACTCAGCAGGCGTGCCGTCCGTATCAGATATAAAAGACTCTTCGTTGCTTTCGCAGCGTATGGCGCATCTGTATGGTACAAGACGGTTATGTCTGCTGTTGGTGTACCACCGCTTGACTTGGAGGTAGTACGTCGTAGTATTGCTTTCAGGGTCAAGAGGGGACTGCCAATTGGAACAAACGATTGGCTTTCTGCTTCAGAGCTCGAAAGTAGGAGAGATAGGTATAAGGTCCTTTTGCAAAGGTACCTCGTATATAGGTGGCAGACGAGGCAGATGAATTTTGACAAGGAAAGAGTGACTTATGAATTTATTCCGGATGTTATGTTCGTACTGGAACACCCAGACTTCGGCTTTGGTTTAAGTCTGAAGTTCATACTGACGGGATTGGCCTGTCTAAATCAGCTAACTGTCGGTGTGGAAGGGGGATTGAGGACTGGAGGCATGTACTGACTTCATGCCCGGACTATGATAACGTTCGGAATTTAAATAGTATGGGTATCACTTAGGGACTTTTGGTATTTTCAAAAGCTGATTTTCGAATAATTCGAAAAGTGGTTCTTTTATTTACGTCGTTTTAGAAATAAGCAGAAGCAGATGCAGAGCTTAAAATTAAGGTGGCAATCAATACTAACAATAATCTCAAAAAACTATGCCAAAACGGTGTGCGGAGGCCATAAAAAACAAAGTTTATTACACAAAGTACTGAAAAATGCTTAAGTTTCGAACAGCTACTTAAGGGCCTAATTTCGTTTTTGTTGTATTACTTGGTAGAGAATGGAATGAAAGGTCTGTTTATAGTTGTAATTTAGGTGCCTAAGATAACAAAAATTAAATGATTTACTTTGAAAAAATTTATTAGTAATATTCGAGTCTTAATTGCCGTTACAAGAAAATTTGCTTAGATTTCGAGTAGCTCTGTCTGTAAATTTATACACTACGTATTTAATAGTGTCATAGTGTGTAACTGTGGTATTTTTGGTAAGAACTCACCTTCCGGCCAAGAATTTCTCGATTCAATCCCAGGCTATACCGTCTGACAATTTGCAACAGCGGTACTACCTCACAACATTACTAGCGACTGGTTATGTGTATTTAAACTTCGAAAAACTTCACTAACTTATATACATATCTGCCGTTCGGAACCGGCGTTTGTGGGTTTGTTGGCTTTCAATGAGACTAGTTGATCATTATCCATATATAAAAATCAATATTTATTTACAGAAGACGAGAAAAGGTTATTGTTGCTCAAGAGTGCATATATTTTTCGATCTACTTTGGTTTTCGCGTTCTTTGTGAGACGTTCAAGGTTGTCATATTTACAAAAATCATTAAATTTTTACAGATAGTTAGACGATTAGCATATTTTCAATAAAAAAAGGGTCCGCCAAATAATTTTTTTTTTGGAAAATGTAATAAAAAAAACTACTGAATATTTTGTCAAATTTCTTTTTTTATTTTAAAGTACAATTCTTCCGGTTAATAATGGAAAATAATCTTATTCAATGGCTGCCTCAGCTGGCCATGCAGTAGCCTACAAGATCGGTCCAATTTTTAAGCACATTATCGATTTTGTGCAGCTGTATTTCACCAATGACTTCACGAATATTGTCCTTTAAAGGGTCAATTGTCTCTGGCTTGTTAGCGTAACACTTATCTTTGACGGCACCCCACAAATAATAGTCCAACAATATCAAATCGCAGCTGCGAAGTAGCCAAACGACATCAGCTCTGTGGCTGATAATGTGATCTTCAAAAACAGGGCGCAAAACATCGAGTTTAGCTTCGGATGTGTGGCACGTAGCGCTGTCCTGTTGAAACCCAATGTTGATAATATCCTCCTCTTCAATTTTTGTGAACAAAAATTCGTTCAACATGGCCCGATAACGATCGTTATTGACTGTAAAGGCCACTCCTTGCTCATTTTTGAAAAAAAAATGGCCCAATTATGCCTCTGGACCAAAAGCCGCACCAAACAGTGACTCGTCCCCCAATTGCGACAATTGTGCTTGTTTACATATCCAAGATCAAAATGAGCTTCATCTGAAAAGATGATTTTTTTTTTGGCAAAATCGGCATCTTCTGTAAGTCGATCGATCAAAGTAATGTCGCAATATTTCTCAGTGTTGTTCAAGCGTATACACAACCCTAATCGTTCAGCGGAAGGATAAAACTAATTATCTGTCAAATCAGACATGAGCTAAGTGCTACCATTCACGAAATAAGCACTAGTTGAAAAAAAAAGTTAGATGGCGGACCCGATACAAACGTATGAAAATTCTACTTATTTGAATTAACCGGTTATTCGTGTTAAATCAATCAGTTTATGCGGTATTTGAAAAATTAAGATTTTAAAAGAACAGTATACGACAAAACCAAAAAAACCGGTTAAAACCGGTCGAATAATAACCGTCCGATCTCCATAATTAGTAATACAGTCACTTAGACCAACTTAAAAAATTTCCACTATTACCGTTCTGAAGAGATGTAAATTTACCTATTTTTGAGTTTGAAAAGTGCGTAAACCTGCATATTGCTTTGCAATGATTAGTGCACATAACGATAAAGCATATCAGGACGCTGAGTGGAGTTCATTAATTAATATTGATTTTATACATTTCGAAAAGGCTTTTGACACCGAGAAATCGTAGAAAAATCATCGACATTGTTGATGTGCTGTACACAATTAATGTACAGTCAGTATTATCTTGTTTCGTAAAGCAAAGCTGTGCCAACTTCCCACTCACCGTTGCCTTTGAATGTTATTTACAAGGACACCAAAAGTCAAAATAACCTAAACTTAGAACAAAACTATTAAGCCTTGAGAAATCCAAAGACACTTGTCTCTTAATGATATGAATGGCAAGCTGAATTCCGTATTAATAGAATCATATAGAACGATTTTGCAAATCGACTCTACAAACTTTGAAATTAAAAACCAAAACTTAAAAATAGAAATGTCTTTTCGTTTGCTGACATACGTGTACTAAAAAGCTTAAGCATTCAATCCTCACCCATCTTAACGAACAAGTAAACAAGCATTTTTAATTCGTTTGTGCAGTTTAAACTTTTTTCCTATGCTGTTACTTTACTGTAAAAGTTTTCATTACAATTTGAAATAATAACTTGGTCCCACCAAAAAGAAAAAGTAAAAAAGAAAAAAAAAGTACATATACATGAATAGTTTTTTTTTTTTTTTGTTAAATAAAATTTTTTAGTACGAGTATATTAAAAAATTAAGATTTTTCTTTTCTAAAATTAAAATTTTTTATGAACATTTAATGAACATTTAATGAAGATTTTTCTTCGAAAATTGTTGACTATTTTATTTTTTCCTTTCTAGTTACTAAATTCAATTCCTTCCTTAATTAAATATTTCTCAACATTTTAGTTTTTCTTCAAGGTGGTACACACATTTGTACAGAATTATACAAATAATAATAAAGGTTTTTCATTTGTCATTTTATTTATGACACTGTATACACCCAGGTGTTGCTAAATATAGAAAAACTATATATAATTTTGGCATATTGTTATTTTCAATTTTCCTCGCTTTTTATTTATGTTTAATACAAATACGAGTATAATAAATTAAACTCCAGAGTCTGTTTCTGTGTACTCCTCTAGGAAATATGAAGTATAAATTAAACTTAAAATGTAATTATCTGTAAATACGTTAAAATAAAAACCACAACAGAAATACACAAAATAATTTCAAATTTTCAAAGGATAATAAGCATAAATATTTGGAAATAATGAAAACAAGTTTAGAAATTGGTTTTTACAGCTTTAAACTTTAATATTTTAATATTTTTACTTATTTAAATAAACCTTTTTTTAACGTTTGAGTTCTTTTAATTGCGTCAAAATAAACTAAACAACACGTTGTTTTTATTTTCTCAATTGTATAGTATGCAATTATAATTACACAGTCTCTAACTTATCTATCTTGCACTTAATATTCAGAGACAATTGACGCTTTAAAGGACAATATTCGTGAAGCCATTGGTGAAATACAGCTGCACACAATTGATAATGTGCTTAAAAATTGGACCGATCGTGTAGGCTACTGCATGGCCAGCCGAGGCAGCCAGTGGAATGAAAGTATTTTCCATTAATAACCGGAAGCATTATACTTTCAAATAAAAAAAGAAATTTGAGAAAAAATTTAGTAGTTTTTTTTCATAGCATTTTCAAAAAAAAAAAAAATAATAAATTATTTGGCGGACCCTTTATTTGCAGAAAATTTTGAGACTTTTACTGTTACCATTTTGAATAGAATATATGAATGAATATAAAAAAATTAATAGCTATTTTATATGTGCGTGACACCGCCCAGTTGGAATTTTTGAAATTTATATAGCCCATAGTTCCTTCCAGACATGCAGACAGATACTGTAGTTAGTTAGTTACGACGGGTAGCAGGACACGTCTAGCCTACCCGGGTCAATATTGATCCAACTGTGATACCTATCAGTAAACCAGAAAATGAACAACCTATATGTCCGCGTCCCGATGCGATCCGAAGCAACCAGACGCATGTACAAAAGAAGAGATCCTGCCGATATTCACACCGGCCTGACCCGACAAGGCATCCAGAAACGGACTGCCAAGAAAAGTAGTCCTAATGTCCGAAAGACTCGAGCACTTCCTATGCCAGTACGATTACACTGTTAAAAATGCTCTATAACGATTACGCTATTAAAATTGAACTATTACGATTACAATATTAAAAATTATATATTTAGATCACATTTTTACAATAAGCGTAATTCGGTATTTTATTACGATAACACTATTAAAATTGCACTATTACGATTTCATCTTTACGATTGCACTATTACGTGTACACTAATTCGATTTTTTTATAACGATTACACCATTACAATTACACTTTTAGTATTGCACTATTATGGTTACACGAAAACGATTGCACTATTACGCTTACACTATTACGATTACACAAATTCGATTATTTTATTACGATTGCACTATTAAAAATGCTGTATTACGATTTAACTATAACGAATACAGTATTGCTAGTAGTGTAATCCTAGATTTAATTTCACGACTACACTATTAAAAATGCTCTATTACGATTACACTATTAAAATTGAACTATTACGATTACAATATTAAAAATGCTCTATTACGGTCACACTTCTTCTTCCTCCTCACAGTCTCCTCTTCCTCCTCATCCTGACAACCCCTACAATAGTCATTGAACGGCAGACCTAGCGCACCAGTCACCCAGTGCCCAGTAATCATAGCCACAAGAGTTCGCACTCCAAGTCGCGGCATCCCTATAATAGACTCGGAGTGATTCCGAACATATAGCGGGCAGATCATCTCACTGTAGCTATGCCAACATGTACCGCATAGCCATTAGTCTGCAAGAGGACAGTGGCATCCCAACTGAGTGATCAATCTCCTCATTTCTGAGGAGAGAGCCAGCCCTTGCAAGTCCGTCTCTCACACAGTTCCCCCGGGTGTCTGAGTGACCCCTTATCAAGATAATCTCCAGATCTGATCTACCAATTCCGTCTTTCCCCGGTTAACGCTCAGCCCACTGTCAGCATTCCACCAACTGAGAAGGCCCAGAGATGTCTGAAGGCGCTGCGACATTGTGTCAAGAAATTTTACCGACACAGCCACAGCAACATCATCCGCATACGCTACAGGCTTGAGTCTATCAGATACTGTATAAATTTATAGACTTAAAACAAACATACATACAAATACATTCATTTTTATATATAAGATTGTGGCTTAAATATTTAATTTTCTTTGTTTTATAAGTATGAAGACTGAAAATAAAATCTTTGCCTCGTCTTTGGTCAGATTAAATAGTCTGCATTTGTTTTCTTATAATTATTTTCCTTTGTTTGGTTTTTATTTCTTTCGCTTTATCTTTTCATTTGTTTAAAGTTCTTTGGCTAAAATTTTAACTACTCGTGGCATTTAAACTATTTTAATAAACTAACTTTTTGTTATACCTTTAAAATGATAGAGATATCCTTACATATAAACATTGCCTTGGCAAGCAAAGCTTTGAAGTTCTTTGTGTGTTTGCTTGTTATTATGGGTGTGTGTCTGAGAAGCTTAAGCTTTATCCAATACCTTTTTAATCTCATAACAGCAATATGAAATAAGCAGCATGCCTTTGCACTATGTTACAAAAAAAAAAAAAATATTATTTTAAGAAATTAAACTTTAATATTAAGAAAACAAAACCTTTTTAAAAAGACTTAATGATTTTCTAAAGCAGAGACTTAGTTGATACTTTTGCCCTTACACTCAAACTTTTTGCTGGCTTTAACCATTTAAACTCTATTCGCACACATTTTCATAATGAGCTTTGGCTGGTTCTCCTATTATAAAATTAGCACCTTCACTTGATTAGAAAAGTCTTTTACTTCGGGCAATTAAGCAAATTCAAAAGCTATATAAATATAGGTGCAAGTATGTAATGGAATTGGTTTTTTTGTATAAATATTTGTTTTATCGTCTTGCTAAAGTGATGTCACATTTAAATACTTTAATACTTTAACTCTTTTCTTTCTCAAGTTTTCCATTTAAGGGTGGGAAAGTTGGTAATAGTAAAAATTACTGAAGCAGATAAGGTTTTTTTTTGCTCAATTTGTTTGAAATTTTTTACACGCTACAGCTATACTTCATATTTAATATTATTAACATTATGAAAAAGTCAATATGAGAATAAAGTTTATTAAATTCAGCAGAAATTCTCGTTAGTGGATCAGAATTGGCATAATTTGTTCTAAATCCAGTAATTGAAAGAAGACAAGAATGACGTGAAGGATGAGACGGAACTTTAAAAAATACATTATTAATTAAGAAATCAGAACATATATTTCCTTCTATCAAGTTTAAGACAAATGTTACATTTAACATTGTTCTACGGCTTTTAAGAGTTGGCAACTTTATAAGCGCAAGTCTACTTCTATATGGCGGCAAATTCTAAGAATTCCATTGCAGGCTCCGAAGAGAAAATAACAGAAACTGTTTCTGCACGGATTCAATGCTATCATTGTGAACCTTATACATAGGATCCCAGATAATTTTACCATATTCTAGAATGGGCCTCACGGGACTAGTAAAAAGTTGTTTCGTTATATATGGGTCTTTAAACTCTTTTGTCCAAGGACTGCACGTGTTTTACTAACAGTTAATGAGATGTGCTGAATAAAACTTAATTTGTTGTCAAGTAAAATTCCGAGGTCAGAGAAATTATCCAATTTATTTAGGATACGAGGGCAGATTGATATTGAAGCTACCTAAGTAGGAAAAAAACATTTTTTTTTCAAAAACCATTCATTTCTCAACATAGTCTCCTTTTAGTTCAATACACTTAGTAAGGCGACTTTACAACTTTTTTATACCATCTAAATAATAAGATTTTTGGAACTCCTCAAAATACGCATTAGTTTCGGTAATCACTTCTTCGTTTGAGATGAATCTTTTTCCTACGAGCCATTTTTTCAAGTTTGGAAACAGGAAAAAGTTACTAGGGGCTAAATCTGGACTATAAGGTGAATGTTCAACCAATTCGAAGTGGATTTCTCGTAGTTTTAGCACGTATCTAATGCTGTGTGAACCGGTGCGTTGTCTTGAACAAAGAGCGCTTTTTTCTTGTTTAAATGTGGTCATTTTTCCTTGATCGCTTCAACCAATTGATCCAATAATGCACGATAATACTCTCCTGTGATTGTGAATCCCTTTTCAAGATAATCGATGAGCAATATTCCGTGTGCATCTCAAAATACAGTGGCCATATCCTTGCCAGCCCATTTCGCTGTCTTCGTCTTCTTCGGAACACTTCCACCAGCTTCCACCCATTGCTTCGATTGATCTTTGGTTTCAGGTATGTAGTGGTTTACCCACGTTTCATCAGCAGTTATTAATCTAAGCCAAAAATTAGCAGGATTATGCTTTATCATGTCCAAACACCGCTGTGAAGTGATCTGTCGAACTCGTTTTTGTTCAACACAAACGCGGCACAATGTTGAACATACGTTCATATGATATGTTTAACATTTCAGTAATCTCACGTATCTTGACCCGGCGATCATTCATAACGATATCGAGGATTTTCTTAATATTTTTTTCAGTAACCACCTCTTTTGGCCTTCCTGTTGATGGTATTGTTGCAGTGCTTGTTTGGCCCCGTTTAAATTCAGCAATCCAATATTTTACCATATAATCTGACGGAGCAGATTCGCCGTAATGTCTATCAAGCTTTTCTTTTGTCTCTTTCGCCGTTTTGCCTTTCAAATAATAGAGTTTAATCACTACACGAAATTCACTTTTTTCCATTTTCCAAGAAACACAAAAGTTGCATATTTCAAACGATTACAACAAATAAACTAATCGACGAATTTGGCTAAAATTTTAACAGCTGACGTTTGACAGATCGTAATTTCTAAGAAAGAAAAAGTTTTTGTGCTTGTGTTGCCATCTAGCGCTAGGTAGCTTCAATGTCAATCGGTCCTCGTATGTCCATTTAGGACATATGCGACATTCATATGATTACGTCGAAGAAAAACACATAAAGTTATTTTTTTTTTTTTGGATTTAACACCATGTGATTAAGCCAAAAGCTAAAGGCATCCAAGTCTTTCTGTAAAAGAATATGATCATCATAATCATTATAACTTAGAAAAATTTTTACATCATCGACGTACATTAGAACATTACAGTATTTTATAATATTTGCCAAGACGTTTATAAAAAAAAGAAAACAGCAGTGGCCCAAGACGGCTTCCTTGAGGTACATCAGATAGAATAGCAGTTGGTTTAGAAGTAAGACTCTTAAAACATACAGTCTGCCTTCTATTTGTTAAGTATGAGTTAATCCATAGCAGACAATTTGGTGTAAAACCCATAAGGCCGAGTATTAGTTTTTTTTTTTTTTTAAATTCTAAAAGTAAAAAAATTTAATACTTTTTTATAATATGATATAATATAATAGATGGCGACCCATCTAACAAATTTGATATTTGCACAATTTAAACAAAATGCTCAATTACAGAAATAATAAAAGAGCATTGTACTATACAATGTTTTTAAAATCTCAATTTCCCTTTAGAGCTGTTTTCTGCGGGTGGTTCATCGATGCTTGGGATAGCTTTATCGTCCGCGAATGCTGAAGTGTGGGTACGACTGCATATTAGACGACGGCGGCATATTAGAGATATAACATAGACCCCAGGTAGTTCCTTTGCAAAAATTTGCTAGTCAATTTTGTCTCAGTATATACAGTGGTGGAACAAATAATACGGACACAGTGTAACAGTTTCTTAAATTTTTATTTATTTTAAAATCAAATAAAGTATGAATTGTAACTAAAATATGTTCGTACAATCCATTTTGCATCTGACCCAAACAAATTAATCTTCGTTTTGTCAAACCATAGCATGTTATTTTAAATATTACGGTGCAGGTGTTGTTTTCGTTTGCTAATAAAAGATACATTTTAACGACTCATATCCATAAGTCTAGTCTCTACTTGAAACATAAGCAATAATTTCATCTCTCAGGCTATTTTATGAGTTGTGAGGACTAATCTTTGAGGTGCGCATTGATAAAATATCCGAACTAACTGTTGTTCCACGCTCCTTCTCTTAGTCCCTGCAGTTTCCTTACATTGAATTGCTTTAAATACTTTAGTTTTGGAGCTCTTCATAGTCTGAAAAATTTTACATCAATAAAGCCTCAATACATACAATTTTATGACATATTATTTGAAAAAAAGAGAGTGCCTGAAAAACGTCGAAGAGCGAAGCATTATTATCTTTTTTTTTTTCTTTTTAACGACTGAGACTCTGACCGATTGTGATGTGGTTGCTTCTATATCCAAATTGACGAGACGAAATAAACTAGCTTTCATTTAGTATCGGAATCAGTTAGTAGTTAGTGCTATTTCGAACAGCTTCAATAACTTTGGAATAAGATTACTAGGCGTCTATGACTGTATCCTGTAGGTTATAATTTTGAGAATAACTAAGATTAAGGAAATTTTTTTCAATGAAGGAAATCTTCTAGGTGTAGTAAATATTAAATATGGCTGATCAACACAAAGCCTCAACGGGTGCCTTTTTGAAGTTTAGATCTCTGATAATTCTTACAATTCCCACGTATCTCCAATCTAAATGATGAGGCTGTGAATTGGCATTAATGCGGTGTTAATTTGAGCCAGCGGTTATTTCGAATCTGGCGATACTTATGTCATTCTATTCTATCACAAAATTTAGTATATTATCTCCACTGAACGAAATTAATCGACTTACGCTTGAGCAATGTTGGGATTTATTGGAAATTTATTTCCAAAACAAAGTAAAAAAAAAAAATAATAATAAAAAACCAAGACAGTAATGAGCCGAAATGGCGAAGTAAGTTTGTAGCCAAAATGCTACGATTTGACACCGTCGGACTATATTCTATGCACCGCCGTTAACACAAGTGTTAAGGTAGAATTAGCCGAACGTTCACGGAACGTAACGCAACGTACGTTCGTTTCTAGCATATGAAAACAATGCAAATGATCATCCGTTGACGGAGCGGAACAACCTGTATAAAATAGAATTGCTTAACGTTTTTATGTGACATTTTAAAGCAGTGATGGTCTGTTTGTATATTAAATGAAATGGGGATATTTTACACTTTTTTGGCACTTTTTACATACAATTAAAAAGAGCAATTTAAAACGATTGATTATTTTTTTTTTATAATTCAAATATAAAATATATTTTAGAAATTTTGTATCCGATTTAAAAAATATTACTATTTTTTATTATATAAAAGCTCCTACGTATATTGCAATAATAAACTAAAGAGTTAGCTATAATATACTTTCTTAGGTGATAGATAAGCAATTATATAATTCTTAGATCAAATTAAAAAAAAAAATTTTGTTAAATTGGCCTATAGCGTACCAGGGAGACAAATTATAAAATTGCATTTATTTGATAAATAACTTTATATTCCATATAATCTTCTTTTGGCAATAATTTTGTATATGATTTGTAATAATTTATGTTTGTAAATAAATACAAATATAATTATATTATTTTTGTATACTTAAATAAAAAATACTATTTAAGCCTATTTAGTACTTTTTTAATTTTGTATCAACTTAAGAACTCTCATCACTATTATGAACAACTGACATTTTAAATTTATATAAAATAATAATTTTGAAAAAATGAAGAATTTCAAAAAACTGTTTGTTTTGTTTTTATTTACAGTATTTTTTGATATACGACATATATTCCATATAATCTTCTTTTGGCAATAATTTTGTATATGATTTGTAATAATTTATGTTTGTAAATAAATACAAATATAATTATATTATTTTTGTATACTTAAATAAAAAATACTATTTAAGCCTATTTAGTACTTTTTTAATTTTGTATCAACTTAAGAACTCTCATCACTATTATGAACAACTGACATTTTAAATTTATATAAAATAATAATTTTGAAAAAATGAAGAATTTCAAAAAACTGTTTGTTTTGTTTTTATTTACAGTATTTTTTGATATACGACACGTTTTCAACGTTTGTTCAACTTCACAAACGTACGTACGTTAACGTACGTTCCGTTTTTAAGACATCAACGTTTGGCTAACTAGGCCTTCATGATGACAAATCAGATGCAATTGAGCATTTGAAGCCCAACATTCATGATGCTATTGCCGAGATATGATTCCATATACTCGAAAAAAACTCGAAAATTTGTCCTATCGAATGATTGTTGTTTGCATCGATGTGCTTTTTTTATATGGCTGAGTAAACAGCACATCGAAAGCTCTCGAGCCTCTTTATTATGCAGGTAGATTCCATTTCTTTTTTTAATTTTTTTTAGTTCTTATGTAGCCATGCGAATGTAAACATCTACTTCTTTCAGTTCTTGTTGTTTTGTTGTTGCTTGTTATTGTCTGTTACTTGTTTTCGTTTCTGCCCGCTTTTTTTGTGTTGTGGTTGCCGTTTATTTTTATTTGTAAGCAAGTACGTAGTTGTTTTTTTACCTTCTGTTTAATTATTTTAGCGATGTAACAAACAACAGTTGTTCCCAAACTATATATATAAATAAAAATAATGCATTAAAATATCGTATGTATTAAAGTGGAAAATTTTATGAATTTTATAAATGCAACTATATATTAATAAAATAAATATATGTGCGAGTATATGCTGTCAGACCTGTTAATATGATTTTAAGTTATGTTAAGCAATGTTAAGTATATTTAAATACATATGCCTACAGTTTGAAATGCAATTTTCAAAATAATTTTGTCTATAGTTTAATAAGAAATAGCATTGAAATGTCATTTCGCCTAAGTTTATTTAATAAAGTATATAATTTTTTGATTCTATGTAAGAATCGCAATTTAAATAAATACTTTCAAAATCATTTAATTTCAGTTCATTTGCTTTGGCATACTCAACATCAACTGAGAGACAGTATCACCAACAACAGTATTTTCCACAACAAAAGCCAGCAGTTTTAAATCAGAAGGTAAGTCATATAAATATCAAAGAATATGTAACAAAAAACCCATACAGTATAAGCAAAAAATAGGCAAATAAGGGTCTAAACAAATCTCGTATGTATGTATATCTCTGTGCTATTTTTACACGTTTTGTATATCAAGCATTTTGAAAACGGAATTATAATATTTAAAAAATAGGCATTACATTCTTAACAATTCTGTTACAAAATTTTACATGCAAGTGTAGCTACTCGTATAAAAAAAGATTTCCAACAATTTGCATTTTTACCACGAATGCGTATGAATAAAATTATTTACAAAATAATGATAATAAATGGTAATACATTTAGTTAAGATTATAAATGAAAATAATTTTTTTTAAATAAAAAGGTTAGCAAAGTAAATACCCATATATATAGCTCTTAAAATGTTCGAAATAAATCATCCAATTATAACTTTCAATATATAGCGTGTTTTTTAAAGAGGTATAGAACTTTAAGTTGGCATTACTTTTCAAGATGGCGACCGATTTAACAGCTGTCAAGTGATTTATTCTCAGTTTGGTTTGGAAATTCATCATGAATAGACTCACGCCTGAATAACGCTTGCAAATAGTGCAAATTTCATTTTTCATAAGTGATTTTTTTTTCAATTTTCAATTTTTTTACTTTTCATAAGCGAATTTTGCTTAGCGATGAAGCGCACTTCTGGTTGAATGACTACGTCAACAAACTGCCACATTTGGATTGAAGGTAATCCTCAAGTGTTGTGGAAACACCGTTACATCCAGAAAAACTGACTGTTTGGTGCGCTTTATGGGCTGGTGGAATCATTGGTCCGTACTTTTTCAAAAACGATGTTGGCTAGAAGGTTACAGTCAATGGTGATCGGTACAGAGCCATAATTACTAACTTTTTCATTCCTGAATTAAATAACCATGATGTCCAGGAGATGTGGTTTCAACAAGACGGCGTAACATGTCACACAGCTCGTACCACAATAGATTTATTGAAAGACACATTTGGTGACCGCTTAATTTAACGTTTTGGACCTGTGAATTGGCCTCCAAGATCTTGTTATTTAACACCGCTAGACTACTTTCTGTGGGGCTATGTAAAGTCATTGGTCTATGCGGTAAAGCCACAAACGCTTGATCACTTGGAAGACAACATTCGCCGTGTTATTGCCGATATACGGCCACAAATGTCGGAAAAAGTCATCGAAAATTAGACGTACAGATTGGACTACATCCGCGCCAGCCGTGGCGGTCATATGCCAAAAATAATATTTAAAATGTAATGCCAAAAGATTATCTTTCGGATAAATAAAATTCATGTCAATCGAATAATCCCATCGTTGTTTTATTGCAACTTAAAGTTCTATACCTCTATAAAAAACACCCTTTATAAAAAAACATTATTTTAATTTTTTTAGTTTAGGTGTGCAATTCATATTAATTTTCGGTTAGGATAAGAAAATTTGTCAAAACTCCTAAAATATGGGGTGATCTTTTCAGAACATCCGGATTTGATTTTGATCTTTATTTGAGTAGATTATTCTTTTATTCATTTACACGATAACACTCGCAAAAGATGCCAAACGATTGTGAAGAACGGGCAAATGCCACACCCGCAGTATTCTCCGAACATTGGTCCCAATGACGGTTGGCTGTTTCCACGAATCCAATATCTTTTATCATGTCGCTAACTCACCTCTTTTTCTGAAGTTTTTCTGAAACTTGATTCAGAAATTGGCTCACTGATTCATACTTTTCTATTTTGATATCTTTGTTAATTCATTATTACTTATTATTATTTATTTATTTATTTTTATTATTTATTTATTTTTTTTTTTTTTTTGGATAAAAGAATTTTTTGTACTCCCAATACATAAATTATACATATTTTTGTTGTAAATAAACTACGAAGTATTTAAAATAAAAAACCCAATCAGTTTTTTTTTTAATATAATGCCGAGTGGGTTTAATTGAGTAACCCAGTGGGCTGCCAATCCTGATTATAATACAAACTCGTCCTTGTTTCCAAGATTTTTGTAACTTTCCCTAACTGTTTCTTTTAGATTATCAATATAATACTTCGCATTCATTATTTCGTCTACAAAATGTATTTTGCCAACCCCAGATGCAGACTTAAAGGAACAACCTTTAATAGCCTATGTTTTGATACTTCATATTGAATATATTCTGTAGGTATAGCGAAATTGTTAATGTTCCTTTAGCTTATCTTTTTGTACCAAACAGAAACAGATTTGCTTGATTCAAACTTCAAGCTGATCTTCAAGAGAAGGAATGACTAAAGTAGATTTTATGTGTTTCCCATTTTACTTGTCAGCAGCTGTATGCAATGCACAGGAGGCTAAATCTGCTAAAGTTAGCACAAATCGTCTTGTCTTCTTTTTTATGGATTAAACATTGTATGCTAAGACTCAAATCATCGGGCATGTATTCTTTATACCAGATAGTTCAAATTAGCTGTTGCACCTTATAAAGCTCTGCCGGTATTCCATCTGTTTCTGCCGCTTTGTTACTTTTCAGCTGGTATATACCTCTTTAAACTTCTTGCTGGATAAGGAGTGTGCAATCCACACCATCATGTATGATTGGTTGCGGACCACCACATTCAGCAGTATCAGCGATTATCAGTAGACTTCATAAGTGTTCCTTCCAAATTCTTAGTATACCCGACGTATCTGTCATCAGATTACCGTTCCCATTTCTGTACGAAGTTATGCCCGTTGTCAAATAATTTACCAGGCATTTTAAAAGTTGGTAAAATTTTCATCGCTCTTATTATATCATTGCCTTATTACAACTATAATATGTAGTTTTAAAGTTTCAGTTCTGCGTTGTCACATATTGCCATGTTTTTTCTTTACTAGAGCTTGAATTCAACAAGCACCTTGTGATTTACAAACAAATAGTACAAGAACTATAAAACAAGTTCGTAAAAAAATAAATAAATATTTTCTTGAGGTAAAATATGTAAACCATTTACAATTTAAATATTTGATGGGATACAAGAGCGGTTTTATAGCTTCGTTGAGTTTTTTCTGTTATTTGTTACTGAACTACTGCTGAAAGCTGTGATCTAACTAACTTCGTTTTAATGACACATTACACATGATTACACTTTATCTTTTGATCAAAAGATCCACCACCGAAACCAAGTAATTGCTTGATAAACATTATGAACACCAATCAATTTGATTGGTTAAGGCTTGGTGATATACTGAGTTCCGTTTTGATTGTACTATGACATAGTATGTTAGCTCCTTTAGTGTACTTTCCTAATTGATAAGAAATAGTCAATAAAATCCATGGAATGATCAAATCAAATAATCTTCATAAAATGTCTGAATTCTTTTAAATTGCGTTAAATAAAAAAAAGACATAATTTTGTTGTTTTATATATACAGTCCTTTTATTACCACAATTTAGCAATTTAACTTCAACTTAATACACAAATTAGTCAACACTTTTATTAATACCTTAGCACGACTTTACTCTTCTCCATTATTAAGCACAATGCTTCGCCATTTATAATAAACAAAAGTATCCCTTCCCGCATTGCTGGGAGCCTTTGTGTTCTAACCTGTAGAATGTATTCCTCATAAGATAAATTTAAAGGAACTAACGATTCGTATCGAGTATCAATTCATTTCGACTAAGCTCAAAAACTGTTATTCTAATCGTTCCGTAGATATAGAAAAATGAATACGTATTTATTCAATTTTGCCATATTTCAACTGAAGATGTGTATTGACCACGAAGTAATTTTGATCAAATTTAGAATATTCGACTATTACCGTCCCAAAGATATACAAAGGTCAATATTTTCTTTATATGAGAGGCACCACGCCCACTTATACAATTCTGCCCACTTTTTGCCTCATAGTTTATATTGACTATGAAGTCATTCAAACCAAATACTAAAACTTTTGCTTTAACCGTTCTCAAGATATACATAAATTAATATTTAGTTTGTATGGGAGGTACCACGCCCAATCGTCAGACTCCGTACACTTTTTCCCTGATAATTTGCACTGACTATGCAATTTGTCAGACCAAATACTGAAACTTTGCTTCAACTGTTCTCAAGATATAGTAAAATTAATATTTAGTATGTATGGGAAGTACCACACCCACTTATATAATTCTAACCAATTTTTGCCTCATAGTTTGTGTTGACTATGAAGTCATTCAAACCAAATTCAGAAGCTGTTGCTTTAAACGCTCTCAAGATATACAAAAATTAATATTTACTTTGTATGGAAGGCACCACGCCCACTTGTCTAACTCCACCCAACATATAATGATATCAATATTTAGTTTGTATGCGAGGTACCACGCCCACATATACAAATCTAACCACTTTTTTGCCTCATAGTTTGTATTGAATATGAAGTCATTCAAACCAAATTCTGAAGCTTTTGCTTTAACCGTTCTCAAGATGTATAAAATTTAATATTTATTTTGTATGGTAGGCACTGCGCCCATTCGTCTAACTCCGTCCACTTTTTTCCTGATGATTTGTATTGACTATGAAGTCAATAAGACCAAATGTTGAGCTTTAGCTTAAACCGTTCTCAAGTTTTCGAACATCAAAATTTACTTTGTATGGCCCAAATTGTGTAATACCGCCAATTATTTGTCTGATGACTCAACTTGACTATGAATTTATTTGGGTCAAGTCTAGAGAATTTTTTTGTTGCCATTTTGAAGATATAGACAAATAAATATACACATTGTATGTCCTTCCAGCCACACAGAGAGGTACTGCAAAAATTTTAAGAAAATCGGTTCAGCGGTTTAGCTATATATAAGTCAAAAACCAACAACAAACATACATAAAGACACACATTCACTATTATATATGTGTACATTAACTCACACAAAGTTTAAATGCTGTAACAAATTTCGTTTGCAAGTAAAACTTATGCAATACAATGGGGTTCTCTCCAATGTCAATAAATCGTAAACCAATGGACCTACAAAAACCGCATATACATAAAGACCTTGGTGTTGAACTTACATTTCGTTTAAGGGCTTACAAAATAAAATCAACGCATATCAAAGAACATCAATTAATAGGCATTTTATATATACGCATATATATATATATAATTCATTTCGAAGATTTTAATACCCAAAATTAAATTGGTAGCGTTGTTCAAATAAATACGGCAATGACAGGGTTATCGTTGCCTTGAAACAAACCAGTAGAATAAATTCGAAATGTCCAAATGTTGTGCTTTCGTTTTCGGAACAATATTTTATCCAATAAGTCGTACACTTTTCAAAATGTATTTTTATTATTGTACAGCAGAATATCATACTATCACTGTAGCCTTCTTATTTATATTGAATAAGCGATTCTCTTAAGAGTTTTAAATAGAAGACTTCTACAGCCTTTTTTGATACTAAATGCCCTTTGAGAAAAAAGTTTATTTTTATAGCTGAGTATTAATTGGAGTTAAACAAAAGTTATTTAAAATAATAAAACACCTCCCAAATTTAGAAATTTCTTTGTCAAAAAATACATAAAACAAGCCAACATTCATTAATAGTACAAAAACTTTAAGCGCTTACTTTCAAACAAAAGAATACTGAGCTCAGTATAGTCCTTAAATCATGTAATCGAATCCTCGACATTGCACTAACCACTAGCTTATAGTAGCACCCATACGCCAAATTAAAATCATAAATTATTTATGCAAAAAAAGAACAACAAATTTAAAAAATTTAAATAATTCCTTAAAATTTATTATATTTCCATAATTTATTTCAGACCCTTCCTTTAAATGGCCATAAAAGTCAAACTAAAGAACGCCTTTTCTTGAAAAAAATTATGTGATAATATTCTCTTAAGCAAAAATGTCTATGGGAAGTCCCTTTAATTAAGTTTTCAATATTTTTTCTAAGCATAAGCATTTCTATTGTTGCATGTCACAAACCATTCTGTAGAAAAGTTATTGTGTTGCAAAATTTACTGCCCAGAGCATGTCCTTAATATGTTGTAAAATGTCAGTAATTGAGTGTTTGTTTGTTGCATGTAACAAGAGCATTTATAGAATAAAGAAAAGTGAATGTGAGAGTTGCCTTAAAAATGATTTAAGAGTTGCAGTAGCAAGATAAATGTTGCATACACACAAAAGTTCCTTAAGTGAGTTTAAGCAGCCCTACATTGTTGTTTCGGAAAATTCCTAGAGGTGAAATAATTTGGTAGTGGTATTAAATGACAATATTTTTTATTTGTTTTAGAAGTCAAATAAAGAATATGCTTATAAAGAACCTTTGTATGACCTCGGGTAGCTTAGGTTAATAAGGAAACTAGCTACGCTGTCTTGATTCAAGAACATTTACAGTGGCATCCTGATGATGGACTTCGAGCGAGCCTAATCGTACAAGGGCTAAATTTGTCTCTATACAGAGCATGTGGGTTCATTGCAATTGTGCCCTACGCAACATGTACCGCAGAACCAGAAGTCTGCAAGAGCAAAGTTGTATTCCAACCAAGTGATAAATCTCCTCGTTGCCGATATGAGAGCCCACTTGCGCCAGGTCATCTACCACACTGCTCCCCCGGGTGTCAGAGTGACTCCTAACCCAGATAATCTTCAGGTCTGAATGTCTCACTATCTCGTTCAGAGATGCCCAGCATTCACACACAATTCGCGTTGTAAAGTACATACCTGACTCTCCGTACAGATCCGGATATCAATATCATATACTCCATAAAACATTAACCACTACGTTGCCGAAACCTCCGCCTGTAAGATACTGAAGTGTTCCGGCAGTTTGAAGGATACTCTCACCCTGTATGCAGGAATAAAGACACCGCGTCCAACTCCTTCCGAGGATCTCGATCCACTCGTGTATACCTCAACAGAACCGGGTGTAAATAAGCTATGAACTACTTAAAATAAAAAGTTCACCTGTTTTTTTTTAATATTATACCCAATTAAATCCAACCGGGTTTACTAAGTAGATTGCCAAACGTGTTTTTAAGGAATTATAGCAGTTCTTATGAAGTCTTCTTGACACTACACTCCACTTTCATACTGTGACTTATCTGGTCTATTTATCGAATAAAATATCGTGGTGTGTTATTGTGCAATATTATATTTGGCACTTTTCGACACATTTAGATACTAGCCAGGCTTACTAACAGCCCACATTTTTAACACCATCTAAGATTAAGTGAGGCTTCCAATATATTTGAAAGTAATCCTGCAAATTTATCTGTGGTTATTCCAACGTTCATATATGCCATTGCCTCACAAAACATCTTTTCTATGGCCTTGAATAAACTATTTATGTTGAGATTGTAGAGCAGCAAAGTCTCCTCAACCAGGTGCAGTTTTACGTGTTACCACTCTATGATATTCAAAATATATATATCATATGCGAGGCGTCCAGTCCTGACTCAATGCGCCAATGCTTCAGGAGTTCGCAAATAAATGAGATTATTACCTATTGACAAAGATTGATATGGCATTTTTAAAAGTGTCTTAGCAATACAATGAGTATATAAGGTGTATTTCTTATAGTAGTGTCAGTGGATTTTCCTCTTCTATGTTCATTTATTTTCATTCAAGAATTCAAGAATCTTTGTACAGTGGCTCACAGCTTATTTCGTGCGCTTTCAAAAATAAGGAAAATATTTAAAAGTACAATTTTTATAAAAATACTTCTTTATTTAAATTAAAATTATATATTCATGTTTTTAAATATTTGTACAAGTAGTTGAAAGAGAACTTATAATATATGAAAAATTCAAGTCACAGCTTATTTCGCGTATTGCCAGCAGTTTTAGAAAAAAACTTAGATGGGACATGGTTTAGCATTTGGTGTGGCTTTCTTTTTGCTTAACTTCCGTCAGATGAACAAGTTTTTGAATAGTTTTTAAATCATTCTGTTTACTAATCTGCTCCTCCATATTCCCAAGTCTAAAATTGTCCACAAATTTTCATCAAGTTTAAAGAGAGAAAATTTGTGGGAGCATTCATAAGGTTTGGACAGTTCCATATCAATCATGATTGCAAATTCTTGATTTGTCTTTCGGCTTATAATCCGGCTATTACTGAAAACGATAGCGAATACCCAAAGCAATGCCACCTTGCGACAAACTGTCTTTTAATATGCTTAAGTTCATATTTTAATCCTTTGTTCCGTAACAAGACAATGTAGTAAACTCCAGAGTCCGCCATACAAGCAACCACAGTGCTTGACAGTCGATCTTAAGTGTTTATTCCGGAGTTCTGTTATGACTTTACGACACTCCTAATTTATAACATATGTACTAAAAATAAAAATTTAATTTCTAATCTTGTAACGTCTTCCAAAAATGTAATTGGCTTTGTCACATGTTCCTGAGTCAATTTAAGTTGACTTTTGATATTCCTCTTCCATATAAATGGCTTTTTACCCGCTATTCGGTCGTGTATCGCTACCTCTGGAGTTGGAAAAATTTTACTTATTGACGGCACAATGGATTCTTTACCTGCTTCCATACTATAGACGAGTAAATATAACCTAAAAAATTAAAACAGGAGTTTTAGAATTGTTGTTTTTCTTAGCGATTTTATCAGGATGTGACTTTTCTTTGTAATAAAACATTGTTACGAAAATAAAAAATGCGTAAAAAGATGATACACTGAGTTATTACAATAGTATTCTTAGCTATAAACTTTATTATGGCATTTATTGGTTTGTGTCAAGTCGCTTGTATATCTGTCACTGCCCTAGTTGTCTGCGCTATTAACAGAGCTACTAACACTCGCGTGTTTCACAGTGTTGCCAGTTCGATTTGTTTTTGTGTATTATGATTTTACATCTTTTTGAATTTAATTGATGACAATTTGCTACAAAAGGTGGAACATTGCGCTAGCAGTTCAGTTATAGTTTTTCAGTCAGAAAATAAAGTCGTGTTAAGGCGTTAATAAAAGTGTTGAGTAATTTGTGTATTTAGTTGAGATCGCTGTATAAAGTAAAAGTGTTCAAATAAAAATAACTGTACAAAAGAACAAATTCGTGTATTTATTTTTTTTAACACAATATAAAAAACTCAAACTTTTTAAAAAGGTTAAAACGTAACAATATTATATATAGTTTTTGCACTTTATTTTTGTATGTTTTGTTTGAATTAACACAAGTTTTGACAATTAAAAATTAATATTTTTATTCATTTGATCCTTTTCGAACTTTTGTTTTTTTTAAGCGCTATTATTATTATGGATTGCCTTATTGATTATAAGGCCAACAACACAGGTACGTTGGCGGATTTATTGTTTTAGATTTATTGTGAACAACATAACTGATAACCTTGGTCGATGTCATAAGAGTTGTTAATCTTGAATAAAAATCAATGAATATTAAAGTATTTAAATAAATTAAAACAGATGTTATATACAATTGCAAGAAGCACACACGTGCTCAAGTTAATTTTGACGTTAAAGCCATTGACATTGTACTGTATAAAGTCAGGGTTTGGAATGTTAAAAACAATTAAAAGCTGTTTCAAGATTTATAAAGAAGTTTTTTTTCTTTTCTTAGCCTTAAACAAGCTTTTAATTAGAAAGTTTTAACAACAATTTTAATAAAATACTACCATATATTGGTTGTGCTATCTATTTGTTTAAATTTAAGCCAGCGGTTATTTCGAATATGGCAATACTTATGTCATTCCATTCTGTCACAAGATTCTGAACAATAAGAATCGATTTACGCTTGAGCAACGCTGGGATTCATCAGCAATTTCTCATCATTAAAAATTATATATTTGGATGAGGCTCATTTTCATCTTGGTGGGTACGTTAATAAGCAGTATTTGTGGCTCAGGAAAACCAAAACGTTGTTTTACAGAAGTCAATGCACCCATTTCGAATGACTGTTTGGTGCGGTTTGTGGAGCAGAGACTTCAGTGGTCCATATTTCTTTGAAAAGGAGACGGCGCAACTATTACGGTGAATAGAGGCACCCACCACACCATCATAACCTACTTTTTGTGCCTGCTCTTCATGGTATTGATGTTTACGATGTTGGCTTCATCAGAATAGTGCAACTTGCCATGCCATCTCATGCCATAATGGTGATGTCAGTTGGCCACCAAGAAGCTGCGATTTGACGCCGTTGAACTTTTTTTTGTGAGGCGCAGACAAGTGTTATGCCGACAAACCAGAGACAATTGAGTATTTAAGTCCCGACATTCGTGATGTCAGTGCCGAGATACGACTTCATATATTCTAAAAAGTTTTCGAAAATTGTTTCGATCGCATGAGGTACTGTGTGTAAATAATATTTAATTTCTTACCGCAACAATTTTATTTCACAACAAAATAAAATAAATTTGGCAAAATTTCAAACCGTTTGACATTGGAATTGCCCACCATATATAATAAATTATAAAAAAAAAAATATGAAAAAATAGAACTTGAAAAATTTATATAAATTTCTTAAAAAATCGACTTGGGTTTTATACATTATGCCTTTGTTCTTTTCATTTTTATTTCAATAATTTCCTTTAATTTTTCTTAAAAGACAAAATCTTCGTCAGAATTATCGCATATTTTACTTTAAAGCATACTTTTAAGAGGCTTATATAATGACTTTTTGTAGTGTGAACAAACACAATAACAATTACATTGCTTTATAATCAAATATACAAACACGCTTACTTAGTTACTTATAAAACGAAAACGCTGTACACTTTAAGGCTAAGCTTCAAAGAAAACATTACAATAAAGTGCTTTCTGTGTTTGTTTAACTAACAAACTCATACTTATGGCAAAAGTTTACTTATTTACGCACTCCTATAAAGCATACTTGTAATGCAAACACTTGTAGTAATTTTCAGTGGCAGTCAGTTTATTAAGGAGAAAAAAAAATATATTGTCCCATTTTAACCTTTTTAAAACGATTGAGTACCTTTAAATTGCGTTAAAATAAAATAAGCACCGTTATTTTTATTTTTTTATAGTTTCTTTATTTACTTCACTGTACCTTTCATGCTGTTTGTCTTAAACACTTAATATTCGTTTATATAACACTTTTATTTCTGCTTTAGTAAAACTTTGTTTATTGACAGCCGAACGATAACTAACTGACCTGTAGGCAACTCACCTTTATATACTTAATTGCCTACAGTTTGTAAGGTTCAGGAAATATCGAACATCTTCTATTAAAAATCCGTTAATTTAGATGTAACGTAAAGATGGTCGATGCGGCAGTGCTGCCAAATTGACAGGGTGACACAAAATTTACCAAAATGACACATTGCAGTGTTGTATTTTTATTTTCGTAACAATATGCAATATGTGACATTTTGTAGTTGCTTTTTTAAGAAAAACCACAATATGATACTTAGATCTTGATTAGCTGGTAATGTCACTGTCTTAGCTATAAGGCCTTAATGCTGACTACTACTTACCTTCTTGCTCATTAGCCAACAGAATTACAGAGATTAAATAACATAATAATTATATACACCCTTCAATAAGATGAATTCTATTTATCGCTTTTTTCTGAATCGGTTATCTATTAATCTGTATAGACGATGAACTACAGTCAGAGAAATGAGTTCGTTGTTGTATTTACAGTCCTTTAGTCTCGGTTTTTTTTCAAATATTGCTACTATTAAAAGAGCCGCAAACTGTGTAATTTTTATACAAATAATGTTTTCTTATAATTCGAAAATATTTTAATGAATATGGGGGTAAATATTTGTACTTTATCATAATTCTAATTTAATTTTTATTTCTAAAACTATTTAGTCTACATAAGTTCTGCCATCAGTTTCATAGAAAATACTTTATTTCAAGGCATATTTAAGAAGGTGGTCAGCCGAACCGGCAAGGCTGACTGTTTTTTTTATGTAATGCAGTAATTCTTCATTGTCAATAGTTGTATTTAGTTAACACTTAATTCTGATTTTACATGATATTTTGCACGGTATTGTGCGGAACTTAAGTAAAATGTGCGAACAGTCTCAGGTCTATTTTATTAAAAATGTCAAGCGTTTTATTATTTTACACCTAATACTCCATTTACGTCATTTTTTACACGCTATCGTTGGGAATTTATCTTGAGCGTAAGAATAGGTTTAGGTGTATTTTATTTAAAATATAAAAATTCACAATAAAAAGCAACAAATATATGTTGTTTTTGTTAAAAAGTTAGTTGTTTTACAGGCAACACTACCTTGTTCAATGTGCCTTGCTTTATTCCGACACATATTTTTTCTCATCTATAAACTTTCAATTATTGAATGATTTTCCATTTAAAAAGGAAAGTGCATTTAGGTCTTCATATGTGGCTGGTTTTCAAGTTAGAAGCTATTTTTCTTAGACAAAACCAACAACAAAAAACTTCAGAAATATATAATAATCTTGAAAACTTTTTCAATGAAAGTTTTATATGATTCGGGCCACAAGAAGACCATGTCATAAAGCATGTAAAAAATAAAAGTTATAAAACTATTAAATGTGTTAAAAAAAAATAACAACTAAATTGCTTAAGAAACCATAGAAAACTTTAACAAAAAACCAAAAAAGATAGGGTCTGATTTGAAAAAAGAAAAAAAATTAAAAAACTGCAGAAGTTGTATTGATATTAAGCTTTCATTTCTTGTTTTCTTTGTACCTTCCCAACAAACCAAAATGCTTTTGAAATAACTTGTAACAGGCTCACTAACAGTCTAATTAAAGAATATGATTTCTGGACAATAGTTCTCTAATCATGCTCATAATAAGCATAAATTCGTAATATTTTTGCTAGTTGAGGAACACAAATATATGTATATTAATATAGAATACCTGTCACAACAACTGATTCGGGCGATTGATTTTCCAACATTAAACTCTAATACTGGTCCAATTCAGAATTTTATATAAAAAGCAAAAGAATGCTTCGAAAAATGTCATTGGACTTCGTAGAACATGCTGGAACTACGGGAATGATGTAATAATGTAACGATGTAAAGGGTCCGCCAAATATTTTTTATTTATTTTTTTTTTTTTGAAAATGACCATGCAGTAGCCTACACGATCGGTCCAATTTTTAAGCACATTATCGATTGTGTGCAGCTGTATTTCACCAATGGCTTCACGAATATTGTCCTTTAAAGCGTCAATTGTCTCTGGCTTGTTGGCGTAACACTTATCTTTGACGGCACCCCACAAATAATAGTCCAACGGTGTCAAATCGCAGCTCCAAGGTGGTCAAACGACATCAGCTCTGCGGCTGATAATGCGATCTTCAAAAACAGGGCGCAAAACATCGTGTGTAGCTTCGGCTGTGTAGCGCCGTCCTGTTGAAACCAAATGTTGCTAATATCCTCCTCTTCAATTTTTGTGAACAAAAATTCGTTCAACATGGCCCGATAACGATCGGCATTGACTCTAATGGTTGTAAAGGCGATTTCTTTAGCAAAAACGGCATCTTCTGTAAGTCGATCGCACGCAATATTTCCCAGCGTTGTTCAAGCGTATACACAACCATATTCGTTCAGCGGAAGGATAAAACTAATTATTATCAGACATGAGCTAAGCGTTACCATTCACGAAATAAGCACTAGTTGAACAAAAAAACGTTAGATGGCGGACCCAATATATAAGATTTCTTAAAAGTTTCCTGTCCGGTTGTTGGGTGGTTGGCAATTATGGCCATCTTTGATAGGCAACGAATGTGTTTGTTTTTTTTTTGGGAGAATGTTCACAAAGAAAAGATAAAAGTTCAACTGCTAGTTTAAAAATTCAGGCCTACAGTTTTTTTTAATGCACAAGATGTCACTTAAATCGATTTATTTGTGTAGAGTAAATGGTTACCAGCGAAAAATATTTGAAAGATTCAATATTGATTTAAATAAAAAACGGCATCATTTAGTAAAAACAAAAACTGTTCCATTAGGATGTAGTGAGCAAACTGGAGTTTGTCCCCACAGATCATGTCTAGACCACATTATCAGGCTTTGAATCACTATAGAGCAATCCATCGAGTGACGTTCGCCACATAAACTTAAAACTGTGAACAAATGTCATATTCTACATAATGGCATCGTCAGTCAGGCAATTTCTTCTAAAACTGGTATTAGACATGGTTGTGTTCTATTTCCACTGCTGTTACCTAATTAACTCATCACATATTCTAGCAAGATGTTAAGCAAAATAACAGTTTTCTAAAAAAAGGTTTGATTAGTCGAACGTTGCCGTAGAAGTAATGTAATGTAGCGCACTGTAAGAACGTAAATGCGATTGTAGAACACTTTAAAACATGTCATATGTTTTTGTCAAATGTGTGTATATAAATTATTAAAAATAAAACAGTTGTTTAAATCATAGTGATGGGTATTGTATAGTATATATATGAGTATATGTTCGAATTATATACGCTTTGAAAAAGTACCAAATAGATTTAAATAGAATTTTTTATCTAAGTATATAAAAATAATATAACTATATAGCTGACTCGGCAAACGTTGTTCTGCCTTCATGGTGATTGAAGAAGAGTCGTTGTTTCGCCTTTAATTTTCTTGTTTTGTAACCTAAAAACAAAATTTTGAACTATTAACGTAAGTTGGGTCTGTAGTACTTTACTACACAAAAGAGAATGAAAATTTAAAGAAAATTTTTTATTTTTGAGATCTTAAATTGATCATCGCAACAACGACCGAAAAGATTCAGCTCAACATGCCAATTAGAAAAACCGAATGTCACTATACGTTTAAGACCTTACGATACATAGCTTGGGAACTTTTCAAGAGACAATTAATAATCATAATATGGAAAACGGAGGACATTTTCTTGATATTTTCTTGGGAATATATAGGAAAATCGAAATGCCATATCTAACTTCATATAAACCATCTACAGACTATCCCAAACCTACTCTGAAATAATGGTTGAAATCGGTCGTACCGTTTCTGCAGTTAGTGGTGACATCAAAGTGTACATTTATTTTGATATATATATATATATATATATATATATATATATATATATATATATATATATGGATATGTACATATTTAAAAATATAAAATACGATAAATTATATACCCATTTATTGCAAAAAAAGCTTATATGGAATAAAAGTTTCTTCATCAAATAAATGTAATTTTATAAAAAGTCAACATACAAAAGTTTTTCTTTCTCCCTGGTTCACGATAGACCAATGTAACCAAACCCTGACAAGCCTTTATCTGCTTATCGAAATTTAAAGATACTATTCAGTTAAATGTTGAAACTAAGTAGCCTACACCCCGGAAACTAGTAGTTGCTGATCTAAAGTTTTTTTTTAATTTGATCTAAGACTTAAACACATACATAATTGCTTATCTATCATTAGCGTGAAAATGTTTGCTTGTCACCTAAGCATGTTTGTTAAAGTTAATTTTTTAGTTTCTTCATTTTTCACTTTAGGTTCAATATACGTAGGAAGCTATTTTGTATTCTTAAAATCGGGTACACATTTTCTAAAAATATTTAAAATTTGTTCAAATTATTATATATTGTTTTGTTTAATTGTTTTAATTTGCTCTTTTTAATTGTGTGGAAAAAAGGGTGTGTGCCAAATAAGGATAAAAATACCGCCATATATTTATTATATTTTATTGGATTTCAAATAATAATGTTTAATAAGATCTTATTACATTGCTGCAAACAAATTAGCATATAATTGTTATTTATCGTGAATGAATATTAAATTGAAGACTAATCCTAGGGCTTTTTATAATTTTATTAATTCTAAACCTCGAGCAAGTGCTTATCCTACTAATTAGAAATACGGCTCATGTTATGCTGATGATGATACATCTATAAGCAACTTATTCGCGGATTTTTTTGCTACAACATACTCGGATAAAATATTTGATAATCGAACCTCATATCCTTATAATATATCTCATTCAGCGGGAACAAGTTTTTCGTTTATTTCTGCAGAACCCGTATTATCAAACTTAAAGTCCCTTCAGAATTCATCTGTTCCTGGTCCTGATGGCATACCATATTGTATTCTTAAAAATTGCTCTGGTCATCTTTATGAACCAATGACTATTATTTTCAACAAATCTATTGAATTGGGAAACAATCATTTATTATTCCATTGTTTAAATCCGAAAGTAAACTTGATGTGTCGAACTATAGAGGAATTGCTAAACTGAATGCAATCCCTAAACTTTTTGAAAAGATTTTAACTGATAATTTATATCACCAAATCTCATCACTTTTATCTCTATTCCAACATGGTTTCCGGAAATTACGTTCAACTGCTACTAACATTTTGGAACTAACAACTAAAATTAATGATGGTTTCATTGAAAACAAACAAACTGATGTAATCTATACTGATTTTAGTAAAGCGTTTGATAGAGTGAAGCATGATATTCTACTTTACAAGTTATCACGCATGAGATTTAGCGATAATGCAATTCGCTGGCTTAAATCGTACCTTTCATGCAGAACCCAACAAGTAAAATTCAAAAATGCTGTATCTAAATCTATAAATGTTCCCTCTGAAGTGCCTCAAGGCAGTCATCTTGGTCCGGTATTATTTATATTATTTATAAACGATCTTCCAAGCGTTATTCTTCATTCTAATATCCTGATGTATGCTAATGATGTTAAAATATTTAATTCCTTTAATGATTTTACTGGTCAATCATCTTTACAAACTGATATTAATTATTTCACTGAATGGTGTAATTTTAATTTACTGGATTTAAATATTAAAAAATGCAAACATTGTCGTTTTTCCGTTCCTCGAAACTTGATACCAACTATTATTTTAATAAAAATGTTCTATATAAAGTAGTTAACATTATGGATCTTGTAATTTTGTTGGATCATAAATTAACATTTTATGATCATATCTCAATGATGGTGAATAAAGCTAATGGTGTACTCGGATTTATGAAACGATGGTCGAAAGAATTTTCCGATCCTTATGTAACGAAACTTCTATTTACATCTTTAGTTCGCCCAATCCTTGAATACGGATCTATTATATGGAACCCCTACTTCAATACTTACAGTAACAAAATTGAATCGGTGCAAAAACAGTTTCTTCTATTTTGCTTGAGAGGACTTGGATGGAACTCGTATGTACTTCCTGCATATGAAAGCAGGCTCGCATTTATTAAATTACCTACTTTGAAAAGTCGGCGAACTATGCTGAGTATTTCCTTTCTGTGGAGTTTAAGTCAAGGTAACATTGATTCAGAGTTCCTATTAAGTCGTATAATGCTCAATGTTCCTACTAGACCAACCCGCAACTTTCAACTATTAACCTTGAAGTATTATCGATCAGTCTATGCGAACAACGACTCCTTTCGTCAGATATGCTTGAAATTTAATAATTTTTATCACCTAATTGATTTCTGTGATTGTATTGAAGTTGTAAAGAGGAAAATCATTTTATATATGAATTAATGTTTTTGAATTTTCTAAACTTGCTTTTTTTACTTTAGTCTGTAAGGAAATGTAATCCATAGAATAATAAAATAATTTAACATACAAACAGTCAATCACTGCATTACAAATATCACGTAACACAATTGAGAACTTCTATTTTCTACAGAATGTTACGTTACAACACCGTGACATTAAAATTCAGTAAGCATTTACATTAAATCCCATATAGCAAAAACGTACAACTGACACGTTACCTTACGACAACGTTAGGCAAATTCTACCTCTAAGCTTTACAAAATAGGGGAGTATGATATAATGCTGTAAAACAACTAATTTCTTAACCAATTACGATTTTTAGGCTTTCTGACGGTGTTGTTTTACTTGTCTTATGCTTGGTATCTGCTTTCTTACAACTTTATTTTAAAAATTTTTAAATTAAAGTTTATTCTCTCCTTCTATGACAAAATTCTTTAGTATATTTGGCCTAATGCTTTCGATTTACGAGAACATTTTCCAATTTATCAATTTTGAAAATTTTGCAAATGATGTACAAAATCATCATCATAATCGTAATTGTATTTGAAAGTCACTGTAATAGAATACACTTTACTATTCCAACTTTTTCTGTACGCCAAAACGAGGTACCTGCTTAAGAACACGTACTTCGCTATGTGAGCGTATAAACAACTGTTATAAGCATTTGTGGGTTATGTACACACAATACAATCATAGAACAATACTAACACGTGAATACTCTAACAACTGTAATAATATAACGATAGCAGTGTTATAGTAATGCAATATATTAATCAAACAGTGAAAGCTTTGTAATTGATCTGAATAAGTGCTTAAAATATCCTTACAAAGAAAAATCCTTTCCACATATATATTACCGTATAAACTTCTTATTATAACTACTGTTGTACTAAACTTTTACATGCTATTGTTGCTACTATGTGTGAAAAAAATTTTCAAATAGAATCCTTTAACTATTATTGCTTAACAAAAAACAGTAAATAAATAAATATATAGCATAGTTGCACTGTAAATTTAAGTGCTCAAAATGCATGCAGTCACTTGATTATCGAATTGTTACGTTTTTATTAGAGAGATCGGACGGTTTTTATTTGCACGGATTCAAACGGTTTTTTCAAAATATCCATTTTACAAATATCGAAGAAACCAGCTATATTAACACGAATAGCCTGTTATATAATGTCCACCCTGTCATTTAAAATTTTAAATTAAAAAAATGCAATAAAACAAAAACGGGTTGATATTTTGCCAAATATAATTTTTTGTTGTGAAGCACAATTGTTCCGGTTATAAATAAAATATTATTTCATTCATATGGCTGCCGCGGCTGACCTCGCAGTACCCCATTCGATGGGATAAATTTTCGAGAAAATTTTCTAGTTTATGGGACCATATCTCGGCAATGGCATTAAGAATGTTGGTCTTCAAATGCTCTATTGTGTCTGGTTTATCGGCATAACACTTGCTTTTAATGGCGCCCCACAGCAAATAGTCCAACGGTGTCAAATCGCAGATTCTTGGCGGCCAACTGACATCACCATTTCGGCTAATTAAATGGCCATCAAACATTTGACGCAGTAAATCGAGTGTGGCAAGTTGCACTATTCTGTTGAAACCAAACATCGCTTACATCAATACCATGAAGAGCGGGCACCGGAAAAATCGGTTATCATTATTATATTAATAATACTAGAGAACTCATTATGAGACACTAAATATACAAATTTATTATTGTTAACTAGTGTTTATAATAAAAAAACAATGGAAAAAATAATATCACAAGTACGGAGGTACTAAATGAACAACTATTGGTAATGAAAAAGAAATTGTAAAAAAAAATGACGACTTATTGACTCGGTTAGATAAGATAAAGCGTGTTTTTTATAGAAGTATAGAACTTTAAGTTGGCATTACTTTTCAAGATGGCGACCGATTTAACAGCTTTCCAGTAACTTATTCTCATTTTGGTTTGGCAATTCATCATGAAAAGACTCATGCCTGAACAACGCTTGCAAATAGTCCACTTTTATTTCGAAAATAATGGTTCTCTTCAGAAAACGTTTCGCGCACTACGTCCATTTTATCGTCGACGAAATCAGAGCAGTTAATTCGATTAATCATGGAACGTTTTCGCACCACGTTTACTCTTATTGATAACTCGCATCTCCAGAGACGCAGTACGGTGCATACAGAAGAAGCTATTGCTACTGTAGAGCGTAGCATTGAGGAAGACCCGAATGAGTCCATCCGCCATCGAGCACTGGAATTGGATCTGTGTCCATCCACTTTATGGAAGATTTTGCTTACAAAATGCAACTCGTGCAAGAATTGAAGCCAAACGATCATCAAGTAAGGCGTAGATTTTCGAATGGGCCCAAAACGAAATTACCGTTGTTCCCGATTTTCATAAGCGAATTTTGTTTAGCGGTGAAGCGCATTTCTGGTTGAATGGAAACAAACAAAACTGCCTTATTTGCACTCTATAGGCTGGTGGAATCATTGGTCTGTACTTTTTCGAAAACGATGGTGGTCAAAACGTTACAGTCAATGGTGATCGGTATAGAGCCATGATTACTAACTTTTTCATTCCTGAATTGAATAACCATGATGTCCAGGAGATGTGTTTTTCAACAAGACGGCGCAACATGTCACACAGCTCGTTCCACAATAGATTTATTGAAGGACACGTTTGGTGACCGCCTAATTTCACGTGTTGGACCTGTGAATTGGCCTCCAAGATCTTGTGATTTAATACCGCTAGACTACTTTCTGTGGGGCTATGGAAAGTCATTGGTCTATGCCGTAAAGCCACAAACGCTTGACCATTTGGAAGACAACATTCGCCATGTTATTGCCGATATACGGCCACAAATGTTGGAAAAAGTAATCGAAAATTGAACGATTGGACTACATCCGCGCCAGTTGTGGCGATCATATGCCATATAAATCATATTTAGAATGTAATGCCACAAGATTATCTTTCGGATTAATAAAATTCATGTCAATCGAAGAATCCATCGTTGTTTTATTGCAACTTAAAGTTCTATACCTCTATAGAAAACATCTTATATAAGCGCCATAGATATATAAATTTAACAAACATCAGTCTATTAAAAGAAAAAATTCTTATTGAAAAGTTCTATACAACACTTACAATTCAAGTCTCAACTGAAAAGGACATATTCCTATAACACTACACTAAAAATACAAAAATTAAAAATTATAAAATATCAAAGAGGAAAGAAAACTGTCATAACTACATGTCCCTTCTTTGCGTGAAATCCTTTTTAACTTTGCTTGTTTTAGACTTGTTCTTTTTCTTAAAAAATATTATGATTGTAATTTCCATTTGAGAAAATAGAACAAATTAAAATATTATAGAACTATAACCAAGTAGAAGACCTAAAACTCATTTCACATAAAGTCTTTAAATATATTTGTATTCCTTTTTTAATAAAAAAAATTTTTTTCTTAAAGACAACCTAAAAATACACGTGGCCATAAGTCATCCATTTAAATGTATATAACACCTGCTCTCGTAGTTTCATTATCAACAAGAGACTTCAAAGATCTCTTAAGCAAAACGTTTTTATAAGATTTCGTTTTAACTATAATATCACGTATTAGTTTATTTGTACTTCGGTACGAATTAAGAATTAAATCAACAATATAAACACGTTTCACATAAAAGTCTTACACTAAACATTACAGGCATAACGAATGTCAATGTCTTTAACAAGTGTTAGCTTTTTTCCCCCCTAAAGTCATAAAAAAGTTTCAAAATAATTATAATTTTTTAAGCACAAACTTCAATTTTTTTTCTTTTTACTTGAAAAAAAAATTTAGTATTAAAAGTACTAAAATCATAAATCATTCCACAAGGACTTGTAATAAAACGAAGCAAAATTTAATTATTTTGCAATAAATGCACAGATGCAACGAAACTTTTTTCCTTTATCAATAAAAATGTAAAGCTATACACCACTTGACGTAAAAAAGATTATTTATTTATTGATATATTTTTTATTGTTTTATTAATTTATTATGGGTTTTATACCACCCTTGCTTAATCTGATGTTTTTTCAAAAGGTTCTTTTTTATTTTATAAAAAAAACAGTGTGTTTAGCTTTTTATTTCACAGTTATCGTGTAAAATTTATTTGTTTACTCGTACGCAAATAGCTATTAAATATTGTATGCATGGGTTGTATAGCATATGCTGCCAACCATTTTTTTGAACAAGAAATGCTTTCCCTTCTCTCAAGTGCAGTAGCTTCAAAATACACGTGTTATATTACGAGTATTTCTTTTTTTAATTTTTCTAGAAGAATTGCTTAAAATTGTACAGAAAAGAGGCCAATATTTTTGTAAAAATTAAGTAAATGTTTGTTCATATTATAAAGACTTATGTTTTTAATAAACACGTGAATACTTTTTTGAACTGCACCAGTAGATTGAATCCTAATCAAAACAGAGCTGTTATTATTTGGCCTTTTTATAAAGGGTCCGCCAAATAATTTTTTTTTTTTTTTTTTGAAAATGCTATAAAAAAAACTACTGAATATTTTCTCAAATTTCTTTTTTTATTTGAAAGTACAATCCTTCCGGATAATAATGGAAAATAACTTCATTCAAATGGCTGCCTCGGCTGGCCATGTAGTAGCCTACACGATCGGTCCAATTTTTAAGCACTTTATCGATTGCGTGCAGCTGAATTTCACCAAAAGTTTCACGAATATTGTCGCTTAAAGCGTCAATTGTCTCTGGCTTGTTGGCGTAACATTCATCTTTGACGGCACCCCACAAATAATAGTTCAACGGTTTCAAATCGCAGCTCCGAGGTGGCCAAACGACATTAGCTCTGCGGCTGATAATGAGATCTTCAAAAAAAGGGCGCAAAACATCGAGTGTAGCTTCGGCTGTGTGGCATGTAGCGCCGTTCTGTTGAAACCAAATGTTGCTAATATCCTCCTCTTCAATTTTTGTGAACAGAAATTCGTTCAACATAACGTAACGGCCACTCCTTGCTCATTTTCGATGAAAAATGGTTCAATTATGCTTCTGAACCAAAATCCGCACCAAACAGTGACTCGTCTGGGGTGTATCGGCTTTTTAATGTATGCGTGCGGATTTTCTGTGCCCCAAATGCGACAATTTTGCTTGTTTACATAACCGCCAGGAACAAAATGAGCTTCATCTGAACACATCGCACACATTCTGCAACATTACCATGATTTTCAAAGTAATGTCGCAATATTTCTCAACGTTGTTCAAGCGTATACACAACCATATTCGTTCAGCGGAAGGATAAAACTAATTATCTGTCAAATCAGACATGAGCTAAGTGTTACCATTCACGAAATAAAAACTAGTTTAAAAATAAGATGGTGGACCCTATATAATAACAACAATCATTGAATTAGAAATTGTGCGCAGAAAGAAAAATCACAATTTAAAATCGAAGTGGATCGTTATTGAATTAAAAATTTCCTACTTGGATTTATTTTACGGTAATTCAACGTTGAACAACGTTAAAGGTATGTAAAACCATATTAAATCAACTTATTCTTCTCAAAATTAAATATGTTTTTATTAATTTGAAAATGTCCAACACTGAGTTCAACATAAAAATGTTGGACTAATAAATTAATTTAATATCAAAGACAACAACCGCAAGTTGAAAATGTGTCAATGTCGATTTTAGAATTCCAAAACATAAATTTAAAGGCGTACGTTTTTAAATTGAAAATGTACACTTTCGATTCAATGTAAAAACACTTTGTAAGCTATGATGCACGTTGTTGAGTATATTTTAATTGTGAAATAACATTAAATTAACACTGGTCTGTGCTTAAACTTAAAACTCATTGTTGATTTAAGGTTAGTCGTCTTTCTTATAACTATGTTACACTTCAGTTCTAAGTTGTGCGACCTTACAACAGTGTTTAACATTTTAGAATAAAGTTACACAAATCAGAAGTCAAAATAAATGAAAAGTAAAAGCTTTTAGATAAATGTTTTGTATTTTTGTAAAAAAAAGAAAAATTGTTTTGATAATACTGAAATTTCAACAAGTCCAACAAAAACCTTGACATCTTTAATAGAAGATATAAATTTATTACTACTGTTGTCGATATTACATGGTTAGTAAATGCATTTCGTAAAAGACAGTCCCCTTTTTATAATTTTCACATTCCTAGGTATTATCCTGTTATTCAAAGAGTAAGTGAGTTCTGGATTTATTTCGCTTGAGCCATATAACTTAGATATCCTGCAATTACTCCTATCAGTCCATGATATTTCGGATTTTCCATGATCCATTTTCTTGCGTTTCTGAAGAGCTCACCTATTGGTGATCTCATCAATCTTTTCACAGGTAAAGAATGCGGTCTTGCCAGTTCGTCGGCAACTTGTTTGCTGCTGATACTGCAGTAACCCGATAGCCAGCACAATCGGACTACATAATGGTCCATAAGCTCCCTAAGAGCAGTCGTATATTCTCTAATCATTCTCAATCTCTTCGTCCTACCAGAGCCTTAAGTACAACTTGGCAGTAATAAGAGCCAATATTTTAGCATATATACTATTTACTATATATTTAAGTAAATTTTTTTAAATTCAACTCCTCTTTCAGCAGAAGTGCTTTCATTACACGTATCATTTATCAAATACTTTTAGAAATCCTCTTTAATGAAATTTATGTATTTTATCTATTTATGTCTTTGTACCCTACCAAAAAATGTAAGTTAAAGGGTCCGCCAAATACAATTTTTTGAAATTGCTATAAAAAAAAACTACTAAATATTTTCTGAAATTTCTTTTTTTATTTAAAAGTACAATCCTCCCGGTTAATAATGGAAAATAATTTCATTCAAATGGCTGCCTCGGCTGGCCATGCAGTAGCCTACACGATCGGTTTTTAAGCACATTATCGATTGTATGCAGTTGTATTTCACCAATGGCTTCACGAATATTGGTGTTTAAAGCGTCAATTGTCTCTGGCTTGTTGGTGTAATACTTATCTTTGACGGCACCACACAAATAATAGTCCAACGGTGTCAAATCGCAGCTCCGAGGTGGCCAAACGACATCAGCTCTGCGGCTGATAATGCGATCTTCAAAAACAGGGAGCAAAACATCAAGTGTAGCTCCGGCTGTGTGGCACGTAGCGCCGTCCTGTTGAAACCAAATGTTGCTAATATCTTCCTCTTCAATTTTTGTGAACAAAAATTCGTTTAACATGGCCCGATAACGATCGTCATTGACTGTAACGGCCACTCCTTGCACATTTTCGAAGAAAAATGGCCGAATTATGCCTCTGGACCAAAATCCGCACCAAACAGTGAATCGTCTTGGGTGTATCAGCTTTTTAATGTATGCGTGCGGGTTTTCTGTGCCCCAAATGCGACAATTTTGCTTGTTTACATACCCGCCAAGTTCAAAATGAGCTTCATCTAAAAAGATGAACACACATTCTGCAACATTACCATGATTTTTAAAGTAATGTCGCAATATTTTCTATCGTTGTTCAAGCGTATACACAACCATATTTGTTCAGCGGAAGGATAAAACTAATTATCTGTCAAATCTGACATGAGCTAAGTGTTACCATTCACGAAATAAGCACTAGTTGAAAAAAAACGTTAGATGGCGGACCCTTTATTTATTTAAAATAAAATTTTTTAAACAAATTTATTGTATTTTGAATTAAAACCATTAATATAAATAAGATGTTTGGAACTGTACTACTACAGTAGTGTTGAAAAACCAACGTTGAAAGTGCTCGATTCAAAGATTCTACACCTCTAAAGTAAAGTTGTACTATTGCAACTTTTATTTAAAAATATTTCTATTTTGAAATAATCTAGAGCATTTTTAATTTAACGGTGCACGTTTTTGAATTAAAGATTCAAATTTTTGATTTTAGATTGGCCAATGTGGAAACAAATACGAGCAGTTTGAAATCAAAGTTGTTTCCACTTTGATTTAGGATGTAAATCGTTTTTAAGTTGAACCTTGTTGCTTTTACGATATTCCACCTTGACTAGTTTTCATATTTGTTATTTGTTAATTTAAGGTTGTTTTTGTTGAATTTCTGTTGTTTTTTTTTCTCTGGGTGTAACCATAAGTTCTATTTTTTACAAAAAAATTTAGTTGAAAATTAATTTTACAGTTGGTTTCAAATTTCGCTCAATTAGACAATATTTTTTATTAGGTAGTATAATTACGTTGTTTGAGTATTTTTATATTTATAATGCAATTTTGTACTCTTGGTCGGATCAATGTGGTGTTCTGTAATATGCTGTCTACTAAAGCAGACTGTCATTACTTCGTTTGAATCGTGCGTTATGAGAAAACGGTGAGAGTACAAAGGCAGACATGATTAAGTTATACTTTTGCTTGACAACGCTCAGCTTCATGTGTTACAAATTGCCAAACAATTGCCCGAAACGTTCGAATGTCGCATCCCGAATATTGGTCCTTCTGTTTACTAGCTGTTACGACAGATACAATATCTTTTAGCATGTGACCGAATCACTTCTTTTTAAGGAATATAAAAACGATGATAAATAACCTGTGAGCTATTTTTCCCTTTATAAAAGTTGGTAGAACGGGGTATATTAATACAAAAACCAACTTCATAAAAGAAAATTCGTCACTGTATATGCTCAATCAAGTAAGTACAGTGTAGGGTTTATGAGTGGCAGAGAGAGAAGAGTAATTAGGGAATTAATATTTGTAATATTTGGTAATTATTTAGGGATATTTACCTTGAGTATAGAGATTGGATTGCCAAATAAGAAGAGGTAAGTATTTCAAAACTCACTTTATATATTTTATATTATTTTAATTAGGTTATAAGGTAAGTAGTAGTAGTAGGAGTAGTATTTATTTAACAGATTATAATTTTAGATTAAGTAGATTAGATATAGGGAATTTCATGTAGGTTTTATTATTATGTATTTAATTAGAATTCAGTTGTATTAGAGGTTTATGTATTTAAATGTATAATTCGAATTTATGTTTTATATGTACACATGTGTGTAGGTATGTAAGCTATTCGTTGTCCTCTTTGTTGTATGATTGTTCTTCTGTTCGTAGTTGAGAGGTAAATTTTTTGTAATTTGAAATAAAACATAAAAAGATTCCACGGTTTAGTGGGAAACAACAACAAACTGACAACTAATATATTGGTAAGGGAATATATTTTACACTACAGCATGGACCACTTAATTAGTAAAACTTACTAAAACTTAATTATGTATATAATATTATCGTCCAAATGATTTTGGACACGCCGCCGGTCTTGCCTCAGGCAACAAATAAATCCTCAGTATAAATTTAGTGCTTGGGACTGAGAGTGCTGATTGAGGTAGGTAAAGTTGTCTGAAGCTGATGTGTTGCTGTTGACCTTAGCGTAATCTCTGGGCTCTGAATCCTTTTTTGTTGTGATGTGGGCTGATTTGATAATGATAATCTCTGGTTAGTCCTACTGGTGAAAAAAAAAATTTTAAATTTTAATAAGAATTGTACTCGATGACAACTCAATTAGTTTGGAAGTGATCAGAGAAGTATGTGGGCGCGCCATTTGCAAGTTCAGGCTGTTATACATTCTGGTGGAGCCACCGCCTCCAAACGAAATGAAAAAATTCCCATTCAAGGATCATATTGGAACTGCGCGGAGAATTTATAGTAGAATATTGAAGTAGAGCGGGTACATCATCTGTTATCATTCCGGCAAGCGCTTTTTGTCAATGGATGATTCGTTTCGTGATATCTCTTTTATCCTTAACACGCGTCCTGTGCCGAAATATATAGAATTCTGTTTGTTTCAAGCCGCACATTAGAGCATGTTTTTCGCGGAATGTAAAATTATTCAAATTTGTTAATACTTTATCATTTTTGAGCTGACAAGAACCGAATCAATTTATACCCCCTATACGTAAATTATAGTTATTTTTGTAAATAAGCCAATTAGTTAGTTAGTTACGAAGGGTAGCCAAACACTGGATCAGCTCACTTTGGTCCAATATTGATCCCATTGTAATGCCCACAATAGGTACAGTCCAAGCGGGACCTTCATATCTGCATCCCAATTCGAATTGAACCAACCGCACACATTCACAAAAGAAGAAATCGTACTGACACTCACATCAGCCAGGTGCGATATGGCCTGCAGAAACAGACGACCAAGGAAAGCAGTCCTAATATTCGAAAGATTTGGACAATGGCACAAGAAATGCTCAACAATCTTCTCCTCCTCTTCATCCAGACAACTCCTACAGTAGTCATTAAACTATAGATCTAATCCCGGTAATGACAACCATCAATCCGAGCGAGTCCGATCGTATAAAGGCCAGATCTGTTTCGATACAGAGCAAGTGGGTTCATTGTCTTACCGCAATTGTGCCCTTCCCAACATGTACCGCAGAGCCAGAAGTCTGCAAGAGGAAAGGGGCATTTAAGCCAAGTGATCAATCTCCTCGTTGCCAAGGAGAGTGCCCACTCTCGCCAGTCCGTCTGCCACACAGTTCTCCTGGATGTCAGAGTGACCAGTTACCCAGATAATCTCCAGGTCTGAATGTCTTGCCATCTCGTTCAGAGATGCCCGGCATTCACACACAATTTGCGATGTCGAGTAGACACCGGAGAGGGCCTGACTGCAGCCTGACTGTCCGTACAGTTCCGAATATCAACATTATATACCCCACAGTACCTCCACCAGTTCGCTGGGCTTTTATCGCCGAGGCCTCCGCCTGTAAGATACTGCAGTGGTCAGGCAGTTTAAAGGATACTCTTACCCCGTATACAGGAATAAAGACTCCGCCCCAACACCTTCCGAGGATAACGATCTATCCGTGTATACCTCAACAGAACCGGGCGTAAATAAGCTATGGACTATTTAAAATAAAAACCCACCCGGTGTTTTAAATATAATACCTAATTAGACCCACGCGGGTATACCCAGTGCTTTCAAGGTATTCTATTCTTCTTGACACTACACACCAGTGAGGGTTACACCACTTTCATACTGGGTCTATCGGATAAAATACTGTGTTATGTTCGTTTTCGAATATACACTTCATTAAATTTAAAATCTGAGCATGTTCATAGTCAGGCAGCCTCAGTGATAGTAGGCCTTTAATTTCAAAACCATTAATGCGCCTTTTCCTTTTGAAGTATAGGCCATAAGACAGCCGATCTGAGTTAACTTAATTGGCTTCTTGTAGCAATATATTACCTCCCGTTCTTTATATGGGGTTTAAAGTGGTCTTTAAATTCCAGTAAAGTACAATATAATATTTTGAATTTTTCGACAAATTTAGATACTAGCCAGGTTAGTAAGCCCGCATATTTAAGCCCACATATTTAACACCATCTAGGAAAAAGTTAGGGTCACAATGGATATTCCAACGTTCATATATGCCATTGCTTCACAACACATCATTTCTAAGGCCTTAAATAAACTGTTTATGTTGAGATTGTAGAGTAGCGAATTCTCCATCAGCAGATGGTATTATACCACTCTATGATATTCAAAATATATATATCATATGCGGGGATTCCAGGCCTGACTCAATGCACTCATGCTTCAGGAGTTAGCAAATAAATGAGATTATTACCTATTGAATAAGATTGGTTTACTATTATTAAAAGTGCCTTAGCAATACAATGAGTGAGAAGTGTATTTCTTATAGTAGTGCACATAGTGTTAGTGGATTTACCTCTTCTATATTTATTCATATTCATTCTATATTCTTCTTTATTGTACAGTGGCTCACAGCATATTTCGTGCGCTTTCAAAATATAACCTTGAACGCTTACAGCACCAAAACTAAGGACGATATCAAAAAGACTTAAACGCACAATTTCTATAAAAATACTTAAAACATATGAAAAATAAAAGTCACAGCTTATTTCGTGTATTGTCAACAGTCTTAGAAAAAACTTAGTTGGAACATGGCTTAGTATTTGGTATTTTGTTTAAGACATTTTCCGTTAATTTAACCATTTATTAGGGTAGTTTCGAGGTGAGTCTTGCTCTACTCTTTGACAAGTACAGCTTATATATCATTCTGACTACTAATCTGCTTCTTCGATATTCCCAAGCTTAAATTGTCCACAAATTTTCTATCACGTTTAATGAGAGAATATTTAAGGAGCAGTCATGAGATTTGGTCAGTTCCATATCAACCATGACTGCAAAATTCTTGATTTGTGTTTCGCGCCATAATTCTGATAATACTGGAATTGTGTCTTATACCCACAGCATTGGCACTTTGCAAGAAACTATCTTTTATTGTGCTTTAAAACATATTTTTATCCATTGTGTCGGCAAGAAAAACAATGTTGATAGCTCCAAAGGCAACCTTGGATGGAATTCTTTAATCAAAATTGGAAAAAAATTGAACTCAAAAGATCGAAATGAGCTACATAGTGAATTAGTACTTAAACGTGGAATTTATGCACACCTTTCTAATCACTTGAAATAGTTTTATCTCTTAAAGTGCCCTCTATATATATTTTTTTCTTTTTTTGTATAAAATCAAACTATAAATTGTACTCTGGTCTTTCAAATTTATTTTATGAATTTCATACACATGTGTATAAATTTCACACATGTAAATAAATTTTATATCCTATTTTCCGGTTTTATTTTTTTATTTTCAAAAAACTACGTGCTTTCCTGCTTAAATGGTGTCGCCCTATTTAAAAGTGATTTTTGTTTATACATTTTATTTTGGACAAAAAACTTAGTCATGATCATGTTTCGAAAAGTATGTTGGAATTTTTTTTAATATTTTTCTAACATATTTTATTAATAATTTCTAACAACACAAAAAAGCTTGTTTAAAAACAAATTTGACCAATAAGTCACGTTTTTCATTTGTACGAAGGCACAAATTTCATAAACGAAAATTTATAATTAGAGCAGGTATATAGAATAAAAGTTATTGTGATTATTATTTTGTATTATACGTTTTAAGGAGCAAAACGAAATATAAAAAATTTAAAATATATATTTAAGACTAGTAATAGACAAATATTCAATATTTGAAATTTTATATTATAAAATAAAATAAGAGCAAGTTGCCTCCAGACCTCCGCATTGACTCAGTTTCTTCACAAAATATTTCTAAATGTCAAAGAATTTCAGTTATCCTATCTAAAACATAGTTAAGGAGGAAGTTGTCAACCACTCGACACGTCAAGTTGCGATTAACCCCTAGGTTATGTTAAATAATTATTTTTATAAAATAAAATTATTTTTTATAAAATAAAATATATTTTTTAAGTGTTTATATTATTATTTAAGCTGCATTTTTCAAATATGGCAACAGTTTTTCTCCAACAGCTTTTGTTATTTAATTACCCCTTATTACCCTCATCTACTAATTTTACTTAGATTTTTGTTTTTTATTGGACACTAACATATATTTCATTGATGTTTTATATATAGCGTCGTTTAGAATATGATATGTGCTTAATTTAAATTACTTTTGCTAGTTCTGGTAAATATATATAGGGTCCGCCAAATAATTTTTTTTTTTTTTTTTTTTTGTAAATGCTATAAAAAAACTACTGAATATTTTCTCAAATTTCTTTTTTTATTTGAAAGTACAATCCTTCCGGTTAATAATGGAAAATAACTTCATTCAAATGGCTGCCTCGGCTGGCCATGCAGTAGCCTAAACGATCGGTCCAATTTTTAAGCACATTTTCGATTGTGTGCAGCTGTATTTCACCAATGGTTTCACGAATATTGTCCTTTAATGCTTTTATTTTTAGGTACCCCTTATTACCCTCATTTACTACCTTTACTTAAATTTTTGGGTTTTATTGGACACTAAAATATATATTTTATTGCTGTTTAATATATAGCGTCTTTTAGAATATGGTATGTGCTTAATTTAAATTGCTTTTGCTGCTTCTGGTAAATATGTATTTAAAAAATATTAAAAACCTACATCGGACTTTGTGAAAACTGCGTTATATCAATACTTTAGAATAAAATCGGGTAATCAAAACAACTCAGGGGTATTTTTGACGGGCCACAAATAGGGCAGTACTTGAAGGATACTAATTTCGTTAAATCAATAACTGAAGTCGAATTAAAAGCTTGGAACTCATTCGTTCTGGTTGTGAGTAATTTCCTAGACAAAAAAGATATATGATAATTATCTTTTTAAATTTATTAGTGAAAAAATAACAAAAATCCATTATTTATAACATATTCTGTTATATCTTTTTTATGTAATAGTCCATAAAAACGTTACAATTTCTAATAAAATTTTTATTCTGTTTTCTAAAGTATTTATTTAGTCAAAAGAAAAAAAAACATTTCTTCTCAATTCACGGCTTTTTAAAAGGCCATAAATATAGATTAAGGCATAACAAATAAAAGTAAGAATACACATGTTATTATTTCCTATATACATGTGTATGTATCTGAAGTATATAAAAATGTATGTTATTTAACATTTTCTATTTTATTTTGATTTTATATAGAAGTGAAATGCTCAAAAGCTACAGTGTCATGCAAAACAAACGCAACAAAATCCATATAGCTACTAAAATCGAAAAATTACATATTTCTTATTATTTTAATGATACACGTTGGAAAGCTAACATGGTAAGGCAACGGTAGCGCTTTAAAAATTTTTATCAATGACACCACTTAAAAAAAAACAACATCAATTCCAAAATACCCAGAAATAGACTGTGCAAAACAAATACGCAATGTAGGGGAAAAACTTTCAAATAACGGTACTTTCCAAAATTTAATTCTTATATTTGTGGTTCAGTATTCTTTATGTACATTTTAAAAATTAATTTGAAAAATTTGTTCGTAGTTATTGATCTTATTAGAGTGCCTAGAGATAAATATTGTGAAACCTTAAAGAGACAAATAATTGGGAGAGAAGCAGGTAGACATTGCTGGAAAAGCAGTATCCGTAAATCATCAAGAGGGGCGTCCGAGAAAAACTTCTACACATGATGATAGAAAAATATATAGGTCGTATTTTCAAAAAAAATTAATTTGCAACTTTCACGGAGGTTGCAACATCCTTAAATTTGAATGTTCACGATAGTACTGTTCGGAGAAGTGCAATAGAAAATAATTTGGAAAGTTATAAACCGGCCAAAAATACATTCAAAATAGGTCAGTTACAATAAAGTTTCTTCCTATACCTTAAACTTTATTAAATATTGTTAGGAAAAAGAAAATGCTAAAGACAAAATTCACCACGTCAGAACTTATTACGAGCTTTTAGCTAAAAAAAAAAATTATCTGCACTAATTAAAAGTGCTGCCAAGAGCATGGATCGGTTCCTTTTTGTGTTATTTTAGAACATTTGAATTAACGGCGAAATATCGATGATTCATGTCCGTACTATAACATTCTAAACTAAGATGAAATATTATAAAAACGGCGAATTGCTGCTGGTGTGTTAGTTAGTTGTGAATTGGATGTCAAGAAGTAAAGTCTGTTTAAGGCGTAAATAAAAAGTGTTTTTAAAAGCGTGTTAAATTTGGTGTGTTAAAGTACAGTGGAATTAATAAAGAAGAAACAGATTGTAAAACAACAAAAAATAAAAAAATTGAGTTTTATTTTATTTTGACGCAACATAAACGAACTCAAACGTTTTAGAAAGGTTGAAACGTAACAATATTATATATATATTTTTTTTTTTGTTAAGGCTTAGTTTTGCAAAAGCTCACCGAGTTTGAGGCCGTACAGAAATGGAAAACTGTTTTGATTAGTGATGAATCAAAATGCAATTTAATAAACTCTGATGGAATGTGCAGATTGTTATGTATGCCTGATAAGAGACTATCCACTCAATTGTAAATAGAATATTAAGAATAGAACCTTATGGTCTGGACTTGCTTTTCAGCAAATGGAGTAGAACCCTTCCACAAAATTGATGGAATAATGGATCGATTTATGTACAAAAACATTTGAGAGTGGAATATGCCACTTCGATGGGTGTTTCAACATGTTAATGATCCGAAACACATATCCAGGTTGGTTAAAGAGTTTATAGAAGAGAATGGATTCCAAGTACTCGATTGGCCGGCACAACCCGACTTGAACGCCATCAAAAACTCTTTGGAATACTGAAGGGGATAATTGCGGGAAAACGATTTAAAAATTGAAACGAACTCTATGAAAACCTACAATCTGGGTGGAAACGTATCCCGGAATCCATCATTAATAGCTTAATTAAGTTCATGCTGTGCAGATGTGTTGAGGTTTTCAAAAATAAAGGTTTATACAAAAAATCTCAATTTATTGCTATTGTTTTGCACATGTTTATATTAAGACCTCGATTGTTTTTGCTGATATTTGCTCAAACGCTGGCATAATGTAATATATTATTTAATGTGAATGTTAGTGTATATAAATGTAAATAAATTACCGAAAGACTTTATTTTTCAAAGGAAATACTTTCAGAAGTGAATGGCAGTATAAATTTTTACAGGGTTTGTTGCTTTTGTTTTGCACTACACTGTATGTAGCCCAACCCCTATTTTAACATTTGCTTCGAGTGTTTATTCAATAAAAAATTGGCTTGTTTATCTTTTTAACGTATTTGATTTGCATAAAAAGTTAAGATATATACTTTTTTAAAGAGAAATAAAGCATAAAGCACTGAATCATCGAAAAGTGAATGAAATAAAAAAATAAAAAAGCTATCAGAGATGAATAAATTATTTTACTTTTTATATAAGTACCTTAAATTGCATGTCATTTGGCAAAAATAAAAAGAAAATCAATTCAACATTTCAATTCAATTCGTTCGACATATGTCATTTAGTGAAATATTGAGGGGTGCGTGCACTTTTAAGTATTAAACAGATAGATAACAGCATGCTATACGACTTCACAGCTATGAAAGTTGCCGTGTAACCTAAAATAACTTTAAGTAAAACTAAAGGGTCCGCCAAATAATTTTTTTTTAATGGTAAAAAAAAAGAATTGTACTTTCAAATAAAAAAAGAAATTTGAGAAAATATTCAGTAGTTTTTTTTTATAGCATTTTCAAAAAAAAATTATTTGGCGGACCTTTTTTTATACAAGAAAAAACTTTAAAAACGATTGTGGCGCCAGTACATTAATGACGCAATCAAACAAATTCGCGGCGGCTTTTTACCGTATTGAAAACGAGTGACGTTGGTATTTATTTACATATGGAATTGTACGTATGTATACATATGTGAGTAAAAGTTGTAAACCTTATGTAAATTGACTAATTTTTCTAGACACAAAGAAAAACATATGAGCCTTAAACTTAAAAAACATGTCTTGTAAGTCCACCATAAGCAGAATGTTAAATATTGAATGTCTATTTTTAGAAACAAGAAAAAACATTTGGAAACAAGGAAAAATTTTTTTTTAATTTAACTTTTTTTCTGGTTTCACTCGACAGAGACTTTTATATCATCACTTTTAACACATAGCAAATTGCATTTTGAAGAAAAGTTCGGAACAGTTTTAAGAAAAACAATTATTCATAAATTCAAATATGTAATATTTATTATGGGCATTACCTACAAAATCTGAAAATATTTTTAAACCTCACATCGGACTAGGCCCAACAATGGACAGTTCCTTACAGTACTTGACAGAGTAATTACGCATATGAAATATATACCTATTAATACATAATGTAATTCTCATATCGGAGGAACGCCATACCTCAGATCAGATATAGCCTGAATTATAAAGAAATTGACTTAATATTTAATGTTTTAGATTATCATGTATGTCGGCTTTTATCTTAATGTTGTCATACTTAAACGAATTGTTGCTAAAAACTTATTGTCTTAAGGAAGCGTGATTATGTTGCTCTAGCGTTTTTGGTTTGTTTGCATAAACCTTGCTTTTCAGATACCCCCACAAAAAGAAGTCCGGAGCAGTCAAATCAGCATCATCAATCAACATCACCATTACTTGAAATAATTTGTTGCGGAAAGAGATCTCGCTGTAATTTGATTGTAATCCGTACTGTATGCGATGTGGCACTGTCTTGTTGAAACCACATATTAGTCAAGCCCAAAGCATGCAGCTGTGGCGCGAAGAAGTTTTCAATAATATCACGATATCGCTCCCCATTGACATTAACCGTTACGCCGTTTTTAGTTTCAAAACGGGCCAATGATTCCTTCTGACAAAATTGCACACCAGACTGTCACTTTTAATGGATGCAAAGGTGACTGAAAAATAATTTGAGGGTTTTCAATTGCCCAAACCGACTATTCTGTTTATTCACATTCAGATGAAAATGTGCCTCATCATTATGCCTCATTCATTATGATTTTTATATGAAAATCGGTGATTGATTTTGATAGAATATTTTAACGATTAAAACACGTTGGTTTTCTGAATATTTTTCCATAATGAATTTGCCACGTCTCTACTTTACGACTGCCAATTATGAACTGTCAAAACTAATGCCTACCAAAATGGCGGCAAAACAAAGTTATATACCTTCTCAGCGGACACCCTGTATATTTATTAAAACAAATTTAATATAAAGGTTTTCACAGTTTATTAAAAATAATAAGTATGTATAACTTATGTTTTGGAAGCTCGAAAAACTCGATCCATATGTTTAACTATAAGAAAACATTTATTTCAAAAGATAATGAATTAATAAAGAAAATCGATCACTTCTTACAAATTTTCTTCAACTATTAGGCAATTTCCAAATCAGGTCTCGGAAAAAGTTCTGTCTTTTGAGGCAAAACAGTTTTGAAACTAATTTCCAATTTCTTCGATAGAAGTGAAGCGGTTTTGTATGCGTCAAAACAGCCAGCAGTCAGAGAGAGCAATGTCCGAAGAATAAACGGATGCGGTAAGGTATACCGCTTGATCGTTTCTAAAATCATTGGGAACTTTATGGAACGAAGTTGAGCGAAGTAATGCAAAAGTATAACTCTTTCATGTCTGTCCAGCCTTATTTCTCCTAACTCACGGCTCAACGAAGTTATTGCAGTCTGTACTGATCTCTGCCTTTAAGTATACAACACCCCAATGCAAAATTGAATTTTATATAATAAAACAACGTTATTGTACTAACAAAACCAATATACAACCCATTAAAAACCGGTGGTTTAGGTTTTTAAAAATACCCAGGCTTTTCAACCCAGATTAAAGTGCTATTCTGCGGAAATTTGTGCAGAGGTTAGTTGAAATCATGATTCGAATTTAACCGAAATCAATAGGCTTCATCCTTAGGCCTATTCAAACCTAAAACTATTAAGCATCTGATTATTTAATGTCGTTGTATTTTGTTAAACTCATTTTTTTAAGACACTGCGCCCCAGACCATTACAAATCCACTAGGACTTAGAAATATTTTTAATGAAACCATAATAAACCAAAACTACACAATTAAAGAAAAAATTTTACAAAAAAAAAAAAGATTGCCTAGAAGTGAAGTCGTATTTTTCATAGTTAAATACAAAAAAGGCCTAAAATAGAGAAGATCTACAGAAATCTAAATCTGAGCACAAGACAATTTATGAATTTATTTGGAAAAAGGAAGTAAAAAGTAGTAATTTTTTCGCAGAAAAATACTAAGAAGCGTTAATAAAACATACAGAAAATACCTACATATCGAAAGAAATTGCCTAAGTGTAAAAAAGCATGACCTAAGAAATGCAAGAGTATCGGCTGTGCTACACAACAAAAAATCTTGGCTATTTTAAAGGGAGTATATTGAGTAAAATTAGTTAAGCCTCAAATGGAAATAAAGATTAGCCCACTGCCACATTTTCATTTGGATAATAGTTTGTATATTTATTATTCATCAATATAATCCCATATCCCAAAATCGTAGATAGGAACGTCTTTGTCTGTTTGGTTACGTGCTGGTCTTATAAAATTTATATCGACTTTGTATAATTGCTGTCTGGAATTTCCCCAAGAAGCTGAATGACAACCATCGCTGACATCATTGGTACACATTGCTAGTACAATTTCAATATTAATTAAATGAATTAAACAAAACTTGCAAGATTTCATCCTCAAAACTATAATATCTGATGAAAACACACTCGAGTATCCGGGTCGCCTAGTCAGGAGTCTACGTGTGTAAATGTTACCAGTTCGATTAGGGGCAATAAAAATATATTTTAATAAAAATTAAGTTATTTATTTGCCATCATTAAACAAAAGAAATGAACTTATTTGTAGAAAAAAATATATATGTATAGGGTCCGCCATCTAACGTTTTTTTTTTTAACTAGTGCTTATTTCGTGAATGGTAACACTTAGCTCATGTCTGATTTGACAAATAATTAGTTTTATCCTTCCGCTGAACGAATATGGTTGTGTATACGTTAAACTTAACTTCGCTAACTGGGCCTGCGATCGACTTACAGAAGATGCCGATTTTGCCAAAAAAAATAATCTTTTCAGATGAAGATCATTTTGATCTTGGTATGTAAACAAGCAAAATTGTTGCACAGAAAACCCGCACGCATACATTGAAAAGCCGATACACTCAAGACGAGTCATTGTTTGGTGCGGATTTTGTTCCAGAGGCATAATTGGGCCATTTTTCTTCGAAAATGAGCAAGGAGTGGCCGTTACAGTCAATGGCGATCGTTATCAGGCCATGTTGAACGAATTTTTGATCACAAAAATTGATGAGTAAGATATTAGCAACATTTTGTTTAAACAAGACGGTGTTATGTGCCACACAGCCGAAGCTACACCCGATGTTTTGCGCCCTGTTTTTGAAGATCGCATTATCAGCCACAGAGCTGATGTCGTTATTCGTCGGGTGCCGTCAAAGATTAGTGTTACGTCAACAAGCCAGAGACAATTGACGCTTTAAAGGAAAATATTTGTGAAGCCATTTGTGAAATACAGCTGTTTACAATCGATAATGTGTTTAAAAATTGGACCGAACGTGTAGGCTACTGTATGGCCAGCCGTGGCAGCCATTTGAATGAAATTATTTTCCATTATTAACCGGAAGGATTGTACTTTCAAACAGAAAAAGAAATTTGGGAAAATATTCAGTAGTTTTTTTTTTATAGCATTTTCAAAAAAAAAAAAAATATTATTTCACGTACCCTTTATATAAATTTTATATTAAATTTATTTTACTTTTAAAATAACGATAAATAAAATTGTATTTTTAAAATCATCATTTTGTATATTTTAGGAGCTGTTAAGTTTGAAATTTAATTGAAATTCAACTACCAGGCCAAGAGAATCGTGTGGAAATTCGATATAATTATATTATTTTGATAATATCTCTGAAAATTTGCAAGATACTGTTCCAGAACTTTCTCTCTATCATAGCTCCGAAGTCGAGCTATAAAATCGTCACCCAACCGCCATGCCCACTGATGAGATATATAAATTTATGGTTCCTCATTTATTATGTCAACGATACAGGTTATAGCCTGATATCAGAGCAATCACATTAAAACAATTTTATTATTATTTCAATTAAATTCTTTAAATTTATAATTAATTTCTTTCTATTTTTTACTAATTATTTATAAAATGTAAAAAGGTACTTATTAAATTGTTCATCTAATGTTAACAAAGTAAAATTTCAATAAATTAATAAAAATCATTTAAATTTGAAAATCGAGTGCTTATTTTATTTATTTTTTTTTAACTGAGAGCTGAAATTAAAGTATGTCAGAGTTCAAATTTATATAAAATCAGCTCTTTCTGTTATATTCTTTTAACAATCGTAGTGATGTTCATTGTCCCACACACCATTTTCATTTATAGAAACATTTGAACAGATATAGTGCACGAGGCAAAATAGCTCAGTTGATAGAGTAGAAGTCTAGAAATGTCAAGGTCTTCGGTTCAGTCCTGGGTTTCATAGAGAAAAGCCACTACTTTTTCAAAAATTTTATTATTTAAAGAACTTAAGAGTATGTAGTTTAAGTATTTTTCATTTGTTGCTGATAAATTTTGAATGGCAGAAAGTTAAAAAAAAGTACGACAAAAAAGGAGAAAGTGAAAATAGCTGAGTCTGAGAACAAAAAAAAAGCTTTTTTCTCTACAACTTGTGATTTAAAAGGGAGATGATTGTTAAGTTTTCTGGTATTTTAAGTGACAGCATTCCGTGGTAAAAGGGAACAAATTATTCACCTCTTTTAACACACTTCATAGAATTTCATGTTAATATCTGCCTTTTTTAAACCAAATATTAAAATGGGATAATGGCTTGGGTAGTAAAGATCTTCACTAAAAGTTTGTACGTTTTTTCGATGCCTGGTTCAACTCCTACATTTTGAGGGCCAAAGTTAGTTTTTTATGTTCTGAAAACTTGAAACTCTGAACAAATGTGTTCTGAAGAAAAAGAGAGAGAGAGAGAGAGAGAGAGAGTAGAATTTTCTTTAGGTAATAACTTAGAGCAGAGTTCTTGTTAGCATCAGTGAGGTGGGAGAAAAAAGTAAGAGTTGAATTAAACTTTTTGACTTTAGTGAAGAAGGGAGTAGTAAGCTATATAGTCTTCACACCACCAATCACATCCTTTTATTCCTACAATGTTGTCATCCTCTATGTGAGAAAAAACAAATTTTCGATTAGGGTAGGTAGGTAGGTAGGGATAACAAATATTTTTAATTAATTATTTTATGACTATTTTATTTAATAAATAATGCAAAATACAATTTTTAAATAAAATATACGATATTTATAGGCAGTATCGCATATGATAATGCATTTATATAATCAAGAACGACATTATAATTGTAAGACTTTTATTTTGCTTATGGATTAACCCAGATTTATGTAGAAAAAAAATGGATTTTGGCCATAAAGTGATTCCATATGTATTTATTAAAGGTATTCCTGACATTTATACACACTCAGAAGATGCACAAAAAAAGAAAAAAGGACATCTGTTTTGATTTTTCCAAAAAAAGAGGTTTTTTATAATTAATTATTTAATATTAGTTTATCACAACAAGTATAAAAAGTTTATCTTATCAACTTTTCCTCTACTCCACCCACTCTTCTCAAACAGCAATTTGTGAGATGAGAAGAAGAAGAGAGCGCTCTCTATACACATCTAACAACACAACAACAACTTACACAAATACTTTTACTTCATTTACCAACCGCATTACGATAAAAACTTCTGCTTTGAGCCCCGGCTCGAACCTGGATCACGAACAGACTCCACTGATGATCTCTACCACCTCGACCACCGTCTTATATTAGGTGTTTATGATAAAAACGATAGTTATTAACATAAATTCTATCACGTTTGTTAAAAGAGGTGAATAACTTTTTTCATCTCTCTTTTCAATCGCAAGTTGAAGAGTTGGTTGGTATAATATATTAAGCTCTACTAGAGCTTAGTTTTTAAATGGCTTAAGCTCCATATTTTTCTTAGGAAAACACAAAAAAATCGTAACAACAATAAATCACACATTTTCTTATTTTTATTTTGACACAAAACTTCTTATGTAGGGATTGAACCCTGTAAACTAAATAAAAAAGCAAAAAGTCTTGTCAACGGTATGTACCACCTCAACCAACGTCGTTGTCAATCTCGTTGATAAATTTTTACAATGAGAAAGTACAAAATAGTATGAAATATGGGATTGTTTATATTATTTATAAAATGGAAGGAGTTCTGCCAGATGAAATTAAATCAGTATTATCACCCATAAACTTAAAAAAGTTGTCACTTCAGTTTTAAAAAAATATAATATAACAGCCAATAAAAAAAGTGTGTTTTTAGTATTAAAAATTTTTATTTAAAAAGATATCAAATGTTACAGATTTTAGAACAAAATTACTTATGTAAAGGAAAGTTTGTTGCAGTTGCTTTTCGCCACATCCATAACAGTTATGTTAAAAAATACAATATATTTTTATTTCTAAAAAAAATTTATAAGACACTAAATACTTCGATTTGCTTTATTAAAAGCTACTGAAGACTTCAATGAATTGGAAATACAACCAATCAGCACGAAATTTTTACAATTTAGTTTTTAATCTGAAAAGAGAAAAATTTTTAATTAAAAATATTTTCTTTAAGACAATTTACAAAATTTAAAATTATTATATAAATTCTGTTAAAAATTAAACAGAAAAACGTAAAATAATAAAAAAAAAACTTAAATTAATAATAAGGAAATATAAACGAAAAAATCTGATATTCTTTTTGTTCTACTTTTGCAGAAATGAAAGTAAGAAACCCGTAAAAATGTCAACAAACCTACCATCGGAATCAGAAAATAATAATATCGGGAACTGCACTTGATATTGTTGAATTTATTTTGTATGATGGCATAGACGATAGGCTACACTGATGTGCGAAGTGGCAATCGTCTACCGAAAAACTAAGAAATTCTTTTCTCCTTTAATATTTCAATGATTTTCAAGACAGAGAATCTTACAGCTCGATTTAAGAGCTGTTATATAGACCAAGTTTAATAATAATATCTTAACAAAAGATAAGTATTTATTTAAGAAAAAAAAATTTTTCAAAGTATTATTTTTACAACACTTTTTTTAAAGCTTGGATTTATTTTTACGCTCATATCTCAGAAACTGTATCTAAATAAAATTGGACTACAAAATTATATTATGAAGTGGAAGAGATAGTGGGCGGCAAATTGTATGGCCAGGTGCAACATATATACTGTAATACTCTATGAAAGACAATAATATTTTTTGTTTTTAAATTTTCTTGACATTAAATTAATAATACAGATGGTTTGCCGACTCGTGAACAGGCAACGTATAATTGTCCCTGAGAGAATACTAGAAATTCTAAGTTTATCCCACAAATTCCCAAAGACTGGACTTGCGTCTTAATTAATATCAATCGAAAGGCAACACGCACTGGAAATCGTACACGTTTGAACTCAAACGGCAAATCCGATGGTATCATTGAAATGCGTGGAATCAAAGCGTCTTCATCTTTGAAGTTTTCAATAAAAATAGTGGCTACAATTCCAACGAAATATCATTTTATTCATAACTAAAGGTACTGCTTTAATAAAAAGCATAAATAGTACGGTCGCTCATAAAATTACGTGCAAAAACATCTTCAAACTTAGAAAATTTAGAATAAATTAATTATAAAAGCGTTTGCCTGATAAATATATCAAGTATACTGAAGTAAAGTATACACCAATTAATAGGTCTGTTCCTCTTATTTCTAAATCTTCTAAGAGCCTTAAAATCAGTTAGTATTTAACTATGTTGTTAACCTATAATTGCTTAAAGTTACGGAAAAGCAGTTTTTGTATCCTCCAATCTAAACAAGTATTTAAATAAAACTTTTAGATTAAATGTCTGGCCATTGGATCGATGTGGCTGATGAAAAATATTATTTTTCCTTAATTATCTCACAATTTTTAAAAAAGTATAATGTGCTAGTGGTTCCACTCTTTTGTCTGCTTAAAAACAAAATTCAATACATTTTTTACAGCAGCAATTATATGACTATATAAACTCTTTATTGCCTCTGGTTTTAACCTTGCCGTTTGGTAAATAAAACTTACGGATTTTAGGTAAAGAACCATTTTGATCCATATTGTTCTTTAAAACAAAAAATGCACTAAAATGTGTTTCGTTTTCCTTCGGGTTATATTAGACACTATTTCTTTAAATTCCTAATCTCTTTTATAATATCACCTGTATCTGTAAGGTCGATTTTCAAGCAGTAGGGCTTTGGATGAAAATATTAAGCTAAAATGGAGTGCCATATAGCGTATCTCCTTTACACAGTGTAGGAGAATATCATATCCACCCATCCGTAATCAACACAATTTGGTGTGTTCAGATGTCATAAAATATTGCGCTCTGTTTTATTTCTAATACTAGAACAATATTAATTGAAAATACAAACAAATATGGGAAAGAAAAATTTGAAAAATGTTGAATATATACTAACTTCCACTTCGCGCGCATACATTTCTATAATAATTTTTACATGTCTTTATCGTGCAAACTGGTTTGTTCGATACACGTTTTGATCACCCCATTTTCGAGGAAATAATGAGCAAGAGAAATTTAATAATAGCTCGTGGACAAATACAAATAAGTTCTCTTCTTTTCCAGATATGTGGAATCGCTAGAGATTGATCGGCCAAAGTCTTACGACTGGTACAAAGATGTGATTTTTTATAAATATTTGTAGATTTTCGGGGTCATTATTTTTTACTTAATATATGCCCTCAAAACATGCGAAGTATGGCTTAAAATTTTGCCTGGCTGCCAATTCCAAATTCAGATATGTGTAGAAATTTTAATCATACCTTGGGAAAAAAAAATTAACGGTCCGGAAAATATCAAGTGGAGTGGGTCTTTTCGATCTCATTGAAGGCTTGAAAGGGCAAAATATTATTTCATATAGCCAGGGTTGGCAAAAACCGGGGGTTTTTTTAAGCCCAACCCACAGGGTTTTTCAGTGGGTTTTTTTGGGTTATATTGGGTTTTATAAATGCTTTCAATTTTCGTCCAAGTCCACAATACTCTTGATGGGCTCAAGGCAGCATTGTGTACTACGAGCTGTTGAAACTCAGTGATCGGAGCAGACCGTAATTACTTCGTTTGAACCACGCAGTTTGAGAATAACGGTCAGAATATAAAGAGAAACGTAATTAAGTTATTCTTTTACATGACAAGGAGCAAATGTTTCAAAACAATTATTAGACACAATCAAATGAGGCATCTGTCTTTACATGGAATTTCGCTATAACGGCCTGTTTGTATTATGAAACACATTCGCTTTAAGTGCAAATTACCTCGTTCTACGGTTTTTAAAAAAAAAATGTTTGGGGAGCAAACGTAACACCTACTCAACACATTTTACGGCCAGCATTTTCAAAACCTATCTCATAAAGAGGTATGATTTTATCTTTTAGCATAACATCGATTCACTTTCTTTGAAGAAATATAAAATCGGCTCCAGACTTGGTGCACCTTAAAAGACGTGAAGGTTTTCTGAGACGGGACTCATAGGTGGGGAGAGTTATTTGATGAATTCGTAATTTCATTATGTCTTTTGAGCCAAAACCAGACCCAATTGATTTTTGTGGTACAAATATGCAAAATATATTTATTTTTTTGTAAATAAACTACGAAACCTTTAAATAAAAAACCCACCCGGCTTTTTTTAAATATATTTTTTTTATTTTTAGACATGTCGCCTGGCTATTAACCCTACTGCTAATTTAAACAACTCTTTATGGACCATTTTGGTACATATAGTTTTTTAAAACAATAAGTGAACTTAAATGTTTTTTTTACTTTTTATTGTAAAAGTTAATTGTAATTCAACCAGTTTGCAGGCTTATATTGGGTTCTATTTATATAATTTTTAATTTATCACTTGCACCCTATAACTCCGTCATAACAATTTGTAGGACTTTGGATTAAAATGATGAAATTAAAATCAATGTTACAAATTTTTTTTAGAAAATGAGGATCGATCGATGATGCATGGAGTTAAAAATGGAATTCAATGGAGTTTTTCTTACTTACACTGCGTCGTAAGAATTTTAGACGATGATATCATAACCACACATCCGTGGCCAACACAATTTGCAGATTCCAGATGCCATGACATATTGCGTACTGTTTTTTCTTTATTTTTTTTTCTCCAAACACTAATAAATAAGGATACAAGTGAATATGCAATAACGAAAATGACACTTCTTGCACATTTTGGCAAATCAATTTTTCGTATTAATGCTTCTCTACCTACTACGCTTGAGAAACTGATGCTTTTCACTTTAGACGTTATGGCAGATAGGTTACAACTCTAAGAGATGTGAAACCAGGTGGGTTTAATTCGTTTACCCAGTGGGTTGCCAACCCTTCTGATAACATTTTTTCTTCTTTTGAAATAGAAAAATGGAAATTGAAATACATCGGTACTATTCGAAAAATAAAACATTTATTTTTCAATATCGTTGTTTTGTACAAAAATTCCTTTATACACATAGTTTCGCTTCTAATGAAACTGCTACATTGGTTTCATTGAGGAGCATCTGCAAGCGGTGTACCAAAATGTCATCTATTAGAAAACGAAGGACATGCAGCTGCTGCAATCAAAGTGCGGTAGTAAGTGCATAAATACAATGGAAAATAATTTGTGTTTCATTTATGCAGAAAACTTGTTTTCTGTGCTTTTTCTCAAAATCTAATTCATCAAAATAATTCGATTAACTTAAATGAACCAAAATGGTCCTGAACCTAAGATTTGTTAACTTTTATTTTACAGCCTTCTTTTACGAAATGTATACATAGATAAGTAAAAATTCCATAAAAGTAATAAAATGTGAAAAACACCTGAGCTAACGCTTTAATTTAATGCTAAACAGTTTCGAATAAAAGTAAAAAGAGAAACAAAGTTTTTTAATTTATACAAAAGGAGTGATTTAACGATTTGTATTTGATCCATGTGTTGCCATAAACTTACCTTAAGTTTTTATAAATTCAAAATTAGGTATCCAACCTAAAACGTACAGATAAATTTCTTTTTGAATGAATAATAATTTTTGACTTGAGTTGAAGCATTTTTCAATGAAATGATATCTATGCTGGATTACCTTAGGAGGGAAGTTTAAGCGGTTCCGAAAATATATGTGCACAGTATTGCAAAAGAGCTGAAAGGAAATTAAAAGACAAATTAACTAAAAAGCTAAACAAATCAGAAATTATAATTAAATATTTCGAATAAATTTCTCTCCAAAATTAATAGTATCAGGAATTTCATTTTTTCTTGTATCTCTTGCTTTGAAGTTATTGTGAATTTTACATTTCGTTTTATTTTTCTCTTTTTAAAAGAAAGAAAGAAATATTTTTATTTGCTAATCTATTTACATTTTTGTAGTAGAAATTCCTTGATTGGAATTAAACGAATTTACTTTTGGCAAAAGTTCGCCTTTAAAAAATATTTTATGAATAAGTTTTAATGATTTCTTACTTTTCTATAGAAAAACCGAATAATGTTTGCCTTTTTCTTATAAAAGAAATAATTAAAATGCATTTTATCAATTGGTATTTAGCATTTAGTCTCTTTCTATAAAAAATTTCTTAAAACCAAAATACGAGCAATATAAAGAGTCCGCCAAATAAATTTTTTTATTTTTTTGAAAATGCTATAAAAAAAAAATTATGAATATTTTCTCAAATTTCTTTTTTTATTTGAAAACACAATCCTTCCGGTTAATAATGGTAAACAATTTCATTCAAATGGCTGCCTTTGCTGGCCATGCACTAGCCTACACGATTTTAAGCACATTATCGATTGTGTGCAGCTGTAATTCACCGATGGCTTCACGAATATTATCCTTTAAAGCGTCATCTGTCGCTGGCTTGTTGGCGTAACACTTATATTTTAAAGGCACAACACAAATAATAGTGGCCAAACGACATCAGCTCTGCGGCTGATAATGCGATCTTCAAAAACAGGGCGCAAAACATCGAGTGTAGTTTCGGCTGTGTGGCACGTAACGCCATCAAATGTTGCTAATATCCTCCTCTAAAATTTTTGTGAACACAAATTCGTTCAACATGGCCCGATAACGATCGTCATTGACTGTAACGGCCACTCTTTGTTTATTTTCGAAAAAAAAATTGCCCAATTATGCCTCTGGACCAAAATCCGCACCAAACAGTGACTCGTCCTGGGTGTATTGGCTTTTCAATGTTTGCGTGCGGGTTTTCTGTGCCCCACCCAAATGCGACAATTTTGCTTGTTTACATACCCACCAAGATCATAATGAGCTTCATCTGAAAAGGTGATTTTTTGTTGGCAAAATCGGCATCTGTTGTAAGTCGATAGCAGGCCCACTTAGTGAAGCGTATACAGAACTATATTCGTTCAGCGGAAGGATGAAACTAATTATCTGTCAAATCAGACACTAGTTGAAAAAAAACGTTAGATGGCGGACCCTTGAAAAGAAAAGCTAGCATAGGATTTAATTAAAATTGTTTAGCAAAAAATTATTCTTAAAACAATAACGGCCATATTATTAACAATTAATAAAGCTTGTTACTCCTCTTTTAAGCAACATTCCTTAATTTTGTATGCAAATACTGTTATTAGTTTAACTTTCCTTTGTTAAACCTACGATAACTTTAAAAATTGTAATGTATTAAGTCACCTACTTTAATAGTACTTTAAAGTGATATTTGTGTTATTACTATTTAATTAAAAAAAATAGCATGTTTTGTAGTGAAGGAACATTTTTTGGAGGCATAAACCCTTTCCAAAAAAAAAAAAAATCATCTTTTTGTGAGATGGTGATCCAAGTCAGACCGTTAAAACTGTCAACTAATGCCTGTTGCAACAGAAATTTTAGGTAAAATAGTGATTATCGTAAAGCCCTAATTCCGATTAAATGAAAATGTTCTGAACAATAGTAAAAAAAAGAACTGGGAAAATATATTTTTTACTTAGAGGATCATGTTGAAGCTATGGCAACAAATGAAATATGAATGGGACCAGATTTCTATTGGTTTTTTGATTAATATTGTAGAGAGTACTTATAAATTCTTTAAAAAGACTACAAAAAAGGAGTTCTAAAAATAGTACAATGAGAAAATTTTTCATATAGTGATGTACGTAAAATCAAAGCAAATACACAAAGTTCGTTATTCGGGTATTTATTATTCCACTAAAAAAAAAAATAATCGTCTTAATTTTTTAGGATTTGAAGAATTTTTTGCAATAAATATCTATGGCATTAAATAAAACAAAAAAAGGTTATGATAACTGAAACAGATTGATCAAAAAATATGATTTTATTTTAATTAATAAAAATAGATCTTTTTTGGTTCGACTACTCTTATTGGTGGCATTCGTTTGTTTGTATCGCTGACACAAAAAATAAAATCATGGAATTGCCAGCATGAAAACTTAAAATTTAGTAAAGCAATCATTAGCTAAAAAAAATGATTTTTGCATACGTTTTCTTAACAAATTTTTGTACGCTTAAACTGTGTGGTAACTAACGTGCATTTCAACTGTATATTTAGATTTTTTTTTGCATAAGGCCATAAACTTACGAAAGATAAATAAAAATAATTAATTAAAAAAAAACGACAGATTGTGCAGATGGAACTTTTTTCGCCTTCTATGGACGCGATTGTCCAACTACATTCCGTCGCTTTAAGTATTCTTTTTGTCTCAGGTGTGAAGTGGTGAAGTCATGCCTCATCCCATCTATCAGTTTTAATTTTAACCAGAGGTTATTTCGAATCTGGCAATATTTATGTCATTCTATTCTGTCACAAAATTCTGTATATTGAACGAAACTGAACGAAATGAATCGATTTCCGCTTGACGCAACGTTGGGTTTTATTGGAAATTTATATCCAAAATAAAGACAATTGATCGGAAATTGCACAAAAATATCATAAAAAATTTGGTCGCAGAGAAGGAACAACAGTGTCAGGTATATGGAAATTTATTGCTAAAGTATGTGAAACTGGCTTCATTGTTGATGCCCCAAGATGTAAGCGTGTTCGTACAGTGCATACACCCGAAAATATCGAAGCTGTGGCTGAGAGTGTGCGTGAGAATTCATCAACATCAACTCATTATTGTTTTCACAAATTGAATATGTCACTTACCAGTTTACGTAGAATTTTGCGAAAAGATGATATCTTACAAAGTTCAATTGGTTTAAGAGTTGAAGCCGCATAACCATACGCTTCGTTTTCGCTTCGCTAGATATTTTAGCGCGAAACTGTACGATGATGTTGATTTTGACAAAAAAAAAATTTGAGCTTTTGGCCCACCCGAGATTTTTGCTATTTTTGGCACAAATAGCTGATAAAAAAAAATATTATAAAAAATGTAAAAAACTAAGCACGCAGCTCTACAGACAATCAAGATTAGTGTAAATTTTTAATAATTTATGTTGAGATTTGTAGATTTAAGACACTGACAAAAGCAGGAATGTGACGAAACTTAAATAAGCTTTTATTTATTGTTTTCGATTCTTATTTTTTATATCTTGAATCTTATTACACGGTTTTGGGATACCGCTTGTAGGTATAGTGCAATCCAGTACGGCTTTATTAATTCATTTAATCAAAATTGGAATTTAATTAAAAAGATTTCTAAGATTTCGCCAGGATATAAAGGTATAAATCCGTTACCTGATAATTGGACTGCATTTATTTTTTTTAGTTTTTTTTACAAATTTTTTTAAAAATTTATAATTTTATACTTATCAGAAAAAGTAAAACAAATTTTTTTCTAAAAAGAAAAACCAATTTCTCATATCAAACAATATGGCCCGTTTTTCCTCGATTTTAACAGTATTTCAAACGAAACGATTTTAATATCTCGCAATTCAAATTGTGAAAAAGCATACATATCCTATAACACTTTCTTAGCTCGATCTGTGTATCAAATTTAAAAACAAAAATCGGTTCGCTTACGCATGAGATGTCTATTTTTAGAAACAAGAGAAAGCATTTGGTGATTTCTTTTAATTTCACCATTCTTAAGCCAAACAAAAAACATTAAAGCTTTTACAGTTGAAGTACGAAGAAGAAATATTTTAAATGTCTATTTTTAGAAACAAGAGAAGAAATTTGGTGACTTTTTCAAATTTTCACCTTTTTTTCTATTTTTAGACATGTCGCCTGGCTATTAACCCTGCTGTTAGTTTAAACAACTCTTTATGGACCATTTTGGTATATATAGTTTTTTAAAACAATTTAGTGGACTTAAATGTTTTATTGTTTTACTTTTTACTGTAAAATTTTATCGTAATTCAACCAGTTTGTAGGCTTATATTGAGTTCTATTTCTATAATTTTTAATTTATCTCTTGCACCATGTAACTACGTTATAACAATTTGTAGGACTTTGGATTAAAATGATGAAATTAAAATCAATGTGACAAATTTCTTTTAGGAAATGAGGATCGCTCGATGGTACATGGAGTTAAAAATGGAATGCAATGGAGTTTATCTTATTTACACTGTGTCGTAAGAATTTTAGGCGATGATAGCATAACCACACATCCGTGTCCAACACAATTTTCAGATTCCAGATGCCATGACATATTGCGTTCTGTTTTTTCTTTATTTTTTTCTTCCTATACTAGAGTAGTAATAATTAAGAACACAAAGGAATATGCAATTTCGAAAAGGGCACATCTTGCACATTTTGGCAAATGCGTTTTTTGTATTAACGCTTCCCTGCACCTACTACGCTTGAGAAACTGACGCTTTCTACTTTAGACGTTGTGGCAGATAGGTCACAACTCTAAGAGATGTGTCTTTTCAAAACTATTGCTTAAAAAAGAGTACAAAAACTGCAATGCAGCTTTGCCTTTATTTGTTTAATGCGCAAAGCTGTTATTTTTCCTTCTTCTTCCTTATCGAGTTTATAAAGACAAAGTACCTATTAATTATCTGAAAACTGCAGATATTGTAAAATTCAAGCAATATATACCGGCAGAATTTAGAGTATTTTATGATGAAATACTGCAATGGCCAACTGCAAATGAAAAAGATCTTCCTGAAGAAGGTTCTTGATAAAAGTATATTATTTACTTTTGACAGAAGTATTGCCTTTAATTTACTGATAAATAAAATAAATTTTTCTGCAAATTAATGTGGTTTTATTCGTTAAGTTTTGTATACTCGATATCATAAATTTCGAAAAGGGCACATCTCACTACTTTTCAATATATAAACATATATATAATAGAGTCAATATCCAAATATTTCTGTAATTTTCGGTAAAAAATTAGCCCCAAAATATAATTCACACAAAATTTTTGAACTATTACACATCATTAAGAAATATATTTTTTGCATTTCCTTTGAACCTTAAATATTCAGACATGTGCCCTTTTCGAAATTACACATTCAAATAAGTGTGGGGGAAAAAAAATTGAGAAAAAGTGGAAATATGGAGAAACTTTCACTTTGCGCTCAATAATTTCTATACTAACTTTTTCATGTGTTTGTCGTGCAAAATAGTTTGTTTGTGTGCTGCAAAAAAAGATAATAAATAATAAAAATAATTCTTGCATAATTACAAGTGCACCTCGCTTCGACGAGACTTTGGCCCGAAGGCAAAAGAAACGAAACATTAATAAGTTCGTTCCTTTTCCAAATATTTGGGAAGTAAATATCAATGTTTTACAACTGTTGTGAAAATGTTTTTATTGATGAACAGTTGATGATTTTTCGAGGTCATTATCTTTTCAGACAACAAAAGCCCATAAAACATGGGCTGTCGATTCAAAATTAGGATAGGTTTGCAAACTCCAACCATAACTTGGGAAATCAAAAAATGAATCGTTTGAAAAAATCACGTAAAGTGGGTCGTTTTAAATTTCACTGTAGGCTTGGAAGGTAACAATATTACTTACGATGACTGTTTTATCGTTTAAATTAGAAAAAAAGCTTATTGAACGGAAGCTGACTTACATCGACACAATTTGAAGAAATAAAACATATATTCCTTCAATTTAATTATTTTCAAAAAAGTTCCTTTACACAGATCAATATTTGCTTCCAACGAAACTGTTACATTGGTTGTATTGTGTAGCATCTGCGAGCAGTGTAACTAAAATATAATTAGGAAACGAGGGACATATAGCTGCTACAAGTCAAAGTGCGGTAGTAAGCACATCATACATATAAAGCAAATTTGTATCCAAAATCAAGAGAAACATAATTTGCTCTCAATTTACTGAGAGAACTTAATTTTTGCACTTGTTCTGTAAACTTAATTCCTAAAAGTAAATCGGTAAGCATGAACGGACCAAAACGGTTATTTATCTAAGATATGTAACTTCTTTTACACTATAAAACACTAAAAGTTTCGTAGAAGTAATAAAACGAAAAATACCATTACATTTTAAGTTGATATGTTGAACAGTTCCGTAGTTAAAGCTAAAAGAAAAACAAAATTGTTCAAAATGGTCTAATCTTATCAGCAGGGTTAGGAAAAAATATCCAAAACAGTTTTCAGATGAACAAGTACTCATAACTTCAAACCTACAAAGGCTTCAATATTTTTGTTAAAAATAAAAACGTTTTCTTTATTTTTCTGCTACTTACGAAAGGAAGAGAGGCCGAAAACAACACAAACCTTCCGGTGTACCCAAGGGCCAAGCATGAGGGTTAGACCAAATAATGCAGAGTTCTTTACAACATCTACCAGTAGTATCAAACTTATTTATATCGACCATTGACTATGGTACTGAATTGTAAGAGATTAGTTACAGTTGAACAGGCTTTACGGAAACCATGTTGAATAGGAGATAACAATGATGATGCATGATGACTTAAATGATCAGTAACAAGTTTCTCAAAAAGTTTTGGTATGATACTTAGCTTGGTAATTCCTCTAATGTCAGTTTTGCTACCTGATTTAGAAAATAGGATAATAAATAAATCCTTCCAAATAAATGGCTAATAAATTGAACAAAACTGTGAGAGGGAGCAACAAGGCATCAGCGCAATTACTAAGAAGACAACTGGTTGTGAATTTTGAGTTTAATTTTTGTTTAAGATTATAATCCTATATATACATAAAGGGTTTGTCTTTCACTTTCTGTATAGCCTTAATTACATTATTTTTCAAAATTTTTTTCCATACAAACAATTATTCTAGAAACCTTATACATTCTTTTGGCAACAGAATAATATTATTTAAAAATAAATTATTCATGTAAATAAAAAACTATTTTTTTGCCTACTTTCAAACAAATTTTAGGGGAGAGTTTTAGAAATAAAAACTAAAATGCAACCAAATTTGTGTTATCCTAAAAGTACAAAATTTGTAATTTTGCAAGAATTTTTTTAGCCTAATTAAATGCACGGGACTGTAATGCAAGCATTTAAATATAAAGGGTCCGCCATCTAACGTTTTTTTTAACTAATGCTTATTTCGTGAATGGTAACACTTAACTCATGTCTGATTTGACAGATAGTTAGTTTTATCCTTCCGCTAAGCGAATATGGTTGTGTATACGCTTGAACAATGCTGGCAATCGGCTTACAGAAGATGCCGATTTTGCCAAAAAAATCATCTTTTCAGATGAAACTCATTTTGATCTTCGCGGGTATGTAAATGAATGAATATTTGTTCACAAAAATTGGAGAGGAAGATATTAGCAACATTTGGTTTCAGCAGGTCGGCGTTACGTGCCACACAGCCGAAGCTACACTCGATGTTTTGCGCCCTGTTTTTGAAGATCGCATTATCAGCCGCAGAGCTGATGTCATTTGGCCACCTCGGAGCTGCGATTTGACACCATTGGACTATTATTTGTGGGGTGCCGTCAAAGATAAGTGTTACGCCAACAAGTCAGAGTCTATCTAAAGGACAATATTCGTGAAGCCATTGGTGAAATACAGCTGCACACAATCTATAATGTGCTTAAAAATTGGACCGACCGTGTAGGCTACTGTATGGCCAGCCGAGGCAGCCATTTGAATGAAATTATTTTCTATTATTAACCGGAAGGATTGTATTTTCAATTAAAAAAAGATATTTGAGAAAATAATCAGTGTTTTTTTTATAGCATTTTCAAAAAAAAAAAAAAAAAAAAAAACATTTGGCGGACCCTTTACAATAGAAACAAGGCACAATAAATTGTTATTGGAAATTTTGTTAAAGTTTTAGTTTAGTTTTTTTTATATGTATTTGGCCTTTAAACTAGGGAAATTGAAGGTAAATTGTTTTTATAAAAAATAGTTTGAATTATTATTTTTACTTTTTTTTCTTTTTAATAAAGTTAAGTTAAAGTTACTAGCAATATAGTTTAATAGATGTTTGCTTACAGATGTTTGCCAAAAGTAGTAGTAAATTTATTATTATTTATACTCTATATGATTTTGAAGGTAGTAAATGTATGCTTTCAAAAGTATGCATATACACTGAAACCACGGCTTATGGGATATCACACTTATGCTGCTTTAAAATTTTGTTTTTTTTTCTTGTTTTTTGTAATAAGTATACATTTTAATTTAAAACAGCAACACTCTATCAATCTACATATGAGTATTTCCAAAGATATATAAAGTAACTTCTGATCAATAGTTGTTTATATCTTCAAAACCTTTAGCGCGATTATCATTTCATTATGGAAAACAGCATTTATACTGTTTTCTCAAAAAAATTTAAAACCTGGGGTCTAATCAAAGCATAAGAGATCGAGTTATTTTGATCGAATAAATTCTTTTTTGGGATTACGGCACTCGATATAGAGTTTACGATCCAGTGTAATCTAGAGCTGCAAAACTATCGTTAGTCGGCTCATTCGATACGAGGGCGGATTGACATTGAATCTACCCAGCGTTAGATGGCAGCACAAGCACAAAAACCTTTTCTTTCTTAGAAATTACGATCTGTCAGCTGTTAAAATTTTAGTCAAATTCATCGATTAGTTTATTTGTTGTAGTCGTTTGAAATAAGCAACTTTTGTGTTTCTTGGGAAATGGAAAAAAATGAATTTCGTGTAGTGCTTAAACACTATTATTTGAAAGGCAAAACGGAGAACGAGACAAAAGAAAAGCTTGATAAACATTACGGCGAATCTGCTCCGTCAGATTATATGGTAAAATATTGGATTGCTGAATTTAAACAGGGCCGAACAAGCACTGCAACAATACCATCAACAGGAAGGCCAAAAGAGGTGGTTACTGAAGAAAATATCAAGAAAATCCTCGATATCGTTATGAATGATCGCCGGGTCAAAATCCGTGAGATTGCTAAATGGTAAACATATCATGTGAATGCGTGTTCAACATTTTGCATGAACATTTGCATATGAAAAAGCTATCTGCAAGATGGGTGCCGCGTTTGCTCAGTGTTGAACAAAAACGGGTTAGACAGATCACTTCACAGCGGTGTTTGGACATGATAAAGCATAATCCTGCTGATTTTTGGCGTAGATTAATAACTGTTTATGAAACGTGGGTCCACCACTACACACCTGAAACCAAAAATCAATCGAAGCAATGGGTGGAAGCTGGTGGAAGTGTTCCGAAGAAGGTGAAGACAGCGAAATCTGCTGGCAAGGTTATAACCACTGTATTTTGGGATGCACACGGAAAATTGCTCATCGATTATCTTGAAAAGGGATCCACAATCACAGGGGAGTATTATAGTGCATTTTTGGATCAATTGGTTGATGCAATCAAGGAAACCACATTTAAACAAGAAAAAAGTGCACTTTCTTTAAGACAACGCACCGGTTCACACAGCCCCTAGTGACTTTTTCCTGTTTCCAAACTTGAAAAAATGGTTCGCAGGAAAATGATTCATCTCAAACGAAGAAGTGATTACCGAAACTAGAGCGTATTTTGAGGAGTTCCCAAAATCGTATTAATCAAATGGTATAAAAAAGTTGGAAAATCGTCTTACTAAGTGTGTTGAGCTAAAAGGAGACTATGTTGAGAAATGAATGGTTTTTGAAAAAAATTTTTGTTTCCTACTTAGGTAGCTTCAGTAGCAATCCGCCCTCGTATATATCATTTAAAAGGTATGTTTCTCTTATTTCCACATCCTAGAAGAGACTTAAAATCGGATAATATTCAGCTAAGTTATTAGTTCATGAAGATCCGAATAATCGGTTTTTACCCGTAACTCAGGATGTCAGCAAATCGCGTGGTTTTCAGAACATGCTGAATCGCGTTATGAGTTTCTTAAACTGTAATAGTTTTGAAAACCCTGCGGCGATAAGCGTGGCTCTAGTGAAGTACCTACGGCCCTACAAAATTAATTGCTAATCATATATCGTAAAGAAAAAGCTACTATACTAAGTCTTTACCGTGATAGTTATGTGAGTCAGAACTACAATACGGATGTAATAACAATGTTTGCATAGTTTTTACGCTTTTCCAACTTTATCAATAGAATTAAGGCTATTTTTTTCTTCCGGGTCATACTACGATGCCAGTAGATTCCGTGAATAGCTCGTGCTCAATTTAAGGTGATATTTCAGTTGTTTTTAAATTATGGTAAATACCTCACTTAACTAAAACACGAATAAAACATTGTGGGCAAAAATATCGTATGTGTGAAGTTTCCAATTTATGTTAACGTATCGGTTATTGTACCGCATTTAGAATTTGGTATTGATGTAACCAGCCAAAGCAGAGAAATTAGGAAAAAAATGCTCTCCTATAAAATTTAGTTTTTGTAACATACGATAATTTTTTGCATAAGAGTCGATATAGTTCAACATCTTGCTTAAAAAAACTTGTGAAGTTCTTAACAAAGTTAATGCTGTACATAATGAAATATTTAAAGCGGATCCAGATACGGAACGAGTGATGAACCTTCAATGCGGACTTGGCGATCTACTTTCTGGATATCAGAAGCTGTATAAAACACTGAAAAGTTCAATCTCACAAAGTCTGTAAACAAATTCTTTTGAAAGGGAAGAACAAGATGAAGCCCAAGAAAACTCGTTAACAGCTCCTTACACTCATAATGAGAAAATGTCTAGTGATGAAAATTAAGATCCACAAAATGATGACAATACATTAGTATTTTCTTCTAGTAATGAAAGTGATATGGAATCATTTCAAAAACAGTGTACATGCGTATGTAGCTATTCCGATATATACATATATTATTATAAAATATTTTTTATTTTTATTCTTTTTATTAAATTAATACTATAATTTTTTATTGTTTGTTTTTTCTTGTTTTGGCAAATGAAATACACTTTTTGTTGACCTTTTTGTGCGATTTTGTTTGACTTTTAATGCTTTGATTTGAATTTATGTGTGTTTTCAAGCTCAAGAACGATACTGTAGCTTTTATATGTAGATAGTGCATCGTTTTAAGTGAATTTGGTTTATGCGGATTTTCGCGGAGTGGAGGTCTGAGTCTAAATACATACTTCAATACGAAAATATTGAGTTTAATCTTAAAAATGTTTTCTGTTTTGATTTTTGAATATGGTGTATATGTATGCATCTACTTGATACACCGATAGTTTTAAACTGAGCGATAGAGTGAGATACGGTATTTTCTCTACGGACCTTAATCTCGCATAGGCTGCATGATCATTTCAGCGTATTTCAGGGCTAGATGACGGTTATTCGGAAAGTCATCATCGGGTACGCATCTGTACCGATAGTTATGAGGCAATAAAGTCTTTGGAATCTATGTAAGCTAACTCCAGGATGGTGTGAGAATACCATTATGATGATGACGGAATATTTTGAAATTCTGCGGAACTGTCCAGCAGATGAACTGGCAAGACTATCACGACGATACAGGTTCTTTCGGCAAAATAAATTGTTATCATTTGTATCTTGGATGATCCTACTAAGACGGAAGATTTTGCCTGTAGTGGGCCATTGTCTATTGGGCAGGCGTGCGGTCCGCCTTAGTTATCGAAGCCGGTTTGGGTTCAGTGGTCATGTAGGCCAAATTTTCTTTTTTCCAGGGTCGTTATAGTGTGCGACATTACAATGGGCCTTTTTGGTCTAAGTGAGCTGGTTATAGGACCGACTAACGGTTTTGACTTAAACTTACCTAGCCTATGCTTCATTGCAGTATCTTTTTACTAATGTATTAATAGTTATTTTTTATTATATTCCCAATCACGTTAATAACAATACACAGGCACAAACACACTCACTTATATACAAGTTAAACCATGCCACAGAATTCATGCCACATCTTAATTCTTCAACATTTGAAGTATTTTTATAGGATTAAATAAAATGGCAGTAAATCTCCCGTAACATTGCCAAGAAATCATTCGCAATTTTAAAGAAAAACTGTTGTAGCAAACACAATAGCCACAATAACAACATTTTCAACAAATAATAAAAAGCTTGTTAATTAATGTTGCTCACCCATGCATTTTTATGCCTACTTGCAGCTTGCCACTTGTAAAAAGTCAGTTCGTAGCACAATTATACTCATACACACACTCACACATAACTAAAATAATTATTGTTACTACATCATGTTTCTTGTTGCATTTAAATACATTTTTTCAACAGAATCAATTCTGCAGTTGTTTTAATTTGAATAATGTAGCAAAAGCGCAAGAGTTAATAAAAATGCGCATCATTACACAGGATGTGAGAAAACAAATATTTTTCTTTTAATGATTGACATGGCATTTCTCTCCCCTCTTCCACTCTTTCACAATTTTTCTATGCCTTCTCATGTTTTTAACAAGTTAATTAAAAAATCCAAAGGTAAAAAATTTATATGATTTTTATTTTATCCCTGTCGGATAATGAATAGCTAACTACATAAATAATAAACTTTATGTGAACTTTTATTTACTAACTCAAATCTATCTACTACTCAATCGGGCTTATCATGAGCAACAACTCCCTCGTTTTTTCTCTATTTTCAGTTACCCTATTCTGAATAAAATTTTTTCGGGAAATTTTTCTCTTTTCCCTTATTCCGAACAATTTGGAAAATGGAGAACTTTTCCCCGGGAAAAAAAGTAGGAATTATGAAAGTCAAATAAAGGCAGAATGTGACAAAGAAATTTAGGACAAAATTCAATAGAATATTGAGTTGTGCTTGCAAATGTAAGTATTTGCATTTCTTAGCTTTAACACCACAAATTATCATAGGAATCTTTGTATAAACCATCTGTTTGTCAGTATTTTCACATAAAATGGAAAAAGGTGCCTTACAATCAAAAATATTAATAGAGTTTTTTTTGGTAATTAGGGAGATCGATTATTCGACTTTTTTCAAACCCGGTTTTCGAGTAATTCGAAAAGCATAAATTTAAAAAAATCAGTTTTCGGTTAAAAATTATTCAAATAAACGGTTAACCTGTTTTTTATTTAAATAAAATTGTTCTTAATTCTTGAAGCACAGGGCTGGACCAAGTCGTTTTAAAAATAAGCGGACGGAGAGTTTAAAATTAAAGTGGCAATCAATACTAACAATAATTCTAACAAATCTCATAAAAACTATGCCAAGACGGTGTGCAGAGGCCATTAAAAACAAAGTACGGAAAGTTGCTTAAGTTTCGAACAGCTGCTGAAGGAGTTAATTTCGTTTTTGTTGTTGTATTTCGTGGTAGATAGGTAGGTGCCTAAGATAACAAAAAATAAAATTTTACTTTGAATAAGTCAATTAGTAATATACTTAATTATCTCGACAAGGAAAGTAGCTTAGGCTCGAATAGCGCTGTATGTAAATTCATGCATTACGTATTTAATAGTGTGTTTGTGCCACTGTGGTATGTTAGGTAAGACACCCAAAATTTTCAACAGCAATATCACCGCACAACATTAGCGACTGGTTATGTGTATATACGCTGTGAAAAACTTCACTAACAGCTTGTACATTATCAACTAAAGAGTACTTTTTCTAGTTGTAACAGTGAGATTATGAGTAATTGAATGGTTTTATTTCACATAAATTGTATTATTTCGAGTTGTGACGTTATTATTGAACAAAATTTCGAGTTAATCAAAATATATATCCAGTTAAGGAGGCGCAATTTGATATAATAAATAATTTTAATAAGTTTTGAATTAAATGGTCACAATTCAAAACTACCTCCTATTTGCAAAATTATTACACAAAATTAAATTAAAAATAAGTCAACTGTTTTCTAAGACGGCTTGCTTCAATGTGGAACTCAGTTTGATTATTTAAATAAAACCATGTTATTAGAAACAATTTTTTACCTCTTCTAAAAATTTACAAAATTTGAGTTGTGACTCTTCATGATTTAAAAATAAAAAATAGAAAAAAATCAATATTTATGTGGGAAGTGAACCCAACGGACATACTACTAGAAGCGGCGAACATACTAACTTTTACAAAACTAATAACTTATTTATAAGCCTACAATATATTGCGACTCTGAGGCCCGAAGACTTTAAAAACAAAGCAACAAATAGAATATAACACGATGGCAATTGAAACTAAGCAATATATAAAAAAGATATTTCTAGAAGTGTATTCTGAACAGACAGCAGAACAGAAAATAAATTTTTTGTAAAATCCAACCAATAAGTTTGTGAAAAATAAAATCAATAAAATTAAAAATAAAATATATTACGTAAAATTAATATTTCAAATAAAATATAAATTAATATATATATAATATATATATATATATATATATATATATATATATATATATATATATATATATATATATATATATATATATATATATATATAATCAAATATATACAACTTTTGTGAATTTTTATCAAAAAACCACATTTATTTACAGAAGATGAGAGAAAGCTATTGTTGCTCAAGTATACACATCTTTTAGGATATACCTTGGTTTTCACGTTCTTTGTGAGACATTTAATGTTGTCATATATACAAAAAAATTAATTTTATACAAATAGTTAAACGATGAGCATATTCTCAATAAAAAACTATACAAACGTATAAAAATTTTACTTATTTAAATAAACCGGTTATTCGTTTTAAATCAGCTGGTTTATTCCGCATCCGAAAAATGAAGGTTTTGAAAAAACCCTATTCGACAAAAACAAAAAAACGGGTTAAAACCGGTCGAATAATAACCATCCAATCTCCCTACTGATAATGTTACTGCGCATAAGCAAATGTCTTTAAAAAATTGTTGCCTTCTTTTTGCAAAAATAAAGGTTTTTTAGAAAAGAACAGAAGAGAACATGTTAGGTCATATCAAACTAATAGCTTTGAAGTCTCTCGTTGATATACTTCTGAGGGTTCTATGATAGATCCTTCATAGTATCTCATAAAGATCAGGAAAGTACAAAATCTTTTAGAATATTTAATGGTCTTCAACAAGGGACAGTAAACTCACCTATTCTTTTTAATCTTTTTACTTTAGATTTGCTGAATAGAGTGGACAATATAATTGCTTTTGCTGATGATATTATTATTTATCATACAGACAAAACAATTGATGAAATTAATAGAAGTTTACAGAATTTTTTCAATATATTTGAGGATTACACTGTAGATTGGAGTATGAAGATTAATATACGAAAATGTGAGTCAATATTATTTAGACCTCCAGTGGCGAAATGCAATAATGACATTAGAAGAAAGTGGAAGTCTTTCGGAATTCAGTGTAGAGTGACCCAAGCTAGGATACCAATTAAACAAACTGTTGAATATTTATGAATTTGCCTGGACAAATTTTTATACTTTAATGTTTATGTAAAAGAAACAATTAAAAAAGCAACAAAAGCGTTATTTTTAGGTAAAGGTTTGTTTTACTCAAAACATATTAATACTAAAGTAATGACTGTTATGTATCAAACTCTAATAAGACCAATAATTTCATATGAATATCAAATTTGGTTTAACATCTCATCTTATTACATGGAAAAAATTCGTCTCTTCGAACGAAAATGCTTAAGTTCTTGTACATAACTTTTTAGATCAACGGAAAGCGATTTTGAAAAATATATTTCTAACAAACAGTTGTATAACAAAGCGAACATTATTAGAATCGATAATTTCATAATAAACTTGATAAGAAATCATATTTTCAGATGTATGTCATATACTGAGAATAACATAATTATGCCATCATATTATATAAACGAGGAATATATATTAAATACTTTGCAGAAGGGATATGTACCCCCAGAGGCATTTTTCTATCTGGACAAGATTAAATTCATTCAGAATGAAATTGGTATTCCTAACTTCTATCATAATTTTAGAAGAGCGAATATAAAAGCAGTGAACTACAATGTTGATCAAAATGATTTAAGATATGAAATGAAAATAATCTTGTCCGGAGAACCAACAGCAACCACTTTTGGTGGCAAATTCTTTTATTTATCTGACTCCATTTTCTTTTAATCAAATATATATGTAGTTTTTTTTTTCATTACAATTATACATAATAATACTCGTACATATTTTTCATTTCATTAATTTTGCTTCGAAGTTGTACTTGAGAGCCCAGTAATGGGACTTTGTATATATTTGTATATAATTATAAATAACTATTGTGTATTATAGTTAGTTTTAATTTCAATAATGTACACTAATAAACAAAAATAAAAAAAAAGTTCTATGTTTTATAGTTACCAAGATACACCGTAATAATTACATGAATTGTAGAAATAAAGTATGAACTAAAAATTCCTCTCTTACTCCTATATTAGCCTCTATAAAAAGCAGATTGATGAGCGTAAGTAAACAAACTTTGATTAGAAAAGGAAGAATATCATCTTAAAACAAAACTCAAGAATTTTGCAAGTTTTCTTCTGATTTTAGTCTTTCCCAGGACCAATTTTGAAAAGAAGTACTTTTATTAGCTGGATCTACTTGTGTTCAACCAAAATTTTCAAAAACGGTTACTTGGGACGGCTATATAAGCAAATTGAATTTTTCTGTTTTCCTTACTTGTTTTTAGAGATGTCAGCTTAATAAATTTTCTATAATGTAGGACTTTTACACCTGAACGAAATCGCGTCAAATGGATTTGAAATCGTGTAAAAAATCTAATGCGTTTACATTAGACTTTTTTAACATATAATGAGATTTCGTTTCACATGGCTGGAATAGAAGAGAAAAAAATTACATTTTCTGATTGCCTTTGATACCCGCCTGTTTTATATATAAATTGTATTCGTAAATTGTTATGCCGAAAAACCATATTTTCGTAAATAAAGATTTTAATAAAAAAAAAACATTTTTTTTATTTTGAAGGCAATTTTTTCTTAAACAGAGTTGTGTTTTTAGTATAAAAGACAGAGTTGCATTTATAAATTAGCTAGATTTCAACAAATTTTTTTTTGTATGTGAAATCTAGTTTATATCTACTAGATCTTATCGAAATATCTTATGTACTAGATTTCGTTCAGGTGTAAATAGGCTATTAAGTGTATGATAAAATATTATAACTTAAGTCCTTGAGGTATGCTCCTACATTAAATTTCAAATTTTAACACGAAAATTCGAAGTTACCTTTCTGGAAAACTATTCTCCCTGATTGTTTGGAATAGGAGTATTTTATTCCCGGGGAAATTGCATTTCCCGGGAATATTCGTAATAAGTCTGATAATGAAACAAGATATATTTTAATAATTAATATTTAATTTAATATTTCATTACAGTAGTATAATATTCATCTGCATATACTTATGCAAATTAGATATAAAAAAACCTCAAAAATTTGAATAAACTATTTTATTCTGAAAGTTAAATAAAGCAGCTAACTGAACAATAGTTAGTTTGCACCTAACATACAAATAACAAACAAAACTGATTTACATTTAATTCAAAAAACCTACTTATAACCAACGGAAAAGCAGTTAGTTTACAGTTAGCTACAAAAAGTCAACTAAAAGCTAACGTTTAGAAAGTCAGCTATTAGTTATTTGGAAGTAATGCAGAATTGGGCATTTGACTACCGCCTAGGACATCACAATGTTAAAATAATTAGTTGCTGCCATTCAAAAGTAATCCAAGTGCCAGTCAGCACTAGTTGCTAAATAGTTAGCATAAAGTTAATTTTAAGTTAACTCAGTTTCCGACAGGGGAGATTGTAAAATATATCGCTGTGGAGGTATAATTGCGTATACATGTATGTGTATGCATATTTATATGTGTTTATATACAATTGCAATAAATTATTGCATAAATTCAATTAACTGATTATATGTTCAGTATTCAATAGTATACTTTTTAAATAATTAAACAGTTTTTTCTTTTACAAAACATTATTAAAAAGGTATACGTATGCCGGCCTTAAAGTAGATAATAAATTTTAATAAAGTGGAAATAATTGATGAGGTTAAAATAGAGAAAAGAAGTAAAACTGAAAAAAAATGGAAAGGTTATTGTATTTAAGTCAAGGCACTTTAAGTACAAAAAAAAAAAAAAAAATTTTTTTTTGTTTTAAATAAAAATCAAATTTACAACGACCTTGCAAAAGATTTCTATAATTCTCATTTCTATAATTCTTACTTGTAACAGATGCAATTTTCTATCAGTAATAAAAAGTTTTCTTCTTTTTAACGTCTTTTTTACGAAGTTTTTTTAACCCTTTAACCGGCAAACCTGCCTTCAAACGGGGCATATTGTTTATGTTATTATGCTGATTTTTTTAGAAGTTCCATTATAATGGTATATATGTGTAGAGAAATACACAATTTACTTATTATGCATTTGTCTCTTGATCTTAATATTACGATCCGTTAAGTCAAATTTCTAGATAAAGTGTGTAAAACAATTATTTGTGATTTAAGTGAAACTTAAAAAATTTAAAAAAAATTTTTACTAACAAAGTATGAAAGATAAATTTATTTTTGTACAGGAAAGTATCTTTATTTTTAATTTAGTGTTTTGTTTATTAAAATTGTAATGCTTAGCTTTTTATTGGTAAAAATTGGACTCCGCCTAACGGCGGACCTGCCGGCTGCCAGTTCGTTTTGCATATAAATTTTTTTCACTTTTGATAAACCTTTTCCTTTTTTCAATAAAAATGTAGCAGTTTCAAATATAATTGCCTCTTAAAATGTTCCAACGAGTTTATAGCCTTTATTTCTGGCAGTGTGGCAGTGTGGCAGGATACAAAATGTGTGCGGTTTTTATCAATCTATGCTGGGATTAAACCATTTAAAACCGAAATTAGCCACGAACAATCGTTACAAACATGGTGTTTTGATCGCACAAAGAAATCCTATGTTGAAGTAGACCGCAATTTAACCAAATAATACAATTGTCATAGCGGTGGCGATGACATAATGAACAGCTTACTAGGACGATACCATATTAGAATGAAAATGGACTTTACCCTAATTTTATCATCTGAATTCACATCTCCTTTTTAAACGCATTCATGGAATTGAATACAACGATATTATTCATTTAAAATTACCAGACTTCCGTAGTGGCCGATGTACTTTGGTATTATGCAAATACTTTTGTCAGAAAACCTGTGGGGACACCTCAAAACCAAAGCTTACAGGTAAAGAAGTTAAAAAAAACTTATAATTTACCAAATAACATTGCCTTTGATGAAGTTGGACATATGCCTGATATTTTAAGCCGGAATCAAATGTGTTGCACGAAGTCTAAACAAAGTTTCTGCTTATCCAATAATAAATCATGTTTCCAAAGTTACCACACAAAATAAACATTTTACATAAAACATATTAAAAATTCTTCTTTAGTAAAAACATTTCTTTGACGAACAACATATTTTTTTAGCTGGAAAGTTAGTTTTTAATGTTTTCCAATATAATTTTTTTTAGCTCAAAAAAATGGCCGGTTAGAGGGTTAATATAAGCTATTATTTTTTTAATTAAACTTTAATATCATCAATAATTTTAATAATAGTAATTTTATAATACAATAAAACTAAATCATGTCATTAAGTTTATATTATTCAGTTTATTTTGATTTATTATTTGATTGTCATATTAAAAAGCACTATAATATTTTAAATAAATCTGATAAGAACTAATTGAAAAGGTTTTTTGTTTGAAAACAAAAAGTGAAAAAATATTTTTATAATGCAGATATATTTGTATGTATGTATGTAAATTAATTAAGTGTATGTAACATGCATAAGCTTTATAGAATAGGTTAATAAAACGTTTTGCATTGTAAAAAGGAATAAATTCAATAGAATTATATTTATCATCTGCAATGTAAATAAAACCACTTGAAATGTACGACGTTTGTACCGTCATACGCCGAAGCTACTTTACTTCTTTGAAAATAGAAAAGAGTTATAGAAGTGCACTCGAGCTTACGGGCACGCCCCAATGGCATACGTTTGGCGAAAGACAATATTTTCACGAAGATCATTCTTAGATATTTAGAGAGTCTTTTACAATATGGGCTTTGAGTCCATTGCTAGGTCATTAGAATGAAAAGGGGTGGATCAGTTTTATGCTTAGGAGCAGGATCATCCGCTCGTCTCTTGATGTGTGGTGGAATCCTGGCGTCGAAAACTTCACTCAGGGTAGAGTATTTTCTCCATTGTTATGGACTATAGTAGTTTATGGCTTGCTCACCATGTTGTCTTACATATGTGTCAGTGTAATTGATTATGTTGATAACACCGTTAAAACAGTACGTGAAAATACGAGAGCACGTTGTATGACCTCATGAGGGCGGCCCTGGGCGAGGTGTCAAAATGGTGCACTCAAGAATGGCTCTCGGTGAGTATCTCAAAAGATCTTTTACAAGAACGTACAGGTTATCATGTCACTGTATTTCCTTTATCTAGGTGTCATTGTGGATAGGAGGTTTAGTTGAAAATCGTACATTGGTGCCGTTCAGAATAAGGCGATAAGAGCCCTCTGGGCAAGTCGCTTTTTCTACGGTAAGACTTGGGTTCTTTCGGAAAAAAATGAAATGCTGAGGAAGCTATCACCATGAATAAATTAGCCAGGGTACAGATACTCGTCTGCCTCACTATAAATGGAGCAATGAGAACTTGTCTAACAGCGGCCTTGCGGGCCTTGATTGGTTTAACACAGCTTCAAACGAGGGTGGCGGCATGTTCGGCTACAACATTTTTCTCCAGAAAGTGCTGAAATGCGTTGGAAAGTCCTGAATATTATGCCTCTGAATCTGTGCTTTGACAGGAGATTCAGGGTTAAATTTCCGAACCGGGATTGTTGGTGTAATGATCTGAACTGGTATACCGATAGCTCCAAAATGAGTGATTGTGCTGGTGTTTATGGGATCAACTGAGACTTGTTGATCCCACTATGAAACTTTCACGCTGAAATCACCGCCATTGCCGTATGTGTAGAGATCAACCTAGACAGTGGGCTCAAGGGTAAAACCATTAATATATTCTCTGACAGCCAAGCTGCACTTCGCTGGGATAGTATTACATCTAGACTGGTCAATATGATATGTTGCAAAAGCTTTCGCTTGGAAATGAAGTATAGTTGTTTCGGTTACCTGGACACTGTGAAATAGATGGTAATGAAATAGATGGTAATGAAATAGCGGATGCATTGCCCAGAAAGGTTTCCATAACACCTTATATCGATCTGGAACTTTTCTGTTTAACACCACTTATTACCATTCTCAATCTAATCAAGGATTGGGAAATTGCCGGATGCATGGCAATTTCAGGCAAGTTGGACTGGGTACTCCTTACGGAGTTCTTTATGGGCCACTGTAGACTAAAGCGCTTCTGAAAAGGATGGCGGTCACAGATGTGGATGTTTGTGGACTGTGATCTCACACTCATTAGAGAAAGCTGAACACATACTGTTTGAATGTAAGGTTCTTGATACCTTTAGGTGGAAATGTTTAGGTAGTCATAGTGTCTCACTGGGCGATATATCCACCATTATGGTTTCAAATCTGCTGCTGTGCATTAGGAAGGCAGCAGATCTGCCGAACAAACTATAGACCGCAATACCCTGCAATAATAAGCTCTGACGTGGTGAATTTTGTCTATAGCATTTTCATTTTCGTAACAATATATTATATACTAATAATATATTTGGATTTGTTTGATGTAGGTATTCAAAAACCAAATTGACTTTAAAAACACAATTATACTACACATTTTTTAATAACCTAAAAGTGTGCCACGAAAATTCTTTACGAAATTTATATAATCTAAGCAAAGCTAAAAAATTATATAATTTATCAATAACTGTATATAAAAATTTTTTAACATTGATAAAATGCTATACATTAAATCCAAAAAAACTCTATATTTCCTATAAGTCCTAAGAGTTTTGCCAAAAATGTTTATTTTATTTTATTACGCAGAGGCCGTAAAAACAAAGTTTTTGCAACAAAAGTTTGGAATATTGTTATTATATTTTTGCTACAATTTAAATTTATTTCTATAAATAAGTCTTTTTCTTTTTCAATTTGGTTATTATTCAGGACAAAGGCTTCCTGCTTCTTTTTACAAAAGTTGATTATCTTGTCATAAATAATAGAAAAGTGATAAAATTGTATAAGAATTTATAGCTTTAAACAGAAAAAGTAAAATCAAAACAAAATAATAAGCAAATGATAAAAGAAAACATTGTTAAATAAAACGACTAAAGGCTGAAAACGCCTAAAATTTCCTTTTTTAAAACAAATTTAAATTACTTAAACGCCTTGAGATGGGCCCTAATATGTTTATGAACATTTTTTAACAACATTTTTTTTTAATATTTTGTAATTAGTTTTGTTTCACTCAAAGTATTAAAATCATACAGCGCAGTAGTCTCCACAAATATGTACAAGTGTAGTTGGCTCCAGTTGCCGTTATGTAGTCGGCTACATATGCATATATTTTGAAAACACGAGCGCCACAGAAACAATAAGAATAAGAATAATAATAAAAAAAAAAAAAAAAATAGTCTTAATAAAAATCTGTGTATTATATTTTTCATAGATTGAAGTCGGTAGACTGCTATGGTGTTTATTGCTTTATGGTATTTAACCTTTAACTTTACACGTGTTTATCACGTCCTTAAATATTTTAATGTGTGTCACTATTTATATTTTTACTTTGAAACACCTACTTTATATTTTTCCCACTATTTGCTGTATGTTTTTTTCACTTTATACACCCTTAACTCTGCTTTTATTTACATTTTATATTCCTTGGCAGTTGTAGTTTTTCAATACATTTTGTCTTATTCCTCGTGTTATTACTAAACAGACAGCCTTGAAATATTTCATTGATGCTGAAAGCAGTCTACACATATGCAATAGAAATTTACATATTTCTATATTTATAAGAAAATATATTAGAGTATTATAAATATAAGAATTTTTAATCTCTACAGTTTCTTAGGAACCTAAATGCTTGATTCAATAAAATAAATATATCTTGGAGTGTTTAATATAAAAAAGATGAAATGAGAGTTATAGAAAACGATTTCTTATATAATATAAAAACTTGTTCTATTAAAAAACTATAATTGTTAAAGTATTTAAACTTACTTTTTAAATGGTAAATAAATTAAAAGCATTTCCTAATAATAAAAGTGCTAATAATCTAAGTAAACTGGTGATTATTTAGACCTTAATTTTAGCTCCATAGGTAAAACAAGCCTATCAGTATGTTCTATATTTTAAAAAATTGGTAAATTTCAGAAACTTTTAACTTATTATAACCATCTTTAGAATAAAATTTATTAACTTTGCTTAGTTTTTGCAATAGATTTTACTTTCGTAAAAGGAAATTACCTTAAAATATGTAATGTTTTAGCAGAACACCAAGTTATATGGGCTTAACAAGAATGCCGTGAAATATGCTATGAAACAATTAGTTTAAACAAAATTGCTAAGATTAAAATACAGTATTCTGAGAAATTCTGGTCTCTGTGGTCGTTGGGTGGGGTACTTCTTTTTAACTTTTTACTACAGAAACCTTAAAACTATGCTGTTTTCGTTTTATTTAATAAAAAACTCCCTTATTTTTTTCAAAAATTTAATATAGTCTGGGACATTTAGTTTTAGCGTAATTGATAAGTCCACAAAAATTATTTAATTTGTTTTTTGTGATGCCTGGAGGTATGCTATGTATGAAAATTAAAACACTTAAATATATAAGAACTTGTAGTGTTCACACGTTTTTTCTTTGAAATAATTTGATTAACCCATATGTACCGACAAGGTACCCGGGTAGCTATTCCGTTTTAACATGGTTTTGTTTATAGAAGTTGATAAGCATCGTACTTGAAAATTCTTAAGAGCTGCTAACCTTTAAAATTTTAAAAGTTTTATACAGTATAGATGTAGAATGTCGACTCTCTTCCAACACCCCTAACTGTGCGACAAGTTATCAAAAATAAATTTCAACACATGAATTTCAAATTAGTATGGGAAAATTACTACAAATTTGGGAGGTATCTAGTTTTTAACTCGTTTCAGACTCTTTTCAGACTATAATCCCTATTGCAGTTCAAGTTCAACTTTTAGTGACGCCGCTTTAGTTTTCATTAGATAATTGTGAGCTAAGATCTTTTCAAAATTATCTACGGCGGTCTGTTAAAGTGAATGGTGCTTTGTGTTCCATATATGGTCATATATGCATATGTTACGTCGGGCCTTATTTTTTTGCTTATATCTTCAAAACCTTTGCCCTCATTATTCTAATTTTTTAGTGAATATAATAATTCTGTAGTACCATATTCAGTAAAAAATAAGAACAATCGGGTCAAAGGTTGTGGAGATAAAAGCAAAAAAATATGACGTGATTTTAAATTGTTCTTGGAAATGCCCATTGTAAGTAATGTATGATGCCAATGCTACTACTAACAAAATGTGGACTGCGGTCACCGCTATAAAAATATATTCGCCTAATAAAGGGTCCGCCGTTTTTTTTTTTTTCAACTAGTGCTTATTTCGTGAATTGTAACACTTAGCTCATATCTGATTTGACAGATAATTAGTTTTATCCTTCCGCTGAACGCATATGGTTGTGTATACGCTTGAACAACGCTGGGAAATGTTGCTCGCGATCGACTTACAGAAGATGCCGATTTTGCCAAAAAAAAAAAATCATCTTTTCAGATGAAGCTCATTTTGATCTTGGCGGGTATGTAAACAAGCAAAATTGTCGCATTTTGCATACATACATTGAAAAGCCGATACACACAGGACGAGTCACTGTTTGGTGCGGATTTTGGTCCAGAGGCATAATTGGGCCTTTTTTCTTCGAAAATGAGCAAGGAGTGGCCGTTACAGTCAACGGCAATCGCTATCGGGCCACATTTGTTTCAACAGGACAGCGCTACGTGCCACACAGACGTAGCTACACTCGATGCTTTGCGCCCTGTTTTTGAAGATCGCATTATCAGCCTCAGATCTGATGTCGTTTTGCCACCTCGTAGCTGCGATTTGACACCGTTGGACTATTATTTGTGGGGTGCCGTCAAAGATAAGTGTTAAGTCAACAAGCCAGAGACAATTGACGTTTTAAAGGACAATATTCGTGAAGCCATTGGAGAAATACAGCTGCACACAATCGAGAATGTGCTTAAAAATTGGACCGATCGTGTAGGCTACTGCATGGCCAGCCGAGGCAGCCATTTGAATGAAATTATTTTCCATTATAAACCGGAAGGATTGTGCTTTGAAATAAAAAAAGAAATTTGAGAAAATGTTCAGTAGTTTTTTTATAGCATTTTCAATAAAAAAATTTATTTGGCGGACTTTTAGTTCCAACGTTTTATCGGCATCTATGGCTTTATCATAATAGCATATAATTTCTTACTTAGCTGTCGAAGTGTTTTCCACAGCTGGTGTAGGATGTGTGGTAGGTATCATTATTACGGCTTTTTTATTTTTTGGGTACATTTGAAGATAAAGTTGCCTTTTTTGCTAATTCGAAATTTGAAAAAAGTTATTTGCCTGATATATACATGAACGTTAGATTCCCGGAAATTATTTCTGTCTGCAGTTCACGTACAAGAGCGATGTAAAAAAAGTAATTATCGACTTTAATATATCTTTCGAAAGTAACAACATATAAAACCTTTTTCCTTCTATATTTATCTGACGTTCGATGTTTATTGGTTTTCCAGTATACAGATATCCGTATAATTTTTCATTTAGTGTAGACTTAGTATTTAACATAATCTAGATATCACGATAATTGCTATTTGACTTCCGAACGCCATAATATATCGAAATACCAAAAACTGAATTTAGTTCATCTGTTCCGAAAGTCTTAAATATATAGTTTTAGTTTTTAAATATATAGTTTTAGTCTTTAATATGTCATTTGGTAATTTTAAGCTGCTAATTTTCTACTTTTTTTTCGACAAATTTGTATTTTCTATGAGATTTGTATGAAGGTACCCGGGTACCTTGTAGGCCAAATTGTCAAGTTTTTTTTGTCAGTCACAAAAGCATTAAAAACTTTGGTTTTTAGGTTAAGATTTTACCTTGAACATGAAATGTTTATATATTTAAGAACAAAAAAGCTTCAAAGTATACCAAGGGATTACAATCTAAATAACCAAATTTAATTAAAATGTTTTAAATCTTTACTAATAATTTTCAGAGACATTAAATGATAATAAGATTATACTCTATTTATAATATAATTAAAAATTAATTGCATACTTGAAATCTGTTTGTTCAAGGTGTACTGGGCAAATGTACGTATATATTTAAACCTATTCTTTTCCTGTTGGCCTTTATCACAAATAAAATTTATAGCCTCTTTCAAGGGCTTTGGTATATTCCTAGACTACTTCCTGGCTGTGGTTTTAATTAAATTTTTTATAAGAAGGTAAAAAACCATTATTATTTTTTCATTTTTATGAGCAGAAAAAAGAAACGATAATATTATTTCGTATTTTATGCTCCATTAGTGTCCACCTTTTCTTGTTCTGCTTTACGCCACAATGTTCTATACATGAGCTTGTCTCGCTGATGTTATTTACCTCCTACATTAATTCTAGAGACGTGTTGTTTTTATAGTCCACCAAGTACTAATTCTTAACAGAATTTTCTTCTACTAAGATTTTTCGGAAAAAAAAAATGTTTTTTTAATAAATAGAGAAAAAAATGTATATTAATTGCTAAGCAATGTAAAGTGAAGCCACTCGAAAATCTAACAACTAAACAAAAAAACGTTCATATAACAATATTTAACTTCTTTTTGATCCCGTTAGCAAAACAGCAAAAATAATAAAAAGGATATAACTTTTCTAGAAATAAGAAAACAACAGCCAATAAACAAGATACCGGTAAACGACCGCAACTTAAGCTATAAATTACATTTTCTTTTTTTCAGCCATGGTATCAGGATATTGAAGCTATATAGACCATACTAAAGTACATTGACTAAACCAGGCAACAAATTATTCTCTTACCCCTAATACTTTTTATATATTTTGACATTTAAAGGAAACATGGTATTTACAAAACACTTAACCTTTAAAACAGTGAAGGGAAATGGAACTTTCGTTAGTTATCAAAAACAAATTTATGAGAATACTTTTTTGGCAACAAGAGTAACAAATTGTACAGGTGTTGCTTAACAAAAAGTTTAATAACACTGGGCGAAAAACGAACTCCAGGCGAATAACGAACAGGCTGATACAAAAAGTTAAATCTGACATTTTTGCAAATAAGTTCTCCTCCGCAATTGGCTCGAAGAGTACCTGGCGAAGTATTCGTGAAATTGGTATTAGTAAATCTAGCAATCAGGATTGTTGTGAAGAAGATACAAATGCACTGAAAGCACAACTATTACAGTTTCTCAGATGATGCTTCCAACGATAACTTGTCTTTTATTAATGTAACACAGCATGTGGTATTATTTAGCTTGCTGTCGGTAAAGTCTAATGCAATTGGAATTGATGGCATTGATCCGCGATTTCTATCTACTTTCAACAAGATTTTGACTAATAACTTTTATCCTAAAATATGGAAACTTGCGAGGATCATTCCAATTAAAAAACTAACTTTGAATATAGACCGATAGCAATTTTACCGTATCTCTCAAAAGTTTTTGAGTGACTGATTTATAATCAAGTGACTCAATACCTTGAAAAAAAAAATGATATTCTTACAAATTTTAGAAAAATAACAACTGCACAACCGTCCCCATAGATGTCGCGGAGGACATAAGACAACAAGTTGATTGTGAACAAGTTATGTTTCTGGTTCTTCTTGATCACTCGAAGGCTTTTGACACCGTTAATTATGACATTTTGTGTGATAAATTAAGATCGTTTTATACATTTTTTCGCACTGCTACTGGTCTGATACGTTCTTATTTGACAGACAGACTTCAATTCTCTTCCCCTCGGTCAATGTGTTCCTCGGGGTTCAATTCTGGGTCCCCTATTATTTCCTTATATGACCTCCCGAGCAAACTTCAGTATTGTAGAATTAGAATGTAAGCCAATGACGTACAACTTTACATTATTTGTGACGTTGCGGGTATTGCACAATGTGTGAGAACTTTGACTGAAGAGTTAAATCGTGTCTATGAGTGGGCTACTGCTAACACCTTCAAAATTAATCCCACAAAATCCGAATGTTTGATCATTAAGAAAAATTTATTGCAATTTGATTATAACCCTGTCTTGACTCTGGATGTCTGCAACATAGAAATTGTGAACGTAGTTAAAAATCTGGGCATTTACTTTAATAACACCTTGACCTGGTCAAACCATATCAATTATACGTGTGGGCGCACATTATCTATGTTAAGAAATCTTTGGCAAAGTCATCATTACGCTTCTATGAGGATTCGACTACTACCTGCAGAAACCTATTTCATGCCGACTTTGCTTTACGGGTGCGAACTTTTTGCTAGTTGTGACAGTAATAGTAGAATAAAATTTAATGTAACTTTTAATAACATTGTTCGTTATGTATGTATTTGGTTTAGGAAGGTATGATCATATTTCGTCTTATGTGAAAAGACTTTATGGTATTTGTTTCGATGACTATTTAAATTTGAGTATTATTGGATATATTTTAGGATAAATTGATATAAGAATTTGTTGATTTGTTAATTGTGATGTTCGATAAGTTCTAATTGATTAATTTTGAAAATTTGTTTATGTAAGATCAAAATGAGATTCATCTGAAAAGATGATTTTTTTGGCAAATTTTCAAAGAAATGTCGCAATATTTCCCAGCGTTTTTCAAGCGTATACACAACCATATTCGTTCAGCGGAAGAATAAAACTGAAATCAGACATGAGCTAAGTGTTACCATTGACGAAATAAGCACTAGTTGAAAAAAAAACGTTAGATGGCGCACCTTTTAGTTTGTTTTAAAGGCGTTTTTTGCTGTAGACCAGTGAAATTCTGTCCACTACCAATTAATTTTCAAAAGCAAAAAAGTATTTTATTCTGATCTGGAAGCTACCACTTACTTGGATCCAAATTGTAGGTGCCGTTTTATTTTCGCACGGCACATTATCGCGCCGTAGTACTGGCAGTTCCTGTTTGGCAACAGTTTGCCATTCAGTTGCATGGATTCTGTCCAGATCGTACGTTTATAGGCTGTCATTATCTTCGAATCTATTCGGAATAAGTACACAAAGTCGTTGAATTCTTAACAGTGGCAAAAAGTTTGTTTTGTTGACTCCTATTGCTCTTCATCAGGGCAATTTTTACAAACGTCATTATATGGGATACCCATACTGTGAGCATATCTGTTAATAGCCCAATGATCAGTAATTACTCATACAAACTTCCACACATATGTTCTAGAAGGCCTCAACAGCTGTCCAGTTCTATGGTAATCTAAATGTGGCCAGATCCTTCTCGTTTCGTAGCAGGTGGATCCATTTCCTTATCGTTCGTTCGCCATTTGACGAAATTTCCATTACACCAGCCGCCTACTCTGCCCAAGGAGAGCACTGATGTTCACAATCGATCTGTTCTGATTCAAACTGTTACCTGCCTGTTGACGTTCATCCACCATGTAGTGAGTGACTTGTCTCTTTATTTGTTAAACACAAACAAAGCATTCAGTTTTTGTTAGTGTTTGAAATATGAATAGACAAGTCACTCAACTTTTTTGTCGCACGTCTTCTTACGCACCTCTTCTTACGCACGTCTTCTGGGAACAGGCTGTAACTCTGCCTCCAGCGGCTTCGCACTCTTCAGATTTGACTCGATGGCTCTCTTCTTCTGACAGTGTGATTGGTTAAATGGTGGTGTTTTCTTAATTAATAAGGCAATGGCTTTGCCCAGAACAAATTAGCAAGACCAGCAGTTCATCATTCTATAATATAAAACAGATCACCACACAAGCCAAAGGGAAATTTCCATAATATATCTATGTTGTGTTTAGTTGCTCTTTACACATTTGTATCACAAATCACTTCAATGGCACATAATCAGTACATATGACAACCTTAGTGAACTGAGAAAACGTGCTTACAATTGCTCATTTTATACACAATTTGACCAGAAAATATGAAGGACTTGTCTCAACCACCAGTTTATGTAAATTGTAATTTTGAATTCTTGATATTTTGCTACAAGAACATACAACTTTGTCATATGTGTGGAAACTCCTGGAACGCCTGCTATAATATTGGCCTTGCACTGTTACAATTTTTGTTCGCTTTTGTTAAAGGGTCTTCCTAGGCAGATTTTATACAGTAGGGAGTATGTTTACAGAAATAAGATTAGACATCCCTGCAGCCACATAATATAACGTTTATAAAACTTAAAATGGTACTTAGCGCTGCTCAGAACAACATTACAAATATGATGAGACGACGAGTGTTGCAACATCAATGTCTACAAGAATTATTTTAGTTTTTGTTGCACAGCTATGTGTATGTGCATATATGGAATTCTTATGCATTTAAGTGGGTAAAAACAAAACACAGAGATGCTGTGTCCCCTTTATTTTCTGTATATTTTAGATTGATGCTCTGTTTTACTTGCCGTCAAAACGATTTATTTAAGGCGATCTTTTTAGTTTTTTGTAATTTTTTTCATACAAATTGTTACATAATAAATACAAAATTGGTGGTCTCATATTTCCCATAGAAAGAGAGAGAGAGAGGGTAGAGGTAAGAGGCAGAGTCCAGATATTTTTATAAACTTTTGATGGCGATATTTCAATCACGTAAACTTTTTACGTCAACATTTACTTGGCAAACAAACGCCTTTTAATTTACACTTTTTTATTTACTTTTCCAATACCAATTTTGCTGACCAACTTGTAAAGAGAAACAAGTGAAATTTCCACAAAATTTCAATAACATATACGAGACAGAGTAGGTAAAGAATGTCCATGATAGGCAGAAATAATTAAATGGTGCTGCATACAGGGCGGTGGTAAGCACAGCAAGCTATACTGGTCGCTATAAAAATATGACCATTAGTATTGTTAATGCAACATTGTGGCAAGGTTAGGCAAGCAAAAGTTTTAAAATACAGGGCATAGGGCTTACGACAGAGGATTAGAAAATGGCAGCATCAGTTTATTCTGTTTTAATAATGAAATTTTTTCGAATTGAAGTAATGTCTACATGTCTATGAAATACACCCGCCATTCACGAAAAATTCTCGTCATACTATGTACACCTTCCAAGGATCTCAATTGGATATGGAGATATTCCTATGAATATCTCGTAATACCTGACAAACGGGTCTGCTATATTCCTGTTGCTCCTCTTTACATAACAGAAACTTATAATCAGTTAATATGCAGAGCACACGGATGCCTCAATGTTACTTAAAATGATATATGGTATACACCATTTCTCCTTCTTTTGTTTTCGAATCCGCTCGGAGACATGAAATTGGTTAATATTCATCCAAGTTATTAGCTTATAATTGCATAAAGATACGAACACCCGGGTTTTTACCCATAACTCAAAATTTCGAGATATTATGAGTATTTCAAAAACAGATTCATCATGTACTCGATAGCACCTATCAGAAAAACAGAGACACCGCACAGAAGCACTTCCCTAGATTAGGTTGGAAACCAGCCCGACAGTCTAATGAATCTGGCTATTGAGCCGATATCAAGGATTGCTAGCACAGATAAGCCTTCGAGAAATAGAGAGCCCAGTCTGAGGAGTCTCCGCCGAGCAAGATACGGAAACTGGCAGATAAGTGCAAGTTGGCTGTAAGTAAGTCTTCGCCGGGCGGCATATACAAGGTGCCCATGGCACGGGTGAAAACCAAGCGTCCATGACCATAATAAACAATAGCGAATATCATAAGTAAGTACTAATTCAAAGTCGCGTTGTTAGAACAAGAACTCTCACAATTTGGTGAAGTGCTGCAGACCATCTAAACTCCTGCCGTGATATGCGTCACAGCACCCGGTTGAGGAGATGCAACATCACACCGGGGCACGTGCTTTGGCATAAAAAAGGCATAAAAATACCTCTGGTGAAACTTAATGACACGTGAGCGAAAGGAATACACCTACATGCCGCCTCAAGTTTCGGCCACATAACGGCCCCGGACTGGTGGTCTTCTCCTCCTAAGGCAATCCACATAAATGACAAAAGTCATTTGCAGGTAAGCGTAGCCTATGCGCATGCCTGCCCATGATGCAATGATCGGTGAGGATGGACACAAGGGAGGATATGTCCCAGTGGCTTAGTTTGAACAGTTGATTGGTACGTTTCATATCCAAACCGGGCCAGGTGAGTCTAGCAATAAAGCAAGAGTCACAATCCGCCTAGGCTCTTTTATCGTCCAACATATACCTTCGTTTGATCACAAGCTTAACGGAGGTAAGAGGCACATCCACCCTTACGTGAGGATGAATGTCCCGAAAAAGTATACCGCCTTAGCGAGCTCGTTAGCAACACAGTTACCCGGGATATCGCTGCGACCAGGCAACCAGATAAGGTGGACACAAAACTGTCGTAATAATGCCGCAAGGGAATCACGACAGTCCCTGACCTTCCAAAAGTTGAAGGCCAGACCCGAAAGAGATCTGATTGCCGCCTGGCTGTCAGAACAGATATCTATAACATCGGTAGGAAAACCATCATCCTGGATCCACTCTGCAGCATGAAAACTTGTCATTTCTTCTGCCTGCAACATACTGCAGTAGTCTGAAAGGTGGAAGTACCAAGGTTGAGCCTCTTCCCTACTAGAAATCATGACGTGGAGTCCCTTATACAGTTAAGGCCCAGTTGAGGCATAGTCGATATCACCCAGTATCAAGGGTTCCTCAGATTGAATAGAGGAGTGTCCCGCGGAGATAAGATGCCAGCGGGAAAGAGCGATCAGTCTTGCTGCTACAAGTTCGACCCATTGCCTCACAATTATCCCCGAATTTGGTCATCAAAGCATTACAAAAAGAGCCCTTGCGGAGGTGGTAAGTAACGCACCTGCAATCTGTATTGCAGCAAATCTCCTGATCTTATCAAAGGATCTGACATTGCAATCCTTATCGAGGGAGGTCCATCAGAAGACCACCCCATACAAAAGAATCATTTCAATAACCGCTTAATAAATCTAGCGTGCAACGCTAGGACTGAGACTCCATTTCGCACGTACTAGTTGTCACAAGCCGCCTTGCGAGCCCTCTCAACCAAGTTGGGTTTCCAACTTAACTTGGGATCAAGAATAAGGCCCAGATATTTAACAGTAGGATTCACACTAAGCCTGGTCTTATTCTCACTGAGCAACGAAAAGTGAGGCATCGTATACCTCCTAGTGAAAACATTGTATGGGTTTTACAATCCTTCACACTAAGTCCAAGCTCTCTGTACTAGCTAGATACAATACTCGGGGAAAAATTGTACTTGTCCGACAGTGTCTGCGGGCAAATGCGATAAGCGATAATCCTTTCGCTAGAGATGTCAAGTCTAGTATGGAGCGTGTTAACCGTAAATTTCCAGAGAAGCACAGACAAGACTTCTCCCTGTGTGGTACCCCTGCTGACTGTTGTCTGACGCTGTACATCTCCGAAGGAGGAGGTAACAAGCTGAGATATAAGAAGAAGGATAAACACAGCCAAGCCCTCATCGACTATTGAATTAGGGCAAATATTATTGAAAGCCCCTTCAACATCAAAGAAGGCAGCAAGCGTATACTCTCACACGAGTAGAGATCTCTTCATCTGCGAGATCAACGAGTCGCTATGGATCTGCCTGATTTTTTAAGGTAAATAATATAAAAATTGTACGACCATATCAACTTCCCCATCACTGCTTGAAAGACTTTTGCAGTTAAAAACGTTATGTAGCGGAGCAAGAAAAATTATGGTTATTTATTTTATTCTCAATGTTTTATTCGCCGTTTGATAAAGAAACTTAAATAAAAAATGTAAGAAAATATTATGTTATTTGAACTTTTTATACTCCTTTGTGTGTATTTGTTTAATAAGAAATGGACAAATAAGAGAGAAATACAAAATTTTAAAAATATTAAAAACTTTAACAAAATTATTAAAAAAAAGAAACTTCTTTCCTTCTTGCCAACCGTATTAGAGTTTTGTCTATAAATATATAATATCGTATATTAAAAATGTAAAAGGAATTAACTTTATTTTTTATGGTATTTTTATATTATCATAATGCTCTTATTTCTGGGGAAATACATAAAATACTACAAAAATCTATTTATTGATACAACACTGATATAAGTAGATCACAGATTAGAAATATTCAAAATTAGGTGAGTAAAAGTCTTTACAAGTAAGAAACTAGGGAGTTCAAGGACTAATCGTAAACAAACATGGCAAGCTAGAACTGACCTATAACTAAACAAATTTAAAACTTTACAGTTTGAAATAAAAAGTTACAAATATAATTAAAAAAGCGAAGGTATTAAAAGAACATATTCTTTTCTATAGGGTCCGCCAAATAATTTTTTATTATAATAATATAATATAATTTTTTATTTTTTTTTAAACAGATCGCAAAACATCGAGTGTAGCTTCGGCTGTGTGGCACTTAGCGCCGTCCTGTTGAAACCAAATGTTGCTAATATCCTCCTCTTAAATTTTTGTGAACAAAAATTCGTTCAACATGGCCCGATAACGATCGCCATTGACTGTAACGCCCACTCCTTGCTCATTTTCGAAGAAAAATGGCCTCTGGACCAAAATCCGCACCAAAGAGTGACTCGTCTTGGGTGTATCGGGTTTTCAATGTATACTATTGGGCTTTCTGTGCCCCAAATGCGACAATTCTGCTTGTTTACATACCTGCCAAGATCAAAATGAGCTTCATCTGAAAAGGTGATTTTTTGGGCAAAGTCGGCATCTTCTGTAAGTCGATCGCAGGCCCACTTAACGAAGCAAAAAGGCGTATACACAACCATATTCATTCAGCGGAAGGATGAAACTAATTATCTGTCAAATCAGACATGAGCTAAGTGTTATCATTCACGAAATAAGCACTATTTGAAAAAAAACGTTAGATGGCGGACCTTATTAAATGTATTCCCCATCTGAATGTTATCCAATAAGTGGCAGACCTTAAATTATAGATTTTATAATAAAAGTCTTATTCTAATATTTTTTTTTTTTAAGAAGATAAAATATTTCTTAAGAAAAAGTTTACCGAGCATAGCATAGCCTCTTATTACTGAAGTCTTCTTTCTGTACTGACAGATTTTAACTGAATATGGCAAAAATTTACTATCCAAATAATAATCTTATTTGGCCTTAAAATATGCTACTTAAGAGAAAATAAAACAAACAATTTTAAAAAGTTTAAGTAGTTTTAAGGAAAATATTTTTAATAATAAACTTTTGCCAAAAAGTAGGAAAAATATAAGAAAAGTCATTTAAAAAATTTAGATTTCATAAAGGACTGTAATACAATTCAAAGTTTACTCACAAAAATAGGCAAAAATAATAGGGCTTTCAAAGACTATTTTTGAATAGCTAAAAAAAATTATGCTATAATATATTAAAAAAATTGTACATATAAATTTAAAAAAAATATATATTTTTTTTTTTCATAGCAATACACAAATATTTTCTTAAAGGTATGTTCAAAATAAAGGCAATTTAAAAATTTTAATATTTTTTTATATAATAACTTAGGCTCCTATTACGGTTTCCAACTCGTCACAATTGAATTGAAATTTCAGCTGAAATTTTACAGTTTGGTAGTATCGATAACCACTTAAATTTTTAAAAACACAAAAAATTACAATTCATCAATAGCAGTTTTAAAATTTTAACTGAAATTTCAGCTCAAATTACTCGAATTATAAGCCGTAATATAGGCATTAAATGAAAACTATTTAAGGCATTTACTTACCAATTTGTTTTTTTCAAATCGTTTTCCATGAAGCAATATTATGAATTTCTTTCTGCAAATATAAAAACAAATTTTTGATTTAACAAACTTCTTAAACTAATATCCTTAAAAAGAATCCTTTCAAATTTTAAAATATAATTGAATTTAACATAAGTTTTGCCATTTTTCTGCAAATTCATTGACGAACGATAACCCGAACAAAGATTCACATTCGAGTGCAATTTCCCTGATATTTTTCCCTCGAAACAGATTAGTTTTTACTATTGATGCGTTCACATCTTTATTACTGGGAAGTGGCATAAATCATTTTAAGTATTATTACTTTTGGGACTATAAGTGTTTACAAAGTGTAAATGACATTACGTTCAATTAAATTAAAAGAGGCTGACCTATTACCTGTAGTTTTGAAAAAATTTCAAGAGACGTGTTACTTGTTTTTGGAAATAAATGAATGGTTAGTTTTTGTAAAAATATATTATTTTTAATATATGCTAGTAAAGTCAATTGAAAAATGTTAATTCTTGAAGTTTACTAAAGATAAACAATTATTGATGGTTAAATTATGCTTTATGTTGTTGATAACTTTAAATTTTATATATAGGGTTTTTTTTATAGAGGTGTAGAACTTTAAGTTGCAATAAAACAACGATTGATTATTCGATTGACATGAATTTTATTTATCCGAGAGATAATCTTGTGGCATTACATTTTAAATATGATTTCTGGCATATGACCAACACGGCTAGCGCGGATGTAATCCAATCTAGACGTCCAATTTTCGATGACTTTTTCCATTTGTGGCCGTATATCGGCAATAACACGGATGTTATCTTCCAAATGGTCAAGCGTTTGTGGCTTTACCGCATAGACCAATGACTTAGCCCCACAGAAAGTAGTCTAGCGGTGTTAAATCACAAGATTTTGGAGGCCAATTCACAGGTCCAAAACGTGAAATTAGGCGGTCACCAAACGTGTCTTTCAATAAATCGATTGTGGCACGAGCTGTGTGACATGTGGCGCCATCTTGTTGAAACCATATCTCCTGGACATCATGGTTATTCAATTCAGGAATGAAAAAGTTAGTAATCATGGCTCTATACTGATCACAATTGACTGTAAAGTTCTGGCCACCATCGTTTTTGAAAAAGTACGTACCAATGATTCCACCAGCCCATAAAACGCACCAAACAGTCAATTTTTCTAGATGTAACGGTGTTTCCACATACACTTGGGGATAACCTTCACTCCAAATGCGGCAGTTTTGTTTGTTGAAAATTTAAAAAAAAAAAATTCACTTATGAAAAATGAAAATTGCACTATTTGCAAGCGTTGTTCAGGCGTGAGTCTATTCATGATGAATTGCCAAGCCAAACTGAGAATAAATCACTGGACAGCTGTCAAAAAGGTCGCCATCTTGAAAAGTAATGCCAGCTTAAAGTTCTATACCTCTATAAAAAACACGCTTTATGTATGTATTAGGGCTTTTCCAACTAATTTATTTTGCTATTTCCCCAGAAAATGTATGCGTGAGGTTTTTAATATACAACAATAGTTTTGAAGTTGAAAATATTTATAAAGCACTTTCAATATTCAAGAAGTATGCCATAACATATTCCAACATGTTAAGCGTTTCCTCAATTGTACCAACAACATCATGGTATTCGTGTTATGTGCACAATCAGTCTTTCCAGCATTTTTAGTAAAAACAATGACAGACTGACAGACTTTTGCGGCAGCATGATTATCCTACCCGCCCTAAGGATGAGCATCATTATAACCTCTTTCCATCCATTATGAATATATTCCATTTTCAAGCTACCACTAAAAATCCTATCTAGCCATGGCATGGTAATCGTTATAAACTTCTGGAGCAATGCTGGAAAAATGCCATCCGGACCCGCTGATTTATAGGGCTTAAAAGAAGACACCTACCAATCAAAAACAATTAAACTAGAAAGCTGTTTCGTGTCCGAGAAGCCACGAGAAACTCAGATTCCGAGTCCTCGTTTTCATCCTCTCTACTCTCTACCTGAAAGTTCGCAGTTTCGCTACTACTCTTAGTAAGTCGAGGTAAATGATGAACAAAGGCACAGCGTGAAGTTATTTATCAAGTCAGCTTTAGAGGAATCATAGTTCGTGACGTTGCTTCTCCATTAAACTATAAAGCACACGTATGAAAGAAGAACTTGAAGTTCCGAATTTAGTTTAGTTGTGAGTATTCAAAAAGCCACCAAAATGTAATCTGGAGGGATGAAATCAAATTTTCTTGATTTGGATCTGAGGGATCAATACAAAAATAATGCATACGTGCAACACAACCTCAGGTACACATCAATGACATTAAAGCATGGTGTCGGAAATGTGATGATTTGGGTCCCATTTTCTGGTTACAGTCTTAGTCCTACAATCAAAGTAGATACGCAAATGGATCAGTACGCTTATAAGAAAATAATTTTGAACATCATAATTGGACAGCTTAATCACCAAATCTCAGTCCTGTATTGAACCTATGGAGTGATATTGAACCTAAAAATGTTAGTTATTTATGGACAGAAATCTGAAAGAAATGGTAAGAAATACCAAAGAAACGTTGCGGGGGATTTATAGACAGCAAGCTAAGGCAATGTGAGGATGTTATTAAGAAAAATGGTTATGCTACCAAGTACATAGTTTTAAATAAAAGATAAATAGTTTTTTTTCTTGCGAAAATAATTTTTTTTAATTTGTGCAACATTACTGTTCAGTCAACATTTTGGCGTTTGTTTTATTTAAAACAAAATATATATATAACGAAACCGACAAGACTAAAGTAGACTAGTGTCACGTATAATGTAACTTGTGTTTGTAAATTCCCTTGGACTGGGTTACCTGTCTATGTAATTTCAACATCTGCTTTTGTCGTATATTCATTATGAAGAGATAATAAAACTTTACCGGTGTACATAAAAAAATAAAGTATGAAAAAGATTTACTAATAGGTTAGTCACTATAATAAAATAGACAACTATTCGAAAAGTTACAAGCTCAGGAAAAACAGAATGTCGGTATGTGTAAGATTAAGTTAGAAGAGAAGAAAAAAATAATGTGTATTAGGGGATCCTTAATGAACTTAAGATAAGTAAAATATGGTTGTAAAGTAATTTTTTTTTTTTATATAGAAAAGAATAAAAAATATTAAATCTTTGAAAATAATATTGTTATTTTTTTCTCAGTCTAAACAAACAGTTAATTCTGATATCACTAACACCGAACGCTTAAAGAACATATATCCTTGCCTAAATTATTTGGCGGACCCTATATCTTCCGTATTACTGCATCAAAATTAATGATAATTTTTAAAGATAATTTTCTACTCTAATGACGGAAAATAGTAAGAAATCTTAACATTAATGTTTTCTTAAAAGAAATACATTTTAAAGCCTTATGGTTCATAGTTTTCTTTATTGCAATTTAACATAACCTTGGTAAAACTGTTGTCGGCTATGCAGTATTTATTTTGTCAAATGTATTAACACAGGTTTGTTAAATTTATAGTGTCAAGTGATGCCTAGCTTTAATGGTTACAGATATTTTAAGAAAATAAGCACATGTATAAAAAATGTGTCTTTTATAGTAAAACAAGTAACGGAGTTTTCTATAATAACCATCGCCATTTGCAAACATATCATTTCTCAAAAATGTTTTCTGTCGGTTGTTCACTACTGCAAGATGCCGGTAATGCATTGTTTAATATATAGTGTCAAAACAACGTGTTGTCCAGATTAAAATAAATGTTTGCTTTTAAACATCTTTTCGTCATTAGATATACTGTTTTTTAAGTTGTTTTTGACGGTTGCTCACTAGTGCTACAAAGCAATCGATAGTACTATCGATAGTTTCGGTAGTTTTGTTTTTGGCTGACCATCGATAGTTTTTTTTTCATTATCGATACTATCGTCAAACTCTAGGAATAAATACGGAGTCAATAGTAGTCAAAGCTACATTTTCAAAAATGTATCAAAACTGACGGTTGTTTCACACTTTCTTCCCGTAGTCTCTTTCACTGGAATGCATTAATTACTTTAGTTTTGGAGCACTTACTGGTCTGAACAATTTTCGCCAAATAATTTTTTTTTTCAAATGCTATAAAAAAAAACTACTGAATATTTTCTCAAATTTCTTTTTTTATTTGAAAGTACAATCCTTCCGGTTAATAATGGAAAATAATTTCATTCAAATGGTTGCCTCGGCTGGCCATGCAGTAGCCTACACGATCGGTCCAATTTTTAAGCACATTATCGATTGTGTGCAGTTCTATTTCACCAATGGCTTCACGAATATTGTCCTTTAAAGCGCCAGTTGTCTCTGGCATGTTGGCGTAACACTCATCTTTGACGGTACCCCACAAATAATAGTCCAACGGTGTCAAATAGCAGCTCCGAGTTGGCCAAACGACATCAGCTTTGCGGCTGATAATGCGATCTTCAAAAACAGGGCACAAAACAACGAGTGTAGCTTCGGCTGTGTGACATGTAGCGCCGTCCTGTTGAAACCAAATTTTGCTAATATCCTCCTCTTCAATTTTTGTGAACAAAAATTCGTTCAACATGGCCCGATAACGATCGCCATTGACTGTAACGGCCACTCCTTGCTCATTTTCAAAGAAAAATGGCCCAATTATGCCTCTGGACCAAAATCCGCACCAAACAGTGACTCGTCTTGGGTGTATCGGCTTTTCAATGTATGCGTGCGGGTTTTCTGTGCTCCAAATGCAACAATTTTGCTGGTTTACATACCCGCCAAGATCAAAATGAGCTTCATCTGAAAAGATGATTTTTTGGTTAAATCGGCATCTTCTGTAAGTCGATCGTAACCCACTTAGCGAAGCGTATAAACAACCACATTCGTTCCGCGGAAGAATAAACTAATTATCTGTCAAATCAGACATGAGCTAAGTGTTACCATTCACGAAATAAGCACTAGTTGGTAAAAAAACGTTAGATGGCGAACACTTTATATTAGTTCTGATAGTGTTAAACAGGAAAAAACAGACAATGGTCAGTTGTACCCAACAGAATTTTTAAATACATTAAGGCCAACGGCTGATCAAGTTAACAATTAATTCTACAGACAAACGCGCTTATAATGTTAACTATAGATCTCAATGCTAAACAGGGACTAATAAATTGTAGAACGTTTATCCTAAAACACTTGGGTAAGTACATTATCTCTGCAAGAATTGTTCATTCCGATAAACTGTACATCTTCCAACTGTCTCTTCGGATGATAAAAAAAAAAAATTCTATAAAAGTTATCTTCGCTGACTATGAACAAGGCATAAGGCCAAGCCCTTCAAAAGACAGGATTGTTTTTAACCGTTTTTCTCATGAACAGTTATACGAAGGATTGATTACACGAGCCCGTGCGTTTAAAGATTATTGTTTTAAAAAATTTTTTTTTTTGTTAAAGATTCGTAGGGGCAAAGTGTAAACGATAATAATATTATAACCTCAAAGATTTATTTTCAAGAAATATTTTTTAATTAATAAGACATATGAATTAATATTATTTAAAAACGATTGATTTAGTTATTCTTTTTTATTACAAAATATATTGAGGTAACCAATATTCGCGATTTATTTTTTTACTTCAAATTACCAGTAGGAGAGCGAAATATTCGCAAGGGTCTTCTAGCATTTATTTAAAATTTTAAAATAATATAATGAAATTCTACTTAAGGTTTAGCCGTATGAACACAATTATATCTTATTCCCCTTCGTATAGTATAGTCTGTTTTATTGCAGTCTTCAGTTTCTGGTTGCTGGTTTAGAATTTAAAAGCGTATGAGAGCCTTATATTTTATATATTAAATAATAATTTTATATTGTAAGGTATACTTTACAGCATTTTTTCTTATAGACTTGTCATATTAATTTAAAAAGATTTAATTTTTTTGCTGTTTCCTCAATATATTTTATCCATTAAAGAGTACCATAGTAGCAATCATCATTTCAACACACACAAAATCTATAATCTGAACATAGAATGACTTGAAGACTCTCAATGAAGAAAAAATATTTCCAACCTCAAGGCTGCTGTTTGTTTTCAATCCTTCATTCTAGAAAATGGCTTAAGTAAAAGGCAATACAATGAAAATCAATTTCGTTCTAAAAATTTATTTTTTCTATGAGTGACGTGCAATGCCTTTGGGCATCAAAGCTTTCAAAAACGACAATTGCTGACTGCGTTATTGAGTTTAGAAATTGTTAAAAGACGCTAACAAGTATTGCCTAATTTGTAAAATTTTAAGAACATTTTTTTTTTTTGCAAAATTTATTCATGTTTGTCAGATGAATTAAAAACACTGTTTCCTACAAGAATTAAATAATTTTTATCCACATTTGTCAGATAATTGTGACAGAATTTAAAGCTTAAATTTCTAAGCCTCAAAGTTGTAACAAATGGCACGAAACACTTTTTGAACATAGAAAAGCTATGAAAGAACTTAAACTTTGATTTAAAAGAAACAAATCTTAATGCACACTTTTAAAGTGCTACAAATGAACTCTCGTAATGTCAATGCGCCTTATGTTTTCAGCCTTAAAGCTGTTGACCTGATGCGGCATATCAAGGTATTATGTTAAATGACTTCTATTAATGGTCGTGGGCGATTTCAATTCGAAAGTTGGAAGCGACAATTATAGCATTGAGCATATTATGGAAAAAGAGAAAGAGAGAGATCTAGGAATGACAATGGAGAGCAGCTGATTGTCTTTCGCAATGTCTTAACCTTAAGACATCTGGGTGACTGCAAGGGTCACAAGGAATCCGGGTTTTTTTTCGTTGGAAAACTTAAAATGATCTCATTTTTGCCTTAGTGGAAAATTGAGGATTGGTGTTCTTGACGTCCGTATTAAAAGAAGTGGGGATAATGGATCTGACCATCATCATTTAAGCGTATAAAATAGTCGTTATAAAATATCAACGCCAACAGATCCATGTCCCAAAATTTTATCTGAGTATATTAGAAAGCAAAGAAACCTGCACAAACTTTTAAGGAGGCAACACTGCATGATGCATACAGATGATATTTCCATGGAAGCTAAATGATCGAAATTTAAATCTTAATTCATCAATGCTGCCAAAAATGTTATTGGTATTCAGCCCAAGAACATGAAACGATGGAAAAGCGAAGACTCTTGAAAGCTTATAGACAAACGGAGAGATGCTAAACTCAAGCACGACTCAGCAGTGACGAGAGCTCAAGGACAAGAAGAGATACTGCGGTACACAAACATTAATAAACCTGTAAGACAGGCCTGGAAGCAGAGGCGGCTGCGGAGGCAAATAATACGCCAAGATTGTACGAGATAACCCGTAAGATTGCAAAATATAAATTTCGTCAAAACCGAACAATAAGATATAGAGTCAGCGATCTTCTGAGCTCGACTGAACAACAACTCAGCACGTGGAAGGAGCATTTTGAGAACACAGTCAATAGTGTACCCCTTTCTGATATCCTAACGGCATGTTTTCCCAACCTATTTCATCGATTGATGGTAGACTTGCATCACGGCCACCAACACTTTATGAGATAACAGCGGCTGTCAAGGAACTCAAGACTGCGAAATTTCCTAGAGTCGACAGGATTGTAGCCGAACTGCTTAAAGTGGACCCTTAGCAAACAGTGGAGGTGCTATATCCCTTGATTGTTAAATATGGGACGAAAAGTGAATCCCGAATGAATGGCTCATGATCGTCAAGATTCCAAAGAAGAGCGAACTGTCGGTTTGCTCTAATTATCATGGCTTAATAAAATCCAAAAATTCTCACAAAACTGGTGTTAACCAAGATTTATCAGAAGGTGGAACCGTTATTACGCATGCAACAAGATTGTTTTCGGCCATATAAGTCTTGCATTGATCAAATCAACACACTTTACATTATTGTCGGACAGGTCAATGAGTGGCCATTACCTCTTTTTATGCCCTTTATTGATTATAAAACTGCTTTCGATAACGGGGCACACAAATGATTTTGGACGGCGTTACGACGTCAGGGCTTGGAAAATCTAAATTTATCTGTCTTATAAGGGCACAATATGAGGATTTCAAATGGAAAGTTCTCCACAACGACAAATATTCTAAAAGCTTTAGCTCAGCAGCTGGTGTCAGGAATTGTTCTTAATCGTTCTCGATGATGCTCCGTCTGAGGCGTTGGATGGTCATAAATGCGGAATTCAATCGAACTTCAGGGATCATCTTGAAGACCAACGGCATCTGTTTGATATCGTCTCATTATACGGATATACAGAATAAAAACGACGATCTGAATCGCACATTTAAGGGAGTTGTTCTGACGATCAATCGTACCATTACAAAAACTGTGTCTGTTTCACCTAGCAGGTTAAATTACCAGTTGTGTATCGAGAACGAAAGCATAGAACGCTTGAAAAGTTTCTGCTTTTTGGCAGCCTAATCACATCCGTATTAATAAGGTTAAAGTCGTTTTTGGTCAATTCAGAAAATTTTGGACATCAACAGCTTTATCCACGACCACAAAATTGTGAATATTTAGTTAAAATGTGAAGTACATCTTAGAGTATGGGTGCGAAACCTGGCTGATGAAAGGAAGATTGGTAAATAAACTGGAAATCTTTATAAGCCGCTGTTTAATACATATATTGAGAATACGGTGGCCAAGTGGATTGGTCACATGCAACGCAACCCAAAGAGTGGTTGGACCGGAATCCACATGGTACTAGAAGGTGCGGGCGGCCAAAAACAGCACGGCGTGGATAATAAATGCGGAAGTTGAAGCTCCTGGCAATAGCTGGAAGCAGATAAAGATAATTGTGGGCAACGGAAAGAAGTGGAAAGAGTTTGTTGAGTTTGCTCCAACTAGAAGCCTAACCATAAAGAAAATTCGCTCTGGAAAGAGTGAATGTGGGTTGACATAGAAGAATTCGCAATTAAATGAAATAAATAAACAAAAATTTAAAAGTGCGTGTTTTAAATTATAATTATTTAATAATAATAAATTTAAAGAAAATGGATGATGAAAAATAAATATTGATGGTGCAAGAGCATCAAGTAATTTATAAATTATTTTCTTGTTTTTTTTTTTGTTGTTGTTACACACACAGTTGAAAAGAGCTGACATGTGTTTATTGTACCAACTAACCACTTTTGACGTTTTGATCACATTACTTTTACGTCCCGTCTGTGTTACTTCTAAACTAATTGGGCCCTAACCATAAAGAAGGAATTTGGTTTCTCACCAAACTGTCTTTGTTCCAAGACACAAATTAAATCTAATCTTTAAACTGATATTAAATGCTCTTGCATACTTACGAGTACTGGCTTCACTGACAGGCGAGTTTATGCTTTTTCGCAAAGAGAGTGAAGCACTTGAAATGGACTACTTGTTTATGAATTGCATATTGAGTATTATTGTTTTAGAATAATGCAAAATTGCAAGACAAGTTTTAAAAATTTGAATGGATGGTTAGATCAAAAGAATAAACACACCAGGTCAAAAAAAAACTTGTTCGAACGAAAGGCAGTTTCTTTCGTGGCAACGGCCCTTTATCTTACGACTTATTATTCGCTTGCCAATTGTATTGAAATGTTAACGTTATCGTTCGATTTAATTTTCTTTCGACTAGAAAGTATTGGTGTGCCACAAGACAGCTGTTTGTCATCTGAAACGATAAGAAAGACTTCTTTGTTTTTGATTTTAAAGCTTATAAGGCATGCCTCAAAATGATAGGGTTACCTTAATATTTGCTAAATTCATCCAAACTATAAAATGTTATGTAGGTGATTTTTGAAGCTTGTAATTTCAATTCGTCTTTTATTGGAACCGCACTTTTCATGAAATTCGAGGCCTTTCGTAAAATTAGCCGAGTTTCGTGGGCAGTCAGGACCTTTGGACGACCCGTGCTTTTTAATTTTCCATAATTTTCTCTGTTTTTGAGAAAATTTTGCACAACACACAAAGATCGTCCCAGTTTTTTAGCCATTCGACGCATACTCAATCCATGCTCACGAAGTGCCAAAATTTTTCCTTGTCCATAAGGTGACAAATGTTTCCTGCGACCCATATCGCGCAGATATTATTTAAACTATAAATTATTACAAAACCAAATAACAACTGTGATACCTTCTGATTAGATTAATTGCTTATTAATCACTGACCTTATCATTTTGACGCATTGAATTTTGCAGTTATTTACCTAAATTTAAATAAACATTATATAATGGTACATATCTGAAAGCAAAATCGACTTATGATTCACTTACTTGAACGTAGAATTTTTTTTAATAAGGTGACCATACATAACATTTTATAGTTTGGATGAATTGAGCAAATATTAAGGTGACCTTATCATTTTGAAGCACACCTTAGTGCTTTCATAGTGAGTGGTTTTAGGAAGTTGGTTTTAACTTTAAAACCATCACTAAAACCTGCTTTAGCATGCAAAATTATTGTGTTGAAATTAGTATGAAACAATTTTCGAAGTGGTTTTACGTGGGTTTAATAAAATACAACCAATATACTAAAATACAACCGATATACTAAATTCAGTGCTACCAAGTTGAAAATGTTAAACCAGCTGATAATTTAGATGACGCTCAAGAAAAATAAAAACCAAAAAAAAAAACTGTTTACTATTTTTTTCTTTTTCTTTTAGAATATTCTAATGTTTTTTTATACACAACGACCTGATTTTAAAGCTTCTGTACATTTTATATTAATCTTCTTTTACAAAATGTAAAATATGTATTTTGAATATTTTTTCTATTCAAAAAATTTCTTAATTTTTAATAGAAATAAAAGCAGCTGTAGCAGCTGGGCTCTCAATAAAAGTTAAAGCCAGATTAACGAAAACTTATAGTGTGAACGCAATGGTTTTCACTTTATGGTTTTAAGGATTAAACGAGATTTTGGCTTTTGATGTGAAAGCAGTATTAGGCCTCCCTGTCACAACAAATTACAAATTTGAAAAAACTTTAAATATTAAAAAAAGAACTTGTCAATTTGGAGTCAAATATTTGCCGAAAAATATGCTTAATTTTTACAAACTCATAAGGTGGTCTTTCAATCAATAAATCATTTTTGGATTTGATGTCAATAACATTTCATTTTCAAATCTTTTTTGTGAAAAACTTCCCTTTTTTAATTTCTAAAAATATGTTAGAGATATATGTTTAACTAGAAATGATTTGAAAAATTTTGTCTTGGCGCCATGCACTATTTTCACTATTTTCAAACCACAACTTTTTAACCATTTTTATTAAGAAAATAATAATTTTTTAAACAATATATTTTTTTTTAACTTTTATTCTCATATAACACCAGCAATTTTCATGTTACCTTTTTTTACGGAAAGACGCTATGGTAAGTACCTATGTTTGAATTCTCTTTTACTCTTCTTATTTGAAAAACTTGCAGTTGTAAAAAATAGTAAAAAAATAATTGCTAGCAACATATGCTGTACAACCAATGCATACCATTTAAGAACAATTTGTGTACCAGTAAACAAATAAATTTCGCATGATTAATGTGAAAAGAAAAGTTTTGCATATAATTTATTTATTTTTTATTTTTTTAATAAAAATGTAAATAAATTGTTTAAAATAGAAAACAATAGCAGACATAAAGTAGTAAATTAAAAAGAAGGAGAAAGCAGAACAAAAAATAAAGCAAACAAAAAATTAAACAAAAAAAAGAGAAATTAAATTATGATAAAATACAAAATAAATACTTTTTCAAGTCAGGTGGGTATATGAGTTAGCAATTCACTACATTTTTTTATAAAGTTATATTCTATATCATACGCAAAGGCAGTATATATTACACCATCCGAAATTGTATTCTTGAAGATACATATATCGAATAAAGGTTGTATACTTCACTTGCCCAATCAATTAACTACACTTTCTGATAATCATTAGACATTAATGTCACCACTGGGTGCCACACGAGCTTAACGAAAACAATAGAGTAAATTGCCTTTAGATTACTTCAGGCGCACTATGATTCCGCACATAGAACTATTAGTAACAGTGTTTGTGGAACCCTATGGAACTACGCTACGCGTAGAGACTGACGACCGCTATGCTTTGAGCTTAGCAAACAAAACAGCAAGTGTATGTGCCCCTTGATCAAAAAATTCTAGGAATAACCACCATATGGCGGTCCCATCGTTCCGATTAGATTTTTATTTTTCTGTTAAGTTGACATATGTGTTGTTGATATTCCTCATCGAATATGGCGAATTTTTTGCGATTTTAGAATGGATTTAAATTTGCAACAACGAACTTGTATTAAATTTTGCGTAAGAAAAGGATTTAATCGTGCGTGAATGTTGGAAATGTCGGATAAGTGTTTCCGCAATGATTCCCTAAAGAAAAAGGTCGTTTACCAGTGGCACGAGCGGTTCAAAAGTGGTCGTGAGTCAATCGAAGATGATGGACATAGTGGCAGACCATCTACATCATAAACCGAGGAAAACACTGATAAAGTAAAAGAATTGTTGGTCAATAACCGCAAATTAGCCATTGCCTCTGAATCCGTCCAAGACATTTTGGTCAATGATTTGAGTTTTCGTAGTGTAGTAGCAGCAGTTGATGCCAAATTATCTAAATTTTATATAAAAATTGACCGTGTTGAGATCGCAAAAGATATGACTTGCGAAGCTGAATCCGATCCAACAGTCATCAAAAGTATCCTTCCTGAAGACGAGACGTGGGTTTATGAGCACGGCATGCAATCCAGACATCAGGCAAGCGAATGGCGTTTACCAAATAAACCGAGACCCAAAACCACGTTGTTTTTAGTCAAAAAGAAGGTAGTGCTTATGGTTTTCATAGATTACAACGGTGTAGTTCATTATGAATTTTTGAAGAAGACCAGACAGTAAACAAAGTGTATTATTTGGAAGTTATGAGCCGTTTGCGTGAAAAAATTCGCTGAAATAGACCAGAATTGTGCGCAGAAAACTCGTGGATTTTGCACTATGAGATCTTCGCTGTACTCAGAGCAGCTGAGCATTTTCGCGACTTGACTGCTGTGGGTGTGGTGTGGTCTTTTACTTAAACAGTCAGGCGGCTATTAAGGCGTTGACGGGTCGCCATGTCAGCTCAAGGCTGGTTGCATTGTGCAGGAGTACTTTTGCGTCGCTCCTGGATGTGTACAGGATTAAATTGTGATGAGTTCCGTGGTATGCTAGCGTAAGGGGAAACGAGATTACAAATGAACTGGCAAGAGCGGTAGCGGCTTGAGGTGTAGAACAGGTAGATGCCTCTGTGAAACCACCACTTGGTTTATTTGGGTGCTTAATTGATTGCTGGGCCAATTGTAGAGTGGAGGAGTCGTGGAGGAGCAGAGGAGTAGGGTCTCCAGGCTGTTGTGGTCGCGACCTGACCGCTCTAGGACGGAATGGGTCCTGAATATGAGGAGGGAATCTCTTAGAACTCTGATAGACTTTGTGACTGGGCACTTCGCTTTGAGGGCGAGGACTGGGATTTGGGAAGCAGGTTGCCTATTTTCTGCCGAGTTAGCAGCAATACGGTGGAGCCGGAGACTATCTATCACTGCTCGGCTCTTAATGGGCGCAGACTCAGATTGCTGGACCCGGGCTCATTCGATGGCCTTGGTCTCAGCTTGCTCCTTAGGCGATGCTTGGTCCTCTTTGGGCATCCGTCTCTTTCTGTATGCCACTTCTGACCCTTTTTCTTCTCCTACTTCTTTCTTCCTCTCTCTTTTCTTTCTAATTCTTCTCTTCATTCCTTTTTACTTAGCCGCTGAAAAGTTCTTTCCACAATGGTCCACTGTGGTCTTTGGGTGGGATACTGCGGTACCGCCTTTCTTACCTATCGACCTAAATATGCGGATTTTGGTCCAACGTTTAATCTGTTATGATTTCCAGACATAGTTCAAGGCTTCAAATGTTTGACTTACCTTTTTCATCAGGTTATTTGTACCTGTTTCAGAGCCACCGATTGAAGATAGCAAGATACCTATATAAAAATAAATTCCATCACTTTTCCAGTAGTGTGTTGTCAATGGTTAATGGTGATGTATTTTCGGTGTTTATGCGCATTGATTTTGTTATGTAGCTATTGGTTACAAGACCAGCTCTTTTCGCGTACTCTTGATTCGCGAGTCACATCAGTTCTGATTTTCCAGCTGGTCAGCCCGTTGCGTTAGATACGACAGTATGAATCGTTGTACATACACGTGACCTTAATTAGATCAATTATTTTTGCACGTACAATTGCGTATCATATTGCGTTATCAGATTGTGTGTCGACGGGTTTTTGAAAGTTTATAAGTGAGAGGTACATTACGTTCTCATCTGTAGTCCCCACATGAGTAATTAGTTTTTCAATATACTGTATTGGCTATGACTTTGTTAAAAGTTGCCCCTCTTGAGCACATTCATAATATTTTTTTCTTCCGTCACTGTTCTAAGTAACATATTAGCTTTCGAAAAAGCATCCATTGCTTTATTTCAGTTTAATTAATCAATTAGATCGTTCAAGCTAAATTGGTGATTAATTCACTGTAGCCCCCTGCAAATGATAGTGTAGTGGTGAATATCCGTGCTAATTGGTGGTGATCTTTAATCTTGCATTGTAATTTTTTCCCAATAGGTGGCGTTTTTTTTTTCAAAATTTACCAATAATGAGCAGGAAGAGTGAAGCGCTCACGCATTAATTATTTTCGGGGCGACATCATGGATTAATTCAGAAAATAAAAGTGGTCTGAATATATTTGATTTCAATTTAAAAACTTTTTTAATTGTACCTTTCAAATGAACACTCTTTTATAATTATTTTTAATTTGTTGTTTGTTTTAATAAATAATAGCATTTATTGATTTAATTGCTGATTTTGTTAATGTTTTCTTTTCAAGTGAACTAAAAAATAAATCGTTTTAAAGATGCCATAAATTAACTCCTTTTTCAAAATTTCACTTAATTTTTACTATTGAGATGAATGTTGATAATAGTTTTTATGAGATGTTTGCGTGAAGCAATTCGCCGAAAGATACCAGGCTTATGGGCAGAAAAGTCGTTGATTTTGTACCATGATAACGTACCGTGGCACAGTGCCATCATTTTACGAAATTTTATGAAAAAAATGCAACAAATATCATCCAATAGCCTCCGACTTCACCTGATTTAGCTGCCTGTGACTTCTTTCTGTTCAATCGAGTTTAAAAACCATTACGGAAAATGCGTTTCAGCAGCTGAGAGGAAATAATGGAAAAATCCCAAGAAGCACTCATGGACATACCGAAAACCAAATATAAAAAATGGATCAAGCGCTGGCATAAATGTGCTGCAGTTCATCGCAATAACTTTGAAGGAGACAATATAGATTTAGATGAACAAACTTGTATTTTTTATTTTCTGAATAAATTCCGGGAACTTTTTTAATAAGGGGGTATACTAATACTAGACACTTGCAAAATTTTTATTATGAATACTGCCGTAATAAACGATGACGGAACACTGATTTTATTTTTTAAAATAGGTTTTTTAAATGATCAATGGTATGAGAATGCACAACAAGTTTATTGCGACCATATTGACTTGAGTCAACGCCGCTGCATTGTCCTATCGACCTAACCTGTCCTTTTGATTTCATCAATTAATTGAAAAAGTTTTTATGTTTTTTTTTTAAATTCAACATTTTTTATTGTATTGTAGTTTTGGGAAAATTTTATATATTTTTTTTAGAATAAAATAAATTTAAAAAAAAACAACGAAAATTATTTATACGTAACTCAAGCAACAGCACTCATTTAAAATGCTAAAGATAGCTTGAAGTCAAAACAACTTTTTTCTTTTTGTATACATATGCCGACCAGAGACTTATCGTATATACAGTTGATTTTGTAACCAAAAATAAAAAAACCCAAAAAAAAAAAAATAAACATTTTAGCGCGCTAAGCAACAACCATCAGAAATAAACCACCATAAGTGTTATTTGATTATAGAGATTCAAACGAGCTGTTGACATTTGATTCTTCTTATATTTGGATGATGAGTAGCATTACCACTGCTATATGAGAGCTATTCAAATTGTAAATTGTATAGAATAAGAGCATCCTTTTTGGTTAAAAGAAGCCCTAATAAGTGAATTGAAAATAAAAATAAATAGTAATCAAAATAACTTTCAAATTATTAAACATTTTTTAAACATATTTTTCTGTTATTAACAACTTCTTTAATAGGATAATAATTTAAAATATAAACTTATCGTTTTTTGTTAATAAGTAATTTTGTTTGTTAGCTATGTTAGGGGTTGATAAGAAATTTAAATTTCTATTTTTCATATAAGAAATCAAATTAATAATTAAATTTTAAATAACTTTCGTATGAGTATATACATTTTATTTTCATCGTCGCAGAAGTAATTAAATATACAGCTTTAATCCTTTTAGTGTGTGTGTACAAGTATCCAAAACAATTTGCACTTTAATCTACGGGAATCCTCTTAATTTAAAGGAGTATGTATTTGGTGTAAAGTAAATTTTATTACTCAGCCTTATCAATGATCTGATATGATAGACTTAACCAGTAATTATAAAATCAGCTGTTATATCGTCTATATGGTACAAGGTTTTTTCTTAGCCTCTATGCTTGGCATTAATTTGGACTGTTATCTTACATTTAACTTTATTTCGGCTTTAATTTTTAATATAATGTGTAGTCTTATATACACAAAATTAATTAATAAGCTCTCCACTGCTCTAAGAGGGATAAATGTCAGATTTGTACTAAACTTTGAACAAAACCAAAGCAACAATTTTATAACTAATCTTCTTCTTTTATTGTATATTCAATTCTGAATTTAAGCAATTACATGCAGAGCTTAACAGAGTCATATATTCTATAATAAATATAACAAATATATAACATACTTATATAATATAAGCAAGCATAGTATATATAACAAATATAATATAATAAATATATTAAGATCATTGAATATAGATAATTAATTACAGAAAATCATCTCTATTTCTTGCACAGTGTACCACTTCACCAATACCTCGTCTTTCTTCTATTCTTCCTTGTACAATGAGTTGAGTTGTCACCCCTAATAATATGACCAAAGTATGCAACCTTTCGCCTTTTCGTTTTGTTGAGGATTTCGCGTTTTTTTCGTAGCCTAGTCAATACTTCACTGTTTGTTACACGATCAGTCTATGGTATTCTTAATATCCAACGATAACACCACATTTCGAAAGCTTCTAGTTTATTTTGTTGGCAGCTTTTAATGTCTACGTTTTGACTACGTAGAAAAGTATTGGCCATACATAACATATCATAAATCTTATTCTGAGATTGATATTAATGTTTCGACTTGTTAGTATTTCTATGCGAACATTAATTTCCTTACCGCATTACCAAGACTCTTGTAACCAACAGCCGAGATATTTAAATTGTGAAACTCATTCAAAAGGTTTGTTTTCTATGTTTAAACTCGTTGCAATATATTGATTATTATTTCGACTTATTATCATGTATTTCGTTTGGTCTATATTAATATTCAGACCAAACTGGTAACTTTTTGCATTAACGGCAATTAATAACTGTTGTAAATCATTAGTGTTATCGGTCAATAATGTTGTGCCGTCCACGTAGCGAATATTTTTGATATATTGCCCATTGACTTTGATTCCAATGTTGAAATCATTCAGTGCGTCTGGGAATATGAATTCCGAGTAAATATTAAAAAGCAGAAGGGATAATATACAGCCTTGACGAACGCCTCTATTGATATATAGCTAGTAATTTCATCATAAATCAGTTTTATCAGTTGAATACAGAAGAAACTACATATTTATTTATTTGAATTACAATACAATTACAAATTATAATCTAACTGATGCGAAAGAAATAACTAAGAGCACATTTGCCGTATATGTTTTTCCGACCAGAGCTGTTCACAAGAATCGAAAACAAGACCCCCCTGCCGGCGGTTTGTCCTTCGTTTGCATTAATAACCGTTGACTGTTACTTTTAATAATAGACTGATTTACGAATTTGACTCAATTTTTTATGAATGTGTTACGTACAAATTGTGTCCTTAGCACTTAGTCATCCTTATGCAATTCCTCAATTTAGTCTTATAAACGATTTTAAATTTAGATTAAAATTGAATTGCTCTTCACGCATAAAAAAACCTGTCAAAGCATTCATAAACCTTTTATTGCCAAAAGCATTTTTTCAAATTCATTTGTTAAAAGTTTACGCCGCACCCAGGTATAAAAATATTTGAGATATCAATGCTTTATGGCAACATTTTAACAATTGATATATATTCATAAAATTTTTCTTTAACTCCACTTCAACCATCACCATTTATTTTCCAGGAAAATAATATTTGTTGTTCTAAAAACTTTGTACGATTTACATGCAAATCAAACTGCATATTGTTGCATTGAAATGCTTTAATTTTTGCTTGAATCGATTGTTATTCCAAAGAACATTTTGACCTATCCAAACCAATGAATAAGACATGACGTAAAAAAACGTAGTGATTGAATAGTGAACAAAAAGATTTTTCACTGTTATTAATTTAAGAAAGACAATTTTAAGGTGGAGTTTGTCAAGTCAAGATTATAAATTACGAATAAATATATAAATGACGTGCTGGATGCGAAATTTAAAATAAAGGGTCCGCCAAATAAATTGTTTATTTTGAAATTGCTATAAAAAAACTACTGAATATTTTCTCAAATTTCTTTTTTTTTTTTCTTTTTGAAAGTACAATCCTTCTGGTTAAGAATGCAAAATAATTTCATTCAAATGGCTGCCTCGGCTAGCTATGTAGTAGTCTACACGATTGGTTCAATTTTTAAGCACATTATAGATTGTGTGCAGCTGTATTTCACCAATGGCTTCACGAATATTGTTCTTTAAAGCGTCAATTCTCTCTGGCTTGTTGGCGTAACACTTATCTTTGACGGCACCCCACAAATAATAGTCCAACGGTGTCAAATCGCAGCTCCGAGGTGGCTAAACGACATCAGCTCTGCGGCTGATAATGCGATCTTCAAAAACAGGGCGCAAAACATCGATGTAGCTTCGTCTGTGTGGCACGTAGCGCCGTCCTATTGAAACCAAATGTTGCTAATATCCTCCTCTTCAATTTTTGTGAACAAAAATTCGTTCAACATGGCCCGATAACGATAGCCATTGACTGTAACGGCCACTCCTTCCTCATTTTCGAAGAAAAATGGTCCAATTATGCCTCTGGACCAAAATCAGCACCAAAAAGTGACTCGTCTTGGGTGTATCGGCTTTTCAATGTATGCGTACGGGTTTTCTGTGCCCCAGATGCGACAATTTTGCTTGTTTACATACCCGCCAAGATCAAAATGAACACATTCTGCAATATTACCATGATTTTCAAAGTAATGTCGCAATATTTCCCAGCGTTGTTCAAGCGTATACACAACCGTATTCGTTCAGCGGAAGGATAAAACTAATTATCTTTCAAATCAGACATGAGATAAGTGTTACCATTCAAGAAATAGGCACTAGCTGAAAAAATAAGTTAGATGGCGGACCCGATATATTATATAGTTCTACCATTATTTCTATAAAATATGACGCAATTTCTTAAAAATTTCTATAGTTTTACTAGCAACATATGGTACAGTCAGTCAATAAAGTTTGTACTCAAACAAGTATCTTTTTTCTATAGCATTAAAAGATATATGCTAATTTGACAACGATAAAAGATAAAAGATAAAAGATTTTTTAAAAAAAATGGGTATATTTTATTTTGAAATAAAAAAAAAATACGAAAACACACTGAACTTCTTTAAACAATAACAATTTAAGCAATAATACTCTTACAAATATGTCAAAAAATGTGTATGCAAATCTAAGTCAATAAAGCAAATTAATTTTGTTGATTAAACAGTTAATTTTTCAATGATTATTACTTAGTTTGAAAGCTTTTATTTTTTATGATATTTTCTACCACTCTTCCAAAACAGCCTTTTTCAAGTCTTCTTTGTCTCTAATTTCATGCTTTTCAATGTGGCGAACCAAATAGTCCGACAAGGACAGTGTGCTTAGGTTTGTTGTTATGCTTGAATACAAATGACCCCCGGATTCCACGTTCTTTAGCACCATCTATGAAAACCAGTTACCGCCGTATTTTAAATTTGCTCTCGCTCGAAAAATAACTGACAGCATAGTGATACAGCTTATGGGAAAAATTAGAACTTGAAATTTGTTTCTAAGTTTGCATAAAAACTTTATTGATCCACTGTATATAGTGTATATATCTAGTATGTTAAACTTTATGGGAATTTTTTTTAACAAAAACCGTACTACATATGTGCATTTAAATGTATTCTCTTAAATATTTTTTTTAATTCTTTCAGAATTTTACAACTTCATTGTCTCAAGAATTTATGATTTTTTTTTTTAATTTTTGTCTTAAAGCAAACAGACTTCAACAGCTGGGGTTTTTATATGATTCAACAGTCTTTTTAAAACATTTTATTAAGGAAATATTTTTAAAGCGTTTTTCTAAGAAAAAGATTTATTATATATTTAAATATTATTTATTTCATAAAAGCTTTAAAGTTAGCTTAGGATATAATATACGAGGGCGCATTGACATTGAAGCTACCTAGCGCACAGACACAAAAACTTTCTTAGAAATTACGATCTGTCAAACGTTAGCTGTTAAAATTTTAGCCAAATTCATCGATTAGTTTATTTGTTGTAGTCGTTTGAATAAGCAACTTTTGTCTTTCCTGGACAATGGAAAAAAGTGAATTTCGTGTAGTAATTAAACACTATTATTTGAAAGACAAAACGACGAAGGAGACAAGAGAAAAGCTTGATAAACATTACGGCGAATCTGCTCCGTCAGATTATATGGTAAAATATTGGATTGCTGAATTTAAACGGGGCTGGCTTGTTCGCAAGCACTGCAACAATACCATCAACAGGAAGGCCAAAAGAGGTGGTTACTGAAGAAAATATCAGGAAAATCCTCGATATCATTATGAATGATCGCAGGGTCAAAATCCGTGAGAAATCCTGAAACCAAAAATCAATCGAAGCAATAGGTGAAAGCTGGTGGAAGTGCTCCGAAGAAGGCGAAGACAGCGAAATCTGCGGGCAAGGTTATGGCCACTGTATTTTGGGATGCACACGGAATATTGCTCATCGATTATCTTGAAAAGGGATCCACAATCACAGGAGAATATTATCACGCATTATTGGATCAATTGGTTGATGCAATCAAGGAAAAACGACCACATTTAAACAAAAAAAAGTACTCTTTCTTCAAGACAACGCACCGGTTCACACAGCATTAGAAACGATGCTAAAACTACGAGAAATCCACTTCGAATTTTTTGAATATTTTGAGGAGTTCCCAAAATCGTATTATTCAGATGGTATAAAAAAGTTGGAAAATCGTCTTACTCAGCGTATTGAGCTAAAAGAGGACTATGTTTAGAAATGAATGGTTTTTGGAAAAAAAATGCTTTTTTCCTACTTAGGTAGCTTCAATATCAATCCGCTGTACATAAAGATTACATTTACTGTCGATTGTAAACGCTGTTAACATGAATTATGCTTTAGGTAACATGTTTTGTATGATTGTTTTCAGTAAAAAGTTTTGTTTGGCAACATTTCTTGTAAAAGGTAAAACAACATCAATATCAACATCGAGCAACATCGAAAGATCTTTTAATGGCGGTCGGAGTTGTTTCAAGTAAGTTTGTTTTTGTTGATCTTTCTTTTGTTTTAGTTTTATTTTTATTTATATTTTTATTTTTGTTTTTTGATTCATAAATTATCAAATACGTTTAGTTGCATGTATTTATTTGATATATTGATAAAAATATTTTTGCTGATGATCATCTTTTTTTCTAAATAATTACTATTTTCATTTATTTATTTATTTTAATTGTAACCAATTTTTTTTGAACTTATTCTTTTATGATGAATTTATTTAAATACGGTTTTTAATATAATTATGTTGGCTTAAGGATAATAATAATTTCTGTTTGATAATTCCATTTGGGTTCACAGCTTGTGTTTTTGGGATCATGATATTGTATGTGCAATATTGTATGGATTTTGTTATCATGATATGGTTGGGTGGACAAGACGTCCCGATACGAACTAGTGGCGTATTACTTTATCATACGTATTTAAGCTCTGTGGTGTGCATATGTTGGCACGCAACATAGAATTAATGATGTGATCGTATGGCGACCAGTATTACAATGCTTCGGAATCCTCCTTTTGCGACGAGCAATAAGGCCGTCTAAATGCGTGCACTTTTTGTTAATACTCCTATGACATCGGCCATTTTTATTGATTTTCTTTTTAGATGTCTTTAAGGAATATCAATCAATCATCCATATAGTTAATACATTATATTGTTAGTGTAAGTATATTTTTCGTGTAAATAAAAAACCTCTATTTGACAATTTTAAATTATTATAATACAAAAAAAAAAATATAAAAGAATAAATAGTTCAATTACGTATTCAGAGGCCTAAATCTGGCATTAGTGATCGGAATGAATTTCGAATCGAAAAATATTTCGATATCGTTAAATTTTCTATTGATGTTACTCGATATGAAACGAATAGAATTGTAGCTCAAGTGTTGTAAAAGGTTTAAAAAATGTGTGTTACAACACTGAATAAAATATCCCAAAAATTATGAAATTGACTGTAAACAAAGAATTAAAAAATAAAATAAAAAAATAAGTAAGTGATGTGATGTAGTAGTTTTGGTGCTTAAACAGAAGACAAAAAGCACAGGTCTAAGCCTCACAAGGGTTAAATCAATTTTTTTTTTATTTTTTTAAATAATGTTGATATAGACCTTCTTCTGTTTTTGTTGGCAAAAGCGATCGAAAATTTTTGAAAGTTTTTAGACCTTTGCCAGAGGCTGCTAATCCTGCTTATGTCAAAATTTTTTTCTTACATGCAAAAAACTTAGTCTTTCTTCCAACCACCATCTACAGTGTGTCCGCCGGGAAGGTATACTATTTTGTTTTGCCGCCATTTTGGTAAACATTAATCATGATAGTTCAATTTGGCAGTAGTGAAGTAGAGATGTGGCAAATTTATTGTGGAAAAATATTCAGTAAACCAACGTGTTTTAATCGTTAAAATATTTGATCAAAATCAACCATCGATTTTCATGAAAAAATCATAATGAGTGACGAGGCACATTTTCATTTGAATGGTTATGTGAATAAACAGAATAGTCGGTTCTGAGCAATGCAAAACCCTCAAATTATTCATCAGTCACCTTTGTATCCATTAAAAGTGACAGTCTGGTGTGCAATTTGGTCAGGAGGAATCATAGGACCTTACTTCTTTGAAACTGAAAACGGCGTAACGATATGGTGATATGATTGAAAACTTTTTAACTCCACAACTGCATGCTTTGGGCTTGACATGTAGTTTCAACAAGACGCTGCCACATCGCATAGAGCAAGGATTACAATGTAATTACTGCAAGACCTCTTTCCACAACAAACTATTTCAAGGAATGGTGATGTTGATTGGCCTCCACTGTCGCCTGATTTGACTTCTCCGGACTTGTTTCTATGGGGATGTCTGGAAAGCAAGATTTATGCAAGCAAACCAGAAACGCTGGAGCAACTCAAACAAAATATTCGTGATGAAATTAATGAAATACCGCGTAAAATGTGTGGGAGTGTAATGAAAAATGTGCTCAAAAGGGCTAGTATTTGTGAGGCTATTAAAGGCGGGCATTTATCTGATATTGTATTCCATACATAATTGCTGACATTAATTGAAACATTTATCATACCCTGTATTTTCATTCTTGATCAGCGTATATCTAATAAAAAGGTATTAATAAAAGCGCCCCAACTTGATATCGTTTTTAGTTGGATCTGAGGCTTTTCATTTGAAGGTAAGGTTATCCCAGAGTTGGTTAGTCATTGCCTTTCCTTGGGAACTATTTGGTATTACATTTTTTGGTTTAGTCTGTTTGCTTTGAAAAATGAATGAAATGAATGAATGAATGAAAATGAAAAATAACTAAATATAACATATTTTCTTAAATAAATTTCCAATTAGCTTTTTTTAATTAATTTTCTTGTGAAAAAAGTTTACTTCGCATGCTTCTTTGCTTTCGAGTAACAACTTTCAAGCTTACGTTCGTATTATTGTTCATTAGATTTTTCGATACATTTTATACGTGATCGAATAACAGAATTCTAAATAGTCAAAAACTTGTTCCTTTGGAATTAGAATTCGTTCGTGTACGAATCCCAAAATACGCACTCTGTTTTGTAAGTTCCTGTGACAGAAAACGTAAATGTTCCATTCTTAGTTTTTTCTCAGTATTATTGTCTGTTTTTCTTTTAACAAAAAAATTACTTCGCTACTTGTTTGTTTCTTTGTTAACGTTCTGTACTTTTAAATATAGGGACTCAAATACTGTTTTCGTTTAGTCAAAAGGTGGTTTGGATTTAACAATAGTGATCTAAATAGTCTGCTTTTTAAATGGTGTTTTAAAAAATGTATTACAGGACTTAAGGGAAATTAAAAAGGCTTTAAGAGTAGACCAACTACACGTATGATTTATAATTGTTAAATTGATATTAATCATACGCCTACTAACATTTTTTATTTTTAAAATTTTGTTTAAATACATTTTTTGTATTGATTTCTAATTGACTTCATATGTTTTAAGTTTTGTTTATTTTAATTTTTATTTATTGAGTATAATTAGAAAAATTTAGTTTTTACAAATTATATATGTATTTTTTACAAAATCAATTAAATCGATATATTTGCTCAGTTAATTTTATTACTTATAAAATTTTTAATTTAAACATAAAATAAACACAAAAAATTATCAGTTCAAATAAAAGAACACGGAAGGTGTCACAAAAAACCCTTAATATACGGTATGAATAAAAAACAATTTCTTTTAAAGCAGTAAGTACAATGAATGAATCTGACTTGTTTCTCCTTAAATAGGATTATTGGCGAATACAGTAGATCGATAAATATGTTTGGACCAATGAGATGAATATTTTTGTGATAATATATTCAAGTGAACGCAATTGATGTTCTTGAGGCAATAATGCTTAGGCATATATGGTAATTTACAAATTACCAAGCACATTTTTTATTACTGCAACATTTTCAGTTTAATTTGTCTAGACATAGACCATTAATATGAACACAAAAAAAATTTCACAAGGATATTATAAGGATCACCTTTCAAAGTCTTAATATCCTTGTTTATACATATATATCCGATATATATATATATATATATCCGATTACAATCCGATTTCAAAGTTTAATAAACTTCCTTCACTTATATTTTTTATTATTATTTTTATACAATTTTAATTCATTTCCTTTTCATGATGCCTCCATCAAAACTCTTTTCAAACAACAATATCAAATTCTACATGACCTCCCACTCTTTACATATATATATTTTTGTAATTTTGAAAAAAATATACCTTTAAAAAAATAAATTTTGCCTAATTATAGTAATTCACACTTTATCTCTAACTCTCAATTTTCACTCATTTCTAAATCAAATATAATTTTCACATTCCCTATGCTTATCTCATATCATCAATTATCGCGACATTGTGATATAAACAAAAGTTTTTTCTCTAAAATAAAGAAATGTATTTCAGAGTCTAAAATGTTCACAAAAAAATTGAAAGTAAGTCCAATAATCCGCTTTTTCGTAGGTCTATAATCCATTTTACACACATTCTTCATTTGTCTCTGCCCTTGCATTTAATAACCCTTCACAGTTAAACGTCAACAGTTTTGTCAATCAGTTTTGAAAACAAGGTTTTACAAAATGATTCTGTATGTTAAGTGAAATACAATAATTCAGTGGGTTTATCAAAGCGATAATAGCCCAAAACGCACATAGAATTTAGTCAGAGAGTTCATTGAAGAGAATAGCGTTCATGCCCTTGACTGGCCGGCACAATCACTTGACTTAAACCTCTTTAGAATAATGAAGAGGAAGAATCTCCTTGAAAACGTATCAGAGAATCTGTTCATAACAACCTAATTGATTTTATGCTGCGCAGATGTGGTAAAGTTAAAAAACAAAGTTCCATCGACAAAATATTAATTTGCTTTGTTTTGCGCACCTTTATTGGAGGACATTATAATTTTTTACAGGGTTTGTTTATTTTATTTTGTACGACAGACACAGTATTTTAAAATAATTATAAGAAAATGTATGAAAAATATGAAATAAAATACAATTCAAACGCATTTTATATTTTACGAATATAGGGATAAGAAATTTATTTTATGAAGCCCTATATATAACAGATTTTTTTGCGAAGCATAATTAAGTATCCTACGGCGAATAGTGGATTGTATACATTAGAACAAGAAACAAAGATATTTAAAATAAATAAAGTATTTATTATTAATAAATTTTTTTATGGCTTTTTTTCTGGTGTTTCATTAAAACGATGTTTTTTTTATTTTTTCAAGTTTTTTTTCTATATAAGACCAGCACCCAAGGGATGGCCCCTACTCATGCAGTGCATTGTGCTGGTACTAGGAAAATAGGTTATTGGAAGGAGGACAGAGGGAGTAGTGTTTATGGACGTTAGATTTAAATTTACTCATGTCGTAGGTGGCAGGAAATACTTTTGCTCGAAGATTATTCCACAGCCGAATAGAGCGACCAAAGAACGAATTCTCCCTATAATGCGTTGTGCGATTTACTGGACAATCAACTACAAAGGGATGCGCTCTACGAGAAATACGAGTACTACGTAAAAATATATGATTTTTGGGAATTAATTCCTTAATTTCGTTAGAACACATTCCGTTATAGTACCGATAGAACAATGAAACACACGCCACATTGCGACGGTGCTCCAATGAATCGATAGAGTTGGCTACCCTACCGTCATTGATGAGCATCTTCGCCCTCTCCTGTACGCGGTCGAGAAGCTCCAAAATAGAAGCACCGGCCCATACATGAGAGTTGTATTCCATTCTGGGACGGATATAGGTCTTGTAAATATTAAGGAGATCAGATGGGGTGAAGTATTTCTTGCACCGTCTCAAAAAAACCAAGGCACTTGAATGCTTCTTTCGACACTTGAAATATGTGATCATTCCAACGAACGTCACAGTGAATTCTCATGCCCAAAACATCAAGAGCATCTGATTCTTCAATATCCACATTACCCATTGACACAGATGACAGCACACCACCAAGTCTCTGTGTTAAAAAACAACATTGAGTCTTAAGTTCATTAAAATCGACCCTGTTCGCACGACCCCACTCGGAGACCTTCACCAGGTCACTTGTGAGTGTGACGTTCATATTCATCCTTCTTACCCCAACCTCCAAAAGGCTCGGTCTACGATCAAAGGAATATGAGTGACAAATGTTGCTGTCATCCGCAAAAGAGTAGATAGGATTAGAAGTGAGAAGAAGAAAGTCATTAAGAAATATTAGAAAAAGAGTAGGAGAAAGAACGGAGCCTTGCGGTACCCCTGAGTTTACCCTGAACTCGTCGGATGAGACTCCATATATAACCACTCTTACAGAGCGATCTCTGAGAAAACTCGATATAAATCGAGAGAAGTGACTACCGACACCAAAAGCATTAAGTTTCGAAATGAGAGCCTCGTGCCAAACTCTATCAAACGCCTTTGAGATATCCAGTGCCACAACCTTACTCTCGCCAAAACCATGAATGGACTTGTTCCACTTCTCCGAGAGCAACGCCAGCAGGTAACCAGTAGAACGGGCCTTTCGGAAACCGTACTGACGATCGCTAAGTAAATAGTTGGACTCCAGATAACCCACAAGGTGGTGATTAATCATACTCTCCATAACCTTGGAGAGTGTGAAACAAACTGCTATTGGACGGTAGTTCTCAGTTTACATTAGCATTACATTAGCAACCTTCCAGCGAGATGGAAAAATACCGGCGCGATATGACGCACTGAAAAGGTGAGCTAATGGACGCGCAAGCGTCGAAGAGCACTGTTTCAGGACCAGTGCTGGTATGCCATCCAGCCCAGAAGACTTGTTAACGTTGAGATTTGCAAGAACCCTTTTTAAAGCACGAGCTCGAAAGAATATACTAGGCATAGTTACTGATACTCTTTCAAGTTCGGGCAGTGGTTGAACGCTCTCCGGCAAGTGAGAATTACTTGCAAACATTTCGGCCAAAAGGTTTGCCTTTTCAACCGGGTTCGTGAATGAGTGGTCATTCTTTATAAGTGCAGGAACCGAACTAGCGTTGTTCCTCAGCCTTTTAATGAATGACCAAAAGTTTTTACTTCCCCGCGAAAAAGAAAGAACTTTAGCACGAAGGCGCTGCTCGCATAAAGCCTTTTCGCGTCTAAGTACTGCGGCACATGAAGATCTCGCCTGTTTGCGAAGCAAATCAGTGTGGGCACATTTGTTATTGCGCCAATTCCTGAATGCTTCCTCTCTGGATCTGACTGCCAATTTACACGTCAGATTAAACCAAGATTTGTTTCTGGGTTTAATCGAAAGCGTTTTGGATGGGATGAAAATATCCATCCCTAGCCTTATTTTATTCACCACCATTTCTGCCATGGCATCGACGTTTGAGTCAAGGAAACAAAGTTTCCAATTAAAATGCCAAAAAAAAAAAAATCGTTCAGCTCAGCCCAACGAGCATCCTCGTAGTTAAAAATAGAGCGTTCCGTAGCCAAGGGTGGAACCTCGCGAAGAGCGGTGGACGAGAATGAGGCAGAAACTGTGCAATGATTCGAATTTCCGAGAGGTGCAAGAACCTCAACTACATACTTTTCAGGGTGTGTAGTGAGGAAAAAGTCGAGGGTATTGTTCTGGTGCCCATCTTCACACGATATATGCGTAGGTTCATTCACTAATTGCACAAGGTGATTGTGCGCGGCAAATAACTCAACGTATTGGCCTTCCGGAGTTGTACGGTTTTGTTGTACTTTATCGTAAATGAAGTTATTTTGTATTTATATGTATACGTCAGTTACTTTGTGATAATTATTCATAAATAAATAGCATTTTGCAAATAGTAAAGACTTTTGCAAAAAACTCTATTATGCTTAATCTTTTGCTAACTATCAAAAGGAAAACTACTACTTCTACTGGTCTTACTAAACCTGAAACAAGGTTTATTATAAATAAAAGAATTTAACCAGTATATACCAGACAATTTGTGACTTACAATTAGGCTTAAAATATTATAAAATGGAAAGAAAATTATAATTTTGATGTAATCTAATAGGTGCCCAAATTGAGGTATCATTTTAAATAAGCTGCCATTTTTTCTACTTGTAATTTTTATTCCAACTCTTTATTTTCAGATTCTAATTACGTTCCGGTTAGTTAGTATGGAATACTGCACGAAGGAACAACGCGTTTTTATTATTAAAATATTTTTCGAAAACGGCAAAAGTTTTCGAAATGTAATTAGCAAATTTAGAATAAAATTCGCTAGAGCAAATGCTCCTACAAAACGTGCCCTCAAGCTGATGTTTCAAAAATTTGAAGAAACTGGACCACTTCTAGATAAAAGAAACATGATTTATTAACATTATGGTTATTTAACAGAGAATATTGTAGCTGTGGGCATAAGTGCTGAGGAAGATCCAAAGATATCCATACGCCATCGATCGGAGCAATTAAACATCAAACGTTTCACATTATTCAACATTTTACATCGTGATACCCATTTAAAGGCTTAAAATATCCAGCTAATTGAAGGTTTAAAACTAGCTGACAACGCATTTCCAGCTCAATGGCTACGTCAACAAGCAGAATTGCCGCATTTAGGTAAAGAGAATCAAAGAGTGATTTTAGAGCAAGCATTACATCCACAAATAGATACGGTTTGGTGTGGTTTGTAGTCCGAAGGAATCATCGAACTATATTTTTTTATTTATTTTTTTTATTTAATAGAGTCATATACAAATGCATATGTTTAAAAAATTTTAATTTAAAAGTATGTATGATCTATAAAATGGCATTGTCTTTGGTTGTAAGCCAGATTAGCAAAGTAAAAGCATTTATACAAATAATATACATATAATATGATATAATACATATGTACATTTCATTTACAGGAAAATTGTTCACGTAATATTATCCTTACATTACTAACAATAGTTTAATATGAGTTATAAATTGAAAGTAAGCGAATTCATTTAATATTAATTTTCTATACGTTAAGCAAGATTCTAAGTAATTGACAGGCAAGCCAAAATTACAAGCATCACCATTGAGAATATCTAATACTTCAGGAAGATTCAATTATTTTTTCTTGAAAGATATAAATCTGACAAACAGGACAAACGCCAATAAAATGCAAAGTCTTTTCTGTAGCATCTAAGTTAGATGAAACATCTAGCAGTTATATCCAGCAGCCCTCTGCTAGCTTTTATAATCAGACCTATTACACGTGATGAGAGACTTGTAGAATTTATTGGTAGCACTGAGTATTTTAACTGAGATTAGAGGTCATGGAGTCGAGTGCTTCTTGCATCAGAAGTTAAGATCTTGTTTTCATGGATTTTAACGAGGTGTAAAATTTGTTTTCAACATTTACTGAGGGGTACTAAGTTTGTTTCTGAAACAAAGCCTATTTGAGTACACAAATTTGTTCAGTCCTCTGCCCAAATTGTGTGTTTCGTAATTGACATTTCTGCAAGCTATCAAGGCAATCTGTTGCAAAGCATGTTAAGAACTATATTAATATAATTAAAGTGAAATTTAAGAGTATTCAGGTATAGTGAACTCATGCTAGTTTCTAAAAAGATCATATAGTTCGGTGTGTTGTTAGGTAGCAATAGCATCTTCCTAATGACAAATTTAAAGAGTTTTTCAACCGCATCATGTTTTTGTATCCCCATACTTACGCGCAGTACAACATAATTGAACGAGTAGCAGCGTTATATACTTTAAGTTTATTTTTAATAGATGTTTTTGGGTTGTTTATACATTTAGACCAGGAAGAAGAAACTGCCATTTCAGTCGTTGTAAGTATATTTTCAAAATGTTTATAAAATGACAAGTTATTGAATAGATCAATTTCAAGTTCAAGTTCTTCTTCTCCATATATCTAACTTAACTAAATTTAAGTTATTTGGTAGTCTAGTGCCAACACGAAAAACCATTACCTTCGTTTTCGCAATATTCGACTTTAAATGCCGTCATTTACAGTGCACGTATATGACATCAATCAACAATTGGAGGTCATTTGGCGAATCAGAGATTAAAACAATGTCATCAGCATAATAGAGAATCTTTACTGTAACGCTGTCAATAGTTATACCCATTGTCCAAAATATCTGAAACAAAATTTGACTTAATATACAACCTTTTTTCACTTCAAGGTCCACCTTAAAAGATTTTTAAAATGAGATACCAAACAAAATTTGACTGGAGGTATTATCATATGACCTACGTAATATTCGAATTATTTTTGATGATAATCTAATCGAACCATACTTTTTAAAGAGAATGGAAATGCGATAAAGGTCAATGGGGATCACTACAGGGGGATGATCCGACGCATTTGGTGGCTGAAAATTGACGATTTAGACTTAGAGAATATATGGTTACAACACGATGGTGTCACTTGTCACCAGGGTTGGCAAAATCCGGTTTTTTTTTAAACACAACAGTCCGGGTATTACTAGCGTTTTTTAAGGGTTTTTTTTGGATTTTATAGGGTTTTATAACCGCTTCCAAATTTCATTAAATTTGACAAAATATTTTATTTGCTAGTAAAATTACGTTGTTTTAATATTTGCCATCCAATTTTTCACTTTTGGTCGGATCAAAGCAGCATTGTGTACTATGGGCTGCTATAGCAGACTGCAACTACTTCGTTTGAACCGTAAAAGAGAAAAACGGTAGGAATACAAAGACAGACAGTTATTCTTATGCATGACAACTCTCGACTTCAGGTTGCAAAAGTTGCCAAACGCTTTTCAGAAATGATCATTCGAACATTTGTTGCTCTAACTTTTGGCTGTTTCCACAGATACAATATCAATTAGAATATCAATTAGCTTGTCACTGAATCATTTCTTAACAAAATAGAGTTCAAGGTTGGATGGCCTTAAAAGACGAGAAGTTTGTCCAAAACAAATTTCGGAAATTGGCTCAGAGGTATTGAAAAGATGTAAGCAGTGATTTCAGAGATATTTATTTTGAGAAATTTGTTAATTTGTTATCTATTTTGAGCAAACAAACGAGCCGAATGCGCTTGTACTTCCTAAACGTAAATTTTACTTATTTTTGCTGTACATAAACTGCGAAAACCGTAGAGTATTAGTAAATTGGCCACCAAGATCAAACGATTTAAAACCTTAAGATTTTTTTCATTATTTTTGGGGATTTTTTGAATTCGAAATAGCAATAATCGCAGATATCAAAAGTTTATTGAAAAACATAATTAATAATTTTGGCAAAAGATTGGGAGCCCGCCGAGCCAACATAATTTGACCAACAAAATTTTTTATTTTCAAGCGGAATCTGTTTGTAATAAACTGAAAGAAGTACTTTTTTTATTAAAATTAAAATGATACCTCCTTTACAATGGAAAATTTATAAATAACTCTTTTAAGTAGGCGACATTTTTTTTTTAATGAAAAAAGACTTTAGTACTTTAGGTCCGCCAAATAAATATTTATTTTTTTTGAAAATACTATAAAAACTACTGAATACTTTCTCAAAATTCGTTTTTTATTTGAAAATACAATCCTTCCGGTTAATAATGTAAAATAATTTCATTGAAATAGCTGCCTCGGATGGCCATGCAGTAGCCTGCACGATCGGTCCAATTTTGAAGCACATTATCGATTGTGTGCAGTTGTATTTCGCCAATGGTTTTACGAATACTGTCCTTTAAAGCGTCAATTGTCTCTGGCTTGTTGGCGTAATACTTATCTTTGACGGCAACCCACAAATAATAGTCCAACGGTGTCAAATCGCAGCACCGAGGTGGCCAAACGACATCAGCTCTGCGGCTGCTAATGCGATCTTCAAAAACAGGAGGGAAAACATCGAGTGTAGCTTCGGCCGTGTGGCACGTAGCGCCGTCCTGTTGAAACCATATGTTGCAAATTCTCCTCTTCAATTTTTGTGAACAAAAATTCGTTCAACATAGCCCGATAATGATCGTCATTGACTGTAACGGCCACTCCTTGCTTATTTTTGAAGAAAAATGGCCCAATTATGCCTCTGGATCAAAATCCGCACCAAACAGTGACTCGTCTTGGGTGTATCGGCTTTTCAATATATGCGTGCAGGTTTTTTGTGCCCCAAATGCGACAAATTTGCTTGTTTACATACACGCCAAGATCAAAATGAGCTTCATCTGACGGTGCTTCTCTTCTTCCAAAGTCCGTACGCAATTTCCGCACACATTCTGCAATATTACCATGATTTTCAAAGTAATGTCGCAATATTTCCCAGCGTTGTTCAAGCGTATACACAACCATATTCGTTCAGCGGAAGGATAAAACTAATTATCTGTCAAATCAGACACGAGCTAAGTATTACCATTCACGAAATAAGCTCTAGTTGAAAAACGCACGTTAGATGGCGGACCCGATACATAAGAGAAAGTAATTTTCGTAAGTAAGTTTTGCTATCAAGTTCACTGGTATTATATATAAATTTAAAAGAAATGGTAAACATATTAAAAGCATTAGGATATGAAAAAAAATATTTACATAATGAAAGTGTCTACAAGTAAATAATTATAGTATTAGAATTGGTTTACACAGCTGAAAATATATATATTAAGTAGATAGGATAAAAAAGGTATATAACATACATTTCAAATTCAAATTATAGTTGACCCTGCCTTTATTACTTTATAAAAATATTTTTATTCATCCAAACAATTAATGCTTTGAAGTTCCGAGATATGTTTTCTTAAAATTTTATTTTTTTTTTTTTTTAGTTTTGGCAAAACGCCAAAGAGCGTTATTTATATAAATTTATAAACAAATTTAAAAAATAAGCAAACGTTTAAATACAACACCAAGTCTAGAAGTAAACTAAAATATAAATAAAATAAACAGCAAGTTTAAGAATTTTAGCAGTATTTTTATAAACCCCTAAACGATGATTAAAGCAACTACATATTAAAATTCTTTAAATAGTTTATTTTTTGCTTTTCAACTTTCACTTTATAGTCAGACTGAGGCAGAGAACGAGAAAATATTGGCATTTCATTTGAAATTAAAATAAAATATATTGGCATTTCAATTAAGATTAAAATATTTTTAAATTTTTGTGTTTTATGTATATTGCATTCTAAGCAAAATTTTTCGATTGCATATTTTCAGTATCTGTGTATTCTTGTTTATGCAAATAAGCACTTCTTCACAAGCATTTATTCACAATGGTATGTTTCAAAATCTTATAGAGAATTATTTTTAAAATAAGTTTAAAATTTTTCTACTTCTATTACAACCCCCGTTTCTTCAATCATACTGCTTTTTTATAACCCAAATTTTTAGTTTATTATGCTCTCGCTACTTATGAATTCCTTTCAAATACTTCTTCTATAATATAAAAGCCAATTTTTCGTTGTATATGAAATGCGCTCATATAATAGAAATATTTCAACTTATGTGCTCTTATTTTAGTGTAAATCTGAAGCGTTCAATTGCTATTAATAAGTAAAAGCATATATTTCATATTTTGAAAAATGAAACGGACACGTTATTGAGTTTTTTTTTAAGTAAAAAAGCATACACATGGTTAAGAACACATGTATCATGTAAATTAAATTAAAACCAATTTTAGTTAGTTTTTAATTAAAGTATAGATATATTGAGTTAAGATTTCTAAATATTTATTTTTAAAATTATGACAAAATAATTATTTTGAATTTAAAACAAAAATCTATTTTTAAATAAAGGGTCCGCCATCTAACGTTTTTTTTTTCAATTAGAACTTATTTCGTGAATGGTAACACTTAGCTCGTGTCTGATTTGACAGATAATTAGTGTATACGCTTGAACAACGCTGGGAATTTTAGCCTGCGATCCATTTGAATGCAATTATTTTCCATTATTAACCGGAAGGATTGTACTTTCAAATGAAAAAAGAAATTTGAGTATTTTCAGAATTTCAGTAGTTTTTTTTTATAGCATTTATAAAAAAAAAAAAAAAAAAAATTATTTGGCGGACCCTTTATTTAAAATGGTATTAAAATTATCTTGGCATTTCTCAACTGAGAGACCTCATTTCATAAGCAACACCAACACTATTTTTCACTCTATTGAGGAAATTACCAACCGTTTCCGATCCAACTGCACTTTGTCCGATAACACACTGATCCTTAATTTATATTCGGTAAGTTTATGTATATAATTTTTGTATATATGTAATGTATGTTTCTTTTCGTAGAAATCTATTTATATTAATGAACTTATATTCTTCTACCTTTTTTTTTCTCATCTTATATTGAAGTTTTTTTAATAGTTCTCCTTCAGCTTATTTATAATTATATATTGTATACCTTTATTACTGTCTATTATAAGATTTATAATACTTGACTGTATGTGTTTATAATATACATATATACTATAGGTCTGTCAACAGACAGAAAAGTTTAATACGTATAGTCAAAATAAATATAAATTTATAAATGTTTACAATATGTACAGTATGGAAAATCCGTATTCGTAAAATATAGAAATTCGTATTTGTCAATAAAATTTATAAATAAATTTAAATTTGTCCATAAAATTTATAAGTAAATCTAATTTTAAAAATCGTTTGGAGTTTATTATATTTAACTATTTACTTTCCTGAAAAGACGTATGTTTTTAGCTTGTTTATAAAAGTGAGAAAACACGATTTTGCACATAGTCTAGAACGAATTTAAAAAAATCATTATGCGGGTATACACATTCCGATCGAAATAGTATTGTTTTCGTATTTGCAATTCCGATCGATTTAGTTTTTCGTTCTACAAATTCCAAACGATGTTTGGAACAGAGTCTAGAACGATTTTAAAAAAATCATTATACGGGTATACACATTCCGATCGAAATAGTATTGTTTTCGTATTTGCAATTCCGATCGATTTAGATTTTCGTTCTACAAATTCCGAACGATGTTGTTTATTAAAACCAAAAAAAATGGAATTTCAAACACACATCAACCGAGAAGTAGACTTTAAAAATTGTCGGCTTTTAAAAAATATCAAAACAAATATTATTGATAAAGTGGTTTCATTCTAAAGTAAATGCTACTTTTATGTTTTCTGTAGAAGCTAATTACGAAATCAATTCCACTTTCGGAATTCAATTTTGTGACAGGGCTTATAAAACGGAGAAATAATCCCGCTAGCACGTAACGAGGTAACTATTTCAATTGATGTTATAAACTTTGTCCTGATGATGTGTATTGTCCAAGAATTTGTTTAAATGAATTTTCGAAACTTCCGCAATTACCATTCTGACGATGCCACATATCAAGTCTTTTAAGGCAAATTCAGAAACTTATTTTACCGTTCTCAAGATGTACAGTAATCAATAGATATTTTGTATGGCAGTTACTACGAACTTATTTAGACTAAGTTCAGAAACTTCCACTTTAACCGTTTTCAGCATTTACAAAAATCAATATTTACATTGTAGGTGAAGTTATCATACCCAGTTGACATCCTTACCAAAGTTAAGTCACATAGACCAAATATAAAAACTTTTACTATAACTTTTATATAACCGATCAATCAATCAATATTAACTTTGTTTGCGAGGTACTATGCCCACTTGTCCATTCCCGTTCATATTTGCCGCAGCACTCAGAATATGTGCACTGAATCGAAGTATCAAATCTTTTTCAAATATTTTAACAGGAGCAGAGATAAAGGAATAACACCCAACAGCGCCATCCACTGAATTTTTTTTTTATTTTTGTTTTTTAAACCTTCGCGTAGCAATTACGAACAAAATCGCCAATTTAGATCAGTTTTTTGGGGTATGTAATAGAAAATTCCACTATTAGGCCATCGGAGGAGAAAACTTGTGCCGTACCAAGATTTTCATTACCGCAGAATCAGAAAGCCTTACAAAGATTTCTAGGGCTCATGTCCTATTTTAGGAGATTTTATTCCCAATTATGCCATTATCGCTAAGCCCCTGACAGATCTTTTGTGGGGAAAGATTGTAAGTTTAAGGTGGGGAACGTCGCAATATTTGTGTTCGAGCAGTTAAAAAATTTGATAGTATCCGCTTCAGTATTGGAACTTTTCGACCAAAAGACTATTACTGGGATCCATACAGATGCCAGCATGCACGGTTATGGCGCTGTTCTGTTGCAACAAGATTATGAAGACTCGTAAATGCACCCAAACGAGTATATGAGCCGCAAAACTACGATGACTGAACAAAAGTACCACTCCTACGAGCTAGAAGTGCTTGCGGCGATCAAAGGTTGAAAAAATGTAGAATTTATGTATTGCGGTTAAAGTTTAAAATAGTAACCGACTGCAACGCATTCGCATTAACGCTGCGAATGTAAGACGTTTTCTCGAGAGTGCCGAGATTGGCCTTATTCTTATTTCGATTACTCTATTGAGCATAAGTCAGGATCAAGGATGAAGCATATTGAAGCGTTAAGCCGTCATGCCTTATGATTGAGGATGGATTAAGATATCGTATAAAGGAAGCACAGAAGAAAGATGAGTGGATAATGGCTATTCGTAAAGTATTAGAAAATGACTAGTACGAGATCTATTTCGTTAAATTCGATATTTTCCACAAAGACCTAAATAAAGAGTTGATTATTGTTCGAAGCGTCATGGAAAAGCAAATCGTGCAAATTGCGCATCGACAAGGCCATGTTGCATCGAGAAAAACGCAAGAATTGTTGGAAAAATCGTTCTATATAACTGATATAAAAATGAAGGTGGCAAAAATTGTAAAAGGTTGTATAGAATGCAAGATTATAGAATGCAACTCAAAAGCAGTAATATCACATATTAGTTGTCGTGGATTCTTTTTTTTTGAAGTTTGTATGGCTATACCCAACTAAGAGCACAGGGACCAACGAGGTAATCGATAGGCTGGAAAGACAGGCAACTACCTTCGGTAATCCAGCGAGAGCTATAACCGACAGAGGAACAGCATTCACATCAAAAGCGTTCGAAGATTATTGTGAGACACAGAAAATTTAACATTTTTTAACAGCTACTGGAGTACCGCGTGGAAATGGGCAGGTAGAGAGGATCCATCATATCGTAATATGTGTTTTAAATAAAATTTGTATGGAGAACCCCACTCATTGGTATAAACACGTGGAGAGTGTGCAGAGTTTATTAATAGCACCGCGTCTTGGAGCACCTGTGACACCATTCAGGATATTGACAGGGTTTGAAACGAAGTGTAATGAGAACCTAGAATTAGGAAATTTACTGAATTAATGTTGGGTTCAAGAGCTAGATGAGGAACGCGAGCATGTTATCTTTCCTAACATGGCTAGGAGCAATATCCTTATTTATAATTATATATTGTGTACCTTTATTACTGTCTATTATAAGATTTATAATACTTTAGGTATAAGGCTGAGCCAAATCTGCGCAATAGCTTTTATATAAAATCAAATGTATTTTTTCTATTATAATAAATAAATAAATAATAAACAACATATTTTGAGAAAGTGGCAGAAAAGTCAAATTCGTTAGTAGTAATTACCAATAATTTGTAAAAAGTAAAAGTAATAAGTATATGTATCAATGCAATTATTTGTTATAAAAAAATATTAATTCAGTACGAAAACCAAACAGGTAGTGAGTGATTTTGACGTTAATGTTCGTATTGTAGACAATATGTTCGGTTCAGTAAAAAAGAATTTTTTATAAAAATCTTTACTTTTTCATTGGGCTCGTCGAAATAGTGAAACAAAAAAGTGTTTTCTTTCGCCTAGGAAGCAAACAAAAAAATTCGTGGAACAGGCCGTAAATCTAAAAACTAAAAACAAATAAATTCTATCTTTTTTAGTTTTTGAAATAAAACGAATAATTTACTGTCACTATGAATGTTTTGATATGATTTAAATATGATTTGATGGAATATCTTAGATTATTTTGTAAAATAACTTTTTAATTTTGTTTGTTTTAAAAATAACAATATTTTTAATGGTTTATCTTAGCAGTAACAACAACATCGAAGTTAACATGTGCCGCACAACTACCTGCTGATGTAGCAGATCCTCACGGGAACTAATTTTTATTTTAAATTTATTAACTTGTTTTTTATTTTTTATATTATAATTGCGTAAGCTTGCTTATTTAGTTCTTTTAAATTTTATTTAAATTAATTTGCTTTTTCTTAATTTGTATTAAATTTCATGATTGTGTAATTTTGATTCTTTTAAATTCTTTCCTTTTAATTATATAAATTTGAAAATCGGGTTACGCTGCACGTATATTTTTTATTGTTGAATTTTGTTTTTTATTAATTATTATTGGCAGCTTAACTGCACCAAAAGACCTTGTAAAATTAGTTCGTAATTGTGCGGTGTAAGACCAGGTCGTGTTAATTCATTAATAAATTTATATATTGAAGGATATAAAATTTAAACTTATTTTTATTTTATTAAAACCGTCCCCGAAGAACTTAACTTCGATAAGTCTAATTAGTAGTCATTAAATTTAAGTGTTTATATTCTCTTTAGTTTTAAGGAATCTTTTATGTGGAGACAGCGCCGGATAAAGCGGCGGGCGAAACGGGCGGCTGTCAGGCGCGCCGAATTTTGAGGTTCGCTGATAGAAAAAAAAATATTTTTTTACATTCGTTATTTTAATAAAACAATTTTAATAATTTTAATAATTTTAATAGAGCAATGTATTATAGGATATCGTCAAATGGATAACGTTTTCTACGTTCATGCTTATCTTATTCAAGAAGTGAAAATAAGGTATTTTGTATTTGTTGTAAATGATTTTACACAAATAAAGTCAAGCCGACCTTAGCAACAACAGGTCTTTTTAACTGTAAACATCTAAGTGAGTATTTAAAACAGTATGATAATTCTACGGAAAATTTAAATAATTTTATTATACAATCTAAGGCACGGAAAAAATTTCGTACTTATACAGCAATTGATAAAAGTATTCAATCAGCTATTGCTAAAGAACGGGAACACTGGAACAATGTATTATAAAGACTATTTAATATTGTGCTATAATTAGCAGAACACAATTTTGATTTTCATGGTTCAGCCCATCAATTTACCCTAAAAATAATGGAAATTTCTTGGGATTAGTTGAACTTGTTAATAAATATGACGTTTACATGCATGTTCATCGAATAATATCAAATGAAACATCAGCTACTTATTGTAGTAAAACTATTCAAAAATTGGCATCTTCTGTTCGTGATAATATTTTGGAATGTACCCGCAAAGCGAAATATTTTAGTATTATTTTAGATTGTACTCCTGATATTAGTCATAAGGAACACCTTTAGTTTACGCTACATTTTGTAGATATTAGTGGCAACTACTGAAAAATCAAGGAACATTTTATAAGCTACCAAGAAATTGAAGAATCAACTGGTCGTATATTATGTCAGATAAGAAAACAAATAATGAACGATTTTCAATTGAACTTAGATGATTGTAGATTAGAAGATTGTAGGCTTTAATATGAAGGGAAAAAATAAAGGTATTCAAGCTCGCATATGTAAAGAATATCCTCGTCCTTTCTTTATACCATGTGGATGCCACTCACTTAATATAGGCATTGCGGATGCAGCGTTATCTTGCAGACAATCTAAATCTTTTTTGTTTATACACATTTCTTTTTTGTTTCCATAGGGCGATGGAAAATGTGCCTTCTTATCTTTAAAACCTTTATCTGAAACTCGCAGGTAAAGACGCTCTTTTAGCAGTACACCAAAATTCTATAGACGTTGATGCACGACATGAAGTATTTACGTTATCAGAGCAAATATGAGAATATTATTTTCTAGTAATAACAGTTATTTGGTATGATCTGTTGTCCAACATAAACGTTGTTAGTAATGGCTTACAGGTCAATTAAAGGCCAAAATTATGTTGTTAACTTGTAACAATCTTGCTTTAAATATCTTGAAAATTAGCGTTCCAATGGTTTTGAAAAATGCTTATTATACGCGAGAGAGCTAGCTGGATTAATAGATACTGAACTGATCTTTATACAAAAACTTATCCGCCGTATAGAGAGACAGCATGATTTTGAAGCTATTAGTGAGGTTGTTGTTGATGCGAAATATAATTTCAAAATAAATGTATTCAACATATTAGGAGATCGTTTCGAACAAACTTATAATTTTGTGAATAATTGGGGTTTTTTGTGTAATTTAAAAAAGAATCTAAATAAGGCAGAATTACGCAAAATGTTGCATGAAGTTACATATGCTTTTAAAAGAACAACAAAAATCTGATATTGATGATACCGAATTAATGAATGAAATTATATCTTTCAAAACGCACATTTCTGAAAATGTTTACAGTCCCTTTAGAGATTTTTAATTTTATAAAAATTAACGAGCTATATATACAATTATGCCAAATTTGTTGACAACTTCAAGGATATGGCCCACAATTCCTGTAACCGCTGAAGCTTGTGAACGTTGTTGCAGCAAATTGAAACTTATTAAAACATACTTAAGAACAACGATGACTAATGAAAGTTTAAATAGCATGGCATTTGCCAATAGAAAATTAAATTGTAAAAAATAGATATAGGGTCCGCCATCTAAGGTTTTTTTTTCAACTAGTGCTTATTTCGTAAATTGTAACACTTAGTTCATGTCTGATTTGACAGATAATTAGTTTTATCCTTCCGCTTAACTAATATGGTGGTGTACACGCTTGAACAACGCCGGGAATCTGGGCATGCGATCGATTTACAGAAGATGACGATCATCTTTTCAGATGAGGCTCATTTTGATCTTGGCAGGTATGTAAACAAGCAAAATTGTCGCATTTGGGGCACAAAAATCCCGTACGCATACACTGAAAAGCCGTTACACCCAAGACGAGTCACTGGTTGGAGCGGATTTTGGTCCAGAGGCATAATTGGGCCATTTTTCTTCGAAAGTGAGCAAGGAGTGGCCGCTACAGTCAATGGCGATCGTTATCGGGCCAAGTTGAATGAATTTTTGTTCACAAAAATTGAAGAGGAGGATATTAGCAACATTTGATTTCAACAGGACGGCGCTAGGTGCCACACTGCCGAAGCTACACTCGGTGTTTTGGGCCGTGTTTTTGAAGATCGCATTATCAGCCGCAGAGCTGATGTCGTTTGGCTGCGATTTGACACCGTTGGACTATTATTTTCGAGGTGCCGTCAAAGATAAGTGTTACGCCGACAAGCCAGAGACAGTTGACGCTTTAAAGGACAATATTCGTGAAGCCATTGTTGAAATATAGCACACAATCGATAATGTGCTTAAAAATTGGACCGATGGTGTAGGCTACTGCATTGCCAGCCGAGGCAGCCATTTGAATGAAATTATTTTCCATTATTAACTGGAAGGATTGTACTTTTATATAAAAAAAGAAATTTAAGAAAATATTCAGTAGTTTTTTTATGGCATTTTCAAAAAAAAAAAATATATATATATATGGCGGACCCTTTATATAACCGAAAACATACAAAAGTTTGCTAGAAAAAAATATTTTTAAATTATTTGTATGAAACATATTTACTTTATTTAAATATCAAAAACTGAAATAAGTATATCTTAATAATATATAGTGTGACTTTGAAAAAAATTTAACTTAATTACTTGAATTATTTTTTTAAATAAATAACTTTCTTACACAGTTCTTTATTGTGTATTTTTGATTTTTTGCCTTTTTTTATTTTTTATTCATTTTTTTTTAAATTGCAGTAAATGTATATATTTATTGTGTGAAACTAAAATACAAACTCTAGATCCGGCTCATTGTGGAGACGACTAAGATTTGATGCCAGTACACAACTATAAGGTGAGAAACAAGGATACAAACTATACAATAACACAAAGTAATCGTTGTGTTTCGCTGTTAAGGGAAATTTATTTAAACACTCATCACGTGTTGATAAAGTAAACGAACAATTGACAGTTTAATAAATGGGAAATTTAAAGAGTAACAATTTGTTAAGGATTTAAATAACAATAAACAAAAATTGATTTTTTTTTAATTTGTATAACAACGTAAAAAATCATTAAATCAGTAATTCTTAAAAGAAACGTGACACCTTATTCTTAAAATAGCCCAAATTAGAGTTCTTGTGTTCAAGGCATTAATCGATGTTTTAGCATTACTACTAAGAGCATGTTGAGGATAAATGACTGCTTACATCCTTTTTTTTTATTTTAGCGTTTATTTAACTTTCTTAGGTTTAATTACATAATAAAATAAACAATAGATTAAATATACATATATTAATATTGATACAATACACTCAGGAGGGAACTCGAGCATCATTAAGATAATTTGAGTAAATATTTATAATGTGTTTAAAACAATTTTTTAAAATCAACTATGAAAATATTGGAGCATAAAGAAAAATATGAAAAAAATTTATATTAATAGTTACTAAATTAAATATATGGAAGACAGATTGTAAAAGAAGAGTTCAACTACGGTATAGTATTCATTAGCTCAGCCCCCAGTATTTATTGACGTCTAATTTAGCTACTGCATTCGTATCCCTGTTTGGAATATTAAAGCTATATCTTAGATTATCTTCGTGAGACCCATTTAATATAATTGCTTTTAACGTTGCTCTTCGATATTGGTGGTAGAAAATTGGAACACCATCTTCATTTTGAATTGTCCTTTGATTGTCTAGGTAGAGAAAAGCTTCAGGAGGTATGAAACCTGCTCTAATAGTAGTTTTCAAATAGGTAGGGTTTGAGTAGTAGGGGGCCATTATTAGGTTAAATTCTCTATATGTAGTGCAGCGAACAATATGATTTCGAATCAAGTGTATAATAAAGTTATCAATCCTGTTTATGGCGGCAGTAGTGTATAACACTGCATTTGATATATACGAGTATTTAATAAAGTTACTTTGGCTAGATCTGTATAGTGATGTGCACACCCATAATCTTTTTCTTTCAATAACCCGTATTTTTTCCATATAAGATGGCGCTATATTGAACCAGACTGGGCAACCATATGTAGTTACTGGTCTTATAATTGTTTGAGATAATTTTACTTTTGTTTTCGGTTCTAAGTATTTCGAATAAAACAAAGACTTATTAGCAAAGAATGCTTTCCTGGTCTTTTCTAACATTCGATTGACATGATCATTAAAATATAAAACTTGTCCAAATATATACCAAGATATTTCGCAGTATCAGATACTTTTAAAGTTGTATTTGTCATTCTATATTTAACACCAAAGGATTTCCATTCTTTTCTGATTTTATAGCTGCATTTATTTACAGGAGGTCTGAATAATATTGTCTCACATTTCTCTGTGTTGATTTTTAAATGCCAGTTTTCTGCGTATGTTTCAACAAGATCGAATGATATTTCCAAATTGGAATTAATATTAGAAATTTTATCTCCGGAATTGTAAACTAAAATATCATCAGCGAAAGATATAATATTTTCGATATGGTTTAGCAATTCTAGAGTATATATATTGAATAATGTTGGTGCCAATACTGTACCCTGTTGCAGACCATTGTCTAATGTAAATTCTCTGCTTATAGCCATATTCCTGCAAATTGTGAATTTTCTTTTATCGAGCATGTTGTGTAAAAGAACGACCAAATTTTAAGCAAAATTGTAGTCAATTAATTTGCATATTAGACCCGATATCCATATATTATCAAATGCTTTTTCCATGTCAATGAGGCAAGTACCAGTACAATATTTCTTATTCCAGTTCCAATTGACGTGGGACATAAGTATATTTATTGCATTAATAGTTGAATGTTTGTATTGAAAACCAAACTGTTTGTCGTTAATTAAATTTTTTTCAGTACATAGTTTAAGAATTGAATTATTAACACATATTTCCAAAACCTTGCTGACGTTCGGTAGTAGACTTATTGGGCGATTAGGGATTTTATCGCCTTTCAGAATAACAACACCATGTGCTATTTTCCAACGTTTTGGGAAATGAGAGTTATTAATCACATTATTGAAAGTTTTTTCAAAATTATATTTGGAATATTATCATAGCCTGTTGATATTTTATTTTGTAAATTTTTTAATATGTATTTAATTAATAATATAGAAACAAATAAATCATCGACCTCCTCATTTATTTCATTCGCTTTTCGATTATTAGAGAAATGTGTGATAGTTGTATGACTGTTTTCAAATGATATTATATGAATATAAAAACATATTGAACATGCGATGGCTTTTGGCTTTTTTTGGTGTGAAATATTGCTGAACAGATTATAAAAACGACAGAAGAAATAAATTACGTTATTAAACTTTGTGGTCCTTATACATTCTCTTTTAAATTTTTCTTTTATACGTATTATACTTTCTTTTTTCTTTAAGTTGTTAAGGCTACTAAATTTTTAATGGCACAACTAACTTCGCTCTAAATCAAAAACATATTTTAACAAACTGTTGTTGAATCCATAAGCTATATAAACTGTTAAATATTTTAAGAAAAAAGTATTAGATCTTTAAGCAATTTTTTGGAGTAAAACCGAGTACAAAATCAGCATTTTTAGGTTAAATGTGCCATAAATTAATAACTAAAAGGAAGAGTTTTTTGTAATTTAAAATAATTATTTCTTATTCACTGTAGGATAAAAATATTTATCTAGAATAGTAATAATACAACAAAATCAAAAAAATTAAATATAAAAACATAAGGCCACTTCAAGTACTCAGTTTTGCACGATTCTTTAGTGCCATTATAAAGTTGCAATTTTAGTATGGCATCCATAATCCTTTGTTTTTAATAACATTTTCAATGCGCACCGGCATACTTTAAATTCACTAGGAATATTTCTCCATTCTAACTGCACACGGTTCCAAAGTTCCTCAATAATGGTAGGCGCTCTTATTATATTTTCCAATCGTCTTTTTAATATGGACCACAAATTTTCTATCGGATTAAGATCCGGGCTCTGCGCTGGCCATTTAATTACCTGAAATCACTTTTGGACATTTTTTGCCGTGTGTTTAGGGTCTCCATCCTCCAGATAGGCGCTGTGGTCAACGAAATCGGGTAAATGGTTTTCAGAATTTGGAGGTAGTCTTCTTTCTTCATCATACCATTAATCCTTATTATTGCACCCAAGTGCCACCATGTGAAACAGCCCCAAATCATCAAGCTACCTCCGCCGCGTTTAACATTTTGTTTGACATGATGATTTTGAACGGACTCAAAAATATTCTTTACGATCAGATTGGAATCGACTGATTTTTGTCTCGTCAGACCAAATAACTCTCTTCCAATCATCAATGGTTCAATGCTCATGTTATTCCAAACGTGCTTTTATGTTTTTATATGAAAGCACTTGCTTTTCCTTTTAACACTTGCTACTAAACCGATTCTGTGAAGTGCTCTACGAGCTGTCCACTCACTGACGTCTTTATTTATGGCAATGGCAGCCTGTTTGGGTGTTTTTATGGAATTTTTTTTAATTTCTCGGACTATTAGGCGCGCGTCTGAATCCTTTACTAATCGAGGGCGACCTCCAACATTCGTCTTAGGAACTGCATTTCGCTTGGTTTGAACTTTAATCACTGAACTTTGACTCAAATTAACTTTTTTTGTAATTACTGTAGATGAATATCCACTTTCAGTCAAAGATACTATAGTATTTTCGACGTCAATATTAATTTTCTTCATTTTGGTTTTATTTTGCTCTATAAAGCCGCTATTACTGATAAAAATTAACAATGATACGAATTAACAAAAATAGACCACCAACGCATGCGTATTGCGTATTATTTACTATTTTCAGTATGTGATTCCCCACTTTTATTATTCATATCGAAAACGAGCAAAACTGAGTACTTAGAGTTGCCCTACGTGCTTAAATTGATTTTCTTTTTTGATTTTGTTGTGTTATTACTATTCTAAATACATATTTTAATCCTAAAATGAATAAAAAATAATTATTTCGAATTACAAAAGAATCGTCCTTTTGGTTATTATAAATAAATTGCACATTTAACCAAAAAATGCTGGTTTTGTACACGGTTTTGCTCGCCAGTGTATATATACAATTTTGAAAAATAAAATATATATATATATATATCGTTACGTTAATTTAGAAAGGACGTAATTAACATTTAAAAGGTAAGTTTTAATGCAGTTTAAAATAAAAAAACAACATCAAATTTAGTGTTTAAACTTATTTCCTGTTACTTTAGTCTCAAATTTAGTTAAGTTTTTTTACCTTCTGGACATTTTTGAAAACGTTAGTTACGTCCTTTTTATATAAATAAACGTTACGATATATACACCATAATAAACACTTTGAGACAACTTATTAGACTATTTTACTTTTATACGTATATTTGTTTCAAAATTTCTGTTTCCCAATTTTAAAATGGCTTGGACTTAAGCTGAAAAACAAATATTTTTTTCTTCTTTAAATTCTTATAAGGTTTTTATTCTTATTGTTGTCTACTGTTAAGACTCTTCTTGTTTGCATTTCCCTATAATACAATATATATGTATTCTTAAGTTATTGCTACACACTATCAGTGGCCTATATTCACAAGACAATTTAAAGAGTTAGGAAGAGAGAGAGAGAGAGAAGAAAAGAAGAAAATATTTGTTGATTTTAGGGGATTTGTTGTTTTGTAATGAAACTGCAAAATATCATGCAACTTGTGTTTACAATATTGCAAATTGCACTGACAATCAAGCTAAGAACAAAAGGGAAAATAAAAGTTTCTTATAAAAAACTATTTATTCCAACAAATTTTCCTTATTACTGATTTTTAAATTTATTATGTTATCGTATTAAAAATCTATTTAAACCTAATTTGCTTTTATGGTAAGAAGCTTAATATTATTTAATCTGTAACAATTAAATTAAATGTAGCCACTAAGTTAATTTCAACAGATTTTAAGAGAATGTCACGTATTTTAATGAAAACCATGTATGCTTTCGTATATAAAACTAAAATCGTAATTCAGAGTAACAACTTTAAATTGTAGTTTCTAATTATTGTTATTATTAAAAAAAACTACTAGAATTTTACGAGGGCGGATTGATATTGAAGCTACTTAGGAAAAAAACATTTTTTTTTCAAAAACCACTCATTTCTCAACATAGTCTCCTTTTAGCTCAATACATTTAGTAAGACGATTTCCCAACTTTTTTATACCATTTGAATAATACGATTTTGGGAACTCCTCAAAATACGCATTAGTTTCGGTAATCACTTCTTCGTTTGAGATGAATCTCTTTCCTGCGAGCCATTTTTTATGGTTTGGAAACAGGAAAAAGTCACTAGGCCTAAATCTGAACAATAAGGTGGATGATCAACCAATTCGAAGTGAATTTCTTGTAGTTTTAGCATCGTATCTAATGCTGTGTGAACCGGTGCGTTGTTTTGAAGAAAGAGCACTTTTTTCTTGTTTAAATGTGGTCGTTTTTCCTTGATTGCATCAACCAATTGATCCAATAATGCACGATAATACTCTCCTGTTATTGTGGATCCCTTTTCAAGATAATCGATGAGCAATATTCCGTGTGCATCCCAAAATACAGTGGCCATAACTTTGCCAGCCGATTTCGTTGGCTTCGCCTTCTTCGGAGCACTTCCACCAGCTTCCACCCATTGATTCGATTGATTTTTGGTTGCAGGTGTGTAGTTGTGGACCCACGTTTCATCAACAGTTATCAATCTACGCCATAAATCAGCAGGATTATGCTTTATCATGTCCAAACACCGCTGTGAAGTGATCTGTCGAACTCGTTTTTGTTCAACACTGAACAAATGCGGCACCAATTTTGCCGATAGCTTTTTCATATACAAATGTTCATGCAAAATGTTGAACACACGTTCATATGATATGTTTACCATATTAGCAATCTCACGTATTTTAACCCGGCGATCATTCATAACGATATCGAGGATTTTCTTGATATTTTCTTCAGTAACCACTTCTTTTGGCCTTCCTGTTGATGGTATTGTTGCAGTGCTTGTTCGGCCACGTTTAAATTCAGCAATCCAGTATTTTACCATATAATTTGGCGGAACAGATTCGCCGCAATGTTTATCACGCTTTTTTTTTTTTGTCTCTTTCGCCGTTTTGCCTTTCAAATAATAGTGTTTAATCACTACACGAAATTCACTTTTTTCCATTTTCCAAGAAACACAAAAGTTGCTTACTTCAAACGACTACAACAAATAAACTAATCGATCAATTTGGCTAAAATTTTAACAGCTGACGTCCGACAGATCGTAATTTCTAAGAAAGAAAAAGTTTTTGTGCTTGTGGTGCCATCTAGCGCTAGGTAGCTTCAGTGTCAATCCGCCCTCGTATTTTAATGAGTTGCGTATTTTTTATGTAAACCAACGTTTTTTAAATTATATAATTATTTGATTTAATGGAACTTAAAGCAATTTAAGGAAAAAAAATTAAGGGTTTTCTAGTTGTAATTGAATGATAACAATATTTTACAATTATTGCTTTATTTGAATTGGAATACAATTACAATTAATACTAAAGCCACATCGTGTCGTAAGCGCCAAAAAACTTAGCAAAAAAAAATAATAAAGTTTTACAGGTGAATTTTTGTTCGAGTATTTTTGCTCTTTTTCCGTTATTACCATAAAATTTAGTATGTACGTTCTTTTTGTTTTTTTGATAAACATAATACAGATAATATTGCTCACATTTTAGTATAATAACGATAATTCTTGTCACTTAAGCCTTTTTGCTTCTCTCTTATAACCTACTGACGATATTCGTGTCAGTTAAGCTTATAAAACTGTTTTAAAGAAATAAATGTATATTTTCTATGTTTATATTTTGTATATACAGTGGTCACATTATTTATGTGTTCGTTTTGGAATCAAAAATTCTTTTACGTGGTTATTATTTTAATCATTTGAATATCTTAATGTATCACTCGCAGTCCAAGGAATACGTAGCATTATTTTACTTTAGTTCTGTTCGTTTCAATTCCTTTATTTTGTTTTAAAATAGAACAAAACCCTTGAAAATCGCTGGACAGTAGAGAGTTCGGACGGCTATTATTCGACCGGTTTTAACTGGTTTTTTTGGTTTTGTCGTATACGGTTTTTTTAAAATCTTCATTTTTCGAATACCGAATAAACCGGTTGATTTAAATATCCACAATTTTTATACGTTTGTATATTTTTTATTGAAAATATACTCATCCTTTAAGTATTTGTATAAATTTGATTATTTTTGTATATATGACAACCTTGAACATTTGACAAAGAACGTGAAAACCACGATAGATCGAAAAAGATGTTCACCCTTGAACAACACCTTTTCTCATCTTCTGTAAATAAATATTGATTTTTATAAATTAAGAATGATCAACTAGACTCATTGAAAGCCCACAAACCCATAAATGGCGGTTCCGAACGGAAGAAATATTAGTTAGTGAAGTTTTTCCCAGCGTAAATACACATAACCAGTCGTTAGTAATGTTCTGAGGTGATATCGCTGCCTACGACTTCTTGGTTGGAAGGTAAGTTCTTACCCAACATATCACACTGACACACACTCTTTTAAATTCGGGCATAAATTTACATACAGTGCTTCTCAAAATCTAAGCAAACTTTTTTGTCGAGGCAATTAAGTACTCGTATACTCTTTATAGATTTATTCAAATTAAAACATTAAATTTTGCTTATCATAGGCACCTAAATTATGACTATAATAACAAACCTTTAACTCCATTCTCTACCAAGTAATACAACAAAAACGAAATTAGCTCCTTGTATAGCTGTTCTAAACTTAAGTAACTTTGTTTTTCATGGCCTCCGCACACCGATTTGGCATAGTTTTTATGAGATTTGTTAGAGTTATTGTTACTATTGATTGCCACTTTAATTTTAAGCTCTCCGTTAGCTTCTGCTTATCTTTAAAACGACGTGGTCCAGCTCTGCGGTTCAAGAATTAAGAACAATTTTATTTAAATAAAAGAACCGGTTAAACGGTTATTGGAATTATTAGTAACCGAAAACTTGTTTTTTAAAAGTGTTACTTTTCGAATTATTCGAAAACCGGTTTTTGCAAAAAGTCGAATAATCGATCTCCCTCCTGGACACTATTTTAGCACAAATTAAAAAAAATATTTTCAGCAAGAAAAAAGCAAAACTATTTATTTTATTTAGAACTAAGTACTTGGTATGATAACCCTTTTTCTTAATAAAATCTTCACATCTCATTCGCATACTGTCCATAAGTCTAAAGCAAAGTTTCTTTGGTATTGCTTAGCATTTCTTCTTAAATTCTGTCCATAAATCACTAACATTTTAGGTTTAACTACCAAAATGCTCTACATCATAACATGGGTTCACTACAGGACTAAGATCCGGTGATTAGATTGGCCAATTAAAAATTTCGATTCTAGTTTGCTCTAAGTATCTCTCCACTATAAGGGAAATTTGTTTTGGATAATTATTATGCATAAAATGCCATATAAGTTGAATTTTTTCCTGTACACATAGAATAATTGCAATCAAAAGTGTTTCCTTCTAAACTTACTGATACATGTGCGTATCTATTTTGATTGTAGCACCAAGCCCGTGCTCTGAAAATGCGCGCAAGCCATCACATTTCCGGCTTCATTTTTTACTGTACCTGGGGTTATGTTGCATGCTTGAAGAGCACCATATACAGCATTTTCCATCAGATCCAAATCGAAACATTTGGATTTGTTACTCTAGAGGAGATTATGCAAAAAGAGTGGTTGCTTTACTGTATGCTCAAGAAAAATAAAATTCGGAACAACTGAAAGTTTCTTTTTTTTTTTTGATACGTTTACCTTATGTTGTAAATGCATCTAAGCAATTTGTTTTCATCTTTCCTTCTCCTAATTGTTCGCATTGTTGTATAATGTATCCAAGCAATTTTTTTCATATTGCCGGGTAGATGCCAATACAAAATTTTTCTGAAAACTTCCTTTAAATTGGAGTTGAGAATTTACAGTAGAATGCAACTAAGGCTCTTTAAATAAAGGAGAACTCTTTACGAGTTGTTTTTCTAGGCCCAGCGTACTTTGTAACTCAAAAATCAAAATTTAATAAAGTATTTATGTACCATTTTCAATAGAGGTTTTTATTTTTATGTTTAATTTATTTAAAAAATATGCAGCCAAGACTGGTCTGCAATTTAGCACAAAACAATGAATAAAAATGGGTCAGTATATCATCGTTTATGATATTGTTTTGTACTGCCAAACTCTTAAGACAGGCTGCTTCAAGAGGATGGTGTAAAATGCATTAGTTCATATTTAGGCCCATGGTATATATAGTGCGCTAAGCGTAGCAAAACAACTCGTAAAGAGGACTACTTTATGAATAGAACCTCAGCTGCGAGCCCTAAATCCTAACATCAATGAACGTAAAGCAATGAATCAAAAATGTATAGATTCTGGTCGGATTTTTTGGGCACCATGTTGATACGATTATCAAAAGAGTTACGCACATGGATCAGTACACTTAAAAGGAAATAACGGGTCACCCAAATAAATTCTTTTTTTTAAAACAGGGCGCAAAACATCGAGTGCAGCTTCGGCTGTGTGGCATGTAGCGCCGTTCTGTTGAAACCAAATGTTGCTAATATCCTCCTCTTCACTTTTTTTGAACAAAAATTCGTTCAACATGGCCCGATATGGTCGCCATTGACTGCTCATTTTTGAAGGAAAATGGCCAATTATGTCTCTGGACCAAGATCGGCACCAAACAGTGACTCGTCTTGGGTGTATCGGCTTTTCAATGTATGCCTGCGGGTTTTCTGTGCCCCAAATGCGACAATTTTGCCAACATCAAAATTAGCTTCATCTGAAAAGATGATTCATTTGGCAAATTCGGCATCTTCTGTAAGTCGATCGGAAGCCCACTTAGCGAAGGATAAAACTAATTATATGTCAAATCAGACATGAGCTAAGTGTTACTATTTACGATATAAGACTTAGTTGACAAAAAAAGTTTAGATGGCTGACCCTATACTTTCGAACACAGTAACTCTATTTGCAGAAAAAATATGCCTTTTAGATGCATGGCAATTATCTAAAACACATTTCACGTACGGTGATATGTTGCTTAGAGCAAAAATGCGTCGACTTTTTTAATTGACCAGCTCAATTCGCAGAACTCAGTACTGTAGTGAACCTATGGAATATGTAGGGCAACACATTGCTGTTTTTAAAATTAAAAATTTTAGTGACTTGTGGACAGAAATCCAAAACGAATGGTAATAAAAAGACGTGCAGCTGTAAGAAAAAATTTGGTTCCAAAAGTACATATAGATAATGTGCTTAAATCACCTAAACTACTGTAATAGGGCATTTAAACTTGAACAAAATCTCGTCAATTAGATTTGAAATCTTGTACAAAATGTAAGCAGAAGAGAAAGAAACTACATTTTCTGATTGCCTTTGATACCTGCCAGTTGTACGAATAATATTCATAAATTTTTATGCCGAAAAATCATATTTTCTTCAATGAATTTTGTAATAAAAAAAAAAAAATTTATTTTGAAAGTAATTTTTACTTGAACAGAGTTGTATTTTTGAGTATTTTTAGTACACAAAAAACGATTAGATTAATAAATTTACCAGATTTCAACTAGATTTCGACAAAATCTCGCGACGAAGTAGATTTTGTTTTGTCTGCGAAATCCAGGTGAAATGTACTAGATTTTGATCGAAATCTTGTAAGTAGTACATTTCGTCCAGGCGTAAATAGGCTATAGGGTCCGCCAAATAATTTTTTATTTTATTTTTTGAAAATGCTATAAAAAAAACTACTGAATATTTTCTCAAATTTCTTTTTTTATTTGAAAGTACAATACTTCTGGTTAATAATGGAAAATAATTTCATTCAAATGGCTGCCTCGGCTGGCCATGCAGTAGCCTAAACGATTGGTCTAATTTTTAAGCACATTATCGATTGTGTGCAGCTGTATTTTACTAATGACTTCACGAATATTGTCCTTTAAGGCTTCAATTGTCTCTGGCTTGTTGGCGTAACACTTATCTTTGACGGCACCCCACAGATAATAGACCAACGGTGTCAAATCGCAACTCCGAGGTGGCCAAACGACATCAGCTCTGCGGCTGATAATGCGATCTTCAAAAACAGAGCGAAAAACATCGAGAGTAGCTTCGTCTGTGTAGCACGTAATATCCTCCTCTGCAATTTTTTTGAAAAAAAAATTCGTTCAACATGGCCCGATAACGATCGCCATTGACTGTAACGGCCACTCCTTGCTTAATTTCGAAGAAAAATAGCCCAATTATACCTCTGGACCAAAATCCGCACCATAAAGTGACTCGTCTTGGGTGTATCGGCTTTTCAATATATGCGTGCGGGTTTTCTGTGCCCCAAATGCGACAATTTTGCTTGTTTACATATCCGCCAAGATCAAAATGAGCTTCATCTGAAAAGATGATTTTTGATTCTGCAACATTACCATGATTTTCAAAGTAATGTCGCAATATTTTCGGAAGTATAAAACTAATTATCTGTCATATCAGATATGAGCTAAGTGTTACCATTCACGAAAAAAGCACTAGTTGAAAAAAAAGGGTTAGATGCCGGACTCTTTATAAAGTACCTTATATTCTTGAATGTAGACTTATTCTAATACCTTTTGTTTGCTGTCAATATTTGTATTGGTAGCTATTGTTTTTTCACTAAACACCTAAAGGTTTCAATTCCTGCAACTGTTGTTTTTTCAGCGGTTTTCTTTTAATATAAAATTGTTATTTTTTCATCTACACGTTTATATAAAAAAGAAGATTTAAAAATTAATTTAAAATATTTTTACATATGCTGAATGCATATTTGCATATTTACAACACAAACATATGCGATGGAGATGTGCGTAGAGAAATAATATAAGAAAATATTTTTTCTTTATTAATATTTATAAAACTGTGCATATTCTAAGTTATTTTTGTTGCTTAGTTACGACCGTTATGAAACTTTTTATTTTTGTATTAAATATAATGGAATTTTTCTTAATAAATTAATATTTTACGTTGCTATTGTTAGTTTTTTTCACAGTTTTTTAATTGGTTTTTCAATAGAAAATTTTATTAAAAAGTATGTATATATAAATGGCAACATAAAATAGCAATAAATCAGCTTAGAGATTCAGTGAATATACTGCGTAAGGGCTTTACAAAAACAAACATAGTTATCTTTGTGAAGAACCAAGAGACAAGTGGTACAAGCCATTAAAAGTTTTATTAGAGTATGGTTAACAAACGAGAGCGGCACCAAATTTAGCCGAACATAGCTTCGATCCCCTGTTAATTCTAGGAGCGTCTAGTCTATTTCCAAGCCCATCCAACGAAGACTACCCCTCCGTATGGTTGGCAGATATTTGACCATTAAGCTATTTTTCCAACTTTGATATTTGATAAGCGAAATAATTGGAACTTAAGCTGGATAAAACAACACTTTCTTTTAAGTAAAATGTGGCCCCTCTTTCATAAGCTTATAACTTAAAGGCGGCAATAGAGTAGTATAATACTTATTTTTCTTTTTTAAAGGTAATTAATAAAAATTATCCCAATCTTATGTACAGTAGCGAGCATTAAAAATCCAACTCTGCATTTCGTAATCTGAAATTGCATTCTATCACTGACGAAGGTTCCCAACTCAAATTCTCTTTTGTATTTTTATTTTTTATAGAAAGAAGAAGCATACTTGGTATTAGTTTATTACACTGGTCTACAAAAAAAAAATTGCTTGCCTTTATATAAAACTATATGAAATATAATTGTTCTGATGTGCTGAGCTCAAATCCGTTTTCAGTTTTATTCCATCAGGCTCAAATCTTATTTTAAGGGCGTGGCAAATTTTTCACCCAGAATGTCGTAGTTATGTCAATATCTTTCATCATAACGTGAAAACGACTTGACCGATTTTAATGCGTGTACCACCAAACGTTTAGAAACAAAATTTCCTATAAATCACCTCAACAACATTTTTTGGTATATGCAATAGTTTTGAAGTTTTTAACTACTAAGCTGCGAAAAAAATGTTGGCAGTAGCCAACCGATTTTCATGACTGATAGCTTATTTTGTTTTAAACGTTTTAAGCTTTAATTTAAGTGCTTAACATTTAGAATTTTCATTCTTAAAAATTTTTTATGACTTTTTGAAAAAAAAGAATTGCTCTAATTTAGGGGGAAAAATTTTTTTAAGCGGCTACATAAGTTGTGAATAACTGCGAAACTGTTTAAAATAAATGTTGTTCAGATGATTCATAGGAAATTTTGTTCCTAAATGTTTGGTGGTACTTGCATTAAAATCGGTCGAGTCGTTTTCAAGTTATGATGAAGCATATTTACATAATTACCATATTTTGGGCTAAAAAATTTCCCACTCCTTAAAAAAAAAAAAAAGAATTGAGCCCGATGGAATAAAACTGAAAACGGATTTGAATTCAGCGTATCAAAATCATTATACTTCATATAGTTTTATCTAAAGACTAGAAAATTTTTTATTTTTTGTAGACCAGTGTAATTGAAATATTGACAGTCAAATAGGCAAATTTTTAAAATGTGCAATTTTTTTTCTGGTGTTGAGTAAAAGTCTAAAAAAATATAAAAAATTTATATTTGAAAGTATATTTTGTCAAGCTAATATTAAGCCGATTTGCTTTATAAACCTATTGAATGGTTTTAAATTAAATATAAAAAATAGTTTGAAAATCGTAATTTTTCGACAGTAATTGCGGTTCTATTAATATATGTTATTACATATAAGACTCCGTGATAAGAAAACTATTGTTTTAAAACCTCCCTTTTGTAGCTACATTTAACACATAATTGATACCTATTTTAATGCCGTCTTCCAAAGGTTAGCAAGTTTAACATGTAATAATTGCAAAGAGCTGGTGTTCGTTTAGAGCAGATTTCGGCAACGAGCTGCTCTTCTCGTCTGTTGTCACAAGTACGTAGTCACATTCATAGGCAAAAAAATAAGCAAGAAATAAACAATGAGAAGTAAGGAGACAACATGTGGAGAAACATAGTGCAAAGTGGCCTGCGTGAAAGTCTCTCAATTACTACCACAATATTAGTTCGCTGAACGCTGGTGTAAAGCCTTATTTGTTTATATTGTTTGGATAGGTTGTGTGTGGTTTTTTTTATCATAATAATGTTTATTTTGTACTTTAGATGCTCTACTTACCTTTTGAACTAAAATTGTAGATAAAGACAGTGTCCTACCGTAGATGCTGAATGTTCTAAAGAAAATACACTGAAATAAAAAAGAATAAAGAAACATTAGTTTATCATAAGTATTTGAGGTGGTATAAAAACAATTGGTATTCTAATATATAATATTAAATAAAAATTAAAATTATTTTTAAAAATATTTCCAATACCATTTTTTAATGCTCTTAGAATTGAGTTGAAATAGTGCATAGAGCCCTATAAATTTTAAGGAAAATCAGGTTTCTATTTACAATAATAATTCTCTAACATAAAAAGCAAAAGAAAATTAAAGAGCTATTTCCCTAGAAATCTATTTTTGTATTCCACGCATATATGAGGACTTCTCTAAAAGGACATTATATAAAGGCTTCTCCCTTTTTCTATATACTAATATCTCAGAAAAAACTGGCCATTAATATTTTTTATGATTATGTTACAACTCCTTTTTTTCTAGGATATTTGATCATTTTATGTAATGTAAGATTTGTTTGTTGTATATGCTTTAATATTTAAAATGAAAAATATTTAGTGAAATTCCATATCTTTCGTTCAGAAGAATTTTATTTTGGCATGAAAGAATCATTTAAACTGTTGTTGTCTTTTTTATGTTTCATCAAAATAATACGACTTGAAAATATCAATGCCACACGCTCGTATATCACATGCAATAGAATGCATGCTTCAAGTAATTTTATAAATGACCCAGATTTTCTTTGAACAACAGCAGTTGAAAGAAATATATAAAATTTCTATATTATTCTTTAGATCTATCTGTCGTGTTTTATTGCATGAAAATTATATTTTGCGAAAATATACGAGTATATGGAAATGTCTGTAGTTAATTTTAGTAAGAAAAATTTTCTGAGTTTAATTTTTTTAAACGTTCTCTTTCGTAAATATTTCTTAAAAATAAGAAACGAAAAACTCTATTAAATAACGGAGAGTGTATTGTGAACGTGTATATCGAATATTATATATTTTATGACTAATATAGTATGACTAATGTAGTATTTTTATAAAGAAGTAAAAAATCGAGGATAATTTTAATATGATTTCAAGTACTCTTCGCTTCGACGACACTAAGTCGCGAAGAGAGACACAAAGCAATGATGAGCACACATTTATTCGAAATTTGTAGTTAATCTTGCACTGTTTTACAATTGCTACAAATTGTGAAATCAGGAGATATGTGGAAAGTCTAACCATACCTTGGACAATCAAAAAAATAAACAGCCTGAAAAAATCAGGATTTCACTGCAAGCTTGCAAGGTCCAATTATCATTTCTAAACATTTTTTTAATTTTACGAATTAGGAAAAAAGCTTGCTGAATGGAAGTTGACATACATTTTTACAAATCGAAAAAATAAAATATTTATTCCTTCAATGTCGGTATTTTCAAAAAAGTTTACTTATACTCATCAATATTTGCTCTTAATTAAAATGCTACATAGGGTTCTCTGTGCAGCATATGCAAGCGGTCTAAGAAAAATATCATCGATCAATCGAAAAAATAAAATATTTATTCCTCCAATGTCGGTATTTTCAAAAAAGTTTAGTTATACTCATCAATATTTGCTCTTAATTAAAATGCTACATAGGGTTCACTGTGCAGCATATGCAAGCGGTCTAAGAAAAATATCATCTGTTAGGAAACGAGGGACATGTAGCTGCTGCAAGTCTAAATGTTGTTTTTTATGTAAAATAAAACGAAAAATAACTTGCTCTTCATTTATTGAGAAAACCTGAAGTTTGCCCTTGTTCTGTAAAACTAATTCTTAAAAAATAAATCGATAAATATGAGCAGACTAAAATAGTCTTAGAACTAAGATATGCTACTTAAAAATTTGTTATCTTCCTCTATAGCATAGATAATAAAAAAATTCGTAGAAGTAATAAATATGAAAGAATCACCTAAAGTTTTAAGTTGACATGCTTATCGGTTCCGTAGTAAAAGCCAAAATAAATTGACCAAAATAGTCCACACCTAACAGTAGGTTTAATAAGCGTTTAAAAAACTACTTGAATATATTTTTTTCTTTGTCACATTAAGGTGTGTGTATATTCTGCAGTTTATTTTGCCAGATTATTTTTTTTATTGTTTGTCTGTTATATTAAAATATTTGCAACCATCATTATATTTGTTTAATAAAAGAAGTAAGAAAAAAAAATAATTTAATAAACATTTTAAAAACATAGGTTGCAAAATACAACCCAGGCCTACTTAAATATTTGCTAAATAAACGTTAAATGAGTGTCAACACAAACACACAGTTAAACAAAAAAGTAAATTGACACTACAAAATTATACTTTAAAACACAAATAGTTAATTTTAAATTAAATATAAATTAAGAAAAAAAATTTCCATAAATTTATAGGCATTTGTAAACTTTTTTAACAGACTGTAAAACTTTAATGTCCTACACCACCAAAGATTGTAAGGGCATATTGTTTGCTTTTGAAATTAATTGTATTGTAGTAAGTATATACCGAATTCAACTAAAATTTGACACAATCTATCAACATGCGGAAGGAGTGACTTAACAGAAAATGATTTTTCAACTTTAGGCTGCAATGATTATTTTTTATTAATCCGGGCGGATTGATATTGCAGCTACCTAAGTACGAATTTTTTTTTTTCAAAAACCATTCATTTCTCAAGATAGTCTCCTTTTAGCTCAATACGCTTAATAAGACGATTTTCCAACTTTTTTATACCATCTGAATAATACTATTTTGGGAACTCCTCAAAATACACATTAGCTTCGGTAATAACTTCTTTTTCCTGCGAGCCATTTTTTCAAGTTTGGAAACAGAAAGAAGTCACTATGCTATAAGGTGGATGATCAACCAATTCGAAGTGGATTTCTCGTAGTTTTAGCATCGTACCTAATGCTGTGTGAACCGGTGCGTTGTCTTGAAGAAAGAGCACTTTTTTCTTGTTTAAATGATTTGATTGCATCAACCAATTGATCCAGTAATGCACGATAATACTCTACTGTGATTGTGGATCCCTTTTCAAGATAATCGATGAGCAATATTCCGTGTGCATCCGAAAATACAGTGACCATAACCTTGCCAGCCGATCTCGCTGTCTTCGCCTTCTTCAGAGCACTTCCACCAGCTTCCACCCATTGCTTCGATTGATTTTTGGTTTCAGGTGTGTAGTGGTGGACCAAAGTTTCATCAACAGTTATTAATCTACGCCAAAAATCAGAAGGATTATGCTTTATCATGTCCAAACACCGCTGTGAAGTGATCTGTCGAACTCGTTTTTGTTAAACACTGAGCAAACGCGGCACCCATCTTGCCAATAGCTTTTTCATATGCAAAAGTTCATGCAAAATGTTGAACACAACGTTCATATGATATGTTTACCGTTTCAGAAATCTCACGGATTTTGACCCGGCGGTCATTCATAACGATATCGAGGATTTTCTAGATATTTTTTCAGTAACCACCTCTTTTGGCCTTCCTGTTGATGTATGGCTGCAGTGCTTGTTCTGCCCCTTTATATTTGGCAATCCAATATTTTACCATATAATCTGACGGAGCAGATTCGCCGTAATGTTTATCAAGATTTTCTTTTGTCTCTTTCACCGTTTTGTAATCACTACACGAAATTCACTTTTTTCCATTTTCCAAGAAACACAAAAGTTGCTTACTTCAAACGACTACAACAAGTAAACTAATCGATGAATTTGGCTAAAATTTTAACAGCTAACGTTTGACAGATCGTAATTTCTAAGAAAGAAAAAGTTTTTGTGTTTGTGCTGCCATCTAGCGCTAGGTAGCTTCAGTGTCAATCCGACCTCGTATATTGGTATTGTTTATATATTGATATTGATTTTTGTAGTTATGCAGGTTAACATATAGTCGCTATGGGCCTATTATTTTTTAATATAAATATGTGATGTTTTTCTTTCAGTAAACTGTCAATTATTGTTGATGTGTAGGAGTGTATGTGTCGGTCTCATATAAAACTCTGTGTATGTGTCAACCTAGCGGACACTTTTGAATAAAATGCAAAAAAAAATTATGTATATTTTAATGAATATTTAGTGAAGGAGTAGAGATAAATGTAATGTTTTTACAAAACTGACTACACTAAGAAAAATTTTATTAAAATTAATTTAAAGAAATCTGTGGCTTAAAAACATATAACCATAAAATTATTTCTAGAAACCTTAACAATTTTCTTTTTATAGCTAAGTATTAGACGATTGATTGATATTTTTAAAACAACGTTAACAAGTTTGCATTTTTTCAGTGTTTTTTTTTTTATTAAGGCTCTTTACATGACTTTATTTAATTGTCACTGTCTAGTATGTTTTTATCCTACCTTTTTTTTCTGAAACTTTCAATGAAATTTCAAATTTTAAAACTTGACTATACAAATAACCTTTGACTATACAAATAACCACCCTTGGTAACATGTAATCTAATAGCGACTTCCAAGTTTTGCTGATGAAAGAAGCCATGTTATTGGATTGGCTGATATTTATTTAGTTTACTTAGTAGAACTATCATAAGTGGGTACAGTGTTCAACATGTGCAAATTAAGAATTGCCACTTTAAGGTTGTCATAATTATCCTATCACAGGACTACTTGCAGTGTGGTAAACAAATTTAAATCCACTGCTTCAGTAAACTGTGAACCAAACCCGTACGTGAAACGCAACATCTTCCGTTCACAAGCATTTGATCTCTTGTAGACCACAACTTACCAAATTTTGCGTTTTTCTTTGGTCCGTACAATATTTTACTGAGCCGGGAGCTGAAGTTAAATGAGCACATACAACGACGTAAATGCTGAATGGACATTGATTTTCTTGATTTTTCTTTTCTGGATGAAGGGAAATGTCATTGAACGATATGAATCCACATGAAATCGGCATCATCGATTCTTATTTCTTTGAGTAGAACGTAGACTAGGTTCTAACCGTCAACGAAGAGCACTGTAGGCAGCAGCTTACCAGCTTCCTTTCGTCAGAATTAGATTGTATGAATACTAACGATATGTGATTTCAATATGTTGACACCACACATTTGACATTCTGCTGGAGTAAACTGGTCACCGAGATCTTGTGATTTTATGGGCATTTGCTAATTATATATTCTATACATAATAACATTTGTACCTTTCGAAAGAACAAAAAATCTAAGTTAAATCTCACACAGATCTGATAGCCCTGGTAGGTTAATAAATAATGAAATAAGAAATTAAATCGATGGCCTTCACTAGACATTCAAATTTGCATTAAAAATGGAAGACTCGTTTCTGGATCTTGGAGTTCTTTTTGATAAGAAACTGGGCTTTAATTTTCATGTGCTTTTAACTATTAATAAAGCCAATGGTGTCTTATGTTTTATAAAGAGTTTGATGACCATTAGTAAGGCCAGGACTTGAGAAGGGATCTGTAATTTGGGATCACCAATATAACCTGTATATAAGAAATTTGGAATCTGTTCAAAAACATTTTCTATTGTTTCGTCCTCGCAACATTAGGTGGAGTCCCGACGTATCGTAGCCGACTAGCACTTATAAGCTAACACAAGTAAAAATCTGTAGAACTGCATCCAATTTGGCCTTCTTAATATATAAAAATGGGCTACTATTATATCTTAATTCAAATTCTTACCAATAATATTGCTTCTATAAAAGAAACAAGTTTGATAATTTATCTGTAATGATTTTTGTGTGTTGTTTGTTTTAAGCTGTTACTAAAATGAAGCTTAATTAAGTAATTAAATAATAATGATAATAATAAAAAAATGAAAACGCACTTTAGTTAGTTTATATTTAAAACTAAGAAGAGCTTAATAAAGGACCTTTTAAAGAGTGCTCCAAGCGAAGCTCACGGTTTTAATTTTAAATAAAACAAAAAGTTTTCAGAGAATTATCTTAATATTTTTTGTTGTGATAAGAGGATCTACGACAATTATGTGTGAAACTAAATATTGGCCAAATCTCTCCACTGATTCAGTGGCATACCTCTATCCGTCAGTCTATATTTTCAATGACTCTGAGACATAATAGAAGTTCAATATCGTCAATGTACCGAATTATCTAGCTCTAGAAATATTCTCGGCTTATTGACGTAAACCTTTTATTTTAAATATCCCTAAAGAAAGTAGTTCAACGGTGTCAAAACAATCGTGGCGGCCAATTAACATCACCATGACATGAGATAACCCATTCGTTGAATTTCTCGCGCAAAATATCCATTGTATAGTTGGCTGTGTAGCAAATACCACCATTCTAACATCCAGCTTCATATCCTCAATTTCTGGCTAAAAGAAGTCCGTTATCATCCCGCGATAATTGCTTGGCCGAGATTGACGGCTCTTCTGTCACACTATCAATTTTTTCGGCAGAACGAACTGAGCGAACATGCAAGTTGTCTTCATATTTCCTACAGAATTATGTAAACATTTGGTAGATTATGCTGGCAAAAAAAAAAAAAATTACGAAGTACACGATGTGCATTTTGATTTTAACGGCTATCTTAACGCGCTGCTTAATTGTGTACCTCTTCATGGTTGAATTTGTCAAACACTGAAAGAAAGATATGTCAAATTAAGTCTGGCAAAAAACATGATATGGTGTGACCCCCAATTAACATCGTACATTATGGTTAGGCCACTCTTTATAACAGTTAAGCATTATGTTGCAGGTATCAAACACAGTGGCAACATTTACCTCCATATACTGATATACATGTCACAAGGAAAACAAGATAAAGCAGTAATATGAGAATCAAACGTGACATTAAAGAAAAAAAAAACGCGTCAATCTTACACGTGTCAATCACAGAAGCACAAAAGCAAATAAAATAAAAAACAAAGACATAAATCACAATGAAGTATAAACGCGAATTCACGTAGTACACATTTCTATTTGAACATATTACTTCGATTTAATAAATTGATGTTAGAGGTGTCTAGGGACTATTGAAAAAGACAATTTTTTTTAAGATTATCTCCAATGAACTAAAAATAATGGCGATCATGAATGTGGATGTTTATAGACTGTGTTCACAGGCATTAGATACGGCGCAACACATATTTCTTAAATGTAGAGTTTTTGATACGCTTAGATGGAGGTATTTGGGGAGGCATAGGGTCTCATTGGAGACATATCCCCTATTAAGGTTTCAGATCTGCTGGTGTTCATTAATGCTAAACAAACTGTAGACCGGAAGAAGCACAGCAGATCCTTGGTTTAGTGTGTCCTGCAAGTGTGCCTGGTCAAAATGATAATAATAATCTCTAATAAAACATACGTTTCTATGAAATAGGAAAACATAGTCGTTTAAAGAAGTATTCATTTGATACAGAAAAGAGATGTGATGTTCTAAAAAGGTGGCACAAAACGACATACAAGTAATCCAACGCTGGATGATTTGATATATTTTACATTGAGTCTTCATCAATTTGCTGCATTTTCATAAAGTAGCAAGAATAGGTTTATTAAATAATAAATGACCTCTGCGAGAACCTTTAAGACGCTATTTACTAAATAACACAGCAAATATTGGGTTTGAATGATCAAAAATTTTGTATTTGAATGTAGGCGCTGCCATAGAGCTGCAAAACAATCGGTATTATTATCGATAGTATCGATAGTTTTTTTTCACTATCGATACTTTCGTCAAATTCTAAGAGTAAATATGGGGGTCACTAAATGTACATAGTCAAAGTCACATTTGCAAAAATTTGTTCGACGCAGGTTGATAGACGTCTGTAACCCTTTATAGTGACATAGGGACACAGCTTAATAGTTTCTTAAAGTTCTATTTATTATACTCAAAGCATGAATTGTAACTAAAATATATTCGTACATACGATTTTGCATTTGTTCCCAAAAATTAATCTTCATTTCGTCAGACTATAGCATATTGTTCTACCTATTACGTGGCAGGTATTGCTTCCGTTTGCTGATATATGCTACATTTTGAGGACTCTTACCCATAAGTCAAGTTTCCATAAGTTTTTTTTTCCTATTGTACGACTTGAAACAGAAAAATAAATTCATTTTTGAGGCTTTTCGATGACTTAAAGGGATTAATTTTTGAAGTACGAATTAACAGCCTGCTTCCAGAAGACGAGCGTAAGAAGACGTGATACAAATAAGTTGAGTAACTTGTCTGCGACTTAAAACAGAAGAATAAATTCATTTTTGAGGCTTTTCGATGACTTGAAGAGATTAATTTTTGAAGTACGAATTAACAGCCTGTTTCCATAAGACGAGCGTAAGAAGACGTGAGGCAAATAAGTTGAGTAACTTGTCTGTTTATATGTAAAACACAAAAAAGCACTCAATTTTTGTTAGTGTTTGAAATAAGGGGTATTTTTCATACAGGTATAGAATTTTAAGTTGCAATAAAACAACTGTGGATTATTCGATTGACATGAATTTTATTCATCCGAAAGATAATCTTGTGACATTATATTTTAGATATGATTTCTGGCATGTGACAGCCACGGCTGGCGCGAATGTAGTCCAATCTGGACGTCCATGGACGTTTCGATGACTTTTTCCAACATTTGTGGCTGTATATCGGCAATAACACGGCGAATGTTGTCTTCCAAATAGTCAAGCGTTTGTGGCTTTACCGCATAGACCAATGACTTTACATAGCCCCACAGAAAGTAGTCTAGCGGTGTTAAATCACGAGATCTTGGAGGCGAATTCACAGGCCAAAAACATGAAATCAGGCAGTCACCAAACGTGTCTTTCAATAAATCTATTGTGGCACGAGCTGTGTGACATGTTGCGCCGTCTTGTTGAAACCACATCTCCTGAACATCATGGTTATTCAATTCAGGAATGAAAAAGTTAGTAGTCATGGCTCTATGCCGATCACCATTGACTGTAACGTTCTGGCAGCCATCGTTTTTGAAACATTACGAACCAATGACTCCACCAGCCCATAAAGCGCACCAAACAGTCAGTTTTCCTAGATGAAACGGTGTTTCCACATACACTTGAGGATTACCTTCGCTCCAAATGCGGCAGTTTTGTTTGTTGGCATGGCCATTCAACCAGAAGTGCGCTTCATCGCTATACAAAATTCTCTTATGAAAATCGGGAACAACGGTAATCTCGTTTTGGACCCATTCGACGAATCTACGCCGGGCCTTAGTTGAGTAACTTGTTTGTCGCATGTCTTCTTACGCTCGTTTTCTGGAAACAGGCTGTAAAAATTTATCAAAACTGACAGTTATTCTACGCTTTCTTTTCATAGTCTTTGCAGTTTTCTTTCACTGGATCTTATTAATTACTCGTACTTTATTTTTGGAACACTTCACGGTCACTCTTCCAGCAAAATTTTCAATACATCAAATTTTATGACATACTGGACGAAAATAGAGTGTTCCTATTATTTGCTTCAACACTGTATTCTTTTCCTTTCACTTAAATTCTAATATTGTTGCCACAAGTAGCACTCAAAAGAATCCGATAGTATCGATATTATAGATATTTTTTTGCAAACTATCGAAACTATTGAGGGGGCCGACTATCGATAGTTTTGCAGCTCTATGCTCCCATGGATTAAAAGTCTGCCACTTTATTAATTACTTTTTTTTTTTAAATTATAACAGATATATAGATTTACTACAAAGCTACTTACATAGTTTTAAGTTTATATTCGCTCCGCTGTTGTTTTATAGTACAATTTTATGACTGGTCTCACATATGTATGTTGTCATTTAAAAAAGGGTGCGGGCCTTATTCAAAAGTCTTATTTGCTGTCGCCTTTAATATTATTAAAAAGTCATTATACTTTTTTATGCCTTTTGCCCTTAACTATGTATAAGTCACACGTTTTTTGTGCATGATCATCATTATGCGAATAACTCATCATGGTGAAAAATTTAGTTAATGTATTAAATAAAATAGGTGTCATAGTTAGTTAAAAGAAAAAATAAGACCCTTAAATATATATTCAAATTAAAACTCTTTTTAAAAAATTTCTTTGAAAATAAAATTAAAATTAAATAATATTAAATGCTACTGAAAAGCGCTTTCTTAAAACCAATTCCAAAATATGATATGAAAAACACGAAGAATTTAATTTTTTATTACGTAAAAGAATGCTTAACAGAAATCTAATTTTTAAGACACTGATATAAAAGCACAATAAATATTTGTTTTTTTCTTTCTGTTTTTGGTTTGGTGTCAATCTTATGTTTCTTTATATTTCTTTCATAAAAGAAAACCATTTTGGATAATTGTTCTGAAAAATTTTGTTTTTATTCTTCTAAATCCTATTTTTCAATCCTACCATTTGTTTTCCTTAATGAAATATTTCTCTAAATGTTAGATATCTTTTGTTTTCTTGTACCCTGTGTGGCACAAATATTTATAAAGAGGTATACCTCTAATCGTAAGGCAAAAAAAATTAAATTTTTTGAAAATATATGAGCCTATTTCAGGGCACACTAGCTATGTTATATGTGTAAAATAAGTATTTAAATTTCATTTATTTTATTTTAAAAAATTTTCTACTTTTTCTTGATTTGTTAATTGAAAATATTGTTACGAAAATAAAAATGCCTTAAAAAAAACACATCAACGCCTTTAAAACTGTACTTTGGGATTTTGGTATATTTGGTAATTTTGTATCACAATGTCAATCCCCCACTTATCTGCGTTATCTGGCAGCACTACCAATTCAACCATCCTTACGTTACATTTGAATTAACGAATATAAAATAGAGGATAAGAGGCATTTCCGGAATTTACCAAACTGTAGGCAATTAGGTATTTAAAGAGGCTGCTTAACCTACTCGTCAGATTTCGTAAAATAAAGCGTGTTTCAGCGTAAATAAAAGTGTATACAAGTTATAATGTAGGAAAATAAAAAGCTGTAAACAACACAAAGATGTGGATTTTATTTTATTTTAACGCAATCTAAACACTCAAACGTTTTAAAAAGGTTAAAACGTAACAATATAATAGTTAGTTAGTTACGACGCGTATCCAGACACGTCCAGCCCACCTGGGTTCAATACGAATCCCACTGTGGTATCCATCAGTAATCCAGAAAACGGACAATTTATATGTCCGCGTCCCGGTGCGATCCGAACCAATCAGGCGCATGTACAAAAGAAGAGATCCTGCCGATATTCACACAAGCCAGATCCGACAAGCCAGCCAGAAATGGACTGCCAAGGAAAGCAGTCCTAATGTGCGAAAGACTCGGGCACTGGCAAAGAAAGTGCTCGGCAGTCTCCTATTCCTCCTCATCCTGACAACCCCTACAATACTCATTGAAGGGCAGACCCAATCTCCTAGAGTGCGCACCAGCCACCCAGTGCTCAGAAATCACAGCCACAAGAGTTCGCAGCCTAAGTCGCGGCACACCTATAATAGACTCCGAGCGAGCCCGATCATATAGGGGCCAGATTTGCCTCGATACAGAGCAGGTGGGTTCATCATCCCACCGTAGAGTGGCATCCAAACTGAGTTGTCAATCTCCTCATTTCTGAGGAGAGAGCCAGCCCTCGCAAGTCTGCCTGCCACACAGTTCAATCGGGTGTCCGAGTGACCTCTTACCCAGATAATCGCCCGGTCCGAATGTCTCGTCATCTCGTTGAGAGATGCCCGGCATTCACATACCAGTCGCGATGTATAGTAGACACCGGAGAGCGCCCTCGTCCAGCCTGACCGTCCGTACATATCCGGATATCACTGTTATATACCCCGTAGTACATCAGCCAGTCCGCTGCCCTCTTTATCACCGAGACCTCCGCCTGTAAGACACTGCAGTGGTCCGGCAGTTTAAAGGATTTCCTCACCCAATATATAGGAATGGATGCCGCCCCAAACCCTTCCGTGGATTTTGATATATCCGTGAAAGTCTCAACAGTACCGTGTCCAATTACCGGTTCTGGTGAGATGCACACGGGGAATATTCTATCCAGGAAGGTTTTTGGTGTGCAGTAATCTATCCTCTCAGGGATCGTATCTAAATACCTAAAGATGGCCGCGTGCCCGTAGACCCTATCAAGCCATGCCCTTGCCATCCTCAACATTATCGCAGACATGCCATCTGCCTAGACATCAGGTCCGCCAGTTCAGCAGTACAAGCAAGGCCCTCGAAGGAGTGGATGTGAGCGCACTTGTAATCATCAGTGCTGCACTTCGCAGTACCCTATCAAAGGTCCTGCAGTATGTGGATTTCTCCAGAGACCTCCTCCATACAACCGCACCATGCATAAGTATAGGCTTAACCACCGTGCTGAATATCCAATTGGAACTCCTAGGATTTGGACCCCAGGACTTTCCAACGGCCCTGCACCAGGCGTACATTAAGTCAGTGGTTTAACGTGAGTACCTGCCCTAGGACGTTACCTCACGGTGCCAAAGCACGAGTGAATACAATGCGTCCACCAACGCCCCCACCTATGATTAAAATCACCAGTGAGTACCAATTTAAAGCCATGTTATTTGGACATGACCTCACACCTTGGTAAGGTGCCGGAGACTATCTAAACTCCTACCGATCTATGGGTCACGGCACCCGGTTAAAAATGTAACTCCACACCGAGCCAGCATAGCTCTCCCCGCGTTTTGGGTCTAAACCACAGCCACCACGTTGCTCCCACAAGGGGGCCTCACCATAGTCGGGCAGGAACCGTAATTCCTGGGGCTCCCGACACCCGTGGCACCAGAATTAAGCCTCCGGTCAGGCCTCGTAGCATAAATGCTACTACCAGTTTAAGTCCCAAACAACTTCGGACTGGTGACCAAGATGGTATTAACAACAAACAAGAAACACTCAAACAACACAACAATAAACGGAGCCACCCTCACGGGAGAACTCAAAGTGACATCGTGCGCCACGGACACAATACACAACAACAAGAACACAACCAGTCAAACGCTGACCAGTACAAACACACAACACCCAAAACTGCAGCCACAAATCAAGCCGCAAACAGCAGGTCGGGAAACAGCAAACAGCAGACAATCACAGCAAGCAGCATAAAACATCAAAACCGTCAGCACCCCAGCGGGACGCCAAGCTAGAAAAAGGCTAGCCAGGAGACCGCTAAGATGGTGATGCAGGTTCAACCTCCGCTAAAAGTGCCGTCCTTCTACGCCTAAACACCTCAAGGGCAAAAACGCCCAACCTACCATAAGTACGATCGTCCAACAATACCCTACTGAAATCCCACACCCCCGCAGTATGAGTAATACCCATACTATCTAAATCCCTAACGTCATCATAGTCCGGGCACGAAGTCAGTACATGCCTCCAGTCCTCAGTTCCCCTCCCACACCGACAGTCCGCTGATTCAGTCTGGCCAATTCGATGCAAAAATGCATTGAAAGAGCCATGTCCCGTCAGTATGAACCCCAGACTCAAGCCAAAGCCAAAGTCAGGGTGTTCCCGTACGAACGTAACGTCCGGAATAAATCCATAAGTCACCCTTCCCTTGTCGCTGTTCGTCCATCTCGTCTGCCATCTATCTACGAGGCACCCCTGCAAAAGGGCCTTATACCTATCTCTCCCAATCTCGAGCTCCGAAACAGAAAGCCAATCGTTCGCCCCAAGTGGCAGTCCCCTCTTGACCCTGAAAGCAATGCTACGACGCACCACTTCCAAGTCAAGCGGAGGTACACCAACAAGGACATGCAAAGCATCGGTAGAGACCGCCCGACACACCGGAACACATGCCAAGAGTGCAATTCTCTTACACGTGAGAATCTTACTCTGTCCAACAACAGACATGACCGTCTTATACCACACCGTCGCGCCATACGCCGCACAAGCGACGAAAAGCCCATCGTATATGATACGGACGGCACGCCTGCTGAGTCCCCAATCACTCCTCAATATGCGCCTAACCTTTCCAACGATAGCTGCCAGCTTATGCCTGACATGGGTGAGATGAGCCTGGAGCCTGAGCACCAGGCGTACAGCGTAACATTCGCCCTTGTCGCCCTCGCGCGCGTATTTTAGAGCCAGGATAGCTCGGAGTGCAGGTTAATCCCCGGATATTGCGCGCCATCCGACAGCCTCAGCTGAACGCCGTGCGGGCTCTAAAATACTGACATTCAGCCCACTGTCAGTACTCCACCGACTGAGAAGGCCCTGATTTGTTTGAAAGCACTGCGACATTGTATCAAGAAATTTTCCCGACACTGCAACATCATCTGCATGCGCTACAGTTTTGAATCTATTAGAATCAAGCCTCACGAGCAAAATGTTAGCGGTCAAATTCGTCAGGAGAGGCGAAAGAGCTCCCCTCTGTGGTGTGCCCCTTTCAGCCATCCTGTAGACGGTAGCTGATCCCATAGTGGAGACAATGACCCTGTTGGTCAGGAGTCTCCCTATAAGTCTTACGACAGACCAATGAACATTCAGTGCCACCAGAGTCGAACTAATCGCCTCCGGTGTCACATTGTTAAAGGCCCCCTCTATATACAGGAATGCCACTAGAGCATACTCCCTGTGCTCGAGGCCATTTTTAAATTACCCCACAAGCGAGTGAAGCGCAATCTCAAAAGATCTTCCCCTAGTGTAGGCATGTTGGGGCAGATAATAGGTCAGGTTCTATCGTACTGCGAAGATGCAAGTCGACCAACCTTTCCAGAGTCTTCAGAAGAAAAAAAGATAGGCTGATGGATCTGTAGTCCGTTAGACTCATGTGGGAGGTTTTACTCCGCTTAGGAATAAATACCACCCTGTACACGGTCCAAGGCTCAGAAATATAAGATCATGTCTAGCATGCCTTATAGATAGCCATCAGACAAGGAATCACCAATTCAGTGCTATTCTGAAGATCGGCAGGAATAATGCCATCCGGGCCAAGGGGATTTGAACAGGGCAAAACTGCATAACGCTCACCTTAGCCAAGTTTCAGTAATTGGAACGTGGCACTCGGTGTGATCGTGTGAATTGTCCACGTGACGCTACCTCATAGGAAAACTGCCCGAAAAGTGTACGTCCACAAGACATTCAAGGTTTCATGTCCGCTTTTGATCCCGCTTCCACATGGTTTTTGAATAAATCCAGGGATCGCCGTTGGTGATGCCAAGATTTTCCAAAACAGGCTCGTCTCGGAGTGCCCTTCTACACTGCTGCAGAAGGTAATAATATAATAAATTAAATTCAAAGTTGTGCTGTAAATGCTTAAAATTTTATTATATATTATTTTAAATCAAAAAAACTCATCAAGAATATATATAATATTTTTTATAATTGAGAAAAACTTTTAAATGCATTTGCAAATAAAAATAGAGAAACTGGGAAAAATTTATTAAACTATTTTCACAAAACTGAAAACAAAGACATAGAAAATCATTATTCTAAATTAGAGTATGTCATCCCTTCTATTCACCTTGATATTTCCTTTCTAATTTGAAAGCTTTTTTTATTTTTTATTTATTTGTTTTTCATTTCCCATTTTACGGTTGACCTCAAATCAAATGATTACTTGCAAAAATATTTTTATTAAAATGCAGATATTTTTAAATATGTTGTGCATTTTTACAAAAGAAAAAAAAATATGAAATGCATACATAAAACCATGCAAATATTCAACTATGCAGTAAGGAGTTAACTTGCATTACTGGCAATAGTTTCAGGAATTTCTTGGGAAATAGCTTGTAAATATGCGAACACTGTAAAAAGAAAAAGAGTAAATATCTACAGAAGAACCACAGCAAACAGGGTTTATTTGAACGCTAGTTCGGTTCTTGCTCTTATAAAGAATGACCACACATTCGCGAACCCGGCTGAAAAGGCAAACCTCTTGGCCGAAATGTTTGCAAGTAATTCTCACTTGTCGGAGAGCGTTCAACCACTGCCCGAACTTGAAAGAGTATCAGTATCGAAAAATATTTGAACAAGAATAAAAGAAATTACTGCCTAAGTAACTTTACAAGATTTTATTTTTAAGCCTAATTGGTTATCGTAACAGCATTCACTGCACGCAAGCAATCAAGTAGAAGAAGTTCGCTTTGGGAACACATGTCGGTGGTGGGCATATCATCAAAAGAAGTTGCTAATCATCGATCTATAGAATTCGACAATGACGGTAAAGACCAACCCGACGTTGTTCTCAAAGAAATAATGTCCGATGATACCGCTAACCTAGAAGCCACACAAAAAATAACTTTTTGCTGGCAATAGTAGCTTTTTTGTCTTCAATGGATTGATATCGTCCTAAATTGGACACTTTTGTTTGTGGTTGTACCCGTTCTTGCAGGCTTTATCGTTGAAGATGATTTTTTTTTTTGATAGAAAATGTTAGTTTTCATCTGAATATTTTGAGCATTTTCTTTACCCATCCATAGTGATTTAACAAAGCAAACTGTATAAATGATGATTTAATTTTTTCGCTTTTTAAATAAATCCAATTCCGCTTCCAAGAATTGTTTTTTATAGTTTTTTATTTACTTCTACTGCAACTAATAATTGGTCATTCAAAAAGTCCATAGGATAAGTAAGAAAAAAACAAAATTTTGACAAAACTCGAGTTTATTATTCAACATAGATGCCTTCAAGGATGATACAAAGATTATAGCGATTTTCCAACTTTTCGATTTTTATAGTACAATTACTATTTGTCGTCAAAATTAGGCTTATTTTCAGCAATTAGTTTATAATTGAACTGAAATTTCTTTCTCTTTAAGAGAATGCTTTAGAATTTGAAAACAAGAAAAGTCGCTGGACATATTCTGGAGAATATGGTGGTTGGGTAGCAATTCGAAGCCCAATTATTTCAACCTCGCCGACGTTTTCATCGATTTGTGAGCTCACGAGGAGCCCACTTTGAACAGAGCTTTCGCATACCCAAATGCTTGTGTAAAATGGTAAGAACACTACCATCTGATATCTTTACAATGTCAGCTGGCTCGTGCACCTTCAATTTGCGATTGTTCATAACAAATTTGTGAATTTTTTGATGTTTACTAGAATAACAGTGTCATTTGTGCATCCACTGCGCTCTGCATCATTTGTGGTGGTACGACAACGTTTAAATTCAGCAATCCACTTCTCTATCATTTGTCTCGATGGGCTAGATTTCGAATAATGTTTATCAGGCCATTGTTGGTTTCCACTTCAAAACTTGAAATTCACTTTTTCCACTTTTTTTCCAAAACCACAGGTTGCTTCACATAAAATGCTATGACCAAATAAAATCATTAGTCAGATTGCTGTCAAATTTATACAAGTTTCTTTTGAAGGTTAGTAATGAATAAAAATTATATAGACAAAATTCTAGTAACGGCATCTATGTGTCATCCTATGGACTTTTTGAATGGATGGTTACCATATATTTATTTGTTTTTACACTATGTTTTTTTTTCCAGAGAAATACCTCATCTAACATACTTTTGCTATTGCTTTTCTCTGTAGTTTCATTTTCATAGTCATGTTTCTTTCTTCTGCTTTCATTTGTTAACTATTTCTATTATAGCTCTAAACAAAAAATTTTAAATTATTTTAATAGTTTAAAAAAGAGCAAAATAATAGCTTAATGTCATTCAACGAAATCATCAAGATAAATGGTTTGCAGATGTTAAGAAATTTGCAACTTTTTAGATTATTATATAAAAACGTACAACTGTAGTAACAACATTCTTTTTCAACATAACAATGAAGAAATGCAAGAGATAAGTAAATATTATATTACACAGTCGAAGGATATTCCAGTTATTGCAAGTTGTATAATCTAATTTAAGTTTTTAAAATAAGAGTTACTTTAAAACAAAGAATAATATGTAGTATTATGTTGAATAGAAACCTGTGTAGACTAAAGGGTACTAGGGCGTATGATCACTATTTAACACTTATAAATAAATAAATATTCCACATACGCATCGTATGGAATTTAAGGTAATATTTATGAAATTGTTTAACAAATACATTTAAATTTTAAAAACTTCAGTTAGGAAGTAAGAGCCAGTATTGTCCAACACTTTCCCTAAGTTAGCTTTCTAAAATATTATTCAATGTTTTTTGTTGTTACTTATCAGGTTTTGGTAATACAGGGTGTCTGTCGGGAAGGTATACTGCGTTGTTTTGCCGTCATTTTGGTAAACATTAGTCTTGACAGTTCATATTTGGCAGTCGTGAAGTAGAGACGTGACAAATTTATAATGGAAAAATATTCAGTAAACCAACGTGTTTTAATCGTTAAAACATTTATCAAAATCAATCATCAATCATCATCATCGCATTTTCATTTGAATGGTTATGTGAATAAACAGAATAGTCAGTTCTGGACAATGGAAAACCCTCAGATTATTCATCAGTCACCTTTGCATTCATTAAAAGTGACCGTCTGGTGTGCTATTTGGTCAGGAGGAATCATTGGACCTTACTGAAAACGGCAAAACGGTAACTGTCAATGGGGAGCCATATCGTGAAATGATTGAAAACCTTTTAACGCCACAACAGCATGCTTTAGGCTTGCCTAACATGTTGTTTTAATAAGACGGTGAAACGTTGTATACAGCCAGTATTACAATGGAATTACTGCGAGACCTCATTCCACAACAAATTATTTCAAGGAATGGTGATGTTTATTGGCCTCAGCGGCCGCCTGATTTGACTGCTGTGGACTTCTTTTTGTGGGAATATCTGTTTAGTACGGTTTATGCAAACAAACTAGAAACGCTTGAGCAATTCAAACAAAATATTCGTGATGAAATTAATGAAATACCTCGTGAAATGTGCGAGAGTGTAATGAAAAATGTGCTCAAAATGGCTTGCATTTGTGAAGCCAACAGAGGAGGGCATTTATTTGATATTGTATACCATACACAATTGCAGACATTAAATAAAACATTTATCAATATAAAATCTATTCTCTTTCATAGAATCAAAAATTATAAACAAACATAATAGAATACCTTCCCGGCGGACACCCTGTATATTCACCATTTTAATAAATAAACTTATATAAGTTTAGTACAACAAAATTTAAGAAGTTGGCACCTAATCCTGGCAAACAAAATTTTCTACAAATTAGTGTGTTTGTATTAAATAATGAGTTTACTTATTAAGTCTTCCACTTAATCAAATACATTTTTAACTCTTTAGCGATAAGCTCTTATCAGGAGGACCGTTTTATGTAAGCTACACTAACAGAACCATCGACTTAAGTGTTAAGAAAATAAAAAAAATAAAAGAAAAAAATAAGAAAATAAAAAAATGATAAGGTTCCTGCTTTTAACCTTTTGAACTTTGTGCTGACACACATATTGTTATCTCTATTCTGTGATCTGCCTATGCTACTGCACAACACCTTAACTTGGCTCAAAGGAATTTTTACTTTGGCTTGTTAAAGAAGCTTAAATCCTCTTTAGGTGTATGTATCTACGTATAGGTGTGTATTGGTGTATATGTAAGTGATTTTGGGATAAACATTTGTTCTATAATCTTATCAAAGTTGTTTTTTTCTTTTGCGTTGGCTGGGTTAAGTAAAACTACTGATAAAAATAAACAGAAAACCTTTGCATTTTTCCTACGCTTGCTTAAGGTAAGGTTAACTTTCTTTTCTTATGCCTTCAACTGCAACTTCGATTGTGTTTTAGCAGGCTTAGAAACATTTTTGTCTATATTTCACATGCGATGTACTTTTATCGATATACTGAATTTTGCTTTGTTATGCATTTACTCCGTATTGGTCAAGAATACGATATTTTGCAAGCCTGCTTGACAATTTACTATATTTTTTTTGATTTTTCTTTTGGGCTTGAAATTTAAAGCAAAAATATCTTTTATAAAAAAATCAAAAAAGCCAGTCAAAGTAAATAGTGTTTCAGTAAAAGTATTATTATCATTTCTTTGCGGACAATAGATTTTTAGGATTTTTTAGAAATGAAAATTTATAAAAAAGTAGTTTAAATTCAAATAATTATCTGATTAGGAAAGAAAAGTTTTAAGTTTGAGTTTTCTGATACCTATACAATAAAACAATATTTTCAGTCATCTCTTAGCAATTCCGATTTTGAAATAAAGTTAAAAAAATATAAATTATTTTGTGAGTTTATCTCTTGTTTTTCAGTTTTCCAGTTTAATTGTAAATCAATTTCCTGTCAGTTTTTTGGTTAGCTCATCTACATGTTTCAGTATTTCCACTTACTTATCAATTTGTCCGTTTTAATGACCACATACCAGTCATTTGTTTTTCAAAACACAAAAACTTATGGAAAGAAAAACGCTAAAAAGAAATTCAAACAAATAAGTAATACGCTTTTTATATCGGATGGGTCACCTATTGGTTTAAATTTGAATCAGCGAATCTGGCAATACTTATGTCATTATATTCTGTCACAAAATTCAGTATATTATATCCACTGAACGATATGAATCGATTTACGCTTGAGCAACGTTGGGATTTATTGAAAATTTATTTCCGAAACAAAGACAAGAAAAACATAAATTGCAAAAAAAATGCAAAAATCATATTTTCAAATGAAGCTGATTTCCATCTTGATAGGTACGCTAATAAGCAAAATTGTCATATATGTAGCCCAAAAAACCTAAACGTGGTCTTACCGAAGCCAGTGCACTCATTACGGGTGACTGTTTGGTGCGGTATGTGTAGAGGAGGCTTCATTAGCCCATATTTTTTTGAAAATAACGACGGCGCACCATCGTAACTGATTGTTTTGTGCCCGCTCTTCATATTAGTGATGTGAACGATGTTTGGTTTTAACATAATGGTGCAACTTACCATACATCGCATGCCAGAATTGATTTATTGTGTCAAACGTTTGATGGCCGTTTAATTAGCCGAAATACTGACGTCATTTGCCCGCCAGGAATCTGCGATTTGACACCGTTGGAGCGCCGTTAATGGCAACTGTTATGCCGACAAATCAGAGACAATTGAGCATTTAAAGGCCAACGTTCGTGATGCCGTTGCAGAGATACGACCCCTACACTCGTAAAATTCTCGAAAATTGAACCTATCGGATAAGGTACTGTGAAGTCAGTCTCGGCAACCATATGAATGAAGTAATATTTCACTTTTAACCGAAAAAATTATAATTTACAACAACAAAAAAATAAAATTGCAAAACTCCAAAGTATTTTTGTTTTATTGCATTCTAAATTTGAAACATTTAAATGGCCCACTCGATATACCCAAATGTTCCGTTATTTGCCAAAAGCTATAATTCAATTTTTTTAAATTATCATTTTAAAATCCTAAAACGTCAACTTAAGAGGAAACAAAATTTGAATTCTAAGCGAAACCAATCAAAAATTTATGGCCTTACACATATTGCCATTTTCGATTGTTATTAAATATATGATGACTTTTTTACGCTTATCTTTCGCATCAATTGTCTTAATTTATATTGTTCCTCTGGCCACAAATGCGAGTACGAAATAAATATTTTACAGCAAAAACACTGAATTTTTATGACTTCGCAGCAAGTAATGCTTTTCCAAAACCTATATTCGTAAAACACTTACACTATACACTTGAATATATTATTTTTTATTCAATAAAATCTTGTCGAACTGGCAAAATTTTACTAAAAAATTAAGTATTAGGGTTGTTTAAAATACACATATAAAGTTTGGCAAATAAACTTTTTTAAAGTAAAAACAAAAATTATAAAATCTTATATTTGCTGGAGAATTCCAATCTCAAACATGTTTGTTTTCTTGCAGAAATTCCGTTACAGTAACTGATAACAGCTAGAAAATTCACTGATTTACTCTCACGGCTGTGTACAATATCATAGGTCTCGCTAAAAAGTGGAAGGAATCAAGTTACAAAGTCACCAGAGAGGCGATAAAATAATTAACGTAGAAAATTTTAAGCAAAATACCAAAAAAAAATGTACAATGACCCATAGCACAAAAGCTTTAGTTCCTAAAGGGATGATAATTTAAGGTGAGGCCTGGAACCAACGAAAATCGAATTCAAATTCCTCCCTAGTGACTTAAAAAAACTCGCTCATTGGTGCAAAATATTAAAAAAGACATTCAGGTATGCAACAGAACATATTTCACTTTCTTCAAGTTTACTAATGCAGGATGACTAGAGTGATGCTCTATTGCACTGATGGCACCCAAAAAGTTCAATGAAAACCTCTAATAGCACTAGAAAATAAAAATATGATTCTTGCAATGAAGTTTTAAAAACTGTCAATTATGGCACATGGTTGTATATCCAACAGTCAAAGAGGTGCATTTTGATATTTCAAAAAAGAATTAGATCACCATGTTCAAAAATTCAGTTTTATTACGAATAAGTTCCGAATTGTTTATAATTTTATTAAATCGAAGAAAAAATTTCTTAGTTATAAAAATCACTGAAATGAAACTGAAACAACACTGACAGTAAACGGCACTGTATCGCACATGTGTGATTTCTCCCATTTGAAACTAAGGCAGACATATTTTCTTTTCTCTGACGTCAATATTGAACTGCTATGGTACTGATAAGTGCAGACCTTTAATATGCCCTATCTATTCCTTTGACAAAGTTATTTAATCTCTATATAAAGGGTCCGCCATCTAACATTTTTTTTCAATTAGTGCTTATTTCGTGAATGGTAACACTTAGCTCATGTCTGATTTGACAGATAATTAGTTTCATCCTTCGGCTGAACGAATATGGTTGTATATACGCTTGGAAAACGCTGGGAAATATTGCGATTTTGCTTTGAAAATTTTTCCAAAAAAATTATCTTTTCAGATGAAGCTCATTTTGATCTTGGCGGGTATGTAAACAAGCAAAATTGTCGCATTTGATGCACAGAAAACCCGCACGCATACATTGAAAAGCCGATACAACCAAGACGAGTTATTGTTTGGTTGCGGATTTTGGTCCAGAGGCATAATTGGGCCATTTTTCTTCGAAAATGATCAAGGAGTGGCCGTTACAGTCAATGGCGATCGCTATCGGGCCATGTTGAACGAATTTTTGTTCACAAAAATTGAGGAGGAGGATATCAACAACATTAAGTTTCAACAGGACGGCGCTACGTGCCACATAGCCGAAGCTTCACTTTCAGCTTCACTGTTTTGCGCCCTGTTTTTGAAGATCGCATTATCAGCCGCAGAGCTGATGTCGTTCGGCCACTTCGGAGCTCCGATTTGATACCGTAGTGCTATTATTTGTGGGGTGCCGTCAAAGATAAGTGTTACGCCAATAAGCCAGAGAGAATTGACGCTTTAAAGGACAATATTCGTAAAGCCATTGGTGAAATACAGCTGCACACAATCGATAATGTGCTTAAAAATTGGACCGATCGTGTACGCTACTGCATGGCCAGCCGAGGCAGCCATTTGAATTAAATTATTTTCCATTATTAAGCGGAGGTATTGTACTTACAAATAAAAAAAGCAATTTAAAAAAAATATTCAGTAGTTTTTTTTATAGCATTTTCAAAAAAAAAATTTTTTTTGGCGGACCCTATACATATGTTGCTTAAGTAGCTTCGAAGAGTTTTTAATCCAATTTTTTTCCATATTTTTCTGTATATATTATATAGGAACCGTACTGTTGATTAATTAATTAAGGAATCATATTAAGCTATGAATAAGATGAAACTTAAGGCTTAGAAGTCTATTGGAAATTGTCGGAGTTATTAAGTTTATTCGTAATGCGACTCATGACAAAACCATAATTTTAATACAAAATTTTAAACTTTTTTCAAAAACACAGCTTCAAAGTAATAAAGTTAAAGTAGTATCATTTCCCAGGTATTTCATTTTTGTCGCACGGTGTAACTAACCATTTTTGTTTATTTATTTTATATTAAATTCTTCGAGTGTTAGAGCAAGAGATTTTAATATAACAGTGGTAAGAAAAACTTTTTTTAATTACTAATAATGCAAAATAAAATTCTCTTTCCTAAGAAACTTTTCAATGAACAATGTACCGTCAAATAACAATCTGTAAATTCCACAAATATGAACAGATCTGAAAGGGAGCGAAAAATGCTTCGTTATACATATGTATCACTGAAAAATCGTTATAAATAAGGCTTTTCTATCCAAACCCTTTAACATGAAAATACTAATAAAATTCTTTATACAAGAGATAATTGGTAGATTTAAATAAATTAATGTGCAACGTTTGTTTATTTGCGCGAATTTCGAACGCAATCATTTAACGAGACTTTTTCTGTTTGCTTAACATTTGGCTTTTCTCTATTCTGACTTCGTTGAATAGAGTCTTATGAATGAATAGAGGTTTCATACGTCAGATTTTCTTCGAATTTTTGTATGAAAAACCTTCAAAGATAGCAGCCTCCCAAGAGATAAAAAAAAGGAATAATCTTGTATTTTTCGTTATAACAAAGTTCGTTAAATCGAAGCTTCACTGTACTACTAGATTTTGATCGAAATCTCGTAATCCACTTATCTACCGTTAAATGATAGATAATATTTATTTATGAAATGCTTAAAACAAAGTTGTAATATATAATTATTCATTATAAAAGGTGTCCTATAATTAATGCAAGATTTGAAATTGTCGCCATTTGTACGACAAAAAAGTTACAAGTCGATAGCTTACGGTTTAGGATTGGTAAAAATAGGGCGTTACACAATATAACAACTTGTCTTCATCATTGAACAAATGGATGCTGATTTTTCGTGCATAATTATCCAAATTCACTGGTTTTGTTAATCGCCAAAATTGCCGCTTTTGAAGTTCTGAGAACACACATGTGGTTATCGATAAACAAATGCATCCACAACGTACAACGTTTTGGTGTGGATTTTTAACTGGAGGCTTAGTTGAGGTTGGTCAAGCAGTGACTGTTTCTGTTGCTCGATATTGCGACTTAATAACTCAATTCTATCTGCCAAAATTGGATGATTTTGATGTAGCCAGTAAATGGTTTCAACAAGAGGGGGTCATATGCCATACTGCCCGTGAAATAATTCAATTACTTCAAAAGACATTTCCAGGTCGTATACTCTCTCGTTTCGGAGATCAGCATTGGAATTATTATGGGGTTATTTGAAATCATAGGTCTATGACAACAGGCGCACAACCATCCGCGCACTAAAAAAGGAGATTTAAAGCTGCATCAACAAAATAAAGCCACATTTATGGAAATTGGTCATGGAAAATTTCGAAAAACGAGTGCGTATGTGCAAAAAGAGCCGTGGATGCCATTTGTTAGATATGTTATTCCATAAATAATCCTATCCTATGTACTTTATGACTCAATAAAAAATAACAATCAAAAGACTTAAAACTGTGTTTTCTACTTAACCTTAAAACAAAACACGACCAATGGCAACCCTTTATCGTACACTTTCTTTTTACTGAGGTAAACAACAGCAACCTCTTCTTTAATTAACTTAGTTTCTGCTTTTAGTCTTTGACTGTTTGTTTGTTTGTTTGTTTTTATATCTTTAGCTTATAAAAGAATACAAAATATTTGAAGATATTAATTAATTAATTAATTAAATTCTTTTAATGCATTATTTTTATAAACATTTCACTTGAACTTTTACAATAAAAAAAACGTTTTAATAGCCCGCACTTTCTCATACTGCGTATGTTTATAAAAAGATCGAAATAATTTGTTATTGCAACTGCTTCAATCAAGAATCATATTATGATGTCGTATTTTAATTCATTTACTCCTCTCTTTGTTTTTTTCAATTATTTGAGTGTTCATACCTATTGTTGTTGTTTTGTAACTGCTGAAGTAAGTACAAAAGAGAAAAGCTTTAGATTGTTTACGCTGTAAGTTCTCTTATCGTTTTGTTTTTATTAACATTTCTTTTTCTGTAAATAAGCTTTCGTTAGGGTTAAATGCAATAACTAGAGATCTGTGCGAAAATTAAATTAATGAGAGGTTTTAATCTATATATAAGAGTAAAAATAAAGCTATAATTTAACTATGTTTGTTCTTCAATGAAATTTCATGACAAAGAAAGTGTTGTGCCAAAAAATGTGACGTCATATTTAAATGTTCTTTACATTATTTAACATAATGAGAGTTTAAAACTCGTTATGTATAAAATATATCTGATATTTCAAAATAAAAACGAAAAAGACTTTGTAACTTTGAAGGATTGTACTTTAAAATAAAATAGAAATTTGGGAAAATATTCAGTAGTTTTTTTTTATTATTTGGCGGACCCTTTACAAATGCTTGTGCCAAGGGTCTGGTCTAGAGCCCATATAGTGGTTTGTCTGGAAAAATCAGCGGATTTGAGAAAATAGAATTTTAAGAAATCGCTTTTTTGGAAAATTTGAAAATTGTTGGGAAGATGAGTGGCTATTTCTCTAAAATATGGAAGTGCTCCATTATACCACTATAGACAATTATTGTGTGCCTGAATTACTTAAGCAGTAGTTGTAGATATATATTGTAATTCTTGGAGACTGATATGATTCCAGACTTCTCATCTCGAATAAAAAACACAATTATATTTGTCATAGTGAAATTAAATCAAATGTACTTTAGGAAGTAGTGGTGACTTAAGTTTATATGTATAAATTTGCTATAGAAATTCATATTATAGATAAAAGTGATATTGTCGTTCTCATTAGTAACATGTTTTATTAAAAAAAGGTTTATTTATATTCTTAATGACTTGAGAAAGCCATATAGATTAGAATTAAGTTTGAAATTTATAAAATTAAGTTAATCGTGCCAAGTTTGTAGTAATTTCTTAGTGCTTCGTACCTTTTGTGCATACAAAAGGGAATAATTTATGACTTTTTTGTTTTGTTTATGTTAATAACACTGGTCTACAGCAAAATGCGCTTTTAAATAAAACTATATGGAATATAATAATTCTGATGCGCGCAATTTATATCCGTTTTCTGTTTTGTTCCATCGGACTCAAATTTTTTTATGGGTGTGGCAAATTTTTCCCCAAAATATGGTAATTATATCAATATATTTCATCATAACTTGAAAAGGACTTGACCTATGACGTTTAGGAAAAAAATGTTCTATAAATCACCTGAACAACATTTTTTTGTAATTTCAATAGTTTTAGAGTTATTCACAACTTAGCTGGGAAAAAAAATCACGCAAAATTAGATCAATAATTTTTTTTCCAAAAAGTCATACAAAATTCTGCAGATTAAAGCTTTAAATGTTGAGGATAAAATAAGTTTCAAATCATGAAAGTCGGTTGGTTATTGCTGATTTTATTCAAAATTAATTGCAGTTACCTGGCTTTGACCAAAATTAGCGAAAAAATGTTTTCTTGCGACATTAAAGTAATTTTTTTCTTTTATTTACAAAAAGTTATACAAAGAAACCTATAAAGGAAGGTACCTAACTTTGACAAGCAATTTGTAATACATTATGAGGCGACACAAACATAATGAAAGAAAATGTCTGGTAGGAAACAATACATGCGTATATATTTATAGTCCGCATCATCACAAAATACTTAATCGCCAAATTTGGGGCAGAAAATCATCTTGTCTATATCGAAAATATGAGACTTTCCTGTCCTTATCTAACAAAATCCATTGCTGTAATCTTGACGCAAGAAGATCTAACTCTGTTTTTGAGAGTTTTAAGTCTCGCACAAGATCATTCTGGTCAGATTGGTTTATAAAATTAAGTTTTGTCGATCGACTAAGTAGTAGCTACAGACACGTAACTGGTTTCACTCCGAACAGAAAAAACATATTCTACATTAACCATTGCATGACATTTATGGTGCATTGGAGGTAAAGGAAACATTATTGATTCGAAGAACTAGTCATCGGGCAGATCAAATGTTCGGATATATGGTTTTGTTATTATTTTTTTTTTCGTAAATCCACGTGTAGCGGTGATTTTTTGGTTCACTCCATATCAATGGTTTCATACATAACATGATCTTTCTATCATCGACAAGACAACCTCTTAAAGCTCTTGCTTAGGTATTACAATACATTTTTAGCAGCCAATACTTGTTTCTTTCATCGATAGGAAATCCAAATTTATGTTTCCAAACGTTCATAATTTGGAAAGTTATTGTATGGCGTTGTGATTTTGAAGTTAATTTCCAAAAGATGTAGCAAAACAAAGCAATTGACATACTGTAGCTTAAAAACCTCCATTATAAATAAGCAAACTCTGTGCATAAATCTTGTAAAATACTTATCATAGTCAAAAAATATAAAACGGAAATAGTCCTTATTAACTTTTGGTTTTGATAAAGTCAAATATCGTATAGTCTTTTCAGTTTCGCAAACAAGTGTTGAATGATGAAACAAACTGTGTTTTCTTTCTCAAAAGTGCATTTTGTACTGGGTTTTTTACCACAAAAATAAAAAATCTTATTCTTAGAATTTTTTTTTACCTAACATAGCCAAAAAAAAAAAGTGAAACCTTTACTTTTGTCAAAGTTAGGCATCTGTCTTTATGTGTTATTTAATATGCTCATCGTTTAACTGTTTGTATAAATTTAATTATTTTTGTATATATGACAACCTTGAACATTTCACAAAGAACATGAAGGTCAAAGTAGATAGGAAAAGATGTGCGCACTTGGGCAACAATAACTTTTTCTCATCTTCTTCAAATAAATATTGATTTTACATATGGCGAATGATCAATTAGGCTATTGAAAGCGACCCACAAACGCCGGCTCTGAACGGCAAATTTATTATTTAGTGAAGTTTTTCGCAGCTTAAATACACATAACCAATCGCTAGTAATTTTGTGAGGTGATATCGCTGTTGAAAATTGTCAGATGGTGTGGCCTCGGATAGTACGAACGACTTTTTGGCTGGAAGGTGGGTTTCTTACCTAACATACCACAGTGACACACACAAAATTAAATACTTAATGCATGTATTTACATACAGTGCTGTCCGAAATCTAAGCAACATTTCTTGTAGAGGAAATTAAGGACTCGTATATTACTAATAGATTTATTCAAAGTAAAACATATATTTCTGGTTATTTGGCACCTAAATTATAGCTATACTAACAAACCTTTAATTCCATTCTCTACCAAGTTATACACCAAAAACGAATTTAGCACCTTAAGTAGCTGTTCGAAACTTAAGCATTTTCCAGAACTTTGTGCAATAAACTTTGTTTTTTATGGCCTCCGCACACTGTTTAGGCATAGTTTTTATGAGATTTGTTAGAACTATTGTCAGTGTTGATTGCCACTTTAATTTCAAGCTCTCCGTCAGGTTCTGCTTATTTTTAGAATGTCCGGCCGTTCGCTTAAAGAATCAAGAACAATTTTATTTAAATAAAAGAACCGGTTAAGCGGTTATTTCAATTATTATTAACTGAAAACTGGTTTTTTGAAAAGTGCTACTTTTCGAATTATTCGATAACCGGTTTTTGAATAAAGTCGAATAATCAATCTCCCTAAACGCAACACTTTCATTAAAATGCTTTAGATGTAAAATTTATATTAAAAGAATTTATTTATAATTTTTTGGAAATAAAAGAAAAAAATTTCCACTAATTTCGCAAGAAAAAAAATTCCGCTAATTTTGCTAGTAAACATTTTTTCGCCAATTTTGGTCAAAGTTAGGTACCTGCATTTAATTTTGATTAAAATCAGCAATAGCCAACTGATTTTCATAATTTACAGCTTATTTTATTCTCAATGTTTTAAGCTTTAATTTAAGTGCTTAACATCTAAAATTTTCATCCTGAAAAATTTTTTATGACTTTTTGAAAAAAAATGCTCTAATTTTGCGCGAAAAAATTTTTTTTCAAGCGAAGTTGTGAATAACCTCGAAACTGTTGAAATTACAAAAAAAAAAAAAAAAAAAATTTCAAGTGAGTTGTAGGAAATTTTATTTCTAAGCATATGACATCGGTACTTGCATTAAAATCGGTCCAGTCGTTTTTAATTTATGATGAAATATATTGACATACATAACTACCATACTTTTAAATATTAACTTTTGGTTTTGATAAAATCAAATATCGGATCTTTTCGGTTTCGCAAACAAGTGTCGAATGACGAAAAAAATTGTGTTATCTTTCTTAAAAGTTCATTTTGTACAGGATTTTTACCACAAAAATAAAAAATCTTATTCTTTGAATATTTTTAACTTACCATAGCCATAAATTTGCCTTTATGGGTTACTTTACTTTCAACCGACAACTGACTTTCATTAAAATGCTTAGAATGTAAAATATATATTCTAAGAATTTTTTTATAATTTTTTTTGTAAATAAAAGAAAAAAAATTTTCCCTAATTTTGCAAGAATTAGCTTATTTTATTCTCAACATTTTAAGCATTAATTTAAGTGCTTAAAATGTAATTTTCATTTAAAAAAATTTTTATGACTGTTGATATACAGTCATACACAAAAATAGTGTTCAGGTGATTAATAGGAAATTTTGTTTCTAAGCGTTTTATTGTGCCTGCATCAAAATCGGTCAAGTCGTTTTTAAGTTATGATGAAATATATTGACATAACTACCATATTTTGGGCGAAAAATTTTCCACGCCCATAAAAAAAAAAATTCAGCTAGATGGAAAAAAATTGAAAACGGATTTGTATTCAGCGCATCAAAATCATAATATTTCCTATAGTTTTATTTAAAGGCGAGAAAATTTTTGGTTTTTGTAGACTAGTGTAATGGAAAAGAACAAACATTGCAACAATTTTACATATGTCTTATATTATTAAAATACTGACTTTTGAAATATCTAAATCGTTAGTTATTTAAAATGTTTACCACACTTTAAAATAATGTCTTCAATAATTCTAGAGATTAAGTTCAGATACATTAGTTTGACATTACTTCACGTGCCTTTAGAATGGTTAGTTTTTCATTTATACATTTTCCATTCATTTCACAAATTACTTCCTGGTTATATTTCTTACTTTATGCTTTAAAAGAACATTTTTTATTTTACCTTCTGGCATTCATCTGTTCTTTCATGGAAAAACTTTAATGTTTATGCCAGTCACCATCACCACGACTGACTGCATTATAATGTGTTGAAAAAAATCCTTCAAAAGGCTACAGAAGCTAAACAATTACTAAGAGTGTCAACGAGACAGAGCATAGTCAGCCAAGCTGCCAGTCATTCCGACAGACATTCAATCAGTCAGCTCATTTATTTATTAATATTTTTTTTTAGCTTATCATTTTTGTAGTGTTATGGCTATAATAAGCACTAATATTGTGTTGGCAGTAAGTTTCTATTGAAAATGAAGGTTGAAAAGAAAACTGTAATGTTAGACACTTAGAAGCCTTAAAAGAAAAGTCATCTTCAATACCAGACGAAATGGCAACAATGATGATGAAGGGAAATGTTTACAATAATAACGTGTTTAACAGTACTAACCCACATTTTAAACAAATAAGAAAAACACTCATTTCTTTAAAAAATGTCAGAGATTAAAAAAAAATTTTATAAAAAAAATGGAAAAAAAAATTTAAACTTAGAGGAAAAATTAATTAAAAAAATTATATATCGGGTCCGCCATTTAACGTTTTTTTTTTTTCATCTAGTGCTTTTTTAGTGAATGGTAACATTTAGCTCATGTCTGACTTGACAGGTTATTAGTTTTATCCTTCCGCTGAACGAATATGGTTGTGTATACGCTAGAACAACGCTGTGAAATATTGCGACAATACTTTGAAAATTTTGCCGAAAAATCATGTTTTCAGATGAAGCTCATTTTTATCTTGGCGGGTATGTAAACAAGCAAAATTGTCGCATTTGGGGCACAGAAAACCCGCACGCATACATTGAAAAGCCGATACACCCAAGACGAGTCACTGTTTGGTGCGGATTTTGGTCCAGAGGCATAATTGGGCCATTTTTCTTCGAAAATGAGCAAGCAGTGGCCGTTACAGTCAATGGCGATCGTTATCGGGCCATGTTGAACGAATTTTTGTTCACAAAAATTTAAGAGGAGGATATTAGCAACATTTGGTTTCATCAGGACGGCGCTACGTGCCACACAGCCGAAGCTACACTCGATGTTTTGCGCCCTGTTTTTGAAGATCGCATTATCAGCCGCAGAGCTGATGTCGTTTGGCCACCTCGAAGCTGCGATTTGACACCGTTGGACTATTATGTGTGGGGTGCCGTCAAAGATAAGTGTTACGCTAACAAGCCAGAGACAATTGACGCTTTAAAGGATAATATTCGTGAAGCCATTGGTGAAATACAGCTGCACACAATCAATAATATGCTTAAAAATTTGAGCGATCGTGTCGGCTACTGCATGGCCAGCCATTATTTGAGAAAATATTCAGTAGTTTTTTTTATAGCATTTTCAAAAACAAAATTTATTTGGCGGACCCTTTACATACTTAAGTAGCCTTAGTAATGCTTTGTACCAGTAATGTTCATAAGTAAAAATGCAGTTGTGTTAGTAAGAACATCGAAGCTACTCTATGAAAATTGAGTTAAATGGATAACTGGCATTATTAGCATCTAAATGAATTTATTTTTTATTGAAAATATAAAAATCTTCATATTTATTTTGTGAAAAATGTAAGTATTATCGGAAAAGATGAACAAATAATACTGTTAAAAAAATCAAAAAATATTAGCATACTCCGCTACACATGCTCACTCGTCGCTGTTTCATTGACGACTAAAAGTAAAGGCCCAATTAGTCTAGAAGTAACGTTGACGTGACTTGTCAGCTGATATGATAATTAAATGGAGAATATATATAAATGTTTAGTTGTTCTGAAACGAACATAAAATAAACGTGTTCTGAAATTTTCTACGTTTTTACATCACGTATAACATCAGCTGACAAAAAAATTATAAACAAAGAATTTGTGTTGACATAAAAGTGTAGATAAAGAATTCGAGCTTAAATGAAATAAATAAAAAAAGATTTAAAAGTGTGTGTTTAAATTATAATTATTAAATAATAATAAACTGAAATAAAATGGATGATGAAAAATTGCTCTTTGTTTGTTCTAGAGCATGAATTCATTTATAAGAATTTTTTTTTTCTTTTTTCTCTACACATACGCAGTTGAAAACAGCTGACACGTTTTCACTTCATCAACTAACCACACTAGACGTTTCGATAACGTTACTTTTTCGTCCCGCCTACGTTCCTTCTAGACCAATTAGGCATTAGGAATGTAAGAGTATGTGTGAATTGAGCATCAACAATTGTTGTACGAAATGCTCACTACTGCTTAATAGTCTTTTTCTCTTTATTTTTTATTTTTATTTTAAAAAGAAGATTTATAACATAATTCTTTAGAAAGCAATAACTGCCATTAATACGAGTACGAACTTAAGTAAAAAACACTTTGTTATCATTAAGCGTAGAAAAGACAGGTGTATGATTAATGGTTTTCTATTAAATTATTTCCAATACATTGGGTTTTTCCTTCTTCTACACGATAGCTTAAAAGTTTTTCAGGTTAAAAATAAAACAAACATTTTTTAAAACATTTATAATTTGATTTTGTTGGTTTTTTCCGCGTATTTATAGCATACAATTCAATTTTAGTCACCTTTGCCTTTTATGCGATATATAGTATTAATAGCCATTATGAACAAAACAAATATTATTGCATAGTTTACAGCTTATTAAGCAGAAATTTATAAACGTTGGATATAATTTACAATTTATTTTATCTGCCAATTATTTAAAATTATGTAACTACGGCAAGTTTTATTATATGGAAAATAAAAATTGTATGGCCTCATTTCCAAAACTTATAAATTATATTAAAGGAAACTTACATAATTTTAGGCGCAAAAGCATTTTCCTAAAGCAAATAATTTAAAGCATTTTAGATTTTTTGCTAATATAGAAAAACTTGCCAAACCACCAATTTCCTGTATAAAAGATTAAAAGAGACACAGAGTGCTGTTTTAATATCTGTGGCTGAGGCCAATGTCAAAATATTTACTTTTGAGAAAATTGGAATGAAAGTTTTTAGTTTATTGGATAGCAATACTATTATAAAGCTGTTCCGGGTTTAATTAGACATTGACTGTTTTAACAAAATAAAGGAAAAGTAATCTAATGTGATGATTAATGGCGTAGTGTAGTGGTTAGAGCGCACGCATAGCAACTCAAACGACCCAGGTTCTCGATCCCCAGCAGATGACATGAAGAAGAAAAAATTTAATTGTGGTTTTGAATGTTTAACAATAAAACAAGGTTTCAACTTCTTCCCCCTAGACAACACCATCTAAGAGAAATAAAAAAAATAAAAGAGGCCCCCCTGACCCTTCTTGCATACCTCTGGCGATGATAACAAACATCAGACGTGATCAGGAAAAACACACGCCACCTACTGGGAAAAAATCACAATGCTACAGTAAAAATCACCACTAATTAGCAAGGATCTTCACCACTACACAAAAAATAAAATCATATGTAGGAAGCTACAGCGGATGATTTAATCATCTGCTTAACTTGAAATATCAGATTGATTAAAGAAACTGAAACAAAGCAATAGATGCTTTATAGATAGCCAATATGCTTTCCAGAGGAGTGAAGGAGAAAAAAAATTATTAATACAAAATAGCAAAATATTAACATTGGCCCTTTTAGTTTTAAGCCACATATGTATGTACAATGCCTTCTAATTTTTTATTTTAATTGATTTTAGTTTTGAATTATGTATAAAGCTTTAGCTTCTTTATATTTTATTAACGACAGCTCCATACAATGGACTTTTATTTAATTGTATTATAACTTACACACAATTAGATATTAGATAAGATGTCTTCAATAACAAGTAACTGAAATATTACAATAAAATTGAAAACATATTTAGAGAACAGCATTGGGAAATTGTTGGTGATATAGGTAAAGACAAAAGCGTTTAGTGTAATGATAAAATGGAAGATAAATACTTTGGATATTTGAACCATATAAGTATATAAATGCAGCTACACGCATGTCATAAATACAAAGTCTTTCGTCATGCCCTTCCCATATTTCAATTGAAATAGTACATAGCGTTCATTAGATATCAACGAAATTTTTTATTCGCTTAAAAGGCCTACCGATGTCTTTATGTATGAAATGTAACATCGTATCTGCCGCTGCTTTAATACGTGCCGGGCATCTGAAATATATAACTTTCATGACTCTGGCACATATATTAGGCTGACTTTACTGGTAATATAGATTATGTGGCGTTAAGGGCTGCTGTGGTTTGTGCTTAATTAGCAGAGATCTTTGATTTAAGAAAACCCCACAAGTAAAAAAGTAACGAAATCAAACCGTCAATCACTTCATCAAAAGAAGTAAGCATCGAAATATAGCGTTCCCTCTTGGCAATGATGGCCATCGTTCTTAAGAAAATATGGCTTTAATACGCCACAAAAAAAAGTCCACACAAAATAGTGAACTTTAGGGATGCATTAGACGCTCTTGGATTGAGATCCGTGTAGATTGGTATTTATTCAAATTCTTCAATTTTTGTAGTTGACATACCCATTCATCAAAAAATGGTAAAAATATCTTTTTTTTAGGAAAATTAGAGTCAGTTTCTAACTGTACCAATGTTGGGACAGTTATTGGTACAACAATTTTATCATTTGCAGCTGTTGGTGAACGTTATTACAGTTTGTGAATAAATTATATCCAATTCGACAGATATAGTTTTAACAGTATAGCAGGTATTAGCTGAGAAATTTCGTTAGTCCCTTTTGAAAGACACGTTCATTTAGTTTAAAGTAATCAACAACAACAATAGTTATTGACATAAAACACATTGACCAGTTCAATGCACTGATAAAAATTTTATGAAAAAACATTTTTTTTTTTTTGTATAAATTTTGCTATTGTTTTTTCTTTTACAAATTTTTCTGAAACTATATATTCTTTGTTTTGTATATTTTGCTTATTTTATTTCATCCGACAATCCGTGCTTCAGTTTATTTTACAGATCATATACGACAGGTAGTAGGAGAGTTGTAAGTAAGGAGATCGGACGGTTATTATTCGACCGGTTTTTTTGGTTTTGTCGAATACGGTTTTTTCAAAACCTTCATTTTTCAAATATGAGCCGGTTAATTTATTTTTGTATATATGATAACTTTAAACGTCTCGCAAAGAACCTGAAAACCAAGGTAGCTCGAAAAAGATATGTAATCTTGAGCAAAAATAAACTTTTCTCCTCTTCTATGATATATGGAGAATGATCAACTAGAATCATTGAAAGGCTACAAACCCACAAATGCCGGCTTCGTCTGCTTACATTAACGTATAAACTGGTTGGATGGAAATAATGCGAAACAAAAAACTTTTTTTTATAGATTTCAGTTAAAAAGTTTATGGGTTGGTCAGCAAGAAATTGTAAATACAAGTACGTTATTTCACAGTTTTCTGAAACTTTCTTATAATTTTAGATTTTAATTGTAAGAAATAGTTTGGAAAAATGTAGTTAATAAATTTATAATTCATATATACCTAGATAAAATTCTTAATACCCACATTTTACAGATCTCTATAAGAATTATAAGTATAGATTAGAATGATAAAAATTGTTATCTAAAAATAAAAATGTAAAATTTTACCGTGAATTAAGTACAATAAATCAGAAAATAAAAAGAGAAGTAATACTTTAAAACTATACTAAGTTTGTTGTGAAAATTTATCAAGAATTTAATAGAAAAATTACGATAACAATAAACGTTTTTTTTTCAACTAGTGCTTATTTTGTGAATAGTAACACTTAGCTCATATCTGCTTTGACAGATAATTAGTTTTATTCTTCCGCTGAACGAATATGCTTGTGTATACGCTTGAACAACGCTGGGAATCTGGGCCTGCGATCGACTTGCAGAAGTTGCCGATTTTGCCAAAAAATCATTTTTTCAGATGAAGCTCATTTTGATCTTGGCGGGTATGTAAACAAGCAAAATTGTCGTATTTGGGGCGCAGAAAACCCGCACGCATACATTGGAAAGCCGATACACCGAAGATGAGTCACTGTTTGGTGCGGATTTTGGTCCGGAGGCATAATTGAGCCATTTTTCTTCGAAAATGAGCAAGGAGTGGCCGTTACAGTCAATGGCGATCGTTATCGGGCCATGTGGAAAAAATTTTTGTTCACCAAAATTGAAGGGGAGGATATTAGCAACATTTGGTTTCAACAGGACGGCGCTACGTGCCACACAGCTGAAGCTACACTCTATGTTTTGCAACCCGTTTTTGAAGATCGCATTATCAGCCGTAGAGCTGATGTCATTTGGCCACCTCGGAACTGAGATTTGACACCGTTGGACTATTATTTGTGGAGTGCCGTCAAAGATAAGTGTTACGCCAACAAGCCAGAGACAACTGACGCTTTAAAGGACAATATTCGTGAAGCCATTGGTGAAATACAGCTGCTCACAATTGATAATGTGCCAGCCGAGGCAGCCATTTGAACGAAGTTATTTCGCATTATTAACCGGAAGGATTGTACTTTCAAATGAAGAGAGAAATTTGAGAAAATATTCAGTAGTTTCTTTAAATATCTTATAAAACATTTTCAAAAAAAAGATGTATTTGGCGGACCCTTTAGTTTTTTAACAAGTTATCGAATACTATCGCAAATTTTAAAGCCCATATTTATATGTAGGGGCAAAGATGGAATAAATCAAAAAAATTAGAATTTCAAATAAATTTAGAAATTTATGACGTTTAAAGGTGTTAACATTAATCCTGTCAACATGTGCCTCTCAAGCACAAATTTATTTTCAAAAGGTTAAAAGTTCTTTAAATTTACGTTATAGCTTTTTTTGGTCCTTGAATTTTTGCTTTCCATTGTTTTGTTTTGAAATAAAACCTTTTTAGTAATAATTTTGTTTTTATTCATTTTATTCTTACCACCTGGAAAGCAAATCAGTACTGTTTCCGATGTATTTTATCGAATATTTGACAAAGATATTATCAATATAATTGTTATGCACACTAATCCCCATGAGAGTGGCGCATGTGAGTCGAAATGCCAGCCAGTAGTTAAAGTCGAACTTAAAGCTTTTATTGACCTATGGTTGAATGCAGATCTAACTAGACAAGTTATTATGAGTTACGAAGAATTCTGACACCCATTATTTGATAGCAACATTTTCTAAGACTGCATGTCAAAACTTAAATTTGTAGCACCGCTGCAACACATATGTTCCGATTACAAGTCTACTCTGTCTCTACGCAAAGCAGTGGACAAGTTTGGTCCTATTTTGGATATTTGGGAACACTTCAATAAGAGCTTACTAAAATCGTACATAACTGGAGATTACTTATCAATTGACGACCATTTGTTGGCGTGTAGAGTGCAAGTGTAGTTTCAACAGTACACTCCATCAAAGCCAGATAAGTACGGTTTCAAAATTGGCTTGTGATGGAGAAGCGGAACAACCTAATGATAATATGCCATAAATTATTCTTGACTATAACAAAGCCAAAGGCGATGTAGATACGCTTGATTAAATTTGCACACAGCTATTCCATAACACGGAAAACAAATTGTTGACTCCTCTTGTACTTTAGCAATCTATACTACGCAACTATGACCTCTATAATGTGCACAGTTTATCACAGCAGGCAAATAAACGATGTATATGATATATTTATTCACCAGAGATATGCAGAGCATTACAGTATTTGTAACAAAGATACATCGATTCGGAGTTTCTATTAAGTCGTATTATTTTTAATGTTCCCACTAGACCAAACCGCAACTTTCAACCTTGAATTATTATTGATTAGTTCATTCACACAACGATAGATATGCTTGAAGTTTAATAATTGTTATCATTTAATTGACTTCTGTGATTCTATTGATGTTGTAAAGAGAAGAATTATTACATTTTGTTTTAATACTTTAGTTTGTAAAAAAATTTTATCCATAGACCAGAATTAAATAAATAAATAAATAAATAATAGCAGTTTGCTCCGCACTCTCCAATATTATGGAGAGTATGATTAATCACCACCTTGTGGGATATCTGGAGTCCAACGATTTACTAAGAGATCGTCAGTACGGTTTCCGAAAGGGCCGCTCTACTGGTGACCTACTGGTGTTGCTCTTGGAGAAGTGGAACAAGTCCATTCATGGTTTTGGCGAGAGTAAGGCTGTGGCTCTGGATATCTCAAAGGCATTTGATAGAGTTTGGCACGAGGCTTTCATTTCGAAACTTAATGCTTTTGATATCGGTAGTCACTTCTCTCGATTAATATCGAGTTTTCCCAGAGATCGCTCTATAAGAGTGGTTATAGATGGGGTCTTATCCGACTAGTTCAGGGTAAACTCTGGGGTACCGCAAGGCTCTGTTCTTTCTCTTACTCTTTTTCTAATATTTCTTAGCGACTTTCTTCTTCTCACTTCTAATCCTATCTACTCTTTTGCGGATGACAGCAACATTTGTCACTCATATTCTTTTGATCGTAGACCGAGCCTTTTGGAGGTAAGAAGGAAGAATATGAACGTCACACTCACAAGCGACCTGGTGAAGGTCTCCGAGTGGGGTCGTGCAAACAGGGTCGATTTTAATGCACGTAAGACTCAATGTTGTTTTTTAACACACAGACGTGGTGATGTGCTGTCATCTGTGTCTATGGGTAATGTGGATATTGAGGAATCAGATGCTCTTGATGTTCTGGGCATGAGAATTCTCTGTAAATCGCACAATGCATTATAGGGAGAATTCGTTCTTTGGTCGCACTGTTCGGTTGTGGAATAATCTTCCAGCGAAAGTATTTCCTGCTACTTACGACATGAGTATATTTAAATCTAACGTCCATAAACTCTACTCCCTCTGTCCTCCTTCCAATAACCTATTTTCCTAGTACCAGCACAATGCACTGCATGAGTAGGGCCATCCCCTGGGTGCTGATCTTATATAAAAAAAAAAAATTCTTGTGTGCAAAATCGCCGAAAAAACAACCTGTAAGCAAAAAATTATCTGGATTATTTAATTGACAACTCTTTAATAAGATATGAAAATATAAAACTCTATTGACAGTACGAAAACCAAAAATGAAGTCTAAATATCGGTTGAAAGTTATGAAGAATAACAACGTGCTAAAATATATGAATTAACTTTAAAAGCGGTAACTTCATAACAAAAATGAACTGCCCTCAAAAGCGATCCAAAATTAAGCAACAGTAAATAAAAAAAAATTTGTAGAAAAAGAGTAGCCTTATTAAATATAAGTTTGAAGTTTCAAGGCGGAATTTAGTTCTTTTTTCGCTATCAAATGAAAGTGTCAGTCTAGCCGATATTAAAACTGAGCGAGATTGAAACGCGGCTGTACGAAGTGCCAAGACGAACACCAAAGGTGCTAGTTTGTGTTCATGGAGGTGTCCACTCCAGAAACTTTTAAGAAACTCCACAAAATGTTATTGAATTGTCATTGACTAAAGGTTCAAATTATACGCATTTCAAACACTATTTTATATCGCTAATTGATCAAAAATCTTAAAATTATAAAGCTGTTCTCAAGATGGGCGTCATGTTTGATTACAATAGAGTAAAAACAGCGTTGGCGATGTTTCCTCTCAATAAATTTTATGTTCTGTGTTGACTCACAACCATGGAGGACACATGAGTCCACCACTTAACACCTGAAATAAAGGAGCAGTCAAAGCAGTGGACAAGAAGTCAAAGAAACTTCATCTGCATGGTGTCGTCTTTTTGGGATGCGCAGTGGTTAACGGTTAAAACAATTAACGGCGAGTACCTTGCTAACTTATTACAGCGCCTAAGAGAAAGTGATTTTTTTATGAAGGCAACGCACATATTAACTATTGTGATGGCAAAATCAATTAATCAAAGTTTGAAGATTCTCATGATTGAACTTATTTCCCAGATTTAGTTCTCTCGGATATTTTTTATTTCCAAACTTGAAAAACTAGCTCCGGGATAAATGAGTAGGCGATAGTAAAGCGGAGAAAACGACAAATGCAGTAAATTTTGTGGTAAATCTCTTATGACTTTGAAACCGTACATAACAGTAAATTATTCAAAAATTTCCCTTAATTTGTTAAGTCGGCTTATTTTGGTACAGCGTCCGTAACACAAAAATGACTATAGTTTTCGTAGCAAGAAAAAAGGGTTGTACAATTACTTTTTCTTTAAAAGTAATTTTTTTAATAGGCCCTAGATCAAAACGTCGTACTTATTTTGGTCACCTTTTGCGTTCACAAGAGCTTTAAATGTTCTTCTTGTAGAGCGAATAATATTCTTCGTGATATTGAGTGGTATATTTGCCCATATGTCCAAGAGGACAGTCTTGGCGCTGGCATAATTTGGACTCCATATACATATTCTTCTTCTTTATAGGATTAAGGCCAGGGCTCTGTGGATAATATGGCAGCACTTTTTACATTTTACTATTACGGCAGAATGTTTCGTGTTATTGTCCTGAAAAAAGCAATAAAACCGACTTAAACATTGCTTTGAGTGATATTGTGCAAAACTATTTATCTTTCAGTATCTTCAAATCACTTAACTTTTTCATTGTTCATACTTTAGAAATAAGTGTTGTAACTGCATTCGACCACGTTGAACCATTATATACATATGCTATGACATATCAGCATCTGAGTCTGAAAATCGGAACTCTTACTGTGCAAGTTGTTTTGTTTTTCACTGTAGGTGTATTACTATTTGCACTTAAATTAAGAATTATTGCCTCTTGCACTCATCATACTTCTACAAACACTTGATGATGTTTTACGTATATAAAGAGTGTATGATGCGAATAATAATTGTTAACTGGAACGTTTCGTTAACCTAAAGTAGTAAACAAACGAACGAACACTTTCAATTAAAACTACATTTATGTTTAAGCTATAAACTGTTGTTACTGTTAGTGTGAAATAAAACCAGTAATAAGAGAAAATTATACTACAAGGCGTATAAGCAAAACTAAAGGTTTTTAACAAGTATATTCGTGTTAAAAGAAAGTAAGAACATTTTCAATTAAAAAGTTCTTGATTGGATTCAATAAGTGGATGTACAAATGCTTTTTCAATAAGAAAATTATTTTAAACCAAGTGAAGTATAAGTAGGAATGCTGAGAATGATTTTGAGGTATTTCTTGCGAGCTAGATTAATATTTCTTAGTATACTTGCTTTAAAAAAAATAATAATAAAAAAAATTAAAAGACATCAACTTAATTTTTTTTGAGTATATTTATTTGCAATCTATTTCACAATAATAGGCAAATCATTTAAAGATAATAATTACAGTCGTTTTAATCTTCATTAAGGCTAAAACAAAATACAATGGTTTTTATACATTTCTAAGCTATAAATATTAAAGTTGTAGTTTTTTTTTGCATCTTCACATTATATACAAATATACAATATTACTTTCTGAAAGGAAGCTCCAATACATGATACCTTTTCAATCTATTAATTTAATGACTTTCATCTAGTAAACTGATCGCAAGTGCGTTAAAATGATTGCTAAGTCTTTCAAGATATCTAGAGCTAAAATTATTTATCTCCTCTTTAATTTCTGATACGTTCAAGTCTTTATGAATGTTCTTGTTAGTTAGATACCACGATGTATTTGTGATTTATCTAAGAGTTTATGACTGGTACCGTTGTAGTATCTCAATATTACTATAACTCGCTGTACCGCAAAGTTGTATACCATATCTCCATATAGTAAAACTTTATTATTTAGACTTATTTCAGACCTGGGTCCAAGCAGCCAATACATTCGCTTAGTTTTGACGTTGAGGTGATCTCTCTTAGATTTCATGTGATCTTTCCACGTTATTCTTTTGTCTGGATACATGCCAAAATATTTTACACAATTTGTTTTCGGAACTTCTATATTATTTAAGAAAACTGGATTACAATCAGCTCTTCTTAGTGTGAATGTAATATGCTAGATTTTTCGGCATTTAGACATATATTCCATTTAGTAAGCCAGGTTGAAATATTATCCAAATGTACTTGAACCACTTCTGTTGCTTCCCTTTTATCATCATTACTTGCTAGTAAAGCTGTATCATCAGCATAAGTGGCGACAGTGGCATATTCCAAGACCGGCATATCCGAAGTAAATATGGTGTAAAGCACAGGACCCAGCACACTACTCTGCGGAACATCTGCTTCTATTTCACAGATGCTTGAAGTCGCATTGTTTACTCTGACGTAAAAGTATCGATTTTGTAGATACGACTTAAGCACAAGATAATAGGGTACTGGGAAAATTTGCTTTAATTTAAAAAGTAGTCCAAATGCCATACTCTTGTTTGACATCCAAAAATACTGCAGAACAGTACTAACTCAAATTTTGATTTTGGATATTTCTTTATGATTTTTTTTTCAGCAAATTTTCTTTTTATTAAGGTTTTCATGTCAAAATTTAAATCTTATATAATTTAAAAAATATATAAAAAATTTTTAAATTAATTTTCAATTATGTGTAGCTTAACTCAAGTTTTAATTTCCTCATTATATAGGAGATAAAATGCTATCATAAAAGGATAAAAGCTTAAAACTCCCAAATTCAAAACAATTAAAAAATTCCCCCCAAGTCAATTTGAAAAACATTGTTTTCCTACAATATATTAAGAATTCGTTTACAATTGATAAATTTTTAAATGTGAAAAATATAACAACAAATATTAATTGATTTTTCTAGAGTTTCACTGGACTATCGAATAGCCAGTATTTCTACAATATAGCCAATATTTATTCAGTCACAAAATAACTGATGGCTGCTAATGCAACAATTGATGTGATGGTAGAATATTTTTTTGCTGTGTTTACAAACTAAATGGGTTTTTCAATCGACTATCGCATTATAGAATTAATGTAAGGATGAGCCAAGACGGGATACAAAATAATAAAAGCAATTGTTTTCAAAGAGGTAAATCAACTTGTGGCAAATGAAAAACATTTTTTTAATAACAATAAATACATACGAGTATACATATGTATATTGAAAAATAGTCCAAAAAATCAGCTGCGTATGGGTAATATTAATTTAGTTTTTAATTTTAAATCTAAATAATATTGATCATACGCAAACGTAAAGAAAAAAATAATAATTAAAAGTAAACTACAGCATTTAACCTGCTAAGCTAATTAACTAACTCTGTAATGAGTCGATTTCTGTTTTAAATCCGATGCATTTTAAACCAATTAATAGAAGCATACTCCTGCAAAAACTATACAAGTAGGGTACTCAAGAAACTGAACTAAATTGGATTGAGTCATATTTAGCGAATAGAAGACAAATAACAAAAGTAAACAATATTAAATCGAAGACAGCTAATAATGAATATGGAGTACTACAGATGTAAATTTTGGGGGCTTTGCTTTGTATTATATATTTTATTACGAAAATAAAGTTGGGCATCACAGCGTTTATTACATCGCTAAAATAAATAAACAAAAGCTGCAAGAACAACTATACGAGCTGTTTACAAATAACTAAATCTACAACAAACATTAAATAAAAATAACACGGCAACAAGAATAATAAAGGAGCAAAGAAAACGAATAACAGACAATAAACAAGCAACAACAAATATAACAATATATGAAGAGCTGAAAGAGGTAGATGTTTACATACCCATGGCTACATAAGAACTAAAAATAAATTAAAAGAAAGAAATGGAATCTACTTGAAATATCGAGAGTTTCGAGAGCTTTCGATGTATTGTTTACCCAGACATATAAAAAGCACATCGATGCGAACAACGATCAGTCGAAGTAAAGTTAACTCCGCGAATGTGTTATTGGTGTGAAGAGAGTTTATAAGGGGTAAACTCGTGATGCTAGTAGTGAAGTAAAAAACCAGTATAGTTGGAGCTAACTCAGTAAAGAGTATTAAGTGTGGATAATCTCTGGTTGAAAAGGTTGTGATCGAACTCAAGTTATGTCTACGATCGGGTTGGAAGATCTTTAGGAAGTAAAGTCTATCGAGTAATTTTTGTAATATATCATTATGAATTAATTTCATGCGCGGATGATACACTCATATATATTGAGGATGATACAGATGAACAATGTTATGACGGACTTGGTAAAGACATTGAAGACCTAAACAAATTGCTAAAATAATGGAAATTAATAGCAACATTATTTTCAAAATTAAACAAGTAAATCAAATGAAATAGTTAGGCTTTGTAGTAGACAATGCAATTAATTTAAAAAATTAATTTCTACAACACAATGAGTAAACCTCATTTTGAGTTCGGTTCAATTCTTTTCATGCTGCCAAGTCAACAAATTTACAGATTGCAAAAGTTACCAAATAATTTATTAATTTATTTATTAAATATTATATAATACAATAAATGAAATTATATAATGTAGAGTACGAGCGTGAGCAGGAGTTTAAATTGTTTTAACAATATAATAATTTTGTGCATGTTTTCATTTGATGCTACCCTGAGCAGTGAGCTGGGTGCAGTGGGTCAAAAAATTGCTAATCTCTCGTGGGAAAATAATTGGCAATGGCTTGGGATATGTTCTACCGATTATGGGGTATTACGTGAAATGAATATTAGTTTGTCTTCCTTCAATAACAAATATTGGTGCGTAGTTATTGTATGGCCAAGTCTTAATCTGGAAAAAGGATTTGCTTCACTGCGGGAGACTGTTGTCGGGTAAATAATTCGTTCGCCGTTTGGGTTTATTGTTTTATAGCGGTGTTTATATGCCCCCAATCATTACACTTATTTAAGTACCTATGTTTTAATATTAAATAGGTCTCTAAAATGTCTAGATATAAAACAAAAACTGAAATTAAATACCATAAACTGTATTCAAAAAAATAAAATTCGAATGGCAATAGCGAAGGGTGGCGTGGTGTAGTGGTTAAAGCACACGCATAACAACACAAACGATCTAGATTCGAGCCTAATTGTTGTTTCGAATGTTTAATAATAAAAAAAATCCTCAGCTTCCCTCCAGACAACTTCATCTAAAAAAAAAAAATAAAGAAAAAAGCCCCACTGACCCTTCTCACATCAGATGAATGATTAGGAAAAACACGCCACCTACTGGGAAAAATTACAATGCTAAAGTATAGATCACCACCAATTAGCAAGGATCTTCACCACTACAAAAAACAAATATATATGGAGGAAGCTACAGCGGATTAATCATCTACTTACTCGTAGCTTAAAATATAAAATTGATTAAAGAAACTGAAACAAAGCATGCTTTGATGGATGCTTTGTGAAAAGCCAATATGCTTCCTAAAGGAGTGACGGAGAAAAAAAAATGGTCAAGGGAAACGCAACCAGACCACTTAAGTAATAATGATGATTTTAGAATTTAAAGAACTACAACAACCGCCATACAACGCTCATTGTTTTATAAAGGACTACAGCTTTTCAATAGATTACCATTGGCATTAAAAATGAACGCAATCCAAATATATTTCGAAGAAATATTATATTTTTTGTTAAAAGCAATGTAATTCATTGCTAAACTGCGTTATTTAAACTTTTTGTATATATAAATTTAAAGTATTATTGATACTTATTATTATTGATACTTATAAAGAAAAAAAAAACAATAATAATAATATTTAATTCATTGATAATATTCAAACTATTTTCCTTCCTCATTTAAAATTTGTTCTTAAAGCAACTTTTTGTTTCAACGCCTTAAAAAAAACAACAACAAAGAAACTGCAAGGATAAAAGTTTCGAGGTATTGTTAAAAATTTCATATATTTAGGGTAACATTTTTCATTAAGAAAACAATTAAAAACATTGCAATATGAATGGAAAGAAAACTGTCGAAAATTATGTTTTATCGAGGACATTTTGGGCTTAAGAATTTCAGAAAACAATAATTTTCAGCTTTAACAGCAGCAAGCGAAAATAATAGCGCAAAGAGAAATATACAAATTATTGCATCCTTTTGGGGACATTAACTTTTGAAAAAAGACCATATTAAGAACCAGAAAATGTTTAACTAACTACTTAAGAGAGAAAGAATTGAAGCTTATAGGGAAATATTAAAAATTAATTGAAAAGTTTTAAGGAAAGAGGGTTAATCTGAACTTAAAGAAATATGGGAAAATAGTAAGACTCTAAAGAGCGCTTACAGTTCTTCATTATTATTGTTATTTTTACTACTTTATTTACAAAAATATTTCAACTATTTTACAATTGTCCTTATGTTTATCATTTAAATAAAACGACTATTTTACAATTGTCCTTATGTTTATCATTTAATTAAAAGGACTGCGCTTTAAAGTTTACAGACCTCTTGAAGTATGCTTAAATAGTGTTAAAAACTTAATTGAATTTTTTATTAACTCTGCAAAAATCTGCAGCATTTTAAATTATTTACCAGCATATCAGTCAGCATTATTTATTTGAAATTGGCTTTAGTGTCTTATAAAAGCTGACAGTGTCAATCACAGAATTTAAATGCTTCAGTAGAGTGATAAAAAAACTGTTTTGGCTTCAGTTGTTATCTATTATGTGACAGTTTAATCAGTATTATTTACAGCTGTAATGGTATTAGTAATTGCCTATGTTCATAGTAAGTGTGACAGCACAGAGGAAAACAAAGAAATTTCGAAAACCAGAGAAGATAGATAATCTATCGTTGTTGTTTTTTTCCTGTTTAGCTAAGAAGCTAAGTGAAAAAAGAAACAAAACAAAAAAATAAAAAAGAGAAAAAATAACAAAACATTACAGTCTAGACAAAAAAAGAAAAAAAAAATACAAAAGAGCAACACGAAGCATATGTAAAGGAACGTAAATACACTAAAGTTTTAAATTTAATTTCATTTCTAATTAATAGTTGCTGAACTCTCACACCTAAATGATAAGAGCGATAAGGAGTCTTTGAGTTTTAAACAGATATTAAAACCTAACACCCTAAATACTAGTATGACTCATAAACGTAAAACCTCACCGAGTGCTTGGAAAATAATTTCATTCAAGTGACTGCATCGGCTGGCCATGCAGTAGCCTACACGATCGGTCCAATTTTTAAGCATATTATCGATTGTGTGCAGCTGTATTTCACCAATGGCTTCACGAATATTGTCCTTTAAAGCGTCAATTGTCTCCGGCTTGTTGGCGTAACACTTATCTTTGACGGCACCCCACAAATAATAGTCCAACGGTATCAAACGACATCAGCTCTGCGGCTGATAATGCGATCTTCAAAAACAGGGTGCAAAACATCGAGTGTAGCTTCGGCTGTGTGGCACGTGGCGCCGTCCTGTTGAAATCAAATGTTGCTAATATCCTCCTCTTCAATTTTTATGAACAACATGGCCCGATAACGATCGCCATTGATTGTAACGGCCACTCCTTGCTCATTTTCGAAGAAAAATGGCCCAATTATGCCTCTGGACCAAAATCCGCAACAAACAGTGACTCGTCTTGTGACAATTTTGCTTGTTTACATACCCGCCAACCCGTGCAACAAAAAAAAAAAAATAAATAAATATATATATCTTACAAGTGTTACTATTTTTCCAATGAGGCTATTGAGTAAATCAAAAATATATTTTTGGAATTTACAAGGCACCTTCAAAATCACGAGTTACGGGTAAAAATAAGGTTTATGGAACCCTTAAGCACCTATAAGCTAACAACGAATATTGCCTGATTTGCTCAAAATTTTATGATTTTTTCATGAATTACTTTAAATAGAATATAATAACTCAGTTAATTTCTAATTGACTTTTAAACTTTGAGTCTTTCTCATGTCTTTCGACTTCGTTGTAAAGCTTAAAGCGTGACAGACCTTAAAAGGACCAAATTTGGAGTTAAAGAAAAAAATTACATAAACAAATTATACTCCTGTCTCTCCTTTTTCATTTTTCTCACATTTCATAAAGTTGTCGACAACATACGTTTTAGTGGCTATTGTGGCAAAAATTATACAAACAATGGTGGTTTGTTTAGCTTAATGAGGTCAGCAAGAGGCCTTTTGTTTAAAGATTTTCTATAGAAAGTTGACTTAATTAAGAAAATTATGTTTAACAACAAAACAAAAATCACAATAGAAAAATTAAATAAACAAAGAAACTGAAAACAAAAGTTGAAAAAGGTCAAGAATAAACAAACAAAGCAACAAAATAGGTTTATAATTAAAAATTAAAGACAGTATGACCAAGGCATGGAAATGGGATAGGCAAAATAAATGTACACACATTATACAGAAAATATACGCACATAAGCAAAACATTAGGAAAATACCGGCAGGGGAATCTTAACAACAGTACACCCACCATAAATTAATATTAGGGCCGTTCTACTGGCAACCTGCTGGTGATACTCTCTGAGAGGTGGAACAAGATGGTTTTGGTGAGAGCAAAGTTATGGTTCTAGGTAATTCCAAGGCGAGTTTGGCATGAGGCAGTAATATCGAAACTTAGCGCTTTTGGTGTTGGTAGTCACTTCTCTCGATTTATATCGAGCTTTCTCAGAGATCTTTCTATAAAAGTGATTAAAGATGGGTTCTCACTGGATGAGTTTAAGTTAAATTCAGGGGCACCGCAAGGCTCTGTTCTTTCTCCAACTCTATTCTTAATATTTCTTAATGACTTTCTTCTTCTTACTTCCAATCTTATCAACTCTTTCCCAGACCACAGCAACATTTGTCATTCGTATTCTTTTGATCGTAGACCGAGCCTTCTAAAGATTGGGGCGAAAAGGCGAAATATGAATGACTCACTCACAAGCGACTTGGAAAAAATCTCCGAGTAGGTCGTGCAAATCGGGTCGATTTTAACGCGCGCAAGACCCAATTTTTTTTTTTAACACACAGACGTGTTGGTGTGGTGTCGTCTGTAACTATGAGTAGTGTAGATATTGAGGAGTCAGATTCTCTTGACGTTCTGGGCATGAGGATTCATTGTGATGTCTGTTGGAATGATCACATTTTCCGAGTGTCGAAAGAAGCGGTTTTTTAAGATGGAGCAGGAATTATTTTACTTTTTCTGTCCTTCACAATATTTACAAACTTATATCCGACCTAAGATGGAATACAATTCTCATGTATGGGTTGCAGCTTCAAAGTCTATTTTGGAGAGGGCGAAGATGCTTGTTAATGACGGTAGGGTAGCCAACTCTATTAAATCGTTAGAGCATCGTCGCAATATTGCGTGTGTTTCATTGTTTTATCGGTACTATAACGGCATGTGTTCTAACAATATAAGGTATTTAATTCCCGATAATCACATATTTTCTTGTAATACTCGTTGTTCCCCTAGAGAACATCTTTTTGTAGTTGATTATCCAATGAATTGCACAACGTATTATAGGGAGAATTCGTTTTTCAGTCGCACAGTTCGTTTGTGGAATAGTCTTCCAGCGAAAGATTTTCATGTCAATTACGATATGGGTAAATTCATATCGAACGTACATAAGCACTACTCCATCTATCCTTCTCCCCATAACCTATTTTCCTAGTACCAGCGCAATGAACTGTACTGTATGGGTTATGCCCTGTGTACTGATCTGTTCTTTTGGTAGTATTTTGGTTGTATTTGAGGTAAATCATCTACATTTGCTTTAATTGTTATTAGAAGAAAAGGAAAATAGTGTGAAAAATCTTGTATATTAAAAAGGATGTGCTTACGAAAAGTGTATCTCAGTTCTATTTTACATAACAAGCTGAAAAGGGTGAGAGTTACATAAATACACAATACACAAGTCAATACATATCGTGTTTTTTAGAGGTTCATAACTTATTTGATAACCAATTTAATAGCTGATAGTTGTTTTTTGTTTAGTTACACCACAGCACTGCTAGAGGATTGTTGAATGTTTAAATTGAATTTCTATTCACAATTTTTTTCTCCGAAGAAGCCGCTTTCATTTGAAACACCAATCCATCAGCAGAAAATTACTGTTTGGTGCGCTTTATGGGCTGGCAGAGTCATTAGTCTATAAAAGACGGGGTCGCAAGCCACACAGTGCACGCTACTATAGAAAAATTTGATATAAGAGTAATTTAATGTAACGGTCCAATTAATTTGCAGCCAAGATCATGTGATTTAATCTCATTGAATTATTTTTGGTGTTATGTAAAGCCACTTTTTTACGTCCATAAACTAGAGACAATTAAACACCTAGAAATCGACATTCGAAAAGTTATTGGCGCAATACGGCCGCATGTGTCAGTAAAAGTTTACGAAAATCGTCTTTCAGAGAGCACTTTGTACGTGCTAAACATGTGGGCCACATGGCCGAAAACATAAAGAATGGGCAAATGTGAGGTTAGGAAGAAAATTGGCTTAAAAACACATTTTTTTTTTTTGACAAATTCAGTTTTATTCATATCACAAAATTTTTAACCACATTTTGCAAAAAGCTTCGCTTATCTCGTCAAGGCAGTGCCGAGTTTCATCTTTCAGAGAGTCAGCTGATTATGGATTGTTCACGTCAACCTGTTCTTTCAAATAGCCCCAGAGAAAATAATCCAGCGGGGTTAGAACACAAGAACGAGGTGAGCAATTGACATCACCAAATGGAGAAATTAAGCGATCGCGAAATTTCTCATGCAATAACTGAATTGTTTGGCTGACTGTGTGACTTGTGGTTTCGTTCCGTTTAAAACAAAGGCCACTGATATCAAATTAGTCAATGGTGACAACAAAAAATTGTTTATCATGGTTTGGTAGCGCAGAGAATTGGCGGTGAGAGCATTTCCTTGCTCATTTTCGTAAAAATAAGGGCCGATGATTATACCTAACCACAAACCACGGCTGGCAACCCACTGGGTAACCCAATTAAACCTACCGGGGTTTTTCCAAATATGATAACCAATAAAACGAATGACTAGAAAAACACGTCACCTACTGGAAAAAAATTGCAATGCTAAAGTAAAGATCACCACCAATTAGCAAGGATTTTCACCATAACGCAAAATCATATGAAGAAAGCTACAGTGGATTAATCATCTACTTAGCTTGAAAGATCAAATTTATTAAATTAATTATCCGTTGGAAGTTGACTGATTTAAAGCACCTTATGAAAAGCCGATTTTTAGTAAATTTAAACAAAAAAAATCTAACATCAACTAAACTTATACAACAAAAATAAAAAGTACTCTTTATTTTATTATAGTAAAGCAACTGATAAAAAGACTATGAAATTATTAGCAAATTTTAATATTTTTCCCAGTTTCAAAGTTACATAAAAAGCTATTTGAAAGATCTTACATTTGGTGATTTACCTTTGTCAGTCACACAAATATTAAAATAAAACATTTTTAAAAAGTTACCTCTCTTTAAGTAAAATTCTGCTTTAAATCCAACATTGCAACATAGTTTATTATTATTATGTCACTCCTTTGGGGAGCATATTGGCTTTTCACAAAGCATCTATTGCTTTGCTTCAGTTTGTTTGATCTTTACAAGCTAAAGCTAGAATCACACTATTGTCGCGAATGCGCTAATATTACACAATTTCTATTGTGCTTTATTGACGTAAAATATCAAAATAATCCCAATTTATCCAACGAAAGCAAATTTCAAAATTTAATTATAGGTACGTATTGTCAACTTCTATTGTCGCACAAGCACACTATAATTATTGGCGCATTTTTAATATTTTTGTTGCCGCATTATTACTTATTGGGCGGTCACACGATTGCCGTACTAATAGATTCATTGCGACAATCGTGTGATCCCAGCTTAAGTAGATAATTAATCCGTTGTAGCTTCCTCCATATGATTACGTTTTCATAATGGAGAAGATACTTGCTAATTGGTGGTGATCTTTACTTTGACATTGTAATTTTTTCACAGCAGGTGGTGAGATTTTCCCGATCATTCGTCTGATGTTTGTCATCATCGCCAGAGGTATGCGAGAAGGTGGTGATTAATGACGCTTTTTTCATTATTATTTTTTCTTATTTATTATTATTTTTTTTTAATGGAGTTGTCTGGAGGGAACTTGAAGCCTTTGTATTATTATTAAACTTTCGAAACCACAATTAAATAATTTTTCTTCGCTATGTCCTCGGCTGGTGTTCGAACCTGGGTCGTTTCTGTTGTTATGCGTGCGCTTTAATCACTACACCACGCCACCCCGAAAAAAAAAAAAACACCTGCATAAATTTTTTATTTCTTGCATTAGTGAATAAATGTGATTAATTTTGACAAAAAGGGTTAAAAACAAATTTTTAATTTAATACCGTAATAAATAAAAAGAGCAAAATAAAAATAAAACAATTTTTGCATCCCTTCATATGCAAACATTTCCTAAACAAAGAAACCTCTAAGGGTAGGCAAAAAGAGCTTCAAATTAATGTTGTACAACAACAAAAGTTAAGAAGAACTTTTCTTATTTTAAAATTGTATTTAAAAATGTGAATGCTAATAACTCTGCATTATAAATATTTTGTTACAGAAAGCTTTTACTCGTGGTTTTTTGAGAAATGTAGATTATTTTTAATAATTTTGAGAAATTTTTTTAATTAAAACAAAAGGGTACATAAATATATACTATGCTTAAATAAATAATAATTTTTTAATGATTTGATTAAAAAAATAAAAATTGTTTTTATTAATAAATTTTGACGACAAGAATCTTAAAATTTTTCATATGGCAATAGAGCGCTACCGCTATCGCCTTCTACTATTGGCCATCTCTTAGTTGCGATCACTTATATTACGCCAGGCCATAGCGAAATGTATAGAAGATTAAAAAATAATTAGATTCGCAAACCTGAAGAAAACTTGAACTACATATATCTGGTTGGGCCATTTAAAAGTTTAAATTTAAAAATGCAATAAAACACAAACCGTTTGAAATTTTGCCAAATTTATGTTTTTTTTTTTTTTTTTTTTTTGTGAAGTACAATTGTTCCGCTTAGAAATGAAATACTATTTCATTCATATGACTGCTGCGTCTGGCCTCACAGTACCACATTTGATCGGACTAATTTTCGAGATATTTTCGTATCTAGGCAATGGCATCACGTATGTTGGACTTCAAATGCTCAATTATCTCTGGTTGGTCGCCATAACGCATGTCTTTAACGGCGCCCAATAGAAAATAGTCCACCGGTATCAAATCGCAGCTTCTTTTCGTCCAACTGACATCACCATTTTGGCTAATTAAACGGCCACTAAAAGTTTGACACAATAATTTGATTGTGGCATAAGAAGCTTGGCAAACCAAACGTCGTTCACATCATTAATAAGAAGAACGGGTATAAAAAAATCGGTTATCATTGTGCGATAGGTGTCTCCATTGACCGTGATGGTTACGTCGTCCTTATTTTCAAAGAAATATTGGCCAATGATGCCACCGCTCTACAAGCTGCACCAAACGGTCGCTCGTAATGGGTGCATTGGCTTCTGTTAGACTAAGTTTGGGCTTTCTAAGCCCAAAATATGGCATTTTTTCTTACTAACGTACCCACCAAGACGAAAATGAGCTTCATCCGAAAAGATGACTTTTGCAATTTTTTGATATTTTTTTTTATTTTTTTTTTCAATTTCAATGATTTTATAAGCCCTTAAACAAAAGGTGAAGTTAATACCAATGTTTTTATGTGTATGCTGTTTTTGTAGGTCCATTGGTTCGCAATTTATTGACTTTAGAGTGAACCCCTTTGTATTGCATAAGTTTTACTTGAAAACAAAATTTATTACAGCATTTAAACTTTGTTGTTTTAATACTGTGTATATCAAAAGCATATGTAGAAAGCTTTCATTTGGTGCGTAGTTTCACTATTGTTGAACTAGGCGCAGCCACTCTAATATTAAACTTGTATTTGTATGTCTATATCTTTAAAAGCGTAGTAGTAAGGGTATCTATATTCGACTCAAATAATTTTGTGGTCAAGGCAACTCATAAGTCAAAAATTGGGCCGAAGTGGGAGTAGCACCACCCACACAAAGTATATATTGATTTTTGTGCATCTTTGGTAAAATTGGAACGTTCTAAATTTGGTCTAAATAACTTAATAGTTAATACACATCATCAGTCGAAATATGGGCGAAATTGAAAAGGTGTGTGGCATCTGCAATACAAATTAAATATTATTTTTGCATATGTAGAGAAATTTGGTCTAAATGGCTTCTTAGGTAGTATAAAATATCAGTTAAAAAATATGCTGAATCGGATAAGTGACCATGTTACCTCTCATACAAATTAAATAATGATTTTTGTATATCTTGAGAAATGTTAGAGTTGAAGTTTCTAAATTTGGCTTAAATAATTTGGCAGTCAATACAAACCATCTTAAAAAAAAAATATGGAATTTTGCATGTGTAGAGAAGGGTAACAGTTAAAGCTTTTTTTATCTATCCACATCATCCAAAAGGCAGTTACAATACAAAGGCTCCCAGCAACGCGGGAGGTATTACTCTAGTATTTAGTAAAATAATACTAGAATCTCACTAAATTGCTTGCCTAATACATAACATAATTGCCGTGACATCCCAAGAGGGATAAAGGGGACTTCTCTCAATCAATGAGCTGCACCCGATTCTATTTTTAGACTCCTTGAAAGGGACCTACAATTTAACGACGGCTCCGAACGACATATGCATTTGTTAGAGATATTTTTCATAGCGTAAATACTCACAACCAGTCGCTAGCAGTGCTATGCGGTGGTACTGCAGTTAAAAATTATCTGATTGTCTGATCTGGTATTGAACCGAGGACCTCTTTGTTGGTAGGCGGGTGTCTTAACCACCATACCACAGCCTAATAAAAGACTGATAAAAAAACACTTGATTAGTTTTATTTTTAAGCTATGAACTTAGTGGTGAGGTGCTTATTGGACACTCTTTAATCAATATTTTTTATATTAAAACTTTTTTAAGCCTAGAAACATAGACACTAATTTTTTAATTTTCTATTGCAACATAAAAATTCTACCCTTTCAATGAAATAATCTTATTAAATAATACCTTAAGCACAAAATACTTAATTAATTTTTTATCTGAAAGTAAATTTTCTTTGTTTTAAGCTTTAAGGTATGCCATAAAAATACAATAAGCTTAAGAAGAAGCCCTTGATGTTTTTTTCTTGTTTCTTTTTTTTTGGTATTTGCCCGTTTCATTATTTTCATTTTTTACTTTTTTTAACAATTTAATCAACTTGATTATTATTCGAGTAAAAATGTTTTTTTGTTTTATTTTTGCAGTTAATAATTTTGTATTGTTTGTGGCTTTGATAGAGCGCATGTTCCTTTTTATTTTAATTTTTAATAAAGTTTTATCTTATTTTTCAGTGTGGTGATTGTCAACTGCTGACACTCTGGATAAAAAACTATAAAGCGACGACAAGAAAATTATATGAGAAAAAAGGTCCGGAAACAGAAAAAAAACGTAAACCAACAACGAAGAGAGTAACAATAATAGATACAATTGGAAGAGTTAGATAAATATTTATTCACTTGTAAGAACAGATATGGTATAAAGGTACTTTTTGACAAAACGGTACTTTATGGCCAAAAAAGAGTACTTTAATCAAGAACCATAACAAATACCATATAAAAGGTCCGCTATCTAAAATTTTTTTTCAACTAGTGCCTATTTCGTGAATGGTAACACTTAGATCATGTCTGATTTGACAAATAATTAGTTTTATCCTTCCGTTGAACGAATACGGTTGTGTATACGCTTGAACAACGCTGGGAATCTGGGCCTGCGATGAAGCTCATTTTGACCTTGGCGGGTATGTAAACAAGCAAAATTGTCGCATTTGGGGAAAACCCGCACGCATACATTGAAAAGCCGATACACCCAAGACGAGTCACTGTTTGGTGCGGATTTTTGTCCAGAGGCATAATTGGGCCATTTTTCTTTGAAAATGAGCAAGGAGTGGCCGTTACAGTCAATGGCGATCGTTATCGGGCCATGTTGTTCATAAAAATTGAAGAGGAGGATGTTAGTAACATTTGGTTTCAACAGGACGGCGCTACGTGCCACACAGCCGAAGCTACACTCGATGTTTTGCACCCTGTTTTTGAAGACCGCATTATCAGTCGCAGATCTGATGTCGTTTGGCCATTATTTTCCATTATTAACCGGAAAAAAGGCTGAATCGAGTAGTTTTTTTATAGCATTTTCAAAAAAAAAAAAAAAATTATTTGGCGGACCGTTTATAATTTATGATGACATTGACTTTAGTTTTATACAAAAATATGTAAACTGAGAGAGAAAAATTTCTGGACTAAGTATATACATCCATAAAAAAATAAAACTGGTGTTATGATTTAAAAAATCTCTAATAAACAGTATGATGTTAAGTTTTGAACACATACTATTATGCATTATAAAGTGTAATCCAACTATAACGCGCGATGTTAATTATGAGGTACACCTTAATGTCAAGTTTTTTGCCTAACTTAACTAACATTTCCTTGTTTGTGTGTTCAACAAATGCAAACATGAAGTGGTACATAATCGAGCAGCGCATTAAGACTGTTGAAATCTTTTAAGAAGATGGGCGTTCAAATAAAATACATTTCGGTGACTTCGTGATATTTTTGGTCAGCATTTTGGTCCACAATCGGCAGAATGGTGTTCAAATTTAAGCCAACCGAGTCTGTAGGAAATTTTGAAACTTCTGTGTTCACTCGCTCAGTTCGCTTATGGGCTGTACTTCTTCGAAAATGTGTTCGGCCAAGCAGTTACCGTAAATAGTGTCGTTTTTGTGAGATGATAACGGACTTTTGATGGTCAGAAAATGAGGATATGGACCTAAACGATATGTGATTCCAACTGGATAGAGCCACTTGCCATATAGCCAACGAAACAATGGCTCTTTGCGCGAGCAATTCACTGGCCGTATCGTGGCGGTGTTAATTGGCCACCGCCATCTAGAGGATAGAAGTATGCCACCGAAGGCTTGGTGAGATTTGGACGATATTTTGTTTATTACATAATTGTCATAGACTCTTATATCATAATAAAAAAAAAGTAGGATAATTCTATGAAAACATTTTGTCTTATTTACAAATAATACTGTGCATTTTGGTTGGACCACCCTCCAAATTTAATTTGCACAATTTAAGTTACATAAATATGTATGTCTTTTCTTTTAAAAGTTTTATTAAAAATATGTTTAAAATTTTTTCGAAAATTTAATTCATTCATCAAAGTAATGAAAAAATAAAAAAGCCACTTATGTTCGTTAAGCAGAAGTTACATTTAAATGTAGTGTTAAAAAAAATACTGCATTTTAATTGGTAAGGGTGTACCACAAATAAGCCGACTTAGAAAAAAAATTAACAACTAGATTTTATTACTTGTATATACAAAAATACCTTCTACTTTAGATCTATGAGTTTTAGTAGACCTCAGCTTAATATTGATTACGTTCGAGTCAATGTGATGAGTCTGTATCAGGCATGAGCTTTTCATAAAACAATTGTTTACTTTCAATTCACACATATTCTTACGTTCTTGTTTTAGTCGTCAATGAGACACTGACGAAAGCACATGTGAGAGGAATGTACGCAGAAAAATAATTTTAAAAGTTTCTTACATTCTTGCTTTTAGTTGTCACTGAAACGGCGACTAATGTACATGTGTGGCGGGTGCATGTTGATTTGTTTTTTTACATTTTTTAAAACATCAACTTCACTCTCTCTGAGACAGTAATTTCCATGTTCTCACTAACACAACTACATTTTTACCTTTGCACATCACTGGTCTATATCAATCGGAGATCTAAGTGCATTTCAAGACTTTTAAAAAGGTTTCTCCTTTTGCATGTGGACATAAGAGATTTTTACAATAGGGCATGTTCTCGCTTAAGGGCAAACATGACATGTAAACATTTGCTTGCAGTGACCGATATATGCTCTTTATTTTCTTAACCAGCCTCATCATTTCAGTTTTCGGTCAATGTGCGATATATTGCACTTTTTGAAATGCCTTTGCTTTCAGGGAGCTCACATGAGCTGGCGAAAATATCATAGATTTTTTAACCGTTTTTAACCGATGCTCATATTAGAATAACTTATAACCTTATTTATACACTGCTAGAAAATATTTCAAAAGTAGAATCCAGCTAGACTTAAGATCTTTCAAATGAAATCTCTGCGGTTTTTTGTTAGAGTTGAGTTTATTGCATTTTCGTTTCCACTAAACAACTTAGCGTTTTCGCAGCCATATTGCAGCCACCACAAATAGTAGATGGAAATAATTAACCGCTAACTCAAATAATTTTAGTGATAGTGGAAATTGAATACACCAAATGAAACGATTTTATTGGTAGTGGATATTTAGTGCACTAGAAAATAAAAACGGAAAAGTTATCTTTACGATATATTTTTTCTATTGTGTTGGAATTTATATTTGTTTCTTTTTATCAGAAATGAACGAAGTTGTAAATATAAATTGTCAAACTTAAATAATGCGGTTCAAAATTTGTGATCAGGAGAAGGAATTTTCAGTTGTCAGCAAAAATTTTACTGGTAATGCAAATGAAATCTCATATCAATAAATATTTATTTTTACTTCAATTTTACTGGTAATGCAAAGTATCCATTTATGATCGACTTAAGCTAAGTATATACATATGTAATAGCATCACAGGGAGATCGGACGGTTATGAATCGACCGGTTTTTTTTGGTTTTCTCGAATACGGTCTTTTCAAAATCATCCTTTTTAGAATACCGAACAAACCGGTTAATTTAAATAAGTATATTTTTTATACGTTTAACATTTTTTCTAAATTGAAAATATGCTCATCGTTTAGCTATTTCTATAAATTTAGCTATTTTTTTATAAATGACAACCTTAAACGTCTCACAAAGAACGTGAAAACCAAGGTAGATCGAAAAAGTGAGCACTCTTGAGCAAAAATAACCTTTTCTCATCTTCTATAAATAAATATGGAGAATGATCAACTAGACTCATTGAAAGTTAACAATCCCTCAAGCGCCGGTTGCGAACGGCAGATATATTAGTTAGTGAAGTTTTTCACAGCTTAAATACACATAACCAGTCGCTAGTAAAGTTGTGAAGTGATTTCGCTGTTGAAAACTGTCAGACGGTGTGGCCTGGGATTGAACCGACGACTTCTTGGTTGGAAGGTGCGCTTTACCCAACATACTACTGCTGCTCGAAATCTAAGCAAATTTTCTTGTCGAGGAAATTAAGGACTCATATATTACTAATATATTTATTCAAAACAAAACATTTAACTTTTGTTATCATAGGCACCTAAACTTTAACTATAATAAAAAACCGTTAATTCCATTCTCTATCAAGTAGTACAGCAGAAACAAAATTAGCTCCTTGAGTAGCTGTTCGAAACTTAAGCGTTTTTTCAAAACATTGCGTAATAAACTTTGTTTGTTATTCTGCATACTTTACGAATTATTCGAAAACCGGTTTTTGAAAAAAGTCGAATAATCGATCTTCCCACTATGTATGAAAGTATATGACAGATCATCCCCTTATGAAAACGATAGTAGAACTGAGGCAGTGGAACTGAATTTGCATTCCGCTATACTGCCCATGGATTTCTAGTCTAATGCCACTAATCATTCATAATTAGTGCACTAAATTTTCACTACCACTAAAGGTAGCCATACACTTGTGATTTGTGGCTATGATTTGTTGTGTTCGACGTCTTTTTACATGTTAATGGGGCTGTATGACAACAAATCACAATAAATTGAAAAAAATTTGTAATAAAGTGTATGGGGTTGTGCGCGAACATTTGAACGAATTTTCAAATTAGTTCACAATAAAACGTCAAAGTGCACTCATTTATTTGTATTGGCATCCATTCGTAAAAAATTCTTAAAATATTCTGGAGTTAGTATTTCCATATTTCTTAATAAAATTACGTGTGAACGCTTATTTCTTTTTAATAGCCATTCATTCGTTCATTTTCTTCTTTTTTTTGTTTTCTTTTTCTGATTTGTGCACAAATAAATTATTAAAAGTGCAATTGCATCATCCGCTTTACAATTCAATATTTCTTGTCGACGTTTAAGATTATTGTGATTTGTTATAGTGTGTGGAGAAACGACAACTGAACAAATCACAAGTGTATGGATACCTTGGTAAGAAAGCAAGCCTATCATCAATAAGAAACTTGCTTTACAGTCAGCGTAATAAACCAAATGACTTAAATTTGCAAAAGAGTACCAATATAAGGGTTTTTTTTTGGAAACGTTACGTTCACCGACGAAAGCAAACCTAACGTATTTGGTTTGGAGTAATGATTTTTGAAAAATAATACGGTATTTCAATTAATTATATTGTATCTGAAATAACAAGAAACGGGTAAGAGCTTCAATATATAGCGAGAATGATTTGGTGGCTATTAAACGTACACAGTTCGGTACAGGACTCAAATTAAAGGCCAAGTACTTCGGTCCATACAAAATATTGAAACCACAATCGATATGAAGTCGAAAAAATTGGCGAAAGTGAAGGTCCCAAGCGAACCACTACTGTGGCTGAATATATTAAGAAATGGAATCAGTCTTTCGGGCCGAAAGACCGTGAGGATGGCCGAATGTGGGAAGTGAACTCAACGAACATATTACTAGAGGCGGACGAACATACAAACTTTTGCAACAATAATAACTAATTTATAAACCTACAATATATTGCGAATCTGAGACCCGAATACTTAAAAACTAAGCAACAAATATAGTATAACACGATGATAACGGAAACTAAGCAATATATAAACCAGATATTTCTAGAAGTGAGTTCTGAACAGACAGCAGAACAGAAAAGTCATCTTTTTTTAAATCAAACCAATAAGTTTGTGAAAAATAAAATCAATAAGTTTTAAAATAAAAATATTAAGTAAAATTAATATTTCAAATAAAATATAAATTAACTTTTGTGAATTTTCATCAAAAAATCACATACTGACATACAACTTTTGCCTGTACGGAACTAAATTTCCATAGATCTAATAAATACCAGCTGGTAACTGGCAAAAGTTGGTCGAATCTATTCCCGAGACACTCCAAATGGTTATATAAAACAAGGGTCTGTACACAAAATATTAATTTTATAACAATAAGTAATATTCTCAGACAATTATGTAGCCGTCCGAGTTTCGCTTGTGTAAATTTTTTTTAACAAATTGATATCTTTTTAGTTTATCTCTACTTACAACTACTGAATTTTCATTTGGTTTTCTATTCTTAATAGCTTAATATATACATATATATATATATATATATATATATATATATATATATATATATATATATATATATATATATATATATATATTAATATATATATATTGTATTGTCCTTTAAAGCATCAATTGTCTCTGGCTTGTTTTAACACTTATCTTTGCGTAGCAGTGATACACCCAAGACAATTCACTATTTGGTGCGAAATTTGGTCCAAAGGCATAATCGCGCCACTTTTCTTCGAAAATCAGCATGTTAAACGAATTTTTGTTCATAAAAATTCAAGAGGAGAATATTAGGAATATTTGGTTTCAACAGGACGGCGCTACATTCCACACAGCCGAAGCTACACTCGATGTTTTTCGCCCTGTTTTCAAAAAAAAAAAAAAAAAAAAAATTTATTGGCGGACCTTTTATATATATAACATATGTTTTAAATCAAAGAATTTGTTATTTAGATATGTTAGCTTTGTCTTAAGTATGCCAAAAAATTAGATATTATAGATTAAGAACCACTTTTAAAATTAAAAGTGATTTCATTTCGATAACCATCTTTCTTATAATTGTTAAAATTCTACTTCTCAGGGAAAATATAGGACACAATTTTATAATTTTTTTAAATTTTATTTTATTTTATTTTATTTTATTTTATTTTATTTTATTTTATTTTATTTTATTTTCACTAAGAACTCATCTCTAACACTAAAAAGATGGAAGGGAGGCATTTCAAATATTTTTATGTTTGTCAATATTTACTTTATTAAGAATATTTTTAAATTGATACTTAATGAAGACGTTATCAAATTGACATAGAATCCTTTAATTTGGCTCCACAAATCAATATTCGAGGTGGTGTTTGGCCAAAATATTTAAAATATCCTTCATACAGATCGTAAAATATCGAAAGATGAATTCGTTTTTTAGATCTAAAACATTGCATCATAGTTACGAATCTTCCCAGAATTCTGCCATTGTAGCAGAAATTACTAACATCTTCCAATTTATTATTACGTATCCTGAATTTGATGTTGTTAGTGGTGTTGGAATTGTTGGTTAAGTCTCCATTTCATGAACTGTATTTATTGGGTATACAAGTTAATAACGGCGATTATTTTGCTTGAAAAATGCATTTATTCCAATAACAAATTTGATATATTATTCAGAGTATTTTCCATAGCAAGCCATTAGTTTTTCACATCTTTCTGATTGTGTATAGATTCCGAGCCAAAAGAACTGCTCCGGTTTTGAGGTAAAGAACGAATCAAGCCAATTTCTGAAGAGGGCATTTTGCATCGATCGAGACAAATGGTAGTTAGAAGGCGGTTGAGCCAAAACTTCCCATCCACTGTTTTCCAAATAGTTTTTGACCGGTGTTGCAATATCTGGCCGAGCGTTGTTATGATGGAAGTCTGGTCGAATATTCTGGTCGTTTTTCGTTGTTTGCTCTCTTTAATAGAATCAATTGTGTTCGGTACAGGTCCACTGTGATCGTCTGACCAGATTTTTACAGCTCATAATACAAAACACCCTTTTGATCCCACCAAATATAGAGCATTAGATTGGCGTAATAGATATTCGGCTTCGGCGTTGTCGTAATGTATCTATTTTTCATCACCAGTAACAATACGATACAAAAGAGACTTTTTTTGTAGCGTTAAAACATCATTTCTTATGGAGCCCAATTTCTTTGCTTTTAAGGAATCCCAATGCTTTTAAACGTAGAGAAATGACTTGCTGTGTGACTCACAATGATAATGCAAGTTTCTCTAGCGTTTAACAACAATTGACCGTAAGCTTCTACCAATAATCGATAACTTTCAGCAGCCGTTTTCTTCAAATAAAAAAAAGTTATCAGACTTCTCCGCAAAACACAAAATTTAACATTATCGTAGCGGTTGAAAGAAATTAGTGCTTATACTTTGGCTTCTTCGAATATTTAATTATAATAATAGATGTTTGCCCTCCAAAATACCATATTTGTTATTATTGACACAAAACATATGCGATAGTTATGTATATGTTGTCCAAATCGACATTTTTAACTCATATCCACAATAATAGCGAGTATAATATGCATTTTCGTCTGACTGCAGTTATCACACTGAAGCTATTGCTCAGTCTACCAGCAGAACTGACTTGACATGTGTTTTGTGTGTATGTACCCAATTTAATTATCTGATTCTCCAATTTTTGCTTTTACGTAAAAAGTAAATTCTTTAGAATGTATGTAACTTTTGCATTGCAGAAGGTGTATTTCTATTCCAATTTACTTTTAATTAATTTTTAAGATATTTCTGAATAAAAATTTTCAAAGTCAAACAATAAATTTTTTTTCTATCCTTTTGTATTTGATTTGAGTCAAGTAATTGGCTTAAAAATATAAATTTAATAGGTCTTACTTAGACTTAAACTACTTGTTTAACAATTTGATTTTTGCCTATTATTTTTACATTTACAACTCTATCAATTCCAGTTTTATTCTTATTCGTTATTACCACAAAAATCATTATTACTTAACCTAATTATAAGTAAATATTTGTTACCACTAAGACTGCAAACTGCTGCCATATCCTTTAACAATCATCTTTATTTCCCTTTTTATAGCTGAACAGAGTTAAGATTGTTCTTTTCTTTCGCAATTCCTCTTGATTATTATTATGCAAATAAAAATGTTAATTATTTATTAAAGCCAGCCAAGAGAAAAGGGTTCAAGGAGAAATTTGTATGAAGACATGGCAGCATTCAAACAAAAAGTACATAAAGTTTTATTATTATATCGGCATATTAACTTACGAAGAAGGAGGGAAATGATATATAAAAAGTTTTCAATATTGGCTTCCTTTTTAAAGGGTTTTTTAACTAAAATTTAATAATTGTAAAACAAAATTAAAGAGACAATAATAAAGAGATCGAGCAATTTGTATCAGAACAATTCGATTTAGGTATTAAACCTTTACATAAAAATATAGGGTCCGCCATCTAAGGTTTTTTTTCAACTAGTGCTTATTTTGTAAACGATAACACTTAGCTCATATTTGATTTGATAGATAATTAGCTTTATCTTTCCGCTGAACGAATATGGTTGTGTATACACTTGAACAACGCTGGGAAATATTGCGTGCGATCGACTTACAGAAGATGCCGATTTTGCCAAAAAAAAAATCATCTTTTAAGATGAAGCTCATTTTGATCTTGCCGGGTATGTAAACAAGCAAAATTGTCGCATTTGTGGTACAGAAAACCCGTACGCATACATTGAAAAGGCGATACACCCAAGACGAGTCACTGTTTGGTGTGGATTTTGGTCCAGAGGCATAATTGGGCCATTTTTCTTCGAAAATGAGCAAGGAGTGGCCGTTGCAGTCAATGGCGATCATTATCGGGTCATGTGGAGCGAATTTTTGTTCATAAAAATTGAAGAGGAAGATATTTGGTTTCAACAGGACGGCGCTACTTGCCACACAGTCGAAGCTACGTTTGCGCCCTGTTTTTGAAGAGCGCATTATCAGCCGCAGAGCTGATGTCGTTTGGCCACCTCGGAGCTGCGATTTGACACCGTTGGATTATTATTTGTGGGGTGCCGTCAAAGATAAATGTTATGCCAACAAGCCAGAGACAATTAATGCTCTAAAGGACAATATTCGCGAAGCCATTGGTGAAATGCAGCTGCACACAATCGATAATAGGCTTAAAAATTGAACCGATCGTGCAGGCTACAGCATGGCCAGCCAAGCCAGCCATTTGAATGATATTATTTTCCATTATTAACCGGAAGGATTGTACTTTCAAATAAAAAAAGAAATTTGAGAAAATATTCAGTAGTTTTTTCAAAAAAAAGAAAATTTATTTGGCGGACCCTTTATTAGTACAATTTGTTATAGGTATTAAACCTTTACATATAAATTGAACTTTATTGCATATTTAAAAGGGTAAGAATGTAACACAATATATGTTGCAATAGTTTTTTCTTTGTTAGTTAATTCAAAGTTGTCATATGTGCATAATTCACTTGAACGTATGCTTGAAATCAAAGTGCAAATTATAAATTTATTTGATAAAATAATTAGAACGATATGCGAGTTAAAAAGGCAGTCTGTTTACTTTTGTAAATTTATTTAATAAAAGTCATCATTATTAATAAAAAATTTAAAAGCCTTAAATAGGTCTTAATGCTTTTGTCTTTACAACCACAAATAAATATATTAAATTGTCACTTTTCCGAAATACCTTTTTTTATAAATTAGTTTTGATGATATTTTATGATAATTTTTATTATTTTTAACATAAAAATATTTTTCAAATAAATCACTTTACCATTTCTTAGAAAATAATGAAATTCTTGGAAAAGAAAGTTTTTGGCAAATAGTTTCAATGATATGTTTGTAAGTGATATAAAAACAGTCGGAATTGTTCTGAAATTTAGGAGAAGATGGATAATAAGAAAACATCACAATGTAGTACAAGCTCGTGAACATGACAAAATTTGTAGTTAACTTTCTGGCGGTTGGTGAATAGTTGTTCCGTTGACTAGATTAAAAAATGTATTTTATTTTTTTTTTAATTTTGAGTTATGATTGAGTTATTTGGCTTTGAGGTATTATTTATAACAAAAAAAGTGCATTTGCGATAAAATCTTTTTTAAAAAATGCTACAAAATATAAAAATTTTTCAAAACAAATATTTGTCGACTATTCTGAATCGAATCAAATTACTCTGTTTAGATGGCAGCAATGTAATTCGTTTTGGCGGTTCTCTTTTTCTCTTCCTATTTCTATTTATTGGTTTATTTGCCGGTGAATTGTATTTATAAATGAACAGAGGTGGATTCTTGCTTCACTGCTGAACTATCTTGGATTAGGTTGGATAGAAAGCATACCAATTAACTGCTTAAACTGAACCGTTGAAGTATATCCTCTGCTGTATCAATTCTCACATAGCAGTGAGCGAATGACTTCTGTCGACATTGTGGATGGGTTGAAGAATAGAAGAGAGTGGTCAACCTCATCTGCCTGGGTCCGTCTCTAGCTCGAAGTAGACTGCTCAGATTCGGCTCCCCCTTTCTCAATGGCTTATCAAAGATATAGATCCTAGATATCAGGTTGATAGCATTATAATTTAGGCTGACAGTCTGGTTTTTTACTAAATAAGAGGATAAGAGGTTCTGTGCGGTGTCTGTAGTTAATCATCATGACCGGTTAGTTTGGACTTTGGTGACTAACACAGGGACTAAGCTTCATGTGGTATCACAACGGGCCACCATGCATGTCCAAGTGTGTCTTGATCTAAAGATGCTGCCACTCTCTCCTATCCTGTGTTTTAAAATAAAATTAGCTTATTCCATTGATTTTTTTACTAATGTACCGGGTAATTAAAACTGAAATATTAAAAATTTTGATAAAACGCTCTTTAAATTTTTTGGAAAAATTTGTAATTAAACTCATTGTTGTAACTTACATATTGACAGAGATAGAGAAATACGAAAAGATTTCATCGTGTGAACATGTGAAATTTTCTTTTTACTTTAGTTAAAAGAAAAGTGTTTATATATACATACACATATGCTATATATATAAGCAAAAAATAAAATTTTGTATAGGGTCCGCCAAATAATTTTTTTTAAACAGGGCGCAAAACATCGAGTGTAGCTTCGGCTGTGTGGCACGTAGTGCCGTTCTGTTGAAACCAAATGTTGCTAATATCCTCCTCTTCAATTTTTTTCAACAAAAATTCATTGAACATGGCCCAATAACGATCGCCATTGACTGTAACGACCACTCCTTGCTCATTTTCGAAGAAAAATAGCCCAATTATGCCTCTGGACCAAAATCCGCACCAAACAGTGACTCGTCTTGGGTGTATCGGCTTTTCAATGTATGCGTCCCAACTGCGACAACTTCGCTTGTTTACATACCCGCCAAGATCAAAATGAGCTTCTTCTGAAAAGATGATCTTTTGGCAAAATCGGCATGTTCTGTAGGTCGATTGTAGGCCCAATTAGCGAAGCGAAAAAAGCGTATACACTACCATATTCGTTCATCGGAAGGATAAAACTAATTATCTGTCAAATCAGACATGAGCTAAGTGTTACCATTCACGAAATAAACACTAGTTGAGAAAAAAAACGTTAACGGAATTTAATTTTTTGTTTTCATGAAAGAAAAATAATTTTCATTCTTTGAAAAGTTTCACAACTGGAAAAGTCAATATGTAAAGAAAATTTCGCATTTAAAAAAGAAAAAAACAAAAATAAAACAAAATCGTAAGCAAAAAACTAAGATCATAATAAATAATGTAAAATTTTTGCAAGACTAATATGATATGAAAAGTAAAAGCGTTTTTATTGTAAAATATTCTTTTATGATGCTGAAGATATAAAGTTGGGACGAAGAGAAAGCACATACTGTTCAGGCGGTAAGAGTGGCTAATATCAAGCGTGACTAAAAAAAATTTTATTAACTACAATAGCAAGACAAGTATTGGTTTAAATAGAGAAAAAAAAAATAACGAATCAGAACAGCATGGGAAGTATCTAATTTTAGAAGAAAGTCAAAAGAAGTACAAAACAGAAGTAACATCACAAAAGAAGAATAAATATAAAATAATTTTTGTTGTTGTCCATATATTATAATTATTTTTTTGTTATATATATAAATTAGAGTAAAAAAATAGAATTAAAAAAATATTGTATATTTTCTTATCATTCTTTTTTTTATTTATATATATAAATTATTATACCATAAATTGCTTTGAAATCAATAACTTACGCACTCTTACTAAATCAATGGCATGGTAACGTATGAGTAATTTTTTTTTTTTAATAAAAATATTACGCATACCTTACAATATATAAATCTTAGATTGCTATGTAGGTCTATAATAGAAATTTATTTATTTAAAAAGTTTTTCTACTCGTAAAACGTAAAAATAATAAAAATAATTTATAATTTGAACATGGGGGTGGCGTGGTATAGTGGTTAGAGCGCAAGTATAACAACACAAACGACCCAAGTTCGAGCCCCAGCAGAGGACATGACGAAGAAAAAATTTAATTGTTGTTTCGAATGTTTAATAATTAAAACAAGGCTTCAACTTTCCTCCTCCATACAACTCCATCCAAAATTAAAAAAAAGAAGAAAAAGGGGCCCCTCACCCTTCCTGCATACCTCTGGCGATGATGACAAACATCAGACGGAATGATTAGGAAAAACACTCCATCTACTGAGAAAAAACTACAATGCTAAAGTAAAGATCACCACCAGTTAGCAAGGATCTTCACCACTACACAAAAAAAATCATATGGAAGAAGCTACAGCGGATGAATCATCTACTTAGCTTGAAATATCAAATTGATTAAAGAAACTGAAACAAAGCAATAGATGCTTTGTGGAAAGCCAATATGCTCCCTTGAGGAGTGGCGGAGGAAAAAAGTATAAATTGCTATTTTTTATATATAACATATATATATAAATTATTATTATTTCTTTTTTCTTTAACTTGATTTTGTTTAATTGAAGTGTTTAATAATTTTTTTTAACTTGTTTATTGGCAGAAACTGACCTTTTTTAAAAAAATAAAAAATCAAATATTTGCTAATTTTCACTATTTCAATATACGTGTGAACAAGCGCTTAGGAAATCCAGTATTTTTGAGTGAAAAGATGAGTAAATTTTGTTTTTGATTATTAATTTTAATAAAATAAGCAAAACACAAAAAAGTTCCAATTTTATGTTTGTTTGTAAACTAAAAGAATTTTTTTTAATATTGTTATTTTTCTATTTTTTATTTACATATTGTTTGATACATGTCAAGTTTGAAATTATTTTAACGGTGTATTTGTGTATTTATTTCGGTTAAAAAAAATAATAAGAATATGAAAGCCTAAGCGTTGTATTTCATTTTTGCGAAAGGAATAAGGGTAAACAGTAGAAAGGTTAAATTTCGGTAGAAAGTTTATAACTGCTATTCTCAATAAATTTTTAAATTTATGTACGAATCTCAGTTTGCTCAGACTGAGCACGGTCGAAATACAAGATAGCTCCCATTGCTACAGTAATAGCAAGACCGCGAGGGTGAGTTCGTTACACATGTCATTAGCCAATAATATTTTCTTAGCTCTTGAAACTATGCTGTGTTCTTTCTCTTAGCCTACCTTCCCTTGTGAAACAACGGCCTTATGTGAATTATAAAACTTTTCGCAAAAATCCATGTTTTTATGCCTTTCAAATAATAGGCTCTGTCTCTTTTATCTGCTCTATTGTGTCAAACTAGGGGATTGTTCTTTTACAGCCACAAACAAATTCCATATGTTTGAACGAGATTTAGGCGGTTACTTGCTGTATAAGCAAAAATACTTTTCTGTTAATGTATGACACGTATTGTGTGTTAAAAACTTTTCAAGAATTATTAAATTGGATAATAGTTTTTAAGCAAACAAGACCATAAGGATTAGTTTGTCAATAAACGAATTGTATAAAAAAGTATGTAAAAAATTTAATAAAAAAAACAAAGGATATTAAGACTAAGGAATAGAATAGAATAGAATAGTGGTCGCCATAATGAGAACATGCCTAAATTGCGAGTTTGCTAGTTTAGTCAGTGCTTTTTATATATTTTTTAATTAATAGTGATTTAGTTAAAATTATTTTATTTTTGAAGAAATAGGGTAATATATTTGAACAAAATATAGTGTAAATGCCACAAAATTGTTTTAAAAGGGGAGTAAGAAATTTAGTCGGAATTATTTTGAGTGATGAGGTCCATTTTGAACTGTGAGGTTAATGTTAGAGTTCCCCTTCCTCTTAATATGTATTTGTTTTTGTTATAATATGTTTGCAGCTAATTCTTATAGTTTGCTTGTGATTAGGTCCAGAAGTTCATTTGCGAACTCTTTGCCGTTACTTATTCTTTCCTTGTCCGCTATAGCTCAGACTAATTCATGGGAATAAGCCCACCGCGGTCGGATTAGGATCGGAACAAAAATAAACAGAAGTGTCACATTGGTGGCTCGGAAAACCGAAGATTTATTATTAAAAAGACTGTGATATTTCAGGGCAGCTATTGATCTGGCTAAGACGTTAGTACCTATTTTGACTAAAATAAGGCTAGATCAGGTGTTACGCTAAATGGATTACACTACCGAACGATGATTAGTAACACGGTGCAACAAAAAATAACCAAGTTCAAATACCTGGAAAATTATACTATTTTTCTGATAGGCGCTATCGATCAGAAAAAGGAAATTTTCAAAATACCTCCAAAATCTCGAGTTAGGGATAAAAAAACAGTTTTTCGGACCTTCATGAACTTATAAGCTAATAACTTAGCTGAATATTGCCCGATTTTAAGTTTCTTTTCAGATTCGGAAGGAAGAGAAACCAACATTTTGAATCACAAGTCGATCCAACAGAAGAACCCCTGGTTGTATTGCAACTAAGGCGTTATTTTAAATCACTTTTAATTTAGTCTTTAGTCTTTATCATTATTAAAAGATCTTATATTTAATCTTCACTGCCTTGCTTAAAGTTCTCAGTCAGTCTGTACCATTTTGGAGTGCAAAAACTCAATATATTCTTACGTTCTAACCATTTTAAAACGTTTGGGTTCATTTCGTAACAATATACATGATAAATTGTGCAAAATAGTTTCAAAGAACAGTCGAGTCTTTTCCAGAGAAGAATTGAGCTTGGTTTTAACAGTGGTTGGGCTGAGAACATTCCAATGAAGGTATTGAATTATATTATGGGTGTCCAAAATTCAGGTTAATTATCATGTTAATTATGCTGCCATATTTTCTATTTGTAATTTTTGTTCTAAAAATTAATTTTCAGATTCTAAATACATAACGATTAGTTTATGTGGACGTCGCACAGAGTAACAACATATTTTTATTATTAAAACATTTTTGAAAATGGAAAAAGTTTTCAGTGTGTCACTAGGAAATTTATAACAAAATTCGGTAGAAAAAATGCTTCAACAAATTCTGCCAACAAACTGTACCCGTTCATGATAACGGAAACAGAATTTATCAACGAAGTGTTTTTTCAACCCAGAATGTAGCAGCTGTAAACAGAAGTGTTGAAAGAAATCTAAAAACATACATTCGTATTCGTTCGCAGCAATTAAATAGCAAACTGTTCACATTATTCAACACTTTGCATCATGATCTCTATTTGAAGGCTTATAAGATCCAGCTGACCTAAGAATTAAAACCAGCTGACCAAGCTTTACGTTGGTAGGTGGGCCATCGAAAAACAAGAAGATGAGAATTTTATTAAAAAATTAATCATCAACGACGAACTACGTCAGCAAGCAAAATTACCGCATGGGTTGGAGAGTTATCTTAGAACAACCATTACAGCCACAAAAATTTACGCTTTAGTCTGGTTTGTGCTTCGGAGGAATTATTGGACAATATTTTTTTGAAAACAAAAATGCAAATACGATTACGGTCAATGGAAATAGCTACAAAGAGATGATCTGAAGTTTTTTGTTATGGAAAATTGATTACTTAGACTTAAAGATTATGTGGTTTTAACAGAATGGTGCCACAATGGATCTTTTGAAGGAAAAATTTGAAAATCGCATTATTTCTAGTAGAGCAGGAGTAAACTGGCCACCGCGATCGTGCGATTTGATACGTTTATATATAGTTTTTTTTTGGGGGAGTTCTTTGAAAACGAAAGTATACAGCAATAATTCCAATATAGTTGAAGAGCTTTAAACCAACACTATCGAACAAATATCAATCATTGGATAGAGCTTACGGAAAATGTAATTAATAATTTTTGTAAAAGATTGGAAGCCTGGCGAGCCAGTAGTGGAAGTATTTTTGTATTAAAACTATTTTATTTATTTACAAATTCGTGGCGCCTTGAATCCTAAAACATATATTTAATAAGGGTGGCAACTTTTAAAGTATAGTAATTAATTCAAAATACTGCCGCTGTGGTATGGTAGGTGAGACACCCGCCTACCAACTAGAAGGTCGTCGGCTCAATACCATTCTAGCCCATCTTAAAAAAAAGAAAAAAGTTTTTCGAAAGCGGTATCACCTCATAACATTAGCATAAGTAACTGGTTATGAGTACTTCTCTAAATGCATTTGCCGTTCGAAGCCGGCGTTAAACTGTAGGTCCCCTTCAATGAGCTTAAAAATAAAATCGGGTTCAGCTCATTGCCTAAGAGAAGTCCCCATCTTCCTTCATGGAATGTTATGAAAAATTAATTACTGACATCAGGCCGGCTAGTTTTTTTTTTTTTTTGGTTGTTGAATAGTAATTGTGTCAACGGTATCATTATCGGACACTTCAAAATAATCCTTATCCTACCGTGCTGGGATCCTCGGTCGAATTTTCAATGTCATCAAAGCTTATGATAACATTTTCACCCGTCTTCGACATCAACAACTGAACTTTTCGAAGTATATTATTTGTTTTAAAATTTGTACACTCGAAATAATCGACCCTTAGTACTTAATAAGTCAACATTTTAGAGCGGAAAGTGTACAGTAGGTTAACCCTATCGAGCTATTAACTTTTACGTCAGCTCACTCTTTCGTAACTCTACTGTATATATTTTTCTTCTTTCTTTATATAAAATCATTATTTATTTCACTTAATTTTTTCTACATTTTAAATTCTAACTGAAGTATTTTGCGATGTTATCAGAAAATTATAAGCTGCTATACAGAAAATAAAAATTAAATAAATGCTTGATCCAAACATTTGAAAAAAATACCATAAATAGCTTTGAAATTAATATTAACTACGCATTCTTACTAAATCAATAGCAAGGTAACGTATGAGTAATTTTTTTCTAATACAAATATTACGCATACCTTACAACATATAAACAAACGATCCATATTCAAGCTCCAGCAAAGGACATGACGAAGAAAATATTTCTTTGTGGTTTCGAATGTTTAATAATAAAAAAAGGCTTCAACTTCATCCCTCCAGACAACTCCCGACCCTTCTCGCATACCTCTGGCGATGATGACAAACATCAGACGAATGATCAGGAAAAACACGCCACCTACTGGGAGAAAATTACAATTCTAAGGTAAAGATCACCACCAATTAGCAAGAATCTTCACCACTACACAAAAAAAGTCATATGAAGGAAGCTACAGCGGATTAATAATCTACTTAGCTTGAAATATCAAATTGATTAAAGAAACTGAAACAAAGCAATACATGCTTTGTGGAAAGCCAAATTGCTCGCTAGAAGAGTGACGGAGAAAAAAGAAAAGAAATCATTTGAACACTCCTTTTTTCACACTTCTAAAATTCCCTCATAGTCATATATATATATATATTTTGAGCACTCAATTGTAAAATTCAATTTCCGTTTTTTTTTTTTTTTTTTAGTCAACCATATAAATTTATTTACATATTTATGAATTTTTTTAGAACTCCTTAAAATACTTTTCTAAATCATTGCCATAAATCATCATAAAAAAATTTCTTTTCAGAACTAAGGAAGTATATTCTTTTTTCTATTAAATTCATGTATTTTACACTCAAAGAGTTGTGTATACATATTACTATAATTTAATCTTCTAGACACACATAAATTTTTCTATTTACGCTCTTATTTCTTACGACACATGAGTTTCCTTTCTTTGAAAGCAAACGATATAAAACTGTAACTATTCGCACATTTGTCAGTGCATTTCCATTGCAAATAAAAATACTTTCTTTGCAGGATGTAAGAAAATAATGTTGTCGGTGGTGGTCCAATATACTGTTATAGCACTCCACCTTGTAAAAAACTAGAAAAGAAGAAATCTTATTCTTAATATAACAAATCTTTTGCAAATGCTACAAAACTGCGTTACTTAATAGAATTTGTCACTATTAATTTTTTATTTCATATTTTGCATTTTTCGAGCTTTCTTCACAATTAAGAAAGTAAAAGAATAAATAATAAAAAAATCTTTAATATTATTCTCTCATCAAACTTGATGTCCCAAGAATTAATATTGTTACGAAAATAAGGTTGGGCAACACAGTATTTATTACATCGCTAAAATATATAAACAGAAGCTGCAAGACCAACTATACGTGCTGTTTACAAATAACCAAATTTACAACAGCAATCATTAGTAGAGATAAAGTAAATAAAAATAGCACAGCAACAACAACAACAATAATTAAGCAGCAAAGAAAACAATTACAAATACTAAGAGAATTGAAAGATGTAGACGTTCACATACGCATGGCAACAAAAAAACTAAAAAGATATTCATAGAAAGAAATGGTATCTACCTGAAATATCGAGAGGTTCGAGAGCTTTCGATGTGTTGTTTACTCAGCCATATAAAAAGCACATCGACGCGAACAGCAATCAGTTTATGTGTCGTAAACTCAGGAGTAAGCTCGCGAAGTTAGTAGTGACGTAAAAAAAATCAGTTTAGTTGGAGCTAACTGAGTAAAGAGAGTTAAGTGTGGATAATCTCTGGTTGAAAAGGTTGTGATCGAACCTAATTTATAACTACGATCGGGTTGGAAGATCTGTCGATTAATTGTGGTTGTTTACAAGATTGTAAACAGACCGCGTACTTAAGAATAGAAATTTGCTATTGCCTGTAAAAAGGTTATAAGCAGTGAGGCACCTAACTGTGTTGAATAAAGAATTTTTAATTAAAATCAAACACAAAATTTATGTTATTTTAACTACAATCTACGAGCTCATAAATACACGTTTTTAAATAGGTAAAAACGTAACAGTACATAATCACTTAATAAGTAGATGTTCCCAAACTGGCATTGCTATCGTGACCAGACATGACCCTCATAGATGAATATGATTTTTTATTTAAAATTAGGGTCAGTTTAGAACTACAAGTCTTGATTTATTATTTACCGAACCACTTACATTTTCACATTAGTACTCTCGGAAGTACGATTATAGCGTAAAGGTATCTTGAACATAACATTCATCTATTTTTTATAACATTCACAAAATTTTATTTAAAAAGCTATTTCGTACTTAACTCTGTTAAAATGTCACGATTTGTGTTATCTAATTGCTTGGAAGGTAAAATTTAGTATCACTTTTAAAAGGTTGAATGATAAATGTACAGACATCTTTATCTTAAACTAAGTTATGGCCTTAAAGTATTATTCGTAATTTTATTTACTTTAGGTTCAGAATAAAAAAGTAAATGTTATTATAGAAAGACACTTCTATGTAAACTAACTAAGATAAATTGTCTAGACCAGATTAAATATATAAAAATCAAATTCATTATCATGTGTTTGTAGTTCTTTTTTTAAGAATTTTTATTTAATAAAATCATGTTTAGTATCCAACACAAAATGTATTTTATTTTAACTACAATCTACGAACTCATAAAAGCACGTTTTTAAAAGGGTAAAAACGTAACAATATTATATTATTATCATACCAACCAGAATTAAAACTAATGGCCCATATTTCTGTTCCCACGCTAAAGTCGGCATTCGCCAGCGTAAGTCTTTAACTTAAAACCTTTTGCTGTATTCTTCATATTCACAGTTGACAATAAAGAATATAAAGCGTCCGCAAAATAATTTTTTTAATTGCTATAAGAAAAAACTATTGAATATTTTCTGAAATTTCTTTTTTATTTGAAAGAACAATCCTTCCCGTTAATAATGGAAAATGATTTCATTCAAATAACTGCCTCGGCTGGCCATGTAGTTCCTACACGATCGGTCCAATTTTTAAGCACATTATCGATTGTGTGCAGCTGTATTTCACCAATGGCTTAGCGAATATTGCCCTTTAAAGCGTCAATTGTTTCTGGCTTGTTCCCATAACACTTATATTTGACGGCACCCCACAAATAATAGTCCAACGGTGTCAAATCGCTCTTCAAAAACAGGGCGCAAAACAATGAGTGTAGCTTCGGATTTGTGGAACGTAGCGCCGTCCTGTTGCCACCAAATGTTGCTAATATCCTCCTCTTCAATTTTTGTGAACAAAAATTCGTTCAACATGGCCCGATAACGATCACCATTGACTATAACGAACACTCTTTGCTCATTTTCGAAGAAAAATGGCCCAATTGTGCCTCTGGACACAAATCCGCTCCAAACAGTGACTCGTCTTGGGTGTATCGGCTTTCCAATGTATGCGTGCGGGTTTTCTGTATCCCAAATGCGACAATTTTGCTTGTTTACATACCCGCCAAGATCAAAATGAGCTTCGCATATAGAGATGATTTTTTTCTGTTTTTCATTCTGCAACATTACCATGATTTTCAAAGTAATGTCGCAATATCTCCTAGCGTTGTTCAAGCGGAAGGATAAAACTATTATCCGTCAAATCAGAGATGAGCTAAGTGTTAGCATTCACGAAATAAGCACTAATTGAAAAAAAACGTTAGATGGCGGACCCTCTATTTAGTTGAACTAGTTTTAAAATGGTGTCAACTACAATTTGCTTAATGTTTATTTATACTTTTGTATAGAATATTTATAAGGGAAAACTCTGAACCGGTGGTTGTTATTTTTTATTTTTTAAACCAACAATGACGAGTAGGGGTCTTTTACCCCCTTGTATAACTGACTGCCAATACTTTTTTTATCAATGATTTTTCTGAATTGATAATTCGAGGCTTTTATTAAAATTACATCAAATTGTATTTAAAAACAAAACTATTTCCCTAAAATGTATCAAACGCAAATAAATATTACAACTGCCTAAAGAGTTGATTAGGAAATTTTTCTAACATCAGTTACTTTTCTGAATTTTTTCGTGAGCAGTATTATCAAACTGATAATAAATCGTCGTATATGTTAGCGTGTATAACTCATATCTTGCAGTTCAGATATCTAGGCAAAATATCCTTGGGTTTAGCCTTGCGCTATATTATATTTATTATTGTTATTTTCCAGACTTGCATGCATACTAGAGGTCTGATTTTGCGCAACAGTTAAATATGTTTATCTTACTCCACTTCAAAGAAGCAATAAGTCCACACAGGTCATAAAATACAGAAAGATTAATTGTTTTTGGACATTCAGAACAGATACCAGTCCTTGTTAGAATGCGGCCAAGATAGAAGAAATAACTCAATTTTTCCAACTGAATTTGGTGTTTTTAGGGTATTGCAGCAAATTATTTTTTAATGGTGAGCCTTAGTCCCGTCTGTGGAGCTGCACTCTTAAGAGATTAAGGTTTAGCAAACACGTAACGACGGCTGAGTGCTAAAAGGCTAATATACTTGGCAAATTCCATAGTCCAAGGTGTTGAGTATGTTTCCATTTTATGCCTCTGCTAACGGTTGTATCACTGCAAATGATAACATCAAAATCTATATTCTATAAACGCTGGGATAAAACGTATCTCTCTCTGTTGGTGTGCGGAGAGCAGAGCAAATAATATTTCTATAATAGAAATAAAAATGAATTTTTGGAAAACATTTTGCGAAGTTATGCGTTAGGTATTTACATACTATATATAAAAAAATCATCATCACTTATGACAAAATGTTTAAACCATTCTTTTATCTATTCTAGGCTTCCTCGAAATCCCTTCCATAATAATCAATAAAAGCAAAATATCTTCTAATAAAAAAAAAATTTCACAAATTTTTCATTTCAATTTAATTTTCCTTAATTATTTAAAAATAGGTTCCGCTGGTTTCATGTTTAGACTCGACTCTAACGACAAAAGTATACTTTAAGTTGTCTAAGAATAAGTTAGAGTCTAAAAGTCGACTTTTGTTCACTTAAAGTATACTTTACTTTAGAATATAAACATATACCAATGCATATGTACATGTGTATATATAAGAATAAGTTGTCCTGTGTTCATCCTTTTATAACTCAAGAACCACTAAGCTGATTTGCTAATTAATACATACATTGGAAACATGTACTTTAACTGGGTTTATTGAATAGGGCAGGCCATGTCCATGTATAATTTTTATTTTTATGTCTATATCTTTAAAACGGTAATACTGAAGATTTATAAATTTGGCTTATATAACTTTGTGGTCAATACCAACCATCATTAAAAAATAAGCGAAATTGTCTTTGTGGGAGTTGCACCTGCCTTTAAAAAGTAAATATTGATTTTTGTATATATTTGGAACGGTAGCAGAGGAAGGTTCTGATTTTGGTACAAAGAACTTCGTAATCAATCCACTCATTAGCTGATATATTGTCATTCTTTGTAACGGGTGGGCGTTTAAATTTGAACCAGCCATTATTTCGAATCTAGCAATACTGATGTCAATCTATTGTGTCAAAAATTCAGTATATTATCTTTACTGTATATTGTCTTCAAAGTTGGAATTTGTTTTAAATTTATTTCCAAAACAAAGAAAATTGGTCGGAAATGGCAAAAATTAAAAAAATTACCAAAATTTAACAAATCATCTTTTCGGATGAAGGTCATTTTCATCTTGGTGAGTACGTCGGTAGGCAAAATTGCCATATGTGGGCTCGGAAAACCCAAACGTGGTCTTACAGAAGCCAATGCACCCATTACGAGTGATTGTTTTTTTTTTAATAGGTATATATATATTGGGAATAAAATATGTATTTGCCAAACGATTTTCATGAGTTATGGTTTATTTTATTTATATTATATGCAGGCTTATAAATAAATGGTGAAACTGGTAAATATTTGCTGCTTTCTATTTTCATTCATATCATTTTGTGATTATGTAGTTGAAAAACAATTTTTTTTATAAATTTTTGTAGTAACGAAGTTTGAAACACTTATCGATTACTTGACTTCAGTCATAGTACATCGTCTATAAGTTTATATATAATAGTCATTGAATGCTGGCAGATTTATTTTATATGATTTCTAGTCTGTTAAAATGTACTTTTAATTAAAGGCTTACAATTAATATTTCTTTAATTTTTAAATTTTTAAATTACACACTACGTATGAGTAATATCTAAATATATTTTAGTAAATAACTAATAAGGTCTAGGCTAGAAGGCGGGTGAGACAAAACTTGTCATCCACTGTTTTTCAAACACCTTTTGAACGGTCTTTCTATATGTGGCCGAGCGTTGTCATGATGGAAGGTTATAGCCTCCTGCCTGGTCGAATATTCGGGTCGCTTTTCGTTTACTGCTCTCTTCAAAAGAATCAATTGTGTTCGGTAGAGGTCCGCTGTGATCTTCTGAACTGATTTCAACAGCTCATAATACAAAACCCCCTTCTGATCCCACCAAATACAGAACATTACCTTGGCGTCATGGATATTCAGCTTCGATGTTGATATGGCCAGTAGGCCGGGCTTTACATAAGACTTTTGGCGCTCGTGGTTATCGCAGTGTATTCATTTTTATTTTTTATTATTATTAACAATACGATACAAAAATTACTTCTTTTTGTAGCGTTCAAGCATCATTTCCAACATGCAAAATCGTCTTTCAACGTCTCTCGGAATCAATTCATATGGGACCCAATTTTCTTGCTTTTGAAGGAATTCCAGTTCTTTTAAACGTTCGTTAGACAGTAATCTTTGTAGAGTATTGCTTCCAATTACCCATATTCAAACTTCCTCTTCTTGTCTTTCCGTGTACAAATAACCAATTTTGAATCACGCACACCATTGTTCACAATTTTTTTGAGTTGGTTTATTTTGACCGTAAGCTTCTACCAACAATCGATAACTTTCAGCAGCCGTTTTCTTCAAATTAAAAAAGGTTATCAGACTATCCCGCAAAATATCTCTTCTAGACACCAAATTCGACATTGCTATAGCGATTAAAAAAATGTGTGTTTACACTTTGGCGTCTATCAAATTCTGAGTTATAACAAATGTTTACCCTCCTAAATACCATATTTGTTATTACTGATACAAACAATATGTGATAGCTATGCCATGTGTTGTCCACATCGACATTTTTAACTTGTATACCCAATAATTCCGTCATACACTGATAATGTTTTCGATATCCGAAATACATTATTGAAACATCTTATCATCCATAAACACACATTCATAATATATCATGTAATTTAAAAAAAAGGGTATCAAAAACATACACCTTAAACCAAAAGCATCTACAGCTGCTGTATTCCGTACTGTACTACTATTTTACAAGTATTTAAAAACATTGAAGAGCAACGTAATATTGCGTTCTGAATCATCATAACCATAAAAGTTTATATAAAAACGATGATACCATTTTAAAAAATTAATAATATTATGCAGCATTACCAACAAAACTCAGAAAAAGACCGGAGGGATAAAGAAGACTAAAAAATACTCAATTTATTTTAAAGCCTTAAGTATTACATCACAATGTGGTTATATTATATTTCATAAGTAAAGTCCGTTTACGTCCAGTGGAACTGGCAACAAAGTTGAATACACCTTAAATGCTATCAATATTAAAGATAAATGGTTTTATACTGGTAACATAATACACTGAAAAGAAAAGGAAAATAAGAAATATTTTTTTTTTACAACTCTTCATGTAAAAACTACACATTTACTGAAAAAAAAAGTACTTGAAAACATGTATAGTATTTCTTTTTATACATAAAAACCTATACCCATACATCCTGCAAATGGCTACAATATATGAACACATGTGGAGTACGTTTATACCGAAGGTAACCCATGTGTATGTTGACAGACAATATAATACAGGTGGTTTTCTTCAACATGCAATTTGACATTTACTGACAACTAGAAAATCCAAGCTGTGGTTTATAAACAGCAGTTGTTTTGTACATATAAAAATTAATTTTTTTATGAGGGTAAATTTTTTTATTTAAATAAGAGAAATATTTAAAAAATTTGCCATAATTGTTATATTGAAGGAATTACTTATTTTCAATGAAAATAAATTATGCTTTTTGATAAGTGTTATTCATAATAAATGTTTTTTTTCGTTGCTCATAACTTTTATTTTCGATTTTTTTTACACTCTGTTTTTCTTAATAACTACGTCATCGTTGCTGAGAGTATCAGTTATAGAGCTTGAAGTAGATTCATCTTCAAAAGATGTTTAAGAAATTTAAGAAAATACTTCGCGGGAGTTACTAGCAGCTATAGCTGAAAAAGATAGCTTCAAGCATGGGAGACTGGACGTAGAAGTCGATTTGTTGCAATACTGGAATGAGAAAAATTATGGTACATATTGTCCATACAGTGCCGTCTATACAGGTTTCTGCAGAAAGAGCATATTTTAGTTTCTTTGCCGACTTTAAGGCTAAAATATCATGTATGTACTAATGAAATGTAAGTAAAGCGACGAAAAAGAAACATCTTTTGAGCAACGAAAAAGAATTTTCCTAGGGAATAGCTCTTATCAGGCAAAATATTTAGAAAAAATAGTTATGAGCAATGAAAAAATATGTTGTTGCGAATAAGTCTTATTAGGCAACGTAAAAAAAAATCGGAAATAAAAATTATGAGCAACGAAAAAAAATATTCTTGAGAATATCTCTTGGTCTATGGCCAACATTTTCAATTTCACAGAAAAGAAGTTACAGGTTTTTTAGTATCTGAAAAAAATTTAAGATACTAATCTATATAATTGATAGGTTAAGACGATTCCTTGTATCCATTTTACGCCTGTTCTACTGCACCGATTTTGAAATTATACATATGGGGTTGAAGATTTTTCAGTGCAGATGTGCACAATATCAATTTTATTAAAATCGGTACAGTATTTTGGTATTAATACGACTATAAAATTTTTACTAGCACATGGAAAGAAAATACAATTTTATTTGTATAGCAAACCATTTCACAAACAAAACGTAATAAACAACCACCATGGTCTTTGGATCCCTCAACTATCGATACTAGTCTTCTAAAGTATACTAAAATTGATACTTCCCCGATGGAATATAGGATAGATTTTGCAAGTCTAAGCAATAAACTTTCCAAATATAAATTTATATTCACTGATGGTTCGAAATTAGATTACTTCGTTGCATACAGCATAACAACCGATGATAGAGTCTTAAAGCTAGCAAAGCTTGATGAATATTCTTAAAATTTTTCAGCGGAACTAATCGCGATAAATGAGGCATGTATGTTAGTAAGAAGACGTAGTGGTAGATTTGCTATCTGTACGGATTCGCTTTCGAGCATAACTTCGGTTCTTAATGTATCGAATGCTGAGTTTTATACATCTTCGATCAGAACGATCTTGATTGAGAGATTTCCTAATGTTAAATTAATTTCGGTTTCTGGCCACTATGGAATTAAAGGAAATGAATTTGCAGATCAATCACCTAGAAATGCAGCAAGACAGGCCTTATTTTTTACAGATAATCTGAACCGAAAGGATTTGACTAAGCGAATTGATGAACACTATATGAAAATTGATAGAGATAAAATCTACAATTCTTCTTCCAACTGGTACCAAACAGTTAACAGTGGTAACAATTCTATTTACGATTACTTATCGGAATATACCAGAGAATTTTACAGGCTCGATAGCATTAAACTGCTACGACTCAGACTGGGTCATACTAGAATCTCCCATGGATTTCTGTTTAGTCCTAATTTTACCATGTTTTGTAATTGCTCTGGCCCTATTCCGCCAACACTTGGTCATATTCTGTGCCGATGCCCTCTATTAAATACCAAAAGACATTTCATCTTTCAAAATACCGATCCTTTAACCTCCCTGTCACATCTCACAAGAGAAACATAGCTAAATTAATAAAATTCCTTAAAACCACAAATTTGTATCATGAAATATAAATTATGTTAATTATGTTTAAGTTATGTTTATTTTTATACTATATAACTTACTTTAGAATTCTTAATTAATATTAATTGTAAACTGAATATTAGCTGTAATCCGTATTAAAGATAACTATATTGAGCTGAAGGCCTCAGATGTTATTGCTCCTATTTTTTTTTTCTTTACCTTATAATTTTAATTATAAGTTAAATATAAATAAATAAATAAGAAAGTATCCCACAACTTTTTGTAAGCACACCTATTTCAAGCTTATTTATATATAAAAATGAACAGTTTTAAATTACTGTTTCAAAAATGATTCAGACGACAAAACCTTTTACAATAATAGGTGCAATACTCTTTGCTTAGATAGCAATTTAACAAATATGTTTGCATGTGACTTATTGTCGCTATGGTTTTATAAATGTTTTCGAAAAAAATATATTTTTTATTTGTTCAAATATGTTGAACTTTTAAAGATTTCTTATTATATTATTATATATTTATATTATATTTATATATATATATATATATATATATATATATATATATATATACATATATACATATATATTATATATTTATATATATTATATATTTATATTATTATATAGTTCCAACATATTCTCCAGAAAGAATTTTCCAGGCATTTTGTGTTATTCTCCAGAAATTCTCAATTGGACTAGAATCAAAGCTTTACGCTGGAAATTCAATCGCTTGAGTTTGTGTTGTGAAAGCCAAAGTACACTATTTTTTTTTTACTTATTTCAAAAAGTTAAAAAATATTTTATTTACTTTTAAGAAGCTGTATTTATTCACTATACAATGCACGTCATCAGTATAGCGCCCTCCTTTTACTGATGATTAATGATAAATATTATCTTAAACAATTAAGATATGTTCTTCAAATTTTTGTGTAGTAGACTCCTATCAATTCCCTTTAAAATAAAGTAACAATGACTACTGTATCATTTAAGATAGTATTGTAATTATTTATTGTTATCTATTATTATTTAAAAATGTATTCCCGTTATTTTTGCTGTTACCATTAAGTTTTTTAATAACAGCTAATACATATCTTGTATCTTATTGTAGACTATACTGGTACTTTTTTCTTTACTTTGTGGTTATAGAACATAAATAAGATTGCGGGCAGTTAACAAATTTTATTAATATTGTTACGTTTTTACCTTTTTAAAAACGTGTTTTTATGAGTTCGTAGATTGTAGTTAAAATAAAATAAATTTTGTGTTCGGTTTTAATTAACACAGTTATGTGCACCACTGCTTGTAACCTTTTTACAGGCAATAACAATTTTCTATTCTTAATTACTCCGTCTGTTTACACGTTAGTAAACAACAACAATTACTCGACAGATCTTTCTTTCTAAAGATCTTCCAACCCGAACGTAGTTATAACTTAGGTGTGCTTTTTATATGGCTGAGCAAACAACATATCGAAAGCTCTCGAACCTTTCGATATTTCAGGTGGATTCCATTTCTTTCTTTTAATTTAGTTTTAGTTCTTTTGTAGCCATGCGTATGTGAACATCTACCTCTTTCAGCTCTTAATATTTGTTGTTGCTTGTTAATGTCTGTTACTTGTTTTCTTTACTGCTTAACTATTGTTGTTACCGTGTTATTTTTATTTACTTTATCTCCGCTAATGGTTGTTGCTCTAGATTTGTTTATTTGTAAACAGCACATATAGTTGTTTTTTCAGCTTTTGTTTATTTATTTTAGCGATGTAATAAACGCTGGGGTGCCCAATTTTGATTTTAAAATTTTTAAACTATCTGATACAGAGAGTAATATGGACTTAGTAACTATAATTAAAAAATTCGTAGAATCAGTAACACCCTCCAATTGTAACAACTATTATATTGATATGACTATGAATTTATCATTAGCTGCATCTGGAGGGTCGCTGTAGTGAATATTTTAAATAGTAAGTTAAGTAAATATTAATTTCATTTTATGCTATAAAAAAATTAGTAATATAAAAAAAAAGAATTTAATTTGAAATGAGTAAAATTTTATTTGAAATGAAAAAAAAATTAAATTTGAAGTGCAAATGATTTATTTCAAATTAAAATAAATTTATCTTGTGTTGAAAAAGCTTATTTTATTCCGAATAAAATTAATTTGTGTTGAAAAAAATGACGTTAACTTGAGAGTAAAAACCTATATAAACTACACCTCATCAGAATTGCTCTATCCCTTTTAATGACGGTTAATGTTAAATATTAGCTAAGCCAATTCAGATATGGCTTTAAAATTGCTATGTAGTAGACTCTTATCAATTCACTTAAAAATAAAATAACAGTGATTGCTGTGCCATTAAATTATTTTAATTAATTAATTTTTTTAGAAAAATTATGCCAAAAACGTATTGAAGAAATTGATCGTCAGGATTGATCGTCTCTTTTAATTCTGTACATTGTATTAAAAACGCCAATTTATTTTTTTTTTTTTTTGAATATGGTATTATTTTGCGTTTCTTTTTTGGTGAGTTTATATTTACATTGTACGTATTAATAGTGGTCAAGTAATTTTGTGCAAAAATAATTAAATTAGGCTTTAGTTTGTATTTTCAAAACATTTATCCTATTATGTAAAGTTTTTGTTTTTTAGTTTAAAGATAATAAAATAACGTTTCAGAAAATATAACCCTTGTGGCGCAGTCAATACCATTTTTCTAAATGTATAGGCTTGAATGTTGATTTTGTAAAAAATTCTTGGTGTACGAATTAATAATGGTTAGGGCTCGTATTATTTATAATAAAAAACTTTACTTCGCTTAGTTTAACCAAAACACAATTTGTTGATACACTACGCAACAAGCAAAAATACTCGGTATTACCACTATATTTATTTGGTGCGCTATGGTCGCCCAACTTAAAAAATCATAAGCATTTCATATTTTGTTTTTAGAATTTTTTTCTAAAATGATAACTTTGAATTTCGTTAAGCCGCATCTTGAAAAGTTCCAAATTATACCGGCTTTAAGCCATTCTAATATTATTTTTTAATATAACCAATATTTTTTGCGACATTGAGAAACAAATTATAATTTTCTTCTAAATTATGATATTTTCGATTTCAAAAAATTCACAAAAAATATAAAGCAGCAAATATAGGGTCCGCCATCTATCGTTTTTTTTTTTTTTTTAATTAGTGCTTATTTCGTGAATGGTAACACTTAGCTCATGTCTGATTTGACAGATACTTAGTTTTATCCTTCCGCTGAGCGAATATGGTTGTGTATACGCTTAAACAACGCTGGAAATCTTGGCCTGCGATCGACTTACAGAAGATGCCGATTTTGCCAAAAAAAAAAAAAAAAAAAAAAAATCATCTTTTCAGATGAAGCTCATTTTGATCTTGGCGAGTATGTAAACAAGCAAAATTGTCGCATTTGGGGCACAGAAAACCCGCACGCATACATTGAAAAGCCGATACACCCAAGACGAGTCACTGTTTGGTGCGGATTTTGGTCCAGAGGCATAATTGGGCCATTTTTCTTCGAAAATGAGCAAGGAGTGGCCGTTACAGTCAATGGCGATCGTTATCGGGCCATGTTGAACGAATTTTTGTTCACAAAAATGGAAGAGGGTGATATTAACCACATTTGGTTTCAACAGGACAGCGCTACGTGCCACACAGACGAAGCTATACTCGATGTTTTGCGCCCTGTTTTTGAAGATTGCATTATCAGCCGCAGAGCTGATGTCGTTTGGCCGCCTCGGAGCTGCGAGTTGACACCGTTGGACTATTATTTGTGGGGTGCCGTCAAAGATAAGTATTACGCCAACAAGCCAGAGACAATTGACGCTTTAGAGGACAATATTCGTGAAGCCATTGGTGAAATACAGCTGTACACAATAGATAAGGTGCTTAAAAATTGTAGGCTACTGCAAGGCCAGCCGCGGCAACCATTTGAATGATATTATTTTCCATTATTAGCCGGAAGGAGTGTACTTTTAAATAAAAAAAGAAATTTGAGAAAATATTCAGTAGGTTTTTTTACACCATTTTCAAAAAAAAAAAACTTATTTAGCGGACCCTGTATGTACAGTTTTACTATTCATTCACAAAGTTGTGTATAATAGATATAAAATTAACCATAATTCATGGAAATCGTTTGTATATACATATTTTATTCCACCACAGTTTTTAGCATATATTCAGAGCCATGTAAAAAATATTTCTTCTATTTTACTATTTGTATTTACAAATTATTTTAAGTGTAGACTTTATCGTTTACATTCCTTCGGATTATTTTATATTCACTACTTTTGGGATTAAGTCAAAAATATTTAACAAAAAATAAATTACTTATATTTATGCTTTGGTCAATGTAAAAAGCAGCTACTTTAACCTTTTTTATTAGCAGTCTCAAGGTTCTTTCACACAAAAATAATAAATAAACATTTTTAGACTATTGTATTTTAAATGTGGCATACATAAAGGGGCTTAGGACAGTTAATTGATAGAAGATGTATTTGGAAAGGCTATTGAAAATTTGCTCTCAAAAGCCACAAGCACTAAATATAATAAATTTTAAGAAAAAATGCCAAGAACATTTCAAATAAAAATAAGAAGAAAAGCTAAAGAGAGGAAAACAAAGCACAGGAAAGTATACATAAGTGGGTACTTCAAAGTACCATATATGACAAAATGTTTCGAATGATAAAGGTCATTTATATTGCTAGCCATTGTTGTAAGTAAAATAAATATATTGTATGTGCAAAATATTTGTTTTCCTTTTTTAAGGATAACAAATTATAAAAGCCACTTTCTTAGGGCTTTGTTATGTTCTTGTAGAAGCGGATACTTAGAGGACCACAATTTTCAGGAAAGAAAGGAGCTAAAAATTTAAAAGCGAAGAACTACAAATTAAATAACAGCATGAAAGATGTTAGATAAAGAAAAGCAACTTTAATGATTTTGCATTCTAGATTAACCCCACTCAAGTCAGGAAAATCTTATAAAAAATCACATACAAATTCATCATTAACACGATGGCTCTTAGTATGGTTTACATACGGAACGAAAATTTCAACGGAAAGAAATATCGATCGATATGCTCATTGAAATTGTTCATTCCTGCGGTAAGTTTTCTGTAAAATCGATTAAATATGTCAACTAATGGAATAAAAAAAAAATTATAAATTTTTTTAACATAAAAACATTGATTTCTAAGCGAAATTTTTTTATAGACAGTAGCCTTTTTTGAGGATCGTCACTATAATTGATTGCTTAGGCATTTGTGTAGAAAGATGAGTTTTGCTCTATAAATCTTAAGATATGTTGCAGATAAATAATAGATTTTGGAATAAAGAAATTTAAATAAACGCTTAAGGTGCCGAAAATTTTTATATATAATTTTACAGCTTTTTTAAAAAAATAATGTAAATAAGGCAGCACTTAAATATATTTTATCTGGGTTCGAGACTGCAAGTTCAGGGAGTAGTCTTGACGACTAAAAAGATATACTTTCGTCTTAAAAATATATTGCTTCTGTTTCCAATTATTAGTTTATTTCTCTCTTTTTTTTGAAATTTTAAGTTTTTTTGTTCTTTTCGTCGACCTTACGTTATAAAATATTAACGTAAGCAAAATTAAGAAAACTATCTATTTTGCGGAATCAATAATACGGAAATACCGCAATGGTAAAGATGATTCCGCAACAATGGAAGAATACCGTAGCAACGGAACCAATAACTTTAACTTTCGCTTCCGTACAAAAAATTTTTCGCAATCGCGGAACGTAATCAATAATGAGACCCATACAAATACATGTTATTATTATTATTTTCTCCTTCAAAATTACGTTAAATAAATGTTATTTATTTCTAAATTTAAAGAAAACAAGGACTTTGAACAATGCTCATTGCCAGTGTTTTTGCGACAAATATTGCAAGACTGCTTACACATTCTGCATATCTCTGGTGGACACATATAACATCTACGTCGTTTAGTTGCCAGCTGAGATGAACTTGGCGGATTAGAGATGTCGTCTTCGCTTAGTAAAGAATTAATATTAGAAACATTGCTTTTATTTAACTTTAAAAAACTACTACGTTTTATATTTCGACGAACAAGTTCCTGAAATAATTCTTTTAAAAATAATGTGTGTGAAGTTAAATACGAAAGTTAAATACATTTTTCTTAATATAACAAAAACTTATGTAAGTTAACAGAAAATGTGTGAAGATAAATACGAATATGAAATCGTGGATTATAAAACAAAATTTTGTATAAAAATAACCAAAATAAGGTAAAATATTGTAAATTATAAAATATAATTTGAGAGATAGAGTAACAATAACAAATGAAATTTATTTCTTATAGTTGGTAATAATATTTAAAACAATCGTCTACAAAAAAAATATTAAAATATCGGACCTAAGATGCAATTGTGGGGGAATCGAACCCACTGGGCTTTATAGCCAAGGTATCAAGGCTTCAGAGCCAGTTCTCCGTTTTGGACTGCAAAGTACCAGATCGGAGATATATTTTTTTCATTTTTTCCGTATATATATGTCGTTCATGAAAATAGCGGAGCTAAGATGCAATTCTGGGAAAATCGGACCTGGTAGGCTTTATAGCCAAGGTATCAAGGCTTCAGAGACAGTTTTCCTTTTTGGGCTGCAAAGTACCAGATCGGAGATATATAGACCGTAGCTAACTTTTTTTGATTTTTTCCATATATATGTGTCGTTCATGAAAAATCGGACCTAAGATGCAATTGTGGGGGAATCGGACCTGGTGGGCTTTATAGCCAAGGTATCAAGGCTTTAGAGCCAGTTTTCCTTTTTGGGCTGCAAAGTACCAGATCGGAGATATATAGACCATAGCAAACTTTTTTTTAATTTTTTCATATCTATATGTCGTTCATGAAGTATCGGACCTAAAATGCAATTGTGTGGGAATCGGACCTGGTGGGCTTTATAGTCAAGGTATCAAGGCTTCACGGCCAGTTTTCCTTTTTTGGCTGCAAAGTACCAGATCGAAGATGTATAGACCGTAGCAAACTTTTTTTTAATTTTTTCATATATATGTCGTTCATGAAAAAATGAAGTTTTTGTTTCAATTTTGCCCCCTCCTCCTCCTAACCAGCCAATTTAATTCAATGATATTATAGTAAACCAAAAATTAATTTAATGAGAATTAGGAAATATGTTTTCAAATTTTTATAATTCCTTACCCTTGTTTAGTTATTTTTATCCAAAATTATATTTTATAATCCACAATTGTGGAGGTAATGTTAAAATAGAAGTCTCTGTTAAATTAACAGAAAAATTTCATATTCGTATTTATCTTCACACATATTCTGTTAAGTTACACAAGTTTTTGTTATGTTAAGAAAAACGTATTTAACTTTCGTATTTAACTGAACACACGCTTAAAAGTATATTCCATCGTATTTGCTTTCGATCTTAGTACCATTCAAGAAATTTAATTATCCAAATAACAAAAGCAGCAATGACTGAAGTTTTTCGGAAAAGCTGTGTGCCATTTGTTTAAGCAAATCTACACCACCGTTGGTTTCATTAGAGTCAAATAATTTCAGGCTTATTTTTATCGTTAGGACGTGTCTTTGCATCGTAATGTAATGATTACAATAATTAAACTGCCCTATTTTTCTTTGGAACCTAACTTACAAGTATAATATCTTTCGGAATCCAAATAATGAACTTTCTTTTTGTTTTGTGGATAAATGATCGAATATGATGTTTTGATGTGTTTTTCAAATGGCTTGAACAGCGACATTTGCAATTCTCTCAGCAACATTTTTGCTTTTTTCCGGACCTTTTTGTCCGAGATAAGGAACTCCATAAAGAAGATATCGAGTACCTGCATGACAAATCCAAAGAATTTTGAGACCGCATTTGTCTGGCTTTGATAGAATATACTGCCGAAAGGACAGTCGCCCACTAAGCGGCACCAATTGGTTGTTAATTGTTATGTTAGTGCCAGGTACATACATATGATTTTAGCAAATTCCTATTGATGCTTTCCCACATATCGTCAATTGCTTTCAAAACGTATATAGTGCAGTATTTGTTACAAATATACAACATTGTTACGAAAATAAAAATACAATACTACAGTGTGGGATTTTGGTATATATCAATTTGGCAGCACTGCCACATCGACAATCTTTACGTTACATTTGAAATAGCGGATATGGAAATAGAAGATAGTCGATATTTCTTAAACCTTCTAAACTGTAGGCAACTAAGTATATAAAGGGCTGCTTTACCTACACGTCAGTTAGTTATCGTTTGGCTGTCAATAAACGAAGTTGTGTTAAAGCAAAAATAAAAGTGTCGTATAAACGAATATTAAGTGTTGTATTAAAACAAACAGTTTAAAAGTTATAGTGAAGTAAATAAAGAAACTGTAAAACAATAAATAAAGCGACGTTTATTTTATTTAATCGAACTCAAACGTTTTAAAAAGGTTAAGATGTAACAATATATTTGGCATGCAAGCTCAGAAAATGTTGCATATGTTGGGTACCAGAGTTCTTTGTAACTCCGATATAACCATTTGTAGTTCTCGATTCTGTCTCCGTATTGGTATCATCATCACTTTCTTATATTGCAGAAATTATCGCAAATTCGTGGTCCACATAATCAGAAAATTAACTACCATATCATCATTTGCCATGTGTGCCTTGTAGGCACATTTTGGCAGGATTAGGGTTATTTTTGGCTTGAAAGAAATGAATGGACAATTACAACCAAAAATTCGTTATTTTTAAACAAAACAATTGAATGCAGGAATGTGAGGAGCAGAAAGGACTAAAATGTAAATTTGAAGAAGTTATTACATTTTAAAAATAAATTTACCCCTGAGAGGCAAATGTTGATTGGATTATGGTTAAATACTCTCAAGATATCTGTGTAGCTTTAAAACTTTTCGGTTTTTTTTTATTTATTTATTTATTTATTTATTTATTTATTTTTTTTTTTGAGTGCATGAAATACTTTTATAGGATAAATATTTTTTTATAGCCTCACATTAACATCAAACGGTTTTTGTAATTTAAACGTTAAATTCAAGTAATTTTAAAAATTTCTATTGGTATTTCTTGATTATTTTCAATTCTGTCGTGATACGCACATTGGAATAAATTTTACACCTCGATAACTAAGCGTGAGTGTATATGCCAACAGGACTACTTTGTTCTTTGTGGAGAAAAAAAAAATTTTATTTGTAGATTAACGAAGAAACTAAATATACAATATTACACAACTAGAGAAATAAGTAAATATATATTCATCTGAATATTTTAAACTATGGCTTAAGTATTTATGTGCATGACAATACTGAAAAAATAAAAATATGGCATCTGAAAAATTTTCAGAAAGTCAGGACATCATAAAAACATATCTATATTGTAGAAACTTGCTGAAAAATCAAGAGACGCGTAATCCTTTTGAAACAAAATGTTGAAAATTGTGAAAAATTAAACCGTTGAAGTGAAATGATTACAATAAAAAAAACATATATTAAAAGGAAGCACATGCATGTGGTTTTAAAAAAGGCATTCTTTATCAATTTATAAGCAAAAACGATTTTAAATTGAAAAGCAATTTCAAAAATTAAAATAAAGAATATATAGCAGGACCTTACTTATATACAGTATATGTTTTAAAGCTGATTATATTAAAAACATATAATAGTAACTGTTAAATCGAGCACTCTGTTCACTATTCCTAACTAGCTATCTTCTGATATTAAGGTAAAGCGAGTCAGCATTAACGGCTTTGAGGCCAGAGATCACTAACTCATGAAGATTAGACAACTATAAATATGTTAAGATTTGACCAATGATTTATCTTCAGTCACGTTTCTAAACCGATACACCGCTTCAACTACCATATGAAAAAGTCTGGCCTGCCTGTGGGAGTCAGCATTAAATATACTGATGAGTCGAAATTCCATGTGAGAGTGAGAAGATGTATGGCTGTAGTGTTTGTTCTGCACAGAAGGTTATCAGACACTCTAGTACATAGCATCGACTGCAAGTCGACTATATAATTTCTTAAGACTATGCATTGCACATTAAAAAATATTCATGAATGCCGGTTGTCTCTGGACCATAAAACTAGACATTTGACGGTTACCCTATGCCATATTCACACAACAACGTTTTTCGTATCTCGCTCTCTCATTCATAATTTAAGCCCCAATTATTAGCCGAATAATATCTCAATCAAAATTCGAGCGATTTACAAATATTGTAATTAGTGCACTTTAAATTACTTTGTGATTTAATTAAAAACCAATACGATCCATAAGCTAAATTTAATTTTCTAACATTTTTCGTTTTTATAAACAACAAACAATCAGTAAAAATAAACGGTATCCAAAATTGAGGTATCATTTTGATTCTAATAAAAAAGATTTTTTTACTATAAATAGATTCCGGTACCAAAAAGTTTTTCAGTTCAGTACAGTACCATTTGAAAAATAAACAGTAGTATCACATCTTAACATTAGATAGTAGCTGGTTATGAGTACTACAAATATGAACAATTTTTCTAATTCATTTGCCGTTCGTAGCCGGGGTTCAACTGAAAGATTCGAGTAGAGAATATCGAGCCATAACCGCCAAAAAAAAAAAAAAACGTAAGCGACAAAAAACAATTTTACAGAAGAAGTCTAATTTTAAATGTTTTTTGTTCTAGTGTCGTACATAAGATTTTTTTGCTTTTGCTGTAAAATCATTAAGGTATATTTTAGAGCTATAAAAATTTGTATTCTTGTGAGAATTATCAAATACTATCGGTTTTGATCAAAAAACTAATATCTACAATCATGGCGCTTACGTCTCTTTGGCGGTTATGGCTCGATATAAATCTCTATGTATTTCAAAAAAAAAATAAATAAATAAATAAATAAAATTAATTCTTATACTTTAACTTATAAATATTTCAAATGTTTAGTTGTTTTTATAATTACAGCAATTGCCATTACATTTTTAAATATTCAATAAATAATGAGTTTTGTAAGTAAATATGTCAAGAGTAAAGGTGTTTGTAATTACAATCCCAATTTTTTGTTTACTGATAGAAAAAATTACAAAAAATTTGAATTTAATTAAAAATTAATTCAACAACATCAATAGAAAAAAAACAATGTCACGGAAACTTCTGCCTGGATTTCAGTATTCATCAACAATTTAAAATGAGAATAAAATGCGAGAGATAAAAAATAAGGTAAAAATTGTCTATTGTAATTTGTCTATAGTGAAGCATGTCTGGCACAAAACATGAATAATTTTAAATTGTAGTTGTTAAGGTGATGAAAAAAAATATATATATGTATATAATGGGTCCGCCAAATAATTTTTTTTTCGAAAATGCTATAAAAAAAATCTAATGAATATTTTCTCAAATTTCCTTTTTATCTGAAAGTACAATCCTTCCGGTTAATAATGGAAAATAATTTCATTCAAATAGCTACCTCGGCTGGCCATGCAGTAGCCAACACGATCAGTCCAATGTTTAAGCACATTATCGATTGTGTGCAGCTGTATTTCACCAATGGCTTCACGAATATTGTCCTTTAAAGCGCCAATTGTTTCTAGCTTGTTGGCGTAACACTTATCTTTGACGGCATCCCACAAATAATAGTCCAACGGTGTCAAATCGCAGCTCCGAGGTGGTCAAACGACATCAGCTCTGCGGCTGATAATGGGATCCTCAAAAACAGGGCGCAAAACATCGAGTGTAGCTTCGGCTGTGTGGCACGTAGCGCCGTCCTGTTAAAACCAAATGTTGCTAATATCCTCCTCTTTAATTTTTGTGAACAAAAATTCGTTTAACATGGCCCGATAACGATCGCCATTGACTGTAATGACCACTCCTTGCTCATTTTCAAAGAAAAATAGCCCAATTATGCTTCTGGACCAAAATCCGCACCAAACAATGACTCGTCTTGAGTGTATCGGCTTTTCAATGTATGCGTGCGGGTTTTCTGTGCCCCAAAAGCGACAATTTTGCTTGTTTACATACCCGCAAGGATCAAAATGATTTTCATCTGAAAAGATGATTTTTTTAGCAAAATTGGCATTTTCTGTAAGTCGATTGATCAAAGTAATGTCGCAATATTTCCCAGCGTTGTTCAAGCGTTTACACAACCATATTCGTTCAGCGGAAGGATAAAACTAATTATCTGTCAAATCAGACATGAGCTAGGTGTTACCATTCACGACATAAGCACTAGTTGAAAAAAAAAAAAATGTTAGATTGTGGACCCGATATTTAATAAACATAAATAATATTAAAATAAATGTTAGCCAAATAATGCATTTTCGATTAAAACAAAATCTTAATATTCTCCGTCACAACTTTAAAAACTTTGAAAAACGTAGCTACGATCGTAATGTTGAATACAAACAATCGAAAGAAAATGAACGGAATTGAAACTTAAGCTACCGAACTTTTTAAACGGAGAATATTTCGACTCGAATCAAAACGCAGAATAGAATTGGTTGTTAGAAATCGAACCTAATATGGTTAAGAAGGTTTTGTATAGAAAAATAAGAGTATTTTTCTTTCAGCAGAAAAACATTTGAAAATCTTTCAGGTCTGATTACAGAGTTTGATTCAAACAAGCCTATACTCAATCCTTTTAAAATCTACCTTTTGAATCTATAACTTTCATGAAATCGAATCCTCATGAAAGGGCCAAAACCTATAATAAATTTGGTCTCTGTAAACCCACAACAGACAATAGACCACAATAGACTTCATTTTTTTTTCTTCATTTAAAAAAGAAACTTAAAAAACTAACAATTACACTCTGATCGAATTTGAAAATTTGTTTTAACAAATTGGAAAACCTTTTAGTAAAAATAGTTCGGAGACACTGTATTCGATGGAGCAAGTTATTGTTTAAAGCTAGCGCACGTTCTTGAAATATTCTTTATTTAAATCAGAGCTAAATGAATGCGTGTTTGTATGTTCGGACTTTATAGACAGCTGAAGGGCTGAACCGATTTTCTTGAAACTTTTACAGTATCTCTCTGTATGTGAGATATGAATTATATGCTCTATAGATGTTGCAAATTCTAGCTGGGCGGTGGCATTAACCATTATGTGTGACATAATTTTGCGCAAAAGTAATAGAAAAAAAGTAACTGATGAATATAATGAAACCTTGATATCTTTTTCTATTTTTTCATCACGTCTCTAAGGAGCATTTGCTTTCCACAAAGCATCCATTGGTTTGTCTCGGTTTCAATAATCAAGTTGATGACTCCAACTAAATAGATGATCAGTTCACTGTAGCCCCCTCCAAATGACTGTGCAGTGTTAAATATCCTTGCTTTTTTTTAGCATTGTAAATTTCTCCCAGTGTTTGTCGTCACCGCCAGAGGTAAGCTGGAAGGTCAAATGGACTTCTTGTTTATTGTTTTTATATAGAGATATCAGAATGGAAGTTGAAGCCTCGTTATTAAAACATAGGACACCACAATTAAGTTTTTTGGACCACGTTTAATGAGAATTTATTTGAAAGTTACAAGCCATGCGAGAGCATTATCCTTGATAAACAATTGCTTGGGTGTAAAGGATGTACTCGGTTCACACAAAACATGACATCGAAGTCAGAAAAGTATGGAATTAAAATCTTTTGGGCTTGTAAGTCAAGAAACTCGTGCCCCCTGAAATTTCCAAATTTATACGTATAAGACAGCAGATAGTGAGCGCCAAAGGAAATGTAAGTAAAAAAGTAATCTTAGTCTTATAAGAAAAATATGGGAGAAATACAAATATTTCCTTCACTTTTCTGCAACTTGTTCAGGCGTTAAGTTTATGGTGGAAGCAGTGGGAAAAAACAAAATATTTCTGTCATTAAATATGCTACCTAATAAAGGTAGGTACACAGAAAAAATACGTAGTAGAAAACCGAACACATATGTATTCTTACTGAACATTTATTACGTTTTCTGTACCCTGAATGGTTGTAGTAGAAAATTAATTAAAACGTTCAGTTTTAAGTGAAACGTACATTCAGTTTCCAACTGTGTAAACTTCAATTTGCCTTAAAGTGAACGTGCGTTCAGTTCTAGTATTACTAGACACATGTTCAGTAAATAGCAATGAGTATTTAGTTTAAGTAAACTAAATACGTGTTCGCAAATTACCTATGCGCATGCAATATCTTTTCCATTAAATGAGAACAGCTGATACGTTTTATTAATATTTTTATATATTTTATCAAAAAAAGATATTTTTTTTATTTGTTTTATATTTATATTTTATATTTTTTCTGGTACCCGGGTACACTGTCCCACTGTTAAGGGTGTAAAATATAAATTGATTTGACACCGCCTCTCCAGCTGAAACACAAATGTCGTATATAAAAAGATATGAATATAAACAAAAGTGAGGAGTTCTAAGAAAGTTCCAAGCGTCTAGGAATTCTGTGTACAAAGAAAACCCCCATTAAAATACGAAAAGGTACCCGGTACACCCAACCCACCGGGTTTTATTAGGTTTTTTGATGAGTTTTTTTGGATTAATTGGGCTTTATAATTGCATCCAAATTTCATTAAAGCCTACAATATTTTTTTCTTTGTTAGTGCAATTACTTTGTATGATATTGTGCATTATTAGCTGCTAAAACTCGATGTTTAGAGCAGACTACAATTATTCCGTTTGAAGTATGCATTATATATGTGAAAAACGGCTGGAATATAAAAACAGGCATGATTAAGTTATTCTTTTGTATTACAAAACTCGGTCTAACGTCGCAAGACTAGACAATTATCAGAAACGATCAATTACCGCTCCCACCATATTTTCCAAACATTGCTCCTTCTGTCCTTTGACTATTTCTAAAGATGCAATATCTTTTGGCATGCTGCCGAATAACTTCTGTTGAAGAAATATAAAATCAGCTTCAAAGTGGATCGCCTCAAAAGAAGAGGTATTTTTCTGATACTGGATTCGTAAGTTGTCTCAGATATGGGAAGAGGTGTAAGCAGTGATTTGATAAATTTATATTATTTGTTAATTCGTTATTATTATTCTAAAAAAACAGACCGAATTAATTTGTACTCCCAATACGCATATTTTAATTATTTTTGTTGTAAATAAACTACGAAAACTTTAAATATAAAAGCCAATAATACCCGGGTGGGTTTTGCCAACCCCTCCGGGTACACACATAAGGGTTATGGTTTAGGAAAAAAGAAATCTCGAAAAATTCTCAACAGGTACTGCTGGAGGCTGATCCTGTTAGAGGTTTTTAAATAAAATTTGGTACGTAGATACAGTGTAAATACTATGTTTTTAATTCTGTTGCATATATGGATTAGGGAAGTGTGTATGGTACCTTCAATTCCAAAGAAATGTCCATTTTTGTATATCTTGAGAAGGGTTTAAGTGGAACTTTCTATATTGGTCGAAATGTTATCTTGGTTAATACAAATCATCAGTCAAAAAGTAGGCGGAATTGGATAAATGGACGTCCTATCTCCCATTCATAATAACTATTATTTTTATACGTATATCTTAAGAACAGATATATACTAAGGGCGGCAATGCCTTGAAAAATTGCCCAGACGGCACTTTATTTAAATCAATCATTTTAAATTTTTAGTGCTGGTATTTGATACTTTTATCTGTATGGTATTATGTATAATTCGTAGACGAAAGCTCTAAACTTATCACATATTTTTTAACACAATTTCTTGCGACTGATTAATGTCGAGACTAAAATTTAATTTTGATTCTGCAAAAAAATAATAAAATATTAAAATTTTTTCTTTTTTATAAATTAATCAACCATAATTAAGCTTTAAAAAATTGTATCTGTTTCTGACAAGTTATTAATTCAAGCACAGCACAGCTTTTATAAAAAACATATATGTATGTACGTCATCATAAACAAATTTATTTATCAAACCTTATTACAGTTTATTTGTTATCATAAAATTATTAAAATTAAAATTAAAAATTAAAATATAAACAATCATTACCAAACGCAACATCCTATCGTCACCTCATTATTATAAATATTGGCTTTTAATCTCTATCCTCTCTTTCTTTCTCTTTTTTCTTTTTCATTAAAATTTATTTATTGCATTTATTGTTGACAATAAGGACTTAATGTAAGATTTTTAATTTAAAAATATTATAAAAATTGATTTACACCTGAATAAACTGACAACGTAAATCTGCAATAGTGTGACAGATTTTCACTATTGTATTGTAGTTTGTTTTGTAAAATTTTATGATGATTGTAAATATTAAATTTTTTACTGTTTAAAGAGTTGACATAATGCATAGCAATATATGTGGACAAAAATAATAATTAATAAAATTAAAAAGAATTTTCTTTCACACATTATATAAAATTTATTTTATTTTTTTTACGCAAATAATTTTCTTTTTGCATAGGGTCCGCCAAATATATATATTTTTTTAAATGCTATAAAAAAAACTACTGAGTATTATCTCAAATTTCTTTTTTTATTTGAAAGTACAATCCCTCCGGTTAATAATGAAAAATAATTTCATTCAAATGGCTGCCTCGGCTGGCCATGCAGTAGCCTACACGATCGGTCCAATTTTGAAGTACATTATCGATTGTGTGCAGCTGTATTTCACCAATGGCTTCACGAATATTGTCCTTTAAAGCGTCAATTGTCTCTAGCTTGTTGGCGTAAGACTTATCTTTGAAAAAAAAACGTTAGATGGCGGACCCTTTAAATAAATAAATACATATCTTATTCCCAATAAAGGGAAAGTACCTAGTTATAAAAAATAATATTTTTGACTGTAATTGCCGAAAATTCCACTGAGCGTATGAGTGATATTTATGAATTACGAAAAAATATCGCTTATACGCCAACCATTACATACAATTACAATAAAATATTTATATTTTCAAAACTATTGAAAATAAAATATGTATTTACCAATCGATTTTCATGAATTATGGTTCATTTTATTTATATTTTATGCATGAGTAAATAGTTACTCGCAAATGCTTGCTGCTTTCTATTTTTGTGAATTTTTAGAAATCAAAAATATTATATATAAAAAAAAATTGTTTATGATTTTTTTCTCAATAACTCCACAAATACCGTTTTTATTAAAAAATGATGTTAAAATTGATAAAAGCTGGCATATTTTGGAATTTTCTAACAAGTAGCTTAACAAAATTGAATAAGTTGTCTCAATGTTATCATAAGATGTATCTTCAAAAATCTCTCATTTTAGAAAAACATTCAAAGAAAAATAATTTATCCATAGAATCTGAAATGCTGATGATTTTTGAAGTAAGGCTGCCATAGCGCATCAAAAAATATAATGTTTATCCATGGTCAGAGAATTTTTTCCATTTGTTGCATAGTGTAATTTATTAAAAAAAAAATCATTTTTTTCTTGTGCAGTTATCAACGATTATGTATCGATTCCATTTGCTTCATAAGCCGATTCAACTCCAATCCCTTCTACTGAAAACTGTATAAATTTTAATTATTTTACTATAAATACTTAACTGTTTTACCCCATGCTGTGTTACACTTACTAGAAATTTATTTCTCTTTTTTGAATTTAAAAACTTATTAGAAAGTATTCGAAAACATATTTGGAGAAATCCTAAACATAAAAATTAAAATATTTTTGTTCCCATTTTTTTTTATTTTACTATTTAATAGTAAAAATCTCACGTAGAGACACGGAAACAAAGCCTGTTAATTACATATTTTTAGGTCAGTTTGGTATATGGTAACGTATTGCCGTGTTGAAAAAAAACTATGATATGATTTGAAAATCTTCACCACCACAGACAGGAACAATATGAATAAAATTTAGGGTCCACCAAATTAATTTTTTTGAAAATGCTATAAAAAAAACGAATGAATATTTTCTCAAATTTATTTTTTTATTTGAAAGTACAATCCTTACGGTTAATAATGAAAAATAATTTCATTGAAATGGCTGCCTCGGCTGGCCATGCAGAAGCATACACGATCAGTCAAATTTTTAAGCACATTATCGATTGTGTGCAGCTGTATTTCACCATCGGCTTTATGAATATTGTCCTTTAATGCGTCAATTGTCTCTAATTTGTTGGCGTAACACTTATCTTTGAAGGCACCCCACAAATAATAGTCCAACGGTGTCAAATCGCAGCTCCGAGGTGGGCAAACGACATCAGCTCTGCGGCTGATAATTCGATCTTTAAAAACAGGGCGCCAAACATCGAGTCTAGCTTCGGCTGTGTGTCACGTAGCGCCGTCCTGTTGAAACCAAATGTTGCTAATATCCTCCTCTTCAATTTTTGTGAGCAAAAATTCGTTCAACATGGCCCATTAACGATCGCCATTGACTGTAACGGCCACCCCTTGCTCATTTTCAAAGAAAAATGGCCCAATTATACCTCTGGACCAAAATCCGCACCAAACAGTGACTCGTCTTGGGTGTATCGGCTTTTCAATATATGCGTGCGGGTTTTCTGTGCCCCAAATGCGACAATTTTGCTTGTTTACATACCCGCCAAAATCAAAATGAGCTTCATCTAAACACATCGGATACATTCTGCGACATTACCAGGATTTTCAAAGTAATGTCGTAATATTTCCCAACGTTGTTCAAGCGTATACACAATCATATTTGTTAAGCGGAAGGATAAAACTAATTATCTGTCAAATCAAACATGAGCTAAGTGTTACCATTCACGAAATATGCACTAGTTAAAAAAAACGTTAGATGGCGGACCCTTTACAATATGAAAAAGAACTTTATTTGACTATCACCTGAAAATATGCAAATAGTTTTTATTATAGCTTTACTATCTAGCTTTACTATACAAAAAGAAAAGAAAGTTTTATGTGCCATAAGGAATGATATTTTTCTTCTATTGTTTATTATTTCATAATCTTTCGTTAATATGTACAAAATGGACGCTGTGGTTGTTGTGATTTTTTCATTAACTCTGAATTTTATAGTAGTGACTCTCACCTAACAAAAAAAATGCCTTTAGGGTAACAATGAATTTTATTAAAAAAAAAAAAAAAATCATGAAAGTCGATTTAAAGTGGCACAGACGAAATTTGTTTAAGGCCCTCTTACAATGACGCGAAATGACCTCACAAACCATATATAGGGATTTTAGAATATTTATCAAAGAAAAGGAAAAGCAAATATCGCATACTTTATGGTTATTTAAAACTAAATGTTGATTTAAGCCAGTGTACTCGTATGTTTATATTATGGCTCAGAGAAATACCACAAAAGATAACAAAATTGCTGCCTCATTACTTAGATTGCTGCTCAGATACTTTAATCTGATGTATATTATTTAGATTAAAAAACCACTTACGTGGCTGTTCTGAAGTTCTAAACAAATGAAACCTGTTATATGCAATTTTGCAAATTTTGGACTATTTATTCATATTTTTTAGTTTAAAAAAAAATAATTTTTTGTACTTCGTGCTAAATCAATTTGTAAATATATCGAGAAGGCCATCTATTGGTTTAAATTTGAGCTAGCGGTTATATCGCATCTGGCACGATAGATATTCATAATAATGAAAAGTAATATATTTTTGTCTGCTAGTCATTTAACACTTACCTCTTTTTTATTTTAAATAAATAGGGAGTCTAGGATAGGAAAATTAATGGCTTCCGCAGTCTTTACTTAACGATATCTGAGAATAGCTAAGGTGCTTGAAATATACATCTTTAGCCTCGTGTGTGTACGTTACAAACGCAAAAAACAGAAAGAAAGTAGTTCGACTTTTATTTTAAAAAGTCAGTACAGGAATAAGAAAAAATATTAAAAATAAATTCACTAGCATTTAAAATTGGTATTATGATTTACAGAATTTTATGGAAAAACTCAAGTTCAATCAACCCGCTAGCTGAAATAAAATAATAAAATGCATTTAATTAGAGTTTTTCTACATATAAAACAGTTTTGAAAAAGGCATACAAAAAAGCGGCAACAATTTTTGTTACTAATTGAAAACTGTTAGCAGAGATAAAGTGTACTTCAGAATGATGCTACGTATGGTCACCTTATTCAAAAACGTTCAAATAATTGAACAATAAGCCGGTTTTGCTTTTAGGGATGTATCATTATATTCTGTTTATTTAAATTTATGTAAATAAGTGCAAAATTCAATGCGTGAAAATGATAAGGTCGGAGATTCATTTATCCAAACTTTTATTTAAACTAAGCATTAATCAATTATTTTTATTTTATGCAGTTCCCATTTCCTTCTATTATCTTAAAACTACGGGATGGCATCGCACTTACTAAATTGTCCAGAATGTTGGAGCGGATTTTGTGCCAACTGTTTTAGATTTCCACTTTTAATTCATCTTTTGTCCGGTACTGTTTGTTGTCTGCATAAACATTACGCACAAGCATTCCGCACAAATTTTTTTAATGGCGTTTAAGCCGGGGAAACGTACTGGCCAATCAAGTACTTTAATATTGTGTTCTTCAGGCCATTGTCTGGTCGACTTGCTGATATGAATTCCTGCGTTATCTTGCTGAAAGGTGAAAGTTTTGTCAGCATTTTGGGCCAAATAAGACAGGATAAGTTCAAGCAGAATGCCCTGGTACTCTAAACTACCCATTCGAGTGGAAGTAAAGTAGAGTTCCAGGGTACCATGTGAGCTAAAGCCAGCCGAAATTCCGTTCGGAAAAAAATAAGTGCTCCTTTCTTAAATCTCGCCAATAGCAATTGAAACCATTAGATCCATTCAGGTCAAATTTTTTCTGATGAGAAAAAATGTATGAAATATCTTATAACCTTTTTAAAAAATATTGCCATGTTGTTTTTCGCAAACTCCTTACACTTAATCTTATACTGCTTAGTGAGACAAGGAATTGTTTTTAATTTTCCTCGAATAAGGTTTAGCTGGGCGTTGATAGCTCTTAGAATTGTGCATTTTGAATCTTGAAATTAGAGGCCTTTCGTAAAATTAGCCGTGTTGCACGGGTAGTCAGGGTCTTTGGACGAACCGCGCTTTTGAACATTTCTATAATTTTCTCTGTTTTTGAGAAAATTTTGCACAACACAAAGATCGTCCCAGTTTTTTCACCATTCGACGCATACTCAATCCCTGCTCGAGAAGTGCCACAATTTGTTTTTGTTCATAAGGTGGCAAAGGTTTTCCGCGACCCATACCGCGCAGATATTATTTAGTTTATAAATTATTACAAAACAAAATTAACAATTGTAATACCTTCCGATTAGATTAATTGCTTATTATCACTGACCTTATCTTTTTGACGCATTAAATTTTGCACTTATTTACATAAATTTAAATAAACATAATATAACGGTACATCTCTGAAAGCCGGCTTGATATTCACTTATTTGAACGTAGATTTTTTTTTAATAAGGTGACCTTACATAACATTTTATAGTTTGAATGAATTTAGCAAATATTAAGGTGACCTTATCATTTTGAAGCACACCTTATTTGCATTCAAGCTGAAACGAAGAAGTTGTTAGTTTTATTAGAAATCTAAATTGTGCGAATGACAAATAATAATTAGATAGCTCCTAAAATTGGTGAGGAGATTGGAATTAGCCACTAAACAGTACAGAAATATTGATATATAAACATGCCAGAAGCAAAAATAATACGACCGTGCTTGTCTTTTCAGAGGGTCACTATGGCTACGAAGCAAACGCAAATAGACTGAAGCAGCCATAGATAAGCTTTTCATTAAAATGGCCTTATAACAGTTGTAATGAGGACAAAGTCAGCGTATCACAGAAAATTGTGAAGGGAAGGTAATAAATGGCAGTTGATGCTTAAAAACGCCTTAAGTAAAAAAAAAAAAATAACAATTTATGAATGTGGAAGTCTGATGGTGAACGTGCTTAACTAGACTGCATATCGGTTCCTCAGAAAAAATATATAGTACTATGGAAAAAGAAGATTTTCTGCGCATATTACACTACAGTACTTCAAACTTTGTAGAGGACAGCGCCTTTAAAAAATAGACAATTTTGCTTATGCATACTATACATTAACAGGGTATGAAATACATCAAGAATCGTAACAAATAGTCTTTGAACAAAATCTAGAAAATTTTAATATTTTTAAACGTGCAAAGTTGTATACGTTGACTTTTTGAGAAAATTGCAAAGAACTAAACGCCAAGTTTAAATACTAGTGAATTTCTTTTTTTGTTCTTCTCTTGATTATTTTAAACCTAAAGTCCAACTACTTTTCTTAATTTTTTTTGGTTTTACTGTGTTTTTAATTCAAACTTCATTGGTATTCAGCCAGTTCTGCTCGACACTGTATATTATTAACAAACGCGGCTATGCAAAATTTAATAAAATAATAATTAATAATAATTTACAATAAGTCATGAACACATTTTATGACCATTTTTGTAAACTATATAACAACTACAAAAAATTTATTGTATTGTTGTTGTAGGTAAATATATCAAAATATAACTTTAATAATTATTTAAGTTAACTCTAATGAATATTTGTAAAAAGAAAAGATCGTATTGATTTTTATGAAATTTATAGATATTAGGGAGTCCTGCTGTAAAATTTTTAAAAATTTTGTAGCAAAGTGCAAAGCTTTAAAACATGTATGAGTATTAAAAATTTTGTTTTTAATATACTGCAGCTAAATTCAACCCATCAGTTTAAATAAAAAATTTGTTCGGAAAATATTTTTGTTATATACAGTAGCAGCTTATAACAACTGCTATATTGTGCGAAACGAATGGTTTAATTCGGCTGCAGACGACCAAATTGAGTTGAGTTAGGAACGAAAATAAGAACGCATAATTTTCAAACATAGTATTCTTTTACTACGGCTAACAAACAACAGAGTTCGCTAAAAAAAATCAATCAATATAAAATCACATAAAAACTACTCGATCATAAACCAAAAACCCAATAAAAGGTTATTAACACAGTTGATGTAATAAAGTTATTACAACTTCAATAGACTAAGAAGCAATAGACCGAAAATTAAAATTTAAAGCAAATAAAAGACGAAAATTATAATAGAGAATGAGTACGATTATTGATATGAATTATAAAAAGACACATATTCAATCTTATGTTACGTGCAAAGTCTTTTACAAGAAAAATTTAATAGATCAGAATATGATTGATATTTTATGGCTGATAAAATACGCAACCAAGAGAAAATGTAATAACTTTTTTCTAATTGAGTTGTCCTTTACATTTTACTTTTCTATTGTAGATTGTTATCCAAATTTATTAGAAATGCAAAATTTGGATGATGAAACTCGTGTTTAGATTGTGCTCCGCTATTACACACCCGAAACATAATTTTGGTTTAATGAGAATTTCGGCGTATTTCCTAATGCACGACTCCTACCAGGTGGACAATAATGAGGTCTCTTAACTCTTGCCTCAAATCATCTAGATCTGTTGTCTGGCTATACTTCTTTGAAGAAAGCGGTCGCTCTGTAACTGTAACTGTTGATCTGTCCTGAACTGCTTCGAAAGATAATTTGTTTCTGTTTTGTGTGGTTTCAGCAAGATGAGACAAGTTCACACCTTGCCAGGCCTGTTATAACAAAATTAAATCAGAAAATTTTCAAATAAAATATTAAAAAGAATTTAACAATTCTGTGAACTACCTGGTCTCTACATCTAAGTGCAACAGATTTTTTCCTGTGAGGTTTTCCTTTTTTTTTTTCTTGAGACCAGCACCCAGGAGATAACCTTACTCATACAGTGCATTGTGCTCGTACTAGGAAAATAGATTGTGGGAAGGAGGATGGATAGAGTAGAGTCTATGGACGTTCGACTTAAATTTGTTCATGTCGTAAGTGGCAGGAAAAACATTCGCAGGAATATTTTTCCACAAACGAACAGTGCGACCAAAGAACGAATTCTCCATATAATGCATTGTGCGATTCAGTGGACAATCAACTACAAAGAGATGCGCTCTACGAGTAATACGAGTACTACGTAAAAATATATCATTACCAGGAATTAATTCCTTAATTTTGTTAGAATAGGTTTCGTTTCAGTACCGATAGAATAATGAAACATACGCCACGTTGCGACGATGCTCTAATTAATCGATAGAGTTGGCTACCCTACCATTATTAATAAGAACCTTCGCCCTCTCCTGTACGCGGTCGAGAAGCTCCAAAATAGACTTTTAAGCACCGGCCAACACATGAGAGTTGTGTTCCAATTTGGGTCGGATATAGGTCTACTAAATAGTAAGGAGATCAGATGGAGTGAAGTAATTCTTACACCGTCTTAAAAAGCCGAGGCACTTGAATGCTTCTTTCGACACTCGAAATATGTGCTCGTGTCAACGAACGTCACAGTGAATTCTCATGCCCAGAACATCAGGAGCATCTGATTGCTCAATATCTACATTACCCATTGACACACCACCACGTCTGTGTGTCAGAAAACAACATTGGGTTTTCCGCGCGTTAAAGTCGACCCTGTTCGCGCGACCCCACTAGGAGATTTTCGCCAGGTCGCTTGTAAGCGTGTCGTTCATATTCTGCCTTTTCACCCCAATCTCCAAAAGTCTCGGCCTACGATCAAAAGAATATGAATGACAAATGTTGCTGTCATCTGCAAAAGAGTAAATGAGATTAGAAGTGAGAAAAAGAAAGGCGTTAAGAAATATTAGAAATAGAGCTGCAGACAGAAACCATCATATTTGAATTAATTAAAACAATAAATTTAATCAATAACTGAAATGAGTTAGACATCAAATCTGCAGGCAGTCATGAATAACTTTTTGTTAAGATATCACACATTCGCCACTCAGCTTGGATTCGATATAAAATAAATTATTTTTAAAACTCATTAAAAATATTTCGGAAAATACAAGAATTTACAGGAATCGTTTAATATTGGTGAACAGTAGTCTGTAGATTGGAATATGAAAATAACTAGCGGGAAATGTGAGACAATTTTATTCCGATCTCCTATCAATAAAAGTAATAGTAATGTAAGCAGAAGCTGAAGACATTTGGAATTAAATCCATTTTTAATAATACCAATATTGCGAATAAAGAAGTTATCAGATATTTAGGTATTGACCTAGATTAGTTCTTATGCTTTAATAAACATGCTAACAAGGCTGTTATTAAAGCAAGAAAGGCTTTTTCGCTAATAAGTCATTTTTTTATTCAAAAAATAGAAAGCTTAGGGTAAAAACTATTATGTATCAGGCTTTTTTTAGTCCAACTTGGTTTAACATTTCACCATCTGGAAAAAATTAGAGTTTTCGATAGAAACTGCTTAAGACCTTGAACATCATTATTTAGAACGACACAGAGTGACTATTTATATCAAAAAAAAAATATATAATTGAAGTATTATTAGAATGGATAACATTATTATGAACCTAATTAGAAATAATATATTGAGATGCACATCGTGTACTGAGAATAATATGATAATTTCATCGTATTATACGAGTGATAACTACATTTCTTATGCCTTGCAAAATGGTCCACCTTAGATAAGTAAGAGATAATTCCAGATTAAAGTTGCATATCGATCTTTTATCACAAGTTACGATGTGCCAATATCAAAGCAGTTAATTGTAATTCCTTAAATCAAAGCAGTCGGTACGATTAAAGTATATCTGAAATAGAGCTTAACATATTGTATAGTGCAGGAGCCAGAATATTTTGGTGGTTAGAGAAATAGGAAATAATAAATTTCCTTTCTTTTAATCTTTAAACTTTGATTTTAACTTAATCGTTATATGTGTAATGTTTCTAAAATAAAATTTTCATTACAGGACAAATATAGGGTCCACTATCTAACGTATTTTTTTTCAACTAGTGCTTATTTCGTGAATGGTAACACTTAGCTCATGTCTGATTTGACAGATAATTATTTTTATCCTTCCGCTGAACGAATATGATTGTGTATACGCTTGAACAACGCTGGGAATCTGGGCCTGCGATCGTCTTACAGAAGATGCCGATTTTTCCAAAAAAAATCATCTTTTCAGATGAAGTTCATTTTGATCTTGGCAGGTATGTAAACAAGCAAAATTGTCGCATTTGGGGCACAGAAAATCCACACGCATACATTGTAAAGCCGATACACGCAGGACGAGTCACTGTTTGGTGCGGATTTTGGTCTAGAGGCATAATTGGGCCATTTTTCTTCGAAAATGAGCAACGGGTGGCCGTTAGAGACAATGGCGATCGTTATCGGGCCATGTTGAACGAATTTTTGTTCACAAAAATTGAAGATTTTGTTTCATTTTGTTTCAAGAAGACGGCGCTACGTGCCACAGAGCCGCAGCTACACTCGATGTTTTGGGCCCTGTTTTTGAAGATCGCATTATAAGCCTCAGAGCTGATGTCGTTTGGCCACCTTAGAGCTGCGATTTGACACCGTTTTCGAGAATTGCATAAGTGTGTTGCAGTCGATGAGGATTACTTCGAAGGAGACAATATAGATTTAAATGAATTAACTTGTATTTTTGGTTTTCTTTTTAAATTCCAGGAACTTTTTGATCAAGATGTTATATTGATCGTAAAATATATAGTGCCGGTTTTAATAAATTCTTCAGAGACTGATGCTATTTTATATACACTATTGTGTATGTTATGCTATATTGTATTGATGTTCTTTATCTTTTCTTTTGCATTTTGATCGCTGTAGAACGATTTCCAATAAGAACTTTGTTCTTCAATGGGCGAGTTTGGATGTTTTACTTATTTATATATCAGTAGTAAAGCTTTTGGCAATTTCTGCAATGAATATAATTTCGTTTAAAAAAAGCAATAAAACGCCAAGAATCCACTATGAGAATTGTGAAAGTGACTTTCGTGAAATTTGTGATAAAATCGTTTAACACAGTAATCTCTTTGTGACCACTATTAAGATTTAGATCCAGAAAATTTTTAATTGACGAAAACTCCACATAGCTTTCTAACGCCAATGAATGTTCAACCGGATTATATAAGTAAAAACACCATAGATGTAAGCCACAATTTTAAGAAGATCAAAATTGTACAATTGCTGCTCGTTTTCAACAATTGAAACTATTCACAATGTTTAGATTAGGGCACATGGGTCGCGCGCGACTAGCGAGTGAGCTGAGACCCAAGACTTTATCAAGGACATTAGGGATATCGAGCAAAACCTTTCTTAAACTTGAATGTATAAACCAAGTAGTTCTCGCGATAGTCAACCGGTACCCGTGTCAAAATTGACAAGATTCGACAATGATATATCCTTGAGACAGCCCAGATCATAGAACAGATGTGCACCGAGATGCTTTAGTATAAGCTCTCGAATGGCAGGTAGGTCACAAAAACGCTCGATTCCACTTCCTTCTCATTCTGACAGCTCTTAAGTTAGCCATAAGATAGGTAACCTATATGCTGCGACATGCTTTTACTATTACAGTGCCCAGTATTTATACCCACGAGAAGCCCAAGCGACTCTTTAAAAATAAGATTTACTTTTTAAATAAATCGATTTTCGCCATATACACGATTAGTTTTATATTGTATTCACTAGAAAGAAAACTAGTAATAAATCTTTAATATTTATATATTTAAAAGAATATAAAAAAAACATAAAAAGATCTAATTTCTTCTAATAGTTATTCTTATCTATGATAACTGAAAGATTTTCGAATAGATTCCTTCATAAACACCTTGTTATGGTGTGAATGAAATGGCGCAAAAATTTATCAACAAAACAGGCAGCAAAATCAAATTGAAATAACCATAAACACACAAATATTTCTAAAGACTGAAACGTGTTTTGATGTTGCATATTTAAAAGAGACCATGACATCAATGTTCCAATAATAAAGTTTAAAGTAATACAAAAAAAAAAGAAATTTTCCAATTTTCTCATTAAACGGAAGGAAATTCATGATGAGAAAAACCACAGCAACAGCTATAGCAGTAGAATAAAGAAGCCAAAGCGTTTAGTATTGCAACACAAATGCAAAACAAACAGACTACCCGCCAACAGACTGTACTTTAAGAAACTTCACTTACAATACAACTACCACAAGTAAAACCTATATAACGTCCTTGTTGGGGCCGTATGGCATTTATTTCTGTATGTCAGTCACTTCCAAGTGTAGCAGCAGTTATATAACTATTATGTCGTGTACAGATCATGAAGTAGCGGTAATGCGTCATGCAGTGCAGCGGATATTGATGTTATGGGTCTTTTGTGATATTCTGTTAGCATTTATGCTTTATCAAGGTAAGTGCTGTTGCAACGTGTGTAGAATATGTGTTTCTTTATTCTTGCCAAAGTATCAATACCAACCATATCATAAACATATATTGTCTGCTACAAAAACTAGCACATTGAAAACACTCAATGAATGTGCGGTTGAAGGCCATAACGTAATAAACATTTAAGTATAATTCGTAGAACCCATTAATTTTCTGCAATTATGAAAAATTCCAATAAATTAAACTGCTCGAAATCTGTTGTACATTTCTACCAATATGGCAAAAAAAAAACAACAAAAAAACGCAAGAACTAAACTACTCTATTTATGATCCATCACTTTATAAAAACTCCTAACTAGTATGCAACTGGGCACTCTTAAGCACTGTAAAGAATTTTTATATACTTACAAAAAGTGAAAAACTAATCTAAAAATAGCACTTATTGCTCTAAACTGCTATAAAGCACGTTAAAATAAAAAAAGTTATAAATCATTGCCATAAAGTTAAGCGCCTATTTCTTTTGTTAAAAAAAAATATTTATTTTATTTTTAATTTTTTACAATGCAATATACTCGTAAGGACTTAATAAATTTAACTGCTTTAAACTTGATCTACAGCTTAGAAATTCAACCCGAAAAGAAAAGAAAAAATACTTAAAACAACAATTATAGCTTTCAGACTATAAACAAAGACTCTATCGTTAAAAAAAAAATAAATATAAAATAAATTCAAATAAATAAATTCAAATAAAATAAATTCAAATTTAAGTTTATGGTTAAGCATCTTCCAAAAAAAGATATTTTATTTCTAACTTATATTTTCAACATGATATTAAGATTGAGTTATTTCCCATCACAATGGAAGTGCGCAATGGTTATAATGATACCAAAATCAAATAAACCGCAAAATCTAGTTTCATCGTATAGACCTATAAGCTTGTTGGCGACTTTCTCTGAAACATTCGAGCGAATATTTCTTGATAGATTGTCGCCTCTGGTGGAAAGGACAAAAATAATTCCAGAACATCAATTCGGTTTTTGTCATGAGCACGGAACACTTGAAGAATGCCACAGAATTGTACAGTATGTCACGGAAGCTTTGGAGAACAAAAGATACTGCTCTGCAGTATTTTTAGATGTTCAACAAGCTTTCGATCAAATATGGCAACCTGGTTTATTTTACAAGTTAAAAAAGTTCTTACCAACACCTTACTACCTTTTTATTAAATCCTATTCGACAGATCGCTTCTTTCATATCAAACACAACAACAGTTTTTCCTACTTTATTCAGATCAGGTCTGGGGTACCTCAGGATTGTGTTCTCGGGCCTTTGTTATATACTATTTACACTTCAGATCTTCCTATAAACCAAAATGTACTAGTGGCGACATATGCTGATGAGACGGCAGTACAGCACTACCTTAACATTTTTCATAACTGGTCAACTAAATGGAATATAAGATTAACTGTAACAAATCACAATATATTACGTTCACGCTAAGAAAAGGAAACTGTTCACCCGTCAAAATAAGTAATGTTACTATTCCCCACACTAATTGTATCAAATATCTCGGACTATATATGGATCGAAGGCTTACGTGGAAAAATCATATAATAAAAAAGAGGCATCAACTTAACAACAGATTTAGAAAACTTTACTGGCTGTTGTGTCCTAAATCTGAGCTGAGCATCGAAAATAAGCTACTGATCTAATAATCCATTTTAAAGTCCGTATGGTTATATGGTATTCACCTATGGGGAACTACAAGAAATTTAAACATCGAAATATTGCAGAGATTTCAATCCGCACTGCGTACAATACTTCAATCACCATATATAAAGAATGACCAAAAATAAAGGATGAAATCAAACGATTTTCGGAAAAATATTTGAAAAGATTGAGTAATCACCAGAATGTATTAGCCATTTATTTATTAGATGAGAGTTTCGAAACAAGGCGACTGAAGAGGTCTCGCGTGTTAGACCTTCCATTTTTACGTTAATAAATTAGTTGATATATTAAAATTTTACTTTTTTAATTTCATGTGTTTATATTGAATAATGTTGCAATATAGTTAATGTTGGATATTCTAAACTTAACTCCAGATATCATAATAATATATATACATACAGTGCTGTTCAAAAAAAAAAAAAAATTGATTCACCTAGAATACAGCATATAAATTGGAAAAGTATATAAGTGGAAAAGTATTTTATGATGGGACAAAACTAAAGTTAACTTGTTAAACTCTGACAGAAGTAGGTTGAATGTACGAAGGCCCTTGAATACTTTCCTCCTTCCGCAATATACGAGTACAAAAAAATCATTAAACATGGTGGAGGAAGTATGTATGTATATTGGTATGGTGATGTTGTAATGAACACACATGTATAGAATGGATATAACCCTCTTGGTAACCACTTAGGGCACCAGTTCTCGTAATCAACATTCGTTTAATTTTAACTCTACTGGAGAAGGAAATCTCCCATAGAGTTATAACACTTGGATGGATGGAATATGGAGAGAAAAGGCTGACGGATGGGAGCCATTGACTACGCTAGCTAGCAGCCGGGTGGGAAAGTTCTTGTCTGCAGTTCTCTCAGTCCAAGAATGTGTCATCCATAAATAATTATTATAGACTCCCGGGTAAAAACTAAAAGAAGCAATAGAAGAATATGGACTGGGCGTTGATTTACTAATTTGCATTGCAGGTGTTCTAAATACCCCAAATTTGTGCGATGAGATACGTCAGTTTACAGTCGAGACCAACGAATAACAAACATGTTATTTTCATAATATTTTACGACTGTATTATCGACTTAAACAACTTTAATGAATTTATGTCGTTAATAAACTAAATAGGAAATTACAAAAGCAAATATTACATAATAACAAAAAAAAAAAAAACACGGTACAATGTTTTTCGTACCATGGCACAGGGCCTCTATTCAGAATAGAAGGAATAATGGATGCCATTTATTACACAAATATACTAAATGTCTAGCTCTGAAAGCGAACGCTAATCGAATAGAGCTGCAAAACAATCGATAGTACTATCGATAGTATCGATAGTTTTGTTTTTTCACTATCTATTGTCAAATTCTATGAGTAAATACGGAGGCCACTAAATGTAGTCGTAGTCACATTTGCAAAAATTTGTTCGATGCAGTTTGTCAGCCGTATAGTTACATAGCGGCACAGTTTAACAATCTCTTAAATTTTTATTTATTAAACTGAAATAAAGTATGAACTGTAACTAAAATATGTTGGTGCATTTTGCATTTAACCCAAACAAATTAATCTTCATTTCGTCAGACCATAGCATGTTGTTCTACCTATTACGGTGCAGGTGTTCTTCGGTTTGCTGAGAAATGATCCATTTTGAGGACTCTTACTCATAAGTCTAGCTTCCATTAGGTTTTTTTTCTTTTTATACGACTTGAAACAGGAGAATTAATTTACTTTTGAGGCTTTTTGATGACTTGAAGGTATTAATCTTTGAAGTACGAATTAAAAGTTTACCAAAACTGACAGTTGTTCCACTCTTTCTTCCCATAGTCTGTGCAATTTTTATTCACTGGATCTAATTAATTACTTTTGTTCGCTATATATAAGGATTACTCTTCCATCAAAAAACTTCAATACATCAAATTTTATGTTTCGATACTGTGTGTATATTATTAATATTTTCCTTTAAATTCTAATGTTATTGCCACAAGTAACACTTAAGGCTGAGTTAGTGAAAACGTATCGTGTACGTGGGAATCAGCTGTCAGCTTTTCTCTAACATAACCAAAGCACGTTGCTGCTTACGTTTTCATTGTCACGTAGAAAATCTACAGAATTTTGATTTTTACGTTGCAAATGTCAACTTTGGCACTACTTTAATAAACAATGGCTGTCTGCACTGGCTGCCGCGATACGTTTTCACTAACTAACATCTAAAGTTTGGCAATAGTGCAAAGTCTTATGTTGTACGTTGTTTTCACTAACTCAGCCTTTAAAAGCATTCGATAGTATCGATAGTGTCGATAGTTTGCAAAAAAACTATCAACTATCGATAGTTTGCAAAAAAACTATCAATCTATATCGATAATGCGATCTTCAAAAATAGGGCGCAAAACATTGAGTGTAGCTTCGGCTGTGTGGCACGTAGCGGCGTCTTGTTGAAACTAAATGTTGCTAATATCCTCTTCTTCAATCTTTGTGAACAAAAATTCGTTCAACATGGCCCGATAACGATCGCCATTGACTACTCCTTGCTCATTTTCGAAGAAAAATGGCCCAATTATGCCTCTGGACCAAAATCCGCACCAAACAGTGGCTCGTCTTGGGTGTATCGGCTTATCAATGTATGCGTGCGGGTTTTCTGTGCCCCAAATGCGACAATTTTGCTTGTTTACATACCCGCCAAGATAAAATTGAGCTTCATCTGAAAATATGATTTTTTTGGCAAAATCGGCATCTTCTGCAAGTCGATCACAGGCCCAGATTCACAGCATTGTTCAAGCGTATACACAACCATATTCGTTCAGCGGAAGGATAAAACTAATTATCTTTCAAATCAGACATGAGCTAAGTGTTATTATTCACGAAATAAGCACTAGTTGAAAAAAAACGTTAGATGGCGGACCCTTTAGAAATCTATTACTAAGAAGCGGTTCAGCTCACCCGTTTTCAATGTTTATTTCTAGTATTTCTTTAAGAATAAAATATAAAATAGCTGGGTTTTCTCATCTTTTTAACGCATTTAATTTTCTTAAAAGCTTAAGTGAAATACTTTTTTTTCTAAGGGCAAAGAAGAATAGGCAAAAGCAAACGAAAAATTTTTTAAGAATCATCGGGAAGTTAATGGTATTTATATAAAAGAGATTGATGCTAGTTACTACGCTTATAACTCAAAAACGTCTATTCCGCTTTCAATGATTTGCAGTAGTTCGCACTGATCTCCAGCCAAACAAGCATATTACCCAAGAAAATTTCCAAAACATCCCCGAAAAAAAAAATTATCAAGAAAATTAATTTTCCCATACATTTTGTATGGAGTGATTTTGCGACGCCATCTTCTTGATAGATTACGTTGACATTATTACGTTGACATTATTTTTTATATAAAAGAGATTGATGCTAGTTACTACGCTTATAACTCAAAAACGTCTATTCCGCTTTCAATGATTTGCAGTAGTTCGCACTGATCTCCAGCCAAACAAGCATATTACCCAAGAAAATTTCCAAAACATCCCCGAAAAAAAAAATTATCAAGAAAATTAATTTTCCCATACATTTTGTATGGAGTGATTTTGCGACGCCATCTTCTTGATAGATTACGTTGACATTATTTTTTCTTTGCAACCAAATATTTACGACAATTTTTTTTGTAATTCAGCATGATTTCAAATGCTGGTTCTGGCATTACATAAACTTTTGACAGCTGATTCATTTGCACAGTCTTTCCATCGCATACTATTGTGTTGTGCAGACGTATTATTTCGAAAGTGATTTTATAGAGGTGAGTTCAATTTGATGAAATGCACATTGTAAATAGTTACGTTCTTTGTGATTGCGTATACATCGATTGACTTTCAATTGCGCAATTTATTTTGATGTGGATTACTTTGAAAATCAATTCAAATTCGCTGTTCATTTCATTATGATTGACCATCTTATTGTGGAATTCTGTTTTCAAATGGTAAGTTTACAACTGAGGTGTTTATTCTGTGAGGTTATGATATTTGAGCACAGATTTGCATCGATGTTTGTTTTTGTGTGGTCGTGACGTTTGTGAGGTTACATGTATGTATTGATAATTTCTTAATTGCTTTTGTGAAATTCATTTCTCAGCGATATTAACAATGCCGCAACACAGGAGGTCTAATTTTTCACATTAAGTAGAGTTCAGAGTTCAAAATATTGTCAATGAATTGAATACGGATGAAGAAGAAATTGCACGAATGGCCCGTGCATCACAAACTTAGAAAGAAAAACATGCTGCAAATGAAACGGCTCGGTTAACAATGAGAAATCGTCGTGCAAATCAAACAATTCAACAACGTAAAAATCGATATCAACGCGTAAGAAGAAGTGCTTCAAGTGTTTAACACATTTAACTACAGCTTGCATCCTTCCGTTCAAATAGTCCCAATGCAGGTTGTGTGCAACCATTACGGTGCTTTGAAGTTCACTGGAGAAACGCTGTTTCAGTGGCAAGGTTAAATTACCGCCATTGCCCTTATCATCATAGTCATTGCATCATTTGCTTCGTGCTGAAACACCAGAATCACGGTATTTTCTACTGAAAACTTTGAAATATTACGGATGCTTTCAAATGACTTCATTTGAAGCAGATATTATCGGCGAACGCGGATTCAACCCGACATTTAAGGTAATAAAGTAACCCATCATTTGCTCTCATGAACAAAACGCTAAGCAATCAATGAAAAAAGGAATTTTTAGAGATCTGCAGCAACTACTTCATGAACATTAAGCATTGGTTCGGTTATTACAAACTGCGTTCGATCGCTTGCCAAGTGAAGACTATAAATTCATGATCAAAGCGGACAAACGACCTGCTGGAACGCACGAACGCCAAATTAACCCTCCAACAATAGATTGTTGGCGAAAATAAAGCAGCTTATCAACAAAGTGTTTCCGAACATCATTGCTAACCACAAAAACTACGACTGGTTGAGTGAAAGAGCAATTTTAGCGCCAAAGAACAAGGAAGTCCATCATTTGAGCTGCACAAATCAAAACTAAATCGTTGAAATCTATCGACTGTGTAACAAACGAAGACGAACCAACCAACTACCTAACTGAGTTTCTGAATTCATTAGATGTGCCTGGCTAGCCACCGCACAACTTACAATTGAAGGTTGGTTCAGTTCTCATCATGCCTCGCAAGCTCAATCAAACAAAATTATGCAACGGAACATATTTAGCAGTCAGAAAACTCATAAGCAATGTGATTCACGCAAGAATACTAAAAGAAAAGTTCAAAGGTGCAGAAGTTCTCATTCCGAGAATTCCATTGATCCCAATGTTTGTGGCCTAAATCTGGAGAATAAATGTTTATCACGCGGTCAACTGTATTTGATTATTTTCGAACCTGACAACAAAACAAAAAATATTGTTTATCACAGAGTGCTTAAACCAGGAGAAATACAATTCAAAATCGAGTCGACCGCAACCCATCCAACACATATTTCAAAACAAAAAATTAACTGCAATTGACAATTGCCCACAGATTTTCTGCAGTTTGGGCACTATAATGAATAACACGAACATTCTCTTAATTATGTCTATACTTTTTATCACTTAATAGTTCATTTATTATTCACATTTTTAAATTTGTTTTGAAATGGATATGAATTACCTGCCCCGATCTCCATTAAATATTATCGTGTACCCGTGTTCTAAACATACCCGTAATAATAAAGGGTTAAATATTTAAATCAAATCATTTCTAGACAGAACTAAGTCTGCGGGGTCAGCTATTTAAATATACATGAACAAAATTTGAAGGCAAAATGACGTTTGCCGGGTCAGAGATTACATACAAAATTTTATAAAGGAATGCAGAAAATTAGCGAGATCTAGACAGCAATATATTTTTACTTAAATACCTTACCAAAGGCTTATTGAGTTATATCTATAAAGTTTATTTCTAGGCTTATATATTGCTTTCAATTTAAAACATACTTTTGAAATCCTGTGTATAAAAAAGAATGAGTGCTTGTTTGTTGTTTTATTGGTTTGTTTGTGTCTTATAGAAAGCTAAACCTCTGAACGCAATTTCTTGAAATTTTTACCGTGTATGTGCCACGACAATACAAAGTAAATATTTATTTTTCTATATCTTCATAACGGTAACAGTAAGAGTCCCTAAATTTGGTCAAAATAACTTCAAAGTCAATACAAACCAGCTAGGGCTGGAGTGTATAGTGTACTCTGAGCTATAAACCACAAAAATAATTTATTTTTTGAACTTAAATATTTATAAAACAAAACTCTCGAAACTTTTAAACCTATTTAATTTTTATTTTCTTAATTTTTTCCTGTTTTTTTTTAATATTTTAACGTTAGTTTATGTTGTAAAAATTATTCAATGGCAGGTGCTAAAGCATATGTGTAAACCTTTGAGTTGATGAAATTTTATAATGAAAAAAATTCAAATTTTTTTGTACTTTTCTTCTACTTTCAATTAATTTTTTCTTTCTGTATATCGAAGCTAAAAAGTTTTAGACAAACGCTTGTTTTTATTGCAAAGCATATGCACAATTTTAGTTGGCCCTTTGCTGATATGGAAATAGATTTTTTTCAACAGCTACTTTTTTTAACATGCATCAGCATAAATCTAAAGAAAACAATTTTTTTATTAAAATTGTACTTCATGTTTTCAGGCTGTTAAGCCAACAACTTCACCTTTATGTAGGAAAATTGTTTTTCAAAAAAGATAGAACTTCTGTGTACTGAAGTTTTGTTTTGTAAATTAATTTTAAGACCACAAAGCAAAAGTAAAAATTTTACTATATTTTATTAACTTTTATCCAAAATGTTGCTCTTTTTTAATTTTTACCTTTTTGGAAAAAAATTTTTTTTATTCATTTAGCAACTCATCATAGAAACAAACAGCAAACAACTACAAGAAATCTACTACAACTGAAACTGAAACAGAGATGGATATCAATATTTTTAAGACGTAGAGAACCAATAACTTTACACGAACGGAAAGATAGGGAAAGAGTTGCCTTCAAAAAAACCTGTATAATCGGCTCAAAAAGATTTTATGTATATTGAGACAGTAAAGAAAACTGTATTAACAATATTTTGTGCTAGTAAGCGTTGTGATGGATGTATAATTATATAACCATTTTACAGTCTGACATCAAAGCTAAAAAGTCTCATTTTGATATCTCCTATAGTTTTGAGTTTTTGATACTATATAGCTAACCAATCTGTACGTAATAATGATAACAAAGCAAACAACAATTTTTGTTAATCTACTCGATTTATGTTGTTGAGTGCCAAACAAACAAAATCAAGCAGCAGACGAATTACAGAAATGTTTTTCTTTTCCTTATATCTCGGTAACAATAAAAGAGATCGAAATGGAAGCTTTTCTGTGAGATTCAAAATGGGCTTTACTATGATTATATAAATATTCGCCAATTGCCACGCCCACAAACAGAAAATATGATACGATGATGGTTCTTCATTCACTGATCTAGTACTCGTATATATTATATCAATGGCAAAGGAAACATTTGGATTTAACAATCTCAGTTGCACGCTACTTTCCACAATTAATTTCATGGGGATATTTTTAAAAGTTTTTGAGATATAAATCAGAAAAAAAATATTCGACAGTAAAGCTTGGATATAACGAATCGGAAGGAGATCAAGAAAACCTTCCTTAAAGCTATTACTCGCTTTACCTATGTATTACTGAAACCTTTTTATAATGGAATTTAAAAAAATGCGAAAAGAATTCGTTATAACTCAGGCTTCTTCTATAAGAACTACATACATATTTTACATAGAAATTCTTATAAAATTTTTCCTTTTAAGATTAGATTTTAATAAAACATTGTGTAATATTTGCTTATTTATACAAGTTTCGATCAATCATCAATATTTGACGAAACTTACCTTTTTTGTCTAACATATAACTTAGCTTTATTCTGAATGAATACTTTGTTATGTAAAAGTCATACTATTTAGCTCAGAATTTCTTCGTTAAAAGTGTAATGCTGTTGTGTAATAGAGTTTTTTTCAAGGGGCTTAGAAAAATTTTGTATTGTTACGAAAATAAGATTGGACAAAACAGTGTTTACCACATCGCTAAAATAAATAAACAAAAGCTGCAAGAACAACTCTAAATGTGCTGTTTACAAATAATCAAATCTACAACAACAACAACCATTAGCAGAGATAAAGTAAATAAAAATAATACGACACAACAATAACTAAGCAGCAAAGAAAACAAGTAACAGACAATAAACAAGCAACAACAAATACTAAGAACTGAAAGAGGTAGATGTTCACATACGCATGGCTAAACAAGAACTAATGGGTCCGCCAAATAAATTTATTTATTTATTTTTTTTTTTTTTTTTTTGAAAATACTATAAAAAAAAAACTGCTGAATATTTTCTCATATTTTTTTTTTTATTTGAAAGAACATCCCTCCGGTTAATAATGGAAAACAATCTCATTCAAATGGCTGCCTCGGCTGGCCATACAGTAGCCTACACGATCGGTCCAATTTTTAAGCACATTATCGATTGTGTGCAGCTGTATTTCACCAATGGCTTCACGAATATTTTCTTTTAAAGCGCCAATTGTTTCAGGCTTGTTGGCGTAACACTTATCTTTGACGGCACCCCATAAATAATAGTCGAACGGTGTCAAATCGCAGCTCCGAGGTGGCCAAACGACATCAGCTCTGCGGCTGATAATGCGGTCTTCAAAAACAGGGCGCAAAACATTGAGTGTAGCTTCGGCTGTGTGGCACGTAGCGCCGTCCTGTTGAAACCAAATGTTGCTAATATCCTCCAGAAGTTATCCACACTTAACTCTCTTTACTTAGTTAGCTCCAACTAAACTGGAAGGATTGTACTTTCAAATAAAAAAAGATATTTGAGAACATATTCCGTAATTTTTTTTTTTTATAGCATTTTCAAAAAAAAAGTTATTTGACGGACCCTTTATGTTTAAAATGAACGGATACAAAATGGAGGATATGAGATCGTTTTTTACGTAAAGATAGTTATCGTTTATTTGTCATAAAGTAAAATCGGGTTTAGGCGTATATAAAAGTGGTGTATAAACGAATATTATGTGCAAGATAGATAAGTGGCTGTATTAAGATAAGCGGTATAAAGATATAGTGAGGAAATTAAACTATAAAACAACAACAACATGGTTTTTATTTTACTTTGATGCAAAAAAAAACCAAAGCATTTTGAAAATGGTAAATTATAACAATGTATGTAACGTATATTATACATAAACACTTATATGAATTTAAAACAGATCTAGTTTTATACTTTTTATACTTGTGTTAAAGTCCTTTGAAAAAAGCTGTTTAGTTTTCGTTAATTTGTAACAGATAATAAATTTATCGTTATTTCTTTTTATTATACTTTTACTTATCAGACGTTTATTTTAGCAAAAAAAAACCTTATTAATTAAGTGATCTCAATAACACTTGTATAACATTTTTTTATTTTCTTATCATATGTATGGTTGTCTTTAAAGCACAGAAAAATAACGTTATCTTGCTATGGTTAACGATACCAGGTGAACAGAGCTAACAAATATTATCGGGAGGTAGAAATTGAAAAAAGTTTTACTTTGGTGTCAATGATAGATTGTAAAGCATATTGCGTTAGCGAAGAACCTCTTCCCCATTAAATAAAGTATTTAAAGTATTTAATTTTTTTTTTTTTGTATCCCTTGCTTTAAATCAGGGGTGAGCAACCTTTTTAATCAACGTGCTAATTTAAATTTTTAATTTTTTTTAATGGCCTTTTAAATTTCAATTTTATTTATAATAAACATTATTTTATTTATAATAAACATTAATATAAAAAATGAAAAAGAAATAAAGATTTCACACACAGATTTTAATGCAAAAAAAGGCAGGTATTTTTAGTGAGAAATTTGGCACTGTTTTTTCGATACATGCTGATCAATATCAGCTGGAATTGATGAGATGGCTACACATACGCAGCTTTCTAATCGCGCATCACTTAGTCTTAATCCATGGTCATTTTTGATGAATTCCATGGTTGAAAATAATTGTTCGCAAACATACGTACTTCCAAACAGAGACATCATTTGCTTTGCATTTTTCGTCAAAAGCGGAAATTTCTCAGAGATCACATATGATTTATAGAAGTTTTCGATGTTTACTGAAAGAAATACATTTTTTAAATCGGTATTATTCTGCATGTCAATCACTTCCATTTGAAACTCTTTGGTAACTGTATCCACAACGATATTGAATGGTGAGGAAAACATTTTTATCGCTGTCTTCTCAGTTTTGAACTTTTGGAATCGTAATTGAAATTCGTTGATTAAAATGTTTATATATGGTGCGTATTTTTGAGAATTGGTAACATTTTCTTTTTCTAAATGTGGAAAGTGAGACATATTATTCTGCAAAAGATGCTGTTTCCACAATTTTAATTTGCACTCAAATCCATGAATTTTATCATGCCAGTTATGAATAAACAGTCCTTTACCTTGTAGTTCAATATTAAGTTCATTGAGATGCTGGGTCATGTCGATAAGGAACCCAAAGTCGCACATCCATTCTTTATTACCAAAATGAGGGAAGTCATATCCCTTCATACCCAAGAACAATTGTATTTCGCTTTTTAAGCTGTATACTCTTTTAAGCATTGCACCTCTACTAAACCAACGTACTTCGGTATTAAAAACCACATCGCCATATTCACTTTCTAAATCCTTAAGGAATTCTTTAAACTGGCGGTGATTTAATGCTCGCGACCTAATAAAATTAATTAATTTAATTATTGGTAATGTGTCATTTGTCATACTCAATCTTTTCGTTTCCCGTAATTATTTTTATAATAATGTAGTCGCAATTTAGACGATACGAGTTTTCTTGCATAAAATGTAACTTTATGTACATATGTATACATATGTAGAGAACACAAAAGAGTAAACATGTTCATGTACCTGATATTTGTTTTAATTTATTGTTCGTATTTTTTTTTAATTTTTTAATTTTATTTTTTAATATGAATATTTATTTATGCTGAAAGCTAAAAAGAGACGAATAAATAAAAAATCAAAAAATTTTTTAAACGGAAATGCAAATTTAAACAAGAATAATAAAAATTCTTGCAAAAAATCTTTTACCGTCTAGACTGGGAAATATTGATGGGAGAAAGTAAATAAAATAAACCAAATTTTAAAAATGCTCGGCGAGCCGCAATGACATGTTAAACGGGCCGCTTGTTGCTCATCACTGCTTTAAATTATTTATTTTCTTATTTTTTTTTTATAAAAACTTTATCTGCAAATACCGTTGAAGTGAAAAAATAAATAACGAAATAACGAAATATTTATTTGTGTTTACTTGCAATTTATATTTTTGTGGTATAAATCTTTTGATTGGTATTTTCCTTCTTTTGCTTTATATGCAACAAAAGGAGAAAAGGTAAAAAAACATTTGGTAAAAGTTTCTTTACAGATAATATTTAATGAAAAAATGCTTTATGATTTCTTACTTTAATATACAAAAAGAAAATTATTTGTGTAAAAAAAATAAATAAAATATATTTTATATATTAATGGTATGAGAATATTTTTCAATTAATTTATTTTTTTTTTTTTAATTTGCTAAAAATTTCAAAACTGATACATAAAACTGAAAATATAGCATAACATTTAATTAAAATTTTATTTACAAAAGTTTTTAAATTTAAACAAAGAACTAAGCAAAGGGTTTATAAAAAGCATTATCTAATGAGTTTTTAGAAAAAATAAAAGATTTCACAAATTTTTTTAAGTTTTCTGGTATATAAGATATTTTATTTATATATTTTTTTTTTTCTTAAATTCATTAAGTTTGCTTAACCTTAACCATACAGGGGTACCCATAGACGTTACAAGGAAACCTCACAAGTTTTGTTTGAACTCGTTATTATTGGAATTTTACTGTCCATAGTTAGAAGTGGTGTCAGTGTTTGGGGAAATCACATTTATCAATTACACAAAGCAACATTAAGTCGCGACAGATTTTAGAAAATAATACACTCATGATAAGAAGGTTCAAGGTCTGCCCGTAAGTAAGCAAATAAAGCCGTTCCTGTCTCCGATATTTGGACTATGTTAATGAAGAACCTACAAACAAACTATTATTCAGATGAAAATTTGGTCAGTGACAGGTTAATGTAGGAGAAAATATTGTTTTAGCTTTGGTTGGCTTTTACAAATAATGTGGATTTACTGTGACAACAGTTACTTTATTTACATCACTCTCGTCAAGTTAGAGAAGTTAGTCTCGGTAACCTTTAAAAAATGTACCAGATGATATGGGTACAATACCTCAATATGATTTCAAAATAAATGGAGCTCTTTGGGCTGCTGTGACCAAGACGACGAAGAGTGTATAAATAGTAATAGACCAGATAGTGTCTAAATATAACGGGTCCGCCATCTAACGTTTTTTTTCAACTAGTGCTTATTTCGTGAATGGTAACACTTAGCTCATGTCTGATTTGACAGATAATTAGTTTTATCCTTCCGCTGAACGAATATGGTTGTGTATACGCTTTTTTGGCTTCGCTAAGTGGGCCTGCGATCGACTTACAGAAGATGCCGATTTTGCCAAAAAAAAATCATCTTCTCAGATGAAGCTAAATTTGATCTTGGCGGGTATGTAAACAAGCAAAATTCTCGCATTTGGGGCACAGAAAACACACACGCATACATTGAAAAGCCGATACACCCAAGACCAGTGACTTTTTGGTGCGGATTTTGGTCCAGAGGCATAATTGGTCCACTTTTCTTCGAAAATGAGCAAGGAGTTGCCGTTACAGTCAATGGCTATTGTTATCGGGCCATGTTGAACGAATTTTTGTTCACAAAAATTGAAGAGGAGGATATTAGCAACATTTGGTTTCAACAGGACGGCGCAACGTGCTACTGTGCGCCATGTTTTCAAAAAAAAAAATTATTTGGCGGACCCTTTATAACCAAACGCATTGTGTATTTTACAGCCTCAATTGTGGAATAAAGTTGGTCGATTATCACCTAAAATTAGTGCAATGATTCGAAATCTCATTGAAAAACATCTAAATTATGCAATGGCTGTAAGCGGCGAATGTGCAACACGCTCAGTACAAACTTTGATACAAAACTTTTGACATAAAACAAAAAGCTTACTTTTTCCATATAACACATAAAAAGATATTTACCCTTATCAGGAGGGAAAGCACTATTTGACTTTGAGTTATACTGGCGATATAACCAACATAAACAAAGCAAGAGAACTAAGGATGAGAAAAAAACTTAAAAAAAAGTTTAACTGAAAGAACTTGCAGTACCTCAAAATTTAATTTTGTAAAAATTTAAGAAATATTTGACTCCAACGAACGTTCGTGTACCCGAACAACCATGCCTCATCACATGGTTAGAGTTAACAGCATTAATTAAAATAAATTGATCTTTTATTTTATATTTTTGAAAGGTGTCCCTTTATCGCTTTTATTTGTAAAGCATGCAGCCGAAGTTGAGCAAATATTTACACTCACTTATTATGGCCTCTTTAAAGGTTTTAGATTGCTTGATAACGTCTTTAGAACTTATGTGGCTTATCCACTAACAACTTGGTCAAGTAATTTTCAGCGACTTCTTGGTTAGAAATTGTATTAATTGGCAAGTGAGTCTTTTACACAATGAAATATATTATATGTGTAGTTTACGGGCCATACAAACCGGAGTCTGGCGTTTACTTACTGCAGCATGCATTTTATTCATTGTATTTATTTATTTATTTATTTATTTATTTATTTATAACAATATAAAATTTTACCAGAGTGACGTCGTAAAGAGCAGTCTTTATTACCTTTTAGCCAGCCCCTATAAAGCAAGAGTTTCACATTAATCCATCCAAACCGACAAGAGATCAAATAACAATCAAAAGATTGTGAAATTTTAGGATGAACTTGCGAAAAAGTAGACCAAAGAGGTTTTTCAAGAGAATAAGATTATGTTTATATTTTTTTAAGGATTCACTTCAATGTCCTTCAAATGGTTAAAAGAATTAATCAAAAAATTACGTTATTTGGAAAATGATTTCGTAAGAAAAAAAATTAGTTTTTGTCTTTAAAAGTGCCTGTGCCTGCTTGTTCAGCATCTCTTTGTCTGTTTTCTTTAATTGTTTTCCTTATTTAACATATTTAATATGTTAATTCTTACGATTCTTCACCCGACAAACTTAAGTATACATATTTTTCTACAAAAATGAAGTAAGTCTGTTGTCTGTGCTTATTTAAATCTTAAAGATGTCGTCCATTTTTTGATTCTTTTCATATTTTTTTTAACAAAAAAGGCTACATTTCTGCCAGAAAGTGGTTAAATAACGAACCTTTAAGTTATTCGTTGTTGTAACGACTTATTTTATTCATCGGTTTTAACAATAAATTTGAATAAAACACGTAGAAAGTTTTGATTTAATTGAAACTTATATTTCATTATAATGCTTGGTGCTTGCCAGTGACATCATCTAGATGAGTTGCAGCAGACGCAACCCACATTTCGGATGAAATCTCGACGATAAATTGACTAATTGTTCCAACGTTATGAACTTATCCGCGCAGACAATTGACGTCGCAAATCGAGAATATTTGCGAGATGGAAATTTCTCATGAAATGAAGTCAAAATTGGTTGTGCTGTGTGGCTCGTGGCACAGTCTTGTGCAAACCACATATCACCCAGTACATAACGCTCTGAGTTGGCGGTAACTGTTTTTCATTTTCGAAAAAATACGGCCCAGTAACACTTTCAGAATATAATGCGCACCAAATAGTCACTTTTTCCGGATACAATGGAGTTTCGAAAACACTTCCAGCTTCTGCAATCCTTATATGTGAAAAATTTGCTTGTAGACGTAACCACCGAGAGAGATATGAGTTTTTTTTAGAAAATTTTTTCGAAAAAACAGAAATCAGTGGCCACGTTTGAATCGCCACCATTGTTGCAAGTTTTACCTATTTTACGCGTTCTTAAGTTGTTAGCAGATCCATATTCGTAATTGGCAATACGTTCGCTAAATATATGACACATCAGACGACAGATATTTTAAATCTGACAGTCTTGCCAGACCGGCGGTTTTGAAACCACTAAAAGGATAACCCGTTGTTTGCTGTTGTTTTTATTATTTAATGGACTACTCATAAACGTTATGCCCAAGAATTACTGCTCATGTCAAGTTTGGATGGGTTGACCGGAGAGATGTGTAAGAACATCTGGAAGGCCATCCCTGAATACTTGGAGGCGGTGCATCAATGAGGGCTACTTCCCGAAGGCATGTAAATGTGCTCGTGTTGTGGTGCTTCTTAAGTCGCCTGATAGAGTGAGGAGTAGTCCTTGCTCATATCGGGGCAGCCTCTTGCCAGTATTTGGAAAAGTACTGGAAATAATCATGGGGTACAGGCTTAAGGAATGCTACAGCGAGGGTCCTTCATGTTACCAGTTTGGTTTTAGGGAAGGCAAATGCGCTGAAGACGCTTGAATGCATGTGAAGGGTTCTGTCGAACAATCGTCTTCGAATTATGTGCTTGGGCTTTTCATTGTTTTCAAGGGTGCCTTCGATTATCTTTCGTAGGACAATGTCTTACGAAGGCTATCGGAGATTGGCTATCGTGAGATGAGCATCTATTTCGAGGGTAGAAAAGCGTGTTTTGTTCGATCCTTTGAAACGTTTTGGATGGAAGTTGTTCGGGGTTGTCCGCAAGGGTTAATTTGTGGACCATTCATTTGGAACCTCATGATGGATTCTCTGTTGAGGCAGCTCGGGTTGACATTTAAACGGTGTGCGTATGCGGATGACTTGCTCATCCTGATCGAAGGCCAGTCTCGTGCTGAGCTGGAGAGGAGTGGTGCCCAAGCCATTCGTATAGCTTATGAGTGAGGTGTAGGGGTTGGTGTAGATGTCGCAGTGGACAACAAAGTGATGATGTAACTTAAAGGCACATTGTCAACCGGGCGACCTCCACTCATTAGAATTGGTGACAACAGCTTTCGCTATGTGACTCAGGTCAGGTACGTCGCCATAGTTGTAGGAGAGCGTATGAGCTTCCTAGCTCAGTTGTAAAGCTTTTGTTGTCACGAAAAACAGGCTTGTGAAATCAAATGTCAGTTTTGTTCAGCTAAAAAACAAAACCTTGTTATACTTTATTATTTTTATATGAAATCTCTCACAGCGTGCTTTTGAAAAACATGTATAAAAATGCTTAATTATTGATCAAAAAAATACAGTTTTAAAAGGGGTAAGATTTACCGCCACGTCTGTAGGTATGTCGGAAAATTTAAAAACTTTCGGCTGGTTCTCCGGCGAGGTCAAGATTTTTATACTATTCCGGCTTAGGAAGGGTGAATTATTACTTAGTGAGCTACAGGACCACCCAGCGATATAATCTTTTCCGAAGGAGACTATGAATTATGAGAAGTAAAAAGTTTTTTTAAGGAAATTTCTGTTTTGTCTAAAAAATATTACAGATCAACATACAGTCTATGTTTTATATTTTTTTAAAATATGAGTTTCAGAAGCAATATTTTTATACTTATTTTTATTTTCTACTACATAATAATTTGAAAATGTTAAACTTTTTTTATTTAATTTTTTTATTTTTCGATAGCTTTTATTTTATTTAAAAACTTTTACACTAAGACCATATAATTAAGAATTTGTTGTTATTTTTACATTTGTTTCTTTATTCTTTTTTTCATATGCTTTTAAAAATTTTTCTTTAAAGTGGGGCTCTTTTTTGTCTTTTGATAGAGTGACTTTTGCTTAAAAATGCGCAAAAATATACTCTTGACGTTGAATCCTTTCAATTTCTTTACTAAAATAACAGTACGTTAAAGCGGTTAAAACAACAGGAAAACAAACACAAAAAGTTGAAAATTGTAGCGCTTTTCGATATCAAAGGAAAGAAATGAAGATGTTGTGGATATTAAAACAGGTACACATTTTAACGCTTGAGATTAAAAATAATGAAATCAGGTTAATATACAAAATAAATCTCTACCATCTGTCGTGAACGGTTACAGAAGTTATATCGAGAACTTTGCTTGATTACAAACAATAATTTTTAAGGCAGTGACTGATGATGGATAAGGTAAACGGATCAAAATAATGAAAAAAAAAGTTTATAAACTTTAACAGAAACCGCAGAATTTTTTTTTTAGTACTCAACTACCTTTATTACCCTCCACTTCATACAATATGATTCTCCACAATATAAAATATAGTGCAGCGCTGCTTTGCCTTCTTTTTTCTTTGAGTAAATGGGCAACATTTCATCACTTTTTCATATCGCTATCATGTCTTTAGGTATGGCGTTACACAACGTGCGGAAGACCAAAAAAAAGAAGTAATGACGCATTTTCTGTTTGTGCAATATTTCATTTAATTTTCGTGTTTTTTTTTCACTTCCCAAGTATAAATATGTATATAAAACTGTATGCGATTACTTTACTTATTATTTGTTTTTTCGTAAGCATGACTTTATTATTCTATGACAGCCTCAATTTGTCAACATTTAAAATATGTTACAGAAAACAAAAATGAGCAGAGTAAAGAAATATAATTAAATTAAAACAAAATATTTTTATGGAGAAAAGTTTTTAATTTCCAATAAAAAACAAAACTCTTTTACAGGCTCAAGCGGTTGAAAAAAGACAAAATATTCAAGGTTATAGTTAAAGTGTTAAAGGAAAATTGTAATTATGCACAAATAAAAAGGGAATTATTCGGACTAAATAAGGTTGAGTTGTTAAAATAGAGAAAATACAGATGAATGAGAGAAAAACAGAGACAAAATCTATGCAAGGCTAAGATGACGAAGATGACGCAAGAGAGAAACTGACAAGGCAGGCTAGATAAAAATAGATAAAAATAAAATTAATATATCAGCAAAACAGAGCTAGGACACTGATAGAACATAGACAGGAAATATTTAAAATATATTTAAGGGTTCATTGTTGTCATATTGCAAGATTTATATTATATTGCAAGGTTCTTAAAACGAAGAAAACATTTTAAGTTTTTTTTATCTAAAAAAAATTTTATAAAATTTATTGTGATAGTCCTGGAAGCATGGAGCTGGGTGAAAATCTACCTGTAAATACAAACATCCGTATTCGGTTCTTCCACGTGGGCAACGATGTCACGTAGATAGTTTTTCAATTACGTGAGCGATGCTATAATACCTAGGCCTCATGTATGTCTCGGAAGTCAACATTTTCCAGGGATTTTTATGATTTGATTTCACCGATTCCGTCTCACATACACTGGCTTGGAAATCGAATACCAACATTAACTAAGGTAAGTGAAGTTTTAAAGGTATTACAGAGAGTTAAACAATAAATAGGAAGTCAACATACAGAAGAAACATTTTTATACATGCCAACACGCTTTGGAACAACGACTTTAAAATTTGCAAAAAAAAATAACTAAAAAAAAATAAATGTATAAAATAAGTTTTTATAGTATGTGCGTGAGTGAATTTAATTACTGTTAATGAAATAAGCATAAATTGCTATAATTACTATAACTTTTGTTTTCTTATTTTACTCCTTTGATCTTTTTAGTAAAACTTTAAATATAACAATATATTGTTAAAAGTAGCAGTAAAAATATAACGCTAATAAGAGGAGAAGAGATGATTCTTAAGCGTTATAAAAATTTACAGCTTAAATAGAGAATTCTAATGTAAAAGTTAAATTTTATTTAAGTAACTAAAAGAAAACAATAAAATAGTGACTTAGTAAACTAAAATATTATATATAATAAAAACTTCCAATATATCCTCAATTTTTTTAGGGATTCAGATATCACTTTTGTAGAAAAAAAGACAGTAATTTTATTCAAAAAGTTGTTTAATATGGCAAGATAAGTAGCTAATCTTAATCAGAAATCCTAATAACTACACGCTTAGTCTAGAGCAAGATCTAGAAGGACTTGTAATTTTAAGGACGACTTAACCAGACGTGACTAATATCAATTTTTTTAAGTCGTTTGTAAACGAAGAAACTCATATTACTTCCTGGATAAAAAAATTATTTTTAAGCTAGACTCTATTTTGAATATAAGTTTTCCTTTTCGGAAATCGGCAGTTGTTTAAATTTTGCGTTCCGTTACAAAGCTCTTAAAATTAATTACAAATATATCAATAATACTTACTAGTAATAGAAATAATATTGTAATAATACATATGATAATACTGTTACGAAAATAAAAATACAACACTGCATTGTGGGATGTTGGTATATTTTATGTCACTCTGTGGATTTGGCAGCACTTTTACGTTAAAACGTAACAATACGATAACTGTAATATAAATTCAGTGTACAGTAAAACAGATTACGATGTAAAAGAGGTTTTGAGAAATAAGCATAGACTCTTTGTTTAACTATGTGTTGGTAATCAGATACCAAAAATAATTGTGAATCAGTTTACAATACAAAGAACACAACTAGACAAGTTTTCTCTATATTGCTGTAGATCAGAGTACTCTAACTGATTATAAGACCCTGTATTTTCTATTTGACTTGAACATAACTCATGTTAAATTTGTAAGCTCCTACCACTACGCTTTCTGGACTCTTCGCACAATGCGACAATCTTAAAGAGCGACTGGACGAAAAAAGAAGGAGTTGTATTAGATAAATAAAATTTCGTGTAAAAAAAAAGAAAAACGGACACGCCCGCCGCCCACATATATTTAAATCAAAAAGTCTATCTAAAGACTCTTTTATATTCAGCCGATTATTAGCTTTAAAAATTATATATTTTATCAAAATCCGTTATGAGTAATTTTTTGATTTTTGTCTTTGAGACCACGGCTTGTGCGCCGTGGCCTTCATTTCGAATAAGGCCTTTTTTCAGAAAATTGAACTTGAAGGTTTTATTTTGTTTATTTTGACAACAATATTGTGCTATTTGACTCAGTGCAGTTCATATGTGAATTTACTCCCCTCTGAAAAGAAAGATATAAGTTCTTTTAATCATCTTCCTTTCACGGCTTGAACATTTTCATTTTACGTAATTTTGTTTCATAGAATAGAGCTTCGACACGAATCTGGAAAAACTGTGTCATGCAAAGGCGCTCTAAGAAGTCATTATTATTTCAAAATTTTGACTTTAGTAAAAACATTATGTGAAGCTTCAATAAGAGATTTTAGCTGTTTGTATGCTATTCACTCGACAGATCAACTAATATAAGAATTTATGTCAGAAATTATCAATAAAACTCATGGAGTAGTCCAAGAACAGAAATGAATTAAGTGAATAATGATTAAGACATCCTAACCTAGCCGATACATCATATTTGGATAAAAAATGTTAAGCGGATGCTCTGAATTAACGTTTAACTACTAAGAATATTTAGCAATTGATTGGCGTAAAACGAAATAAAACGATTATCTAAAGCAAAGGTTTGTTGCACATCGTTTACTTAATACCCTCTAGGGAGTTCGATTATTCGACTTTTTTCAAAAACCAGTTTTCGAATAATTCAGTTAATAATAATTCGAATAACTGGTTAACCGATTCTTTTATTTAAATAAAATTGGTCCTAATACTTGAAGCGCAGAGCTAGACCACGTCGTTTTAAAAAGAAGCAGAAGCTGATGGAGAGCTTAAAATTAAAGTGGCAATCAATTCTAATAATAATTCTAACAAATTTCGTAAAAACTATGCCAAAAGAGTGTGCGGAGTCCATAAAAAACAAAGTTTTTTACACTAAGTACAGAAATATGCTTAAGTTTCAGTTACTCAAGGAGCTATTTTCGTTTTTGTTGTATTACTTGGTAGAGAATGGAATTAAAAGTTTGTTATTATAGTTAAAACTTAGAGGCCTAAGGTGACAAAAATTATGTGTTTTACTTTGAATAAAGCTATTAGTAATATACGAGTCCTTAATTGCCTCGACAGGCATATTTTCTTAGATTTTGAGCAGCATTTTATGTAAATTTATGCTCCACGTATTTAATAGTATGTTTGTCACTGTGGTAAGTTAGGTTAGGTAAGAACCTACCTTTCAACCAAGAAGTCGTCGGTCCAATCCTAGGCTACACCATCTGACAATTTGCAACAGCGATATCACCTCACAACATTACTGGCGACTGCTTATGTATATTTAGGCTGTGAAAAACTTCACTAACTATTATACCTGCTGTTCGGAACCGGTGTTTGTGGATCGCTTTCAATTAGTCTAGTTAATCGTTCTCCATATATAGAAATCAATATACTCAAAAACACCAGACTTCACAAGTTTTGTGTTAATAGAACCAAATGGTAACATACTATTGCTCAAACTTCACCGCCAAAGTATTAGTCATATTCAAGGCAGTTAGGTATGCTTCAAAACCTGGACTAAATTTGTCATTTGTATTGAGAGTCTTTCTTCAGTCAAAGGATTATCCAACACTCGGTATGATTCACCTTTATTAAACCAAGTTAGATCCATGTAAATAAATCACTTCGACAAAATTAAAATAATGTGGGTTCCTTGTCACGTTGGAATACCTGGAAATGAACATGCCTATTAGAAAAAAATGCAGCCATACAAAGTCGGGTCTGCAATAAATCACTTAATGTTTCCCATGTGCTAGATGAATGTCTTGCGTACAGTTACTACAGAGTAAACATCTTCGGATCGAGAACGCCAACTGACATTCTCAAAAATGTATGTGCAGACAATATAAAATTAATCTCAAAATTGGTCGTAAAAACCAGACTTATTGACATTATTTAAGTATTTTATAAATAGCGCAGTCGAAAGTCCTAGAGGCTAGTACTCTTACTTTTTTCTTATTAGTTACTGTAGTGTATTATGTAACAAAAAAAAAGATAAAAAATCAATATTTATTTACAGAACACGAGCAAAAGTTATTGTTGATCAAGTGTGCATATCCTTCTCAATCTACCTTGGTTCTTACGTTGTTTGTGAGACGGTTGTCATATCTACAAAAGTAATAACTAAATTTATACAAATAGTTAAACGATGAGCATATTTACAATAAAAAATTTTCAAAAAAAAAATAAACAAATAAAGAAGCTGTGCGCAAGTGCAAATAAATTTCGTTAGAAAATGCCTTGACCCTTTGTAATCTTCAAGCAACACCAGAAGAACTGCATGCATCATCATTCGATAATACAATTGAAAACGTTAACAAATGGGTATCGAAAATATGGAAAAGTATGGCTCATAATGGTTTACTTTTACTTATTTAAATTAACCGGTTACTCGTGTTAAGTTAATCAGTTTATTCGGTATTCGAAAAATGAAAATTTTGAAAAACCCGTATTCGACAAAACCAAAAAAATCGATTTAAACCAGTCGAATAATAACCGCCCGATCTTCCTAATATCCACTCAGGTGGTGCTGCATTTTTATACACATCCTTTTTGCCTATGAACAAGAGTTTGTTACATATATTGATATTTTTGTGTTTATACATGTACATACAGCTTCCAGTTCTCCAAAATCACAATATAATTAGGTGAGAACGCTTTCCGTGGTACCAGAAAAAATATGTTGTTATAAAAAAATATTTATAATTTTACGAAATGTTCACCCGGTTGGGTGTGGGCAAAGCTATGGTTAAATAAATTCGGTATTAATTTGTAACAAAACCGACCTTTTGAGGACATAAAACAGCTGATGTTTCAACAACATAATGTAAAGGTATAAACGCGTGTGGTCTCAGTATGACAATAATCAATAAACTTAACTTAGAAGTGCTACTTCATCCAGCATATGTTTCACAAAAACAGACAAAAATAAATTATGAACAAAATTTCAGAATTATTAAATTTCTTTTTGTTTAGATAAAAATCATGCAAAGTTTAATTAAAATTAGTTAAGCCTTTAAAAAACAGGCAATTTGAAATATTTTGTATCTATTTAAAGTAAAAAAAGATAAATAAACCATATTAGTGGTGTTAAACTTAGCTGTAAGAAAACGAATCACAAATTTTATAGTCTACAAAGTTTGTTTAGAAACAATTTCAAGATGCTTTTAGCTCATAACCGAATTGACTGGAAAACAGACAGAGCATTCAAAAGAATTCTCTAGAAAGGTTCCTAATACTTTTAAGTAATTATTATTATATTATACTAGCAGACCCAGGCAAACGTTGTTTTGCCTTCGAATTTTATTTTCACTGTAAGTCTGGTTTGCATGCAAAAACATATATTTTTGATAGCTGGGCCCGATCCGCGTTGTTGGCCCCAAATGTTTCTTTTATGTTGAACTGTTTCTTGTGAATAATTTTGGTATAAAACTAACATTCGATTGCTGGCTAGCTCGTTGTCTTCTGGGCGCTCCTCTTGTGTCTGCTGTGAGCGCAGCACTCTCATAAAATTTGTGTGTCGTGTACGGCGACCAATATTTGCACGTGAGCGTGGCATTTTGTACTACAATATACGTCTCTTATGATATTTTTTTTTATTATTGGGGTAGAAAGGCTGCTCTTTATTGTCTTACTTGTTGCTTATTTACTTTTTTCAATAGCTTTCAATAATACAATTAATTTACTTTCACTAACACCTTGGGTTAATTTATTAAAATGTATGTAATATTTAATTTAAATAAATTAATCTTCTATTTCATAAGTTCTGTTTTTCGTTTGACATCCACGAACTTTTCACGAAAAGAGGTTATGTGCCGCTACACGCCGCCACATGCCGATCAAGCACCTAACACCTTCAGCAAAATATAAAATAGGCTTATTGCGCAAATAGAGTTTAAAAAAGAATGATAGATACTTATTTACTTTTTTTTTAAATATATTTTTTTCACAAACAGATGTTAGGTTTCAGTTCAGGTATTAGGCTAATCAACACCACTGCACGCTGATTAACGAACCAACGCCTTCAACGAAACACAGCACAGTGCAGTAGTTCTTCAGTTATGGTGCAAAAACAAAAAACAAACAGAAAGACGGAAACACTCCTTACGCCGCATAGAACATGTATATTAAGTTTGGTCAAAATCGGTCCAGTAGTTTTTGAGTTTAGCGATCACGAAGATACACGTCGTTTTTGTATATATAGAGATAATTATTATTTATTTATTTTTTTGATAAATTTTATTTTTTTTATCTTAAATCATTGACAAATTTTTTGGTTTTTAGCCTAAAACTATGCAAAAGTGAAATAGCAAATTTTAACATCTTGGCTTTGTAAGAACAAAACACACGCAAAAAACCTTTAGAGAGTTTAAAGTTGAATGAACAGGAAAATAAGCAGACAACGGAGGAAAAACAGTAACAACAACAAGAAAAAAATTGACGAAATGTTTCTCAAAAAAAGCCGATATAAGGAATATCAACTCCTACATTTAACGCCTAAATATATGCCTTCTAAGCACATTTTTATTAATAAGATTTTTGGGTTAATGCCCAATTTTTTCAAATTCATTTACGTTTGTCGTATATTTCATTTACATACAAGGGCTTGTATGCTTTTGTTGAAGACTCCCTCCATATGTTTTCAATTTTTAAATGAGTTGTAAAAATTATTTATGACTTAGTAAATTGCGTTCTATGTAACGACAATATTTTAAAAAGAGAGTTTTATTAAGAGGATCTTGTAGGATTTTATTTTAGATTCTAAAACAATCTTTCATTCCATTACAGACTACATTAAAATAAATTAAATATTAAATTAATTGCGATACATTTAACGATGTTGTGGCTTTATAAAGCAGATACGATGGCTCATATTTCTTTAAATTTTTTATTCATTTTTTATAAAGGAAAAATATATAAACATAAATAAAAATTTTAATAAAAATCTTCCCAGATTTCAATGAAATATGTATGCGTATTAATTATTTCTTTAATCATATGCTCTGGATACAAAAATTTGATCCGTTTTTATTAGCTGTATATTAGTATAAATCGTATGCCTTAGACCAGTGACGCTCATCCGTATTGTTCATATTACGAAGTTTTTGGTTTGTTATTCTATTCTATTCAAGGATATAAAAACGAGAGCTGCTACAAGAAAAAAATTTTCTTGAAATTTACCAAACTCAACTATACCGCTAACATTTGTTACATAGTCTTTTACTGTATTGATGGATATTGCTTTTTAATTTCTTAAAATATATTTTTGTTTTATTTCCTTATCGAGAGTTTTATATTGTATCAAATGACAACCATATGTACAACAAAAAATATGTATTTGATGAATGCTTTTGTGTTTTTTTTTTTTTTTTAATTTTGCCTGATGTAGAAGAGAGCTAAAATTTTGCGTATTACACTGAGAAAATTGATAATAAGCTGCATAAATTTATGCATATTTATTCATACTTTGTGTGAATATATATTTCTTCACAAGACTTTGAAAGAAATTATTTGATAAGTATGTGGGATGTTGAGTGGGAAAAACTTTTTTTATTTTCTATCAATGCATTTAAACAAGTAATAAAAAATATATTTGCATCTTGTTTTAAGCGATATGATTGAGTACATCCTGAATTTCATTGTGTTTCTTGAAATGATAGAAACTAGTTCTTATTTTCGACATAATAATCTTTATGTTGAAAGTAGACATGCGAGTAGTTCTTTAGATTGCACCACTGATAATCAAATGAAAGCTACATATATAGGGTCCGCCATCTAACTTTTTTTCAACTAGTGCTTATTTTGTGAATGGTAACACTTAGCTCATGTCTGATTTGACAGATAATGAGTTTTATCCTTCCGCTGAACGAATATGGTTGTGTATACGCTTGAACAACGCTGGGAGTATGGGTCTGCGATCGACTTACTAAATTCAACAATCCGGTTAAAGGTAGTCTCCAGAGAAACCAAAAGCCCTAGAAGTAGAAGAAATTCCATTGTGGCCAGAAATTCTACACAAAATGAAATCATGAATAGATATGTATGTTAACTCAAACCGAGATGTGCATAGCACCAAATTTATGTAACTCGCCATTACCAAACTTACAAATAAAGCTAGTCTAGCATGGAAAGCAATAAACAATCACCTTGCGCAATTAGTGAATGAGCCTACACATATATCGTGTGTAGATGGGCACCAGAACAATACCCTCGACCTTTTCCTCACTACGCACCCTAAAAAGTATGTAGTTGAGGTTCTTGCACCTCTCGGAAATTCGGATCATGGCACAGTTTCTGCCTGATTCTCATCCACCGCTCTTCGCGAGGTTCCACCCATGGCTACGGAACGCTCTATTTTTAACTACGAGGATGCTCGTTGGGCTGAACAGAACGATTTTGTTGGGCATTTTAATTGGAAACTTTGTTTCCTTGACTCAAACGTCGATGCCATGGCAGAAATGGTGGTAAATATAATAAGGCTAGGGATGGATATTTTCATCCCATCCAAAAAGCTTTCGATTAAACCCAGAAACAAATCTTGGTTTAATCTGACGTGTAAATTCGCAGTCAGATCCAGAGAGGAAGCATTCAGGAATTGGCGCAATAACAAATGTGCCCACACTGATTTGCTTCGCAAACGGGCGAGATCTTCATGTGCCGCAGTACTTAGACGCGAAAAGGCTTTATACGAGCAGCGCCTTCGTGCTAAAGTTCTTACTTTTCCGCGGGGAAGTAAAAACTTTTGGTCATTCGTTAAAAGGCTGAGGAACAACGCTAGTTCGGTTCCTGCTCTTATAAAAAATGACCACACATTCACGAACCCGGTTGAAAAGGCAAACCTTTGGCTGAAATGTTTGCAAGTAATTCTCACTTGACGGGGAGCGTTCAACCACTGCCCGAACTTGAAAGAGTATCAGTAACTATGCCTAGTATATTCTTTCGAGCTCGTGCTGTAAAAAGGGTCCTTGCAAGTCTCAACGTTAACAAGTCTTTTGGGCCGGATGGCATACCAGCACTGGTCCTGAAACAGTGATCTTCGACTCTTGCGCGTCCATTAGCTCACCTTTTCAGTGCGTCATATCGCACCGGTATTTTTTCATCTTGCTAGAAGGTTGCTAATGCAACGACAATCCCCAAAAAGGAAGAGGCTAGTAACCCTGAGAACTACCGTCCAATAGCAGTTTGTTCCACACTCTCCAACGTTATGGAGAGTATGATTAATTACCACCTTGTGGAATATCTGGAGTCCAACGATTTACTTAGCGATCGTCAGTACGGTTTCCGAAAGGAACAAGTCCATTCATGGTTTTGGCGAGAGTAAGGTTGTGGCTCTGGATATCTCAAAGGTGTTTGATAGAGTTTGGCGCGAGGCTCTCATTTCGCAACTTAATGCTTTTGGTGTCGGTAGTTACTTCTCTCGATTTATATCGAGCTTTCTCAGAGATCGCTTTATAAGACTGGTTATAGATGGGGTCTCATCCGACAAGTTCCTATCTACTCTTTTGCTTAGACCGAGCCTTTTGGAGGTTGGAGTAAGAAGGATGAATATGAACGTCACACTCACAAGTGATCTGGTGAAGGTCTCCGAGCGGGGTCGTGCGAACAGGGTCGATTTTATTGCACGTAAGATTCAATGTTGTTTTCTAACACACAGGCGTGGTGGTGTGCTGTCATCTGTGTCAATGGGTAATGTGGATATTGAGGAGTCAGATGCTCTTGATGTTCTGGGCATGAGAATTCACTGTGACGTTCGTTGGAATGATCACATATTTTAAGTGTCGAAAGAAGCATTCAAGTGCCTTGGTTTTTTGAGACGGTGCAAGAAATACTTCACCCCATCTGATCTCCTTAATATTTAAAAGACCTATATCCGTCCCAAAATGGAATACAACTCTCATGTATGGGCTCCAAAGTCTATTTTGGAGCTTCTCGACCGCGTACAGGAGAGGGCGAAGATGCTCATCAATGACGGTAGGGCAGCCAACTCTATCGATTCATTGGAGCACCGTCGCAATGTGGCGTGTGTTTCATTGTTCTATCGGTACTATAACGGAATGTGTTCTAACGAAATTAAGGTATTAATTCCCAAAAGTCATATATTTTTACGTAGTAGTCGTATTTCTCGTAGAGCGCATCCCTTTGTAGTTGATTGTCCAGTAAATCGCACTACGCATTATAGGGTAAATTCTTTCTTTGGTCGCACTGTTCGGTTGTGGAATAATCTTCCAGCGAAAGTATTTCCTGCCGCTTACGACATGAGTAAATTTAAATCTAACGTCCAAAAACACTACTCCCTCTGTCCTCCTTCCACTAACTTATTTTCCTAGTACCAGTACAATGCACTGCATGAGTAGGGGCCATCCCCTGGGTGCTGGTCTTATATAAAAAAAAGAATGAAACTAGGGAAACTTTTACATATAAAATGTTAACAAAGTCTACAGAAAAATATTAATAGTATTTGGGTCCCTTTTTATAAAAGCAACACAACAATTAAAAATAATTTTTTTTCATTACTAAAGAATTCATTAAAATTATACACGTTTTTGAGTTATTTGTTTATAGAAAAGAGAAGAAAAACAGGCATTAGTTTCTTAAAAAGGACGTGAACATAATAAAATAAAAGAAAGTGCATATCAAAGACTTTAAACCTGTACAGTATACTTAAGGTTTTTCTTTTAATATTACTTTTTATTTCAATAAATTATAGAGCACGAAAAGAAGAAAAAAAAACTTATAAAAAACAAATTTTTTATATATTATTTATTTGGTTGTACATTTACAACAAAATCTTAAAAAATCTAAAAAGGATTGTGAGAAAAATGGGACACGAAAGCTTTCAATTTTTTTTTTTTTTTTAATTAAATGCATGGCGTGTTTTCCTAAATTTAAATAACAAAGAATAAAATCTTTACTAGTATAGTTAGTTTCATACATGCTCCTATGTTTTTAATCGGGTCACTACAGGTCAGTACGACACAATATGGAAGAGAAAAATATATTTAATTTCTTATTTTTTATTGCAAAAGCAAAGGGCTTTCATATCAATGAAATATATACATAATAACTTCCACATGCTTATATCGGCTTATAAAACTCTTTTTTTTTTCTATCATACAAAAATTTTCATACTTTTATTCTTTAGCTTTTACATTTGAATGAAAAAAATTATTAGCCGGTAATTTTTTTGTGATAAACCCTAAAATATCATGCAAGTGCAAACCAAGAAGAATGTGTCATTTTTATAAGTTTCATCAACACTGATAGAGTGAAGATCACGAAAGTGATATGTTATAGTACAAAATTTATAAAATTTTAGAAATAAATTTCTCCAAAATTTTGCATATTTTGTTTATAACTAACATACTCAATAATGTGTACTTAACCCTAACCAAACTGTAAGCATTTACACATGTCGACTTCTGACAGGGTACCCGCGTACCCGTGTGTGTTTGCAGTGATATTACAGTTGTAAAGGTGAAACTTCCAGAATTGTTTTAGATTTCTGTGGAAAAACTTGATGCGTTTATTGGATTTTTAATGGTCATAAAAAAATAATACCGACGACTATTCTCCTTCAGATCTTTGGCGAAATTACAGTCCTTCATTACAGAAAGCATCGTCGAGTTACTATTGATCTAAGCAAATATTGTACTCCGCGTAATATGTTATGTTTCCTTTGTAAGATCAGCACTTAAACAAGCAGACTAAGTCGGTCCAATCTTGGATATTTGATATACAGTGGTAGTCAAAACATTTGCAATAAAGCAGTATTCTAGCTCTTAAATTACCCATTTATTTTCTAATTGCTTTTAATTACTTGTTCGTAATAGCAGGAAGGATTCATCTTCCGATTGAAGGCATCATTGAACATAAGGGTCTAACTATTGCTGTTTAAAATATTTGCAACTATCACCTCTCCTACTCTTTATGAAATTTTTTACTTACAAATCTTAAAAGAATGACTTTTAATATATTTCATAACGCGAGTGTCCGGAAGAAAATAAAAAAAATCGAAACTAATACTACAGCTCTTCAAGAAATAATATTTTTTACTAAAATTGATACTCCTGCATTGAATTTTTGGAAAAACGGCTGCAGCAAATACAATACTGAATTAAAAACTACAATTTAGTACGATTATCGTAGCGGAGTTTCACACAAAGATATTTCACTAAAGTATTATTCTATACCACAATTAACAATTTTTCGAAAAGTCAATAATGGCAATATCCATGCCTGCATAACTACCTTATGCACTACCTTATGCCCATGTAACAAGCGTATATGAAGACAGAAAAATCAAAAACATTTTTGTGAAATATCATAGTAATATTAGGAGAAGCAAAAACTGAAACTCCCATTTATGTTGGTATTTCAGAGAAGAGTCTGGAAATACTGTCTCAGAAGATATAAGGATGCAAAAAACCACGTTATATCCGAAAGGAACAGAGAAATTTGTCTTAATTTTGTACGAGCACATACGCATTGGACTCCACAACAATGATGAACAATATTGTAGTATGACGAGTCTTCGAGGATTAAAAGGAAGAATTTGTGTCCGAAGACCGGTTGCAAATGTTTTAACCACCACTGTATGTCGATTATAATCTACAAGCTATTAAACAGATTGACAGCGGACGAGTAGTTATTTTCTTTACAAAATCGAATTAGTTTTACTTCATATTTTATTAACTGTTGTATAATACAGCCAATAGCTATGCTTTGAATGAATGTACTATTTACCGGTGATCAGTGAGATGAAAATGTAGAAGAAAATTTTGTTTTAGTTCTGGTTGCATTGAAGCTGCATAACTCCTGTTATTTAACAACAGAATATTTGTTTACGTTTTTTTTTATGTCTCTCAAGTTAGTTGTTTGGCAGAACAAGTCATATATTTCAAAAAAGCTATGGCTAAGCACAACGGATGATCTAAGTACATCTCGATATGGTTTCAACGAAAACGAAACTTTTCGTCTATGGTAAGAAGATCAATAATGTATACCGTCTATCAACAATGCATTATACTCGAGAGAAGACAGTTTCAAATAACGGAAGGGTTTTCTATAATAAAGAAAGATCTTATACCAAGTAAATCCACTTCTTAGCGGGAAAAAACTTGTCAATTAAAGGTCGTTGCTACCTTCGCAGGGCTGATGATTCAAAATGTAATCAAAAAACATTAAAAATATGCGATACATCTACACAGCCAAAATACAACAGGCATAGTAAAATAATTGTTTCTCCAAACTAATTGTTCCTCCAAACCTTCATAGTAAATATAATAAGATATTAACAGGTACCCGGGTACCCTTATTAGGATGGTAAGGACTACTGGACTTAAAAATGACAAAAAATCTTAAAAAATCTTTAACTGAAGGAACTTACAAAACCTCAAATTTTGTTAACAAAAAACGTGACCCTAAACAGTATTCGGGTACCCGTGTCAGGAATGTTAAGGTTAATAAACATTTCCTTTAGCGATCTTTTAAGGTTTTTTTCTTATTCCCACAGTTTAAACCACAATTTTTTATTGTCCTTTTAAAAAATATTTTACCTCTAAAAGGTACACTATGGCGTATGAATATTTGATGTTTGATTACACAGTACTCATACGCTACGGAGTATATTAAATTGTTAAATTATGAACAATTTTCATTAATTTTTATTAAATTTTCTTTAAACATTGTTAACAATGTAACATTGTTAACATTGTTATGTAACTCTCTCCCACTTAATGTGCTATGACTTACCTAACTGCTTTTATTCAATGAAACTGTGACTATTCCCATGCTCACAACTTTGAGGCATAGAAAAAATTTCATTACGGAATCATACAGTTAAAGCTTTTGTTTTTGTTGCCAGTGTTTTAATGAACAACTGATATTATTACGTTGTATATGCAGGAGGGAAATAACACCTGATTTGATGTTTATTTTCGAATTATATAATTGACATTAATTTCCTTTTGAATTATTCTCATTTTTCTTTTAATATAATCAAAATTTCATAAGGGTTATGACTGGTTTATTCTGTCTTTAATTTGAGTTTTAATTATATTGTTGACTTTTAGTTTTTTCACTCAATGGCCATTGTCGTGAACTTGGAAGACCAATAATTCTCTGCTCCAGTACTCTGTAGTGAGAGCAGCAGTTTTTAAGACAAAGTTTCTTTTGATAAACCAGCTACAAGCGTAACGAACTCAAGAAATTTCTAAAAAGTTTAAACAAGCAAAAGCTGTGTACTAAAAGTATGCTACAATATAAAACTGAAAATATTTTGCGTTTTTTTTTTAATAAAGGTAACCAAAGGAATTGTATTGTAAGTTTATTATATTGAATAGTTGAAGAGTAATAGTAAAAAAAGATACTTTTGAAAGCAATTTTTGATAATAACTCATTTATAAAGTAGATAAAAATGTGTGAAAAGAACAATTATAAATTATTATTTGAAGCATATTTCTAGTATAGGAAAGTACACATATAAATTCAGGCTTTAAATAAGATATTGTTAGTAATTTGTATACCTTAAAATATTAACATTCAATACTATAAATCTCTTAAGAAGCACACTCAGGTTAGAAAAATAAATAACTCTTACACACATATTATTAATCTTTAGCTGAAGCTGCAGCTTCAAATATTCAAATACATAGTTGCTTAAAATCATTCCAGACGTAGATTTATTTTCCTTAAAAAGTTTCGACATATATTTAAAGCCATTTATTAAAAAAAAATTGAAAAATTGTCATAAAAAAATAATTATATAATTTCTTTAAAATAAACTCAATTAATTATGTATTATATCTGCACTATTGTATCATTACATTGTCTTCATGGACATGTTGTTGAGTATATGTTAACAAGAAAAGCCTTTCATCTATAATTTTTAAAGTCTATATTGTTAAATAACTTAATTTACAATATTTTTCTCTACTGAATTTTTCTCTACTGAATTTTTTTTTGCAGGTTTTATACAAATTTAAATTACTATAGTCAAATTCGTAAAAAGCAGAGTTGTGAAAATGAATGGTTAAGGAAATTTCAGCATCACAAAATTTTTTCTTTTGTTTTTAATTTTATCTGTTATAATGCTCTAATTATTATAAGGGTCCTCTAAATAAATATTTTTTTTAAATGCTATAAAAAAAACTACTAAATATTTTCTCAAATTTATTTTTTTATTTGAAAGTACAATCCTTCCGGTTAATAATGGAAAATAATTTCATTCAAATGGCTGCCTCGGCTGGCCAAGCAGTAGCCTACACGATCGGTCCAATTTTTAAGCACATTATCGATTGTTTGCAGCTGTATTTCACCAATGGCTTCACGGATATTGTCCTCTAAAGCGTCAATTGTCTCTGGCTTGTTGGCGTAACACTTATCTTTGACTGCGCCCCACAAATAATAGTCCAACGGTGTCAAATCGCAGCTCCGTGGTGGACAAACGACATCAGCTCTGCTGCTGATAATGCGATCTTCAAAAACATCGAATGTAGCTTCGGCTGTGTGGCACGTAGCGCCGTCCTGTTGTAACCAACTATTGCTAATATCCTCGTCTTCAAATTTTGTGAACAAAAATTCATTCAACATGGCCCGATAACGATCGCCATTGACTGTAACGGCCACTCCTTGCTTATTTTCAAAGAAAAATGGCCCAATTATGCCTCTGGACCAAAATCCGCACCAAACAGTGACTCGCCTTGGGTGTATCGGCTTTTCAATATATATACGTGCGGGTTTTCTGTGCCCCAAATGCGACAATCTTGCTTGTTTAGATACCCGCCAAAATCAAAATGAGCTTCATCTGAAAAGATTATTTTTTTTATTTTGGCAAAATCGGCATCTTCTGTAAGTCGATCGTAGCCCCACTTAGCGAAGCGATGTTCAAGCGTAAAGACAATCATATTCCTTCAGCGGAAGGATAAAACTAATTATCTGTCAAATAAGACATGAGCTAAGTGTTACCATTCACGAAATAAGCACGTTAGATGGCGGACCCTTTATATATTTATACAACTGCTGACATAAAGTAAATGTTGTCAGTTTTACTCATAAATATATCATTTGCATAACTAAAAAAAACTTGTTTATTAAAAGAGTAAATGACATTATTTCAAACATGTAATAAATGGTTTCAATTCAAATGGAATTGAATTCTTGAAATTATTTTTTTCTACCTCCACCGGAATAGAACTAAAAATTTACCATTAGTAGTCAAAATACAGCAACACAAAAAATTAAAGGAGTTATGGCTGAGACTATAAAATATTGGCCAAAAGAGGCTAAATTTAACCCAAATTTAAAACCTGACATATTGAGACGAAAATAAACTTTACTTGAGTATGATATATTTTATTTACTATTAGTTGCCTATAAACATAGTACCCTCTGGTTCAACAGAATAGAACCACATCGTTTTGAAATGAAAAACGCCAAAAATTGCGAATACGAAAACAATGAATGAATTAACACTTTAAATGATAATTTTAATTCAAAATTCAAACCGAAGTTCATTGTATTTGCACTTTCCTTTCAGAAGTGCAGTCAAACAACAACATTTAAGTCAAGGTTATTGACCACAGTTTACTAAATTATAATAGGTAAATAGAAAGAGGGCATACAGCTCTTCGGAAATGGTAAATATATACGAGAGCGGATTGATATTGAAGCTACCTAAGTAAGAAAAAAACATTATTTTTTTGTTTTCAAAAACCATTCATTTCTCAGCATAGTCTCTTTTAGCTCAATACACTTAGTAAGATGATTTTCCAACTTTTTTATACGATCTGAATACTACGATTTTGGGAACTCCTTAAAATACGCATTAGTTTCGGTAATCATTTCTTCGTTTGAGATGCATCTTTTCCCTGCGAGTCATTTTTTCAAGTTTGGAAACAGGAAAAAGTCACTAGAGGCTAAATCTGGATTATAAGGTGGATGATCAATCAATTCGAAGTAGATTTCTCATAGTTTTAGCATCGTATCTAAAGCTGTGTGATCCGGTGCGTTGTCTTGAAGAAAGAGTACTTTTTTCTTCTTTAAATGTGGTCGTTTTTCCTTGACTGCATCAACCAATTGATCCAATAATGCACGACAATACTCTCCTGTGATTGTGGATCCCTTTTCAAGATAATCGATGAGCGATATTCCGTGTGCATTTCAAAATACAGTGACCATAACCTTACCAACCGATTTCGCTGTCTTCGCCTTCTTCGGAGCACTTCCACCAGCTTCCACCCATTGCTTCGATTGATTTTTGGTTTCAGGTGTGTAGTGGTGGTCCCACGTTTCATCAACAGTTATTAATCGACGACAAAAATCAGAAGGATTACGCTTTATCATGTTCAAACACCACTGTGAAGTGATCTGTCGAACACGCACCCATCTTGCTGATAGCTTTTTCATATGGAAATGTTCATGCAAAATGTTGAACACACGTTCTCACGTATTTTAACCCGGCGATCATTCATAACGATATCGAGGATTTTCTTGATATTTTCTTCAGTAACCACCACTTTTGGCCTTCCTGTTGAAGGTATTGTTGCAGTGCTTGTCGGCCCCGTTTAAATTCAGCAATCCAATATTTTACCATATAATCTGACGGAGGAAATTCGCCGTAATGTTTATCAAGCTTTTATTTTGTCTCTATCGCCTTTCAAATAATAGTGTTCACTTTTTTCATTTTCCAAGAAACACAATAGTTGCTTACTTCAAACGACTACTACATATAAACTAATCGATGAATTTGGCTAAAATTTTAACATCTGACGTTTGACAGATCGTAATTTCTAAGAAAGAAAAATTTTTTGTGTTTGTGCTGCCATCTAAGGCTAGATAGCTTCAATGTCAATGCGTCCTCGTATGTTTACCACTTTGAAGGATATTTTTATGGGAAAAAAGCTAAAAACAAATACATAAAGCCAAAAAATGTGTATAAATTCTCTAAATAATCGTGAAATCTATAATAAAAAATACAAAGCCGGCAGGTTTGGGATATTTTTTTCAATGTCTTACAAAATATTTAAAAAATTTTTAATTCAAAAATTAAACGTTAATTTATTGTTTTTTATTCAAAGTGTATACTACGAATTTTTATCCTATGCTCAAACAACAATATTTCTTTTGTCATTTGCTCTCTTATTCATAATACAACCATATTTATGAGCTTAATTACAAAAACTTCCAGAGCTACGAAATAAACGAGTAGGTATACATGCATAAATTTATAAGTATGTACGAAATTAAAAAACAAGGCATATATATTAAAAACATGAAGCATTTTTAAGGAATAAAATTATTATTTTTAAAAGTAGATATATAAATTCTATATTTTAAATGAATAATTTTGAAATTACTGTGTCAAATAAATTAAATTTTTGTATAACATTTTTTTTACTTTTTATAAAATATCACTACAATAACGTTAAAATATTTCAAAAAGGTTTATATACAAAAATTGCATAGAATTGAAATTTGAGAATAAAGATGTTTTTAGTAATAACGTGCTAAATATTGTTCTTAAAAAAAAAATTGATGCTGTAATATATATATATATATTTTTAAATTATTATAATATATGTACCTATTAAAATAAAATTCAGAAATAATTAAACAATTTAGTACTCACCAAATTTTCTTCCGAATCTTGATACATCTATGAGTAAAAACAAATTAAATTTTTTACTTAAGGAATTTTTTTTAGTTTTTAAATACACAACAAATAATATAAATGATGTCAAATTTTTTGGCTTATTTTTATATAGCAAGATGTTTTAAGTTATTTACGTTTAAAAGTAAGCTATGGAGATGACCCTTATCAGTTCGATAAATGTATTTAATATTGTCCTGAGATGCAGCTCCTGTAACATTAAATGTTTAATTCTAACTGGAGATACTTTAATATACTCAATCGATTGCAAAATACCAACAGTGGAATATATATGCATAAAAATCCACTTTAAAGTCCTCAGTCGAGCAAAATATACCCACAGTGGAATATATATTGTTACGAAAATAAGATGGGGAACCTCTGCGTTTATTACTTTGCTAAATTAAATAAACAAAAGCTGCAAGAACAACTCTTTACGTGCTGTTTACAAATAACCAAATATACAACAACCAACAGCAGAGATAAAGTAAATAAAAATAACACGGCAACAACAACAACAACAACAACAACAAACTAACATCAAAAAACAAGTAACAGACAATAAACAAGCAACAACAAATACTAAAAGCTGAAAGAGGTAGATGCTTACATACGCATGGCTACAAAAGAACTACAAAGAAATTAAAAGAAAGAAATGGAATCTACCTGAAATGTCGAGAGGTTCGAGAGCTTTCGATGTGCTGTTTACTTAGCCATATAAAAAGTACATCGATGCGTACAGCAATCAGTTTATATGTCGTAAACTCAGCGAGTACAGTTTTAAGTAAAGTTAACGCAGCGAATGTGTTATTGGTGTGAAGTGAGTTTATAAGGAGAAAACTCGTGAAGCTTGTAGTGAAGTATTTAAAAAAAAAACAGTTTAGTTGGAGCTAACTCAGTAAAGAGAGTTAAGTGTGGATAACCTCTGGTTGAAAAGGTTGTGATCGAACATAAGTTATAACTACGATCGAGTTGGGAGATCTTTAGGAAGAAAGATCTGTCGAATACTTGTTGTTGTTTACAAAGTTGTAAACAGACAGGGTAAAGTCTGTTTGACAACTTACGTCACTAGCAAAAGCTAAAGAGCCCTAAAACGGAGAGAGTGTTGTGGTAGAATATATTTTTTTAACTCTTACTGTCAAATATTATTTTAGACTATAGATGTTGTGATGAAATAAATATGCAAAAATGAAATATAATAAAAAATTTAAGAATACGTTTTAGACATAATTTAAAAAAAGACGTTCAATTATTGCATACTAATTGTTTTATTTATAAAAACTAACATTTATACGCCTAAGAGAAGAAAAATTATAAATATAAAAAAATAGTTTTATTCTAAGGATGTCTTTCGAAAAAAACAAAAAAAAAACTATAGTAATAGGAAATTTGAATAGAAAATTTTTTAACTGGCACATACCCAGCTGTACTATAAAGGGTGCACCAAATAATTTTTTTTTTTTTTTTGAAATGCTATAAAAAAATACTGAATATTTTCTCAAATTTATTTTTTTTATTTGAAGGTACAATCCTTCCAGTTAATAACGGAATATAATTTCACTCAAATGGCTACTTCGGCTGGCATGCAGTAGCCTACAAGATCGGTCCAATTTTTAAGCACATTATTGATTGTATTTCAACAATGGCTTCACGAATATTTGCCTTTAAAGCGTCAATTATCGCTGGCTTGGCGTAACACTTATATTTGACAGCACCCCACAAATAATAGTCCAACGGTGTCAAATCGCAGCTCCGAGGTGGCCAAACGACATCAGCTCTGCGGTTGATAATGCGATCTTCAAAAACAGGGCACAAAACATCGAGTGTAGCTTCAGCTGTGTGGCACGTTGCGCCGTCCTGTTGAAACCAAATGTCGCTAATATCCTCCTCTTCAATTTTTGTGAACAAAAATTCGTACAACATGGCCCGATAACGATCGCCATTGACTGTAACGTCCACTGCTTGCTCATTTTCGAAGAAAAATGGTCCAATTATGCTTCTGGACTAAAATCCGGACCAAACAGTTACTCGTCTTTGGTGTATCGGCTTTTCAATGTATGTGTGCGGATTTCCTGTGCCCCAAATGCGACACTTTTGCTTGTTTACATACCCGCCAAGATCAAAATGAGCTTCATCTGAAAAGATAATTTTTTTTTGGCAAAATCAGCATCTTCTGTAAGTCGATCGCAGGCCCACTTAGCGAAGCGTATACACAACCATATTCGTTCAGCGGAAGGATAAAACTAATTATCTGTCAAATCAGTCATGAGCTATGTTTTACCATTGACGAAATAAGCACTAGTTGAAAAAAAAACGTTATATGGCGGACCCTATAGAATTTTAAGGCGCATATATTTGTTGCAAAACTTATCTCAAAAGTAATATTTCAAACTATGTACTTACAAAATAACGTAAAAAATGTTTACCTGTGGTATTGATAGAATTAATAAATAAATAATAATTAAACTACGAGTACATCAACGCTTTTGGAAAGGAGATTATATTTTTAATGAAATCAATTGTTATAAAAATTATAGTTTTCTTTACTAACACATGCGTAAGCATTTTTAAATGATAGTAAGTGATAAATATTGCTTTTACGCCATAAACAACTTTTTTTATATTATTACTTTTTTACGTTTTTAAACCATATCGTAATTGCTAATAATAGGCCTAGTTTCACCTTAATCCTTATAGGTCGAGCGAAACTTCTGCTCGGATATCTATGGTCTAAATTTGTATAATAATGAATCTAAGTTTCGTAAGAAAAAAGTCTGGTGGTCTAAATAGAGACCTCTAGCAATAGCACAAAATGCTACTAGTTTCTCGCTTATGATGACATCGATTTAATGGATTATAATAGCCATCTTTGCCAGCATCGACAAGGTAGTTCTGCCAGTAAATGAAAGCAAGACAAAGTTGATGGTTTCAATGAACAAAACTGTTTTGAGAGGTAACAGATTTATGAACATTAGTAACTTAAAGTTGGAGATAGTAGAAGAATTTAATTACCTCTGTACCGTCCTCGACAAACATAAAAGAATAATAACGGCTTTGTTCCAAGCAATCGAGTTAAGAATACAACACTTTCACGGCAGGAGAAACCAACACTCTACAAAACGCTAATCCTTACACTGATCTCACATGATGTGGACGCATGAGTGCTTTCATATATGAATGATATTGTTCTTGGAGTATTTAAGATTTATTAACCAATTTGTGTTAACGGAAAGTATTGTAGTCGAATGAATCATCAGTCTTTTCTAGCTTTATGCTGACAACAATATAGAAAAAGCCCATCAAAATACATCGATGCATTCATGATTAATGAAGAGGACATTCGATCATAATTGAGGGAGTACACATGAAAGTGTGTCCCAAAATCCGATGAGAAGACCAGACCAAAATCCAAACATACACCATGATCAAATAACCCACGTGTGGCGGTCCCATCGTTCCGATTTTATTTTATTTTATTTATTTATTTTTTTTTTTTTGTTAAGTTATACATCTGTTGTTGATATTCCCGCTAAATCATAGCTTGACATTTGCAAAAGATACGTAGCCAAGAAACCATCTATTTCTACGTGTGTTAGCAATTTTTTACAGTTTTAGAAATAATTTTAAACTTGCAACAACGAACTTATATTAAATTTTGTGTAAAAAACGGATGGTGCGCGAAAATTGGAAATGTTGGAAAAGTGTTTCGGCAAGGATTCCCTTAAGAAAACGGTCGTTTACCAGCGACACGAGCGACTTAAAAGTGGTCATGAGTCAATCGAAGATGACAAACGAAGTGGCAGACCATAGACAGCGTAAACCGACGGAAACATTAATAAAAAAAAAGAAATGTTGGTCAAAAACCGCAAATCAGCGGTCAAAGAGATAGCGGAGGACTTGTACATTGCCTATGGATCCATCCAAGACATTTTGGTTAATGATTTGGCTTTCCGTCGTGTAGCAGCAAAGTTGGTGCCAATAGACGTTGATTTATGAGTACGACACGCATTCCAGACATCAGACAAATGAATGGCGTTCACCAAAGCTGAGAACAAAAAAAAAAATACGTCGTTTTCAATCAAAAAAGGAGACAATGCTCACGGTTTTCATAGATTACAACGGTGTAGTGCATCATGAATTTTTGCCAGAAGGACAATAAACAAAGAGTATTATTTGGGCATTATAAGACGTTTGCGTGAAGCAATTCGCTGAAAGAGACCAGAATTGTGGGCTGAAAACTCGTGAAGTTTGCCACATAATAACGCGCAGTCGCACAGTGCCATTATTATCCGAAATTTTTTGGCGATCATTCAACAGCCACCGAATTTATCTGATTCTAACTTCTTTCTGTTCAATCGAGTTAAAAAACCATTACGGGGAAACGCTTTTCAGTAGCCGAGAGGAAATAATGGAAAAATCGCAGGAATGTAAAAAATTCTTCGAGGATTGGATCATGCGCTAGTATAAATGTGTTCAGTCGATGGTGATTACAATATCGACAATATCGATTTGTCTGAATAAAAAATGTATTTTTAATATTCTAAATAAATTCCGGGAACTTTTGATCAAGGTATTGTAGAAATAGTGCTAAAGATCATAACCCAATAAAATCTGTTTTACATTTGGTTTGAGATATTGTGGAATTATTAATACAAACGCAGGACACAATAGATCTTAAGGGTCGCAGTGTCCTACAAAGAGAGCCTGATCAGAATGATAATCAAAATACAAATGCTATAATCAATGTAGTATTATTCAATAAAGAAGAAGGAAGCCTTTTGGGTATAAATACAACAAAAATCTATGAGATTGGTCATTAACTCTCTAGGCAGTTTTATTTCAATCAATACTGTCAATTGTGCACTGGAGGTTTCAATTGTGCTCAACCAATGCGCAAGAGATAGTAGTATTTAGAAAGTATACTACTGAGCTGTAGAAAGCTTATCAGTTATAAATCGATAATAGGCCTTGAATACCTATTGCTTTTATAAATGCTTTAATAAAAGTCTATTGAAAAATTTTAGATCTAAGCAGATAAGTATTATTTGGTAAAATGTACACAGACTTTCAACCATTCGTCTAAACATTTAACTAGACAGGTCTTTTATCATAAATAAACGTATTTTCTTATTAAAAAAATTCAAGTTAAAGAACATAAAATTTTTAAAGCATTTTTAATTTGTAATTAGTGGTCTAATTTTAATATTTCAGGTAAATTTACTTTGTAGTAAATAAATAATAAATAAATATATAATTTTATTGTAATACATTTTAAGTATCACTTAAGTTTTATAATTCTAATTTCCTCAAATGCAACACAATTTCGCTTAAGGTTCCTAAAAATATACACTTTGGAAGCCTTTAGTAAAATTTAATTATAACCGTTTTATCGTTATCTAAATACAGATGTCAATATTCATTTTAAACTTCAAATACAAAACGAAATTTTCCTTTAAGTTAAGCCACAAGACCATAACTGTAACCTACTGCCCTCACTTCACTCTTTTCCTTTGTAGTTCACAGCTAATAGGTATTTATTCAATATTTTTTATGATAAATGAAAGTATGAAATAAAGGGTCCGCCAAATAATTTTTTTTTTTTAATGCTATAAAAAAACTACTAAATATTTTCTCAAATTTCTTTTTTTATTTGAAAGTACAATCCTTTCGGTTAATAATGCAAAATAATTTCATTCAAATGGCTGCCTCGGCTGGCCATGCAGTAGCCTACACGTTCGGTCAAATTTTTAAGCACATTATCGACTGTGTGCAGCTGTATTTCACCAATGGCTTCACGAATATTATCCTTTTAAGCGTCAATTGTCTCTGGCTTGTTGGCGTAATACCTATCTTTGACGACACCCCACAAATAATAGTCCAACGGTGTCAAATCGCAGCTCCGAGGTGGCCAAACGATACCAGATCTGCAGCTGATAATGCGATCTTCAAAAACAGGGCGCAAAACATCGAGCTTAGCTTTGGTTAAGTGGCACGCAGCGCCGTCCTGTTGAAACCAAATGTTGCTAATATCCTCCTCTTCAATTTTTATGAACAAAAATCTGTTCAACATGGCCCGATAATGATCGCCATTTACTGTAACGGCCACTCCTTGCTCATTTTCGAAGAAAAATGTCTTAATTATGCCTCTGGACCAAAATCCGCACCAAACAGTAACTCGTCTTGGGTGTATCGGCTTTTCAATGTATGCGTGCGGGTTTTCTGTGTGTCCCAAATGCTACAATTTTGCTTGTTTACATACCCGCCAAGATCAAAATGAGCTTCATCTAAAAAAATGATTTTTTTTGGCAAAATTGGCATCATCTGTAAGTCGATCGATCAAAGTAATGTCGCAATATTTCCCAGCGTTTTTCAAGCGTATACACAACCATATTCGTTCAGCGGAAGTATAAAACTAATTATCTGTCAAATTAGACATGAACTAAGTGTTACCACTCACGAAATAAGCACTGGTTAAAAAAAAAACGTTAGATGGCGGACCCGATATATTTCATAGCACACATATAGGCTTGTCATATCAGTTTAAAAAGATTTTTTTTGTGCCGAAGAAAAATCGTCATGTTTCATCCACTGGTATATCATAGTAGCAATCATTATTTCAACACACAATAAATCTATAATCACAACATAAAATCACTTTCAGAATTTCAATGATGTAAATGTGAAATGGAAAAATTTCATACCCTAAGGCTGTTATTTATTTTTCATTATTCAATCTAGGAAAGTGGTCTTAGTGGAAGACAAAACAAAGAAATCAATTTTTTTCCTTAAGATTGTTTTCTTTTCCATTCTTTTACAAGCCTCTTTTTATAGAAGAATTAACAAGTATTGAGCAATTTGTTGGATGTATTAATAACATAGTTTCCTAGTAGAAAAATTTGGTAAATTTAACCAAAACTCATTGGGGAATTGTGTTATACAAAACCTAAAAATTGTGAGCTTTACTCAAAATAAAAATGAAACATTACAAAATTAACATATTTTTTTCTTTTTCTTTTCAATAGAAACAAAACAAAATTTATTATAAGAAATAGAAAAACTAACCCAAATTTTTTTTTAAAGAAAATGAATTAAAACTTTGATTTTAAAGAAACCAAAATTTTTGCGAATATGGTTTACTTTCATTTTATTTAACATCTTTGTTGGCTATGTTTATTTGAATAGTTTTGAAGATAAATTGATAACAAAATATAAAAACTGATATTGCTTCTGAAACTACTTTAAAGCTTGTACCAGGTGTACCAGAATGAAATGAGCGTCAAGATAAATAATTCTGCACAGTGAACATTTATTGTGAACAAATCTTATTTTTGTGTGTGTTGGTAATGACATCTGTCAAACGTATTCATTATATATCAGATCAGTGAACAGACAACATCACATTTTTTCATGCTGTTAAGGAAGGCGAATTTTGTAATAGAAAATAACGATTTGGGGAAACCATAAACTTTTTGTTTTCATTTGAAGAAAAATGCTGCAGAGTTGCATCGAATGCTTTGCGAGGCTTATGGTATTATGCCTAAACATAATAAATCATAGGTTAATCTGGGACAGTCATCAACTTCAGCTGCAAAACCAGATCTATTCGGCAGCAAGACAATGCCAAAAAGATATGGTGTACCAGGAGCTCCTAAAACCTCGTGAAACTGTTAACACAGATTGCTACCAACAACAAATGATAAATTTGAACCATGCTTTGATCGAAAAACGACCAGGATGGGCCACAAGACATGGCAAGGTAATTTTGCAACATGACAATGTAGCTGCACTCAAAGCAAAATCGGTTCAGGATACAATCAAAGCATTAGGCCCGCCGCACAGTGGGGTATTTGATACTTTTTAGTGGGAATTAGTCCAGGTAGCATTTCCCGAAAACTAAATTCAATTGTTTTTTATCTACTTTAGTTAGAAATGTATAAATGTAAAATGCAGAAATGTTTTTATACATACTTTAGTGGAAATGTTTAGTTTTCTTCTCTCTTGTTATTTTTATTTTTCAATACTTTTATTGTTATAATAATAATCATAGTATTGAAAAAGACTTTATTCAGTATCATCGGACTTATGATTATCGTATTCATCATCATTATAGTCATTATCAACTTAACTATTTTGAAGATTTTCTGGATTTTGTTTAAACGTTAATAAGCTCAGCGCTTTTTGTAGAAAATTATTACCTTTTTTTCTTAGCTTTCTCATCTTGGAAATAATAGGATCGGAAGTCACTAGAAGTCTTAAAAATTATATCCTCTTTAGATCTTTCTCTTGAAAAATACGCTCTAAAGTTTTAAGTCTCTATTTGGAGTTTCTTTGGCCTCTTCTGACAACTGCCCTATAGGTAATAGAGCATGATTTATTACTACTGATTCACGAATTAAATATTTGTGAACAGTTGAAGACATATTATACCAAGGATACATTTTCACAAAATATTTAGCGGTATCTAGTGCAAACTCCCGAAAAGTGCCAATATTTATTTGTAAACCACTTGAAACTGTTACCATTATTACATGCATTCGTCTTATTAAATTGCCGTCAAGGTTTGTTATTTGTGCCAAAATGTCTACGTTTTCGAAGAAACGCCTTGCATTGTTGCCGTCATTGAAATTTCCAAATCCGGGTTTTGGCTGATAAATAACCAAATCCATTTGACGTCTAAATTCACCTTGGATGCGGGCTTCGTTAATTAAAACATTATTTTAATTTTATAACTAGTGCGCCCATTCATTATTAGAAGTTTATGTGATAAATGACGATGACATTCGAATCCATTCATGAAGGATTGAAAGGCTGGGCTTACTGACTTCAAATAATATTATAGTTATTTAGAAAACGCCCCAAATGCTACGTGGTTCATAAAAATACTCTGTTTAACTTTACAGCAGTAGTTTTAATACATATATAACTCATGTATTTATAAACATAAATCAATTTATTTTTAAAAGGAGCAAATATGAGCTAGATTTTTTTCATCAGTAGTTGATGGAGTGTTTATATTTTTAGGGAAAATAAAAAACTTTGCCTAACTTTGCTTAACTCACTACTTTAAGTCCATGTATTTCCCAAATATGGTAAATTTTTAGCTTGTATTTCAAACAATATAAAAAATCTGTACATTGACTAAACATGAAAATAAAAAAACCCAAAAATAACCTCACTAGCCTGAAGTTAATGGTTCCATTACTACTTTTTACATTATCCTTAAAAAAAACTATAGATCTTTCACTTTGAAAAGTACAAAAATCTGTATTTTTAATTTGATTAAAAAAAAAAAACAAAAACAAAAATCTCTTACTTTGGAAGAAAGTATATACCGTTATATAACGGAAAATGATACAAAAAATATATTTACGCCTAGTGATGTAGAATGTTATCTACTTTAATGTGATGTAAATTTTTTTACTGTTCTCTGAATGATTTTTTTTTTTTTTTTAATTAATTCCCATTTATGGTCTCAAATATCCCACTGTGCGCCATATTCACCAGACTTAGCTCCTTCCGACTACTATTTGTTTTCATCGATTGGACACGCATTGGCCAAGCAGCACTTCGATTCCTACGAGGTAGTTGAAAATTGGATGACTAATTGGCTTGCTTCCAAAGACAAACAGGTTTACTGGCGTGGAGTCCACAAATTGCCTGAAGGTGGGAAAAATGTGTAGCCAGTAATGGCCAATACTTTGAATAAAATGTTTTTTACTTTCCCATCAAAAATTAGTGCTCATTTCATACCTCTATGCCACTCTTGAACTCGATTTACTAAAAAGTTGTGAGATATCGCCTAGTATTGTTTTATAGACTAGAACATTGGTACTGTGGTTGAGACGCTTGTTGCAACGAATTTAAAAAAAAAAAAACGTTTAAAAGTTCAAACCCCATACTAATTGTTGCCTGGCTTTCCTCAAACTAAGTTTATTGGTGCATATATGTGACACAGAGAATCCAATATGGACTACCAGAAGAACTTAAGCTTCCTCTAAGAGAGACTGCCCAGTAAAACACTTACAATGAAAAAGTTATAGTTTTTTTTTTTTGTTTTTCTTTTTTGAGTATTTTAGCGAATGGATTATTAATGATGGCCTTAACGTAATTGTTCACAAAAGTATATGAAACCTACTCATATTTTACTTTTTTCTTATAGCTTGAATAATTTAGATGGTCATTTTGATTGAGTGAATGCATCAAACTGGATTTTCTACTTAAGACTTTTGAGATTATTCTAAATCTAAATCAAAATTAAGCAAACCTTATGATATAAATTGCCAAGTTATGGCGAAATATTTAGCCCCAAATTAATAACAATTACGATATTAATTTTCAAATATTTTTTTTTGTAAAAAACATAACTGCGTATATTGAGGATGTACGGATTTAATCCACTGATATAAAAAAAAATTTATGTGGTTGTGAGAAATCGTAAGTTTACAAAAACTAAAAAATAAAATATTTATTATTTAATTTTTAATTAAAATAAAAAATACAAAATAAAAAAATAATAACAAGCTTCCATAATATTTATTTATCTGTTCTGCTATAACACAAACACATGCTGTATTCTTTGTGTGTTTCTCTTATTTCAAGATTCTTTAATATTGTGAAGTTGTTGACAACATATGCTAGCTATACAATCCATACATCACAATTTTTGTGTACTAGTAAACAAATATATTTCACATGATTAATGTGAAATTAAAATTTTACATGTAGTTAGTTTTAGTTTTTTAATTAACTTTTCATAAAAATATAAAGGAACTATAGGGCCCGCCATCTAAAGTTTTTTTTTCAACTAGTGCTTATTTCGTGAATGGTAACACTTAGCACATGTCTGAATTGACAGATAATTTGTTTTATCCTTCCGCTGAACGAATATGGTTGTGTATACGCTTGAACAACGCTGGGAAATATTGCGACATTACTTTAAAAATCATGCTAATGTTGCAGATGAAGCTCATTTTGATCTTGGCGGGTATGTAAAAAAGCAAAATTGTCGTATTTGGGGCACAGAAAACCCACACGCATACATTGAAAAGCCGATACACAAAAGACGAGTCACTGTTTGGTGCGGATTTTAGTCCAGGGGCATATAGAGAGGCCATTTTTCTTCGAAAATGAGCAAGGAGTGGCCGTTACAGTCAATGGCGATGTTGAACGAACTTTTGTTCACAAAAATTGAAGAGTAGGATATTAGCAACATTTGGTTTCAACAGGACGGCGCTACGTACCACACAGCCCAAGCTACACTCGATGTTTTGCGCCCTGTTTTTGAAGATCACATTATCAGCCGCAGAGTTGATGTCGTTTGGCCACCTCGGAGCTGCGATTTGACACCGTTGGACTATTATTTGTGAGGTGCCGTCAAAGATAAGTGTTACGCCAACAAGCCAGAAACAATTGGCGCTTTAAAGGACAATATTCGTGAAGCCATTTGTGAAATATAGCTGCACACAATCGATAATGTGCTTAAAAATTGGACCGATCGTGTAGGCTACTGCATGACCAGCCGAGGCAGCCATTTGAATGAAGTTATTAGGATTGTACTTTCAAATAAAAAAAGAAATTTTAGAAAATATTCAGCGGTTTTTTTATAGCATTTTCAAAAAAATTTATTTGGCGGACCCTTTATATATATCGATTATCCGACTTTTTTCAAAAAGCAGTTTCCGAATAATTCGAAAACTAGCAATTTTTTCAAAGCCGGTTTTCGGTTATAGATTTATCAAATAACCGGTTAACCGGTTCTATTATTAAAATAAGATTCTTCTCAATTCTAGTTGCATTAGTAAATAAAATTAATAAATTTTGTTGTAGGTTTAGCAAGTAAGAATGCTAGAACAAGGTTCGGCTTTATGGCCTTAACGGACATTTCTTCCTCGACACCGCAACGTCCTAATATTTCATCCAGTGAATCATTTTTTATAGCGTATTTTGTATGAGTTCTTCTTGCCGGCGACTAGAGACTAATAGGTATAGAATCAAGTTTTCCTTGCTGCACAATAACGTCAATCTATTTAAGGTGGTTAATAATTCCTGATATCGAAGGCCTTTTCAGCTTAATATTTAAGGACATTCAATATATCTAGGCTTATCCTTGCTATCAATTTCCAAATATATTCACACTTCAGAGAACATGTGTAGAGACATAAATGCATGCATTACGTATTTAACAATGTGAGCCATTATACTATGTTAGGTAAGACCCGCCTGCCTACCAATCTAGAAATCCTTAGTTCAATCACAGACCACCCCACCTGACAATTTTTAATGGCGGTATCAGCTTACAACATTGCAAGGGGTTGGTTATGAGGATTTACGCTTGAAAAATTTAACTAACTATAGGGTGGGCAATTTAAAAGTTTAAATTTGAATCAGCAGTTATCTCGTATCTAGCAACACTTATGTCATTTTATTCCGTCACAAAATTTAGTATATTATCTCTACTGAACAAAATGAATCTATTTACGCTTAAGCAACGTGGGGATTTATTGGAAATCTATTTCCAAAACAAAGACAATTGGTCAGAAATTGCAAAAAATAAAATAAATAAAAAAAATTCATATTTTTATTTTCATATAGCAAAATTGCCGTAGTTGAGGCTCAGAGAACCCGAACGTCGTCTTACAGAAGCGTGATCTGGCTTATGCAGAGGAGGCATCATTGTCCCATATTCAATATTTCATATTTCGCAACCATATCGTTCAATGGAGACACCTATCAAACCATGATAACAGATTTTCTGTATCCGCTTTTCATTGAATTTATGTGAACGATGTTTGGTTCCAACAGGATGGTAAAACTTGCCACACATCTAATGCCACACTCGATTTATTGCGCTAAAAGTTTGATGGCCGTTTAATTGGACCAAATGGTGATATCAGTTGGTCGCCAAGTAGTGACAATTGAGCATTTGAAGTTTAACATTCGTGATGCCATTGCCGAGATACGATCCCATACATTCGAAAATTTGATCCATCGAATTGGAAACTGTGAGGTCAGCTAGGTCAGCCATATGCATGAAATAATATTTCATTTATAACCGGAACAATTGTACTTCACAACAAAAAAAAATAATTTTGCAAAATTTTTTAATTTCCCTCCCTATAAAAAATCTGCCGTTCGGAGCCGGAACTTGTGGGTCCCTTTTAATGAGTCTAGTTTATCATCATTCTCCATACATAAAAAATTAATATTTATTTACAGAAAATGAGAAAGTCGTTGTTGCTCAAGTGTGCATACCTTTTTTGATCTCCCATGGTTTTTACTTTATTTATGCGACGTTCAAGGTTTGCATATACGTTATGTAGTATTAAGTTTAGAAATATACTTAAACGAAGAGCATATTTCCAATAAAAACTATAAAAACATATAAAAATTATACATATTTAAATTAACCAGTTATTCCTGTTAAAATGGCCGGTTTATTCGGTATTCGAAAAATGGACGTTTCAAAAAACCGTATTCGACGAAACCAAAAAACCGGTTAAAACCGGTCGAATAATAACTGTTCGATCTCCCTAGTCACTAGTGTTTCTCAATGGGCTTATATAAAATGTGTATATAAATAACAGTTTCTCAAATATAATTAGTCAGTAGTACTGTTGTCAATGTCAGCAGTTCTGTTGACAATGTCGATAGTGAGTCAGTATATTTTAACTATTGAAATTTCTTTTAGGGTATTATTTTTATGTACCTTTTTTTGTGAAAAAAGACCTTATACTTGTTAATGACATTGACATGCTTATGTGCCATACGTTTCTTTTAGATACAATGTTTTTATATTGCTAATCTTATTTGTACTTCGTAACGAAGAACGAATAAAGGTCTACGTGATATATCAGTTATAGGAAAATCTCTTAAAAATGTGTTGTTTAGTAGAATTTTGATCATGATATTATGAAAGCTGGTGCGGTATAAATTTTAATAGTTACTTGGGTTGGTTTGGGTTGCTCTTGAGAAACAAAATAATTGAATAATAATAAAAAAGTATATAAAGGGTCCGCCATCTAACGTTTTTTTTCAACCAGTGCTTATTTCGTGAATGGTAATACTTGGCTCATGTCTGATTTGGCAGATAATTAGTTTTATCCTTCCGCTGAACGAATATGGTTGTGTATACGCTTGAACAACGCTGGGAAATATTGAAAATTTTACCAAAAAAATCATTTTTTCGAATGAAGGTTATTTTGATCTTGGCGGGTATCTTAACAAGCAAAATTGTCAACCGGAAGGATTTTACTTTCAAATAAAAAAAGAAATTTGAGCAAATATTCAGTAGTTTTTTTTTTTTATAGCATTTAAAAAAAAAATTTATTTGGCGGACCCTTTATTTACATACATATGTATGTATATATATTTTGTGTTCGGTTTTCTTTAAATTTGTTTAAATTTAATTATAAAAATCTAAAAATATTTCCGTTTTATTTTCTTCATATTTTTTTTTTTAAATATTTTGACATAAAGAGAAATGTACCCACAAAATATTTCTATAAAATAGTGGTTAATTTTTGTTGGTTACAAGTCGAAGTCAAGATTTTTTACATAAAATAAACTTTTAAATTTAAAATAAAAAATCTCTGTAATTGGATTGTATTTTTTAAAGAAAAATTCCAACAAATTTTTCGGAAGCGAAAAACAACCGTTTACATACAAACAATACGACAAACAGCAATAGAAGCAAGAACCAGTCATTTAAAATGCAAAAAAGTATCTGCAAAGCAAACGAACTTCTCTTTTTTCATATACAATTGTCGACCAGGGAATCATCGCGTACACAGTTAAACTTGTTACCAAGAACAACAACAACAAAAAGTCATAGAGAGAAAAACTGAGAAAAAGGAACATTTTAGCGCGTTAAGCAAAAACCATCAGAAGTATAAAATCACCATAATAAGTGTGATTTGACTAGAGAGATAAAAAAGAGCTGTTGACATTTGTTTATTTTTTTTTTCTTGGTTTTTTTGTGCTTGTCGTTGATTTTTTTCCAAGCGAAATATAAAAAGGATATACAATTTAAATTGAATAAAATTATAGCATACTTTCAGAATTTTTGATATAAGAATTATAAGTGTTCATTATGGTTCTATTTTCTGCTAATAATCTTCTAATCTTCTAGAGTGTATTATTCTAATAAATAAAATTGCAGTAATTTGCAAGTGTTGCTCTCTTGTAAGTCTCTCCATAATGAAATGGCAAGCCGAACTAAAGAAAAGGCAGCTATCAACTGTTAAACTAATTGTCAAATAAAGCATTGTTGTCACTCAAAGTTATTAATCTTTAAAAAAATTACTCCTTAATACTCATAATACCTGTAATAGCAAAAGAAAGTCTCTGGTCAGACCTTGGAGATAGTTTTCTGCATGGCAAACGCCAACCCAAGCATCCTCTAGTTCACGAGGGTATATCTTGGCAATGCATAATCAGTGTTTTTGCTCAAGAACACCTAACTTTCTGATTGTGTTTGAATCAAGAACTTGTCGTCCTCAAAACACGTTGTTATGTAGGATGTCATGTATCGCTTGGTGCGTTTTTAGGTCAAGCTACATAAGTCAAATAAAAATTTTTTTACCGGATTGGTATAAATTTTAAAAATATATCTATGCACCTATAAGGTTTTGTTTCTAATTCTTTTATATTTATCTTTAGAAAACTGCTGCTTAAAAAGCTAGTTTCTTTTTTTCCCGTTACTTCTCTTGGAGGCATATGGCTTCCACAAAGCATCTTCATTCACCATGACCTTGACCTTCCTTCCCATGTTAGGTGTAGTCATTGTACTACAAGCAGAAGCAATCTATATCCTCGACTGGTTCACCCTGCAGCATGACGTTCTACGTGCTCGTATTGTTTATTCTCCTGGCTATGGTTTTCCTGATGCCCATCCCAAGCCTAACACTACAAAATTTTATGCGAGAGTAGACAAATGTCATACGCATAGTTTAAGTCTTCGAGCTGGCATGAGAGACTCCATGTGATCCCTCTTATTCTCGAACAGACTTTGCTCGTTATGTCATCCAGCACGATGGTGAATAGCTGAAGTGATAGAGGGCCTCCTTGTTTAACTCCAGTATTGGTGTGGAATGTTTGGCTGCTGTTTCCGTTGGGAAGAACTGAAAGTTCAGCATCCTCATACATCGCACCAATAATTTTATCCTCTGTGGTATTCTTTTGGTTCTTAGTGCCTTCCACATAGCCGTTCGCCTAATCTTACCAAACGTTTTCCTGAAATCGACGAATAGTAGATACAGGGGAGTACGCCATTCTATGAACTGTTCAATGGTTATTCGTAAAGTGTTCCACGCAGCTTCTATTCGGTCGGAAGCCAGCTTGTTCGTATCGCAATATGTTGTCTATTCTGCTGTGAAGCCTTCCCTGTATTATGACTGCAAGTATCTTAAATATGGTGTTAAGCAGAGTAATTCCTCTCCAATTTTTACGGTCCCTCAAGTCGCCACTTTCTGGTAACTTTACAACCTCCTCCACGTTGGAGCCGGCTTCTCCTCCTCCCATACTGATGTAATGTGAGGCAGTAGAAGTATTCTCTTATTTGACATTTATGTTATAACATTGCCTTGCTACAGTTATCCATTTGTCCAGTTCTTTTTAGTCTACTGACTGTTTTTTCTTTTTAGTAAATGACTGGATTCTTATTCAGAGACATATTAACTACTTCGTTTTTGTTTATGACTCGAATATCATTTGAGTATAAATTTTTATGAAAACATTTCTTAGTCTTGAAAAAAAAAACCAATGTAGGAGGGTTTTTTTTGTTTTCTTTTTTTGTTTTGATGTTTGCTTGACATGAGAGAGGTTTCAGCAATTAAAATTGTATTTCCATCCATGTTTTTTGCCTTTCTGTAATTTCTTTATATCAGAACTTGTAACTGGAATTTGTTTTTTATACTCTAAGGTATTTGAAAGCAAGTATTTCTTTTATTCTTTCAACATTTTTTCTATTCATCTGTATGCAATACAAAAAAAAAAAAATTTTATCATTGATGTGTTTTGCTGTTTTTTTCTATTTTGTTTTTGTAGGATTCCTTTACACTTTTAAGAAGTTACATATAAAAATTATTTTTTATATTCAAGTTTCAGAAGATTCAAAAGACGTATGAATTTAATGCAATCATTTGGAAACCATAAATGCCTCACTTTTAAATGCTCAATGGTATGTGAGAAAAAAAGTAGAAATTATATTTTGAAATAAATCACTGCTTATAGATTAATCTGTTTGTGTTTCTATTTTTCGCAAGATAATTTATTTTTCCCATTTAAATTTATTAGAGCAACTTGTTAATATTTTTTCTTCCGTTTTATTTAAAAAGAAAATGGCAATCGTAAGAAGGCTGAGAAATGAAAGAAAAGATCCAATATAAAGATACCTATCAGGAGGCCTTTTGAGATATTTCCTTTAATTGCATTTAATTCAACTTAGCCCTAGAATACATAACTGGATAGCCTGGTATCCTTAAGCTTTTGTAGCGTTTTTTAATGTGTTTATTTTAAAATCTTCATTCTAAAATAAAAACTAGATTTAAAATATAAGTTTCACTAATACATTGAACCATTTTGGGTACTCGAGTACAACCAAATTAATTTATAAAATTTTTTATTCATATTATAATACAACCCAAAAAGCTTATTTCAAATAAAACAAAAAGAATAATTAAAAAAAAAATTACTTCATTATTTAACTGTCAAGTTTAAAAAAAGAAAATTAATGCAAAAGACCAAAGTGTGCGTTAACCTAACCACCAAAAGTTTTTGGTATCTAGTTTAGCCTTTGCGTTCTTATTCCTGTTTGGGATACTCGTATTATATCTCAGATCTTCGTTCTATTTAGTTTAATTGCCTTTGTCGATGCTTTCCGATAGTGATGATAAAAAACTGCTACATTACCTAACCATTTTGGATAACTATTTTGGATAAACTTCTGACTGCCTAATTCGATTGTTGATATTCTGTAAGTTGAATCAGAGTAGTAGGGTGCTAAAATTAAGCTAAAATCTGTACATTTACTCCTACTTACAGTGGCAAGCAAAACTGAGTACAAAATCAGCATTTTTTGGTTAAATGCCCAATTTATTTATAATAACCAAAAGGACGATTCTTTTGTAATTTGAAATAATTATTTTTTATTTATTTTAGGATAAAAACATGTATTTAGAATAGTAATAACACAACAAAATCAAAAAAAAATCCAAAAAAAATCAATATTATTTAGAATAGTAATAACACAACAAAATCAAAAAAAATCTAAAAAAAAAATCAATATAAAAACATAAGGCGACTCCAAGTACTCAGTTTTGCACGATTCTTTAGTGCAATTATAAAGTTGCAATTTTAGTATGGTATCCATATTACAAAAAAATCGTCCTTTTTCTTATTAATTTATAGCACATTTAACCTTAAAGTGCTGATTTTGGACTAGGTTTTGCTCGCCAGTGTATGTCGGCTTTATAATTATAAATTTGAAATATTTTTAATAAAGTTTTTTTGGGGAGCTCTGTATATTAATGTGCATACCCTTAAAATTTTCCTTTCCATTACTCATATTTTATATTTTATCCATGTAAGATGGTGATATATTAAACTATATTGACAACCGTATATAATTACTAGTCTGATAATGATGTGATATACAATTACTTTTGTTTTTGGTTCCAAATGTCTTGAATAAATAGGGCTTTGAAAAACTATTACCAGCATATTCTTAATTCGCATTTAAAAAATTCAAATCTCAATGGTTTGAAAGACATAAGCTTCCAAACTTATTACTCCGCAAACACATTAGATGTAGTAATTTTTAAATGAAAAAAAAAATAGCATCATCGACTTTATTCTAGAATTTTTCGAAATGCTTTAACAAATACAAAAGAAAACAAAAAAGTATATATTTTTTTAAGTATTTAATTAATTTGGTCACAAGAAATGCAAACTCTATTTTTTATGGTGTGTTCCAGTTACATTTATATATTGCTTTTTCGCAAATGCAGCATGCCTCTCAAGTTCTTCTTCTTCGATTAATCTCTTATTTGTCACATTAAAACAGGATCTAGTCATTGGCCTTCTCAATACTGTTTCAGTGTTTCCATATGTTCGTAGAAGTAGAAAGCTATAAATACCTATTCATTTAACGATTCAGTGAACGCTTCTCAATAAAAGTCATGCACAATTCTTCAGCCAATTTTTGAGAAAAAAAAAGATTTATTTTTTTCTTTACTTATTTAGCAATATTTTATTTCCTATAATTAAACTGTGAATAAACAACCGAAGATGCACTTCCCTTGTTTGGGCTTTCAAGAATATAATATATTTCAAGTCTCAAAACTATCTTAAAAAATTTTTTTTTCTACTTTTGTTCTATTAATCATAGTTTTATAGAAAACAACTCTTGTAATAAAAAAAAAAACATATACAAAGTATGGAGGTAAAGATTTGGGTCAAGTTCGTAGCTTATATTTAATTTCAATTATTTCGGGTTTGCCAGAATCTGCTTTTTCGCCATTAGTGTACTTTCGTTTACGTGAGACATGTGAGTTGATCGTAATGTTATTCCGGTAGCCAAATATCGTCAGATCAATGCATCCTTTTGTGCTTTCAGTTTCCTTAGCGTTCGGACTAGCTGTAAGTCCCAGCAGAGAAAATGCTCTGCTAACTCAAATGTTGTAAAAAAGCTGTCCATTGTTATATCGGGTGTATTTTTTAGAACTTCATAAATTTGAGTTTGACAACCTATTTACCAGATGATAGTTGCTTTTCGTTAAGATTGGACTGACACTTCATTATAAATAGATTTACACCGCCTCCAATTCGGCAAATGTATTGAAGCATTGACGTTGAATTTTCATTCAAAATTTTTCTTTTCGACGAAGCCTATTTTTGGTCGAATAGGTACGTAAATAAGCAGATTTGTCCCATTTGGAGTGAGGATAATCCAAAAGTTTTTGTCGGAACACCATTATATCTATAAGAACTAATACTTAGAGCGCTTATGGGGGCTGGGGTACTCATTGGTCCATATATCTTCGAAATGTTAATATAGTATAGTATAGTATAGTATAGTATAGTATAGTATAGTATAGTATAGTATAGTATAGTATAGTATAGTATAGTATAGTATAGTATAGTATAGTATAGTATAGTATAGTATAGTATAGTATAGTATAGTATAGTATAGTATAGTATAGTATAGTATAGTATAGTATAGTATAGTATAGTATAGTATAGTATAGTATAGTATAGTATAGTATAGTATAGTATAGTATAGTATAGTATAGTATAGTATAGTATAGTATAGTATAGTATAGTATAGTATAGTATAGTATAGTATAGTATAGTATAGTATAGTATAGTATAGTATAGTATAGTATAGTATAGTATAGTATAGTATAGTATAGTATAGTATAGTATAGTATAGTATAGTATAGTATAGTATAGTATAGTATAGTATAGTATAGTATAGTATAGTATAGTATAGTATAGTATAGTATAGTATAGTATAGTATAGTATAGTATAGTATAGTATAGTATAGTATAGTATAGTATAGTATAGTATAGTATAGTATAGTATAGTATAGTATAGTATAGTATAGTATAGTATAGTATAGTATAGTATAGTATAGTATAGTATAGTATAGTATAGTATAGTATAGTATAGTATAGTATAGTATAGTATAGTATAGTATAGTATAGTATAGTATAGTATAGTATAGTATAGTATAGTATAGTATAGTATAGTATAGTATAGTAGTATAGTATAGTATAGTATAGTATAGTATAGTATAGTATAGTATAGTATAGTATAGTATAGTATAGTATAGTATAGTATAGTATAGTATAGTATAGTATAGTATAGTATAGTATAGTATAGTATATAGTATAGTATAGTATAGTATAGTATAGTATAGTATAGTATAGTATAGTATAGTATAGTATAGTATAGTATAGTATAGTATAGTATAGTAGTATAGTATAGTATAGTATAGTATAGTATAGTATAGTATAGTATAGTATAGTATAGTATAGTATAGTATAGTATAGTATAGTATAGTATAGTATAGTATAGTATAGTATAGTATAGTATAGTATAGTATAGTATAGTATAGTATAGTATAGTATAGTATAGTATAGTATAGTATAGTATAGTATAGTATAGTATAGTATAGTATAGTATAGTATAGTATAGTATAGTATAGTATAGTATAGTATAGTATAGTATAGTATAGTATAGTATAGTATAGTATAGTATAGTATAGTATAGTATAGTATAGTATAGTATAGTATAGTATAGTATAGTATAGTATAGTATAGTATAGTATAGTATAGTATAGTATAGTATAGTATAGTATAGTATAGTATAGTATAGTATAGTATAGTATAGTATAGTATAGTATAGTATAGTATAGTATAGTATAGTATAGTATAGTATAGTATAGTATAGTATAGTATAGTATAGTATAGTATAGTATAGTATAGTATAGTATAGTATAGTATAGTATAGTATAGTATAGTATAGTATAGTATAGTATAGTATAGTATAGTATAGTATAGTATAGTATAGTATAGTATAGTATAGTATAGTATAGTATAGTATAGTATAGTATAGTATAGTATAGTATAGTATAGTATAGTATAGTATAGTATAGTATAGTATAGTATAGTATAGTATAGTATAGTATAGTATAGTATAGTATAGTATAGTATAGTATAGTATAGTATAGTATAGTATAGTATAGTATAGTATAGTCTAGTAGTATAGTATAGTATAGTATAGTATAGTATAGTATAGTATAGTATAGTATAGTATAGTATAGTATAGTATAGTATAGTATAGTAGTATAGTATAGTATAGTATAGTATAGTATAGTATAGTATAGTATAGTATAGTATAGTATAGTATAGTATAGCTTAATGTTTTTCCAAATTTTGATTCTAATAAATCCCTGGCTGTGGTCACCGCATGACATGTAGCGCCATCCTGTTAAAAGCAAATCTCGTCCAAATCAATGTCATCCATATTTATCAGTAAAATATTGATCATGGTGAGGTAACGGTAAACATATAATGCCCGTAACTCTAGCTTTGGTTGTATTTTTGAAGAGACGAGATTAAGTGATACCATTAACGTTTAAATTTTTGTGGATAATGTAGTTTGTAATATGGTGTGTGTTGGTTTCACGGCAATTTTGTTTATTAACAAAACACGCTCATCCAAAAATGGAGCTTATCGCTGAACACAATTTTTTGTTTATACGAATTGATGACTGATTTTTAAAGTAAATCTAGAAACCTTGGTAGCGTTGTTCAAGATTCAGTCTATCCAAGATGATTTGGCTGATCATAAATGTCAAAAAGTGATCATAGTAGGATAGTTATTTTAGCAGTTAACCATTTAAAAATTCTATCGGACGTAAAAAAAACACTCTCTATGTGGAAAACATGCGTACCGTCGGAACTTCAACAATTATAGGTGGTCATAATAAACCATATTATCTTTTGTAAGAAATAACTATAAAAAGAATAAAAAGTGTTTTTAAGTCGTGTTTTATTTTAAAACAAAATTATTAATAACCACATACTTATTAAAAGAAGCAGACAAAACTTATAGGTCTTTCTCAAGAAAATTTCTTTTGAAAACTTTAACATTTTTATTTATTTTAAGCCGCATTCTCTCTTCTAAATCTATATTTAATTTATGTTTGATTTTTTTATTTAAATTCATGGTTTATAGTTTCGTCTATTTAAGTATTGAAAATAATATTTTGTGTAGCTATCAAAACACATTTTTTTAAAGATTTGCCTAATCTCTTGAATGTCTATGAATATATGATACACGATTTTATTTTGTTGCTTATGAAGAACATTTGCGAATTGAAGAAATTTTTTGCAGAATGTGTTCGAAACTGTGAAATAAAATATGCAATAATTTTTCAGAAATTTGTCTGTTTTCTTTGCATAAATTTACCTTTATAGCAATAGAAAGTAGATTAAAGGATTTTTATTTTATAAATGTTCGGAAGAGATTTATTAAACAAAGCACTGAAATTTTGTTATATCCACAGGAAACTTTTTAAAAAATATAAACAACAAGGAAAGCTAGAGAATACAAAAATTTTATTTCCTAAAAAGCACAAAATTGTAAATAAATACGTCTAAAAAAATTCTTGTTTGTCTTTCTTTAAGAACTTTTTTCTTTACTTCACACAATTCAGTCATTTTGTTGATAAATATGTATGTCTCTAGAGTAAAAAATATGTTTTTTCCCCGTAACTTTATTTGATTTTGTTTTAAAAGTGCTTTTGTCATTTTGTTACAAAAACAATAAATAAAGGATAAAGGGCAAGTTTAATCACACAAGTTAAGTTACGAGGTTTTTCTATCTTTTCTTTTCTATTTGTTTCACAATGCGGAAAAATCACAAATACTAAGTAATTCTGGGTTGATCCCCTACTTATTCTATACATACTTGGCGTTAGTAACTGTTATTACATAAACATAATATGCCTACTAAACGAGTATATATTAAATATGTTTCATAGTTTAAAAGATACTCAACAACATGTAAGGATTAAAACTGATTTACCAAACAAAAAACTAAATTTAGTTCACAAGGCAAAAAGGATTTAATAGTTGTATTATAAAACCAGTCATAAAAAATTTTTTATTTAAATAATAAAAAATAGCGTTGATCTACACTTGATGTGAATGCCTAAATGTAGGCCTTCAAAATTTGCTGTATAAAGTGCTATAAAAAATTAAAGGATTAAATCATAAATTTAAGAACAGAACAACAAAATAATATTTTTCAAAGGCGATAAATAGCTAGGCAATCTTAAATAATCCAAATAGTAGTCATAAGTTTATAGAAAAGGCGAACGTCTTTTAAAGCAGATGGAAAGAAAGGTCGCTGGGAGGAAGCTACTCATATGAAGGTAGTAAGCACACTACGTTAAGAAACTTTCGCCTTCAAAATTGTACATACTTGAAGTATGCATTGACATTAAAGCTAAAACTGACAATCCAATCTAAAAATTGGTTAAAAGTTTACCGGGTTTTTTTTGGACTGAGAAATAAATGAATCAACTGCAGTCTACACAACATAAGTATGGTAATAGATAGAGTAGGTCCGAGAAGACCATAGGGAGCACTGTTTTAATAGGTGACCACAATTATGCCATCATAAGAATTCTCTCCGAAGAAGGATTTAAAACAATCTAAGCATCTAATGTTTTTTCAATGGGTTTAAAAATAGAATTGTGCGCAGTTCATTAACTGAGAGAAGTCCCCATGTTCCTTCATGCAATGTTATGGGAATTAATATAATAATAAGCAGCTGATGTTAATGCTTAATATGTAGAATAGCCGAAACTACCCTTAACATGTCATTTTATGAGAAAAACTAAAATGTATTGGTTAATAGCACTGACTTTCTCCAATAGGGCAATCGATATACTCGACTAAGTGATATAACTGGTAGCAATCCTGAACCGAAAAACTGAAAATGGCACTCACAGGTAAGAGATGACAGGCTTCATGGGTGTTAGAAAATAGGAACACAATCCGAATATGTCACATCGACTAAACAGAAGCATACTAAGACCAATTTGCAGATACCTGTCTGCAGTATAGTTTACATCAATGAACGAGAGTATTAACGTTGGGAAATTACAAAAATTCCAGCAAAGGCGCTGATTAAGAATAAACGGGGCGATATAAACCACGTTAACTAGGGCTCTAAAAACTTTCTTTGAGTGCAATCGATAGACTTGCAGAAGAAGTTTAAAGTAGCCCTAACTGGAAAGCGCTTGCAGTCTTTAGACGAATACATCAATAAGGACCACAGTTCAGAATACGAAAACATATTAGAGGTAACGGCGAAATGCTCTCCGAAAGAAGAAACGTATGACCACATACCTGAGAAATTGGTTGTTGAAAACTGTGGAGTACCCTTTCTAGAAATAACCTCTTGGAATAGAGGAACATTTACACTGCCATGTTGCGAAATCTATTGTTATACAGATGTCACCAAACGCGGAAACAAAAAAAACCGGAAACTAAAGTAGCCACCGACTTCGGCCTCGCAAAAATGTCGTTCAATCGAAGATTTCTGTAATAACAGAGTACTTAACAAGGATTAAGGTAAACGTGGAACAACAATCGTTAGTCTTTTAACAGATAGCAAATGTAAGCTCTTATAAGCAAATAGAATGAAACAGATTTCAAATTCATTAACCCAAGAAACTGCTTTCCATAATTGGACTAGTAAAAAAGTATATGGGTAACAGGATATCACGGGGTTAAGAGGAACGTAAGGATAAATGAATTGGCATTTAAAGCCTAGAAATCGCCAACAATGAACTGGGAATGCACGAAGCCCTTCAAAGTAAAAGGGTTCTAGTAGAGGAATTAGACATTAAATATTCATGTAAAAACCTTGAATAGGGGAAAAACTATAAAGATACTTGGGAAACATCCAAACTGGCACAAGATGAGTAGTTTACTAAGGCAAGGCAAGAAGGACTTGAATAGAATTTTGGGCATCCTGACAGGACAATCGAGACCAGGGTTATACTTTAATTGCATAGCCATAGCGGAAATCAGTATTTGCGAGGCTTGTGGTGGGGATGATAAATCTCTCGAACACTACCAATGTCACTCTCCAGCTTTTGACACAGATCTAGATGTTTATCACTTTATGTGTCTCAAATGGAAGACACTTAATCATCTCCCTTATTAAATTAATAAATTTACTTATTTTTTTCTTAGAATCTCTTAAATTGTTTTTATTCATTTTTTATTGATTTTTCTGCTTTCGACATTTTATTTCAAAACATTTTTCTTTTTCTATTTTAAAATCTTCTTTTTGTTCACAAATAAAAATATTTATCAATTTCATTGTATCGGAAGCTTATTAAGCTATTCAAGTATAACGCAAATTCTTTTTGAAATTCTATAAAAAAAGTCATTATGTACATATGTATGTTACATACAGTTTTTTTCACAATAAATATGTACATACATATGCATATATAAGTGCTGCTTTGCAAATGAAATGATGAAAAAATTTTTGTAATTGGAAATTGCTACTTCTACTGGAGTTAATGAACTTGAAATAACTTTAGTAATAAATAACTGAGTTTACCAAAAAATGGATAAAGGAGTTGAGGCCAAGAAATATTTTTTAGGTATAAAAGTTACAGAACAATTAATTCTGTGGAATATGTTAAAAGGAAAACAATTTATAAATAATCTTCTAAATTAGGCAACACATCTTGTAGTGGAAAAGTTAACTAAAAAAAAATAATAAATTTAGAAAAATTTTATAAATTTAGTAAATGAAACACGAGTTCAGTAATTATATTTTAGTTATAAATTAAAAAACCTTAAAGTATGTTTTATATTTCAGTACACACAAGATAAGTTCTGTTAAGCTGATTTTAATGTTTTTTTTTTTCTAAGTGTCTTAAATAACACTAGTTTACACGATTTTTGTACATAAAACATAGGGTTGTTGGCTTAGACCCTCTAACTATGGAAAAAATACTAAAAAAACCGTCAAATTTTGGAGATATTTATTAAAAAAGAAAAACGTTAAACTAGCATCTATCTATAAAAAAAATTTAATTAATGGTTTTACTTCTTTTTTAAATAAGTTAGTATTTTTTATATTATGACACTTCCAGTACATGTTGGTCCAAAAGTCTTGTCTTGTCCTTTATATCTTGCTTCTTTACCATGCTTGTAACCAATATTTTCAAAGTTCTCTGGAAATAAATCAAAATGGGAACGCAAAAAATGGTTTTTGAGGAACATACTAACCACCTATCCGTTAGAAATTCTTCAATAAATCAGCAACTATTACTTTGTAATCTTAATTTTTTTAATTCCTTAAAATTCGTTAACGACAATTTTAAAAGATTTACAAGCAGCCGTTTGTCGCTGACTGAGAGACTCTCTAATTTCGAATCATTATAAATTTTATTAATTTGAGGTACTCTTTCTTTTAATTCAGGTTCATAAAGTTAAGGAAATATACTGTCCTACCCTGCTGTAGTGGAATACTTTTATATAAATCCACAAAATGTTTAACATCTTCAGTGGTTAGTAGATTCTCTTTAGATCATTGGTTTACCAAACATCAGAGATCTATTTTTACCAGTATACTAGGAGCAAAAGATCAGCCTACAATTTGTACAAATCACATGAGGAACCCACCTTTAATCTTGATGCTACACCGATGAACCAAACTAATTAAAGTAAGCACTTTGAACATTTTTTGTGATTTTATTGAACAAACCACATTATAATTTTTTAAATTACAAAACTAGGTATAATTGCAAATTTATATTAATTAAAATAAAGGGCCCGCCATATAAATTTTTTTTTGAAAATGCTATAAAAAAAACTACTGAATATTTTCTCAAATTTCTTTTTTTATTGAATGTACAATTTTTCCGGTTAATAATGGAAAATAATTTCATTCACATGGCTGCCTCGGCTGGCCATGCAGTAGCCTACACGATCGGTCCAATTTTTAAGCACATTATCGATAGTGTGCAGCTGTATTCCGTCGTGTAGCAGCAAAGTAAAGACCTTAATTTCATGCAAAAAAGAGACCGTGTTAAGGTCACAAAAGCTTCATACTCAATGCGAGATTGAATCCGATCACACATTCATCAAAAGGATCATTACTGGAGATGAGACGTGGACTTATGAATGCGACACGCAATCAGGCAAGTAAATGACGTTCACAAAATGAGCCGAGACCAAAAAAGCCACGTCGTTTTCAGTCAAAAAATAAGGCAATGCTCACGGTTTTCATGGATTAGAACGGTGTAGTGCATCATAAATTTCTGCCAGACGGCCAGAAGTAAACAGAGAGATTTATTTGGACGTTATAAGACGTTTGCGTGAAGCAATTCGCCGAAATAGTCCAGAATTATGGACAGAAACTTGTGGAAATTGCACCATGATAACGCACCGTCGCATAGTGCCATCATTATTCTAAATTTTTTGACAAAAAATGCGAAAAATACCATTCAAAAGCCAAAGAGTTCACCTGATTTGGCTCCCTGTGACTTCTTTCTGTTCAATTGAGTTAAAAAACTAGTACGGGAAACGCGTTTCAGCAGCCGATAGGAAAAATGATGGATGGGCACACCGAAAACCGAATATAAAAAATGGGATCAATCGCTGGCATAAGTGTGTTGGAGATTAATATGAAGAGGACAATATTGATTTAGATGAATAAGCTTGTATTTTCAATTTTCTTAACAAATTCCGGGAACTTTTTGATCAAGGTAGTATGTATGTTATGCATTACGCTATGTTATGTATGACGTTAAATAGGAACAGCAATTCGTATTTGCTTTTTATTTTGAGCAAAAATTAACTATTTATTTTTTTTTTTTGTTGCATCAAATAATAAAGAAGTTCTATTTGATAACAACAATTGGGATATTTGTATTAAAATAGATAGGTTCCATTCGGGAACATTTTGTAAAATAAATTATTTTAGCGCACTTGCTTTAATAATGCTTTTTGCCTTTAAAAATACTATAGAAAAAAATACTTTTTAGAAAACCATCTCTTGAAAAAATTATGCGAATACTACAAAATTGTACGTTCTTTAAAAATACAGTTTCAAATAACGAAAAAAAACTTCAGTTGGCTAACAATTTTATGACTTTTTCATGAAAGTAATTGGCATAATCGTTCAAATGCAGGCAGCAGACTTTGCAGCCTGCTGTTGTTGTTTTGCACGGCCTTCAATTATTTTAATTTTTATAGAAAAATAATTATATGTTTATAAAAAGACTATTTTTGTTTACTGTTACATTATGTCCCATTATTCTCTTCGGAATTTTATTTCAAATCGAAAATTCTATATTGTGCTTAATTTTGCTTACCTTTCATAACAACAAAATCGTCTTTGCCTAACAATTCTTATCTCCAACTGAACCAAACTATCAGAGAGAAGAAGTAAACCAGTGCAAAAAGTAACTGGGCCAAGCAAATATGCCCATTGACCATTGCAACAATTTTCCATAATGCATAATGCAAAACACTAATGAAAACGATTGTCATTATAAGCGTTTATTGTTTGGAGATAAGGGATAAGGATAAACTTACAAACGTTAAACGAAAATGAATACTAATTGATGTCACACACACACACAATATGTTTTAATAATATCTTGTAAATATAACTTTTGCAAATATCACCAAGTTTTTGGAGTACTGAAAAAGAAACAACAAATATATTCAAGTGCAAAATGTTTATTTTACAATCGTAAGTGTAAGAAAAACAATATTTCTTGTGAGGCCATAAAACAACAAAACCAGCTTTTTTCGAGCTCTACAAGTACACATATATGAATCCACTAAATATTGTCATTCAAAACCAGTTCGGAACTAACTCCTCGAGCAAAACCAGACATTTTTTCCTAAGAGTTTAATAAAATTAAATAGCATTTTTATTAAAAATCAAAACTAGACAAATCTCATAGTTTGTTGTTTTCAAACAAAGATGTACTTGTCCAATGAAATTTGCCAAATTATTTTTTCTGCTATAGCATCCAATGGTGCCTACTTAAATTTGCCAAATTATTGTATCTGCTTGGTATCCTTACCTTAAATTATTAATACGGCAACATTGGCATGAAAAAAAAGTTCAGCTGTGCTAGTGATTTCCAAGAATTTCTAAGGTTTTGCGAAGCATAGATTTTAGTTTTAAAACATAAGAAAATTTTGAATACCCACAAAACGCTAAAGATATCAAAAAACCACTCTTCTCCAAAGGCTTGCATGTATTCATGAAGTGAAAAAAAAAGAAAAAGAAAGATGTGGAAAATATTTTGGAAAAGCAGGTTGGGAGTTAACTGGTTTGAAGACAGTGAACTACAATGGCTAAAAACTAATATTTTGACTGAATTCCAAAACCTGAAAAACTTTGTAACGATACGGTTTTACTACTATATCGATACAAAGCTAATTACATTGTTTGTTGTTTTGTAAAAAAAAAAAAAAAAATTTGTATAGTTTTACATTTAGACACTATTTTTGCTGCAGTCAGCACTTTTCCCATAAAACAATCCTTTTTCCTTTTTTTGAATTAAAATTCATCCTCATTTTGTAAACAATTGCTGTTTCCATTCGTAAGTCTATTATTAGTTCAATTTAAACAAAGTTATTTCAATTTATAAACAAAAAGTATCGACAAAATTTATACTACACAGTTTGCTTTTGTTTGCTCAGTTAAAATTTTTGCAATACATTTGGGAATGGATGACTTTGTAAAAGTTTACATGGTTGCGTTTAGGAACGCACGATATTATTCGGTTGCTTTTCAAATGACGTTTTGGAACTCTGTCAGAATGTTAGCGATGATGAAAATAATGAGGATGATGGTGAATTTTTGCATGTTACAAATGAATAACAATTCTTCCTACAAATTTTTTGATTTTCAAAACTGGACATGTCCATCAGATTTTCAATCAAAACCAGACATGTCCATCTAAAAAACTCATGTTTTGAAGTTGAAGAGGAAAATTCTTATAAAAACATAAATACTGAATTATATAAAATAAAACATCACACATTTAAACATTGCTAAGTCCTTTCAAAAAAAAAAAAAAAAAAAAAAAAAACTTTAACAAAAGGTATGTTATTTAAACACTGAAATATGAGAAAGGCAATGATATAAAAGAATCTGCATTCACTTAGTTTTGCAGTTTTCGCTTAAATAGAGAGGGACTAATATTTTTTAACACTATTCTTAGAACTCCTTTTTTTGTTCAGTTTTTAAAAAATTTAGAAATACTCTACAATATTACCCAAAAACGAAGAGAATTCTGGTGCCATTCATATTATATTCATTACCATAGCTACAACATGTTCCACGAAGTCCAATTATATTTTCAATTCGTTTTTTTACTATTGTCTAAAAATTCTCCATTGGGTTGGAAGTAGAGCTTTACGGTGATCACTAATTTACTTAAAATTCTATTGTAACAGCCATTCTTTGACAATTTAAGCTGTTGGCTTGAATCACCATGACACTAAAAGATGACTTTTTCTTTTGGGTTAGACTTTATGCATCCAAAAAATTTTCCTTGACGCCCGAACATGCTATTTTTATTTTTATATTATATATTCATAACATAAATATCATTTTAAAGTACTCTTAAAGTAGGTATCTCCTTTCTTTAAAATGTTGAATGTTAACGCAGGCTTAATGAAGAGATTTTAAGCTAATAATCTTTGTTAAATTTTTTGCATATGGCCGTAAATATTTGTACCATACTTTAAGACAACTTATTTACCATGGAAAATGCATAAATTTATTTAAAATATAAGGGATTGATTTTATTTTTATTTATTTACTTATTTTTTATATTAAAATTTGTTTGGGTTTAAAGCTTTTTCTGAAACACAGAAAGAATACAAATATTACTTAATTTTATTATTAATATTAATTTTTATATCACGCTTTTACATAGGTTAGGTTAGGTTAGGTTAGGAAAGGTGGTGGACACCCCTAAAAGGAAGAAGTCCCACTTATGTTTGTTATTTGGGCCATTGTAATGCCACAAGTATAAGTGCCAACCTGGGGATCAAACAGTCTCTATAGAAAACTATTTAGACTCCAAAATAAATCTCGCAATTGCGGCAACCTTTCTTCTGGAGAGTTCAGTCAAAGATGACAAAAAGTGGGAGTCCCAGAACCTCCGCCGTCTGGCAGCAAGAGCCGGACACTGACATATAGGGTGAAAGATAGTGTCCTCCTCCTCCTCTTAACCATAACTCTTGCAAAAATCATTTGAGGCAATGCCAAGTCTATCGGCATGCCTCCCAACAAGGCAGTGAACTGTTAGGACCGCAATTGTGCAATGTATGGCCACATGACTTAGAAAAAGAAGACATTTATTCCTCCTTTTGTCGAGGTGCACGTGCCTCCATGCCGCCAACTATATTGGGAGTAGACATAAACTGACCGGAGAATGTCCAACTTAATCAAGGCAATCGGGACACCAATGACCTTGTTCGATGCTTTTACATAAGTAGAATTAAAATATAAGCAATTTAGTTCAAAGATTATCATACTAATAAAACTAATTTGATTTGCACAACTTTACACAATTTTCATATAACATAAGCCGTAAAGAAACAAACAAAATTACTACACATACAGATTTAAAATTTAAAATCTTTTAAAATTAATTTTTGTTTCTAAAATATTGTCTTCTCTGCTCTGATATCGTCCAAATATATATTTCGTAGCTTTAACTGCACCCTCGCTGACATCACACAATTTAAATTGTATCAATATAACGGCGTAGACAAAAATTACGAAAATCACCTATCAGTTGAGGAGAGGGAAAATAAAGATAATATCTTGTATTTTAATTTAAAAATTTGTTTATTTTTCTATTTACTCTGCCATAATTTGATAAATTAATATCCATATAACCATTGCAAGTGAATTTTATAGGCTGATGCATTAATTGTAAAGAATATTCCCTTACACACATATTCATCTGTACATCGCGATGAGAGAGTCTAAAGCTGAGTAAAATATGAGAAAACTTTTGATACTAAAAGAAAAGAAAAATTCAGTTAAGCAACATTTCTTAATTTTACAATTAAAACCTACCTCATTAACACATTTATGTGCCAAATAGCTTAGGAAAAGGACATTTATAAGCAAAACACACACATAAATACACCGATCTGCATGGAAATAAAAATTTTTTTTGTAATAAAAATAAGTAGCATGAGATTTGTTTTTAATATCGCATGACATCAAATATTTTTACTTACAAAATTGATACTCCTGTTGTGTTTCATAAACGAATTTGACATAAGCCCAACTTACGTTACATAAAATAGCCAAACCATTAAAGAAAATTAGCATTAACGTAGATCGGGCAAAATATTGTTCTAGTTTATACCCCAATATCCATAAATTTAATAATAACCCTTGATTTTGCCTTAGACTTTTGGCATAACTAAATGCCAAAGGCTGGTGTCGTTTTAAAGGTTCATTTGCCATATTTTCTTTAAGCAGTTTAAGACTTTTTAATATATTCTTTAGAAGTTCATATACCACTTGTATATAAATGCCATATTCGACGGATTTCAATTGCATAGATATCAAAAAGAATACAATAATTAAACGTCCGCTCAAAGGCATATCACCGCCTATGAGGTGATAATTGAAATAAAATACTACAAGCATTAGGACAATCAGATATAAGCCACTAAACACTAGCAAGCGTTTTGCAAAAGTATTGGCATGAAGGCGAAAAGCACACTTTAGTTCAAAATTTTGAATTAAAATTAAAATTTCTTCAAGTTTTGGCAATTCAAACCAAACTTTATATTCCATATGTAATTGTATAAGCGCTATCATGGTATTATGCAAATATGTTGTAATCATTGTCATACCATCCAAACTATAAATTAGTGTCGTATGATAAACTAAAGAATTGTGAATATACCATGACCAAATCAATAGTGCCATAAGGAAAAGATTATATAATAAATATATAGAATAAATTATATAATATTTTAAATTCTTTTCTACACTATATATAAGAAATGGTGGTAAGTTTATGCCATAAATGGCAAAAATCCACTGATACACTTTCAAGCATTTCAATAAAATGCAATTTTCGAAATATTCCACCATTGAAATAACTTTACTTGACTTTTTACGAAAGCTTTTCAACTTAAACTGAGTAAAATAATTTTAAAAATTTAAAAAATGAAGAAATTTACTTAAAAGATATAGATTTTAATCAATTTTGATAGAAGAACATTTCAACTAATTAGAAACAAGTGAAAAGAATGTAAGCGGGTAAAACCGACCACACAATTGCACACCACATTGCACGCCACATTGCACGTATTGTAATCAAATACAATTAACTCAACAAACTTAAATGAACTTATATTTTTTGTACAGACAAACATATCTGTGTCGATATGGAGGACTCACCCTTGTGTGGGATAAATTTGAAACAAAAAACAATTATGTGATGTAGAGCTGCAACACTATCGATAGTCGACCCACTCGATAGTTTCGATAGTTTACAAAAAAACTATCGATACTATCGGATTCTTTTGAATGCTGCTTGTGGCAGCAATATTATAATTTAAGTGAAAGGGAAAGAATAATAATAAATACACAGTGTTGAAACAAATAATAGGGACACTTTATTTTTGTTCAGTATGTCATAAAATTTAATGTGTTGAAGATTTTGATGAAACAGTAAGCCTTATATATAGCGAAAATTGTTCAGACCATGAAGTCATCCAAAACTAAAGTAATTAATAAGATCCAGTGAAAAAAAACTGCAGAGACTATGAAAAGAAAGCATAGTTTTGAAAAGCTTTTAGTTCGTAATTCAAAGATAAATCCTTTCAAGTCATCGTCATAAAATGAATTTATTCTCCTGTTTCAAGTCGCACAATAAGAAAAAAACTTATAGAAATTTGTTTTGAACAAATGCAAAATCGTATGTACGAACATATTTTAGTTACAATTCATACTTTGAGTTTAATAAATAGAAATTTAAGAAACTGTTAAACTGTGTCTATATGTAACTATAAAAGGTTACAGACAACTTACGTGGAACACATTATTCAAATGTGACTTTGACTATTTACATTTAGTGACCTTCATATTTACTCTTAGAATTTGACGATAGTATCGATAGTGAAAAAAAAAGTATCGATGGTCAGCCAAAAACAAAACTATAGATACTATCGATTGTTTTACAGCTCTAATGTGATGTTCACGAAATTTTTTAACTCTTCCTGCCGCAGAAAGAACAGATAATAGAACAGATAATACATTAATTGAATGAACAAATTAAATGAAAAACATTTTTTGTGGTTTTCCACACATATTTTATATGTGAGTATGCTATGTATTTTGCACTAATAACGGAACTTTTTACATTAAATTTCCGTCTAATATTTGACAAATGGTCTGAACTGTTGTCTGATATTGTCTGCCAGATGCCTTCTTTAACTGCAAATATGACCTGAAACACTGATTTCAAGATCGAGTTGCCTCTTTCATGTATGAGCAAGTCTACCAACGCCTTGGATGCCTCTCAATGGCCATTCTGTTACCGTCGTTTGGTGGTTTACTGAGTGTGTGTCCAACGTCATTTTCGCCTACGAATTTGGCCTGACTTAAATTTTGATAAGTGATGTGCCATATATTAACGTTACCTATGCCTTCAGTTAAAAATATACATAAGGATTTTACGAAAACAACTGCTGAAATTGACTTGAATACTACTAGTGTCTGTTGTTGCAGCATTCTAAGGTTCGCTAGCATTGAATAGTATAAACTTCAGGTTGAAGTTAAAGATTTTAAGCTTCGCGTCCGTCACCAGATGGAAGGAACGTACACAGGTCTTAGCAAACCAAATACCTGTATTGCCTTGTATAGTCGTCACTTTGTGTCTAGGGATGAATCACCTGTTGTGGTAATTGCGCATTCCAGATGGACAAATAATGTTACATTTTCTATCGGTTGGTGTTTGAGAATAATAGATTGTGCTGTAAATACATTGATGAGCATTGTTTTGGATTTCCTTGCATTTATTTTCAATCAAACTTTTGCAGACATTTTTCTGGCCATTTTCATTCATTCATTCGAAAGGTCATAATATAACACTGGACAGTTTTTTTGAATCTTATGAACCTGGGTCAAAAACTGTCACAAGAAAAAGGAGCATCCCACCAAAAATTTCTCATCAACATTTGCATTAAAACAATGCAATGCAATTGGAATGCATGCTTCCAATGATGAGTTCATTGATCGCCAGTTAATAAATATTAATTTTATAGGTTGTGTAGTTACAGTTGATAAAAAAATTGATGGCCGTTGCCTGTTTTCACAAATATGATATGATCAATATTTCAGCTAAAAAAATTGACCAACATTGCGACAAGTTTTCTTGCGTGAGCTTGACACCTGGAGTGCTTCGCTACACCTATATTAATTACTGTTGAAATTAATATTTACTTTGTACGGGCGATGCCACGCACACTTATTCAATTCCGCCCGTTTCTCGGCTGATGATTTTGATTGATTATGAAGTCATTAGACCAACTTAAGAAATTTTTACTTTTACCATTCTCAAGATATACAAAAATCAATATTTAGTTTGTATGGAAGGTACCTTGTCCACTTGTCCAATCCCGCCCATTTTTTAACTGATGATTTGTATTAACTACGAAGTCATTTAGACCAAATTTTGAAAATTCTACTACACAAAAAAAGAAAAGGATGTTTAAGCTGTAAGCTCAACTTTGTTTCATTTAAAAAAGGCTATAAAAACTTTTTGCAAAAACGTAAATTTTTAACCTTTTGTTCTTATTTCTTCTCCTGTTGCATTGAGCGCTATAAAAAGTTGATATTTTAGTGAAAAAAAAAACATACAAAATAATAGAAAATCAAAGTATCAATGTCAGAAGTCATGTGCTTGTAAAGTTTCGCTCAATCGTTTGGAACAGCTGCATAGTATAGAGATATTTATAAAAAGTTGAAAAAGATATTAAACTTTATACTCTGAGTATAGCAATGTTTTTCCCTTATGTGCACATTAAGGCATGCCTTTAGCAGTTTTGATCTAAATTTTTGATAGAAGTTAATAGTCTTTACAATTAAAACTTCTTGAAGACTTCTAAATATATTTCCACAGGGAAGACCAAAGCGGAGAACAAAATCTTCTAGACTAAGTGCATGCCAGAAACGATAATAAAGATCTAGAAAAGAGCTTAGCAACAGATTGTAACAAGGTCCTACTGTGAGGGTCCTACGCCAAACAATCTTAGACCTCAAATCCAGTAAAATCAACTCCACTTTCTGAAATCACTACACAAGATTTCAGTCTTCCAATACACTTGAATTCGAGAGCGGGTCTGATCGCCTAACACCCTAGAGCATCTAGAAATCAGTTAAAGGATAAGGCATTCTCAACAAACTAGTTTTTTACAGGCCCAGTAAAATTTATTTTAGTGCAGATTTTTGTATAAAGAAGAGCTTTCTGACTTTTTAATAGATGTAATAGATGAGGTGCTTTAAACACCCAGTAAATGTGAAACATAGAAACCACTTTACTTATGCTGATGATATTAAATACGTTAATATTCATAAAACATAATTACATCCAAAACAAACTAAATAGTTTGCGAGCATGCTCCGACAAATACCAAATCCAATGTCTGTAAAATGATGGTCATATCGGCCATCAAATCGATGTTTATGAACGATACATCGATGTTTTCTAAACATTGATACATCGTTTGGCAAAGATTTGTGTGCAAACATCGCAAATAGCCAATCGCATTCAAGGAAAAGTAAGTTATCCATGTATGCGATTGGCTATTTGCGATGTTTGCAAACAAATGTTTGCTAATGCATCACTCCCTTTAATGTACAAGTTGTTTTTTTGCTAACTGTATGTTTTTGGCTGTATATTATGTTGCCGGTATTGTGTTGCATAAACTTGTTACTGCAAATGTACTACTGCATACAGTCAAGGATTTTTAATGCAATTTTTTTTTTTAAATACAAAGTTTAAAACTATAAGTTTTTTGAGTCATTTAAATAGGTTCTGTCATGAATTCCAAAACTTGAAAATTAAACAAAAATTAAACACTTCTGAATATAAAAAAAAAATTATATTTATTAAAAACTGATTTTGCACACAAATTTTTCAGCTAATTTTTTTCTATATTTTGTTTACAGTCTACAGTTAGCCAGTATGTTACTAAATAGCAACCTGGGTGTTTCTCACCGGTAAAGTTATTGTGATATACTCTGAGTTGAGAGCTCTGCTTTAATTGCATTTGGCAACAATAATTGTTAACTTTAATATGTAAAATATATTGAAGAATGTCCTTTCATAGTTTTTAATTAGTTGAAATATTCTTCTATCAAAACTGATTAAAATCTTTATCTTTTAATTAAGTTTTCTTTCTTTTTCAAATATATAAATTTATTGTACTCAGTATAACTTAACAACATTGTCATTTCAGTGGTGGAATATTTCGAAAATTTCACATTATTGAAATGCTTAAAAGTATATCAGTGGATTTTTGACATTTATGGCCTAAACTTACCACCATTTTTTATATATCGTGTAGCAGAGTTTAAAATATATTTATTGAACACAAATGTTTTATACACTTTTACGTATAACACTGGTGATTTGGTCATCGTATATTCAGAATTTCTTAGTTTATCGTGCAATACTAAGCCATGGTTTCGATTTTCTCACAATGTTTACGGCACATTTTCGGAATACTAAGGGTCTGCCAAATAAATTTTTTTTTTTTTTTTTTTTTAAATGCCATAAAAAAAACTACTGAACATTTTCTCAAATTATTTTTTTAAATTTAAAAGTACAATCCTTCCGGTTAATAATGGAAAATAGTTTCATTCAAATGGCTGCCTCGGCTGGCCATGCAGTAGTCTACACGATCGGTCCAATTTTTAAGCACATTTTCGAATGTGTGCAGCTGTATTTCACCAATGGCTTCACGAATATTGTCCTGTAAAGTGTCAATTGTCTCTGGCTTGTTGGCGTAACACTTATCTTTGAAGGCACCCCATAAATAATAGTCCAACGGTGTCAAACCGCAGCTCCGAGGTGGCCAAACGACCTCAGCTCTGCGGCTGATAATGCGATCTTCAAAAACAGGGCGCAAAACATCGAGTGTAGCTTCGGCTGTGTGGCACGTAGCGCCGTCCTGTTGAAACCAAATGTTGCTAATATCCTCCTCTTCAATTTTTGTGAACCAAAATTCATTCAACATGGCCCGATAACGATCGCCATTGACTGTAACGGCTACTTCTTGCTCATTTTCGAAGAAAAATAGGCCAATTGTGCCTCTGGACCAAATTCCACACCAAACAGTGACTAGTCTTGGGTGTATCGGCTATTAAATGTATGCGTGTGGGTTTTCTGTGCCCCAAATGCGACAATTTCGCTTATTTACATACCCGCCAAGATCAAAATGAGCTTCGTCTGAAAAGATGATTTTTTTGGCAAAATCGGCATCTTCTGTAAGTCGATCGCAGGCCCACTTAGCGAAGCGAAAACTCATTGGGCACAACCATATTCGTTCAGCGGAAGGATAAAACTAATTATCTGTCAAATCAGACATGAGTTAAGTGTTACCATTCACGAAATAAGCACTAGTTGAAAAAGGTTAGATGGCAACCCTATATGACAACTATTATACAATTACATTTGGAATATAAAGTTGAGTTTGATTCAACCAAACTTAGAGAAATTCTAATTATTTTTAAACATTTAGAACTAAAGTGTTTGCTAGTGTTGAGTAGATTATATTTAATTATACTAATGCTTCTGGTCCTTTATTTAAATTACTTTTTTATAGCCACTGAAATGCTATACTTAATTTTATTTACTTAATTTTTTCTTGACATCTATGCAATTGAAATCTGTGGAATATGGCATTACATAGAAGTGATATATGAACTTCCAAAGAATCTACTAAAAAGTTTTAAGTGGCTTAGAGAAAGTATAACCAATGAACTTTTAAAACCCCACCAGTCTTTGGCTTTTAGTTATGCTAAAAGTTTAAGGCTATATCAAGGCTTTTGGTGGACAAACTGAAGCAATATTTAGCTTGGTCTACACTATTGCTAATTTTCTTTAATAGTTTGGTGATTGAGCCTATCTAAAGTACTTATATGAAACACATCAGGTATACCAAATGTGTAAGCAAAAGTCTTTTATAGCATGCGATATTACAAGCAACTTTCATGCTACTATATCTTTATTACAAAAAATTTATTCGGCACAAAAATATTTTAATGAGGTGAGTTTCAATTAAAAAAATTTAAAAAAATATGTATTAAATAAAATTCCTCTTTTATTTTAGTATGAAAAATGTTCTTATATTTTATTTACCCTCAGGCTCTGTTCAAACGATGTGCCGATAAATATGTGTGCAAGAGAATATTATTTACAATTAATCATCAATCAAAGCATCAGCCTATAAAATTTATTTGCAATGGCTTTATGATATAAATTTGGGATATTATGGCAGGGTAAATAAAGTGAAAATTAATATTTGAAACAAAATTAATATATCGTTTTTCCCCCTTCGAATTCTAGGTGACTTTGGTAACATTATAAACATATGTCTTTGTATTGATACAATATAAATTGACCGATGTCAGTGAGGGTACAGTTAAGGCTAAACAATATATATTTGGAAGAGACAAAGGAAGAGAAGTTAATAATTTTACGGTAAATAGTAATGTTAAAAGAATTTAAATTTTTAATTGCTACCACTGAATTTATGATAATTTTATGTAATTCTTAAAGGCTAATGTTTAATAAGAAGTGAGTTAAATTTTGCAAATCAAATCTATGTATTTATCATTATGTCTTTCACACTTTAAATTAGTGGACTAATTCTGCCATTCGTATACGAACAAATTCTTATTCGAACGAAAGAGTTTTTGACTATTTGGAGTTCTCTTATTCGATCACGATCAAAATCAATCGAAACTTCTAATGATGATAAAATTGAAAATTTAATATATTAGATATTTTTGACCAAAAAAGACAAAAACTGATTCAATGCAAAAGGAAATACTTGGGTTCTTTATGGCAAAGCAAACAGCTCTATAACTACTACACCACGCCACTTATTTATTAATTTTAGTCTTTTATTTCTGTCTACGACCAATTTAAGAATTTTTTGGATATTTTATAGTGTTGTAAAACAATTTTTTTTTTTTTTTTAATTTTAACACTTAAGCTGTAATTTTATTCGTTTCGTATCGAGTAACATCATTAGAAAATTTTACGATATCGAAATAGTTTTCTATTCGAATTTCATTTCGATCACGAATGCCAGAATTAGGCCCCAGATTGCTTTAATATATTTCTAAAAGTGCGCTATACAAATTTATAACTTTCTTTGGTCTCTCTTAATAGTACGCAATTAATTTTATCTCAATTTATGCATTTTCTGTGTAAGTTGCCTTAAAGTATGCTAAAAATATTTATAACTTTTATTCTTATTTTTATCCCATTTACACTACACCGAAATCATATACTTACCTGATGTATATCAAAATCTAATCAAATTTGGTCATATATTCGATTAGGTGAGCGTAAAAGTTAACGTATCGAATAACGAATAATTACTTGTGCCTCATGTGCATTGTTCAATAACGTATCGTATAATCTTAAGCTATGGAAACTTGATTAAATCAACTTGTTATCGTAAGCGAGGATAAGACCCCAGATTTCGCACACAAAATACAATCTATTTCGTTACTAGATTTTGACAGAATCTACACCAGGGGTACGCAAAAAAACAAAATACTTCAACAGATAAATACATTGAAGTTGAAATGCGGTAAAAAATGTGTATTCTCTCTTCAAAGTCTCTTAAAATAAAAATAAAACACAAAAAATGCGCTACACCCCTCTGAAGAAATGTCGCACACACATTTTTTGTTTTTGTTTTAATTATTGTTGCCGTTTGGAATAATGTAAACAAAGCGTATGATTTTTTAAACGAGATTTTTTAGCATTAATTATTTATTACAATTTCTTAAGTTTTTTTATTAAAAATAAAACAAAAGCAATTTTAAGGTATAATAAGAACAATATTGTTACGAAAATGAAAATGCTGAAGAGGAAATTTATCACATCAGGAACTAATTGTGAGATTTCAGCTATAAACTTTATTGGTTTGGGTCAAGGCTCTATAATACCCATAATTATCTGTACAATTAAGAGAGCTACTGTCTGTATGTTTAATGGTATTGCCAGTTCAATTCTTTTTTGTGTATTATAATTTCACACCATTTAAATTAACGTAGCTGAATATGATGTTCGTGTTTTTACTAAAACATTCGAAACTAATTAAGAAATGCTATAAAAGACGGCGCATTGCGTTTGGTAAGAGTTAGTTATCGTTTGGCAGTCAATAAGAAAAAGTCATGTTCAAGCGTAAATAAAAAGTGTTGTATAAGCGAATCTCAATTTGTTGCATAAAGACATAATGTATAAAATTTATAGTGGAATAAATAAAATTGTAACAACAACAAACGTGGAGTATATTTTATTTTAACGCATTTTAAACGAACTCAAACGTTTTAAAGAAGTAAAAAACGTAACAGTATTCACAAATACTGTATGATACTTAAATTGATAGTTGATTTTGGTTCATTTTAGAAAAATATTTGGTGGGAATTTTTTTTCCTTGTAGCAGCCCTGGTTATAATATTCACGAAGAGAATTAATAAACAGCCGAAAAATTTCGTAATCTGAACAATATGAACGAGCATCGCTGATCTACACTGAAGACAAGCGAGTATTCTGAAGGAAATCAATATGGATGTCCGCTTATATCGACAAGTTTTATAGTTATCAATTTTATTTCGGAAGGGTTTTCGAAGGTGATAATATCTTAAATAGAATTAGCTCAGCTATTGTACTGCCTTAACGGATGAATTCAAATGGGCATGCGAACAGGAGTCTGTACTCCAGTAAAAGTATAAGGTTTTCGTGTAAGTTAATTGACTACTGGAGTATTTTCCAAGCTTAAATGTTGATTGTTCTTAAAGCAATCCAAATTATAGCCAGGAGGTGACAACTTATTTGCCGTCCATGCTTTGAGACATATCATAAGATGGGGCTGGTTAGTGACTGAAGACAGACCTTAGGGGACCAATGGATCATTATGTTGTTAGATTATGCTTATGATTACCAGTTTACTGCGATAATAAAATTTGCGACGAACCAGCAACACGAGGTTCGTCAAGCCTTGTTTTTATACCTTTAGAACAATAGGTGAAGCCACCGACAAGTACTCCTTTTGGACAGTAATGGAAAGGATCTTAAGTATATCCTACACCGGTGTAATAGATATAATTATTGACCCAAACTGAACGAACTAGCGCACGGAAAACACATAAGATTGCCATGAATATAACAAGACTTTCTTTATGAGAGAGCGGTACACCGGACTTCTGTAGAATGTGTAAGGAGAAGGATAAAGTAGAAGCAATCGAGCATATTGTTTCACCAAAGTAACAAAACATCCGATCTAGATGGTAGTCGATTACACTAAAGACCCATTCATGTACCAGACTGGGTGAATGATTGACCTTATTATAGGGATATATTTATTAACAACGAAAATAACTTTGGCAATCAATACAAGTTACTTCTACTTAAATGAACAATATGAGTTTTAAGGAAGCAAAATTAAAACTAATAGTGCACTTATACGAATATGTGCCACTATACGTATATGGCTTTAACAAATTGGATGCGATAAATATTTATACAGGATTTCCATAATGCAAGTCTTTTTAGAAAACTTAGATTTATTATAAAACAAAGAACGTTTTTACGAAACAAAATACACAGGGAATAATTAAAAAGTTGGGAAGTTTTTATAGAAATACCCTTTATTAACAGAGAGTGATTATGTAGTCTTATTTTGATACTGAATTTAGCTGCCTTTTGAATTCTTTGTGTTGACAACCCTAATTCTACTCTAACTTATTCTTTACGCGTAACGCTACACTTTGAACAGCTACAAAGCTGAAGAGAAAGCAGTATCAGAATAACATTAACATTGCAAATTCAATGGTAGCAAATAAAATGTAAACAATTCTTAACGCTAGCGGCGCTGCAAAAATTCAGCAATAATGCAAAGTTTAAAGCAGCAACAAAATATGTAAGAAATATTAACAGAAGCAGCGCTGCTTAATTGACAGCAACAATACATTAGAAATAACAGTATCACCACTACATAATTGGAAGCGACAATTCATAATATAAAGCAAGACAAGAAATGTTAACATATGTTAATGTTACTGCGTCGCCTAATTACCAGCAACAATGCAAAATTGGAAACAGTATGGAAATGTAAACAAATACAGCCAATTACAAAACAGCGAAAAAATTTAATCAAATGTTAATAGTAGCAGCGCTGCTTAAATGGACACTAAAATTTTAATGAACAAAACGATTCTTATTAAACTTTTTATAAATTTTTTCTACTCATATATGTTTTTTAATTACATTTAAGCAATGTGCTATAAATTTATCCATTCATTAACATTTTTATGACACTTTCTAAGGAAATAAGAAAATTTTTTCAAAAATATATGTTCTGCACTTACTTTTTAGAAACTTGTTGTTTTTTAATATTTATCACTTTTAAAACAGTATTTATTGTAAGACACTTTTTTCATATTCGTTTTGAATATATTTTTAATACACTTTTATGAACTTTGTTTAAATTTACGATTTCACTTCAATTTTTAACAGACGACACGCACTCACACCAATCTTTGATCACTAACTAAACAATAACAGTGCAGTGTTATCAACGCGGTGCATTTAGCACGGCGTTTAGTGCTTTCTTTTTGCGTTATTTAAACTAACATTAAAGAAAGCATAAAATACTTGTCAAAAAGCTAAAATAGAAAGACAGTTTAATAATTTCAAAAAAATATCATATAAACTATAAAAAATATTATGAGAACTCCGCAACCATCAATTTTAAAAAAATTATAGTCTTACGAGCATAAATTACTTCTCCGATTTTGCATGAATATTTGGATATAAGAAAGCGAGAATAAAAAATATATCGGAAAGAAAGATGTCGGGTATAAAATTATATTACGTAAAGATGCTTTAGATGATCTGGTTTTAACCTCATATTAAATTTGATAGCCAAATTACTGACGGAAATACTTTAGACCCAAATTTAAATGTTAAGAATGACGCAGATTTTGTTATATCAGTCTGCTTAGCCGATTACTGCATCTTTTGTAGATCGACCGGCCCTTCAAGAAGGAGAACGGTTGTTCAAGTGGGACTTAGCCTAGGCTAGCTTGGTCTCATCAATAGTTTTCAACTTGGAAAATATGCGTTTAAATGACTTTCGCTTCAATAAGTTCTAAACATAAGTGCGAGAAGGTGGGTTGGGATCCGAAGGAGGACTGACACCAGAGCCTGACGTTGTCTACTTGATTTTCATTGCCGCAGCGTCAGCTGAAGAGTGTTTAATGAAGGTCAACACCTTTCTGTTCACAGAACTCGCGGCGTAAGAGATACCCTACTAAGGGGCTACTTTAGCGAAGTTAACCGCTCCTTTTAGTGCGGAACCGCAGTGATCAGTGGCTGAGGTTGCGTGAAAAGGTGCTTGCAAGAATGCTTTACATAATGGTTTTACAACCATCAGGGACGAGCGCAGAAGGTTTTTTCGTTTGAATTTTAAAACTATATAAAGTATTGGATCCCTGCTCAAAGCCGATATCCTTTCTCGTATTTGTAGTCATTTCCAACGGTCTTATAGCTGTCTATGTAAGAGGAAGACCATACGAAGGTTGGTACTAGCCGCTACCATCTCATGACAATATAGTCAGAACGTGCGACAGATAAAGGTTCATGCATTGAGAAAATGGTCATGCAACAGGGTGTAGACATTTAGCGTATCTTCCAGTGCACCATAAGGAGGCGATCTACCTACATCCTCATATTAGCTATTAATTTAGATTAATATACATTTGTTTTTATATTTATGGTTCTGTATGCATTTCCTTAGGAAGTTGATTCAGTATGTAGCACACGATAGCAGGGAAACATAGAACAACATATTAAACGCAGATACAGACAGACACAAAGTAAGCTTTTTTTATATCCAAATATTCGTGAAAATGTAATCTTTCCTATCGGATAAGATGGCGAAGTCCGCATAGTATTTATTTATAGTTAATAAGCTAATAAATAGAGTCTGTCTAGACATTTCGGAGTAGTTTTGCTACAAAAACTGTGACACCAGAAGTTTATATATTAGATTTGATAACTTTTATTAATAAATTATCAAACTGTCCTTGTAACTTAGCTGTTTGATGAGTGTTTTACGTTTTCCTAATTATAATGTAAGTTCAGTTAACGCAAAAAGAATACACTGAAAACCGTGTTAAATGAACTATGTTGATAACACTGGTGTTTTATTATTAAGTCAGTGATTGAAGGTTAGTGCGTGTCGTCTGTTAAAAATTAAAGTGATATCCTATATATAAACATAAAATCCATAAAAGTGTACTAAAATATATTTGAAATATTTACGAAATGTGTCTTTAACAATAAACACTGTTTTAAGAGTGATAAATATTAAAAAACAGCAAGTTTCTAGAAGGTAAGTGCACAACCTAAATTTCTGCACAATTTTTTTTCATTTTCTTAGAAAATGTTTTAAAAATGGTGATAAATGATAAAACTTATAGTTAAATTGTTTATTTGTAATTAAAAGAAACTAATATTTAGTTTGAAAAGTTATAAAAAGCATTTTTGTTTATTAAGATTATACTGGTGAATTTAGCTGCTCTGCTAGCATTAACATTTTCTCGTTACTTTGCCTTTGCCGGCATTTGTTTACATTTCTATGCTGCTTCCAATTTTGCATTGTTGGTGCCAATTAGGAAACGCTGCTAACATTAACATTTGTTAAAATATCTTGTTCTAATTTATGTTATTGTCGCTTCTAATTATGTGGTGGTGATACTGTTAATATTGGTTGGCATTTCTGATATATTGTTCGCAGCCAATTAAGCAGCGCTGCTATCGTTAACAATTGCTTATGTTTCCTTTGTTGTTTTCTTATTAGTGTTGTTAGCTTTTTGCATTCGTTGATTGACATTTTTGATGCTGCTTTCTCTTCAGCATTGTTATAGATTATTATTATATAGAATTATTATTATTTATAGAAGAGCGAGCAAAGTAAAGAGTAAGTTAGTACAAAAATCAGTGTTGTTTAAACGAAGAATTCGAAAAGCAGCTAATTTTGCTATTAAAACTAAAAGGATACTTCAATTATCAGCTAAACACCAACAATACATACAAAGCGCAGTAACTTTATTCTTTTTCTAAGAAAGCTCATATAAAACTGTGATGTATTTGGAAAAAAACACATATATTTCGTTCAGAATAAATTTGCAGAAAATCGTCATTTTTTCAATAAATTTTAAAAATATCGTCATTTAAATTTCGAAAAAGCGTCAAAGAAATAGTACCAAACAAACAAGCAGGTTCTTGTGTTTTCAAGTTTTGTTTTCAGTACCAATGTATATAGTACATACATATAAAAAATTAAACATATTTAATACGTGCGTAAAACTACTTACAAATGAATACCCCATTTGCCAAATTAATTAATTCCACTTTTAGAATTGTATTAAATAGTAATATCGAATCAATGTATTGACTCCAAATTATATTATATCGAAAACGAATTTATTTGATAGAAACTTTTATTACTACTACGACTTATCATATTAGTACTTGCTTTATACAAAATTTAAAACTATTCTTTGATTATTTTAATAATTCATTTCTTTAAGAATTTTGTTTTTTAGCTACAAAATTATATTCACTCTTTTTTTATATATCGCACTCCAAATCATGCATAAATCAATTTACAGATCAAATCTCTAACGGTCACAAAATTTTCATTTGCATGTCTTTTCTTATTTGTGTCTAGAACATAATCAACTAACGGTTCAGTTAGACGACACTCATTGTAACGCCATAGCTGCAACATAGCTAACCAACCTTCGAGCCACACTTTGATCGTTTAGTGGTGACGTACCATAACTTCATAACTAATCAATTCAATTTTATAATAGTGTTTCAAAAACAGTTTTTGCCTCTTCCTAACATTTGAAAATTTTGAGTTGTGACTATTTATGATTTGGTGTGTGATTTTGAAGTTTTGTGTACAGTCACAGTAATTGTATAAAAAAGTAAGCTAGTTGTCTCAAGTGTAACGAATTAATTATACTTTTAGAGCTGCCAATTGTCCATGCAGCAAAAATCGTCATTTTAGAGGCAAAAAACGTCAATCGTCATTATACCAAAATATTGTTAAAAAATCGTCAAAATGACGATAAATCGGCAAATCTAGCACCTATGATTTCGTTGTATTAAATTTTGAACTAATTTTCTACTCTTATTAAATTCAAAGGTATTCGTAACATTACTGACACTAAAGCGATCTTTTAATAATACGAAGAATTTAATTGACAACAAAACTGTGTGGTAAAGAAAAATAATGGAACGGGATCATATACAATGAAAAAAAAAAAAAAAAAACAAACCATTAAAAAGATGAATTCGTTTTATTTTTCACCACTTTCCAAAATAATGCAAATGGTGAAAAAGTTATTGGAAAAATACAAACAAAATTGTGTGGTAAAGAAAAATAATAGAATAGTGGGATCATATACAAAGAAGAAAAAAAAAAACAAAGCATTAAAAAGATGAATTAGTTTTATTTTTCACTACTTCCTAAAACAATGCAAGTGGTGAAAAAGTTATTGGAAAAAAACAAATATTTCATATTCATTATCATACAGCTCTTAGCAACGCCACAAACCCTTAAGTTACTAAGGTTCCTATTATAAATCACCACAAGTACTTAATATAACAACATTTTGGCTATTTTTTTGTAGACTTCTCCATTAACATAAATAAAAATTTTAGAACAGAAAAGTGTGTTTTTGAACAACTTTGCACGTGCCTTTTTAACCGTAAATAAAATCCTGACTTTTTTCAGGAAGACAAAAAAATCTTTTTATATGCATAGATACAGTGACAAAGTATGCTCTTTCATCTTCATAGGTGATTTAATGTTTTTATTAATAAAATTTTTGATAAAATAATTTATTTACTAGATGATAATAATAATAATAATAGCTCCTTAACATTCCATGAAGGAAGATGGGGACTTCTTTCAGTCAATTGAGCTGCACCCGATTCTATTTTAGACTCATTAAAAGGGATCTACAGTTTAACGCCGGCTCGAAACGGCAAATGCTTTAGAGAAGCTTTCAATAGTAAGTAATACTCATATAACCAGTTTTACTAGCTAATGTTATGAGGTTATAAGCTGTTGAAAAAAAACTTTTTCATTTTCAGATGGTTTGGTCTGGTATTGAACCGAGGACCTTCTGATTGGTAGGCGGATGTCTTACCTACCAAACCACTGCGTTACTCTTATTTACAAGATAATTTACTTGATAGAATTATAAAAATCCCACAAAAATTACTATGTTTAATTTCAAATATTTCTTTCATGTTACTAATAATAAAGAGAAAATACCAATTTTCGCTGAACATAATTATTGATAAACTTCATAGAAATATTGGTTATAGATAGAAAATCAATATTTAATTGTTAATCATTTTTGTTTTATATATGTATCCAGTCATTCTTTGATGGAATTCAAACATTTTTTGGTAACCGATATCTCAATAGTGTACAATTTTTAGAAAAATACCTGATTCATTTCATAATTTTGGATATTGTCTCGTTTATTCCTCGCCTATTCAAATCTTCCCACAAATACTTGATCGAATTTAGATCTTCTTATTTCACCAATAACTAAGTTCGTCATTGTACATACATACATACATACATTCATATATTTTAAAAAGCATTATATAGCATTGTTGTTGTTTAAATTGACGGATTATTAGCGAAATGGTATTATGGAGACCTTTGTTACCAAAAAAAAAAAAAAAAAAATTGCTAAATTTATTTGGTCAGTAAAGAAGTTGCAATACCTTCTACCGGCAATAGTAAAACATAAGAATTATTAAGACATTGAGCACAAATATAACATTGGAAGAACTTTATTAAATTAGTAGTCACTATTCGTAGCAACTTTACCTGATATGTTGGGAATTTTTGGGCAAAACTTGTATTTAACAAATTCTTCTCCTATTCTTGCTCTCAGCTCCTCCGAAAATTCTCCATTAGTTTGCTATTGCGGGTTCACTTGGTTAGATCATAATACTTATTTTACTTTTCTAAAACAATATCACTTACTAGGTTAGAAAATATTTGAGGTCGTTATCTTGCTAAAAAGAGCAACGTAGTCTCCCTTCCGGCTGATATAAGATATCATTGTTTCTTTCAGAATATTTTTATAGTAATTTTTTGCTTCAGGTTCTAGAACGGGGTCAAGATCAAACTCATCGACGGTTTTGTTTGTAAATTTAAGGGATAGTGTTTGATAGCACTACATCGTTCTTGAGCAATATATTGTTACGAAAATAAACTAAGAAATAGATACACCAAATTAGTATAGTAGTATTAGCTATAAATTTTGTTATGCCATTTATTCTATTGGTCTCTGTTAAGACTCTTAAAGTGTTTTTCACTGCTATAATTACTTGTGTTATTAACAGCGTTACCACTGTTGCAAGTTAGACTTACTTTTGTGTATTATAATCTTACATTTTTTGAATTTTACGCAGATAAATAGAAATTTGTAGCAGCTACATGAACAAATTAATGATATTTTTCTATAAAAGGGGGCATATTGCACTTAATTACAGTTAGTTGTATTTTAGCAGTCAATACGTAAGGACGTTTTAGGGCGTAAACAAAGGTGTTCAGTAAATTAATATATTAAGTGCAAGATAAATAAGTTGCATACTGTACATATATAAGTAGAAATCTGTTATTTATTTTATTTAATGAAAGCTAAACGAACTAATACGTTTTAAAAATGTTAAAACGTAACAATGTATATTTTTTGGCAATAATTTTTTTAAAATTAATTATATTATATAGGCCTACGATTGTTGTACTTCTAATAAAGAATAAATAATTATCATTTTAAGCCTTAAACCGGATTAAAAATTGTATTTAGATTTTTATCTTAAAAAATGTCTTAAAAAATATTTTACTTTATTTTTATTTTCAACATTTTTATAATATTGTTACGAAAATGAAAATGCTAAAGACAAAATTCACCACATCAGTGATTTATGTTATATTTAAATATTAAATTTAAGTGTTACGTTTTAAACTTTTTAAAACGTTTGAGTTCGTTTACATTGCGCCAAAATAAAATAAAACTCTACTTTGTTTTTGTTTTTACGGTCTTTTATTCACTTTGTCTTAATACAGCAAATTCGCTTTTACAACACTTTTTAGTTGTGCCTAAACAGAATTTACTTATTGACAGCCAAATATTAACTAAAACTTACTAACTCCAAGGTGCCAACTTTTTATAGTATTTCATCATTAGTTTCTAATATCCTAGTACAGACACGAATCTTCGATTTTTCTACGTAAACTTATATGGCCTAAAATAAATTTATAAACATAAAGTAATGGAACTGGCAACTTCATGCGGATGATAGCACCCTTAACTAGTACAGGTAATCCTAGCACTTATTAAGCCTTGACACAAGCTAATAAATACATTACATTGCTTTTGCTTTTTTTGTTTTGCCTCTCCAAGCTAAAAACAAAAGAAATTGCTTGCTTCTTTCTATATTCTATTAAGAATTTTTGTTCGACAAAAAAGTGTAGTATTACTTATAAATATTTGGCAAGAGGCCAGTGAAACAATTTTTTTGTTATGCCATTTAAAAAAAATTAAATGGTCTCAAATAACTTTATAAACATAAAGTAATCGAACTGGCAACTCCATGCGGATGATAGCACCCTTACAGGTAATTCTAGCACTTATTAAGCCTTGACACAAGCAAATAAATTTCATCGCTAAAAGCTCATACTAAGTCTCTGATGTGGTGAATTTTGTCCTTAGCATTTTCGTTTTCGTAACAATATACATACATTGTTCTTCTTGTAGAAGGTTTGGCAAAAATTTTTCTGATAAAACATTCGAAAACGACTATTAAAAGCGAAACAAAAAAAAAAACAAACTCATAGAGTTCACCTGTTGCACAGATTTTCGCAGCAAATTCATTTATCTTTAATATCAACAGCGAAACTTTATCAATATCTAAATATTCGTTTATATTATTTTTAACTATTTAACTTTGATAGCGCTAAATATTCGTTTTTAATAGTTTGGCAATAGTTTGAAAATGAAGCTTTTACTCTGTTCTGTTTTTGCATTACTTTTGCTTTTGCTATTTTTTGCTTTGCCTCTCCAAGCTAAAAACAAAAGAAATTCTTTTATTCTTTTAAGCATTTTTGTTCGACAAAAAAGTGTAGTATTACTTATAAATATTTGGAAAGAGGCCAGTGAAACAAATTTTTTGTTATGCCATTTAAAAAAAAAAAATTAAATGGTCTAAAATAACTTTATAAACATAAAGTAATCGAACTGGCAACTCCATGCGGATGATAGCACCCTTACAGGTAATTCTAGCACTTATTAAGCCTTGACACAAGCCAATAAATTTCATCGCTAAAAGCTCATAGTAAGTCTCTGATGTGGTGAATTTTGTCCTTAGCATTTTCGTTTTCGTAACAATATACATACATTGTTCTTCTTGTAGAAGGTTTGGCAAAAATTTTTCTGATAAAACATTCGAAAACGACTATTAAAAGTGAAACAAAAAAAAAAAAAAAAAAAACAAACTCATAGAGTTCACCTGTTGCACAGATTTTCGCAGCAAATTCGTTTGTCTCTAATATCAACAGCGAAATATTATCAATATCTAAATATTCGTTTATATTATTTTTAACTATTTAACTTTGATAGCGCTAAATATTCGTTTTTAATAGTTTGGCGATAGTTTGAAAATGAAGCTTTTACTGTGTTCTGTATTTGCATTACTTTTGTTTTTTTTTGTTTTTTTTTGTTTTGCCTCTCCAAGCTAAAAACAAAAGAAATTGTTTGCTTCTTTCTATATTCTGTTAAGCATTTTTGTTGGACAAAAAATGTAATATCATTTATATATATTTGGCAAGAAGCTAACGAAAAAGTTTTTTTGTTAGGCCATTTAAATTTGTTCACTATTGCAAACATTTTTCTTTTTAATTTACGAAAGTTTAGCAAAAAATTTTGGTTAATAGCCATCGCTTATTGAATATTAGAGGCTAAGTGAAAGGTTAAGAATTTCAGGCAGGTTAATTTAACATACAAATATATTTTTGTTTCTTACCTAAATAAAAAGAATTATATCTTGGCTACTATGTAAATTTAGCTTCTGTTTTGGTGGAAATATATTCATTGTATACAAAACTGATGCCTCTTGTTGTCTCGTGCAATTCTCCCTTTCACTCCATATCCATTACTGATATTGATTTATATTAAAATCTACAATAAAAAAATTTAATAAAATTAACATTTTACCACAATAATACACAGGTTCTTACAGAAATATTTCTTTAGATGTTCTTTCACAACACAGCTTTTAAAAAAATTTAAATTATTCGGCAATTTTTCAAAACATATTTTTGCTTATAAAGACTAATTAAAAGCCTTTTTTAACAAAATGTAATAAAAAGGTTTTACAATTCTAACTGTTTATAGCCTAAGGTCTTAAAAAGCTGGAATACTTAAATATAATGTTTTTTCTCCGTCACTCCTCTAGGCAGCATATTGGCTTTCCACAAAGCATCCATTGCTTTGTTTCAATTTCTTTAATCAATTCAATTTTTCAAGCTAAGTGATGCTTAATCCACTGTAGCTACCTCCATATGATTATGCGAAGTGGTAAAGATCCTTCATAATTGATGGTTATCTTTAATTTAGCATTGTAAAGGGTCCGCCATCTAACGTTTTTTTTCAACTAGTGCTTATTTCGTGAATGGTAACACTTAGCTCATGTCTGATTTGACAGATAATTAGTTTTATTCTTCAGCTGAACGAATATAGTTGTGTATACGCTTGAACAATCTTGGGAATCTGGGTCTGCGATCGACTCACAGAAAATGCCGATTTTGCCAAAAAATATCATTCTTTCAGATGAAGCTCACTTTGATCTTGGCGGGTATGTAAACAAACAAAAATGTCACATTTGGGGCACAGAAAACCGCACGCATATATTGAAAAACCGATACCCTCAAGACGAGTCACTGTTTGGTGCGGATTTTGATTCAGAGGCATAATTGGGCCTTTTTTCTTCGAAAATGAGCAAGGAGTGGCCATTACTGTCAATGGCGATCGTTATCGGGCCATGTTGAACGAATTCTTGTTCACAAAAATTGAAGAGGAGGATATTAGCAACATTTGGTTTCAACAGGACTGTGCTACGTGCCACACAGCCGAAGCTACACTCGATGTTTTGCGCCCTGTTTTTGAAGATCGCATTATCAGCCGCAGAGCTGATATCATTGGCCTCCTCGGAGCTGTGATTTGACACCGTTGGACTATTATTTGTAGGGTGCCGTCAAAGATAAGTGTTACGCCAACAAGCCAATAACACAATCAATAATGTTCTTAAACATTGGACCGATCGTGTAGGCTACTGCATGGCCAGCCGAGGCAGCCATTTTTCATTATTAACCGGAAGGATTGCACTTTCAAAAGGAACTTTGAGAAAATATTCAGTAGTTATTTTATATCATTTAAAAAAAAGCAATTATTTGGCGGACCCTTTATTTCTTTGGTTTCCTAATCATTCGTCTGATGTTTTTCATCATCGCCAGAGGTATGCGGGAAGGTCAGCGGAAGCATCTTCTTTATTTTTTAGAAACAATTGTTTTAGGAAATTAAAAAAAAGTTGTTAAGTTTTTTTTGCGGATTTAAGGATGTAAGGGGCTGTTTGTTATATTGAGTCGAAAGACAAAAATTGTATGTAAGTTGAATATTTTTGAATCGGTTATTTCTATAGTTGTAGCACAATGTAGTACCGCAGAGAAATTTGACAAATTGTTTCACTTTTTATATAAGTTAACAAAATTTAAATTTTGCCATAAAACTTATTTTTCACTTTAAGCGCTCTCCGAAGTTCTCAGTCATATAACACTTAATAACGCCGTTTGGAATGTTCACTATTTAATATTTAAACTACTAAATATTTAGGTTAAATTTAGTATTATGTTCTGTAGAAGATGCCTGAGCACTGCTGTTGTAATAAAGTCAAAACCCGGACATTTTTTATTTAAATTTTAAAACTAATATTCTTCAATACTTCAGCTTGTGTGACCTCGGGTATGGTTTCTTTTGAATTAAAAATATCATTAATAATTCTATTTTCGAATGGTATTAGTGTTGTGTTGTTTTCTAAGAAAAATACTTCTAATATGAAAAGCCCCAGTACTAGCACATACGTTATGTAGCACAGCGTAGATGTCGCTAGTTTTATTGCATTTACCTCTTTTACAGTTAGTGCTAGCCTCTAAAAGACAGCTGTTGAAATTTCATGGTATTCTATTTTTGAGTTTGTGTGTTATTGTGATAAGAGTGACGCTACTCTTAAAAACAATGGGTCTTAATTCTACACTGCTTCTTGATGAAAAAATTAACGTTTAAGCGAAACAATGACTTTAAAAGTGTGGTGGAGATTTCGCTTCATCAGAAATAACATTATAACATTGGTTTGCTGACTTCAAACGTAGAGACACCGATGATGCAGAATACAGTGTACGTCCGAATGAAGCGGTAACACCAGAAAAAATCAAAAACTCCACAAAATGTTTTGAATGATCGAAAAATGAAGTTGCGTAAAGATATCCTAAGAAAGTGCTCGCTTTATATTGCATGAGCATTTAACTATAAGAAAACTCTGTTCAAAGTGTTCATCAAAAACGAGAAAGTGTTGATGATTTTGATTGAAATAATGTTAGGACTTCATGAGTTGAACTTGAAGAAATTTGAAGAAATTTCGCACGAATGAAGACGTTATCGCTGAAACTGAGGGCTATTTTGAGGCAAACGATAAATCGTTCTACAAAGTTGGTACTGAAATGTTATAACGGCGGCGGAATGATTGCGGTGTTCTTGATGAAGATACGTTGATAAATAAAGCTAGTTTTGAACAAAAGAGAGTGTTTTCTTTGTTAGGCCGGGCTGGTCTTTGCTTAGTTCTCATTTGGTAGTTGTATTAGAGAATTTTGTCTCCAGGTGAATAGTTCAGGGGTGCGCGAAAAGAGCGAAACACTTCAAATGACAAATACATCGAAGTTAAAATGCTGTAAGGAAATAGATATTCAGACAAAGTAATAAAATGAATAAATTTATGTAGCTTATTACACTATGCAACAAATGGAAAACATTTTCTGATCTTGGATAACGACTATATTTTTTTTTTGTGCGCTGTGGTCGCCTAACTCCTAAAATTATCAGTATTTCATATTCTATGGATAAGTTTTCTTTTTTAGAATTTGTTCTAAAATGTGAAATTTTTGAAGCGGCTGCTTCATACAATTTATTATAAATTTGATGTGACTCATTTGATTTCGTTAAGCTATATGTTAAAAAATTCCAATTCTGATATCACTTTTTAATATAATCCGTATTTTTGATGTTATTGAGAAAAAATCATAAAACAATTTTTTATGTTATTTTTGATTTCTAAAAATTCACAAAAAATAGAAAACATAAAATTCACCAGTTTCACTATTTATTCATAAACCTGCATATAATAGAAATAAAATAAACCATAATTAAAAAAACCGATTTCTAAATACATATTTTATTCCCAACGAAGTGAAAGTACCTAGTTTTGAAAATAAATTTTTTTTGTTGTAATTGTATGTAATGGATATACATATATTTTTTTTCCAAAATTCATAAATATCAAATACACTCAGTTGAATTTTCCACAACTACAACAAAAAGTTGGTATAATTTGGAATTTTGTAACATATGGCTTAAGGAAATCGAATAAGTTATTTCAAAGTTATCATAAGATGTATGAAGTAGCCCCTTGAAAAATCTCACATATTATAGAAAAAAATCTTCAAAATCTCTTAAAATTAAAAAAAAAAAAACACAAAAGCATGCGCTACACCCCATCTTCGTTGACGGCTAACAATCTACTGACGAAATTGTGTGTCTCACATACATATTTTTTATTGTAATTATGATTGTCGCTTGGAATAATGTAAATAAAGCATATGAATTTTTTTATGCAAGATTTTTTGTCATTAATAATTTATTACAAATTCTTAAGTTTTTTACAGAAAAATAAGACAAAAACAATTTGCCAGGAATTATAAAAGCAATATCAATAAATACCAATTTACGAATTTATGAACCAATTTTTATGAACAAAACGATCAGGCCTCCTACTCAAAAGTCGCTAAAAAGCACCAAATTATAATATATGTAAATATTTGTAACCAAAACGCGATATAAAATGGTGTTAAAAAATATTTAAAAATAGGAAAATATATAGGGTCCGCCAAACAATTTTTTATTTTTTTAAAACAGGGCGCAAAACCTCGAGTGTAGCTTCGGCTGTGTGGCACGTAGCGCCGTCTTGTTGAAATCAAATGTTGCTAATATCCTCCTCTTCAATTTTTGTGAAGAAAAATTAGTTCAACATGGCCCGATAACGATCGCCATTGACTGTAACGGCCACTCCTTGCTCATTTTCGAAGAAAAATGGCCCAATTATGCCTCTGGATCAAAATCCGCACCAAACAGTGACTAGTCTTGGGTGTATCGGCTTTTCAATGTGTGCGTGCGGGTTTTCTGTGCCCCAAATGCGACAATTTTGCTTGTTTACAAACCCGCCAAGATCAAAATGAGCCTTATCTGAAAGGATGATTTTTTTGGCAAAATCGGCATCTTCTGTAAGTCGATCACAGGCCCACTTAGCGAAGCGAAAAAAGCGTATACACAACCATATTCGTTCAGCGGAAGGATAAAACTAATTATCTGTCAAATCAGACATGAGCTAAGTGTTACCATTCACGAAATAAGCACTAGTTGAAAAGAAAGTTAGATGGCCCGTTAATAAAATAAAAAAAATAAAACCTATTACAACAAATTTTTTTTTTATAATTTGAACGATTGATTAAAAAATAAAATTAAAAATAATTTAGAACAAATTAGCTACTTAAAAGCTTTTCCTTAATTTTTTGGTTCAGGTATAACATTAGGAAAATCTATCAGAGGTTTTAGGCAAGGTTGTGCTATTTCTCCACTGTTGTTTAACGTTGTCCTCGATTATGTTCAACTTGGTATAACTTGGGTACTTAACACAAAGTTAGAAGACCTATTTTATGCAGATCATAAAATAGACATTACGAGGTCCAATTAAAGCTGGATTCTATACAGGCGGAGAGGTACAGAGTGTGCTTCGGGAAAAACATCTCCAAAACCAAAAGTTAACACAATGATCGTTTGAATTGGAAATTAAAATGTAGGTAATTCAACGATTTTTTGCTATCTCGGCAGTATCCTCACTACGCCCGTCGGTTCCTGTACTGGTATTTAAAATAGATTGGACCTAGACAGCCAATTTTTTGGCCAAGTGAATGCTATAGAGCGTTTATCCCTAAAACACAAAAATTAATATTTTTAACTAGCGTATGAAGTCTATTTTTATATCATTGCGGGTCATGGAATCCGGCTATGTTTGATGCCAATTCTATTCAGACATTTATAAACTGCTGGCTACGGCACATTTTGATAATATATGTATCTGGAAAATATTCTGTGAGAAAAAACTGGAATGGGCTTACTTAGCGGAATTGACCATTGAATGGAACTCACAAGCAAGTGAAAGAGTCAGAAGACCAGATCAAGTCTAGAGAAAACAGATTGAGAGACAAGCTGCTTCCCTAAAAATGACTTAGAGACAGGTTAGATTATTGGCTTTAGATGGAAAGGTTTTGTTACGGCCCTATGATCCTCTTAACATCTTTAAAGGATCTAATATTAACAGCTTACAAGTTTGGTATTGCAATTAAATAATAAAATGTTTAGCTTTCTTCTTAAAAATATTCTATATTTTCTTAATAATGGGCCTTTAGGTTTAAAATACGTTTCAAAAATACAATTTTTATTAATCTTCGCACAAATATTATCTGAAATAATGTAATGTCACAGGATGATGCACCTAAAGTCCATAGTTTACATGAATTAATGAATTTATTGAATTTAGTGATTTTCTATTTCTTAAAAAAAAGTGTGCAAATAGAAAAGCGCACTCTGTTAACGTTTATGAAAAAGAGTGCTAAAGAGACTTTTTTGGTAGTTGGAACACTAATAAGTACCGTAAGATATTTGAATTGAAAGGCTATGTAATAAAGATTAGCAATACAATCGATTTTGGTATTTTTCAAAAAAATTTTTGGTGAGAATATTCACGAAGAAAATAATTACTGTTCATGAAGAAAATAAATATACATCCGAAAAACTTCGTAATATGAACAATATGTACGAGCATTGCTGGAATAGTTTGATGGTTTTTCGTTATTAAGTGCTTGAAAATGTGTATTGAAGGATGTGTTTTAATATTTTTCCATTTTTAATGCTTGAGTTGGTCAATTTGTTATTAGGACATCTCGTCTGTTGCCACTTTTTTCCTAATATACGCTTAGATTTTATCATTTCTATTATAAGTGTTGGATAACGGGTTGCATGGTAATTATTTGTTGAAAAAAGAGTGCTGTCCCATGCTGCGGAAATGGACTATTATTATTCTGAAAATTGAAACAAATATTTCTAGTTTTTATTTAGTCTCGGAAAGATTCGAAATAGACGCGGATTTTGACAAATTGAAAGTCTTCACAAAAAACTGTGACAAACAAAAATGGATAATTAACTACCATATGCAGCCCTTCTTAAAATTATAGGTTATTTAGTGTGTAAAAAAATAATTTTTGTAAACTTCTATTATTAGTTATAAATGCTTATAACTTTTCCAGCTGCTCTAATTTGCGTTTCTCTATATGAGTCAAATATAAAAAATCTAAATTTCTTCACATTTAGGACAAACACAGCAAGCCAATAATAAAAATCTATAAAACTGATTAAATACAAATAAAACGCCGCAAAATCTCTGCTCTTCTTAGTTTTTATGTACATAAGTATACTTTTCCTTATACTACTTAATGCTTTTGTTTAATAATATACGAAAATTTTATCCATAATATGAAAATCAAAACCTTAAAGGCAGAATATAGTACCAAAGCTAAAAAAAATACGATTTAATTTATAGGATATTGGTCATTTGCTTTTGTCAGCATTTCTAGAGGAGGATCTTAAAAACAGAAAATGAAATGACACAGAAAATGAAATGACATAGAAAATTTACATTTTTTTTCTTGTTCTCTGTTTCTAACTTTAACATTGACATATATGTGTAATACTATTCATTAATTTAAAAAAATGGCTTTACCGATAAAATCATGACAACAGTAATAATGATGAGAGGAAGCATGTCCATTTTGAAACGTAAGATCTTATTAGAGAAATAAAATTCCTTCTTAAAAATTTACTTGTAAACATTTCTCTTTATTTCCTTTATATTTAACAGTTGCTGTGATAATTTATTTTTTATTTTGCCTTAGTTTATTTGTTAAGGTTAGCTTTTATTAAATTTGATAAATTAAGATTGTTTTGCTTAAGCAAAATTCTTTAAACGTTTTGATTAACTGTGTTAGTAAATGGTAACGGGATTGCCATTAAAAGGAAATATAAGTACTTTATGTTTTAAAGGGAAGTATAAAGTACTAAAGATGAAGAAGGCGAATGACTAAAGTTATATTTATTATTTAAATATTAATAATAAAGGGTCCGCCAAATGAATTTTTTTTTAAATATGCTATAAAAAAACTATATGCTATAAAAAACTATCGCTATTGAAATGTGATCATGGGAACTACTGTTAATACTGATAGCATAAGTATCTTTATATTGATTTCCAAGACGAGTTTTGTAGCCAACTTCACAAAATTGTGAAGCATGTCGGCCAGTTTCTATAAAAGGAGGTAAATATTATCTGCACAATTAAGGCCTTCCACGTAATTGGTATTACTGGTAATGTTGATGGCATAAGTATTCTTATATTGATTTGCAAGTCGAATTTTCTAGCCCACTTTAAAAAATTGTGAAGTATGTCGGACAGTTTATATAAAAAGAGGTATATATCATCTGCATAAATAAGGTATAGATATCTGTGGAAGCTCTCCTACATTATTCTCTTCCACTTGCTTAACTCTTCCATAAAAAAGTCCATTTCCACTGAAATGTGGAATGGTTGAGAGAGAAGAATTAACAATTTTACGCCGAATATTTTTATACAAAATGAATATCGTTTAAGGGCGTGGCTTCAATAAATATTCCTTTGTTACATATAAATTTATTAAAAAAAAAGATTATAATTTCCTGTTGTAAAATTTTTTCCAATAAATATAGGGTCCGCCAAATAATTTTTTTTTTTTTTTTTGAAAATGCTATAAAAAAAAACTACTGAATATTTTCTCAAATTTCTTTTTTTATTTGAAAATACAATCCTTCCGGTTAATAATGGAAAATAATTTCATTCCAATGGCTGCCACGGCTGGCTATGCAATAGCCTACACGATCGGTCCAATTTTTAAGCACATTATCGATTGTGTGCAGCTGTACTTCACCAATGGCTTCACGAATATTGTCCTTTAAAGAGTCAATTGTCTCTGGCTTGTTGGAGTAAAACTTATCTTTGACGGCACTCCACAAATAATAGTCCAACGGTATCAAATCGCAGCTCCGAGATGGCCAAACGACATCAGCTCTGCGGCTGATAATGCGATCTTCAAAAACAGGGCGCAAAACATCGAGTGTAGCTTCGGATGTGTGGCCGTCCTGTTGAAACCAAATGTTGCTAGTATCCTCCTCTTCAAATTTTTTGAACAAAAATTCGTTCAACATGGCCTGATAACGATCGCCATTGACTGTAACGGCCACTCCTTGCTCATTTTCGAAGAAAAATGGCCCAGTTATGCCTCTGGACCAAAATCCGCACCAAACACTGACTCGTCTTGGATGTATCGGCTTTTCAATGTATGCGTGCGGGTTTTCTGTGCCCCAAATGCCACAATTTTGCTTATTTACATACCCGCCAAGATCAAAAGGAGCTTCATCCGAAAAGATTATTTTTTTTGGCAAGATCGGCATCTTCTGTAAGTCGATCGCAGGCCCACTTAGCGAAGCGTATACACAACCATATTCGTTGGATAGGAAGGATAAAACTAATTATCTGTCAAATCAGACATGAGCTAAGTGTTAGCATTCACGAAATAAACACTAGTTGAAAAAATAATGTTGGATGGTGGACCCTTTATATTACAAAATTGTACAGCAGAATTGATGGCAAACATTAAGGTTAGCAGCAGATGATAGGTATGCCAGAAAAAGTCTATAAAATCGATGAAATAATATTGCGCGAATGGAGGATGAAATTTGTGGTCAGATACCGTTCGCTAATTGATATGCCAATGGTTGGTATTTTCAATAAATATTTGATAATAAACTCTGGACGAAAGAACGATTTACTACAACATATCGGAGAACAGTGGGTTTCAGTGAATAAACTGCAAACAAATAGAAATAATTTCAAAATATTTTTGCAGGATAGTAAAAAAAAATAATATATATTCCAATCCTTACTACAATAATGCCTTCGAATTATTATATTATATGGGTTTCTTCAATACCAAACACAATATGGTATTATTATATTATTGTCTAGGAGTTGTTATTAATTTGTATACACAAGTACTTATTTCAATTAGTTACTTATTACATTTTTTAAAGTCATTTTAATTGTTATTATAGTTATTTTTACATCTATAATTGATTGTCAGGGGTTATTTACATTGCATATTACACAACTTCACTACCACTTCACTTTGATTTTAAGAACTTCACCACTTTACATCTTAAACTATGGCTTAACTCTTCTATTACTCAACTATCAACTACTTCCCATAGGCGAGTGAACCGTCTATTTATACTTACTGTCCACTTGTCACTCGTCTGTTTCGTCGAATGTTCTAAGTCCTTTACTCGTGAATAATAATATAGTCATCCCGCTCTAACCCATACCCTTAAATACAAAATGGACAAAAGTCCATCTGAATAAATCGGACCATACTCATACCAAGTTTCTATAAATAACCAACGTACTTATTAAAAATAAAAATTACTTTTTGCAAAGTATTTCTGATCGATTCAAATCCCACAATTGTTAAATTTGTGTTAATATAGGCAAGTAAAGTCGAGCAAATAAAATATTTGATTTTTTTTTCTATTTTGCTATTTCGTACGGAAAATTATCAAATAGTAAAGTCTGTTTGTAAGCAAATGTTTTATATAGGAAGTTATTAAAGGTATAAATTATATTGTGTGTAATTTTAAATTAAAAATATTTTTGAGTTTTTAAAAGGCATGATTCCTGACAAATTAAAGTAGTCAAAGATAGGAAAGAAGGTAAACAGAGCCAAACAGTCATTGGCCCTCATCAATAATCCCACATCGGTGGGTATTTGACCAAGAGCTGAAGAAGTTCTCCAAAGAATTGTGGTTCGAGAAACATGAGGCGCTATTCTATCAGAGGGGAAAACTGATGCAGAATATAGTGTGCTGACTTTTTTCTTACAGAGCTTATAGTAGTATGTCCTTAACACCAAGTATTACTAGAATAAGCTATGTACATACATACAACGGCTTTGGATGAAAATAACAATAGAAACAGATTTTGGTTTTGTATCAGTATATTTTAAAATAGCCTGAGAAAGATAACCGGTCTTTTGACCGAACATTGCAATCACAATGAAGATTTGAATAGAATAGAAGTAAGTTGCATATCTGATATACGGATTCGGTGAGGAAAAAACTGTATCACCAGAGCACATACTTGGTGATAATGCTGAACTTACATAATTAATTTAGAAAGAGGTACTACCACTTCTGTCACCAACTGCTATCGTGTAGTTCGTCAGGGAATCGAATTTGAGAGAGATGTTATAGAGAAACACTGTTTTAGTCAGAGGTAGTACAATAGACTAAAGAGTGGCAGTAATTCAATGCCTTTTAACTAGCATTGGCTGCATTACAATTCCACTGCGATTAAAGACTTCAATCCGAAATCCGCAGCAGTTCTTAATCAGACCTCAAAATTTATTTTTCCACCTGATAGCTAAAATCTTAGGTGTCTTAGTTAACCAAAGGTACGGTAATTCTAAGGTAAGGTAATTTCAAGCTTTTTGTGCATTTTTCTCCTAATATCCTTAAAAAAAATCTGCTACTGAAGCATTTGTTCTAGTACCTGACGCCAATAGCTTCATAAAGTATTTATTTTAAGCAAAAATTAATTACTGATATTGAATAACCATCATTATTGCCAATATTTTCATTGTAAATCACCAAAAAAGAAACTTAATTCCTTTACACTTCACCTCTCTGTTGTTACTGGTTTTGATACTGGGTTGTTCCTTTCCTGATATTTCTCTTGTTTAATTTTGTTTTGTCTGTTTCATTTCCATTGTTACTGATTTTTTTGATGCGTAGCAAATAAATGCTCTATTTTTTTGAAAGCTTTGTGTTGTGGAAATTATTTAATTTACTTCCATATTATTGGGACTTTGTTGTTGTGTTTAAGCAGAGCTGTAAAATATTAAAACAGTATGTCAGCTAAGGGCAATAAATGAGGCTTTTTTAATTAAAATTTTGTTAAAGTTAGATAAACTATAAAAGCTTTTTAAAATAGTGAAATGTAAGCAAAGTAACATACTATTATGAAAATCAAAATGCCTAAAATAAGATAAAACACACCATATCCCACTGTATTATGGGATTTTGGTATATTTGATGTCACCCTGTCAATAACGTACTTATTTGTGTATTTGGCTGCACTGCCAGTTTGAATATCTTTGTGTATCACATACAAATTAATGAAAATAATTCGAATGTTATAGCGAGAACAAGAACATTCGGTAGTAATTTAAATTGTATATAAAAGATGAAGCCTTATACATTAGTGAGTAGTTATTGTTTTGCTGTCATAAAATAAAGTCGTATTTATGTGTAAATAAATGTTGTATAAACGGACATTAAATTGCTGTATTAAGATAAACTGTATAGGAGATGAAGTGAGTGAATACAAACTGCAAACAACAACAAGATGGGGTTTATTTTATTTTAGCACAATTAAAACGAACTCAAACGTTTAAAAAAGGTTACAACGTAACAGTATTATAAAGCAAAATCACTTATATTGTTTCAAATAATTATAAAAATTTTTATGTATTAATTGAATACATTTTTTATACAAAAGACCATCACAGGTGCAAAAGACATATATGTTAAAAAATACAATACATTGGCAGTATGTAATTAAATTTAAATTTAAATGTTATTAGCGAAAAAGTCACCCAAAATAGAGCAATAATATATATAAAATTCATTAAGAAAACATAATTGACATTAATGGCTGCCGACTCCTGTTTCTATACTCGTACATTTGTTTTGTGTTTATACTCACCAATTGCAGTCAATGCGGCTTAATTCCATTCGTAGTGATGTTGATGATGCTTATAATGTAGCGTTAGACCATATTAATGGAAAAATAAATTATTTCTGTTATGGGGCCATTAACATAGTCTTATTACAATATCCTCACTCCCTTCCATAACTCATTGGTCTTGAAATTTTTCAATTTCTAAAAAGTCAAATTTAAAAACTGGTACTTAATGGTAAGATATAGGAAAGACTTACTTTATCCAATTTTCTCCATAAAATTTTTTTATAGATACCGTAGTAGCAGATATATTTTCTATAGACTTCTGACGTACGTCATATGTATTTAGTGATAAGGCGTATGCTGGTTCAAATAATTAACATAACTGAAGTCATTATTTTAAAATGATAACCTACTCTCTAACAATTGTGCCGAGAAGGGGGACAAAGACCTCGACTACGATGAAGAGTATTCAGATGATGATGATGTTGCTAATAATAAGGATAATGGTACATTTATGCTGCTGGCATTACCAAAATGTGGTTGCTAAAGGTCGTGGCGTATGATAATTGTATATAGGCCTGCTTTCTGCCATTATTCACGTGATGCTTTCCGTATTCGTTTTATGTAGTTATACATTATGTTTTGTAGAGGCTAAAGGTCGTTGTTGTTTTAAATAGGCAGAGTATGTTTGTTCTATTGTTAGAAATACAAAAGAACCTGTAAAGAAGAGTAAAGAGAAGAAAATGAGTTTATGAATCTAATAAAAGTCTCTGGGAAGTTATAGTTAAAGACGATAAGACTCTATACACTCTGCAGTATAATTAATGTTCATTATTTTCTATATATCGCACACTAAATTATGAACAGTCACAACTCAAAATTTGTATATGTTCAGGAGAGGCAAGGAACTGTTTCGAATAACATGGTTGTAATTATATAGGGTGGGCAATTTAAAAGTTTAAATTTGAACCAGCAATTATTTCGAATCTGGCAATATTTATATCATTCTGTTCTGTCATAAAATTCAGTATATTATCTCTACTGAAGAAAATGAATTGATTTACGCATGAGCAACGTTAGGATTTATTTGAAATTTATTTCCAAAACAAAGACAATTGGTCGGAAATTGCCAAAAAAAAAACGGCTTGTGGAGCGGTGGCATCATTCATATTTAATATTTTGCAACCATTGTGTGCCGCTGTGGTATGGTAGGTAAAACAGGACAGACGATCTGAAAAACAGTTTTTCAACAGCGGTATCACCTCATAACATTAGCTAGTAACTGGTTACAAGTATTACTACTACTGAAAACTTCTCTTCTCTAAATGCATTTGCAGTTCGGAGCCGGCGTTAAGCTGTAGGTTCCATTCAATGAGTCTAAAAAAAATAGAATCAGGTGCAGCTCATTGACTGAGAGAAGTCCCTGTGTTTTTTCATGGAATATTATGGGAATTATACGGTCAATGGAGACACCTATCGTACTATGATATACAATTTTTTTTGCCCACTCTTCATGGTATTAATGTGGACGATGTTTGATTTTAACAGGATGGTGCAACTTGCTACACATATCATACCACAATCGATTTATTGTGCCAAACGTTTGATGATAACAACTGGCCGCAAAGAAGCTGTGATTTGATAACGTTGGACTTAAAGACAAGTGTTATGCCAACAAACCAGAGACAATTGAGCATTTGAAGGCAAACATTCGTGGTATTATTGCCGAGATATGACCACATACCCTCGAAAATTGGTCCGATCGAATGGGGTACCGTGAAGTCAGCCGTAGCAGCTATATAAATAAAATAATATTTTCTTTCTAACCGGAACAATTGTACTTCAGAATAAAGAAATTAATTTTCAATAAAGAAAGTTAAGTGCGGATAACTTGTAATACCGATCACGCTGTAAGATCTTTAGGTATAAAGATCTGTCGGGTAATTATTGTGGCTTACAAAGTTGTAAACAAACGGAGTAATTAAGAATAGAAAATTTTATTGCTCGTGAAAAGGTTACGAGTGGAACACAAAATTGTGTTATAAAAGGATGTTAATTAAAAACCAAACTCAAGATTTATTTTTTTTAACTACATTTTTAAAAGGTTAAAACACAACAACATGTTCTTTGTATAGGACCATGCCAACTTATCCGACTTCGACTACTTTCTGGCTTATGATTTATATTGACTACGACGTTATTTGGATTAAATAAAGAGACTCTTACTGTTACCATTTTAAAGACAAATAAATATTTACCTTGTCGTCGCACCGCCCAGTTAGAATATTTAGAATAATAAAGCCTATAGATCCTTCCAGACATACAGAAGAATACTGTAAAAATTTAATGAAGATTGGTACAGTAGCTTAGTTGTCTAAAACACATACATACATAGATACATCTTGATTCTTATATCTAAGATTGGCAAATTTTATTATTTCGAATGAGCGATTTCTAAAATGTATACAATCTTTTATGTTTAAAAGTTTATTATGTCTTTATTACAAATGTAAATTCGTCTCTTATTTTATCTTTGGGCATGGCAGTGAAGCAAATTTTTAGTTTTTAGTTCACTTTATACACTCCTCGTAGATTTCATAAATATTTTATGGTATTTTATAACGATTATGAGCAAGAATATCATTAGTAATTAACATTTACTAAATAATTAAAAACTGTATGCGTCTGTATTAATTGTATTTAGACAGTTTTGAAATTTTATAATTCGTTCTCTGTCAGAGACCCCGTTGGTGGTGGAGAAAATTAAAATGAGCACAAGAGTTAAATACAACAAAAGTTTTAGACAGTTATCGTATAAAAAAATTAAAAACCAATTAAGTTTTAAATTTCACTGTTATCATTACTGCAGCGATAGTGAAACAGGGAAAAAAAGTAATGAAATATTTCAGCTTACAACAGCAGGAAACTATGTAAAGTAAATGAAAAAAAGAAAAAAACAGAATAAAAGTCGTTATGGAAATTCTCTTATATTAAACAAAAAAAAAATAAATAAATAAATAAAAAATAGGAATAAAAGTAATAATTATAAAATGAAAATAAAAGAAATACATTCAAAAAAATGATTCAAGCGAAATTAAAAAAAGATAATTGTAAAAATCAAGTGAAAGAGAAAGAAAAATCAAGTGAAAGAGTAAGATAATTTATCCCTGCTTTTCCATTTTTTTAATTTTAATATAAGAGGTTGCTGCCATTAGAAAAAGAACCAAAAACTACAAAAAACTAACTATCCATTAAATAAATAAAAAAAGATAAACCGAATTAAATAGAGGAGAAGAAATAAGCACAAAACACACATAAAAGACAGTATAGGGATATAAGCTAACGACATCAACATACTTCATGTCTATTATTTTTAACTGGTTTATGGTTGTATTAACAAAAAAATGGCATTCCAAACGATTCGATCCAGATTTGTACGAAGCTTAGCGAAACGAAACAATTGTTAATAATGAAAAATATTCAAAAGGAAAATACTTATACATATTAAATTATTATTATATTTCCATTTCTATTAATCATTTTCATATGTATTTAAAAGACATTGCTTTTTAACACAATAAATCATTACAATGCTGTATAAAATCGTTTGAATTTTTAAAAAGAATCTTGATTTTTAGGTTTTTTCTTCTGAAATTAACATACTACTTTAATAAATCTAAAAATAGTTCCTGTATAAAGTATCGAGTAGTAACATCTCTAGAATTGGAAAATTTAGAAAAAATTTGATAAAAAATGTGTTAGCGTGATACATACACACATATTTTACAAGTTTTCTAAGTGGAATATACACCATTTAGAGGATCTGTGCCTTCTCTTTCCAAATCCGCATAAAATCTTAAAATCGGTTAATATTTGGCTAACTTATTAGCTTATAAGTGTTTGAAAGTAAAAAAAAAACAGTTTTTTACCCGTAGTTTTTTAGATTTTTTTGTTTGTTTAGTCTTTTTTTTTTTCTTTGAGACCAACACTCAAGAGTTAACACCTAATAATACAATGCATTGTGCTGGAAGTAGGAAAATAGGTCATGGGAAGGAGGATAGAGCAAGTAGTGTTTATGGACGTGCGATTTAAATTTACTCATGTCGTAAATGTCAGGAAAGACATTTGCAGGAAGATTGTTCCACAAACGTACAGTGAACGAATTCTCCCTATAATGCGCTGTGCGACTCACTGGACAATCAACCACTAAGGGATGCGCTCTACGAGAAATATGAAATATATGATTACCACGAACTAGTTCCTTAATTTCGTTAGAATACTCTAATGAATCGATAGTGTTAGCTACCCTACCGTCGTTACTAAGAACCAAAAGCTCCAAAATAGACTTTGAAGCACTGGCCCATACATGAGAGTTGTATTCCAGTTTGGGTCGGAAATAGGTCTTGTACATATTAAGGAGATTAGATAAAGTGAAGTAATTCTTACACCGTCTTAAAAACCCTTACGGAAAGCATATTGGCATTCGCTCAGCAAATTTTTAGACTCTAAATACTTCACAAGGTGATAATTAATCCATAACTTTGGAGAGTGCCGAACAAACTGCTATTGGGTGGTAGTTTTCATAGTTACTAGCCTCACACTTTTTAGGGATTGGCGTTACATTAGCAACCTTCCGGCAAGATGAAAAAACACCCGCACGATAAGACGCACTGAAAAGATTAGCCAATGGACGCATAAGCGTCGACGAACGCCATCCGGCCCAGAAGACTTATTAACATCGAGATGTGCAAGAACATTTTTAACTGCACAGGTTCGTGAGAATATACTAGGCATAGTACTCTTTCAAGTTCGGGCAGTGATTAAACGCTCCCCGGTAAGTTCGAATTAACTGCAAACATTTTAGCCAGAAGGTTTGCCTTTTCAACTTGGTTAGTGAGTGTTTGGTCACCCTTTATGAGAACTGGAACCGAACTAGCGTGGTTCCTAAGCCTTTTAATGAACGACCGGAAGCTCTTACCTGCGGAAAACTAAGAACTTTAGCACGTAGGTGCTCTTCGTATAGAGTCTTCTCGCCCCTAAGCACTGCGGCACACGAAGATCTCGCCTGTTTGCGTAAGGAATCAATATGATCGCATTTGTTATTACGCCGATTTCTGAATGCTCCCTCTCTGGATCTGACTGCAAACGTGCTCGTCTGATTAAACCAAGATTTATTTCTTGATTTAATCGGGAGCTTTCTGGATGGGATGAAATTATCATCCATAGCTTTATTATATTGACAAAAATTTTGGCCATGGCATTCACGTTAAAATCAAGTAAACAAAGTTTCCAATTGAAATGCTCATAGAAATCGGTAAGCTCAGCCCAACGAGCTTTCCCGTAATTGAAAACCAAGCGCTTCGTAGCTGTATGAGAAGCATTGTGAAGAGTGGAGAACGGGAAAGAGGCAGAAATGGTACAGTGTTCTGAATTTTTGAGAGGTGAAGTCGAAATCTTTCAACTACAATCTTTTCAGGGTGTGTAGTGAGGAAAAGGTCGAGGGTAGTATTTTAGTGCCGATCTACAAACGATATGTGAGTAGGTTCATTCACTAATTGCGTATTGGCCTTTTGGAATTGTGCGACCTAAATGGCGTAGCCAAAACGAATTATGAACATTGAAATCGCCAGCAACAACAATTTCACTGTTCATTTAATTCGGACGGATACTCGATATAGAATCGGAAAGAGACTCAAAGCCAGATATGGAAACCTCTCTTCCTGCCTTTGGGCTTCTATACAAGAACCCGAAAAGCAAAAGATGTGCCCTAATTTTAAACTTAACCCAAAGACATTTAAATTCTGTATCGTACATGCCAAGTAGTTGCTAGCACTGGTACGTAACTTCATCGGTAATGTACATTGCAAGACCCATATGAAAATTAAAAAGGAATACTCAGGGATATAAAAATCCGGCCTATAGAGACAAACGTGCGCATACACGGAGAAAAAGTTCGCCCGTAGCCCGCGCACATGCAGAAATCAATCCCAAAACGTCCTGCCATCACATAAATTGAACAAGAAGGATATAAAAATACAATAAATAAGAAACCATAAGAAAACAAAAATCGAACAACCGTTCTTCAGATGCGGACGACAAGGAAGTGGGTTGCTGCTGGTTGATTATTCAGTAGCCAGCGTTATACCTTCGCTACCCCTCTAATCGGTTCGCATGTGAAGTTTTAGTAGGGAATAAAGGAGAAGAGGGAAAAACTAAAACACCGATGGTGGGATATAACAGTCCTTTTTTTCAAATTTTCACTTCGGACAGTCCATTACATGTTGGCTCTCATTTTCCAATTTTGCCCGTCTTTCATTGCCATTTTGAAATTTTCATTTATTTAGGTGACAGGTGTGTGTTTAATTTTTTACAATAGTGTTTGACCCATTTGTTTCACTTTATTAAATTTTTGGATATTTATTTTAGTATTGATATTGTGATATTTTTGTTGTGTTTGTTTTAATGTTGATATTGTTTTATTGTCTGTTTTGTTGTTTGTCTCAATATTGATATTTTGTTATTTGTTTTTGAATATATTTTTTCGGCACGAGTGCTGGTCACTTTATTGTTGTATTAGTTATTATATTTTTGTTGTTCTTACGAATTCTTTTGGCCAGAGTTGTAGTAATTATTGTTTTGTTCTTATTTTCTGTGTGATATTGATGAAATTCTCTTAAATTATGTTTGTTGTCAATAAATTTAAAACAGCACTTTGGATTTTGGAAATATTACAAAAATTTTCAAATTAGATTCTTATTGTACTCTATAGCGCCTATAAGAAAAATGGTATCACTTTTCTACTTTATTCTTTTATGTCGCAAATACCTTTTTTGTATACTATTTTTTTAAGTGTAAAAAATATAGTCTCTAGTTTTTGTGGTATAACTTTGATTGTTGTAAAAATTATGTTTATGGTTTTTTATTAATTTTGTAAAGCTATGAATACGGTCTTAAAGAATGTAAAATGTTTAAGTTCATCGTATTTAAAAGACTAAAATATAGACTAAATTCTATAGAATGAGGGCGTCTGATGTATATAAGCTACATATTATAAAGTCGAAAAATTAAAAATATTATTAAGCAGTATGAAAAATTTGAGAGCAATGTTGATGCAATCCAACTCTACACTTACTACTTTTAAACACTGTATTTCGCGTCATATTTTTATCTCATTATATCATACCCCTTTTTTTATCCAACCTAATCGAATCAGTATCTTATTAGCTTCGTTTTATTTTCGAACGGAAGAGGATGCCTGACTTATAATTGAATTGTTCTGAACTATGTACCTTGCAAAACACAGAATTCATGAGTATACTGAGCTGTCCTGGCGAAAGACGATTTAATTACTCATAAAACACATTGTTGACAGACACATTTATAGAAATATCATTGTTTTCCAATCCTATATTTTCTATTTAATAAAAGTTCTTTACTTTTCAACATATTTATCTAGTCCTTTCACTTTACTCATTAAACCTTTGATAATAAAAGGATTGACCGATGTCCACCCTGCTTCAACTATGTTAGCTTGAATATTTCCAGGTGCCTCGTGGACAATTTTCTTAATTTCGTTAAGCAAACGAAGAAAAGTTAAAAAATTTAGATCCACTTACGCTTAAAGCTGAATTTGTGTTTTCTGTTTAAGTTTCTTTCGCTGCAAAATAAGATAACCTCAACGTGTATAAAATTACCAAATCTCTTAACCACAACGGATTGGTTTTTAATGAATATATTGTTTAGTGCTATGTTTTCCATAATATGGCACAACTATGGACAGGAACTTATGCAAATATTTTAACAACCTTTCATCATCTTATTATATATCAGATGTGGTAACAAATTAATGTCAATAAAATTTTTAGCTTAGAAATGAACACTTTTAGCCCAATCTATAAAACAATATTTATGGTGTCTCGTTTTCCCAATGCGCTTTAAGTGGGGCGTTGCATAAAAGGTAGGTTTTTACATTTCAAAAGACCCAAAACATTTATTTCAATTTGTAAATTTAAAGTATATCTAACCAAAAAATAATATTATCTGTCAAAGAGTCAATGAATTTATTTATTCTTTTTGGAAAGTTGTAGTTACGGAAATTCACTAAATTCACAATAACCTCTTGAGCAAAAAACTAAATCTTGTTTGGTAAAAAATGTGAAATAATATTAAGTGTACTGTGAATAACAAGAATTAACTATCAATAATAAAAACCAATTGACTTTCTAATTAAATGCAACTGCACCTTAAGTATGGCGCTGGAAAGATATGGGTTAATAAAGGCGATTATCAGAAATTACTTGATCCTTAAAAAAAAATCTGTTTCTGTTTATTTAAAAGCATTTGCAGTATAATTTTCTTGAAAGCTCTATATTGTGAGTTGGAATAGCAGTGCACTCATACACCATTAATTTATGGCACCTACTAGGAGATAGTGAAACAAACCTCGCTTCGCTTGCATCAGTCTAGAAGCATTCATAGCCAAACAAATTCTCTTTTAACCCTCTAACCGGCAAGTCTGCCTTTAGGAGGGGTATAATATATGGTTTGCCTGCCGCTTTATTCTTCTGCAGATAGAAATACACAATTTACTTAATGTGACAAACAACAACATTAATTTTTCTTTTACTTGTGAATTGTTGATCGCTAAAGTCATATTTTTACATAAAGTGTGTATAAAATCAGCCACAGAAATCGATTTTTTTCTAGGGTATCCTTAAGGAATACCGAAGAATGTGTCATGCCCAATGAAACCACATCGACTTTTTTTATCTGATAAGCTTGAATTTACCCACAAGCAATGCTCTCTGGAAACTTAGACCAACAATAATAGCACCAGATTTGCTGGCTCTCTATTTTGTGCCGTCATTGAACTAAACCTGGTCTACGATATTATGCCATCAGGAATGTTCCAACCGTAAGTCTGTTGGATAATTTTTATAGTAATTAATTATTTGTTTATTTATCTGCCAGTCAGTCCCTTTTTTTGTAGTAGTAAAGACAACAGAGAGAAATAACTTTTCGTAACATTCTTTGTATACAAGTGTTTCCTCATACCTATTCACTTAAATATTTACACAAACAAATTGCTATCTACTTTCACCTCTAACAAGGGTATACAAAAAAAAGAACATTTTCAAGATTGTTAAGAAAAATCGATTAGAAAAAAATGTGTAAATAAATAAAAATGTTATTAAAATAAAAACGCATAAATATATAAAAAGATGAATGACTGACTGACTGAATGAATGAACGGCTGTTAAGCAAAACATAGATAAATATACAACACGTTCTTAGAAACAAGAATAAAGATTTTTGCAAAAAAGTGACAAGATTAATTGCAACAATGATCGATGGGTATTATTGTTTTCAAAAATAACAAAAAACAAATGGTTGAATTGGCATTAACAACTTGAAAATATAACAGACATAAAATTATTTTTTATCATATTACATATTATGAAGACCATAATTACTTTTCTGAGCTACAAAAATACTTGTGTAATGACTTCCGTTATGCTTTAATGTTTAAAGCTCAAATTAGATGTGACTAAACATAACGCCACAGTTACGACCAACCAACGTTATGACCAACAATGTGTTCGATTAAAGTTTTTCATACCACAACGCTGTAACCAGTCAATTTAATTACGATTATTTTGATGGGGTTATGTTAAATCTCGTCTAACTGAACCTAAAGTTGGAACACAAAGTTTTGTATTTAAATCGTTTCTTACAGAGAGATAAATGCTTTACAATTTTTACTCTCTCTAAGGACCATTATTAGAACTTGCCTTTTACTAAAGGCATGATTTTAATAGAAAGACAATTTGTTTTGTTTTAGTTTAAGTATTCAATAAGATAAAAGTCTGCGTTAAACTAAAGGGAAGATCAAGTCACCTGTAACCTGTAAGTTTATGTTTAAACTTGCATATATATATATATATATGTATATATATATATGTATATATATATATATATATATATATATATAATATTTATATATATCATTTTCAATATTGCAACTTCAAATATAAACATGATATATAGACATTTATATATTAATGGTATAATTCATAACGATTTACGACAGCTTTATAATAAGGGTACATGACAAAATCCAAAAATTTGTATTCATAAACGACAAACAGTGTTATCTCTATCTCTATATATGAAAGGTCCGCCATCTAACGTTTTTTTTCAACAAGTGCTTATCTCGTGAATGGTAGCACTTGGCTCATGTCCGATATGACAGAAAATGAGTTTTATATTTCCGCTGAACGAGTATGGTTGTGTATACGCTTGAATAGCGTTGGGAAATATTACGACATTACTTTGCCGATTTTGCCAAAAAAAATCATATTTTCAGATGAAGCTCATTTTGATCTTGGCGGGTATGTAAACAAGCTAAATTATCGCATTTGGGAAAGAGAAAACCCGCACGCATACGTTGAAAAGCCGATACACTCAAGACGAGTCATTTTTCAAATTTTGGTCCAGAGGCATAATTGGGCCATTTTTCTTCGAAAATAAGCAAGGAGTGGCCGTTGCAGTCAATGGCGATCGTTATCGGGCCATGTTGAACGAAGTTTTGTTCACAAAAATTGAAGTGGAGGATCTTAGCAACATTTGGTTTCAACAGGACTGCGGTACGTGCCACACAGCCGAAGCTACACTCGATGTTTTGCGCCCTGTTTTTGAAGATCGAATTATCAGCCGCAGAGCTGATGTCGTTTGGCCACCTCGGAGCTGCGATTTGGCACCGTTGGACTATTATTTGTAGGGTGCAGTGAAAGATAAGTGTTACGCCAACAAGCCAGAGACAATTGACGCTTTAAAGGAAAATATTCGTGAAGCCCTTGGTGTAATACAGCTGCACACAATCGATAATGTGTGTGTGTAGGCTACTGCATGGACAGCCGAGGCAGCCATTTGAATGAAATTATTTTCCATTATTAACCGGAAGGATTGTACTTTCAAATAAAAAAGGAACTTTGAGAAAATATTCAGTAGTTTTTTATAGCATTTTCAAAAAAAAAAAAAAAAAAAAATTATTTGGCGGACCCTTTACAATAAAACCATTAAACATAGTGGAGGGAGAATGTATATTAGTATGCGGATGTTTCTCGTACCATGGCACAGGGCCGCTGTTCAGAATAGAAGGAGTAATGGATGCCATTTATTATACAAATATACTAAATGACATAGTGATGCCTAACTCTGAAAGGGAATTACGCTTCGATGTGTGTTTCTGGTCGTTATCTTGTTAAAATACCCATCGAATAGAGCTGCAGAGCAATCGATAGTACCATCGATAGTATCGATAGTTTTGTTTTTGGCTGACCATCGATAGTTTTTTTTCACTATCTACTGTCAAATTCTATGAGTAAATACGGAGGCGACTAAGTGCAGTCAAAGTCACATTTGCAGACATTTGTCGATGTAGTTTGTCAGCCGTATAGCTACATAGCGACACAGTTTAAAATTCTCTAAAATTTTTATTTATTAAACTGAAATAAAGTATGAATTGTAACTAAAACATGTTCGTACATTTTGCATTTAACCCAAACAAATTAATCTTTATTTCGTCAAACCATAGCATGTTGTTCTACCTATTACGGTGCAGGTGTTCTTCCGTTTGCTGAGAAATGATCCATTTTGATTGCTATGTCGATTTAGTGCACCTGTCATTCTTCTTCCAAATATCAATCAGCCATGACTTTGCATGCAAACCAGACTTACAGTGAAAATAAAGTTCGAAGGCAAAACAACGTTTGCCCGAGTCTGCTAGTAAATTTATAAATTTTAAATTTTGATTGTAGATTTGTAGCCACTTTAAACCTTTCATATGTTAAAATTTGTATTTTTGTTTTACAATTTTTGTATTTTTTTTTTATTTTTTATGAATAAAATATTCTTTGTTTAATTTGTAATCACTTGCAATCATTAATGAAATAAAAATAGAATATAAAATAGAAACACGTTCGTATCTACTCAAATTAGACGCTAAAGCTTAGGTAAAACATTGACTGTGCCACTGTTTCTATCTGCTCCACATTCTCGCCCAACCTGTGATATTCTGACGAGCGGTTGTCTACTTATGATCTCCCTGATGAAGAAATGACCAGTAATTATGCTCACCTTGACCCCTAGACCTTACTGATACATACCCGAAAGAACCTTAGCAGGTTAAGCCACAATGTCCTAGAAAGTCCACAATCCAATATATTCTCCCATTCATGATTCATCCTGTTTAGAGTCCATTCCCTCATGGCTGTAAGTTAAATTCAAATGGAAGCATCTTATGTTGTAGGTCCAATTTTTTTATACAATTTTATTATTCTATGTTCAGCAATACGACTAAACAAAATGCGTAAAGAAATGTCCAACCATTTGTTTAATACCAATTAGGAACTCTTCTTCAACGCACAAAGCTGACAATTTGAACAAAGTAAATAATTGACTCTCTAATGTGGTTGCTAGACGTTAAACGTTGCCATTCGAGACATGCAGAAGATCCAATATTTTGTGATTCAAGATGTTACGAATATTTTTGCCTAGGGTGGTGTGGAGTAGCCGACTTTAGGAACAAACCAATCATCAACCCATCACCATGGAAACAAAAAGAACTAATGACTGTGGATTGGCCTCACTTCAATAATGTCATGGAGCGATGTCTTCATAAATACCATTGGCTGAAACGCTCGGCCCGTACGTGGAGGAAGCAAATTCATGTGGAACTGGTCGGAAAAAGTTATAGCATTGGCACAGATTATATGTACTTACCAGTTAGTATAGTTGCTTCTATAATGTTCTTTAATAATTTTTTTATAACCAATCTTGTTTCATTACAAAGCTGTGGTGGATTTAAATTGCGTAATAGAATTATTGGTACACCAACTTTTAACTGCAGCATGTGAGGTGGAGTTCCTGGCAAATCAAGCGAGTTTAAGAATTCCATTGGGTAATTAACATTTTCGTCAGGATCATTAACGCAACCAATGGATTTATATGTTCTTATTGCTCCGCTTATCTTATGTTAAATATCAACATTAATATCACAAACATCTTTGTTTATGGCTGCCAATATAGCGCTATCACCAATGGCTAGATGATTCGTAAAATTGCGCTCAATATTGGGATTTACATTTGAAATTAAGTCTTCTTTTGATTCATTTAAAACACAACAATCTGCAGGCAATGTGATGAGTCCTGTTGCGTTGTCCATAGCAATTTTCCATTTCCAATATCCAATAATTGACGTGCAAATAAACGGACTGATGCATAATTTTGTAATTGTATGCGCATATTAACCGTTAGGGAAAGTTTTTTAACATATCTGCCCTTTATTGTCTTATCTATTGCTTATTTACTTTTTTCAATAGCTTTCAATAATACAATTAATTTACTTTCACTAACACCTTGGGTAAATTTATTAAAATATATGTAATATTTAATTTAAATAAATTAATCTTCTATTTCATAAGTTATTTTTTCGTTTGACACCCAGCTACTTTTCATGAAGAGAAGTTATGTATGAGTCGGTATCGGGATACTTAACGCCACTACACGCCGCCACACGCCGATTAAGCACCTAACGCCTTCAGCAAAACATAAAATAGCTTAATGCGCAAATAGAGTTTAAAAAGAGTGATAGATATTTATTTACTTTTTTAATATATTTTTTCACAAAAAGATGTTAGGTTTCAGTCGGTATCAGGCTAATTAACGCCACTGCACGCTCATTAACGAACAAACGCATTTTTATATATAGAGATAGAGATATAAATTTATTTACTACATACTTTTTACCTGAGGATTTAAATTGACTATAAAATCATTCAGGTCTAATACTGAAATTTTGGCTTTAACCGTTCAGTATTTAGTTTATGTGGGAGGTACTATGCCCACCTGTCTAATTTTACTCAATTTTTGACTGATGGTTTACAGTAACAATGAAGTAGTCATTCAGACCAAATATCGAAAATTTAAACTTAACCTTTTTGCAAGATCAATATGAAAATCAATATTGTTTTCTATGGAAGGTAACACTCCCACTTGTGTCTGATGATTTTGCTTGACTATTGATATATTTCGCCCAAATTAAGAGGATATTTCTGTTAGTATTTCGAAGATATAGACAAATAAATACACACTTTGTATGTCCCTCCAGACATACAGAGCGATACTGACAAATTTTCAAGAAAATCTGTTCAGTTGTTTGGCTGTCTATAAGACACAAACATACATACAATCACACATTCATTAACTACACAAAGTTCAAATGCTATAACAAATTTTGTTTTTAAGTGAAACTAATGCAATACAAAGGGGTTCACTCTAACGTCCATAACTCGACGGCCAATGCATCTACAAAAACTGCATATACATAAAATCTTGGTATTGAATTCTCCTTTGGCGAATTGCAGAGAACATCAATTACAACGCATTTTATAGTCCGCTTTATATATTTAAATTATAATTATAGAATTTTCTGGTGGGCTATAGTGGCTGCCATAGAGGGATGCCATATCGTTTGTTTCGAAATTACATAGCAACACTCTTTTTAATCTATTACTTTTCCGTACTACAGTACGTTTTAATTTTTCAAGTTTTATTCAAGAACGCGGCAACATTAAATAACTTGAAGTATTCCACTAATTTGATCCATTTAATCAGTCGCTACATGTTTTTTGCTTATTTACAATTTTCTGTTAACATGTAACGAACGAGTTTTGCATCTCACCTACTCATATGTATATTTATTATACTATGCAACAAATGAAAAAAAATTTTCTGACCTTGGATAACCACAATATTTTTGTGATGCGCTATGGTCGCCTAACTCCAAAAATCATCAACATTCCAGAAAATATTGGTAGTTGGTTAGTTAGTTACGATGGATAGCCAGACAACGGTCCAACCCACTTGAGTCCATTATTGATCTCACTGTGATACCCATCAGTAATCTAGAAAATGAACAACCTACATGTCCACGTCCCGGTCCGATCCGACCCAAACAGACGCATGTACAAAAGAAGAAATCCTTCCAGCCAGATCCGACAGGGCATTCAGAAATGGACTGCCAAGGAAAGCAGTCCTAATGTGCGAAAGACTCGGGTACTGGCACAGGAGGTGCTCAACAGTCTCCTCCTCTTCCTCATCCTGACAACGCCTACGGTAGTCATTGAACGGTAGACCCAATATCCTAGCGTGCGCACCAGCCATTCAATGCCCAGTAATAACTACTGCAATAGTTCGCACCCTAAGTCCCCATAATAAACTCCAAGGGAGCCCGATCATACAGGGGCCAGATTTGATTGGTACAGAAAACTTTGGTTCATCATCCCACCGTATCTGTGCCCTGCCCAACATGTAACATAGGACCATAAGTCTGCAAGAGGAGAGTGCCATCCCAACTGAGTGGTCAATCTCCTCATTTCTGAGGAGAGAGCCAGCCTTCGCAAGTTCGTTCGCCACACAGTTCGCCCGGGTGTCCGAGTGACACCTTACCCAGATAATCTCCAGGTCTGAATGTCTCGCCATCGCTTTCAGAGTTGCCCGGCAAACACACCCCAGTCGCGATGTCGAGTAGACACCGGAGAGCGCCCTGATCGCAGCTTGACTGTCCGTACAGATTGGGATATCACTGTCATATACCTCGTAGTACATCAGCCAGTCTGCTGCCCTCTTTATCGCCTGTAAGACACTGCAGTAGTCCGGCAGTTTAAAGGATTCCCTTCTCCCGTATACAGAAATAAAGATACCGCCCCCAACCCCTTACGAGGATTTTGATCCATCCGTGTATACCTCAACAGAACCGGGTCCAATTACCGGCTCTGCTGAGATCCACACGCAGAACATTCCATTCAGGGTGTGCATTAATCTATCCCATCAGGTATCGTATCCAAATACCTAAAGCTGGCCGCATGCCCATAGACCCTGTTTGACCATGCTCCTTATCGCAGACATGCACACCACCAGGTCCGCTGAAAGCCACTACAATAGTAAAAACAAGGCCTTCGAAGTAGTGGACCTGAGGGCCCCTGTAATCATCAGTGCTGCACTCCACAGAACCCTATCAAAGATCTTGCAGTATGTGGATTTCTACAGAGACCTCCACCATACATAAGTACAGGTTTGGCAACCGTGTTAAATATCCAACTGTAACTCCTAGGATTTAGACCATAGGACCTTTCTACGGCCCTACGACATGCGTAGAGCGCAACTTTCGCCCTTGCCGCCATGGCAGGTGTATTTTGGAGCCAGGATAACTTGTATTCAAGGATTATCCCGAGATACTTCACGCTATCCGACAATCCAAGCTCAACTCCGTACAGACGTGGTAAGGAAACCGAACGAACGAAAACGGAACTTTGTAGCTGCGCGTGAATAGGACTAATTCCGTCTTTCCCGAGTTAACGTTCAGCCCACTATTAGTACTCCACCGACTGAGAAGGAACAGAGATATTTGAAGACGCTGCGACATTGTGTCAAAAAATTTTCAGCCACAACAACATCATCCGCAATGAATCAAGTCTCACGAGCAAAGTGTTAACGGTCAAATTCTATGGGTAATTTTTTTTTAGAATTTTTTTTCTAAAATGTGAGATTTTTGAAGAGAATGCCTCATACATCTTATGATAACTTTGAAATGACATGTTCAATTTCATTAAGCCGTATCTCTAAAAATCCCAAAGTATACCAGCTTTAAGGCATTCTAATATCATTTTTTAAAAAAAACCAATATTTTTGGAGAAACAAAAATAAACAAAAGCTGCAAGAGCAACTATACATGATGTTTACAAATAGCCAGAATCGACAACTACAGATATTATTAGCAGAGACAAAGTAAATAAAAATAACACAGCAACAGCAACAATAAACAAGCAACAACAAATACTAAAAGCTGAAAGAGGTAGATGTTTACATACACATGGCTACAAAAGAATAAAAAGAGATTAAAGAAAGAAATAGAATCTACCTGAAATATCGAGAGGTTCGAGAACTTTCGATGTATTGTTTACTCGGCCATATCAAAATCACATCGATGCGAACAATAAACAGTTGAAGTAAAGTTAACTCAGCGAATGTGTTATTGGTGTGAAGAGAGTTTATAAGGAGAAAACTCGTGAAGCTAATAGTGAAATAAAAAAAAACCAGTTTAGTTGCAGCTAACTCAGTAAAGAGAGTTAGGTGTGGATAACATCTGGTCGAGTAATAGTTTTTGTTTACAAAGTTGTAAACAGACAGTGTAATTAAGAATAAAAATTGTTATTGCCTGTAAAAAGATTACAAGCAGTGGTCCACATAAGTGTGTTGAATAAAGGACTTTTAATTAAAATCAAACACAAAATTTATTTTATTTTAACTACAACCTTCGAACTCATAAAAACACGTTTTTAAAAAGGTAAAAACGTAACAATATTAACAAACAAATTATAAAGGGTCCGCCAAATATTTATTTTTTATTTGAAAATGCAATAAAAGAAAACTACTGAATATTTTCTCAAATTTCTTTCTATATTTGAAAATACAATGCTTCCGGTTAATAATAGAAAACAATTTCATTCAAATAGCTGCCTCGGCTGGCGATGCAGTAGCCTATACGATCGGCCCAATTTTTAAGCACATTATCGATTGCGTGTAACTGTATTTCACCAATGGCTTCACGAATATTGTCCTTTAAAGCGTCAATTGTCTCTGGCTTGTTGGCGTAACACTTATCTTTGACGGCATCCCACAAATAATAGTCCAACGATGTCAAATCGCAGCTCCGAGGTGGCCAAACGACATCAGCTCTGCGGCTGATAATGTGATCTTCAAAAACAGGGCGCAAAACATCGAGTGTAGCTTGGGCTGTGTGGTACGTAGCGCCGTCCTGTTGAAACCAAATGTTGCTAATATCCTACTCTTCAATTTTTGTGAACAAAAGTTCGTTCAACATCGCCATTTACTGTAACGGCCACTCCTTGCTCATTTTCGAAGAAAAATGGCCCAATTATGCCTCTGGACCAAAATCCGCACCAAACAGTGACTCGTCTTGGGTGTATCGGCTTTTCAATGTATGCGTGCCGGTTTTCTGCGCCCTACATGTGACAACTTTGCTTGTTTACATACCCGACAAGGTCAAAATGAGCTTCATCTGAAAAGATTATTTTTTTTGGCAAAATCGGCATCTTCTGTAAGTCGATCGCAGGCCCAGATTCTCAGCGTCGTTCAAGCGTATACACAACGATATTTGTTCAGCGGAATTATAAAACTAATTATCTGTCAAATTAGATATGAGCTAAGTGTTACCATTCACGAAATAAGCACTAGTTGAAAAAAACGTTAGATGGCGGACCCTTTATAAAAAAAAAAAAAAAATTGGAAAAATTTTGAAATTTTTGATTTCAAAAACTCACAAAAGATTGAAATCAGAAAATATTTACCAGCTTAACTACTTATTCATAAAGCCGTATGTAATAGAAATAAAATAAATTATGATTCATGACAATCAATTGGTAAATACATTTTCTATTCCCAATAAAGTGAAAGCACCTAGTTTGTAAAATAATTTTTTTTGTTGTAATTGCAGATAAATCATGATTCGATATCGGGCAATTCTTAATCTAAAAACAGTATGTTCTTAACTAATTAACTTGTGGTATTTTTGTACAACCTCTTCAAGATTTTATTACAAACTGTTCTTGATTTGTTAACTTTTGGTATTTGTTTAACGTTTGTTCTAATTCTGATTACGCATTAAGTTAAATTTGATACCGGAAGTTAACAAAATATTGTTCACGATTAGTTTTCAATTTGATACCAGCGTTTAATAATTTTATTTACAATGTTATTTACAAATGTTTTGTTATATTTTCTTCTTATCTTTTCTTAGCTTTGTCTGTGTAGTTTTTCCAAAAAAGAGTAGTAATTTTGAAAACTTCCGTTTTCTGTTTACTTACAAAGCAATGGGAGGTGTATGGGTATACTTAAGATCACTTTGCGTGTATGTATTTGTATATGAGCGTGATTGGTTACTATTGCATGCTCAAGTGCAGTTAATTTACGAGTACAATTGTTGCTCCTTATTTTTCTTTCTACCAAGCCTTCTGCCACTCTATCTCTATTTCTTACTCCACGCAATAACCTTACATACTCCTCAAATAGTACAAAACTAAGAACACTAATAACAATAGAATATTTGTTGGATTTTCCTGCAATATTGTAAACATTTGTAAGATTCTTACTTTGACTCTCTGGTAACTGGTTTTGTTGCATTTAATGAGAAAAGAAAAACAAAAAATTTTGTAAAACTTGCTTGATTGCAAAGAAGTTGTTGTTACTACTACTGCTTCTATTACTGTTGCACGAATAGCACTATGTAGTAACACATGTTTTCCCATAAGGAAATCAAAAATCAAAACTCTGTAGTTTCGTCTGTTTTCTTATAAAACCGACAAAATATTTTCACCACCTATGGGATACATAATGAGATTTCTTGATGTGGTAAGTAGTGAGTGGATAAACAAACATTTGTTGTACTCTCCTTACAGGTAATTACTTAAAATTGCAAACAAAGAAACACAATAACAAATATAAAAAAAAGTAAGTGAATATAAAAAAATAAAATGAATAACCTAGCAAGCAGCAGATTTAAAAAGTGAAAACTTACAAAGTGGTTATTAAAAAATCGTAATAAACTTTTAAAAAAGTATTTTTCGTTCATAAATAAAAGCGATCTTATTTATCGTAATGTTTAAAGGAAAAGATATTTTAAAATTAAAAAAACAGTATGTCTTCATTTTTCTGCGTCTTTTGTTATCTTGCGGATTCCAATCTCGAGCTGATCTGAGAATACTTTGGGTGGGTTTACTAAGGGTATGCCAAATCTAATATCATTTTCTTTGCCTTGTTTGGCTTATGATCAGTGTTTTATTTGTTCTCATTTAAAGATATGTATTGTCAATAACCCATGGCTTAAATTAAATATACGGCCTTAAATTCTTAAGAACTTGCCTCACATTTCGTTTCCATATAGACGTGGAGTTTTTAGATAAGCATTAGGAATGTGTTTACATACGCTGCAGAGTGCATCATTTCCATAGAACAAATGGACAAAAATCGAAGGAATCGTCGTAGACAAATGAAATTTCGTGCAGATATTTATTAGGGTTAAATAAGGGTGTCCAAAATTAAGGTATCATTTTAATTTCATAAATTAAATAAATAAATAAAAAAATTCAGATATATATTAAAAATATTTTTATTTCAGTGTATTCATTATTAACTGGAAAATAATGAAAAATTATGTTGGTCAAGTTTACCCACCTACTGGCTTGGCTTTTTCAACCTGAAAGAAAAGTTCAAAAGTCGCATTATATCTCGTAGAGGAAGAGTAAATTGGCCACCAAAACCTTGCGATTTAATACCTTTGTGTTTTTTGTGGGCTTGTTTCAAATCGAAAGTATACAGCAATAATCCCACAACAGCTCGAGAGCTTAAAACCAACATTATCGAGCAGATATTAACCATTGACAACAGTCTATTTAAAAATATGATTGATAATTTTGGTAAAATTTTTCATCATTAACCAGAACCTATTTGTAATAAACTGAAATAAAAATATTTTTAATATCTAAAAAATGTATTTTTTTATTAAAATTAAAATGATACCTCAATTTTGGACACCCTATATATGTATATATAAGAGCCGTTTATTTTCAGAGTGAGGCAAGTACAGTTTTTTGTTTCGATATATTTAAAGGTTTACATTTCATTAATTTTCAAAGTATAGGTAAGTCTTAATAGATAAATTTTTCATATTTTGTAGTCCGAAGTTTATGATACAACAGCTCTTACAGTGCTCATTAAAAGGTTAAGGGCTTTTTTTGTTTTGTTTTTATTGTTCAATCAATTTAGAATATTTTTTATCAAGTTTGAATGTAAAAACAAAAAAATTGTTCAAAAATTATTCGATTGACAAAAAGTGAAACAAAACCAAACCAAAATTAAAATAAAGGGTGGACAAATTTCAGGTTAGAAAGTAAATTAGCTGTCAAATGATGAAATGTCAAGAATTGAGCTGATAACCTCTAATATTTTTTTAGTAAAAAAATTTGAAATAGAACGTTACACTCTTGAACAAAGAATTTTAATTATGAAAATGGTTAAGATTTTACTGTATCACTTTAATAACTTGGTCTTCCTCGCTGGTAATAATTTAACATCTGGATCTACCGAAGTTTTGTAAAACATTTTGTATTGTTCATATATTGTAACTTTGACTCTGCATATATTTAACCAATTAATGACTTCTCCATTGGTATTTTCCTTTTGAGTTGAAAAAAGTTATCGAATTTAATATCATGGAACACCAGGGGATGGCCCCTACTCATGCAATGCATTGTGCTGGTACTAGGAAAATAGGTTATTGGAAGGAGCAGAGAGGGAGTAGTGTTTATGGACGTTAGATTTAAATTTACTCATGTCGTAAGTAGCAGGAAATGCTTTAGCTGGAAGATTATTCCACAGCCGAATAGTGCGACCAAAGAACGAATTCTCCCTATAATGCGTTGTGCGATTTACTGGACAATCAACTACAAAGGGATGCGCTCTACGAGAAATACGAGTACTACGTAAAAATATATAATTTTTGAGAATTAATTCCTTAATTTCGTTAGAACACATTCCGTTATAGTACCGATAGAACAATGAAAAAAACGCCACATTGTGACGGTGTTCCAATGAATCGATAGAGTTGGCTACCATAACGTCATTGATGAGCATCTTCGCCCTCTCCTGTACGCGGTCGAGAAGCTCTAAAATAGACTTTGAGCACCGGCCCATACATGAGAGTTGTATTCCATTTTGGGACGGATATAGGTCTTGTAAATATTAAGGAGATCAGATGGGGTGAAGTATTTCTTGCACCGTCTCAAAAAACCAAGGCACTTGAATGCTTCTTTCGACACTTGAAATATGTGATCATTCCAACGAACGTCACAGTGAATTCTCATGCCCAGAACATCAAGAGCATCTGACTCCTCAATATCCACATTACCCATTGATACAGATGACAGCACACCACCACGCCTGTGTCTTAAAAAACAACATTGAGTCTTACGTTCATTCAAATCGACCCTGTTCGCACGACCCCACTCGGAGACCTTCACCAGGTCACTTGTGAGTGTGACGTTCATATTCATCCTTCTTACCACAACCTCCAAAAGGCTCGGTCTACGATCAAAAGAATATGAGTGACAAATGTTGCTGTCATCTGCAAAAGAGTAGATAGGATTAGAAGTGAGAAGAAAAAAGTCGTTAAGAAATATTAGAAAAAGAGTAGGAGAAAGAACAGAGCCTTGCGGTACCCCATCTATGACCACTCCTGTAGAGCGATCTCTGAGAAAACTCGACATAAATCAAGAGAAGTGACTACCGATACCAAAAGCATTAAGTTTCGAAATGAGAGCCTCGTGCCAAACTCCATCAAACGCCTTTGAGATATCCAGAGCTACAACCTTTCTCTCGCCAAAAACCATGGATGGATTTGTTCCACTTCTTCGAGAGCAGCGCCAGCAGGTCACCAGTAGAACGGCCTTTTCGGAAACCATACTGGCGATCGCTAAGTAAATCGTTGGACTCCAGATATCCCACAAGGTATTAATCATACTCTCCATAACCTTTGAGAGTGCGGAACAAACTGATAATGGACGGTAGTTCTCAGGGTTACTAGCCTCGCCCTTTATGGGGATTGGCGTTACATTGGCAAACTTCCAGCAAGATGGAAAAATATCGGCGCGATATGACGCACTGAAAAGGTGAGCCAATGGACGCGCAAGCGTCGAAGAGCACTGCTTCAGGACCAGTGCTGGTATGCCATCCGGCCCAGAAGACTAGTTAACGTTGCGACTTGCAAGGACCCTTTTAACAGCACGAGCTCGAAAGAATATACTAGGCATAGTTACTGAAACTCTTTCAAGTTCGGGCAGTGGTTGAAGGCTCTCCGGCATGTGAGAATTACTTGCAAACATTTCGGCCAAAAGGTTTGCCTTTTCAACCGGGTTCGTGAATGTGTGATCATTCCTTATAAGAGCAGGAACCGACCTAGCGTTGCTCCTCAGCCTTTTAACGAATGACCAAAAGTTTTTACTTCCCCGCGGAAAAGTAAGAACTTTAGGACGAAGGCGCTGCTCGTATAAAGTTTTTTCGCGTCTAAGTACTGCGGCACATGAAGATTTCACCTGTTTGCGAAGCAAATCAGTATGGGCACATTTGTTATTGCGCCAAATCCTGAATGCTTCCTCTCTGGATCTGACTGCCAATTTACACGTCAGATTAAGCCAAGATTTGTTTCTGGGTTTAATCGAAAGCTTTTTGGATGGGATGAAAATATCCATCCCTAGCCTTATTATATTCACCACCATTTCTGCCATGGCATCGACGTTTGAGTCAAGTAAACAAAGTTTCCAATTAAAATGCCCAAAAAAATCGTTGGGCTTAGCCCAGCGAGTAATTCTGGGGTATATAAGTTAACAACCTAAATGTTATTAACCTTTTTTTTATTTTAACTACATGATTCGTTTTTATTATTTGCAATCTATTCAAAATAAATTGTTTCAAATTTTGAAACTTCGTTTTTGCTGACACCATGTCTGCAATAAATAAAAGTAAAACTGAAATAAAATTGATGACTCTTGCTTTTTATAACTCTTGCTTAAGCTTTAAGTTAAGTTTATAAAAAAATTATTATTATTCGTTCTCTGATTGTAAACTAAACAGTTGGGAAATGAAAAGAATAAAATTTAAAATTAAAATAAAACAATAAAATAAATTAACTGGCGCCCGAGCAAAAAGGATACCTTTTAACTAGCACTGTGTTACATGTTCCAAACACGACCTCAAGAAGCTCATCTGGACACATTTACAACAAGTAGCAAGTTATTCCAGCCCGACCTAAAGAAGCTCACCGCTGAACACATCACCGTTGGATTTATCAAGACAGCGATTACTACAATTGGTACAGCGGAGGACCACTAGTAGTTGAAAGACAAAAAGGAACAACCCAAAACTGTCGGTAGTAAGATGTGGGGTATCATCATATTAATGTAAGTTAGCATTTAATACAGAAATTAAGTTATAGAAAATAAGAAAGTGGAAAAAGTGAATTAATTAAGAAAATTTAATACAAGTAAATTATTAGAAAAGTGGAAAAAAGAAAATTAAAATTATCAATAATATTGTGAAATAAGAAGTGAATAACTAGAATTAAATTAAGGAAAATTAAAAGTAATTAAATCATAGAAAAGAAGTGAAGATAAAATTGATCAACAATTTTACAAGTAATAAATAATAAACTGAAAATAACTAGAATAACTAGAATTAAATTAAGGAAAATTAAAAGTAATTGAATCATAGGAAAGAAGTGAAGGTTAAATTGATCAACAATATTACAAGTAAAATAATTTTGAATACAAAAAAATTTTTTTTTTTTTTTAAGTTTTAAGAAATTCTCTGTTACTAACAAAATCTCATAACCCTAATCATGGCAAATCCATCTAACCTAATAAGACCACCCACCCTTAACCAAGACCAAATTCCTCAACCAATTAATCCCCAAAATCAACCACAAATGAATGCTGCACTACAGCAACAAATAGCATCCTTTGTCGTAGAACAAGTTAGAGCAACAATTCAAGCGTTAAATATTTCAAATGACGATTTACCTAATGGATCAGATATAGTAATAGAAGAAAGACATAGGAACAACATAGGTGAATTGGATAAGATTCCTGATATTGTCCGATGTTTGAGAGAATTTTCAGGTAATCCTGCTGAGTTTAATTCTTGGAGGAAAAGCGTAGAAAGGGTCCTGGAAATTTATGATAATTTTAAAGGAACTGCAAAATATTTCGGAATATTAAGCGTTATCCGCAACAAAATTATAGGTAATGCAGACGCAGCCCTAGAATCATATAATACTCCTCTTAATTGGAAGAGTATCGTTAAGTGCTTAACACTTCACTATGGGGATAAGCGTGATTTAGGTACTCTGGAATATCAGATGACTTCATTGATTCAAGGCAAAAACTCTATACAAGGTTTTTATCAGGAGGTTTATACCCATCTGTCCTTAATATTAAATAAAATAGGATGTATGGAGATAGGCAAGGAATCAGCTATGTTACTGACACAGACATATCGCGATAAAGCCTTAGATACCTTTATAAGAGGTCTCAATGGAGAATTACCCAAATTATTAGGAATCCGCGAACCATCAGATTTACCACAAGCATTGCACTTGTGCTTAAAATTAGAAAACCAAAACTTTAGAGCAGAATACGCCTATAATCACAATAATATTAAACCACAAAGACAATTTCAACCACCTCAACCAAAACGAAATGTTAATTTAAATAAAGCACCATTTTATCCTGAACTTACCCTACAACGGCCTAGTAACGCAAGGCAATGGGACACATTTCAATATCAGAATAATCAAAGGTCATATCGACAACCCTTTTTTAACCCACATTCCCAGTTACACAATCAGCCCAGACAACAATTCCAACCACAAGCTCCATATTTTCAACAAAATTTCATACCATCAAGACCTACAGCTTCAAAGCCACAAAGACCCGAACCAATGGACATTGATCATTCTATTCAGTCCAAAAACACTAATTACCAAAATAGACCCCGTCAAACAAATCAATTTCATGGCAAAAGGCCTATACCCTCATCTCTAAACACCCCAATGCCACATAATAAATTGCAAAGAAATTTTCACATTGCAGTCAATGAAGAACTTCCTTCTAATGATATGTCATATAACCAAAATGACAATTCCAATAGTTACGAAAATAATTACCGACAAGCGATTCAAGACGAAAATCTTCAAGATTACATACAAGATTATTACCAACAAGAAATCGAACAAGGAAATACCCACACCGAAGATTTATCAGATATCCATTTTTTAGATTAGCGCATTCTTCACTTCCATATTTTAAATGTAAAACAGAGAATGGCCAAATATTAAAAATATTAATTGATACTGGCTCTAATAAAAATTATATCCAGCCTTCTCTAGTAACCAAACCAATTCTAAATGAAAACCCTTTTTTTGCGAATTCTATATCTGGCAACATACAAATTACACATCACACTTTCGTAAATATCTTCAACATACCAAATCATAAAATAAAATTTTATATCTTGCCGTCGTTGAAATCTTTTCATGGCATTCTTGGTCACGACAGCTTAGAAGAACTTAATGCAGTAATCCATGTAAAAGAACAATACATGTTAATAGATAATGTTAAAAAAATTAAAATTTATCAGCATATTTCCCAATCAATCAATAAGGTTGAACTAAGAACCGACCATTTGAACAAAACCCAAATAGCAAAGCTAGAAGAAGCAATTCACATGTATCCGAATTTATTTACAGAACCTAACCATAGATTAACCTACACTTCTCGAGTGCAGGGAGAAATTAGAACAACTACTGATACACCAGTCTTTTCAAAAACATATCCCTACCCTATGGCACTAAAAAGTGAAATAGAGAAACAAGTACTTGAGCTTTTAAATGATGGAATAATTCGACCATCAAAGTCCCCATATAATGCACCTGTTTGGATCGTTCCAAAAAAAATGGATGCATCAGGAGAGAAAAAATATAGAATGGTAATAGATTACAGGAAATTGAACTCAATTACTGTGCCAGACCGTTATCCGATTCCGGAGATAAATGAGGTATTATCAAACCTAGGGGAAAACAAATATTTTTCCGTTATAGATCTAAAAAGTGGTTTTCATCAGATCCCACTTAAGGAAGGTGATATTGAGAAAACTGCATTTTCCATTAATAATGGAAAATTTGAATTTGTACGTCTTCCTTTCGGATTGAAGAATTCTCCTTCAATTTTCCAACGCACTTTAGATGATGTTTTGAGGGAACACATAGGGAAAATTTGTTATGTCTATATAGATGACATAATTATATTTGGCAAGAATGAAGCTGATCATTTTCAAAATTTACATAAAGTCTTCCGAACACTAGAATCTGCGAACTTCAAAGTTCAACTCGATAAATGTGAATTTGCAAAACAACAAATAGAATTTTTAGGATTTATTGTAGACATTAATGGTATTAAAACCAACCCCGATAAAGTAAGGGCAATAGTTAATATATCTCCACCCAAAACATTGAAAGATTTAAGAAGTTTCCTTGGTATGTCAGGTTATTTTCGTCGTTTTATACGAGATTATGCGAAACTAGCTAAACCCCTGACATCCCTTTTAAGAGGGGAGGATGGACGCGTTTCTAAAAACGCATCCAAAAATAAAAGAATATTCTTGGATCAAGATGCAATAGACTCATTTCAAAAAATAAAAAATTCAATGACCTCAGAGGATATTATTCTCTCACATCCAAACTTTGAAAAAGACTTTGACTTAACAACCGACGCTTCCGAATATGCAATTGGAGCAGTCTTATCACAAGATCGCAAACCAATAACATTTCTTTCAAGAACATTAAATAAGACAGAAGAACATTACGCGACGAATGAAAAAGAGATGTTGGCGATAATTTGGGCACTCACCACATTAAGAAACTATCTGTATGGGTCAAGAAAAATAAATATTTTCACAGACCACCAACCGCTGACTTTCGCTCTTAGCAGCAAAAATACAAACAGCAAAATGAAAAGATGGAAAGCCATCCTAGAGGAATACAATTACGAATTAAAATACCAACCAGGCAAGACCAATGTAGTCGCTGATGCATTATCCAGACCCCCACAAATAAATTCCATGACGGCGACTCAACATAGCTCTGAAAGTTCGTCGCATAACCTAATACCCGCTATAGAATGTCCCATAAATGCTTTTAAGAATCAACTCTTTATATTAGTAGACGACCAGGAAAAATACGAATTTAAAATCCCTTTTCCAACATATCACAGGCATGTTATAAAACAATCCCATTATTCGAAAGAAGATTTAATAACTGTATTAAAGAAGTATTTCAACCCAAGTGTGATTAATGGACTTTTCACAAGTGAACCAATTATGGGAATTATACAAGAATTTTATCCTGAACATTAAACAAACAAATAAACCTAGTTTTGAAGTCACACCAATTCCAAAGAAACCAGGAGATTTAATTCATGTTGACATCTACTCGACCGAGAAAAATCTGGTCCTTACAGCTATTGACAAATTTTCGAAATATGCGCAGGCAAAAATTTTGAAATCACGAGCAATAGAGGATATAAAAGAACCTCTTAGGGAATTAATTTTGGCATTTGGTGTCCCTAATTCAATAGTAATAGATAATGAAAAATCCCTAAATTCTGCTACAATAAAATTTCTGCTTCAAGATCAATTTGGAATAAATATTTATACTACACCCCCATACTGCAGTTCTGTTAATGGACAAGTAGAAAGATTTCATTCCACACTTTCGGAAATCATGAGATGTTTAAAACCGGGAAAACTTCACACCTCATTTCATGACTTACTTACAAAGTCAATTTATGAATACAACTCCTCAATTCACTCTGTTACTAGAAAAAAACCAATAGAAATATTTTTTGGTAGGAAGTGTAGAAATCAAAAGGAAATAGAAAATGAGCGAAAAGAAATTAGTAATAGATTAAAAGAAAAACAAGAACAAGACTTAGAAAAACATAACAAGGATAGAGATAAAATTAAAAATTATTCAGTAGGTGAAAAGATTTATGTTAAGGTAAACAAAAGGTTAGGATCGAAACTGTCTCCTCGGTACAGAGAGGAAATAGTGAAAGAAGATAGAAATACTACGATTTTAACTAATTCAGGAAAGATAGTTCATAAAAGTAATATTAAAAGGTAAATTGTTCTACAGGATCCAACTAATCTGCATCCAGGCGGAGTTCGAAATGGTTGATTATTCATCGTCCCATATAATAACTATCGATAAGGGAACGGCAAAAATACAGCAGGGAACATTTACAATAATTCACGTAATAAAAATGAAAGAGTATGAAGAATTTTTAAATAATGTGCAATCATTCATTGAACAAAACATCCCCAAATCCCACAACAAATATCCTCTTCTTATCTATGAATTAACACAAACTATTAACATCCTAGAAGACCTTACCCCTATCCCTAACAATCGACAGAGAAGATCTATAGACGCCATTGGAACTGTATGGAAGTACATAGCAGGTACTCCTGATCATAATGACTTCCAAATATTAGCTAGTAATATTGCTGATTTAAATAAAAATAATAATAAGCAAGTATTCATTAATGAATCATTTAATAAAAGATTAAATAATTTAACTATAAGATTTAATACAATAACTAATCAAATAAGAAAAGATGTTTATTTGGAAAATGAAATTGTAATTAATTTGCAAAACAAAATAAGACTAGTTAAAGAAGAATTAGTAAATATCGAACGCGCCATTTTATGGGCAAGAATTAATATTGTAAATCCACTTTTATTAAGTAAAAAAGAAATAAATATTGCTATGAAAACATTAATAGAAGAAAATATAAATTTTTCCAGCCCAGAAGAGGCACTAGAATTTTCAAAAGTAGCAATAATAAATAATGATAAAAGAGAAATATTTTATTTAATTAAAATTCCACTAACAAAAAATGAAAATTATAAAAATGTAATAATAAGACCAGTAAAAAAGAAAAATAAGGTAATTCATTTAAATTTCAAAGAAATTATATTTAACAAATATGAAATGTTTGCTATTAGAGAAAAATGTAAAAGTTATAATAATTTAACTATCTGTAATGAAAAAAATTTACTTAATATAACAGAAACAAATTGTATTCCTAAGCTTATTAATAATTTGAATTCATCTTGTATTATAAGTAATAGTCATCAAATTCCTTTAATTGAAGAAATAGACTCAGGTATAATTCTTTTAAATGATTATCATGGGTCAATTTTTGAAAACGAAAAAACACATAATATTTCCGGAACATTCTTAATTAAGTTCCATAATATGACTATTAAAATTGAAAATAGAACATTTAGCAACTGGCAAGCTTCACCTTTGCGAACCGTGCCAGCTATGTTACAACCCACTCCCTTTGAAAAAAGTCGATTTAATCTTTTATCTCTTGAGGCACTTAGTGAACTCCAAATCAATAATACAGACATCATCACAACTGTGAGAAAACGTCTTATAATCGGAGAATGGACAATTTCTGGAATGTTGTTACTAATTGTTATTTTAATTATTTTCCTAAAGATGTGTTACAAAACAGTAGAGAAAGTCGTTGTATGGGAACCTCAGGTACCTGCAATAGAAAAACCATTCGAAACTACTAACTTACCACAAACAACACAAATCACCATTATTGCTCCAGATAAACCTCCGAGGCTACATAAAATTCCACTTTTTTAAAATAAAAACAAAAATAAAAAAAAAATTTATAAAAAACGATTGAGGACACTCGATTTAAAGGGGGAAGAGTTAACAACCTAAATGTTATTAACCTTTTTTTTATTTTAACTACACGATTCGTTTTTATTATTTGCAATCTATTCAAAATAAATTGTTTCAAATTTTGAAACTTCGTTTTTGCTGACACCATGTCTGCAATAAATAAAAGTAAAACTGAAATAAAATTGATGACTCTTGCTTTTTGTAACTCTTGCTTAAGCTTTAAGTTAAGTTTATAAAAAAATTATTATTATTCGTTCTCTGATTGTAAACTAAACAGTTGGGAAATGAAAAGAATAAAATTTAAAATTAAAATAAAACAATAAAATAAATTAACTTATATAAGGAACTTGATGTATTTAACGATTGTTCTGTAAAAATGAACGTGACGAAAAAATAAATTTGTGATCAATTAAAATATTTCATGGTCACTGGACTGAACAATTTTCGTTCTGTAAAATTCATTTTGTGTGAAGAAAATGTTGTTATTGAAAAAAATGGAAAAAGTGAATTTCGAGTTTTGATAAAGCATTGCTTATTGACGAAAAAATACAGTAGAAACCAAACAGTAGTTTGATAAGCATTATCTAAACTCTACTCCATCGAGACATATAGTAGAGAAGTGGATGGGCTAGCTGACATTATATAAATATCAGATGGCAGTGTGTTTACCATTTTACACGAATATTTGGGTACCTCATGAGCTCATAAAATGGGATTCGAATTGCTAACGCAAAACCGTATTCTCCGGATTTAACTCTTAAGACTTTTCCTGTTTTCAGATCTTAAGAGAATGTTTGCTGGAAAGAAACTTAAGTCCGATAATTCCTTCGCTGGAACTGAAGCCTATTTTGACCAGAAAGACAAATCGTACTATATAAAAGTGGTATCGGAAAGTTGGAAAATAACTATACTCGTCGTATCACCCTCGAAGGCAACTATGTTGAATAATATGTTTTTTTCCTCCTTATCCTATGAACTTGACCTGTCCTATTGAATAACTTGTTACTCGTGTAAAAGTTTTTGGCATATACAAATTTATTTTGTGCATTTATTTCTAAATATTAAAAATTTATTAAAAAATAGCACTCAAAACAATGTTGGTAGTTGGGATAAAACTATGAAAATTAGACCTCACAGCGTATGTGTTAAGGAAATTATGTTATTTATTTATTATTATTGTTATTTTACTTGACTTAATTTGAACCCAATGAACTTTGTTAAACTTTCATGATGTATGTTTGCAAAAATTGCTTTTAGTTAATATCCCTTCTCTTCACCTTATTTAAATGAACTATTATTTCTGGCTGATGGGTGTTAAAGAAGAATTTGGCACAAATTATTTGGGTTAACTAACTACTACTCCTGTTTTTGTTAACACTTGTCGCTCAAGCTTATCAAAATTTTCTCTAAACTTTTTTCCTACCTTTTCCTTCTTTAAATTAAATAAAGTGGTGTTACAATTCATGCCTTTATTAAAGACTATTGCCTCCATAATACTCATAGAAACACCTAATGTTGTTTAACATCTACTTTGTGGGTAAAACGCGTGTATAAATGATGGTGCCAATAATTAAACTGGTCTACAGCAAAAAAGCCTTTAAATAAAACTATATGGAATATAATGATTTTGATGCGCTAAATTCACATCCGTTTTCAGTTTTTTTTTCATCAGGCTCAAATTTTTCGCCAAAAATATGGAAGTTATATCAATATATTTCATCATAACTGAAAAACGACTTGAACGATTTTAATGCAATTACTACCAAATGTTTGAGAACAAATTTTGCCTTAAATCAGCTGGACAAAACTTTTCTGTTCTTTCAACAGTTTCGGAGTTATTCGAAAATATGTGCGAAAAAATGTTTTCGATCAAAATTAGCAGATTTTTTATTTTTCAAAGTCATACAAATTTTTTCAGAACGAGAATTTTATATTTTAGGCATTTAAATTAAAGCTTAAAATGTTGAGAATAAAATAAAAAATATAAATCATGAAAATCGATTGACTATTGCTGATTTTATTTTATTATTTTATTCAAATCCAAAATCAGTTAACAAATTTTTTCTTGCAAAATTAGTGGTCATATTATTCTTTTATTTGCAAGAAGTTATAAAAAAAATCTTTGAATATAAATTTTACATTTGAAGCATTTAAACGAGAGCCAGATATGTTGAAATTAAAATAATCAATAAAGGCAGGTACCTAAATTTGACAAAAAAAGAAGGGCTCATTTTTAATGGCTATGGTGGGTACAAAATATTTTATGAATAAGAAAGTTTTATTATTTTGGTAAGGAATCCAGTACAAAATGCACTTTTAAAAGAGATAACAATTTTTGTCATCATACAACACTTGCTTGCGAAAAAATAAAAAAAAAAACTAGTGGAAAAATAATTTTTAAAATAATCAGTCTCATCTAAAAGCGTAATTGCTAGTACGTTTACATGATTACTAAACATTTCTAGATAATTGGAACTGGATCTTCTTATTTCGGATTTGACAAACGGTATTTTTAGATCGTAGTGCAGAGCTTTGTTAGTTATATAGAAAGGAGTGTTAGCTATAGAACGTAAAGCTTACGATTGAAATCTTTGTGGTATTTCTGTGTTGGAATTGCAAGCAGTGTCCCATAGTTTTATGCAATAGGTCCATATAGGTTTTATTATGGTTTTATAAAGCAGAACTTTGTTTTCCAGGGAGAGTTGAGACCTTCGCCCAATGAGCCAATACATTTGTTTAAATTTAATTTCAAGTTGTTTTCTCTTCGCGCTTATGTGTACTTTCCATGTGATTCTTCTGTCTAAATGCAGTCCTAGATATTTGACTGAGTTAGCACATGGAATTAAATTACCGTTGAGAAATACAGCTGGACATTTTTCTCTTCTTGTTGTAAAAGTGACGTGACTTGTTTTGTGGGTATTAACAACAATATTCCATTTTGTAAGCCAATTATACATGCAGTTTAGCTGCAGTTGTAATATCCTTGAAGCTTCAAAAGAAGATTCACTACAACAAAGAAATGCTGTATCATCTGCATATGTAGCGACAGTCATGTCATCTCTTGCCGGCATATCAAATGTGTACAAAGTATTCAGGACTGGTCCAAGTACACTTCCCTGAGGGATTCTAGCTTCTATTTGATGAATATTAAAGAAATCGTTTTTGACTTTAATATAGAAGCACCTGGTTTTTAAATACGATAACAAGAACAAATAAAATGGAAGAGGAAGCATATTTTTTAATTTGTATAATAATCCCTCGTGCCAGACTTTGTCAAAAGCTCATTGTATACGCAAAAATACAGAGGAACAATATTTTTTATTTTCGAAACAGTCAGTTATTACCTTAACAATTCGATGACATTGTTCTGGTGTACCATGTTGGCTTCGAAAACTGAACTGATGATCGGGAATTATATTATATTTGTAAAGATATGAATTTAAGCGGTTTAGAAACAACTTCTCGAAAATTTTCGATAATATAGGTAATAAACTAATAGGTCTATACGATGTCATTACATTTTCCGGCTTACCTGGCTTTAAAACCATTATAATTTCAGCACACTTCCATTGTGAAGGGAAATATTGTAGACGTAAAATGGAGTTAAATACTAAAGTTAAAAATAAAATGCCTTTAAAGGGCAAAGCTTTCAAGACAACCGCATCTATTTTGTCATATCCCGCAGATTTCTTGTTATTCAGAGCGCGTGTTTCCACTTTATAGGCAGTTCCATTTGACAAACTACGTCAAAGAAGTGCATGACATAATTTACATAATTACTCGAATTGTGGGGTTTAAAAATTGATTACAAATGTCCAGCAAGTGCATTAGATTTTTTTATCCGTTCTAAGCCAAGCTCCATTGGAATCTTTTTATAGGTCGTTTAAGAAACTTAGTAGCATTGAACAGTTCGTAATCTTTATTTTTACTATGAGACTTCAGTTCTTTTAGATAAGAGCTTATATTTTCGTTTCTTTCTTTCGCTAACATTTCTGAACATAGCTTAATGGCCACATTCCAGAAACCCAAGATATAAGGCTAATCTTGGATTTCTGGTTCTGTGCCACACTCTTCTTAGACGTCTAGATTGCCTTATCATATCTCTGGCTGCAGCTGATGCTTGCACTTTCCGACCTAAATCTTGCGAACGAATCTAAAGATATTGAAACACAAAAAAAAACATAATTTAAGTTATCTGTTGATAAAAATAAATCCTTTCAAAAGCAATTGAAAAATTTCATCACAATACGAAAACCACAATTTTTTAATTAAAACTGTCAGTATTCTACACAACTGCTAAATATTTAACTGGAATAATACTCCAAAAAAGATTGATTTTTAAATAAATTTACACTCCTATCAAAATTTACTCAATAGTCAAGAATATTTAGGATATTTATTCAGCCGGAAAATAACTGATGGCTACTAAAGGAACAATTGATATGATGGTGGAAATAATTTTTGTTTTTAAATGTATTGCAACCAAAAAGTATTAGTCGGGTATTTTTTCAATTAATAAAAATTTGGAGTTTGAATAGTCCAGGGTAGGTTGGAATGAGAAAAGCAAAAATATTTGCCTTTTTTATAGATGATTACCTCAGAACACAAAAAAAAAGAGTAACAAAAGAATAAAGAGATAGTAGCGTATGATTAATTTAGATTTGTAAATGAAAAATAAATCATACGCTTTGATACATCAAATTTCTATTCTATAGTTTCAAATTTTAGCCGTCTTTATGATGACTTAAAACAGCTTTATAACACGTTCATAACAAAAAACTCAAAAATTTTTATTCATAGCGAGAAGCAGTGTTATAAAGCTCTTATTAGCCATTTATACATTTTAAATTTTTATAAGTTGGTAACTCCTGTAAACCTTTAATAAGTTGTAATTTGTGTTTTGTTTTTCATTTCCTTAGTTAGTGTCTTATTATGGTTTAAAGTTGAAGATATATTGGGTATACAAGTTAATAATGTCGTGTTTTTTTTTCTTTAAAAATGGATTTATTATAATAACAAAATGATTGATACATTACTCAAAGTATTTTCCATCGTTAGTCACTACTTTTTCCTATTTTTCTGGTAGCATATGGATTCCGCGACAAAAGAACTGCTCCAGTTTTAAGGTAAAGAATGAATCACTCCAATTTCTAATACCCTGTTCTGAATTAAAGCGTATTACAGTAAGGGCATCGATCGAAACAAACGCTAGTCAAAATGGGCAAGGTCTGGTCTATAAGGAGGATTAGCCGAAACTTGCCTTACTCTGTTTTCCAAATAGTATGTGACCGGTCTTGCAGCATTTGAAGTAACGTTGTCATGATGGAAGATTGGAGCCTCTTGTCTGGTCAAATATTCTGGTCGTTCTTCGTTGATTGTTCTCTTCAAACGAATCGATTGTGTTCGGTTATCGTCTGACACGATTTCAATGGCACAAAACACCCTTCTGATCCCACCAAATACAGTGCATTACTTTGGCATCATATATATTCGGCTTCGACGTTGATTTGGCTAAATGGCCGGTTTTTACATATAAGTTTTTACTATTGTGGTTATTGTAATGTACCCATTTTTCAACACCAATAGCATTACGATGCAAAAATTACTTCTTTTTGTAGTGTTCAAGCATCATTTACGACACACAAATTCGCCTTCCAACGTCTCTCGGCTTCATTATATTTTGGACCACATTTTCTTGCTTTTGAATAAATCCTAATGCTTTTAAATGTAGGGAAATGGCTTTTTTGGGAATTTTTCCGCAAGCTCTATAAAAGTTTTAAGTCTCAAAAATTTAATATTTTCTTAATTTTCTTAAATATGTCATTTGTTTATTGCAAATGTTAAAAACACCTAACGGTTAACTGTTTATTGCTTTAATAGCATTTATACATACATATAGTATATACATACAATAACTTGTTTTTCTAGAAATATAGAAACATGTTTATAGACAAAAACATAGAATTACAATTGTATAAGCCAATTTCTGTTTTGATATTTTTATAAACTGCAAGAGGCGGACTTCTTTTAACAAATCAAATATATATTAAATCTGAATTCTGATTAGTGAAGAACACTTTAATAAATTTATAATAAATTATATATTAATTAAATAAAACTTTAAGTGTTTTGCTTTACTGATCATGAGGATCACTATAGACAATTAAACCTTCTACAGGCTTCTTGTGTGACTTCCAATTATAATGCAAGTTCCTCTGGCGTTTGACAACAATCTTCGTCAATGATTGCTTCCTATTCCTCATCTTCAAACATTTTGGCTGACAAGAACTTTCCTTGTCTTCTGTGTCGAAATCACCACATTTAATCGCAAAACCATCACAAGTGTTTTGAGTTGGTGCCTGTTGACCGTAAGCTTCCACAAACAGCAGCCATTTTCTTCAAATAAAAGTTTGATAACCTTAAACTTCCCCGCAGAATATCTTTTTTAAACACAAAATTCGATATTATTAAAGCGATTGGAAAAAAATGTGTTTTCACCTTGGCGTTTATCGAATATAATGACAAATGCTTACAGTCCAAAATACCATATTTGTTATTATTGGCACAAACCATATGTGATAGTTATGCCATATGTTGTCCAAATCGACATTATTAACTTGTATACCCAATAAGAAAAAAGGTTATTATAATAAATGTAACAAATATAATTGCAAAAAACGGTAAGTACATAGAAAATGTATAAATGAAAATTGATTTCATAAAATTGCAAATAATTGCATGTAGTATTGCAAAAATGTTGATACCAAGGTGGCCAAAAACGTACAAGGAAAGACCTGCTTTCTCGTTCCCTGCTTTAATCTATTTACCACGTATATCGGTATGAAAAGAGCGTTTTTTTTGGGAAAATAAAACACAAATTTTAAATAGCAAAGTAAAAACCATCTTTCAGGCAATTTGTGTTTTTCGCGTCAACAAAGCTATTCGTCTTTTGAAGCAAACCAATTAGTCACCCAACTTTCGACTTCCTTGTAGGAAGCGTAGTGCTGCTCAGTCAACGCATGTCCCATCTATGAAAACAAATGGTAGTCGGAAAGAACCAAGTAAATACGACGGTGGGGTAACAGCTCCCAGCCTAATGCTTTGACTGTATCCTAAACCGGTTTTGATTTGTGTGAAGGCGCATTGCCATATTGTAAAATTACCTTACCGTGCCTTGTGGCCAATTCTGGTCGTTTTTCGATCAATGCAAGGTTCATGGTTTATTTGTTGTCGGTAGCGATTTGCGTTATCAGCTTCTTCAGGTTTTAGAAGCTTTTGGTACACCTCACCTTTCTGATCCCACCAGACATACGGTTTTGTCTTCCAGCCGAATCGATCTTGTTCTGTAGATTATGGTTGTCGTGGATTAACACATGATTTAGGATTCTGAAAATAAATCAAATTTTTCATCGCCTGTAACTATTCAATGCAACACTGTTTTGAAGCAAAATTTCACAAGTGGTTCTTCGGTTTTACATGTGTCTGTCATTCAATTCATGTGGCAGACATTTTTCAAATTTATTGATCTTTCTCATAGCTTTTGAACGCACCGAAATGGTTTATTGTGCAACAATCAACTTACTGCGATTTGTTTCTGACTCAAAGTGTCATCTTCATCCAATATTATTTGCAATTCGACATCTTCAAACTTTTTTGGTGGTCTTCCAGGTTCTTAATCTCTGATAGAGCATTATCACCATATGCCCCTACAAGCATTCGATGCGATTCTTCAGCAGTTTTCTGCAAATGAAATTAAAAAAATAATGCTTTCCCCAAATCATCATTTTCTGGTACAAAAATTTGCCATCTTTAACTCTATGAAGAAAATATGATGTTGTTTGTTCACTGATTTGATGTATATTATATATGTTTGGCAGATTTCATTGCCAACACAAAAAAAAAAATTAATTAATTAATTACAAATTAAATGTTGCCTATGGAGATATTAGTATTTTGACACCCACTTTATATCGGTAAACCGTGTAAATCAAAATGTCCATCCAACTGTAAAACAAATAAAAACTTAATAATTTATTTAAATGGGTCGACCTTCACGAACTAACTCAACCTACGATGCTTAGAATTTGCTCTAGAGTAGCTCGAACGTTAGCCTGATTGGAAAAAATGCTATAATTCCCTCTCACAGAAAAAGAATCTCTAATAAGAGACTAACCTACATCAACATATAAAGGAATACTACTTCCAAAACGTTCAATACCTTTTTATTAGTGATTTGTGACGCAAAGCCTTTGATAAGTGTTTCCTAAAAAGTTTTCTTCTATTTTCTATTTCCATTTTTACAAAATTTAATCATAAATTTATTTTGTAAATAAAGAAAAAATAACATAAATAGTGTCATGCACAACACTATTTAAATTTATGATTAAATTTTGTAAAAATGGAAATAGAAAATAGAAGAAAACAACAAAGGAAAATAATACGGGTGACTGATTACTTTTCTCATTCAGTAAAAACAATTTTTCTGAATTTTTCAATTTGTTTTAATATTCATTTATTCTTGTTGACTTTCACTAACAATTGTAATATTATTTTACTACTTTTGTGGATTTTAAAAAAACTACCTAAACAAACGTTTGGTTACTGTATGCATCACTATCCCCAAAAATGACAAATAAATAAGTATAGTGTTGCCAGCAGAACAGTAAATACGTTTAATAGTTAATTTTTTCTTATTAAACGCTTTTGAATAAGAATTTCTATATTGGGTTTATAAGACAAAAAGCGTTTGATTACTTATGTATACTTAAAACCTAAAATTAGGATTTGTTATAACTTAGAGTGTGAATAATAATATTCTTTAATACTCAAGTCTTGCCTCTTTAAAAATATTAATTGGACCAATTATTAACTCTTCTCAGACTTCTGGTACACCAAACACCACAAAAGTCAATGCTTACACTAAGAAACACCCCAATAGAAAAAATAACAAAAGACATATCTAATGAAATACTGTCATATTACATATTATAATACATATCATCCTCTACGATATATTTATTTCTTATTTTTGGTCATCCTTTATTAAAGGTTTTTATTAACAGTTTTCCTTCATTTATTTATATTATGAATAATTTAATTGCCATTAGATATAAGGCTGAGCCATATCTGTGCAATAACTTTTATATAAAATTAAATGTATTTTTTCTATTATAAAAAATAAATAACAATAAAAAAATTTTTCCCATGTTCTCTTTTAAAAAATACTATCCCCAAAGAAATGTTTTCTTCGATTGTAATGGCTAGGAAATGCAAATTAATTTCATTATGTAAGTCGTTATAAAATAAACAAAAAGCCATAATTGTGGTTTTTAAAAATAATAATTTGTAGATTCTTAGAATATCATTAGAGACCGGCATAAACTTAAGAAAAAGAAATTAATTTTCATAAATTTAAAAGCTTAATAATAAATACCACTTAATGCCACTTGAATTTTTAAAGGAATACCATTGTTGTTAATATTATCTTAACAACCAAGTGCTCCACAATATCCATAAATTTTATTTCTTTTTGTCTTATAATAAAACTAAATACCAAACAATTACAAGAAATATAAATTAAATATAAGAAAAGCTTTTCAGTTAAACTTTATTTTTTTTTTTTTGTAATAATTTTCTTGTAAAAACAAAAAAATTAAAAATAAAAAATAAATAAATTTAAAAAAAGTTATGATTTATAATATTCGTATTATAATAAAATATACTAAAAACATTTGAATAGAAATTTCACTATTTAAAAAAACATCTGTGTATCTACTTCAATTAATATTTTTTCTTTTTAACTGAATAACATTCTTTTATAAATAGCTAAGCATTTAAGAGCATTATGAAGAAAAAATAAAATAATACTCATAACAAAATAAAAGTTTGTGGTTGTTTTTGTTTTTTTCAACTAGTGCTTATTTCGTGAATGGTAGCACTTAGCTCATGTCTGATTTGACAGATAATTAGTTTTATCCTTCCGCTGAACGAATATGGTTGTGTATACGCTTGAACTACGCTGGGAATCTGGGCCTGCGTTCGACTTACAGGAGATGCCGATTTCGCCAATAAAAATCATCGTTTCAGATGAAGCTCATTTTGATCTTGGCAGGTATGTAAACAAGCAAAATTGTCGCATTTGGGTTACAGAAAACCCGCAAGCATACATTGAAAAGCCGATACACCCAAGAAGAGTTGCTGTTTGGTGCGGATTTTGGTCCAGAGGCATAATTGGGCCATTTTTCTTCCAAAATGAGCAAGGAGTGGCCGTTACAGTCAACGGTGACCGTTATCGGGCCATGTTGAATGAATTTTTGTTCACAATAACTGAAAAGGAGGATATTAGCATTATTTGAGTTCAACAGGACGGCGCTACGTGCCACAAACCGAAGGTACACTCGATGTTTTGCGCACTGCTTTTGAAGATCGCATTATCAGCCGCAGAGCTGATGTCGTTTGTCCATCTCTAAGCTACGATTTGAAACCGTTGGACTATTATTTGTGTGGTACCTCAAAGATAAGTGTTACGCCAACAAGCCAGAGACAATTGACGCTTTACAGGATAATATTCGTGAAGCCATTGGTGAAATACAGCTGCACACAATCGATAATGTGGTCAAAAATTGGACCGATCGTGTAGGCTACTGCATGGCCATGAATCAAATTATTTTCCATTATTAACCGGAAGGATTATATTCAGTGTTTTTTTATAGCACTTTCAAAAAAAAAAAAGGAAAAAAAATATTTGGCGGACCCTTTACTTAACACGTATAATTTTCTTTATGAAAAATTTTTAGGTTTTTTTGAAAAAAAAAAAAAAAAATGTTTTAATTTTTTAATTTTAACTAAGTTATGAATAACTCCGAAACTGTTGAAAATGCAAAAAATGTTATTCAGGTGATTTATAGGAAATTTTCTTTATAAACATTTGCTGGTACTTGCACTGAAATCGGTCAAGTCGTTTTCAAGTTATAGTGAAATATATTGACAATTTGCCACGCTCATACAAAAAAAATTTTAGCCCGATGGAAAAAAATCGGAAAACGGATAAAAATTTAGTGTAGGCTCCGGGTTTTAATGTCGTTATTAAATGTTTACAACATTTCAAATTAATTTATAACATTTCGATATTTTCACTTCTTTTTTATTTTAAACTGACACCTTAAACTTTTGTTATTTTAAGTAATTTTATTCTATTTCAAGTTTAATGACTCTTATAAAATATTGATAATGCAATACCATTAATCATACTTTCCTATTTTAGCCAAGTAAAGTAGAAAAGACAATATTAAGAAAGAAAACGAATTTTATTTTAAAAGTCAAAGTTGAAAGAAAGTTAGCAACAGAAAGAAGAAATGAAATTTTTTTGTGGCATAAAGGTTACTTTTATTAACAACAACAGTAGTAACATTTGGCGCCATACATCATTTTCAAGTGATAAAAAAATGTCGATAAAATTTAAATTCTCTATTAAAATTGTTGAAAATAAGAGTTAAATATTTATTAAATACTTTCTTTATAAAGAGAAACTTAAAATAAAAATTTTTTAATTTCAAATTTTATTTAATAACCACTTTTTGAAATAAAAGTGAAACCTCTTACTTTCAATATTTATCAAAGGATATTTTTATACACTTTTTATAAAGTACTTAGTAGTTTGTGGATAAAAAATGCAGAAGCAATAAAAATGCTCTGTTTAGTTTTGTCATATTACCTATTTTATTTAATTTAATTTCTTTTGTTGTCGGACAAAAAAAAAATATTCTTTTAATTTAAATTCAAAATGTAAACACTAGTACGTGTTACAGTATAATACCCTGCACCATAGTTTGTTAAATAAAAATGAACACAATAACATATTTAGGAGCGGGAAATAAGAGATAAAGTTTGCACTCTAACTATCAGAAATAATTCTGTGGTTTGGTGCTAAAGGGCTTATTTTAAAAAAATTGTAATTAAAAAATTTTTATTTTTAAAATTTTCATTTTTTAAATTTATGAAATTAAAAAAAAATTAGCTAATTTTAACGAAAATTTATTTATAAAGAGGGATTTGTTAAAAAACCCATACTACGGGAAATTTTATTCATAAGCAGTTGCTGGTACTTACACTAAAATCGGTCAAGTCGTTATGATTAAATATATTAACATAAATAACATATTTGCCACGCTTATATAAAAAAACATGACAATCACAAACTCTTGATATGTCACCAGCTACGATTTTCTTTTTTAACTTTGACACACTCGAGCAAAAGAGGATAACAGTTGACTATATATATAGAAGGGTTTGAAATTTGAATAGTTTTGAAAGACTTTTCAAAACAAACGTTTCTAGCCCAGGCCATCCAAGGAATTGTTACTAGAAAGATGAGGAGAATGATATATCTAGGAAAGCGGAAGAGGAATAATAATAATTTTACATCTATTTAAGTTGCGAAAAATTTATTTTCTTAATTTAAAAATTGTTTGTTCAGTATATATCACAAAGATTATATAAAAATAAATTGGAGTAGAAGTAGGCCTTCAAAGATGTTACGTCTTGTATGAAATCGCTCTAAGTCAGGCAAAAAAGTTAATTCCTGCATTTTTCTTTTAGATAAAGTCGGGGTATCAAATAATTCAATTGCATACACGCTCACAAACAAATGTTGAATCTGTCATGATGTCAATAGCTTCTGTGTGACAACTGTAGTCCGTCTGAAATGCGTGTTATTAGCACTCCCTTTAATATAGTTCAACAGGGCCATTTGATGGGAACCCGAATTTCTTATCACACAGCTATCGCCATATCTCTCCTAACGATAAGTCTCTGAAGAGCAAAGCCACAAAGGTGAGACTAAGGATCAACATTGATAGATGTAAGTTAATGTGCTGAAACACCCCTAACTGATACGCTGTGTTCCAATTATTTGGCAATATTTTGGGCAAACGTCATCCTGAATAAGGGTTTGTAGATTTTTGTTCACAAATGGCGATAGATTGATAACACTCTTCGAAAACCAAATGAAGACATAGCAAAAACTACCATAGACTGCGATCCACAGGCAAACACGCGAGAATTGTGCACACACTTCATACCTGGCGGCGGCAAACCTCTACAAGTTGGAAAAAAATCAGATATAATGCTCCAAATAGGACTTAATAAAAGGTGTTCTTGTGCCCGTTTGTGACTCCGAGGAACCATAGGACGTAATGTATACACTCTCATAAGCACAACTAATGAATATTAGGATTTAACGTCAATTTGAGAAGTTTTGTAAGGAAAAAGGTTTAAATATGTAACTGATTAATGAAATATTGTCGGTCAAATGAACACTATACGTTTGCTAGGTAGTTGTGCTATTTAATTTCATTTGGAACACTTCAATAAAATAGGATCGCTTTTAAGTTAAAGTCGATTCAATGGGTCAAATGACCCCTCTCTGTCTCTCTAGTATTTATTAAAAAATTGAGCTGACTAAACGATTTTGTAAAATTATTTTTTTATTCTTCAAAAATTTCACTTTGGCATGTTCTAACATTTTGAGTGTGGCGTTTTTGTGTTTTTTTGGCCTTTATACTAAGACTTGAATTAACATTTTAGGGAATTTTTTTCTCTGAACTCTCTTTAGTATACTTTTGGCATGCTGTTACAAATTTGACTTAAGCAGAGCGACTCTAGACTTTGTAGCTGTACATAAGGTATCATTCGCGTTAATACAGATTTTTAAGAAAGCCATCATTTTGTCATTTTTGTTTCAATTTCTTAAATTCTTTTTTTTTGACCAAAAAAAGTGATATATTTTAAACAATTCACACATATATAATTGTAATTAAAACGGTTCTTGTGTTTTAAAGAAATCGGGCTCTATAATGTTTAATTTTATATTTTCGTTTATCTTATGTTTTTCTAAAAACTAAAGAATTATTGGAAAACAAAAGTAATCTGCAGATAGCAATGCAATAAAAAAACCATTTTACAAAGACTCAATACCATTCTTTAAAAAAAATTGCTTCTACATTCAGAAGAAGGTTTAAGAAGCTCTTTTAAAATATTTTACGCCTCTAAATAACTTATATGCCTATTTTTTTTTTTTGATATTTAAATAGTTCTTCCTCGCTTTATAAAATTTGATTTTTTAGGAAAATTTAATTTGTTAGAAAATCCATTTATTAAGATGAGGATGTCTATCTTAATTGAAATTAATTTTTTCAATTTACTTTTAAAAGCCAGCATAGAATTAAGGTGAGTCTGTCTGTCTGTTTCTGCTTTATTGAGTTTCAATTATCATACACAATATACGAGTATCTGTAATGTATTGAATCATACTGAAGAAACAAGAGGTCTTTTTTTTTTAGGAAAAGAAGGAGGAGCTTTGTTTGGCATTGGCATTTGGTTGATGTTATTAATGAGTGTAATAAAAGACGTATACAAATATTAAATAAAAGAAAAAAAATTGATACAAGTCATGATGTAGAAGAAAAAAATTATTAAATTGGAAATTTTTATAACTATAGGGTCCGCCAAATAATTTTTTTTTTTTGAAAATGCTATAAAAAAAAACTACTGAATATTTTCTCAAATTTCTTTTTTTATTTGAAAGTACAATTTTCCGGTTAACAATGGAAAATAATTTCATTCAAATGGCTGCCTCGGCTGGCCATTCAGTAGCCTACACGATCGGTCCAATTTTTAACCATATTATCGCTTGCGTGCAGCTGTATTTCACCAATGGCTTCACGAATATTGTCCTTTTAAGCGTCAATTGTCTCTGACTTGTTGGCACAACACTTATCTTTGACGGCACCCCACAAATAATAGTCCAACGGTGTTAAATCGCAGCTCCGAGGTGGCTAAACGACATCAGCTCTGCGGCTGATAATGCGATCTTCAAAAACTGGGCGCAAAACTTCGAGTGTAGCTTTGGCTGTGTGGCACTTAGCGCCGACCTGTTCAAATCAAATATTGCCAAATCCTCCTCTTCAATTTTTGTTAACAAAAATTCCTTCAGCATGGCTCGATAACGATCCCCATTGATTGTAACTGCCGCTTCTTGCTCATTTTCGAGGAAAAATGACCCAATTATGCCTCTGGACCAAAATCCGCACCAAACAGTGACTCGTCTGGGGTGTATCGGCTTTTCAATGTATGCGAGCGGGTTTTCTGTACCCCAAATGCGACAATTTTGCTTGTTTACATACCCGCCAAGATCAAAACGTGCTTCATCTGAAAAGATGATTTTTGATTCTGCAACATTACCATGATTTTTAAAGTAAAGGATAAAATTAATTATCTGTTAAATCAGACAGGAGCTAAATGTTACCATTCACGAAATAAGCACTAGTTGAAAAAAAAAACGTTAGATGGCGCACCCTATATAAATAAATAACCATTTAATTAAAAGATATGTTTGCAATAATTAAAAAAAAACACATTTGTTCTTTACTTCAAGTTAACTTTCTTGGCCTTAAGTTAACTGTAATTTCTATTTAAATACAAAAAAATAATAATAATAATTTTAAAACTCTTTTTTTTAATTGCTAGACATACTACACGTCAAGTCTAATTTCACAAAAATATGTTAAACAAATTTTCATATTTAAGACAACATACTACATACATATATTCATTCGCACCACATGTTATTTGAAAAAATTTTTCAAAATTCAGACTACCCACATAATGATTGATGGATGATGCATATCCTTCGTCCTGTGGGTATGTTTTATTTACAGAGCATATGTATGTGGCAACATATCGTGAATATTAAATTAATTTTTTTACCCTATTCTTTGTTTTTCTCCGTCACTCCTCTAGGGAGAATATTGGCTTTCTACAAAGCATTCATTGCTTTGTTTCAGTTTCATTAATCAAGTTGATTTTTCAAGCTAAGTAGGTTATTAATGCACTGTAGCTCCTCTACATATGATTGTGTAGTGGTAAAGATCCTCGCTAAGTTGAGCTGGTGATCTTTACTTAGCACTGTAATTTTTTCCTAGTGGGTGGAGTTTTTTCCTCATCATTTGTCTGATGTTTGCAAAATCGCCAGAGGATGACAGACATATTTTTTATATGGACTTTCCCTCCAGGCAACGTTGAAGCCTCTTTCTTAAACATTCGAAACGAAACTATTATTAAATTATTTCGTCATGTCTTCTACTGCGCTCGAACCTACATCTGTGTTGTTAAGCGTGCGCACTAACTACTACTTCACGCCACACCAACACTACCTTAGATAGGTGTACTATATTAGACTTTTGCAGATATTTGCTAAGAACTAAAACGAGCACACTTTTTTTAACGAAGAAATATAACCGTTTTAGAACGTTCGAAATATGTGCTGGGGCCGAATGTGTCTGTGACAACAGTACATTATCATTTTAATTCGCATAAAATGTAGCAGAGATAAGCAGTGCTCTTGTTGGCCATGTGTATTGAGGACCATATTTAGCGTATGAAAGACTTAGCTGTCCGAAAATATATTAATGGTCTTACCCTTGAGAGCCAAGGCTGAACTCCGTACAAATAGCAATGGCCATAATCTTAGCATAGAAGACGTTCAGCGATCTCCGTATTGATATTGGCAAGTCTCACATCAGCACCTATAAAGTCATTCCTTTTTGAGCCATTGGTATACCAGTTTAAATTTAGCTCAATCCGAACTAAGGACCCATTAGACAAACAATCCCAGTCCAGAAATTTAGCCTTGAATCTCCTGCCAAAGCACAGATCCAAAGACGAAACATCCAACACTAAAGATGTATCTCCGACCAACATATTTTCCGACGCATTTTGGTAGCGCCTATCATGCCGCCACTCTTTGTACCCATTGCCTCAGTTATCGAAGCAGTCGAGTCTCTGTACCCTGCATTAATAATTAAGTTATTTTTTTTCTTGTCGTGAGAGACTCTATGTTGTACATCTTCTCTGTGAACAGATTTCACTTATTATTTCATCCAGCACGATAGAGAATAGTAGAGCAGAAAGGCGACTTTACTCCATCGTTAACATAGAATGGTTGACTGATGCTTCCTTTTTGAAGAACAGGGAGTTATGTATTATCTAAGGTACTCTTTTTCTTCTTAATGTTTTCCACAGTCCACTTTTTGAAAACGACGAACATTAAATACAGAGGATTACGCTATTATAGAGTGTTAGTGTAGTTTACGCAGCTTCTATTTGGCCTGTTTATCTCGTAACATGTTCTTTACTTCGCTTTAAATCCGTACTAGTATCTTGTATATGGTGTCAAGCAAAGAGATTCCTCTTCAGTTATTACGGAATAAGCTAAAAACTAAATGACACGGCAAAAATAAAAGAATGAAACTGGATGCCCCTATTTTAAGTGAAATTAAAAAAATGTCCAAGGCTTTTTTTGTAAACAATTTTTGTTGCCACAATTCTGTCTTTCTCTCTATCCCTCTTCAGGTTATCATGCAACATTTTAATCTGTTTTGCTAATTACTTGATATAACACAACTATAGGATAAAAATACGTATTTTTTATTCAGCAAAAGTTGCTCTTCTGCTTCCAACTTTTTGTTGCATATAATAATATCCCATACACAACTAGTTCTAGTTAAATAAACTGCTGCTGCTGTTGCTCTATAATACAAATGGTTATAGTGTGGCAAATCGGCAAAAACAATTACTAAGTTTTTTAACCATAGAAACCAAGTGTTGTAGGTTATACAACTTTCGTTTTAAATTACTGTCTGTCGGTCTGAATGACATTTTTATACAATTCGTTGCGTATATGTTGAGTAGATAAATGAGATCTCTGTAAGAATATAAACAAATTTGTTTTACCCACACATGTAATTCAAATAAATTTTTAGTGTGCGTGGCATGTGCTTAATATTTTATAATTCTATATACAGTATGGGTTTATGTGTATCTTAAAAGTATACAAAATGTCTACTTATCTTCTGTACAATAATATATAATTCTTTTGAGCTAAGAATTCATGTTTAAGCATTAAAACTTATTTGTGTTTTTTGGTATTTAATTCAGGGAAATACAATTTCACTTCTGAGTACTTAATCAGCAAAATTCTTGTTGCTCTAAAACGTCGAACATAATGATTTTGAATTCTAATCATTAAACACAGCATATTCTCATAATAATAGATGATAATTGTATACTATTCTTCCCATACCCATACATTTGTATTTTCGATAACAATACAGATAGACAGCAGCCTATGAGCAGAAAAGAAAAAGGAACATTATATAACCATAACCAGAAAAGAAGATAATTTAGCTATAATTCACAAAAAAAAATTCAGTTTTAGAAATTTACCACAAAAGAAAAGATATTCTCTTTTAATACATATCACTTGGCTTGTAGAGATAATATGATGGGGCATACACTGTGCAGGAATAACTGCATAAAATGCAAGCAGGCAAAAACCAGAATTTATTGTTAAAAATTATCACTACCAGAATAGTTTTTGTTACATTCATAGTAAAAAATACCATATAATTGGGAAATTAATACTGAATATTGTGGGAAAATTGTCTAAAAGGTTGTTTGATTTTATTTTATAAAGGTAATGACAATAGAAAGTTAAAAAGTACATGCTTTTTTAGAAGAACTTCAAGTTAAGTTCCAAAGATAAAACATAAAAATGTATTGCTAGGCACTGTAGACTATCAAAGCTATCAAACTAATATAGACTTTATCTCACGACTGTTTTTGCCGACGATTATTTATGTAATTTTGTATAGAAAAAATCATCAAGCCCCAGTTATGTTTCATCTCTTATAGACAGTTAAACGGCTGAAACGATTTTCTTAAAATTTGTACATTATCTCTCTATATGTCTGCAAGGAACTATAGGTTATATAAATTTCCAAAATTTCAACTGTGCGGTTTGAAGCTTGGCGTCCCGCTGGGGTGCTGACGGTTGATGTGTTATGCTGCGGGCGTGTTTATTTGGAATTGGTGACGGACTTGGCTACGATTATTGACTTCCTGTTTGGCTGTGATTATTTTGACTTTGGTGAGTCGTTACGTTTGCTAGCTTTTGAATTTTTATTATTATGCCTCCTGCGGGGAAACCTCGCAAGACGGCGAAGGGTGATGCCTCTGACGCTGCGTCTGGGGCAGTCACTGATGAGGTGATGGGGCCCCCTCCACCTGCGAAGTCTCGTCTCCGTCATACGGAGAGCGAGCTGAGCAGTTCGGGGTCGGAAGCTGATGTAAAGGCGAGTGGTGGTAAGGCGACAACCAAGCGCTTTAAGTCTGCTCCTGTTGCTGATGCTGCTGCTGCTGCTGCTGCTGCTGTTGATGGTGTTAAGAGTGGTGCTGGTCGCGGTTCTGCTATTGGTACTGCTGCTGGTGGTGGTGTTGGTGGTGTTGCTGGTGGTGGTGTTGTTGGTGGTGTTGCTGCTGGTGGTGCAGTTGGTGGTGTTGCTGGTGGTGCTGCTGTTTCTGGCGCATGTACCACGTCGGATGCTGGTGCTGCTGCTGCTATCTCTGATAGCTCTGCGGTTGGTGGTGGTTTTGCTGCGGCGTTTCCCCCGTTGCCATCTGTTGGCAGGGAAAGCAGGCAGCGTAAAAGGGCTGTGGCTTCGGCTGCTGCCTTTTCTATGTGTGATGGTGGTGTTAGTGTGGCTGACGTTAAGGTTGTCACTGACAGTTTCCGTGAGGTGCTGTTCGGTGAGAACCTTAGTGCGGGGACGATGGGCAGGCTCATGAGGCAGGCTAGTGGATATGAGGAGCTGGTAATGAAACTGCTGGTAGACAACGAGCGGCTGAGGGGTAGGCTGGACATCCTCCAGTCCCCCGGGCCGGTTCAGTCGATGACCGCAGTGCCAGCTCCCGCTGCTAGGCCTGTTGCTCAGGCCCCAACGGTTGCTGCGGTGGTTAGGGCACAGGGTGTCGCGGTTCCCAGGCCTACACCCAAGCCTGTGGAAACCTGGTCGGTGGTCGTTCGCGACAAGAAGAAGGGCGCAACGTCCAAGGAGGTGGTGAGTAAGGTCGTCGAACAGGTCGGACCTACCCTTGGAGTCAGAGTGCACGAGATGCGGCCGCTGAAGAGGACTAGCGGTGCGGTCATTCGCACACCTTCGGTGGCGGAGAGGTCGAGGATTGCCTCAAACAAAAAGTTTGAGGAGGTCGGCCTGGAGGTGACTGTCAGCGACAAGCTTGGTCCAAGGGTGGTGGTTGCCGGAGTGCATGCGGTGATCACTCCTGATGAATTTATGTCCGAGTTGTTCGAGATGAACCTGAAGGAGCGTATGAGCTACGATGTGTTCAAGAGGAGCGTTCGTCTGGTTACCAGTCCCTGGAGGTCTGACCCTGCCGGACAGGTCAGCGTTGTGTTGGAGTGTAGTGAGCGTGCTGCGAACGCGCTCCTGGATGTCGGTAGGGTCTACGTGAAGTGGTTCAGCTTCAGGTTGCGGCAACAGGATGCGATCCCGCACTGCTACCGCTGCCTCGGCTTTGACCACCTGCAGCGTGAGTGCAGGATGGGGCAGGACGTGTGCAGGACGTGCGGGACGATGGGGCATCTGGCCTCACGTTGTGTTAACCCGGTGAGGTGCCGCAACTGTGAGATGAGGGGCCTGCCAGCGGACCATAGTATGCTGTCGTTTGCGTGTCCCACGTACTCGGCTATGGTTGCCAGGGCGAACGCCAGACACTAATGGAGTTGCGCCTTTTGCAGCTGAATTGTCAGCGCTCGAAGGCGGTGACGTGCGAGCTGGGGCAGGCTATGTGTCAGCTGGACGCTAGCTTTGCCCTGATCCAGGAGCCGTATTTCGCGAATGGTGATGTTAGGGGGATTCCGGGGGGGTTTCGCGTATTTACTGATGGTGTGGGAAAGGCCGCGATTATAGTTAGGGACAGCGACGTGGACTGTACCAAATTAGTTGATGGCCAGCTTGGGGTGTGTGTTAGGGTAAAAGGGTGGTTTGGGGAGATGTTTCTGGCTAGCATCTACTGTAGGCCTGGCGTTTCATTGGAACCCTATCTAGGGTATATGGATACGGTACTACTCGCGGCGAGTAGTATTCCTGTTATCCTCGGCCTAGATGCGAACGCCTCCTCTCGTATGTGGTTCAGTAAGATCTCCAGACTTGGGTCTGGACATCCGAACCTTATACGAGGAGGAGTGCTTAGTGAATGGTTGCTCTCGAGAGATTTGAGCGTGTTGAATGAGCCGAGTGAGCTATATACTTTCGATGGGCCAATGGGCGTCAGTGACATTGACGTGACAGCTGCGAATGGGGCGGCAATTACTGCTTTGGACTTTAGTTGGAGAGTTTGTGACGATTGGGGGATAAGTGACCATAATCTCATCGAGATTAGGGTTACTTGTCCACAACGGACTAGGGAGACTGGTGGCGTTTTACGATGGCGAACGCGTGACGTTGATTGGGACCATTATCGGTACTGTTTTAGGGAGGCATTGTCATCGGTGCCAATTGAAGACTTTAGGCTACTAACGATTGACGACCAGGTTGACAAGATTGTCCGGACGGCATCTGCGGTGAATGATGCACTGTTGGGCCGAGCTAGTTATGCGAAGCCCAGGAGGGTCAAATTGTGGACCCCTGAGTTGGAGACGATGCGGCGGCGCGTTCGACACCTCCGGAGACGTTTCCAGAGGGGTAGGCGTACCAATGCTGAAGATCTAGCTCAGCGTAGGACCGAATATCTTGGCAGCCTTAAGACGTACAAGGACATGATTGTTACAGTTAAGGAGGACGAGTGGAGGAGATTTGTACAGGACAATAGGGATGACCCCTGGGGTAGGGTTTACCGTATCTGCAGGGGTAGAAAGAGTCAGGTGGACATAGGATGCCTCCATGTTGGCGACACCGTGTTGTCTTCATGGAGGGACTGCACGGACGCATTGTTGGGGGTCTTCTTTCCAAGGGCGGAGCCAGGCAACTATCCTCCCCCACCGGTGGAGGTTGCTGACCCTCCAAACTTGGTGAGGTCGGAATTAGATGACTGTTTTTGTCGGGTGAGAAGCAGGAAGTCCCCAGGTTTGGATGGGTTGACCGGAGAGATGTGTAAGAACATCTGGAAGGCCATCCCTGAATACCAGGAGGCGGTGTACGGTAGGTGCATCAATGAGGGCTACTTCCCGAAGGCATGGAAATGTGCTCGTGTTGTGGTACTCCTTAAGTCGCCTGATAGAGTGAGGAGTAATCCTCGCTCTTATCGGGGCATCAGCCTCTTGCCAGTATTTGGAAAAGTGCTGGAAAGAGTTATGGTGTACAGACTCAAGGAATGCTACAGCGAGGGCCCTTCATGTTACCAGTTTGGTTTTAGGGAAGGCAAATGCGTCGAAGACGCTTGGATGCATGTGAAGAGTTCTGTCGAACAATCATCTGCGAAGTATGTGCTTGGGCTTTTCATTGATTTTAAGGGAGCTTTCGATTATCTTTCGTGGGACAAGGTCTTACGAGGGCTATCGGAGGTTGGCTGTCGTGAGATGGGCATTTGGAGCAGCTATTTCGAAGATAGAAAAGCGTGTGTTGTTGGATCCTTTGAAACGGTTTGGATGGAGGTTGTTCGGGGTTGTCCGCAGGGGTCCATCTGTGGTCCATTCATTTGGAATCTCATGATGGATACTCTGTTGAGGCAGCTCGGATTGACATTCAAACTGTGTGCGTATGCGGATGACTTGCTCATCCTGATCGAAGGCCGGTCTCGTGCTGAGCTGGAGAGAAGGGGTGCCCAGGCCATTCACATTGCTTGTGAGTGGGGTGTAGGGGTTGGTGTGGACGTCGCAGTGGATAAAACGGTGATGATGTTGCTTAAGGGCATATTGTCAACCGGGCGACCTCCACTCATTAGAATTAGTGACAACAGCATTCGCTATGTGACTCAGGTCAGGTACCTCGGAATAGTTGTTGGGGAGCGTATGAGCTTCCAGGCTCATCTCACCCATGTCAGGCATAAGCTGGCAGCTATCGTTGGAAAGGTTAGGCGCATATTGAGGAGTGATTGGGGACTCAGCAGGCGTGCCGTCCGTATCATATACGATGGGCTTTTCGTCGCTTGTGCGTCGTATGGCGCGTCGGTGTGGTATAAGACGGTCATGTCTGTTGTTGGACAGAGTAAGATTCTCACGTGTCAGAGAATTGCACTCTTGGCATGTGTTCCGGTGTGTCGGACGGTCTCTACCGATGCTTTGCAGGTCCTTGTTGGTGTACCTCCTCTTGACCTGGAAGTGGTGCGTCGTAGCATTGCTTTCAGGGTGAAGAGGGGACTGCCACTTGGGACGAACGATTGGCTTTCTGCTTCGGAGCTCGAGAATGGGAGAGATAGGTATAAGGCCCTTTTGCAGGGGTGCCTCGTAGATAGGTGGCAGACGAGATGGACGAACAGCGACAAGGGAAGGGTGACTTATGGATTTATTCCGGACGTTACGTTCGTACGGGAACACCCTGACTTTGGCTTTGGCTTGAGTCTGGGGTTCATACTGACGGGACATGGCTCTTTCAATGCATTTTTGCATCGAATTGGCCAGACTGAATCAGCGGACTGTCGGTGTGGGAGGGGGACTGAGGACTGGAGGCATGTACTGACTTCGTGCCCGGACTATGATGACGTTAGGGATTTAGATAGTATGGGTATTACTCATACTGCGGGGGTGTGGGATTTCAGTAGGGTATTGTTGGACGATCGTACTTATGGTAGGTTGGGCGTTTTTGCCCTTGAGGTGTTTAGGCGTAGAAGGACGGCACTTTTAGCGGAGGTTGAACCTGCATCACCATCTTAGCGGTCTCCTGGCTAGCCTTTTTCTAGCTTGGCGTCCCGCTGGGGTGCTGACGGTTTTGATGTGTTATGCTGCTTGCTGTGATTGTCTGCTGTTTGCTGTTTCCCGACCTGCTGTTTGCGGCTTGATTTGTGGCTGCAGTTTTGGGTGTTGTGTGTTTGTACTGGTCAGCGTTTGACTGGTTGTGTTTTTGTTGTTGTGTATTGTGTCCGTGGCGCACGATGTCACTTTGAGTTCTCCCGTGAGGGTGGCTCCGTTTATTGTTGTGTTGTTTGAGTGTTTCTTGTTTGTTGTTATTACCATCTTGGTCACCAGTCCGAAGTTGTTTGGGACTTAAACTGGTAGTAGCATTTATGCTACGAGGCCTGACCGGAGGCTTAATTCTGGTGCCACGGGTGTCGGGAGCCCCAGGAATTACGGTTCCTGCCCGACTATGGTGAGGCCCCCTTGTGGGAGCAACGTGGTGGCTGTGGTTTAGACCCAAATCGCGGGGAGAGCTATGCTGGTTCGGTGTGGAGTTACATTTTTAACCGGGTGCCGTGACCCATAGATCGGTAGGAGTTTAGATAGTCTCCGGCACCTTACCAAGGTGTGAGGTCATGTCCAAATAACATGGCTTTAAATTGGTACTCACTGGTGATTTTTATCATAGGTGGGGGCGTTGGTGGACGCATTGTATTCACTCGTGCTTTGGCACCGTGAGGTAACGTCCTAGGGCAGGTACTCACGTTAAACCACTGACTTAATGTGCGGTTTGAAGCTTGGCGTCCCGCTGGGGTGCTGACGGTTGATGTGTTATGCTGCTTGCTGTGATTGTCTGCTGTTTCCCGGCCTGCTGTTTGCGGCTTGATTTGTGGCTGCAGTTTTGGGTGTTGTGTGTTTGTACTGGTCTGCTTTTGACTGATTGTTTTCTTGTTTTTTGTGTATTGTGTCCGTGGCGCACGATGTTACCTTGAGTTCTCCCGTGAGGGTGGCTCCGTTTATTGTTGTGTTGTTTGAGTGTTTCTTGTTTGTTGTAATCACCATCTTGGTCACCAGTCCGAAGTTGTTTGGGACTTACACTGGTAGTAGCATTTATGCTACGAGGCCTGACCGGAGGCTTAATTCTGGTGCCACGGGTGTCGGGAGCCCCAGGAATTTCGGTTCCTGCCCGACTATGGTGAGGCCCCATTTGTGGGAGCAACGTGGTGGCTGTGGTTTAAACCCAAATCGCGGGGAGAGCTATGCTGGCTCGATGTGGAGTTACATTTTTAACCGGGTGCCGTGACCCATAGATCGGTAGGGGTTTAGATAGTCTCCGGCACCTTACCAAGGTGTGAAGTCATGTCCAAATAACATGGCTTTAAATTGGTACTCACTGGTGATTTTAATCATAGGTGGGGGCGTTGGTGGACGCATTGTATTCACTCGTGCTTTGGCACCGTGAGGTAACGTCCTAGGGCAGGTACTCACGTTAAACCACTGACTTAATGTGCGGTTTGACGCCCATACAGAGTAAAAATGTAACAGTGAGAGTATCTTCATTTAGGGCAAATAGCTTCGTAGACAATACAAATAGCCACTCTAAAAGTGGGCGACATAGGACAAGTGAACGGAGGACGGTTAAAGCTAAAACCTCATAATTTGGTCTTAATGACTTCGTACCCAATATAAATCATCATTCGAAAAATTCTTATGTATGGAGAATGACAATTAAAGATTCAATGTCTATCCACAGCTGTCAAGAAGCGGAAAAGAAAAGAGTAAAAGGTATCTATCATAACAGGTCATTCAATAAGTCTGTAGGATGACATATAAACGGCGTTACTATAATTATGTTCATAAAATTCTTATTTAGTACCAACCTTCAAACGATACGTGTATAAATTTGACAGCAATTTGACTATTAATTCGTGCGTTATAGCATTTAATGTGCACCAACTATTGTTATTGAAAAAACATTTAAAACAATAGGAAAAAAGGGAATTTCGAGTTTTGATAAATCATTGTTTTTTATGAAAAAAAAAAACAATAATAATAAAAACAAGTGAAAACCAAACAATGACTTGATAAACATTATCTGAACTCTGCTTAATCGAGACAAATAGCAGAAAAATGATTTGCTGGATTTAAAAGCGATCGTACCAGCACAAATGATGCATAGCACGATGGACGCTTAAATGAGGCTGTTATTCGAGAAGACATCAAAAAATCTACAAATCATTATGAACGATCGCAAATTGAAGGTGCATGAGCTAACTGGCTTTGTTGTCAGATGGTAGTGTTTTTACCATTTTATACAAACATATGTGTATGAGAAAGCTCTGTTCAAAGTGGGTACTGCTTCAGCTCTCAAATCATACCACAAATCGATGAAAATGATTGCCAACTTGAATGAATTGTGCTTCGATTCGATTACGCACCCACCTTATTCTCCAGATTTAGCTTAAAGCGACATTTTCCTGTTCTCAGAGCTTAAGAGAAGGTTTGCTGGAAAGAAATTTAAGTCCAATAATGAAGTAATCGCTGAAACTGAAGCCTATTTTGACGAGAAAGATAAATCGTACTATAAAATCTTACTATATTCGTTGTATCGCTCACAAGGCGACTATGTCGAGTAATTTTTTTTTTATTTATTTAAATGATGTCTATGGATTACATTTCCTTACAGACTTAAGTAAAAAAAAGCAAGTATAGAAAATTCAAAAACATTAATTCATATATAAAATAATTTTTCTCTTTACAACCTCAAAAGAATCACATAAATAAATTAAGTGATAAAAATTATTAAATTTTAAGCATATCTGACGAAAGGAGTTGCTGTTCGCATAGACTGATCGATAATACTTCGAGGTTAATAGTTGAAAGTTGCGGGTTGGTCTAGTAGGAACATTGAACATTATACGACTTAATAGGAACTCCGAACCAATGTTACCTTGAATTAATCTCCACAGAAAGGAAATACTCAGCATAGTTCGTCGGCTTTTCAAAGTAGTTAATTTAATAAGTGCGAGCCTGCTTTCATATGCAGGAAGTACATACGAGTTCCATTCAAGTCCTCTCACGCAAAATAGATGAAACTGCTTTTGCACCGATTCAATTTTGTTACTGTAAGTATTGAAGTAGGGGTCCAATATAATATAGATCCGTATCAAAGATTGGGCGAACTAAAGATGTAAATAGAAGTTTCGTTACACAAGGATCGGAAAATTCTTTCGACAATTGCTTCATAAATCCGAGTACACCATTAGCTTTATTCACCATCATTGAAATATGATCATAAAATGTTAATTTATGATCCAACACAATTCCAATATCCATAATGTTAACTACTTTATTCAGAATATTTTAACATCATCAGCATACATCAGGATATTAGAATGAAGAATTATGCTTGGAGGATCGTTTATAAATAATATAAATAATACCGGACCAAGATGACTGCCTTGAGGCACTCCAGAGGGAACATTAATAGATTTAGGTACAGAATTTTTGAATTTTACTTGTTTGGTTCTGCATGAAAGGTACGATTTAGGCCAGCGAATTGCATTATCACTAAATCCCATGCGTGATAACTTGTAAAGTAGAATATCATGATTGAATCTATCAAACGCTTTACTAAAATCAGCATAGATTACATCAGTTTGTTTGTTATCAATAAAACCATCATTAATTTTAGTTGTTAGTTCCAAAATGTTAGTAGCCGTTGAACGTAATTTCCGGAAACAATGTGGGAATGGAGATAAAAGTGATGAGATTTGATGATATAAATTGTCAGTTAAAATCTTTTCAAAAAGTTCAGGGATTGCATTCAGTTTAGCAATTACTCTATAGTTCGACACATCAAGTTTACTTCCGGATTTAAGCAATTGAATAATGAATGATTGTTTTCAAATGGGTGGCAAATAACCCAATTCAATAGATTTGTTGAAAATAATAGTCATTGGTTCATAAAGATGACCAGAGCAATTTTTATACAAACTACTTTATAAAAACTATTGTGTGTTTGTTTGAAGACTGTATACTGTATACCACAGGCTATCCTAAGTTCTTAGAATTGAACCGCAAGGCAATAAAGTAGGCAAAAAGGTTAAAAAATTATAACTGAGATAGTAGTTAAGATAATAATTAATATAGGGGCAGCGGGGCATACTGGGTTTCATCTTAAATCTTATAAAGGTTATGTTGTAGTATATAATTATAATAGCATGTTATTGTGAATCGTTTACATCCTGTAACGAATATGCATTAACGAGAAAGAGATAGAGACAAAAATCAAATGTCTAGCGATTACTGTTTATAATTTTTAGCTAATTTTCAGCTAGGCTTTGTGTTAGCTACTGAGTTCATGAGGCTAATGCTTTCACTATTACCTTTCACTTTTCCTTTAAAAGGCTATCGATATTTCACTTTGAGAACTAAAACAAAAATTGTATTTTACAAAAAAAGTTTTTATGCCCAGTGATGTAGAACTGTCTGTATTTGAACATTTTAAAAAAGATTTCTGCGGTTTTGTAAACAATTTTTTTTTTTTTAGTTTCCATTTTCGACCACGAATATCCTTTGTGCGTCCTAGAATACAAAATTTACTTTTGTAGGCAATGAATTCCAATTAAGCCATCCTTCATACATTTTCGGCTCTTTGGTATGAACTTGTTAAGTTTTATTTGTCTAAAGGTGCATAGTTTTATTTGAAATCATTTATAATTTTGGTTTTCCCTTTTTGAAAATGCTATAAAAGAAAAACTACTGAATATTTTCTCAAATTTCTTTTTTTTATTTGAAAGTACAATCCTTCCGGTTAATAATGGAAAATAATTTCATTCAAATGGCTGCCTCGGCTGGCCATGCAGTAGCCTACACGATCGGTCAAATTTTTAAGCACATTATCGATTGTGTGCAGCTGTATTTCACCAATAGCTTCACGAATATTGTGCTTTAAAGCGTCAATTGTCTCTGGCTTGTTGGCGCAACACTTATCTTTGACGGCACCCCACAAATAGTAGTCCAACGGTGTCAAATCGCTGCTCTGAGGTGGCCAAACGGCATCAGCTCTGCGGCTGATAATGCCATATTCAAAAACAGGGCGCAAAACATCGAGTGTATGGTACATAGCGCCGTCTTGTTCAAACCAAATGTTGCTAATATCCTCCTCTTCAATTTTTGTGAACAAAAATTCGTTCAACATGGCCCGATAACGATCGCCATTGACTGTAACGGCCACTCCTTGCTCATTTTCGAAGAAAAGTGGCCCAATTATGCCTCTGGACCAAAATCCGCACCAAACAGTGACTCGTCTTGGGTGTATCGGCTATTCAATGTATGCATGCGGGCTTTCTGTGCCCCAAATGCGACAATTTTGCTTGGTTACATACCCGCCAAGCAACATTACCATGATTACATTACCATGATTTTAAAAGTAATGTCGCTATATTTCCCAGCGTTGTTAAAGCGTATACACAACAATATTCGTTCAGCGGAAGGTTAAAACTAATTATCTGTCAAATCAGACACGAGCGGAGTGTTAGCATTCACGAAATAAGCACTAATTGAAAAAAAAACGTTAGATGGCGGACCTGATATGAAAATAATTTATCAAAGAGCTTTAAGTCGAAAAAATAATGGACAAAAATTATAATATTTATGTCTTTCAAATTAATGCTAACTATCACTTGAAAAATGTTTTAGGAATTTAGAAAAGATTTCATCAAGAGCCTTATTAGAAAAACTAAGCAAAATTATCTCTTAGGTGTATGATTTATAATAATTTGTTTACGTAAAAGCAGCAACATGCATACACCAGCGTGGGTGAGTATGTCAAACTTGTTTTGCCTAGGCTTGCAGTGTAATTTCCCTTAGCGCTAATAGACTGTTTTTATGGTTGAATTTCAAATTGCAGCTTTAGAATTAACTTTCCATAAGGTCACAGTCAATTATTGCACTTACGAAAGCAGGCTTTTCAATTAAATAAATATGAATATATTTGATTGACCTTGGCTATATCTTTATATCGACTCAAAAATTAAAACATTTTGCACAAATACCTTAGAATTATTTTATTTTCATATTTGTTAAATATTTCCCATACCATACTTTTTTTTTAAACTTTATTTAAATACAAATTATTATAAATTAATTTTATTAAAAAAATTTCCCCTACTCATTCCATCGTAACTCTCATTAAAAACCAAGTTTTTGCTTCTCTTGTATAAAACAATTGATGTCTTGGGAATTTTCTTAAATCCCACACAAGAAAACTAAAAATTATTTGTATTTCATACTACCCTCACCTTGAAACAGCGACAGCTGTTATCTTTTATACAAAAGCAATTGTTGCCAAATTTTTGGGTTAAATAGTTGATAATATATGTGTGCAACCATAAAAATTAATGCCTTAAAAGCCACGTATGGGTGAAAAATATGAAAACCATAAAAAAGTTTCCTACACGTAATGAATATGAATGGGTTGAAGGTTATCAGGTGTTAAATAAACGAAATAACAATGATTTTAAAATGTTAAAAATGGAGGGAATAAATGGCGAAGAAAATTGATTTTTCTGACAGCAATTTTTAATTTTCAATCTCACTTAAATAAATTTAAGACTTTCCGATTAAGAAATTTAAGCCTTTTACAGTAAAAAAGACATAAAAATTAAAAAAAATTTGTTCTTAAATTTGTAATGCTCAGAATAACGTCAAAGCCATTTATTTTACGTTGGTGACAAATATGGACATGATTGGTTATTACCAGGGAAACCAGAAATCAGAGACAATCAATGCGAAAAGTTTTGTAAAGAAAAGTCAAACCTTTTACTTCAACATAATGCGTTACGAAACAAAATATTAATTAATTTTAATATGGAGCTATTTACGAATTGAGTAATTAACCTTTAACGTGGACTTAACGATCTGTTTCCTGAATATCACAAACTGTATATATAACTAAAAAATTTAAACTCACAAAGTCTGTTGACAAATTATTTTGTATAAAGTCCCTGAAAACTCGGTGACCGTTCTTTATATTCATAATGAGAATATTTCAGGTATTTTCATCACCTGATGATCTACAAAATGATGGCAATACATTAATTGCTTCTTCTTAGGATGAAAGCGATATGAAATCAATTCAAATGTGGTGTAGCTACATATTTAGCTAGTCTGTATCTTTCTTCCATTTATTAAATTAATATTATAAATTTTATTTCTTGTTTTTTTATTATTTTTGTAAATAAAATATTTTTGTTGTTGAATTTTTTTATGCGATTTTGTTTGACTTTTCACGCTTTGATTTAAATTTATGCTTTTTTCAAATTAAAAAAGAATCGTTTATGCAAATTCGGTTTATGCGATTTTTCGTGGAACAAATTGGTCACATAACACGGGGTCTGACTGTATTTTTATGAAGGTGCCACTACAGAAAGTTTTTATACATCAACAACAAACAGAGAAATCTATGTTGAACATTCAAAAAAATTTAAAAATATGACTACCACAGATACACATGGCAATCAAATTGTTAAAGTCTTTTAAATAAGACGTTTGTTACATAGAGAACTTCTACGCTTGTACCAATTTTCGTAACAATGACTGTTAAAAACAGATTCTGCCACAGGGTTAATCAAAAGAGTGCGCTGAACATGCTGTTATCCTAGTTTGCAAACAAATTCATAGCCTTTTTCCAAATAACTCTCGGATTGTTTTGATTGCTCTCTTCGCTCCTTCAAATCAGTATTGAATTGGTCTAAGTCTCACTTGCTCTTTTCAAAGATTACATCATTCAGAGAACACCATTCATTTGTTTGTGCTCTGGTCTCTGGTGTGTTGTACTGAAAGCCATACAACTGTTAAACTCGTACGGATTGTGCCGCAATATTATTGAACACTTCATTTAAGCGCTGACACTACTGCCTCATACTAAACTTTTATATTGTAGTTGCTATCTTGTTGACTTTTAGATCAGTAAATTTCTCTTTAACCCCGGATTTCCCACTGTGCTGGTGTTTATTAAGACCGTTTGGTTTAGGTGACGTTTTTGATGAAGTAATAATAATGGTTACCTAAGTAGGAAAAAAAATTTTTTTTTTTCAAAAACCATTCATTTCTCAATATAGCCTCCTTTTAGCTCAATACACTTAGTAAGACGATTTTTTATACCATCTGAATAATACGATTTTGGGAACTCCTCAAAATACGCATTAGTTTCGGTTCGTTCGAGATGAATCTTTTTCCTGTGAGCCATTTTTTCCAGTTTGGAAACAGGAAAAAGTTACTAGGGGCTAAATCTGGACTATAAGGTGGATGATAAACCAATTCGAAGTGGATTTCTCATAGTTTTAGCATCGTATCTAATGCTGTGTGAACCGGTGCGTTGTTTTGAAAAAAGAGCACTTTTTTTTATTCAAATGTGGTCGTTTTTCCTTCATTGCATCAACCAATTGATCCAATAATGCACGATAATACTCTCCTGTGATTGTGGATATCTTTTCAAGATAATCGATGAGCAATATTCCGTGTGCATTCCAAAATGCAGTGGCCATAACCTTACCAATCGATTTCGCTGTCTTCGTATTCCTCGGAGCACTTCCACCAGCTTCCACCCATTGCTTCGATTGATTTGAGGTTTCGGGTGTGTAGTGGTGGACCCACGTTTCATCAACAGTTATTAATCTACGCCAAAAATCAGCAGGATTATGCTTCATCATGTCCAAACACCGTTGTGAAGTGATCTGTCGAACTCGTTTTTATTCAACACTGAGCAAACGTGGCACCCATCTTGCCGATAGTTTTTTCATATGCAAATGTTCATGCAAAATGTTGAACACACGTTCATATGATATGTTTACCGTTTCAGCAAACTCACGTATTTTGACCCGGCGATCATTCATAACGATATCGAGGATATTCTTGATATTTTCTTCAGTAACCACCTCTTTTGGCCTTCCTGTTGATGGTATTGTTGCAGTGCTTGTTCGGCCCCGTTTAAATTCAGCAATCCAATATTTTACCGTATAATCTTACGGAGCAAATACGCCGTAATGTTTATCAAGCTTTTCTTTTGTCTCCTTCGCGGTTTTACCTTTCAAACAATAGTGTTTAATCACTACACGAAATTCACTTTTCACCATTTTCCAAGAAACACAAAAGTTCTTTACTTCAAACGACTACAACAAATAAACTAATCGATGGATCTGGCTAAAATTTTAACAGCTGACGTTTGACAGATCGTAATTTCTAAGAAAGAAAAAGTTTTTGTATTTGTGCTACCATGCCATCTAGCGCTAGGTAGCTTCAATGTCAATCCGCCCTCGTAAGTTATAATTTTTTTATCATACACTTATTATTGAAAATTTATTAAATTGACACCTGTAAAAATATGTCAAAAACTTTTTTTTTTAACAAAAAATCTGTTAAAGAAAGTCCAATAACGTGTTTTCTTTAAATTCATTTTTTTTTTTTAATCAGGGAAAAAACAGGAAAATCTAATGCATTTTCTACAAAATTTATATTTTTTTCTTTTTTAAAGCAAAGTTTTTTGGTTGTTAACTTTCATCGTCCAAAAGGTGTTTTTCAAACTTACATTTTCAAATGCTGCACTTCTAGTGACCAATGAAGGGATTAAAGTAGAAAATTGGGTTTATAGTCTATTCCTACGACACAAATAGTATATCTTGGCAATTATAAAAAATATAGTCCTCAAATTTCAACTTGGTTTTTCATGTTAATAAGGTGCACACTCAGTTATAAAATTTTACTCCAAACGAAAATGGAAAATAATGTTTATTTAAAACTACTTTTTTTCTACTACTACTTTGGTGTGACTTAATATGTTGACTTGTAAAAAAAAATTTTGGTTTTTTTAATTTGTTGTAACGTACTTTTGCACTTCTCTAACAAAGTCGTTATTTTTGCTAAAAGAAAGCTTAAAATTTTTAAAGACGTTTGTTTTAATTCGCTGTACCATTATCAATCAAAATCATGAGATTTTAATACCTACTTTTTCATTTTTGAAGTTGAAAAGGGAAACACTTCCAGAGAAAATTTCTTTTGAAAATAGGGAAAAAATTCGCAGGGAATTCTGATTAAGGTTTGGACTGTATAAGTCCGTTCTGTGTAACCGATTTTGTTAAATTTTTGTTGAACACAGGTAGATTTTTTTTCAACTAGTGTGTATTTCGTGAATGGTAACACTTAGTTCATGTCTGATTTGACAGATAATTAGTTTTATCCTTTCGCTGAACGAATATGGTTTTATATACGCTTGAACAACGCTGGGAAATATTGCGACATTATTTTGATCGATCGAATTACGATTTTGCCAAAAAAAAAAAAAAATCATCTTTTCAGATGAAGCTCATTTTGATCTTGGCGGGTAAGTAAACAAACAAAATTGTCGCATTTGGGGCACAGAAAACCCGCACGCCTACATTGAAAAGCCGATACACCTAAGATGAGTCACTGTTTGGTGCGGATTTTGGTCCAGAGGCATAATTGGGCCATTTTTCTTCGAAAATGAGCAAGGATTGGCCGTTACAATCAACGGCGATCGTTATCGGGCTATGGTAAACGAATTTTTGTTAACAAAAAACGAAGAGGAGGATATTAGCAATATTTGGTTTCAACAGGATGGCGCTACGTGCCACACATCCGAAGATATGTTTTGCGTCCTATTTTTGGGCTGATGTCGTTTGGCCACCTCGGAGCTGCGATTTGACACCGTTGGACTATTATTTGTGGGGTGCAGTCAAAGATAAGTGTTACGCCAACAAGCCAGAGGCAATTGACGCTTCAGAGGACAATATTCGTGAAGCTATTGGTAAAATACAGGTGCACACAATCGATAATGTGCTTAAAAATTGGACCGATCATGTAGGCTACTGCATGGTCAGCCGAGGCAGCCATTTGAATGAAATTATATTCCATTATTAACCAGAAGGATTGTTCCTTTAAATAAAAAGAGAAATCTTAGAAAATATTCGGTAGTTTTTTTTATAGCATTTTTCCAAAAAATAAAAAAATTTATTTCGCGAAGCCTTTAATAAAAGTGAAATAAGTTGTATTTACTTCTTTTCAAAATTTGACCTGCGAGAGGTTAAAATCATGAGTTTTGTTGCTGAACAAAAATTATTTGACGTTATGACCTTTTGAACTTTTCTGTTTTTGCAAAAAGATGACTAAAAATTTCTAAAGATATGTGCTTTTTTGATTGTTAGGACACTTTTTGAGGTTAATGTGAAAATATCGACAAACAGGTGGTTTATACAAAGATTCCTAAGAAACTTTGGTTGGATAAATCTAAAAAATGCAAGGACATGTATTTTCCACCGCAACTTTCTTATAATATTTTGGGAAATTTTTTCCCAAAATTTTTCTTCACTTTCTTCCTTTAATAATACCAACTTTTTTCTTCTTTGTTTCTGCTTTTTAATAATACAGGCTTTAAATTAAATTTGTTAAATTTTCAAAATATTTAAACTTTTGTTGCACATTTCTGTTATAAGAGAAGAAAGCTTATTGTAAAGATTAATAAAAAACAATAGAACTTATTAAAGCATTATGATGGGCTTAATTTGAAAAAGTCAACAAAAGTTAATTTAGTTTAAAAGGGGCCAAAAGTATTTAAACGAGTAAAACAATTTAAAACAGCACACAAGAAGCAAAACTAATTCATCATTGACAACTGTTAAGAACAAGAGCTTTTTCTTGTCCTATTTCTTTGATTTAATAATTTTAAGGAACGTGAAGCTTAACAAATTACATTCTTATATTAAAAAACACAATTTCGACTTCTTAAAAACTTATTTATTCAGGTACCTTTCAGAGAACGAAAATTGAAACGAAAGTAAAAGAATGCTTTGAAGATTGTAGGTATGGAAGTTTATGTTTTTTATAAATGGATTTTAAAATAGTATGTTGATAAGCGGTTAATCTTAATTGTTGTTTTTACATTTGTATTTAGTACTAGTGACTAGATTTAATATATGTTTGGTAAAACAAATCTTATTTTTTATATTGAAATGCGTGTGTTTAATACACACACATACATAAGTAATAATTGATATTTTGCCTTATACCCAGTAGGAAATTTAATACCATTTACTTGCATACTTATTTGGAAATTTAATTGCATACCCAATTGGAAATCCAACAACAACTTTAAAAAGAAGTAAAATTTTTGTATATAATTTATTTTCATATTTCATGTGAAAAGTTTTAAAAAATATATTTTTACAAGCATTAAACCACTGGATCCGCTTTTTTAAATAGCCTTACAGCTCGCTCCCATATTATAAATTATTGCGCTTACATAATTAACCCTACAAAGATAAGGTTATTTTTTTGTACGTTAAAGATAACGATACGTCTGAGAGACGTATGGTCTTTCATGTCCTTTTAAGGACTTTATAGAAATAAAAAGTTATATTTTTCTCATTGAATTCATTCATTTATTATGTTTTCCTTTTAAAAACATAAAAATTGTATAACTAAATATAAAATAAAAGAAAATAACAGCCAATTCAATAGTGATTATAAATTAACATAAAATAAAATGCCTCCTTCAAAGGACTCAAAAATAATTATAAATAAAGTAAAAAGTATACATTTTTTTAAATTCATTTAGTTTTTTGCATATAATACAAGCTTTATAAATAAAAGAAATTCCATTATTATATCGTTATATGCAAGTGTTACAGACTAGATTTTTGTGTTCTCCACACACAGCTTTTTGACATTTGTCACATGACATTTTTCACATTCTTCGAATTTTTGAAGGACAAAATCCGCAATATCTTCTCTTTTTAGGAACAGGCTGATTGTGGTCATTGTTGGTATTGATTTCGTCTTCACCGGGAACTAAATTCTGAATGCTCTCACGCAAGGTTTTTGACAAAGTCGGAGCTTTGAGCCTCATTTGCATCCAAGGAGTTGTTAGGGACAATGAAAGTTTTTTCATGAATTCTCTTCGACTCAAAGGCTTTTGATTAGCAGAAATCATGTTATGAGAATAAATAACGTAGGAATTTGTAAATGTTATATTCAACATTCCATAAAATACTGCCATTGGCCATCTGCATGTTTCCCTAGAACATGACATCTGCAAGCACATTTGGTCAAATGTATCGACACCGCCTTTTGTTTGGTTGTAATATAATATCATGTCTGGTTTTTCTGTTTTTTCATCGATGATACCTTTTTCATTGCACGATGATAACAAATAAACCATTTTGGATGGCTTCGGTTTATAGAATAACAATGTTAAGGGTCCATCGTAACAAAACGCGGAAGTTCCAACTCCCGTTTGTTCGATCTTATTGTTCCGACAAGAGTTAAATTGTATGGCTGCTTAAGCAAACTCTTCGCTAGGGGAACAGATGTAAACCAGTTACCACAGGTAATGTTTCGCGAAGTTCCATGAATTGGTAGCGAGAGTTCTTTGATATAATATTCTCCTAATGGGACTCCAGATGTGTTCGTGATTTTGCCGCGTTATGGAATAGCATTTATCATATATTTTGTTGCACTATCGCATATCATTGGTATTTTGATTCCGTATTTTTCGGGCTTGCTAGGAATATAAATTTTGAATGGACAATGACCCCGAAATCCTAACAATTGTTCATCAAGAGTTGTGTGTGATCCGGGAATGTAATTTTCCTGACATTGTTTGATAAGAAGGTTCCATACTTTTCTGATAGTAATAAATGCATCATTTGACCGAAGTGCAGGCCGCAAAGCTTTGTCGTCCATTTTTATATGTCGAATCAGAAAGTCAAATCTTTCACGGCTCATGGCTGCTGTATATCGCGTTCCACAGTATGAAGAATTAAAAAGTTCATCAGTAGATAAGTGATTATCCTTCAAAGCTGCAGTTAAAGTAAGAGTTCCTATTAGCACATGAATTTCATGTAAGTTTGTATCTCCAAATGTTGCAGTAGTCTGATAATTTCGGCGATTGACAGAGATTTCAACATTAGTCCACTGAACAATCTCTGAAATTATTTCTTCAGTAAAAAACACATCAAAACATGAAACTGGATCAGTGTCTTACAATGTCGAGTTGGTCCTCTCGCTGTGCGAACTATATTTATTACCGACGTTCTAACAGTATTTTGACCTTTTGTGGTACTCCAGCAGTGACTATTTTTACTTCTCAAAGTAGGTTGAGGGAACTGTATTATACGTTCAAAACTTGTAGCAGCTTCGATAGACTTACAGGCCGCAGTATTTATTGATTGGTCAAAGGTGGTAGTAGCTTGATTGGGTTGAACATTTTCATTGACCTCGTCTTATGTATCGCTTTGAAAATTATGCTCTAGTACTTCATTTTCTAATTCACTTGCAATTTCGGATGAATTTGAGTCATTAAAATCACTCTGCAATAGAGCAGCAATTTCTTCATTATTCAAGCCATGTTTAAATGCCATTATAACAACAAAATTTAAATAAAAAAAACGATATATGACCTAAAAATGTTTAGTAAAATAATAAAACAATAACTCAAAAAGTCACACAAAAGATAACGACACGTCTCTGACACGTACCGTTTTGTAATTTCTCAGAAACGGATCAACCTACTAAACGAAAACAACCACCACCAGTAAGCTACAGAGACCAACTGAGAATACTGAGTAAAACAAATTTCTCTCATAACAAACAACAGAGACAAAAAAGAAATTAAAAAAGTCATACGTCTTATAGGCGTAGCTTATCTTTCTAGGGTTAATTTAAAAAAAGGAAATATAAAAAAATAAAATATTATTTTACTACTGGCAAAATGTTACTCTGATTAACTGTGACTTTTAACGACCAGCACAGCTGCATTCTTATGAATTTTATGTCTACATGTCTGTAGAAAAAATACAATTTTAATTCGAAAGCATTACTACAGACCTGTTCAAATTTGAATTACCGTACCAGAAAGAGTAGGATGAAACTAAAAAGAAAACTTAACGAAAAAAAATAAATGTAAAATAATTATAGGATATGAAAAGACACTTAAGGCATATGACAATTAAAAAAGGAATTTTAATTTCATTACAATTACATACGAGTACAGTGCATAAAGAGAAAAATTGCGAAAATGTAGCAGAATAAACAAATATTCAAAATGCCCTTCTGACCCTTAAATTTAAATAAGACATGTGTTTGTGAGATATCACCGCTGTAGTTTCTGGCTTATTTGCATACATTTGAAACTAAAGAAAAAAAAACTTGTTACACTTGGCGCCATGCCTTTGAAAGCATAAGTCGTTAGTGACAACAATCATTTCTTTCAAAATATAATTTTTATGTATTTCCTCTAAAGCTTACATTTTGTTCTGTTTTATTAACTGCGTTAACATTGATTATCGACAATGTTATGTGGGAAAGAAAATGTATACTACGCGAGTAACATTCTTTATGATACCTTTGTTATATTACGAACGTTTGATCTGTTAAGATTGGTTGGTGTCTTTTTTAAGATTATAAAAAAGAAGATAAAACAAAATGGATGACGAAAATAGGAAATTTGTTTAAATTTAGTAGTGCGTTAATTTGCTCTTTTTTTCCTTTTCTCGTCTTGGGAGCAAAAGGCTTCCACCAAGCATTTTCATCTTACACGATTTGCTGCTTTGCCTCTTTCCATGTAAATTGTTTTGCCTTGGTTCTTGGATAATAGAGCATCGCCACGTGTTTCTTGGCAAAGTGCCATCCTTGTAATACTACTATGATTTTTCCTTAAGGTATAACCCATCAATCTCCACTGTCTTTGCCTTATCTGCTTCAGTATGGGCACTTTGTTTGTTAAATTTCATAGATCTATGTTGCTTATGGTGTTAGCCCAGAATATCTTGCATATGATTCTAAGGCACTTGTTGGTGAACACCTGAAGTTTTTAAATGATGGTGTTAGACATAAGCTAGGTTTCACTGCCGTACAACAGAGTTGAATATTCTAAGCTTAGTTTGCTTAGATATGTATGAGCTTCTCGATGCTGACTGTAATCGTCCGAATACCGACCTTGCTTTGTTGCCCCTGTTGTTAACATCTATTTCTGTACCGCCATTTGTTGCAATTGTGCTTCCAAGATACCAGAAGCAGTCTACATACTCTATTGGCTGGCCCTGTGGTATGATGTTTTCCGTGATATTGTTGTTAGTTTTCACAAATTTGCTTTTTTTATATTTATCTTAAGTCCAACATTGCAAACCAGTTTTTCCAGGTCATTTAATTTTGACTGCATGTTGGAGATCTTGTATAATAGTAGCCACATATCATCCGCATAATTCAGGACTTCGAGTTGTCGTGAGATACTCCGTGTTATACCTCTCCTTAGTTAACAGACTTCGCTCATGATCTCATCGAGAACGATGGTGAATAGTAGAGGTGCTTGCTTTACTCCAGCGTTAGTATGGAATGGTTGGCTGATTCTCCCGTTGTGAAGAACCGAGAGCTCTGCATTCTCGTACATTTCTCGTATTATTCGGATTATTTTCTGTGGTACTTCTTTTCTTCTCAATGCTTTCCATATAGCATTCCTTTGATGGTATCGAAGGCTTTCTTGAATTGGACGAACAGTAGGTATAGAGGTGTACGCCATTCTAGAGACTGTTATATTATGATGCGTAGGGTGTTAGCCTGGTCTACGCAGCTTCTATTTGGCCGGAATCCTGCCTGTTCATCACGCAATATGTTCTTTAGTTTGTTCTGAAGCCTTCCCTGTATTATGTCTGCTAGTATCTGTATGTGGTGTTAAGCAGAGTTATTCCTCTCCAGTTATTGCAATCTTTCCAGCCGCCACTTTTAGGTATTTTCACAAGTTGATGGCAGCCTCTCTTTCACCTATACTGATGTGATATGAGGCGGTAGTAATTCAGTGTAATGTCGTAATGTCTGCCCGTAAGATATCCACTTGTAAGCCATCTCCGCCTGCAGCTTTATTATTCTTCAACTTCGTTATTGCTTCTGGGGGAACCACATGTTATGTTCAACGTATTTTTCATAGGGATGTTATGGTACATTTCGATATCTTCATCTGTGTCCGTTACGTTGCTAATTTCTTCGAAATGTTCCCTTCATCTTTGCATCTGTGCTTCTCTGTTCGATACAATTGTGCCACTGCTATCAATAACTGCTTATTTTCGTCTACACTTTCTATTTGTTAGGGAGTCTATCGTCTGGTGTAGTTTTCTCACGTTATTCTGTTCAGGTGATTCTTCTTCTGTTCTAGCTACACCTTCTAGGAACTTTATTTTTGTCTCTTCGTGCAGCTTTTTTAACCTGTTTCGCCAATTGTTGGTATTGCTGCCTCGTTATATTGTTGTTGTTTAGCTACCATTTAAGTTCACTCCTTTGAGAGATCAGGTTCCAAGTATCATCTGATATCTATGTTTTAGAAAAAGGGGCATTTAAAATCTTTGAAATATTTTTGCAGTTTTAAATTCGGATTTTTTTTTTTTTATTGTGTTATTTACCTTTTTAAAATGTAAAAGTTGTTGTTTTTTTCTTTTGAGGCGAATATTAGAGCCGTGTTTAGCTTTCATATGTTATATCTTTTATGTATGTATTGGTGATCAATACTTGCAATAGAAAAAAAAAAACTGTTGAGTAGAAACTTCTTACAAGTTCGTTATTCTTGCAAGGTTTGTTTGAATGCAGTTTAAGCAAATAAGGTACACCGTTAAGCAGAAGGAAAACAGATAAAAGGTCAAAAGCTTCTGCTTCTTATACTTATATTGTATGATCCGTTAACAAGCTAAAATCTCGATGAAAGTTAAATCTTAATTGTGATAGTCCTGGAAAATTAAAGTAAAGAATATAGAATTTGAAAAGTTGCACATTAAAATAAATTAAGCCTATAATTATCAAAATCAAGTTTTAAACACAAAGAATATTATTAATTGCTTTGGGTAAATATTAACTACGGAAGAACAATTAACGTTTTGGTAAAAATCTATGAGTTTTTTTATTAAATTAATTTTTATATAGTACATACATAAGTATATTTAAAATGTTTGGCTGTAGGTACAGGAAAATGTGTATGGTACCAAATTTAAATTTGTAAAGAAATCTCAAGATTGCATATCCTTGTTTTAAGCTAAATATTTTTTTGTTTTATTTAAATATGGTGTGCCGCTCTGGTTTCTCAGGTAAGACCAAGCAGAAGGTCCTCTTTCAATATCAGGCCAGACCATATTAAAAAAAGGTTTTCGACAGCAGTATCACCTCATAACATTAGCTAGTAACTGGTTATGAGTATTACTTATTATTGAAAACATCTCATTGACTGAGAGAAGTCGCCATGTTCCTTCATGGAATGTTATGGGAATAATAGATATTTAAATACGAATCACTATACTATAGGCCATTTTATTAACAATTGCTTAAATTAAGAAAAGGCCGTTGCATTTCTTTCGGGTGTCCTTAAAGGAAAAAGAATGCCTGAATTATTATTTAAAATAAAATTACAGATTAAAAAAATTGTATTAAATCAGGTATTAAGCCCAGATGCAGGCGCAGAAATAGGCAAATGCAGAAGAAAAAAAAACCAGCATCTATATTGCTAGCTACACCATGACAATAACAGTAGTCAAACCATTAACTAACAAAAGAATAAGAAAACGTACTTAAAGATGCTGTGATCAATATCATATACAAAAATAATTTAAATAAAGGGTCAGCCATCTAACGTTTTTTTTCAACTAGTGCTTATTTCGAGACTGGTAACACTTAGCCCAGTTCTGATTTGACAGATAATTAGTTTTATTCTTCCGCTGAATGTACGCTTCGCTAAGTGGGCCTGCGATCGACTTACAGAAGATGCCGATTTTGCCAAAAAAAAAAATCATCTTGTCAGATGAAGCTCATTTTGATCTTGGCTGGTGTGTAAGCAAGCAAAATTGTCGCATTTGGGGCACAGAAAACCCGCACGCATACATTGAAAAGACGATACACCCAAGACGAGTCGCTGTTTGGTGCGGATTTTGGTCCAGAGGCATAATTGGGCCATTTTCTTCGAAAATGAGCAAGGAGTGGTCCTTACAGTCAATGGCAATCGTTATCAGGCCATGCTGAATGAATTTTTGTTCACAAAAATTTAAGAGGAGGATATTAGCAACATTTGGTTTCAAAAGGACGGCGCTACGTGCCACACAGCCGAAACTACACTCGATGTTTTGCGCCCTGTTTTTGAAGATCGCATTATCAGTCGAAGAGCTGATGTCGTTTGGCCGCCTCGGAGCTGCGATTTGACACCGTTGGACTATTATTTGTGGGGTGCCGTCAAAAGTAAGTGTTACGCCAACAAGCCAGGGACAATTGACGCTTTAAAGGACAATATTCGTGAAGCCATTGGTGAAATACAGCTGCACACAATCGATAATGTGCTTAAAAATTGGACCTATGGTGTAGGCTATTGCTTGGCCAGCCTAAGCAGCCATTTGGATGAAATTATTTTCCATTATTGACCGGAAGGATTGTATTTTCAAATAAAAAATGAAATTTGAGAAAATACTTAGTAGTTTTTTTATAGCATTTTCAAAAAAAATAAAAAATTTATTTGGCGGACCCTTTAGAATGATGTTGGCAAAGGCAAATGCAGCTGAATTAAATGCTAAGTTTTTTTAAGGAAAGTGAATGCTGAAGAAAATTTGAGTTTTAGTAAACAAGTTTTGGCCAATATAAAGGCTGGGCAAATTTAAGGTTAGGAAGTAAATTGGCTTAAAAACAATTTTTTTTTTTGACAAATTCAGTTTTATTCATACAAATATTAAATAGAAATATGGAAATTAATAATGGATTATGATGTAGCGCAAATGTTCACCTTCAGCACCTCGGCAGCGTCCGCTCTTTTCACAAAATGTTGAACCAAGTTTTTCAACACAATTATCTTTAGTGCTCATTTACAACTAGTCGATTATGTAATAAAACAAAATTTTGGCATATGGTGGTCACAAAAATCACAAACAGTCCTCGAAAAATCATTACATCCAAAGAAAGTGACCATATGATGCAGTTTCTGGTTAGGCGGCATCCTCATGAATTATGTTCGCTACCAGACCATTATAACCAATTTTTGTGGCTACAATTGTCTAAAGTAGACATCAGTGACCTTTGGTTTCATCAGGACGGCGCCACAAGCCACACAGCCAGCCAAACAATTCAGTTATTGCATAAGAACTTTTTAGGAAAAGATGAAATTTTGCGCTGAATTGACAAAATAAGCTAAGCTTTGCTGCAAAATGTGGTTAAAAATTTTGAGAAATGAGCGGACGTCTGCCGACGTGCTAGAGGTGGATTATTTGCCCGACATCATATTCCGTTATTAATTCCCATATTTCTGTTTTATATTTGTCAGAATAAAACTGAATTTGGCAAAAAAAATGTGCTTTTAGCCAATTTCCTTCCTAGCCTGAAATTGCTCAACCTTTTTTAAATAACACTCAAATCTTAAAATTAGTATTTAATTGCAAATGAGCAAATAGCAACCAAAGTTCCAGATGAATGACAAAAATGCTAGGTATATAACTGTTTAAAACTTTGCGTCAAAAAAGTAGTTCCACTTCCCAGTTATTTCTTTTCCGCACCGTGTAATCAATCGTAAAGAGGGAGAGCTCCATAATCATATTATGGCTGATTTTATAAATTTCAAATGCCTTCTTAGGATTTAGATCGCTGATAGCTGTTTCAATGTTATGTAATCTAAATGATGATGCTGTGAAGTGGCAATTTTACAACGCATTCTGATTTTCAATGCATTTCTCTTCTTTAATTAATTCTTAAGTCGGCTATTAGCTATTAACTACTGTAGATATTAAAACTTTTAATACATTTTAATTTGAGAGCATTATTTTTAAAACAGAAAGCTCCGATAATTGATTAAAGTAAATATTTTTTTTACTCAAAAAATTAAAATAAATTTATTTAATTATAGTCAGATTTGTAATTATCTATACTAATGAAATTGAATCAAAAATTGTAAGAAAAAGACTAAGCGAATTACGACATAATGTATTATAAACTACGATTATAAAAAAAATCTACTAATACATCTTGTTTGTTTGCTTTGGACTATACAAATATGTGATAATCTGTCTCCTGGCTATTCAATTACATGTTTAATTGTTTTTTTTTTTAATTTATAAATTATATGGTGTAATTTAACCTTGTTTTCTTTTGTGGCGTAATGTTATTTTTACTCCTTTATTAGTTGTTCATATATACACTTATTTACTCCCTACTAAATTATGGGGACATTCAAATAATGTCCAGGACTGTAGTCCTGAGCTGAGCTGTTAATAGTTTGTATTTATTGCGTTTTTTACATCTTTTTTTATTTTAATTAAAGCTACTAAAAGTACTTAGCTGCGATGTTAAGAGTTGTTTACACCATGGCTTTGGCTTGATTACAACAATGACTAAAACAATTGTAGAAATAATGTAAAAGACAGTTTAATTCAGTACTTAGTACTTAGCTGCGATGTTAAGAGTTGTTTACACCATGGCTTTGGCTTGATTACAACAAAGAGTAAAACAATTGTAGAAATAATGTAAAAGACAGTTTAATTCATGTTCATTTATAAACATATGATATATGATACATGTTTGTGTTGCTCACTAAACAGTTTGCTGCTTTATTTATTTATTTTTTTTTAATAAAATATTTATTTTTTGCTTCTTTTGTTCTTTTTTAGCTTTTTTGTGTGTTTATTCTTCTATTTGTTTTGTTGTTGTGTCTCAGCATAAATTTAAATAAGATGTATTACCGCTACAGCTGCAAGCAATCTTTATCTCCATTTCGTATTCTTTTTACATTTAAAAATAATATTGTTGCTCCTCCTGGTAGTAACTTCCGTTTACCATTGTTTTATTATTTTAGAGGATATTTTTTTTTTTTAAAGATACGGACCATTATATGTATATAAGCGAGCTTTGTAAAAATTTGTTTAGCTTTTCTGTTTATTATTGTGATTTTTATCTACTGGTGTGATTTTTAAGTCACTTTTTTTAAGTGGTATTTGTTACAACTTTAAAGCCAATTTTGTATTAATTTTAAAGATTTTCCTTCTATTCATGAATAAAAATTGATTGTATTTGATTAGTGGCATCTTTTTATACAGCTAAGTGTTAAAAACCTTCAATCATGTGTCCTGAAATATTTTGTTGCAGTGAAAAACACCAAATATCGGTGGAATTAAAGCAAGGTCAGCTTTAAACTTTAGATTTGATATATTTCACATAATTATTCCTTTTAGTCCTATGACGAGCATAATTAGTTTCATGTTTTTTTTCGCCTTCTTTGCTTATGGTGGCGGGCCAGAAACTTGCACATATGACGCGCAAGCCAATTTATTTCTAGCCAACTTTTTGCTTATAAGAACTTGAAGTCTCTGTCATGTTTCACTTACGTAAAAATGGTGGATTTAACCAATGCAATGTAAATGCAGATTTTCACGAATCCCGTGGATTTGTGGTGCATACGCTATATTTCTCGGTCTCCCAAATGTGCTTCTGGTCTTAATAAGCTTACTTGTAGCGTTTTGTATCTATTGTTTGGCTAATGAAATGTGATCATGTGTATAACTTCTTATTCTGATAGCATAAGTATCTTTATATTGATTTCCAAGACGAGTTTTGTAGCCAACTTCACAAAATTGTGAAGCATGTCGGACAGTTTCTATAAAAGGAGGTAAATATTATCTACACAATTAAGGCCTTCCAGGTAATTGGTATTACTGGTAATGTTGATGGCATAAGTATTCTTATATTGATTTGCAAGTCGAATTTTCTAGCCCACTTTAAAAAATTGTGAAGTATGTCGGAGAGTTTATATAAAAAGAGGTATATATCATCTGCATAAATAAGGTATAGATATCTGTGGAAGCTCTCCTACATTCTTCTCTTACACTTGCTTAACTCTTCCATAAAAAAGTCCACTTCCACTGAAATGTGGAATGGTTGAGAGGGAAGAACTAACAACTTTACGCCGAATATTTTTATACAAAATGAATATCGTTTAAGGGTGTGGCTTCAATAAATATTCCTTCCTTACATATAAATTTATTAAAAGAAAGATTATAATTTCATTTCCTGTTGTAAAATTTTTTCCAATAAATACACAAATAAAGGGTCCGCCAAATAACTTTTTTTTTTTTTTTGAAAATGCAATAAAAAAAAACTACTGAATATTTTCTCAAATTTCTTTTTTTATTTGAAAGCACAATCCTTCCGGCTAAAAATGGAAAATAATTTTATTAAAATGGCTGCCTCGGCTGGCCATGCAGTAGCCTACACGATCGGTCCAATTTTTAAGCACATTATCGATTGTGTGCAGCTGTATTTCACCAATGGCTTTACGGATATTGTCTTCTAAAGCGTCAATTGTCTCTGGCTTGTTGGCGTAACACTTATCTTTGACAGCACCCCACAAAAAATAGTCCAACGGTGTCAAATCGCAGCTTCGAGGTGGCCAAACGACATCAGCCCTGCGGCTGATAAAGCGATGTTCAAAAACAGGGTGCAAAACATCGAGTCTAGCTTCGGCTGTCTGGCACATAGCGCCACTTTGTTGCAACCAAATATTGCTAATACCCTTCTCTTCAACTTTTGTGAACAAAAATTCGTTCAACATGGCCCGATAACGATCGCCATTGATTGTAACGGCTCCTCCTTGCTCATTTTCAAATAAAAATGACCCAATTATGCTTCTGAATCAAAATCCGCACCAAACGGTGACTCGTCTTGGGTGTATCGGTTTTTCAATGTATGCGTGCGGGTTTTCCGTGCCTCAAATGGGACAAATTTGCTTGTTTACATACCCGCCAAGATCAAAATGAGCTTCATCTAAAAAGATGATTTTTTTTGGCAAAATCGGCATCTTCTGTAAGTCGATCGCAGGCCCAGATTCCCAGCGTTGTTCAAGCGTATACACAACCATATTCGCTCGGCGGAAGGATAGAAATAATTATCTGTCAAATCAGACATGAGATAAGTGTTACCATTCACGAAATAAGCACTAGTTAAAAAAAACTTTATATGGCGGACCCTATATTTTGTTATTGAAATATAAACAAAACTTATCAATTCTGAATATATTTTGAAACATATGGCGTTTTCTTTTCTGAGAAAAAAATGATGCACTCTGCTGCGCTTACTTTTTTGTGTTAATTGAAAAAAATTTTTACAAATAGATGGTTCTGTGGGGGGAGATAGGACGGGTATTATTCGACCGGTTTTAACCAGTTTTTTTGGTTTTCTTGTATACGGTTTTATCAGAATTTTAATTTTTCGAATATATTCGATATTTCGATTAATTATAATTTTATACGTTTGTATATTTTTCTATTGAAAATATCCTCATCGTTTAAATTATTAATTAATTAAATAAAATTTGTATATATGACAACCTGGAACGTCTCACAAAGAACGTGAAAATCAAGGTAGATCGAAAAAGATATGTATTCTGGAGCAACAATAACCTTTTCTCATCTTCTGTAAATAAATATTGATTTACATATATGGAAAATTATCAACTAGACTCATTGAAAGGTCACAAACTCACAAACGCCGTTTCCGAACGGCAGATGAATTATTTAGTGAAGTTTTTCACAGCGTAAATACACATAACCAGTCGCTAGTAATGTTGTGAGGTGATATCGGTGCTGAAAATTGCCAGATAATATAGCCTGGGATTGAACCGACGACTTTCGGTTTGAAGGTGGGTTCTTACTTAACATACCACAGTGACACACACACTATCAATACGTGGTGCATAAACTTGCATACAGTGTTCCTCGACATCTAAGCAAATTTTCTTGTCGAGGCAAAGAAGGACTCATACATTACTAATAGATTTATTCAAAGTAAAACCTTTAATTTTCATTGTCTTAGGCACCTAAATTATAACTATAATAACAAAACTTTAATTCCATTCTCTACCAAGTGATGCAGTAGCTGCTCGAAACTTCAGTATTTTTCAGTCCTTTGAGTAAAAAACTTTGTTGTTTATGCCCTCCGCACGCCGTTTTGGCATAGTTTTTATGAGATTTGTTAGAATTATTGTAAGTATTGATTGCCGCTTCAATTTTAAGCTCTCCTTTAGTTTCTGCTTATTTTTAAAACGACGTGGTCTTGCTCTGCGCTTTTAGAGTTAGGAACAATTGTATTTAAATAAAAGTACCGGTTAACCGATTAGTTGAATTATTATTAACAGAAAACAGTTTTTTTTTAATGCTACATTTCGAATTATTCGAAAACCGGTTTTTAGAAAAAGTCGAATAATCGATTTCTCTAGCTCTGTGTTTACGTCTAAAAATTGCGCCTTTAAAAAACTTTAATATTTCTCAATTTTTAACGACATACTATGGCAAAGAACAAAAGAAGTGTAAAATTTTCTGCCAGAAAAGAAAACGACAGTAGTTTGTGGCCTTCGTTCAATAAATTTTTTATGAACTTGTTTATGCTTAAAAAAAAAAATTCTTCTGCTAAAAGAAAACAAAAACTGTTGTTAATATTTTGAATTTACCTACAAAAATAAGAAAATTGTAATAAAAAAAGATATTTTTAAAAATTAACATATTTTTATTGAAAGTTTGTATTCAAAGTTATTTTCTTTTCGAATAAACAAAAAAAACTTTCATAAATATGTGTTTGGGATGTCGATTGTAGCTTTAAGCGAAACCGATCAAATATTTATGGCAGTTAAAAAATTCCCTTCTTTAAAGGGTCCGCCACATAATTTTTTTTTCTTTTTTTGAAAATGCTATAGAAAAAAACTACTGAATATTTTCTCAAATTTCTTTTTTTATTTGAAAGCATAATCCTTCCGGTTAATAATGGAAAATAACTTTATTCAAATGGCTGCCTCGGCTGACCATGCAGTAGTCTACACAATCGGTCCAATTTTTAAGCACATTATCGAATGTGTGTAGTTGTATTTCACCAATGGCTTCACGGATATTGTCTTCAAAAGCGTCAATTGTCTCTGGCTTGTTGGCGTAACACTTATCTTTGACGGCACCCCACAAATAATAGTCCAACGGTGTCAAATCGCAGCTCCGAGGTGGCCAAACGACATCAGCTCCGCGGCTGATAATGCGATCTTCAAAAGCAGGGCGCAAAACATTGAGTGTAGCTTCGGCTGTCTGGCACGTAGCGCCATCTTATTGAAACCAAATGTTGGTAATACCCTTCACTTCAATTTTTGTGAACAAAAATTCGTTCAACAGGGCCCGATAACGATCGCCATTGATTGTAACGGCCCCCCCCTTGCTCATTTTCAAATAAAAATGGCCCAATTGTGCTTCTGGACCAAAATCCGCACCAAACAGTGACTCGTCTTGGGTGTATCGGCTATTCAATGTATGCGTGCGGGTTTTCTGTGCCCCAAATGCGACAATTTTGCTTGTTTACATACCCGCCAAGATCAAAATGAGCTTCATCTGAAAAGATAATTTTTTTTTTGTCGATCGCAGGTTGTTCAAGCGTATTCACAACTATATTCGTTCAGCGGAAGGATAAAACTAATTATCTGTCAAATCAGGCAAGAGCTAAGTGTTACCATTCACGAAATAAGCACTATTGAGTTCTATTTATGCCGTTTCTCCAATCTAGGGCTTTGTAGGGCTTTAAATGAAAATAGATGGCGGACCCTTTATATTTTTTTAAATGTAATGATTTTTTTTTATGTATCTATCTTGGCCACAAAAACGAATAAAATAAAAATATCGGAATATTTGATTTTTATGACTTTACATGTAATGCTTTTTTTCTTGCCGATAATCGTAAAGTACATACTTTACACTTTAATATATAATTTTTTTTCTTCCCTAGTCATAAAAGCTTTTGATATCTTAAGGATTTTATTTAGAGACTAAGGTCAATAAAAAAAATTCTTTAAGGATCATAATTTCATACTTCAATTTTGTGTGTTTCCCTTCTTTAAGTTTTTAAATTTTTAGGTGATTTATAAAATCCTTTTATATTATTTTGCGTGACACCAAATAGTTTTATATAATTTTGTTTATTTCATATGTAATCGCCAACTAATAATTGTTTATAAAAACTAACGTTTTCTATCTTCCTTGTTTTACGGATTTATAAGATAGAAAATTTTTGCTCTGTTAGTTATGCTATTAGTTATCCCAGTTACTGTCTGCACTGGTTTCTTTTTAATGCAAATAAGAATTTTGAGACAATAAGGGATTCATTATTATGAGTGGTAAGAAAAACTAGATAAACGAGGATACAGAGACTTTCGATTTCTAATTACACTCATACATCTATATACGGCCTAGATAGGCCGTAAATCGAAATGCCGTAAAACGAGGTGAATATGTGTAGCGTTTGCAAACATGCCGTTATAGCAAAATGAGGTATAAAGATAATAAACAGAAACTTGGACATCAGCTACAATAACTGTTGCATATATTTGTACGAGTATGCCAAACATCAGATGTCATAAATACTACAGAAGAATCATGCGAAATGATCACACATACTACATTAAGCTGAACTTAGTGTACATACAGACAGAATTAAAGATATGTTATCTTTTCCACGACAGGCAGTTAGTAAATCAATAAAAAGAACTATGAAAACTGGTATGAAGGGTCTGCTACTATCAAAAGATAATGAACTAATAGACTTGTATCTTAGTTTAACAGTTGATTGAAAAGAATGCAACGAATCTAAGGTAGTAATGATTTAGATTAAGTGATGAAGTTCGTATCTTTAAAATTAATGATTAGCATCAGCGACCTAAATATTTCGACAAAGAATTATGTCACGGTTTGATCACTGTTAGAGTCATCACAGCCTTTAAATCACTGTAACTCAGCTTAAATTGCTAAAATTTTTCCACCAAACTCAACGCAAGCCTTTTACAAATACATTTTTCTACAAGTATTCTGTAAATGTTAACTGCCTTTTATGCAACCAATTATATCGGAATTAAGTTAAATAATATTAATACACTTTGATTTGTACGTTATTTCTAAAAGAACACTAAACGTAATTTTATATTTATGCTCTATAATTTTGATAAATTTCCTCCTCTAGTCAGTCCTTAATTGAAATATGGCTTTTAACTTCAACACATAAACAACCATAAAAATATTTTGTTACTGAATTTATTTCCTTCCGAAAATCACCACTTACTTCCGCTACAATAAATTACGCAATTTAGAATTCAGTATGTACAAAAGCAACAATAATTATTAAAATGACATTAAAATTATAGGTAATTTTCATTATTTTTATTTTATTTTACTTTAGTATTTACTTGCTACACCCGGCGTGCTTCGCTACCCTCATTTTAGTTATTGTCCTAAAAGATATTTTAGTTATATTTTTTAATTTTTTCCATCTTTTGTCCCCTTCAGGTCCAAATCCAAACTGCTCACTTTTGACTGATGGCTTGTATTGATCATTAAGCTATTTGTACCAAATACTAAAACTTTAGCTTTAACCATTCTCAAGATATAAGGCAACCAACATTTAGTCTATGTAGAAGGCACCTCGCCCTATTCTCCAATTCCGCGTAGATTTTGATCGATGATTTGTATTGACTTTAGAGTCATTCAGACCAAATTCCGAAGCTTTTGCTCTAATCGCTCTCAAGATATACTAAATTCAATATTTATTTTTCTATGGGAGGTATCACGCCCACTTATCCAATTGCGCCCACTTTTTGACTGATGGTTTGTATTGGCTGTAAAGTCACTTAAACCAAATACTGAAACTTTTAGCTTTAACCGTTTTCAAGATATAAAGAAATTAATATTTAGTTTGTATGGGAAGTACCGCGCCAGTCCAATTGCGCGCAATTTTGACAGCTAATTCGTATTGACTACGAATCTATTTAGGCCAAATTTGGAGATTTTGTCTGCTACGATTTTGAAGATACAGAAAAATATAAATTTTTGAAATTTATATGACATAGTGTCTTACAGACAGTCAGAGAGACTGTAGAAGTTTCAAGGAAATCAGTTCAGCCGTATAGCTTTCTATAGACTTCAAACAAGCCAACACACATTCATTTTTATATACATTTATGTCAGCGATGATTATATTTTTATTCTCAATTACCGCCTTGGATGATATATACGAGGGCGGATTGACATTGAAGCTACCTAGCGAATATTTGCATATGCTCAGTGTTGAACAAAAACAAGTTCGACAGATCACTTCACAGCGGTGTTTGGACATGATAAAGCATAATCCTGCTGATTTTTGGCGTAGATTAATAACTGTTGATGAAACATGGGTCCACCACTACACACCTGAAACCAAAAATCAATCGAAGTGGAAGTGCTCCGAAGAAGGCGAAGACAGTGAAATCGGCTGGCAAGGTTATGGCCACTGTATTTTGGGATGCACACGGAATATTACTCATCGATTATCTTGAAAAGCGATCCACAATCACAGGAGAGTATTGTCGTGCATTATTGGATCAATTGGTTGATGCAATCAAGGAAAAACGACCACATTTAAGCACGAAAAAAGTACTCTTTCTTCAAGACAACGCACCGGTTCACACAGCATTAGATACGATGCTAAAACAACGATAAATTCACTTCGAATTGGTTGATCATCCACCATATAGTCCAGATTTAGCCCCTAGTGACTTTTTCCTGCTTCCAAGCTTGAAAAAATGGCTCGCAGGAAAAAGATTCATCTCAAACGAAGAATCACCGAAACTAATGCGTATTTTGAGGAGTTCCCAAAATCGTATTATACAGATGGTATAAAAAAGTTTGAAAATCGTCTTACTAAGTGTATTGAGCTAAAAGGAGACTATCTTGAGAAATGAATGGTTTTTGAAAAAAAAATGTTTTTTTTTATTTAGGTAGCTTTAATATCAACCCGCCCTCGTATTTCAAATTGTGCCAACATTAAACTAAAATTATTTTTCTTAACCTTCTAACTACATTATGTTTAATTCCATAATTGTAAAACAACAACTCTATTTCTACACTCTTTGATTTTCAATTGATGTTGTAATGTGTTTGTTTTTATAGATTGTTCTTGTTGTTTAACTTTCAGTTAATATTGCAATGTGATTGTTTTTGTAAATCATCGACCTCACTTTCAATTACTTTTCCAATACTATGTTTGCTATACTAAATCTTGCAAAATATTAGTAATAAATTTTAAAACACATTGCTACTTTATAATTTCTTTTAGTTTGAATATTTATTATTTGTTTTTTACAAATTTGATTTAAAATTTATTTATTAATCTTGTTATTCCTTTTATTTCAATTGTATGTTTTTAAAATTTTTTAAACTTATTTATAAGAGTGTAATCATTTTATTTTATTGTAATGTTCTTTATTTTATTTTAATTATTATTAATCTTATTTATAATATTCCAACTTCATTGAAGTTTTCGTATTCAAATTACCTACTATGTAGTACTAACTTAAGACTAAAGATTTCTTAAAAATAAAATATATCGTTCTGTTGAAACGGAGAAATATGAACCAAGAAACATGCCACACAGCGCGTTCTACACTTGATATACTCAAAGAAAATTTTGTTGAAAGAGTAATTTTACGTAATGGTATTAAATGTTAACAAATTCATAAGCAAATTGTACATTCAAGTGTAGCTATAAAATAAGTTTTCAGCAACCTGAATTTCTTAGCACGATGTTGTATAAGTAATAATATTGTTATATTTTAACCTTTTTACCTCTGAGTTGGTTTGTATTGCGCTAAAATAAAATAAACTCTACTTTGTTGTTGTTTCTACTGTCTTTATTAATTCCACTATGTGTTTTATTCCCTTAATACAGCAAATTCGCTTCCACAACACTTTTTATTTGCGCCTTAACAGACTTACAGACTTTATGACAGCCAAATGATAGCTAATTAACTCCAAACGTAATTTGCCACCTTTTATAGCATTCCATTATTAATTTTAAATGTTCTTGTAGTTGCTAAAAATTTCGTTTTGTTTACGATAAATTCAAATGGTGTAAAACCAAAATACCCAAACAGATTCGAACTGGCAACACGCATGCAGGGGGCAGTACACTTACATTAGTAAAGGTAATTATGGCAACAATGCAAGCCCCGACACAAACCAATAAAGTCCATAGCTAAAATCCCACAATAAGTCCCTGATGTGGTGAATTTCCTCTTCAGTATTTTCATTTTCGTAACAATATTTACGAAATGTTAATAAAATAAATTGAGATTTTAAATATATTGTTACGTTTTAGCCCTTTTAAAACGTTTGAGTTTGTTTAAATTGCGGTAAAATAAAATTAAACCGATTTTTTTTTTTGTTACAATTCTATTTATTCTACTATAACTTTTATACACGAAGTCTAATACATCACTTTTTACTTACACCTGAACGCAACTTTGCTTATTGATAGCCAAACGATAACTAATTAGCTAACCGCAATGCGCCACCTTTTAATACTAAGGGGTGTTTTTTATAGAGGTATAGATCTTTAAGTTGCAATAAAACAACGATGGATTATTCGTTTGACATGAATTTTATTCATCCGAAAGATAATCTTGTGGTATTACATTTTAAATATGATTTCTGGCATATAACCAGCTGACGTGGATGTAGTCCAATCTGGACGTCCAATTTTCGATGACTTTTTCCAGAATTTGTGGCCATATATCGGCAATAACTCGGCGAATGTTGTCTTCCAAATGGTCAAGCGTTTGTGGCTTTACCCCATAGACCAATGACTTTACATAGGCCCACAGAAAGTAGTCTAGCGGTGTTAAATCATAAGATCTTGGAGGCCAATTCGCAGGTCCAAAACGTGAAATTAGGCGATCGCCAAACTTGTCTTTCAATAAATCTATTGTGGTACGAGCTGTGTGACGTGTCTTGTTGAAACCACATCTCCTTGACATCATGGTTATTCAATTGAGGAATGAAAAAGTTGGTAATCATGGCTCTATACCGATCACCATTGACTGTAACGTTCTGGCCACCATCGATTTTAAAAAAGTATGGACCAATGATTCCCCCAGCCCATAAAGCGCACCAAACAGTCAGTTTTTCTGGATTTAACGGTGTTTCCACCTACACTTGAGTATTACCTTTACTCCAAATGCGGCAGTTTTGTTTGTTGACGTAGACATTCAACCAAAATTGCGTTTCATCGCTAAACAAAATTCGCTTATGAAAATCGGGAACAAATTAAAATAAAATTGCTCTATTTGCAAGCGTTGTTCCCTTGAATTGCCAAACTAAACTGAGCATAAATCACTTGACAGCTGTTAAATCGATCGCCATCTTGAAAAGTAATGCCAACTTAAATTTCTATACCTCTATAAAAAACACGCTTTATTTCATCATTAGTTTCGAGTGTTCTAGGACAGACACAAATCTTCGATTTATCTACATTAATTCAAATGGTCTAAAATAGCTTTATAAACACAAAAAGAAATCGAACTGACAACTCCGTCAGACATGCGGATGGTAGCTCTCTTAATTAATACATGTAATTATGGCAGTTATTAAGCCTTGATACAAGCCAAAAAATTTTATAGCTAAAAGCTCATGTGGAGAATTTTGTCTTAAGCATTTTCACTTTTGTAACAATATGTTTTCAAAAAAGGTTAGCAAATAGAATTTTCTTTCGTTTAAAATAAATCGTCATATTAGTTTCAATATTTTGAAGCCTTATTTAAATATTTTTAGTCGTAGGCGTGTAGTTTATATTAATTTTTGGCCATTATCGTAAAGTGATTTGGTGTATAAATTTATTATTCGAAATTAAACCTCATAACTTTAATGGTTTGCCTCAATTAATGTATCAAGATAGTAAGTTAAAAGAAAGTGTGGAGCCTTATTTTTAAAATAAAGACACAGTGTTTTCAAACTCAATGCAATTTTTTAATAATTTTATCTTCAAATTAATAAGAAATAGCTGTGAAATATAATTTCAAAGTATATAAATTTTTGATTCTATCTACGAAATATCTGTCTAAGAAGCATAATTTTAATAAATATTTTCATAATCATTTATTTTCAGTTAACTTGCTTTAGCATATTCTGAATCAACTGAGAAACCGTATCACCAACAACAGTGTTTTGTACAACAAAAGCCAGCAATTTATAATCAAAAGGTAAGAAGGTCATATAAAATATAAAAGAAACAATATTGCGATAACAAAAATCCCACACAATCTAACCAAACATTAGGTAAATAAGGTTTTAAATAAATTTCTTATGTATAGCTCTGTGCTATTATTAAATTACAATGGTGAACATAATAGGCATTAAATGTTTTACAAATTCATATACAAATTGTACATGCAAGTATAGCTATAAAATAGTGTTACCTTCTAACCTTTTCAAAACGTTTGAGTTCGTTTATATTGCGTTAAAATAAAATAAAACTCGATTTTTATTTTAGTTGTTTTAAAATCTGTCTCTTTCTTTATCAACTCCACTGTACTTTAATACACCGAATTCGCTTTTAAAACACTTTTTATTTGCGCCTTAAACAGACTTTACTTCTTGACAGCCAATTCAAAACTAACTAACTCACCAGCCGCAATTCGCCGCTTTTATAGTATTTCATCTTAGTTTAGAATGCTCTAGTACGGACATGAATCTTCGATTTTTAAAATAACACAAAAAATTACCGATCCATGCACTCTGCAGCACTCTTAATTAGTGCGGATAATTTTAGAAGTTTTTAAGCCTTGACACAAGCCAATACATTTAATAGCTAAACGATCTGACGCGGTGAATTTTGTCTTCAGCATTTTCATTTTCGTAACAACAGGTTCTCAGCAATTTGAATTTCTTAGCCTGAAGGCTCAGAAATTTGTTGTTCAATTCTTTCAAAATTTTTTAGGTTTAGAGATTAGGTTTATATAGGAATCGTACTATTTTGGTATTTATTAAAGTAGTGTGTTTAGTTATGAATGAAATGATATTTAATTTTTTAAATCCGATAGGAATTAGCGGAGTTGTAGCACCTTTGGTCTTAACCATGTTTTTCGAAGCCTACGCATTTTTTACTATTGCACAAAAATTCTGCATTTTATCAGGATAAAGGCGTTATGGTGGCCAATAAGTCATCTGAAATTTTTGGAGCGACAGTCCCTCTTTAACGGTTTTAGCGATGTGTCTTATACTCGTATATCAGAAGACGACTTTTTCTCTTAAGCAACGCTTATATTTATCAAATATTTGACGAAAACAACTTAAGTTCCATATTTTACACATTATTGTCGCTCTTCATATATTTTTTGTTTACATAAAATTGAGCGTACTTAAAGTAAATTGTTAAAACATGTTATGATTAGGCCATTACCGAAAAAATTGTATACAATATCCTCTTAAATATAAATAAAAATAAAGGGTCCGCCAAATTATTATTTTTTTTTTTTAAATGCTATAAAAAAAAATACTGAATATTTTCCCAAATTTCTTTTTTTATTTGAAAGTACAATCTTTCCGGTTAATAATGGAAAATAATTTCATTCAAATGGCTGCCTCGGCTGCCTCGGCTGCCTCGGCTGCCTCGGCTGGCCATGCAGTAGCCTACATGATCGGTCCAATTTTTAAGCACATTATCGATTGTATTTCACCAATGGCTTCACAACTATTTTCCTTTAAAGCGCCAATTGTCTCTGGCTTGTTGGCGTAACACTTATCTTTGACGGCACCCCATAAATAATAGTCCAACGGTGTCAAACCGCAGCTCCGAGGTGGCCAAACCACATCAGCTCTACGGCTGATAATGCGATCTTCAAAAACAGGGCGCAAAACCAAATGCTGCTAATATCCTCCTCTTCAATTTTTGTGAACAAAAATTCGTTCAACATGGTCGATAACGATCGCCATTGACTGTAGCGGCCACTCCTTGCCCATTTTCGAAGAAAAATGACCCAATTATGCCTCTAGACCAAAACCCGCACCAAACAGTGACTCGTCTTGGGTGTATAGGCTTTTCAATATATACGTGCGAGTTTTCTGTGCACCAAATGCGAAAATTTTGCTTGTTTACATACCCGGCAAGATTAAAATGAGCTTCATCTGCAACATTACCATGCCTTTTGAAGTAATGTCGTAATATTTCCCAGCGTTGTGCAAGCGTATACACAACCATATTCGTTCAGCGGAAGGAATGTCTGTCAAATCAGACATGAGCTAAGTGTTGCTATTCACGAAATAAGCACTAGTTGAAAAAAAAACGTTAGATGGCGGACCCTTTATATATAATATAAATATATTTATGTAGTAGTTGTTCGGGCCATTGCCAGTTATGAGGCTGATAAATAAATAATAATTATAAAAGGAAGAGATGCTCCGGTGCTTAGACTTGTGCTTTAGTTTTGTGAATATTTCCTTTTCTTTTTGTAAAAAAATTATTATTTTTAAGATTTCAGTGGCATTTCTTTTCAGATATTGATATTTGTATACAAAGAAAGACTAATACAAAATCAGAATCATAAAAAGTTTTCATAGATGGATTATATTTTTGTACTCTAAAGACTTATTGACAAAATGATTGAGTTGTGAAAAACTAGAGGGAAAAAAGGATCTCTTAAATAAAAATTTCATTTTTATTTTTTCAAAAACGTATTTATTTTTATATATATGTATATTTAACAGTTTTAATTATTTACTTTTTATTTATTTTATTTTATTAATTTTTTTTGACCTTTTTTGCAAAATATTCTTTGGATAACATTCCAGTTCTTTGTTTGATAAATTCCATGCAAATTAACTTAATTCATATCAGAAAAATCCTTTAAACTACTTTCTGTTGCTGTACAATAAAGAAAGTAAAGCATAATTGGTGTAAAACTTAAAAGGGAACCTAAAAATTATGGTAAAACTTCTAACACATACTGAATGAAAGTCAAATTAACTTAATTCATATCAGAAAAATCTTTTAAACCACTTTCTGTTGCTGTACAATAAAGAAAGGAAAGCATATTTGGTGAAAAACTTAAAAAGGAACCTAAAAATTATTGTAAAACTTCCAAAACATTCTGAATGAAAGTCTTTTATTACTCAATTGGTTTTCAAAACAAACCAAATATAATTTAAAAAGAGTCATAAACAAACAGAGATGATTATTTTGGTAAATGTAAGAAAAAGTCTTTAATTTAAATTAAAAACTAACACAAAATAAAATTCAGTTTGTGAAAAGGAACTAATGTTTTGAATAAACATTATTGTTTTCTGTATTATTTCAGAATTTTTATTTTATAAACATTTCTTAATGGCTTGAATCTTATATTTGGTATATAAGTGGATTGAAATATCATCAAGAAATGGTCAGAATTCAAACTTTATAGAATACCAATTTATCTTAACTTTAAAAAAAAAAAACGTTTCTTTATTTTGTCATAAATAATATACTTTAAGTACATGGTGTTACCTCGATTTATTTTCTTATACAAGGTTGTACATATCTATGTATGACCAATTCATTTATATAAGAAAAATTTGGAGTATATATTTGCATTATTTGAACTTTTGTATTGGAAGTTATCATTTTATTACATTGAATAAATTCTTCGCATACCTTAATAAACATCCAGTAACATTATTTACAACCTTAAAGCAAATTTTAACGTAATTAAGAAATGGTAGAAATTATAAATTTTCAGTTTATTCTTATCTTATTTTTAACTCTTGAATTCCATAAAAATAAGTAATCGTACTGCATGCATTTATTTTACTTTAAAATTTTTATTATAAAAGTTGCCTTCAATTGTTAAGTTGCTTATAAAAAAGCTGCCAACACCTGCATTATATTGTCAACGTAAATGTACCGTTTTATGTCTGTGTGGGTGTAAACATATTTTCAAAACTTATTTAATGGCTGTTTTATCTTAAGAAATAAACTTAGACGTTAAGACGTAAATATGCAATAAGAATGTTTCAATGCAACGTTTGAAGATATGACTAAATGTTGTTGCACTTAAAATATTCACGAATAAAAAGAAAGGATTTAAAGTTTAAGTTATAAATGATACTTTCATTTTACCACATTGCATTTACGGTATAACAATAAAATCAACTGTTAAGGTTTCAACACATTGTACAACAGTTGGAAATATATTTCAGAATTTACGCTACCGTATACTTCTTCATATGGAGGACTATACGAGGGTTGCTATTTATATTTCGTTAATGGCAAAAAGTAAAAATTATTTTTTAATGAAAATGGCTTTATTGTTTTTTAAATATGCTCCTTGATGACTAATACACTTTTGCATTCGTTTGAACCATTTACCAAAGCAGTTTTTCCATTCCTCTTGAAACACCTTCAAAACATGATTATTGAACGCTTTTTCGGCGCTCGTAAATCGTTAGAAGAAGAAGTCACCGGGACTGTACGGAGGATGAGACATCAATTCAATGTTTTGATTACTAAAAAATCACCTGTTTGACGTGATGTGTGAGAGCTCGCATTGTCATGACGGAAAATGATTCTTCTTCGGCGGTTGGTTTTACGAATTTTCGCAAAGACTTCCGGCAAACGAATAGTCGTGTGCCACTCAGAGTTGACCGTTCTACGTTGCTCAGTGCAACACATGATCCATTCAGTCGAAGAAAGAGACTACCATTTGCTTCAGTGTGTTTTTTCCACGAACAACTTTTGTTGGATTTAGCTCCTCTTGAAATAACCACACGGTCGATTGCTGTTTTGTTTCCGACCCATACGCATATAGTCATGATTCGTCACCTGTCACGATTTTATGTACGTTTTTTGAAGCACCACGGCCGAACTTTTTAATAGTTTCCTTAACCAAGCGACGGGAGCCTTTTTTCGAGCGATTGGTAAATTATTTTTTTTACAACTAATGTTCATGCAAAATGCAAATGCATTGAAATAGAACTAATGTGCAACTATGTCTCTATCTCACAATATGTCACATGACAATCTTGCATTATGTTATGTTTTGTGGGTCAAAAACCGATTTTAAAGGACCTACACGAATTCATCGATGACCGAATTAATACCACGATTGAGTTCACTATATCAGTGCTATACTCTCGTCTCTTACAGTGTTTATCGCCATGCAAACAACTGAGTTCCTCGATACATTCTTGTCGAGATAATGCACGTCGAAGACCTTATCTTGAAATTTCCACCTATTGTCTGAATTGATTTACTTAGCTCACTGTAAGCAAACCAAATAGCACTTGAACATCGAAACGTACGTACGTACGTTTATGCTAAAAAATGTCAAACTTTATTATGGTGTTGCCAGATTTTAGCTACATTAGTGTTGCCAGTTCCCGAAATATAAATAGTATTCCTCTTATAAGATTAAACGAAAATAAATAATAAAATATAAAACTGTATACTTTCGAATTTAAAAGATACAAAAAAAAAGTTTAAAAACTTTTTAAAAAATGAATTGAAAGGACTTTTAGTAAATCTTTTCTAGTGTTTGGCTTAGCAAGCACATCTCTGTTTATTTCCAATAAAATAAAAACAGAAATGCATTCGATTTAAATAAAAAATTTTCTTTTTTTACGCTTACTAATGTCGACTAACGTTTAGCGGAAATGGCATGACAAATATGCAAATTGTTCAAATACAGGATACACGATAATAAATGTTGAAAGGAGTTTATATAATAAATAAGAAGAAATGCTGCATAGAAAAAGTATAAATAGAATTACACTTTTGCTAAAAGCATTTTATTACTATTTATGATAAAAGCTTTTTTCAGGATTTCTAGATTCTCTTGTTTCCCTTTTAAAAAGTAAAAATTGTAAATATGCATGAGGTACCAAGAAAAATAAGAAACACAAAAATTAAATATAATATACATAAATTTAAAATCTTTTCCATGACAATCACTTACCTTTTAACAGCAATTTTTTCTTAATTTAAATATTAGATCAGCTCCTTACATTCATGCAAAAACCATCACTTTTCTAATATAAAATCTTACAAAAATATGCAGTTTGTACTCTGACTGTAGGTAGTTGGTCAACACTTTTTAAGAGAAATAAAAAGGAAAAGACTTATATTTGTCTGAATTATCGATTTCTTTGGACTTCTTGACCTTGTTGTTAGATTTGAACGTAACAACAGAACAACTTAAAACGATAGCTTGGGTGGAATTTTTGTAGTTTATTACTTTTACAAAATTTTTAGTGTTTTATGAAGCACAGGAGATAACAAAATAAACTTACAAACCTTAGATAAAAACCATTTTGTGACGTTCACGCTTATCGATGTATTTTTATGAATTAGGTTTACAGAACAAGTGCAAAAATCAAGTTCTCTCAGTAAATGAAGAGCAAATTATTTTTCGTTTTATTTTGCATATATTTGCTGCATATGATACACTTACGAGGGCGGATTGATATTGAAGCTACCTAAGTAGGAAAAAAACATTTTTTTTTTTCAAAAACTATTCATTTCTCAAAATAGTCTCCTTTTAGCTCAATACACTTAGTAAGACAATTTTCTAACTTTTTTATACCATCTGAATAATACGATTTCGGCAACTCCTCAAAATAAGCATTAGTTTCGGTAATTACTTCTTCGTTTGAGATGAATTTTTTTCCTGCGAGCCATTTTTTCAAGTTTGGAAACAGGAAAAAGTCACTAGTGGCTAAATCTGAACTATAAGGTGGATGATCAACTAATTCGAAGTAGATTTCTCGTTGATTTAGCATCGTATATAATGCTGTGTGAACCGGTGCGTTGTCTTGAAGAAAGAGCACTTTTTTCTTGTTTAAATGTGGTTGTTTTTCCTTGATTGAATCAACCAATTGATCCAATAATGCACGATAATACTCTCCTGTGATTGTGGATCCCTTTTCAAGATAATCGATGAGCAATATTCCGTGTGCATCCCAAAATACAGTGGCCACAACCTTCGCCTTCATTGAAGCACTTCTACCAGCTTCCACCCATTGCTTCGATTGATTTTTGGTTTCAGGTGTGTAGTGGTGGACTCACGTTTCATCAACAGTTATTAATCTACGCCAAAAATCAGTAGGATTATGCTTTATCATGTCCAAACGCCGCTGTGAAGTGATCTGTCGAACTCGTTTTTGTCCAACACTGAGCAAACGCGGCACCCAGCTTTCCGATAGCTTTTTCATATGCAAATGTTCATGCAAAATATTGAACACACGTTCATATGATATGTTTACTATTTCAGCAAACTCACGGATTTTGAACCGGCGATCATTCATAACGATATCGAGGATTTTCTTGATATTTTCTTCAGTAACCATCTCTCTTGGCCTTCTTGTTGATGGTATTGTTGCAGTGCTTGTTCGGCTCCGTTTAAATTCAGCAATCCAATATTTTACCATATAATCTGACGCCGTTATGCTTATCAAGCTTTTCTTTTGTCTCTTTCGCCGTGTTACCTTTCAAATAATGTGTTTAATCACTACACGAAATTCACTTTTTTCCATTTTCCAAGAAACACAAAAGTTGCTTACTTCAAACAACTACAACAAATAAACTAATGAATTTGGCTAAAATTTTAACATCTGATTTTTGACAGATCGTAATTTCTAAGAAAGAAAAAGTTTTTGTGTTTGTGCTGCCATCTAGCGCTAGGTAGCTTCAATGTCAATCCGCCCTCTACTACTACTGCAATTAGATTTTTTTTTTTTTTTTTTTTTTTTGTTTACCACTTGCAGATGTGGTACAATAAATTCAATGTATCAGTTTCACTGAATGCATATATTAATGAATATAAAGGTTTTATTATTTGAACTGTACCGATGTATGCCAGCTTACTTTAAAAAGTTTTTTTTTTTTTTAATTCAAAAAATGAAAATAAGTTATCACACGCGATATTTCGACCTTTCAAGCCTTTAGTGAGATCTACCCCGACCCACTCCATCACATTTTATTCAGGCCGACTTGCAACACATATTCTAATTTGAAATCGACAGCCAGCTAAAATTTTGAAAATTAATTTTCCCTTATATCTGGAAAAAGATTGAACTTATTATTGCCTTATCTCTGCCTGCGGGTTAAAGTATCATTAAAACGAGGAGCACTTATAGTCATATTAGGATTATACTTTCACATTATTCATCGGTTAAGCGGTCATCGACCAAACTATTAGGCAAGATAAATACCTGTAATATTGAGCATAGAAATGTTTCAACACAGTGTGATAGTTTCTATATTTTTTCACTTTTTGTCAATTTTTTCTCTGCCATATTTTTAATTATTATTTTTCTAGTGCTGAGGGCAAAAAATTACAAAAAAGAAGGCAATATATCATATATAGTATCTGGAAAAGACAAACTGTGTTGGCCCCTGCTGTGTGGGTATGATATTCTTGCATGAAGTTGTTACGACACGGAGAAAAGGAGATAAACTCCACTACATTTCATTTTTTACTCCATACATTACCGATTGATGCATCATCTCTTTTGTTTTCTAAAGGAAATTGTTGCATTGATTCATATTCACATTTTTAATTCAAAACCCTATAATCTTAAATATCAGAGTTATAGAGTATAAGTGATATGATCAACTAGGTTAAGAAAAAAACAAAACAGAAATCGTTATAACCCTGGAAACTTAGTAAATTACAAACACATTTTATTACAATAAGTTTAAAGCCATATTTTACCAGAGATTTTTTGACTTAAGAACAGGGTTGATTGTTTAAAATCGATTTACATATATAAAGATCTTTAGTTATCTTCGCTGGAGCACAACAATGAGTGAATTGTTTAAATTTATCTAATTTGCTTATTATACATTATAGGATAGATTGTAAGTAAAGTTTTTTATGAAGAAAAAAAGAAAGTTAAGAGCACAGAAGATTATAAAGGGGATAAAATCCTATGTATACAAAACCAAAGCTTTCTAACTTTTTCATTGCTAAGACTGAACAAGAGATGTTACTTTACTTTGTTACTTTCACTCTTAAGGATGTTACCTGAGCACAGTCGAATAGCGTCAAATATGTTGGACTCTAGTCTGAAACTTAAACACTACATTAAGGGCAATCAAAGCAGTGGTGGCATTAGTTTGCTGCAAGAGAGCATGTGGTCTATATTTAAGATTATGAGCGTATTATGAGAATGATAGCAATTATGATAACAGGGGCACTAAGAACTGCCCTATTAAAAGTCTTTGATCGCTATAGGGAACTGCCTACCTTCTGATATTCATTCAAGAAAAATCGACTAACTTTTAATTTGTTGAGTTAAAAGCGATAATACAATATCAGCCTCTCTAGGGTAGCCGTTAACAATGATTGTTTGAGGTAAATGAGAATGCTGCCTATTTGGTTTAACTCTGAATAATTGGGTAGCAGACTTTCGGACTACCATAGTGTTCTACACGCCGAAATCATGTTCATTAATATTGCCGCATGTCTTACGACATATATTTACTGATGTAAAGCAGCCATAAAACTTCATTGAATATATCGGGTAGGCCATCTATCTGTTTATACTTGAACCAGAGGTTATTGCTGTTATTTTGTCGCATAATTCGGTATCTGGTCTGCACTGTACGAAATGATCGATTTACACTTGAGCAGCGTTGTGATTTATTGGAAATTTATTTCCAAAACAAAAATAATTCTTCGGAAATTGCAAAAAAATAAAGAAAATTGTAAAATCATCTTTTCGGGCGAAAAAAAACCAAAACGTGGTCCTAAAGAAGCCAATGCACCCATTACGAGTGACTGTTTTGAGCGACTTGTGGAGGGGAAGTATCATTGTCCCATATTTCTTTCAAAATGAGGACGACGCAACCATTACAGTCAATGAAGACACCTATCGCACCATGATAACCTATCTTTTTGTGGCAGCTTTCCATGGTATTGATGTGAACGATGTTTGGTTTCAACAGGATGGTGCAACTTGACATACCTCTCATGCCACTTTCGATTTATTGCGTTAAACGTTTGATGGCCGTTTAATTAGCCGAAATGGTGATGTCAGTTAGCCACCAAGAAGCTGTGATTTGACACCGTTGGACTATTTTCTATGTGGCGCCGTTAAAGACAAGCCTTATGACGACAAACCAGAGACAATTGAGCATTTTAAGTCTAAGATTCGTGATACCATTGCCGATATACGACTCCATACACTCGAAAATATTGGTCCTAACGAATGGCGTATTCTGAGGCCAGCTCCAGTAGCCATATGAATTAAGTAATATTTAATTTCTAAGTGGAAGAATAGTACTGTACAATAAGAAAATAAATTTGTAAAATTTCAAATCAATTTTGTTTTATTGCATTTTTAAATTTATACTTTTCTCTTGTCTCTAGTTTAACTGCAAATACTCAAACTGTTTAAATAAGATAAAACGAAAATCAGAGAACTCCTTTGTTTAAAATAATTTTTATTAATTTTTTTTTTGCTAAACAATTAACGCTGTAGTTTGCAGACTGTTCACAAAAGAAAATAGTTGCAAAACATATACAAAAGTCAAAAAGTTCGTCTTTGCTTAAGAATTTTTGTTTTACATTTACTGTCGGCGTAACAAGCATTAAAAAGTTTGAAGTGAAGAATAATTTAAAATTTAAAAAATAAAATGAACAATCATTTTAAAAATTGTAAAGAAAAAAAAATAATAATAATATCTATCAAACTAGTAAAGGGTCCGCCAAATATATATATTTTTTGACAATGCTATAAAAAAAATACTGAATATTTTCTCAAATTTCTTTTTTTATTTGAAAGCACAATCCTTCCGGTGGAAAATAATTTCATTTAAATGGCTGCCACGGCTGGCCATGCAGTAGCCTACACGATCTGTCCAATTTTTAAGCACATTATCGATTACAGCTGCACAGTATTTCACCAATGGCTTCACGAATATTGTCTTTTAAAGCGTCAATTGTCTCTGGCTTGTTGGCACCCCACAAATAATAGTCCAACGGTGTCATTTTGCAGCTCCGAGGTGGCCAAACGACATCAGCTCTGCGGCTGATAATGCGATCTTCAAAAACAGGGCGCAAAACATCGAGTGTAGCTTCGGCTGTGTGGCACGTAGCGCCGTCCTGTTGAAACCAAATGTTGCTAATATCCTCCTCTTCAATTTTTGTGAACAAGAATTTGTTCAATATGGCCCCATTGTCTGTAATGGCCACTCCTTGCTCATTTTCGAAGAAAATGGCCCAATTATGCCTCTGGAACAAAATCCGCACCAAACAGTGACTCGTCTTGGGTGTATCGGCTTTTCAATGTATGCGTGCGGGTGTTCTGTGCCCCAAATGCGACAATTCTGTTTGTTTACATACCTGCCCAGATCAAAATGAGCTTCATCTGAAAAGATGTTTTTTTGGCAAAATCGGCATCTTCTGTAAGTTGATTGCAGGCCCTCTTAGCGAAGCGAAAATGCATTGGACACAACCATATTCATTCAGCCGAAGGATAAAACTATCTGTCAAATCAGACATGAACTAAGTGTTACCATTCATGAAATAAGCACTAGTTGGAAAAGAAACGTTAGATGGCGGACCCTATATATAAGATGCTAAACTTTTATTTCCTTTAGTGTATTTTCTGAATTGACCAGAAATACTCAATTAAATCTAATCGTTCGGCCTATTTAAAGGAATATTCGAAGATGTTTTTATGATGTCACAATATTCTTTGACACTTTATATGGGCTAAACTAAAGTTGCTTTTTATAGATAGAAAAACAAGATTTTTATACATTTCTCATATTCCTTGAGAAAATACAATCACCACCTCTATTGCAAAATATACTTTTAATAGCTAACAACAATTTATTTATAACAATTTCATATATAATTTTGCATTATAAGTACAATGGTGTTCCGCTCTTTGCTTACAAACAAAAGGAAATTGATTAGAGTATAATTCTTAAAACAAAAACAAAGACAACTTGATCAACAACTTGACTTTCAAAAAATAAGCAGCATAATAACGTCTGCGGGATTTGTAAAAACAAAACAAGACTTACGTATTTGAGTTAATATACTTCTTTACTGAAAACCTCAACATGTTTATATATATATTCATGCTTTAGCCAACATAAAGTGTTGTTTTCTTTGACATTTGCAGCAAATTTCATTATTGTACATATATAGGGACGTAGCAAAACTTCAATAAGCCTTTTGTTCCTTTAACTATTGTAATCAAACGTGAAAGGCTAAAAGGGTGGAGTTTTATTCCGTTTTGTTTGTTTAGTAACATCAGCCACAATATACCCTTATAAGAATGATGTTATAAGATGTCTTTAACAGTAACAGCTGTTTGCAATAGTTTTTGCATTTTTTCCAATTGATAGTTTTTTAATTAAAATTATCGCGTGTAGTGTTAGTTAAGACAATCTTCAAAATTGTTATTTTACTTTTTTTGTTTGAACTTTTGCTTTTTAAAGTGCTATTAAATATTAAAAACATATATAATATAAAAGAATTTAAAATTTATTTAAGACATTTACAACGAACGAATATAAAAGAATTTATAATTTATTTAAGACATTTACAACGAAGTTTTTTTTTATTTCCTTAACAACTTTTTACCTAAATTGTTTTTCAATTGTTTAACAAAATTTTAAAATAAATTTATAATCAATTGTTAAAATAAAAGAAAAACACTTGGAAATTATGCACATAATTTCTTAAAAAAATTTTCTTAGCTTTTATGTGTTATGCCTTTCAAGAAATTCACTTCTTGGCTGACAATCTCTCCCTTCCTTTCTTTTTGTATTTTATTGAAAAGTTGTTGGTTTTTTACTTTTCCTCTAATTTTGTAAAATCTCATTAAAAACAACACATTTTTTTTTCCAAAATTGTCACACATTTTATTTAAAAACATACTTATAAGAGGCTTAAATAATAACTTTTTTAAATGCAAGCAAACAAACAAATCGTCAACTACATTGAGTTATAATCACACACGTACAGTGGGAGGCAAAACCAAGTGGATGTTTGGAAGTTGAACGGGAAAGTTCATATAAAAATTTAAATACTCATTCAAATAAAACAAAACTTCACACATTCATTCATTGTTAAGTCCTTTCAAAAAAATAAGTCGTCATTCACTAAAATGGTGATCCAAGCCAGTCCGCTAAAACTGTCAAAAATTTTAGGTAAATTAGTGGTCGCCATAAAGCACAAACTCTTATCTAATGAACAATTTTTGGACAATAGCAAAAAACGCATGGAAATATATAATTGGGCTTCGAGAAACATGTTGAAGCTATTGTAACGAATATAGTACGAATGGGACCAGATTTCTCTTACGTTTTTGAGTAATATTGTAGAGAGTGTATCTAAGTTCTTTAAAATGGTACTTAAAATAATAAATTTCTCTCCATTTAAGCGAAAAGTGCAAAAAAACTAAATGGATACGGATTCTTTTATACGATTGGCTTTTTTCATTCAACTACTGGAATATCATGCCTTTTGTTAGTAATGTATTGAAAGGACTTAACAATGAAAAAATGTGTGAAGTTTTTTTTTTTTTTTTTTTTTTTTTTGAATGAGTATTAAAATTTTTGTATATACATTTTTGTTATGCTCCCCGCTGTAACACATATTTCTTATATCAAGAGTACAAAGGATGCTTTAAAGCTAAGTTTTAAAGAAAATAAAAAAGAAATTGTGTGTGCTGGTTTAACAAACATTTACAAAATTATGGTAAAAGTTTAAGTACGAACACACACTTCTACAGCATTATACACAAATACTTGTAATACAAACGCTGGTAAATCTTTAAGTAACAGACAGCCTTTTAAGAAGAAAAAATAAAATGCAATCTTTGGCATTTTGCAGCATATGAAGATATACAAAACTGTATTGTCTTGAAATGCCTTAGCTAGAATGACTTAAAATTACTTCTATAGCCAATCGAATTATAGTCGGAAACCAGAACGATACATAATCATCATCACTACCTACCAGGCACTATTGTAGAACTCTGTGACCCACGAGATCTATTGTGCCACTTCTGGTCTATGGTTTGTTCAAGAGATCTACTGCCTTCCTAATGAACACCAGTAGATCCGAAACCATAATGATGGATATGTCACCCAGTGAGACCTTATGTGTACCCAAGCATTTCCACTTAAACCTATCAAGAACCCCACATTCACACAATATGTGTTCCGCTGTCTCTGATGTTTGTGATGCCATTTTATTTTTGATTTATCTGTCTTTAAGATAAGATATAAATTTATATAGATTTATTTTCAATTTTATGGGAAGGGTCACTTCCACTTTTTCAGTATAGTTAGTGTTAAAAATTTCAAGATTCCATCTTTAAGAGTTCCTAAGATATATCGTAGAACTATAAAATGCTTTGTAATTGATTTTATCTGAAATGTGGTTCTTGTAGGTCCATTCAAAGTATGGAATTTTGCAGTTAAGGTTTTCTTTATCTATCCAATGCATTCAAAAAGCAAGTACAACACAAAAGCTCCCAGCAACGCGGGAGCGATTAGTTTAGTAGATTTTATTCCGTATAAAACTTTGGAAAAAACAGAATAGCCTAACAAATTTCGTTAGCTTGTTTTATCTGTGTTTCAAATTGCAATAAAATCGATTCAGTCGTTTATACGCGATTGAATGACAAAAAACAAATAAGCTTACAAATATGTGGATTTCATATTTGCCAGCCTTGGCTTCCTGTACTGACTTCAGCTATATTTTTAGGCCACATAATTTCGAAAGGTGACATAAATGCCAATGGATTGGTATCAGATATATAAACTGGTATTACGGAATACTGAGTGCTAGTTTCTAATACATATGTACCTTTAGCTAGACAATTATTTAAACTTAGTGGGTTCATTTACTACTCGCTCAAGAACCTGTGAGCATCTTTGATGAAATTTTATGACACCATGTACTGACTCTTAAGAGGGATCCATGATTATAATTATTAGGACTAGTGCCCAATTAATGTACATGCGTTTTACCAACTTCGATTAAAGTAGAGAACTCACGAGCTTTTAAGGTTACAAGCCGAATGCTAGTTTTTACTTTTTTCAAAAACTCGTTTTCGAATAAATCGAAAAGATGAAATGTAAAAACCGGTATTCCGTCAAGAATTAATCAAATAAGCGGTTAACCGTTTCTTTTGTTAAAATAAATTTTTTTTCAATTTTTGTTGCATTAGCAATTAAATTTGATGAATTTTTATACCATGGCGTAGTGTCTAAATAAGTATGCTAGTAAAACGACCAGCTTTTTTTAGGGCCTTAACGAACATTTCTTCCTCGAAACCACAACGTCCTAATATTTCATTCAGTGATTAATTTTTTACAGCGTATTTTGTAAGAGTTTTATTTGCCAGTGGATTTTACTCAGCTCAGGGTCCCTCTCAAACTACTGATATGTGTTCGCTACTATAGGGTCCTCTCTCGCATTCGAAGTTGATTAACTTTGTCAATGGTTCCGGTTGGCTCAAATGAGGTAACTGATATTTTTGAACGTTTGGGTGGACATATTTCTTCTGTGGCTCTCCCATACATGTTAAAAAACATAAATGTATGCACCACGTTTTTAATAGTATGTGCTGCTGTTGTATGGTAGGTAAGACACCTGCCTACTAACCAAGAAGTCCTCGGTTCAATCCCAGGCCACACCATCTGACAATTTTTAATAGCGGTATCACCTCATAACTTTACTAACGACTTGTTATGAATATTTATTCTGTGAAGAACTTACTAACTAATACATCTACTGTTGGGAGCTGGTGTTTATAGTTCCTTTTCAAAGAGTCTTCTAGATCATCATTCTCCATAGGCAAAATATTAATATTGTTACGTATTTTAAAAAAGGTGTTTTTATGAGTTCATAGATCGTAGTTAAAATAATATAAATTTTTTGTTTGGTTTTTAAATAAAATCACTTATTCAACACAGTTATGTGCACCACTGCTTGTAAACTTTTTACAGGCACTAACAATTTTCTATTCTTAATTACTCCGTCTGTTTACAATTTTGTAAACATAGACAGATCTTTCTACTTAAAGATCTTCCAATCCGATCGTAATTATAACTTAGGTTCGATCACAACCTTTTCAACCAGAAGCTATCCACACTTAACTCTCTTTACTGAGTTAGCTCCAACTAAACTGTTTTTTTTTCTTTACTTCACTACTAGCTTCACGAGTTTACTCCTTATAAACTCTCTTCACACTAATAATACATTCGCTGAGTTAACTTTACTTAAACTGCACTCGCTGAGTTTACGACACATAAACTGATTACTGTTCGCATCGATGTGCTTTTTTATGGCTGAGTAAGCAATATATCAAAAGTTTCTTAACCTCTCGGTATTTCAGGTAGATTACATTTCTTTCTTTTAATTTATTTTTAGTTCATTTGTAGCCATGCGTATGTAAACATCTACCACTTTCAGCTTTTAGTATTTGTTGTTGCTTGTTTATTGTCTGTTACTTGTTTTCTTTGCTATTGGTTTGTTGTTGTTGTTGCTGTGTTATTTTTATTTCCCTTATCTCTGCTAATAATGTTTGTTGTTGTGGATTCTGGCTATTTATAAACATCATGTATAATTGTTCTTTTGTTTATTTATTTTAGTGAAGAAATAAACGCTGTGGTGCCCAACCTTATTTTCGTAACAATATTTATTTACAGAGACTGAGATAAAAGTATTGTTGCTAAAGTCTACGTATCTACCGTTTTTTTCACGGTCTTTGGAAAAATACTTAAACGATGCGCGTATTTGCAATAAAAAATATTAAAACGTATAGATATTATACATATTTAATTTAACCGTTTATATGTGTTAAAATTACCGGTTTATTCGCTATTCGAAAAATGAACATTATGGGCAAATCGCATGCGACAAAACTAAAATAAAAACACTGGCTAAAACCGTTCGAATAATAACTGTTCGATCTCCTTATACATACCTTCAGCAAGGCATTTATCTAAACTTAAAAGGGTGCATTTTATATATGCTGAAGAAACTGTGAGCAACTTTTAATGAAATTTTAGGACACCGCGTCTTGACTGTTAAGAGGGGTCCATGATTATAATTATCAGGACTGGTGCGAAATTAGGGTATTAGCGTTTTACCAGCTTCGATTTAAGTAGAGAACTCACGTGCTTTAAGGATTACGAACTGATTGATGCTTATACAACTAGCTTTAAGCAAAGTTTGGTTAATTGCGAATAAATACATACTCATAGGCAGGCCAATAGCCATGTAAACTGGCACAAATTTCTTTATATAGAAAGTATATTAAACGTTTTTTATTTTTTACAAAAACTTTTTAATTCGTTGCCAGAAACAGCTTTTAATACAAACCTTTGTTTTTACTCTTTCTTTCCTAAAACTTTTTAGTTTACGTATATTCTGACCTCAATTTCGTAGAAAAAAATTTATTCCAACGCATATGTTTTTCATCAATAATCTTCCAATTATTTTACGACTTTTTTTTAAGAAGAAATGTATATTGGTGTCTTCATGTCTTGGATAGATTTCAAATTAGGAACTATTGTTTTGGGAAAAAAATGAAATAACTACCAACTATTAAAAACCGCAAAAATATGTAATAGTTTAAGAAACTTTTGGACATTTATAAATTTATTTATGTATGTATATGATTGTGGCCACAACAAAACCATATGATAAAACTTGATAAGAACAAAAGAAATAAAACAAATAAATATGTTAAGAAACCATCAAAAATAAAAATAAAATTATTGTTTGTTTTTGAGGATAACAAATACCAAAAATATGTAAGTTCCATGGGTAAATGTAAAAACATAAGTTTTCATTCTTTGATTTTATTTTCCTTTGTTCTTTTTTTTAATTATAAATCATAATAAAAAAAACTGACAAAAAAAATACAAAGTCCGTTCCATACTGAAACGACAGGAATGCAGAAAAAATTTTAATATTTCTTTACATAAGACCAGATCTGCAGTTTTTTGTTTAGCGGACACCCTGTATTTAACGTACTAAATTTCAGATATTCTGTAACGTATGAGTAATTTTGTAAATAAAATATATTAAGTATACGTTCAAGTCACAAATAATATTGATTTAGCAAGAGTGCATAATTTGTGGATTTTTGTTTTTTAATTTATAAATTAAGGATACGAGGAAGAAAATACAGGCAACAATAGTAATCAATCCATTTTTTTATTAACGCATATGATTAGTTAGAATTTAAAAAAATTGTAGTTGAAACAAACAAAATATAATCTACATATCGTACACTAAATCATGAACATTCGCAATTCAAAATTTGTCAAAATCGCTATTTTTCCATAAAGCAGTTCATAGATCAAATCGCTAACGACCATGAAAATTTCGTTTGCATTACAATCACCCTTATATGGATAAATATTTTTATGTCTGTTTTTATGTTACTTGTGTCGCTTGTACATCAACTAAGAAGTATTATTTTTTTTTGTTTTTATTGAGTATGCGTGGATGGCGAAGCACACCTTAATTGTCGTATAAGCGATATTTTTTTTCAAAATTCATATATGAAATTTTATTTTAAAATTTTTGCTTTTGAGATTATTAGCCAATTTCCAATCTAAATGATTAAAAAAATATTCTTTTCAATGATTTTATACTAGAGAATTGACAACTTTGATGGAATATGCAACAACAACAACAGCAGAACTGAGCACGCTTTCCACCACAGCTACGGAAGTCATCATCAGTGTTCTTTGTGTTGTGCATATTTATTTTCTAGAACATTATTCTAGAAATTCCCAATTTTTATATGAGTTAGTCGAAGTTCTATCATCACGTTTTTCAATGTCATTCTATTTATTATCATTGTCTTGTTCTACCATCATGCTCCGTTTGATAGATGCAACAACATTACGTTAACTCCATACCATATAGTGTCATTAGTCGTAATGTCATAGTTGACATTACGTCGTACAAATGTAATGTGGCCGAAGTGGCTGAGAGTTACGGTTCGCCGTAGCTCACGTTATATAGTTTTTTTTTTCATAAATATAACCATATGCTGAGTGGAAATATATGTAATTACAGCAAAATTTTTTTTTCGGACTATGTAGCCATCATATCAAATATTTTGTTTATTATTATTTTTTATTAATTCACATAACATTCCATGAAGGAACATGGGGACTTCGCTCAGCCAATCAGCTGCACCCGATTGTATTTTTATACTCATTGAAAGGGACCTACGGCTCCGAACGGCAAATGAATTTAGAGAAGTTTTTAATAGTAGTAATACTCATATAACCAGTTATTAGCTAATGTTATGAGGTGATACCGGTGACGAAAACCTTTTCTCTCTTTTTTTTAAGATGGTCTGGACTGGTATTGTGCCGACGACCTTCTGGTTGGTAGGCGGGTTTCTTGCCTAAAATTTTTATATGTATACTTAGACCTGAGAAAAAATACTACATCAGATAAGTACGACAATTCTTCTATAATAAGATAGCGTTACATATAACACACGGTAAAACTGTCAAATATAATATGATCTAAGATTAACAGATCAATATAAAATAATCTGGTTAATTTAGCGGTTTTGATCAGTGGCGATAACACATGATAATTCATGAAACAATTCGCCATAAATTAGTTCGTAATTAGACATGATTACTTATCTATTATAAAAAATAATAATAAAAATATTTTTTTTAATTGCTTTGAAATTTTAAGGTAAAGCAAAGCAAATGGTATTCACGGCAAATATTTTTTATACAAAAGGCTTAAACAGTACAAGCACAAAAAACAGAAATACTCGCCTCAATAATATATATGTTGGAAGAACAACCAATTACACGGTTTCACACGGTTTTGTAATAGCACGATATAGAAAAAATGTGATTAGGCTTTTAGGCATTTTTTTAAATAGAACGGTCTAGATGAACAATTTCTTTTTTGTACGATTTTATTTGATTAACTGCGGTTTTAAAAAAGCTATTTGATTGAAAAATTTTTGTTTATAAATTTTTGATGATTTTGAATTTGTTGTAATTTGATTTAAGAATTGGCTTATGTAGGTTTTGTTCATTTTTTGTTTAATTGCAAACAAATTTAATTTGAGTCAACGTTCAGTGATTAAAGTTCAAAAAAAGCGAATGTTGGAGGTCGCCCTCAGTTACTAAAGCATTCAGACGCGCCCAATGGTCCGAGAAATGAAAAAAAAATTCCATAAAAACAGCCAAACAGGCTGCTATTGCCATAAATAAAGACGTCAGTGAATGGACAGCTCATAGAGCACTTCACAGAATCGGTTTAGTAGCAAGTGTTAAAAAGAAAAAGCCAGCGCTTTCAGATAAAAACATAAAAGCACGTTTGAAATTCTGCAAAAAACATGAGCATTTGACCATTGATGATTGGAAGCGAGTTATTTGGTCTGACGAGACAAAAATCAATCGACTCCAATCTGATGGTAAAGAATATTTTTGGAGCAGACCTCATGAGTCCATTCGAAAAAAAAAAAATTGTTAAACACAGCGGAGGTAGCTTGATGATTTGGGCCTGTTTCACATGGTGGCACTTGGGTCCAATAGTAAGGATTAATGGTGTAATGAAAAAGAAGACTACCTCCAAATTCTGAAAACTCATTTACCCGATTTCATTGACCGCAGCGCCTATTCGGAGCCCGAAGTCATTTTTCAGCAGGACGGAGACCCTAAACACACGGCCAAAATTGTCCAATTGTCTGAGCAAAAATTTCAGGTAATTGAATGGCCAGCGCAGAGCCCGGATCTTAATCCGATAGAAAATTTGTGGTTCATATTAAAAAGACGATTGGGAAAACATAATAGAGCGCCTTTGGAACCGTGCGCAGTTAGAATGGGGAAATATTCCTAGTGAATTTAAAGATAACTTGGTTGAAAGTATGCCGAGGCGCATTAAAAATAAAGGATTATGGATATCATTCTAAAATTGCAACTTTATAATTGCACTATAGAATCGTGCAAAACTGAGTACTTGGAGTGGTCTTATGTTTTTGTATTGAATTCTTTTGATTTTGTTGTTATTACTGTTCTAAATAAATATTTTTATTCTACAATGAATAAAAAGTAATTATTTTAAATTACAAAAAAATCGTCCTTTTAGTTATTAATTTATAGCACATTTAACCTAAAAATGCTGATTTTGATTAAAATTCAGTAGTTGTAAGTTGAAATAAACAAAAGACTTCAATATGTTAAAAAAAAGTTACACAAACGAAACTCGGATGGCTACGTAAATGTCTGAGAATATAACTTATTGTTATAAAATTAATATTTTGTTTGCAGAACCTTATTTTTATGACCATTTAGAGGCTCTTGGCTCTAGACTTGACCAATTTTTTGCACTAATCAGCTGTAATTTTTTCCCATTCTTCTAATAGAACTCTTCTTAGCTCAGATTTGCTGGAAACCGACTGATGCTGAACTTTTTTTTGAGATAATACCACAAATGTTCAATAGGACTTATATCAAGGTTCTAAGGTGGTGTTTCCCTGACGTGTGGCGCATTATATAGGAATCGAGATCTTACTTTTTTCGCCTTTCGTTTGGGGTCATCGTTTATCCACACTTTTTGGCAAGTTTTCTTTTCAAATATTTAAACAAACATTTTGATCCATAATAGTGTCAATAAAATGCAAAGATCCTGGACCTGATGCAGAAAAATGAGCCTCAGGTACAAACACGGAACCACCTCATGACTTACTGTCGGTTTCAAGTTATTCGAACGTAGTTCCTGATTTTGTCTCCTCCATATTATTGCTTTATCATCCGACCCAAATACGGTATGTAGTTGAACATAACGTTTCTTTAAAAAGAAAAACCCTTATTTTGGTACTCTTTTGTAAAAAAGTCTTTAGTCTTTTGGTTTGATTGCGCTTACTAATAAGAAGTTTTTGTCTAGCTCTTCTACCATTAGCACCAACTCTGTAAAGCAAGTTTCTTATTCTTGAAGAGCTTACAAAAGTCACTTTCAACAATAGGAGCAAGTTTTGTGGCACTTAGGAAGGGATTTGCCTTTATTTTTCTGACAAAAAAAGTTCTTCCGCCTCAAAAAATATTTTGTTATGGGCATGGTTTGGTCTATTTTGCACCGTTTTATTGACTTTGAAACGTTTGACGTTGAATGATTTCTGCCAAAAATTTTTAAAATTTCGCGAACAATTCTTCCTTTTCTTGCATGCTCAATAATAAGCTGTCTTACTTCGATACTAGTTCGTCCCCAGCTTTCCCCTATATATGTAAATTATATAGCGAAGTGGGCCGCTTTGAAATTACAGAGTTGCAGTTATTACCCCATTAATGTTCTGTCTGAGTTTGGCTTGTCCTTGTTTAGCTTGCATTTTCAACTTCAATTTTACGTACAATTATTAAATTTCTGAATTGATTTTTCCTTTTTTTCGTGGAAGATATACAGAAATAAGGAAATAACTACATTTAAAAAAAATTTTATGTATGATTGTTAAGCGATCGAAAATATTTTGGTATAGTGTCCGATCTTAGGTTAGAACCACTGTAAATATTTCATAAAGGGTTGAAGCATATGACACCAATCGCCTTTTTTCTATGTAATTCATGTCTTACTAAAATTATAAAAGGATATACAACTGCGAACTAAGAAGGTTATGGCTACAGTTTGTCTAAATGCACCGAATTTCAATTGCTTTGATTACCTTGAAAAGACCGAAACAATAAAAGTCTATTTAAAAGTAATATTTATTCAAATTTCATTCAAGTTTCTCTGACCATAATTATTTATTTCACTGAAATATTTCCCTTGTTCCTAAATTGCAAACCTCTTCAGTGAATATGAATATTCCTTAGAGAAATTCATATTCTGATCATGAATATAATTTAATTTCTTAAGCTTCACTGTGATATAATACTGTAAAAAGAACTAATTGCTTATTCATTTAAGGTCCTTTGCCTTTCTTGCCTTATGCCAGCTTATTGCCTGTTTTCTTAAAATTATGATTTAGTTAGTTTTGCAAAAGCAACCAAAAACTAAAAAATTAAATTCCTTTAGTGTATTTGCTTTAATGTTTTCAATTTACGAGAACATTTTCCAATATGAATATGGAACATTTTCCAATTCATGTACTACATAATCATCATGAACATCATTTCGTAATTGTATTTGGAAACCATTATAATATAATACATTTTACGATTTTACCTCTTTCTGTACATCCTAATGGGGCACCTGTTTAAAAACACACACATACTTTTCTACGTGAGTGTGTAGACAGACGAGTGTTATAAGTACTTTTGAGTGTGCCGCGTACACAATAACAATTATAAGCTAATATTAACACATAAATACAGTAACAATATATAGTAGTATAGTAATGCAATATAATAATGATACAGTGGCAGCTTTAAAACAAATTTGAGTAAGTGCTTAAAATAGCCTTTGAGAGAAATTCTGTTTCTGTCTTTGTATTACTGTGTTTTCAATACTTTAAAACCTTATGTATTAAGTTTCTTCTATGACCACTTGTTCATATAGGAAACCACAGTGGTCATATAGGAAACTTATTTATGTTATTGTTACCAGTAATACTTATTTTTGCACATATTTTTCATTTCAAATAGAATTCTTCCACTCTGTAACAAAAAATAGCAAACAGAAAGCAGTGCTACCTTGTATGTTCCTGCATTGAAAATACGTGACTACCAATTAAAAATGTTTATTTATTGAGTTAGAAATTTTAAAATAAAATAAAAACAGAATCATTAGAAAAATCGTCATTGGAATCGTTAGAATCTTTTGTCGAGCATTCCTGAAACAAATTTCTTTCTTTCGAGCTTGGCCAATCGTTGATAAAAATACAAAACACACACCCGACACCTAATAAATAAACAAATTGAAAGGGCAGTGAAGACGGGCAAGATTCAACTGGTATTATATCCCCTATCATCAGTGTTTTTGTTTCCCCTCATTTACTTTATTCCTTACTAAACATTTAGGTACGAACCGCTTGGAAGGGTTGTTGTTAGATTATTAAGTAGCGGAGGTATAACACTGGCTACTGAATAATCGATCAGCAGCAACCCACTTCCTTGTCGTCCGTATCAGAAGAACGATACAAAGATTTCGGAAAATGCTTATCCACAGGATTTTCATATCTATACCATATACAACTTCTATCCCTTTTTAATTTTCATATGGGTCTTGCAATGTACATTCGCAATAAAGTTGTGTACCAGTGCCAGCAACCACTTGACATTTATGATGCAGAATTTAACTGTCTTTGGGTTAAGTTCAGAATCAGGGTACATCTTTTGCTTTTCGGGTTCTTGTATAGAAGCCCAAACGCGGGAAGAGAGGTTTCCATATCTGGCTTTGACTCTCTTTCCGAATCCATATCGAGTATCCTTGCGAATTATCCGTACAGTGAACTTGTTGTTGCTGGTGATCTCAATGTTCGTAATTCGTCTTGGTTACGCCATTCAGGCCGTACAATTCCAGAAGGCTAATACGTGGAGCTATTTGCCGCACACAACCACCTTGCACAATTAGTGTATGAACCTACTCACATATCGTGTATAGATGGGCACCAAAATAACACCCTCGACCTTTTCCTCACTACACACCCTGAAAAGTATGTATTTAAGGTTCTTGCATCTCTCGGTAATTCGGATCACTGTACCATTTCTGCCTCTTTCCCGTTCTCCACTATTCACAACGCTTCACATGCGCTTGATTTTCAATTACGGAAAAGCTCTTTTGGCTGAGCTTAACGATGTCTATGAGCATTTCAATTTGAAACTTTGTTTCCTTGATTCTAACGCGAATGCCAGGCCGAAATGGTTGTCAATATAGTAAAGGATATGGATAATTTCATCCCATCCAGAAAACTTCCGATTAAATCAAGAAATAAATCTTGGTTTGATCAGACGTGCAAGCTTACAGTCAGATCCAGAGAGGTAGCGTTCAGAAATTGGCATAATAACAAATACTGGTTCGCTACGAAAACAGGTGCGATCTTTATGTGCCGCAGTACTTAGGCGCGAACAGCGCCTACATACTAAAGTTCTTACAATTCTTCGGGGAAGTAAGAGCTTTTGGTCATTCATTGAAAGGCTTAAGAACAGCGCTAGTTTGGTTCCAGTCCTTATAAAGGGTGATCAAACATTTACTAACCCGGTTGATAAGATAAACCTTCTGGCTGAAATGTTTGCAGGTAATTCGAACTATCCGGAGAGCGATCAACCACTGCCCGAACTTGAAAGTGTATCAGTGACTATTCCTAGTATATTCCTTCGAGCCCGTACAGTTTCAGATAGAATTTTTCCACTCTGTAACAAAAAATAGCAAGACGAATGCAGTGTTTCTGCATTGGAAATACGTGATTATTGTATTGCTACGTTACTACCATTTAAAAATGTTTATATATTGAGTACGAAAATTTAAAATAGGATCGTTAGAATCCTTTGCAGAGCATTCCTGAAACAAATCTCTTTCATATGAGCTTGGGCAATCGTCGATTAAAATATTATATAGAAGACAGCAAGCAAGAAACCAGTCGAAATATAATTTATGATGATATTTTTTTGCAATTCGCATTCAGAGTTCCTTAAGGCTGCCAAATTTTTTCCTTTTTTATTTCCAAATTAGTTATACACTCTAGCTCGGTAAATTGTTTTTATTAAGTCATCGCGCGTAGTTTCTGTAAAGCGTAATTAATGTTGCAGATAAAAAGAATGCTAAAGCTTCTACTATCCATTGTTGTGAAGCAAATTACTGCTCTTTTTGTTTAGAAAGTGAACTATTTTGAGTGTGCCCAACTAATACCAGTCGAATTTTACAGTTTAACTTTCAACTGTTGTATCAATATACTCAATTAAGAAAGGGGATTCATCAAATATATTAACATCTCGTTGGAATCGTTCAGTCCCCTTTGGCCAGTAAATTTATTTCTTTTCGTTATTATTGGTATGGTTCCGCCATCTCATACCGAATGCTAATAGTTTGCGAGGTTGTAAAAAGCTCAAGCTCAGTCTTGTTAACAATTTTCTATTGAATTAAAACTATCAATAGCAACTTTCTGCCTAGACTCATCAAGAGAAAACACATCTTTCAGAAATTTTTCAACTATTTTACCGAAAACTTTTACAGCCATGACACCTCTTGTAGTTTTTCAATTAATAAATTTCTTCTTTTTGATTTGTGTTTAAATCAGGTTGGCAAACACCAAGGTTTTTTTTTTAAAACCCAACCCACTGATTTAATTGATTTTTTTGATGGGTTTTTTTGGTTTTATTGGGTTTTATAAATGCTTCATAATTGCGTTCAAGTCGACAACATTCCTTCTTTCATGATTGTATATGTTGTTTTAGAATTTCTTAATGGGATCAAGGCGTCATTATGTCCTATGAACTGCTAAAACTGGGTGATCGAAGCAGACTGCAATTATTTTGTTTGAATCATAATACCGAAACTGTTGAAAATAAAAAAACACTATTCAGTTGATTTGTGGGAAATTTTAATCCTAAAATCGGTGAATTCATTTTCAAGTTATGATGAAATATATTGACATAAAAAAAAATTTGAGCCCGATGGAAAAAACTGAAAACCGATTTGAATTCAGCGCATCAAAATCATTTTAGACCAGTGTGAATAAGAACATTACTCCGTCGGCTGTTGCGATGGATACAATATACATACACCTCTTTATACAGGCTTTCTTTACATGGCATTTCGCTATAACGACATGTTTGTATTATGGAACACATTCGCTTTAAGCATAGCTTACCCCGTTCTACGGTTAAAAAACATTGATTCTCCGTTTTTTTTTAATTCTAAGTGGTTTACGGCCTACATTTTCAGAAACTATCTAGAACTCATAAGGAGGACTGTGTTTATCTTTTAACATGTCACCGAATCATTTCCTTTGAAGAAATAGAAATCGGCTTCAAAGTTTAAGCTTTTTTCTGAAACGGTAGCAGTGATAAATTTGTTATTTCATTATCTGTTTGTTGTCAACGCCAGAACAAATAAGTTTGTAGTTCCAATTCGTAAATTACACCTATTTTTGTTGAAAATAAACTAAGAAAACCTTTAAATAAAAAAACCAGCCAGGTTTTTTTACCAATAAAACCCATCCGGGTTACGCGGCGGCTTGCCAACACTGATTTAAATGCCTAAAAAACTAAATTGAGCAAATAATTCAAATACAAATGTATTGGTTTAATTGGTTTATAAGTATTAGTTTAAATAAATAAAATCTATGACAAATTTAATCAATGAAAAATCGTTAGTAAAACGAAAAAATTTAATTTAATCTCGTTTAATAAAAACTTATACTTTTGGAGTAAAATTTATACGGTGGGCCATTTAAAAATTTAATTATTAAAATGCAATAAAACAAAAACGGTTTGAAATATGGCCAAGTTTATTTTAGAAATACCATATTACTTTATTAATATGGCTGTCGCGGCTGAACGCACAGTACCCCTCCCACCATTTGATCGGACCAATTTTCGAGAACTTTTCCGAGTGTATGGTCGTATCTCGGCAATGGCATCATGAATAATGGCTTTCAGGTACTCAATTGTCTATGATTTGTAGGCATAACACTTGTCTTTAACGGCGCCCCACAGAAAATAGTTCAACGGTATCAGATGGCAGCTTCTTGGCGCCACATGACATCACAAGGCCATCAAACGTTAGACACAGTAAATCGATTGTGGCATGAGATGTGTGGTAAGTTGCACCATACTATTGAAACCAAACATCGTTCACATCAATACCATGAAGAGTGGACACAAAAAAATCGGTTATCATGATGTGATAGGTGTGAAATATGGGCCAATGATGCCTCCGCTCCACAAGCAGCACCAAACAGTCACCAGTAATGGGTGAATGGGCTTCTGTAAGACCAAGTTTGAGTTTTTTGAGTAGCAAATACGGCAATTCCGCTTATTAACTTACTCACCAAGATGCAAATGAGCTTCATCTCAAAAGACCAAATTTTGTATGATTTTCGTACAGTTTCCGACCAATTGTCTTTGTTTTGGAAATAAATTTCCAATAAATCCCAACGTTGCTCAAGCGTGAATCGATTCATTTCGTTCAGTGGGGACAATATACTGAATTTTGTCATAGACTAGAATGACATAAGTATTGCCAGATTCGAAGTAACCGCTGGTTCAAATTTAACCAATAGATGGCTCACCAGATATGTTGAATACGAAACAAGTAGAGGTTCACGTCTTTAAGTAAATAAATTTTATAAAATTGTGCGACTACAAATTTTAAATACCAGTTTCGAATAAAAAATCTTAGAATGTTTAAACGATGAATGTTAAAACAATGATTATCTAAAAGAATTTTAAAATAAGTTTTTTTGTATTTTAAATAATTTGAATTTAAGACCTAAAATAAATTATTTCTATGAATAGCAATGTGGTTTTTTTCCTAGATTTTAATGATTTTAATTTTCCAATTAAGCTTGACTGGTATTTTCTCTATATATGTATGTGTATGCTTACAATTTGTACTTGAAATTATTTAATTAAAAAAATTAAGATTTATTTTCTATCATTGAAATTGCTTTTAAAAAGACCTAAAAAAGGCCTGAAATTTGTAAAAATATCAAATTGTAATTAAGAACAGGTTATCATTGAATGAAATTGTAAATATTTTAAAGCAATTTTTTTTCTTGTATACCAGTAAAGAGATAAAAAATATACAAAACAAATAAATATTCAATAAAAAACAGATAAAACTACTAGAACATACATAAATGAAACCATCAATCAAAAACATTATTATAAAAAAAACTACTGCAAATCATGGTAATAATCACTAGGGAGATCGTACGGTTATTATTCGACTAGTTTTAACCGGTTTTCTTGGTTTTGTCGAATACGGTTCTTTCAAAATCTTCATTTTCCGAATACCGAACCAAGGTAGATCGAAAAAGATATGCACACTTGATCAACAATTTTTTTTTTCATCTTCTGGAAATAAATATTGGTTTTTATATATATTGAGAATGATTACCTAGACTAATTGAAAGCGACCCACAAACGCTGGCTCCGAACGGCAGATATAGGGTTCTCCATCTAACGTTTTTTTTCAACTAGTGCTTATTTCGTGAATGGTAACACTTAGCTCATGTCTGATTTGACAGATAATTAGTTTTATCCTTCCGCTGAACGAATATGGTTGTGTATACGCTTTCTTCGTTTCGCTAAGTGGGCCTGCGATCGACTTACAGAAGATGCCGATTTTGCCAAAAAAATCATCTATTCAGATGAAGCTCATTTTGATCTTGGCGGGTATGTAAACAAGCAAAATTGTCGCATTTGGGGCACAGAAAACCCGCACGCATACATTGAAAAGCCGATACACCCAAGACGAGTCACTGTTTGGTGCAGATTTTGGTCCAGAGGCATAATTGGCCGTTTTTCTTCGAAAATGAGGAAGGAGTGGCCGTTAGAGTCAATGGTGATCGTTATCGGGCCATGTTGAACGAATTTTTGTTCACAAAAATTGAAGAGGAGGATATTAGCAACATTTGGTTTCAACAGGACGGCGCTACGTACCACACAGCCGAAGCTACACTCGATGATTTGCGCCCTGTTTTCAAAAAAAAAAAAAATTATTTGGCGGACCCTTTATATTATTCAGTGAAGTTTTTCGCAGCGTAAGTACATATAACCAGTCGTTAGTAATGTTTTGGGGTGATATTGCAGTTGAAAATTGTCAGATGATGTGACCTGGGATTGGAAGGTGTGTGTCTTATTTAACATACCACAGTAACACACACTATGACTTGGTGCATGACTTTACATACCTTACTGTTCGAAACCTTAGTTACTTTTCTTGTCGAGGCAATTACGGACTCGTATATTACTAGTAGAGATATTCAAAGTTAAACATTTAATTCTTGTTATCTTATGATAAATTATAACTATAATAACCAGTGTTGCCACCAACAGTATTGTGAATAACATGCAACCAGCATCAAAATTAAACACATGAAGAAAAATTATACACAAAGTTTTGTTTTTACGAATATTATATAGAGTTATAAGGGTTTTTTATTGAAAATTCCACCAAATAAATGTTTAGATTTCCGCGGTCTTAATAATACATCATATATAAGTCTTAACGAATAATAAAACAACTATCATTTTATCAAATAATAACTGTGTTTTGTCAGAAACACAAAAATAACTAATTTTATGGAGTTCGATCAAAGCATGATATGAATACTTGGAATATAATAATCGAACAATTAGTGAGAGTTCACATATCCTTTATAATACAGAACGGTCAGTAAGCGCCTAGGATTTGATTTGAATGAATTTTAGCATTCTTCCCGTTCAATGGAGTTCTATACTTTTGATAATGGCGTCTTAAGCTAAACTAGTTTGCTTACCGATAAACTCTTATAGCCAATTGCTTTTAAAGATCATCGTTTATATTAGGTTCTGAGCTTTGCGCAGGTGTCTTTGTTAGTTTTGTTCAAATACGGCTCAAGCAAGCCTTTGTGTTACTCGATGTTCGCTTAGGATTGCTGTCTTAGTAGAATGGAATACTGCTTGAGATATCCTTTTTCTCTGACTTTTTTCATGTTTTCTATTAGAATATTGAGATAAACAAATTTATTCACTTTACCATTAAAAAATGTGAATTGTCGTAAACAGCCATTCCAGACTATATCCCATACTATCCTCCGTGCTTAACAGTAGTTTTTTATTTTTATGATTAAATTCGGTTTGTGTGTAAATCAGGAAATTTCGTATATAAAGTTCTAATAACTCAAAATAAAGCAATTAAAGAAAACTGTAGAAAAATTCCGCATAATATGTGTAATTATACACAAGGTGGCAGCACTGATAATAACAAACTTTTAATTCCATTCTTTACCAAGTAATACAACAACAAAGAAATTTGAGTAGCTACTGTTCAAAACTTAAGCAACTTACACTACTTTGTGGAAAAACCGTTGTTTTTTATGGCCTTCGCACACCGTTTGGGTTTTTATTAGAATTATTTTAAGTATTGATTGCCACTTTAATTTTAAGCTCTCCGTCAGCTTCTGCTTATTTTTAAAATGATGTGATCCAGCTCTGCGCTTCAAGAATTGAAAACAATTTTATTCAAATAAAAGAACAGGTTAACTGGTTATTTGAATAACTATTAACAGAAAACCGGTTTTGGAATTATTCGAAAACTGGTTTTTGAAAAAAGTCGAATAATCGATCTCCCTAATTATTAACAATACACATATCGTAAACAAAATCAATTTGTTAACACAAAATAAGTATGTACATATATTTAAAAAAATTGATTGGAAATGAATAAATAAAATTTTTTGCTATGATAGTGGGAATTAAACAAAAACTAAAAACAAGAAAAAATAAAAAACTCCAATTAAATATAAAAACATTTTAACTCTCATCTCATAATTTTACGCAAAATAAATATTCGATGCACTTTAGAAAAAATGAACTGCAATCATACAACGATTTTTAGTCATCTATATTCAATTAACTATACCGAAAACTTGGGAGTTTGGGTAGCTCTTGATCTTCATGAAAACAATAAACATAAATATTAATTGAAGAAACAGTTGGGTAGTTTCAGAATATATTACCAAAGCCGGCAGTTAAGCCTAATTTCCATATTCAATATTACCATCATCATTAACATTATACCGACCAGGCATTATGGTAGGGCACTGCGACCAATGAGATCTATTGTGCTCCTTCCGGTTTGTAGTTAGTTCAGCGGATCTGCTGCCTTCCTAATGAATACCGATCTGCTGGTGAAAACATAATGGTGGATATGTCACTCAGTGGTACTAAATTTTGGCTCATGTTCCGCTTAAAACTTTCTAAGTTTGAAAATTTAAAAAGTATTCTGATTAGATAGTTGGTGGTTAAGTTAAAAAGAAATCAAGCTCAATGTGTTTTGGATCTGTGAAAAAACTAGAAGGTGGTATAATATACCATCATATCGAAACCTTTGCGCGGAATTATCGTATGTTATATTTTTTAAGAAATTTTCTTTTTGATTCAAATCTATTCTAGTGTCACATATCCACCATATAGTAAAACATTATATCGATATTCGCTATACTAATAGATATATTACTGCATTAATTTTATCGTATGTAGCATTGTTGTTTTTTCTGTGAGCGAAATTATCGTCTGTTCCATACAAATAAAAAATGCATCGCACAAATGAAAATGTAAAGTTTCGTTTTTACGACTTTTTTGAGCAAGCCTTTATCTGAGAGTTCTCTTTTGCAAAGATAACAACGAGTAACTAGTTGCATATTAAAATAGCGCAGTAATTGTTTAAATAATTTATTTTACTGAAAATTTATAAAAATACTCAAGTTAATAAGAAATCATCTTCTGATTGCTCTAAATTTAGTTTCAGACTCTCCGTTAAGCATTTTCTGTTACTACAGAAATTTTCTCTATACTAAGGATTTAATTTAGGTTCTTGAAACTCCTTGGAAATTCCTAAAACTCTTACCCAAAGCAAAGTACGTATGGTATGCTTCAAAATGATAAGGTCACCTTAATATTTGCTCAATTCAAAAAAATTCTACGTTCAAATAAGTGAATAGTAAGCCGGTCTTGCTTTTAGAGATGTATCATTATATTGTTTATTTAAATTTATGTAAATAAGTCCAAAATTCAATGCGTCAAAATTATAAAAGGTCAGTGATTTATAAAAAAAAAAAAACTTTTTAAAAACTTTTCTTATTGTTAAAATAGAATGCATTCAAACAGTAACAAAAATAAAATATGATTTTTGGTGCAATTACTCTACTGCTGCCATATTTGAAACATGCCACACTGTTATAGTGGCATTAAAATGACCATTTTTCCAAACATACAGCTGCACATATTCTCATAACAATAGAAGCACTCGTATATCTCTTTATATATGCTTCAACGTACGCTTTGTATTAAGTGGGCAATTTTAAACATTTATAAATATATATTCGCTATATAATCAAAATTATCCACCGACAAAAGAATTGAGTCAGATGTATTTGTAAACTACAGAGTGACATAAAATAGGTGGTTCAAAAACATTAAATCAAAAAATTATTTTCATCTGAATTGCAAAACCCTTTTTATATCTGTACTTATCATGCGTGTATTATGAAATAATAGGGGCCTTAAATTTTTTTTAATTGTTGTCTTAAGTCGCTGTTCTGCTTTTAGTATATGCTCTCGAATTCTTCAAAAACTTTAACCAGCATTAATTATGTTCGTTCTCGCTAGCATATAAAGGTGGGGGTGATGAATATTAAAAAGATATAATCAGTACGCAAATAAGAACATTCACGATTCACCTATCACGCCTAGCCTTTGTATTACCATTAAGTATTATTCCGTGGGGAATTATCTTTATCTTTCCCTATTATCTATCATCCATTGCTCTTACAGATTTACGAAATTACTCTGATTCATGAAGCTTTCGTTTTAGGCGGCTTACGTTAACACGACCCAATTTTCCTCCGATCTAAGCATAACTTGGATCATGTTATTAGAATTAAAAACCTGCTGTAAGTGGACTTGGAGTGTTCTTAGCTGTTTAGAAAAACTTGGATTGTAACTGCGGTTTCATCTTCTTCAGTACATTTCAAACATTTTAGAAAGTAATCATGTCTGAGTTGATAAAGTGACTTAACCGTTTCCCGTTATTAATTAAGTCAAACTAAAGCCTATTTTTCTATGCTAACGCATAAAGCAGCTCTTTCACGTTCTTTGTCTTTTAATTATAGCCTCTTTTTCATTTGGACGTACGGTAGGTGAAGACGACGACAGCAATTATAGCAATAATATTCGCTGCTTCAAAAGCATTGGTTCTAAGCACACTTTGAAACAATACCTTTATTGTAAACTAGATAAGTAATATCTGCATGACTCTATGATGATCACTATACGTTAATATAGACATCAGAGTCAAATTTAATAGCGGAGATGGTGCACCATTTTAAATTTACACATGTGATTAATTTACATTGTGCTTCCCCCAATATTTGCGTGTATTTTGGCATTCCAATAGTATTTCCCGTACGACAAAATAAGGATTTTCAAAGTCATTGTTATGTTGGTCTTCTTATGCCGTTGTAATATAGGGATAAAACATAATAGCAACAAGACAGGAAATTAACCTTTATCGACCGGTGGTTACCACATGTGTTGCGGTAGCAATTTTTAATGCATATATTCTCGTACATACTAACTAACTAACTATGTTCGATATTTTATAACTCGAGAAGCACTAAACCGATTAACAAACCAACACATGCGTTAAAAAGTTGTACGTTGACTGTTTTGTCCATGTAAAATTTTTATTTATATGTTTATACCTTTAAAACAGTAATAATAAAAGTTTCCAAATTTGGCCCAATTAACTATGTGGTCAATGAAATTCATTAGCCAAAAAGTGGGTGGAAATAGCTAAGCGGGAGTGTACCTCCCATACAAAGTAAATATTGATTTTTGTATATCTAAAGAAAGGTTAGAATGGTAAATTCTGAACTTGGTCTTTATGACTTGTTAGTCAATACAAATCATTAATTTTAATGCATTTCTTAAAATTTTTTTATAGGTATAGATTTTTTGGTATACAACACAAAGGCTTCTAGCAACGCAGAAAGGGTTACTCTAGTTATTAATAAAGATACAAGTCTAAAGTATTAATAAGGCCACGCAAAATCTATATATTTATCTTTTTCCTTAACCCATTATGTGTTGGAGTCACTGTACTTAATTTTAAATAAATTTAATCTGTTTTATCTTTAGCAGACTTATTAACAGTTGACTCTTTTTAAACTTTAAACCATAACGTTGGTAGATTCGACTGGCTTCGTTTTGGGTTTCAAAAGTGTTTCTTAAAAAGGCTCCTAAAATTAAATTTTTTCAGAAAGAACAACAAAACACTAAAGAACTATTTTTAAGAATTCTGTTTGTGCGTAGATACTGAAAAAATCGGTTGCATATATCTTAGTTGTTTCGACTCATGATTAGTGTTTTCGTATAAAAAAACGGTCAAGGTTCTAGTGTTAATATAGCAAGTATTTCGGTGTTTTCAAAAATTGTAAAGTGCGCTGAAACTAATAATGTTGTCGAAAAAAAGCTGTTATCGAAAAATCAGCATTTTTTGAGCAAAATTTATCGATAAATCGGCAAATATTGCAGGCCTGACTTGAGAGGCATATTTTTTTAATTAATAAAAAAATTTTCAAAAGAAAATAAAGAATGGTGTTCGGTTCAAATGAATTGTGTTGTCATTTGTCTCTTAAAAATTTTTAATTAAAATCTCGAGTTAAAACTCGAGTTTAACTTAAAGACAAAATTTTATTAAAACTCCCCTCTATTCATCATCATATCCTTGTTCATTTCCCTAAAATATCTTTTTATGATTGCAAAAAGCCAGTAGTTGTGTAATTCACTCAATTTAATCATTATTTTCATCGACTTGTAACACTAGGCATTGTCCTAGTGAAACTATACCTTTTTATTTTGCATATTAGACACTTTTTCTTAATTTCTGTTTAATCGATACAATAATGCATTGTAACATTCAAAATTAATAGTTTAACCTTTTTCAAGATTGTCGATGAAAAAAATTCCATGTGCGTCCACAAATACGGCTTTTCACTCAGCTGACAATTTTTTGATGCAGACGTATAGTAGTCAGGGTTGGCAACCCACTCGGTAGCCCAATTAAACCCATCGGGTGGGAAGACCTCAAAACCGAAGCTTACAGGCAAGCAAAGTAAAAAGATCTTATAATTCACCAAATAACATCTACTTTAATAAAGTTGGACATATGCCTGATGATTAGGGTCAGAGTAGTAAAAGAATGTGCAAAATTCACAGGGGTGTAAACCGGAATCACAAAGTGTAAACAAAGTTTCTGCTTATCATATTATTCTTTGATAAAAATATTTCTTTGACTTAACAGGCAAGTCCGCCTTTTGGCGGGCAACATATTTTCTTTTATTATAAAGTAGCCCAGTATAATTTTGTTAGCTCAAAATAAAACGGCCGGTTACAGGGTTAATTGGAAAGAAGAAAATTTTTTTTTAGAAATTTATTTCCATGAATAAAATATAATAATAATTATTTGGATTTTTAAAATTTACTTACATATTTTCCTTTGTACTCACCATTTATCTTTTAAAACAAATTTTAAATCGTGTTGAAACTAAGGATCTTCGTTTTATCCTTTTCAAATTTTTTTCTTATACATTTGTTAGCTGAGACAGGTATTACTTTATCACCTCTGTATGAAGGCTTGGTATTCTGTTAAAACGAAAAAAAATTTTCACTGCCCTTTTAAACAAACTAGCATAGCATATTCAATCTTCTATATGTGTCTATAAATCAACAGCATGTACTCAAGCATTAAATGGTTTTAAATGGCAATTTGCAATACAGAGTAATACACTATACAGCAAAAAAGTAAATGAACGGGTTAAACAAAATGTTATACAATATGTTTTAAACGAAGAAGGGTACAAAATAGGTTACGCCCTGTTACTACTTCTGTTGCTGTTGCATATCCATATAGATGCCACACTCTATGCCTATTTGTGCCAAATATTCCAGCCACCACTACAGCATCTACATGTATAAATATTTATAACCAAGTGTGTCATAAAAACACTCTGTAGAACAGAACCCAAACAAGAGAGAAACAGTCTTATTTATTGCTACAGGTTGCCGGTGGCACAAAGAAACAAAAAGAAAAAATTATGTATGTGGGAAAAACTAAATAAAAAAGTGAAATACAACAAGATTTAAGAAAATGTGGCACATGGAACAAATATTTCTTTTATTTATAAAAATTTTAAAAATCGGTCTCTTTCATATCTAAAGGGTCCGCCAAATACATTTTTTTTTTTCTTGAAAATGCTAAAAAAAACTACTAAATATTTTCTCAAATTTATTTTTTCATTTTAAAGTACAATCCTACCTTTTAATAACGGAAAATAATTTCATTCAAATGACTGCCTCGGCTGACCATGCAGTAGCCTAAACGATCGGTCCAATTTTTAAGCACATTATCGATTGTGTGCAGCTGTATTTCGCCAATGGCTTTACGAATATTGTCCTTTAAAGCCTCAATTGTCTCTGACTTGTTGGCGTAACACTTATCTTTGACGGCACCCCACAAATAATAGTCCAACGGTGTCAAATCGTAGCTCCGAGGTGACCAAACGACATCAGCTCTGCGGCTGATAATGCGATCTTCAAAAACACGGCGCAAAACATCGAGTGTAGCTTCGGCGGTGTAGTACGTAGCGCCGTCTTGTTGAAACCAAATGTTGCTAATATCCTCCTCTTCAATTTTTGAGAACAAAATTGAAAAAAAAAATTTTTGAAAAAAAAAATTCGTTCAACATGGCCCGATAACGAGATATCATTGGCCCATATTGCTTTAAAAAATTAGGACAGCGCAACCATTACGTCCAATGTAGACAGCTATCGCACCATGATAACCGATTTTTTTGTGCCCGTTCTTCATGGTATTGATATGAACTGTGTATGGGTTAAACAGGATGGTGCAACTTGCCACACATCACATGCCACAATCGATTTATTTCGTCAAACGTTTGATGGCCGTTTATTTTGATGAAATGGTGATGTCAGTTAGCCGCCAAGAAGCTGCGATTTGACACCGTTGGACTATTTTCTATGGGGCGCCGTTAAAGACAAGTTTTAGGCCGACAAACCAGAGACAATTAAGCATTTAAATACGACATTGCCGTAATACGACCCCATATAAATATATAAAATTGGTCCGATCGGTGGTGTATTGTGAGGACAGCCGCGGCAGCTATATGAATGAAATAATATATCATTTCTAACCAGAACAATTGTATTTCACAACAAAAAAATTAATTTTTCAAAGTTTGAAAGCATTTTTGTTTTACTGCATTTTTAAATTTAAGCTTTTAATGTCCCACCCGATATATTTTGTTAAATAAAAACGAATACATTTTGAAGGCTGTACGAATACGGATTTTTAATTTTTTATTTTAGTTTTTTTATATTTTTTACTGCCAAGTGCCAGTGGTACCACAGTCACATTTTTTATTATTACTTATAATTTCTGTATTTAAGTGTTTTTTTCGTATGTTGGCGATTTATTTATGGAATTAAGATACGGCAATCCTGTTTTTTAATTTGGATTAAGGTAAAGTCAAGCGATTGATAAATCGTAAGATAGTGGACCGCTGTTATGAACGAAAATGCGTGACTGCCTTTCGTTCAAATACATTTTATTTTGACTTTTTGTGACAGGCTAGATTTTTTACTTGCAGTTTATTAGTTTTAGAAATCCTGGCATAAAAGTCATAACGCTTTCCTGTAGAAAACACTTAGTTTTGCGTAATAAAAATTTTTAGTTGAGTCAATTGCAATGAAAGATCTATTTATAAACGATTATGTACGTATGTATATAAATAAAATTTTTTCTAATAGTGAATTTAAATTGATGTAATTAAAACTGTCTTTAACAATCCTTTCGTTTTAAAACTAAATGAAAAAGCTGAATTTCTGAAATTACTAAAAAAGTAGCATCTGTTACTAATTTATCCAAAAAGTATGATGTTGCGAAGTCGAATAATATTTCACCTCATTTTAAAGTTAAATAGTCTATACATTTATTGTCTCTGTGATTCTTCTTAAAATGGTCTAATTATTTTTTTTGTAGAGATAATAGTCAACCCACTTTCGCTGCACAAGTTGAAGATTATATTAGTTACCTGTTGCATTCGTTTCGATACAGTTTCGTTGTCAAATCCAGTCGTCGGATTTACCGAAAGTACAGAACACCAGTTCATCAAAGGAGCTAAAACGTCATCTTTTGGCCAGCCTCTACTAACACTAAAAGTCTTCGATGAACCACACAAATCTAACTTAATAACTCTGGTCCTTTTTTCTATCAAGTGCCTTTTCCATAGCACCATAATATGTGAGGTTACAGACATCTTGAATATCGATAAATCTGCTTAAGGCTAATGATATGCTGACTTTGGCTATTGAAGATATTTGCTAACAGTCTTAGGTATGAAGACAATCTGTACCATTTTGATAGACTGGCTTGGCATATAGAGTGCCAACACCAACGCGTAATCGACTGCGAGCAGCAATGTTAAAGAAGGTCCGAATTTGTTAACTTCTCGACTTACACAACATTGGTGCTAACTATTCGTTTCGCTTTTCTGTTATGTTTTCAAAGACAAAACTTCTCATTGAAGAAAACTATATATAATATACACAATTAAAAAATCAGTAAAAATACATTTCTGTCAGAAAGACTACAATTTAAAATAAAAAAGAAAAGAAAATATGTAGAATATAAAAACTTTATTTTAAACAATATCATTAAATGTATTCTTTCTTTTTATATAAAAATATTGTTTCTGAAGGGCATCCTAAGTTTACACGTGACTATAATTTATATACATTTAAAATTATATAACACCTGCTCTCATAATTTCATTATCAACAAGAGACTTCAAACTTCTCTTAAGCAACACGTCTTCAGAAGATTTTATTATAAATATCACGTATTATTTTATTTTTACTTCGGTACTAACTACGACTACTACTAAACACGTTTCACATAAAAGTCATACATGCAACATTACAGACACAGCGTATGTCAATGTCTTTATCATCTGTTAGATTTCTGTACTCCAGTCAAGTTACAAAACTTCTTAAATAAGCTTTCAAAACAACTATAACTTATACACGCAAACATAAATTTGTTTTCTTTTTTCTTAAACAAAATTTTTGTTGTAAAAGTACCTTAAAACTGTCATTAAAATTATTGAAATACAACATGTACAGGGTGTCCGCCGGTAAGGTATACTACTTAGTTTGTTTCTAATTTTGATTATATGATAGAGACTGGATCTTATATTGATAAATGTTTAATTTAATGTCAGCAATTATGTATGGAATACAATACCTCTGTTACCCACACAAATGCGAGCCCTTTTGAGCATATTTTTCATTATATTCTCACACACTTCACGCGGTATTTTATTAATTTTATCACGAATATTTTATTTGAGTTGCTCCAGCGTTTCTGGTTTGTTTGCATAAACCTTGCTTTTCAGATATCCCCACAAAAAGAAGTCCGGAGCAGTCAAATCAGGTGACCGTGGAGGCCAATCAACATCACCATTCCTTGAAATAATTTGTTGTGGAAAGAGATCTCGCAGTAACTATATTGTAATCCTGGCTGTATGCGATGTGGCACCGTCTTGTTGAAACCACATGTTAGTCAAGCCCAAAGCATGCAGTTGTGGCGTTAAAAAGTCTTCAGTCATAGCACGATATCAGTTTCAAAGAAATAAGGTCCAATGATTCCTCCTGACCAAATTGCACACCAGACTGTCACATTTAATAGATGCAAAGGTGACTGATGAATAATTTGAGGGTTTTCCATTGCCCACCAACCGACTACTCTATTTATTCACATAACCATTCAAATGAAAATGTGCCTCGTCACTCATTATGATTTTTGCATGAGAATCGATGATTGATTTTGATAAAATGTTTTAACAATTAAAACACGTTGGTTTACTGAAAATTTTTTTCATAATAAATTTGCCACGTCTCTACATTACGACTGCCAAACACAAATTGTCAAGACTAATGTTCACCAAAATGGCGGCAAAACAAAGTAGTATACCTTCCCGTCGGACACTCTGTACTTGCTTCAGTAATAAAAAGATGCAGATTCAATGCAACTTATTGTAAATCAATTAAAATGTAAAACTATACAACTTGACTTAAAAACCTTTATTTATTTTTCTTTTTTCTTTATTACAATTATATTTTATTGTTTTATTAATTTATGATGGTTTTTATACCACCACTATCTAATGAGATGTAATTTTTTATTTTAAAACAACGTTTATTTCTTTTTTATAAAAAATTATTTATAAAAAAAACCGAATTGTTATAAAAAATTTTTAATTTCATATTAATCCTGTAAAATTTATTTGTTTACTGCTACGCAAATTGCTATTAAATATGGTTGCATGAGTTGTATAGCATATGTTGCCAACAATTTTTTAAACATGAAAGGCTTTTGCAAAAACAAAGAAAGAAAAAAGAACGCAGCATAGTCTCTTTCCAAAAAGTACAGTAGATTTAAAAATGTACGTGTTATAGGAAAAAAATAAATTTTAATAAAAAGTGGAAAACTGGTTCGAAAAATTACAATTTTATTTTTTCGTAAAGTACGTTTAGAGGAAAAAAAAATTTAAAAAACGTGGAAAACTGGTTTGAAGAATGACAATATTTATTTTTTCCGAAAAGTCGATTAAAGTTTTACAAAAAACAATCTTAATAAAAATTAAAAATTATTTTTCTACATTATAAGGACTTATGGATTTAAATATGTTTCATTCGTCTTATTTGAACTGTACCAGTAGATTGAATGCTAACATCTTTATAATTTTAGTACAGATATTACTGGGCCTTTTTTCTAAAATAACAGTGGGCATTTTTAGAAATTGTAACCATAAGTTCTGTTTTGCACAAAAAAAATTGTTGGAAATGGAAAATTTTAGATATCAAGTTTACTTAATACTCTAAAATAAATTTTATTGATTAAATGACCACCGTAGACACATCCTCACAAGTTCGTCCTCCATTCCATGTTATATTCAATGTCTTCGTGTATAGAAACACATTTAAGAGTGCCTTATAACACTTAGTTTTCATAAAAAATTTTGTGTTCTGGCTGTTATTCTATCTGTAAATAAGCTACAGTAGTTTGAAGTCTTTTATACAATGTGATTCCCAGGAAAGGACAGATAATTTTCATACAACAATTTATCCGGAATATAGGATACAATTTGTCTTTTGGTGTTTTTAAAATTTACACCTAATCAAAGTCCTAGCATGTTTATAGTCACGAAACCTCCGTGATATACGTGGCTTTCCCTCCTCAAGAATCGGCCACCATACAGTCGATACGTCAAATATACGGAATAACTCCCCAGTTGAAGCCAATTACCTCCTTGTATCAGTTTATTGTCAAAGCTATTCTTCACGGTCCTTGAAGAAGTGTTCAAATTCCTGTAAAGTGCAATATTAGTCCAAGTAACTTAGGACTATTCGACAAATTTAGAAATCGTATATCTCCTTGTGGTTAGTACCGATTCAGTCTTATTATTTGGGTTTACTTTCAGCCCGCATCCTTGGAGTCCCGCATTCTTACCTGTAACTATAAGCTACAATATATTCTTATGATATTACCTCAGAACATGTTTTTTCTGAGGCCTTAAGTAAACGGTTTACATTGATATTCAAAAGCAGCGCAATCTTTACCAATGCCTCGTTCCTGTATTTATTTGTGAGAAGTTCAAAAAAATCAATCGTTTCTCGATTTGTGAGTGTAACTCAGTGTGAAAAAAGGTAACGTCTTCTGCGTTTTTTTTTTTTTTTTTTTTGAATATTCCAACGAAAAGCTGTCAAAATGAAAAATGTTGGTAACATTGTAAAAATAAACGTTAGTTTTAAAAATGTTAACAAATTTTAAGTGCGTGGTATTTGAAGCTTAAAAAAAATATTATTTTAACTTTTAAAAGATTTATAAATAATTTTTATTATTCGTTTTATAAAATTTGTTACTTCAGAAATTTTTTAATAACAAATGTGTTAAAAAAATAAATAAGATTGTATATATTTTTGATATAAATTTGCAATTCTCGCGCGAGTTCTTTTGACAGACCATTCGAGAAACTTTTCACAAAATAAAGTTTAATAAACAGTTTTACTGACATGTTTTCAATATCATACGTCAAAAGACTCAAACGACAGTTAGTTCTCACAAATAATAATTACAGAAGCACTGTGAGGTGAGAAAGGATTTTTTGCTTCAATTTACATCGTTTTTGTTTTAATTTCCTCGTCATGTAAAAAGTTTCTCGATGTGAAAGTTACAGAAACGTGGTACAGCTTGTGGAGTACCGCTTATTACCACTCTGTGAATATGCATAGTAACCAGGTCTGACCTAATGCGCACATATTTCAGAAGTACACATGCAATTGAGATTATTGTCTTATTTATTGCCAACTGCATTACTGATTCCAAGAAAATCTCTTATTAAAAGCGTCTTCTATATTTAGGAATACTTAAGGGGTAAATATATATTTTTAATGATCTCAAAAAAAACTACTGAATATTTTCTGAAATTTCTTCTTTTATTTGGAAGTACAATCCTTCCGGTTAATAATGGAAAATAATTTCATTTCAATGGCTGCCTCAGCTGGCCATGCTGTAGCCTACACAATCGGTCCAATTTTTAAGCACATTATCGATTGCGTGCAGCTGTATTTCACCAATGGCTTCACGAATATTGTCCTTTAAAGCGTCAATTGTCTCTGGCTTGTTGGAGTAACACTTATCTTTGACGACACTCCACAAATAATAGTCCAACGGTGTCAAATCGCAGGTCCGAGATGACAGGGCGCAAAACATCGAGTGTAGCTTCGGCTGTATGGCACGTAGCGCCGTCCTGTAGAAACCAATTGTTGATAATATCCTCCCCTTTAATTTTTGTGAACAAAAATTCATTCAGCAATGCCCGATAACGATCGCCATTGACTGTAACGGCCACTTCTTGCTCATTTTCGAAGGAAAATGGCCCAATTATGCCTCTAGACCAAAATCTGCACCAAACAGTGACTCGTCTTGGATGTATAGGCTTTTCAATGTATGCGTGCGGGTTTTCTGTGCCCCAAATGCGACAATTTTGCTTGTTTACATAAGGAGCTGACGGTGCTTCTCTTCTTCCAAAATCCGTACGCAATTTTCGCACGCATTCTGCAACATTACCATGATTTTCAAAGTAATGTCGCAATATTTCCCAGCGTTGTTAAAGCGTATACACAATCATATTTGTTCAGCGGAAGGATAAAACTAATTATCTGTCAAATCAGATATGAGCTAAGTGAACCATTCACGAAATAAGCGAAATAAGCACTAGTTGACCGTTAGATGGCGGACCCGATATTAAAGTGACATCCTTGTGGTAATGTAACTCAGTTTCAGTGGATTTATCCTTTCTATATACGTTATGCATTATATTAGGAATACACTGTGAGAAAGCTCGTTTACTAGATGGGAAAACAATTCATTTAATAGAATACCAGTCTGTGAAAATCCTTAAAATATAAAGATCATTAACACCTTAGTCTGAAGGGTAGCAAAGCTCTTCTAGCGTTTCATATTATTCATATTGGACTTTTTCTACCCCATAACCTACCAAGTATACTTCAGCTGGAAATTCATAAAAGGCTTGCATTTTGTGCAGAAATGACTTTAAACCTTATTCTAAGCACCTTATTCTTATCTGGCTGATACCTGTGGATATGCTTAGACATTCTTTTACCGCAGGCACGCGAAAGCGTTAATGTGCATTAAAAACTTACTAATGCTAATTAAAATTTTACCATGACAGACGATAGTTTTTGCATTAAATAAACAGTTGTTTGTTTGTAAACTTCTTTTCTTTTTTTGACATTTATATTTTGATAAAATGTATAGAAAACAGAAAGTACGATCAGTAGCTAAGTTGTTGGTGAAAATTCATCAACAAAAAAAAAAAAAGCTCAAATTACTCTGCAGAAACTGCTCCGTAATCTATTTGAATCCATTTTAAGTTTTTAAAAATTCATTCACAATTTGATTGATTATCCATATTGACATATTGCCATATTTCAAAACCTTAATTCACAAATTAATTTGCATTAAGGCTGTTAATGCCGATTAGTCAAAGTAGCAATGTTCTAGATCATACAAGCAAAAAGAGGCGACATCTCTCAACTTTTTTGTAGAGCTAGTTTAGAAGGGCTTTGAGACGAACAAATAAAGAACCTAATACTGTTTAATAAGTAGTAGAAATATATAATCATTTTTGAGGTATGTAACACTTTAACTGCATTGGTAAAACCATATTTACTTTTTCGCATTTCTGGACTTTCTTTCTTTAAGCCCATAGTTTTATTTATTTTTCCCTAACAAAAAAAAAAAACATGCTATTGGAACAGCTGTTTTCGAAAAATAATTTCTTTGTTTTATATTTGGTTATTATTCATAAAAAAAAATAAAATGTATTTGTGCCTTTGAAATCTCTTTTAAACATATTTTTTATGAAAAATTTCAAATAAAAAATATAGGGGTACGGGTAAATATTAACTTCTTTTCAATAGGACATAGTTTCGAGGTTTTTCATCTTTTGTGTAAAAGGTATCATAATTCTGTAACAAGTTTGTCTACAGTAAGAAAACTCTTACTCCAATTACATTAATCAATAACCATTTGTAGTTTCCTCAAAAACTTTTATATCCAGAGGTTTTCAACAGAAATCCATGTCACTTATAGAAAATATATATATTTTTTTAATAAAAATGATTTTCTTTGTATTGCCTTCTGCTGAAACCATTTTTTTTAATTTGAAGAATGAAAAGTTTATATATACTAGTCTTGGGCTTTGAAATATTTTTTGCTTTTTATTTCACTAAAATTCTCCAAGTGATTTTAAGTTGAGATTATAGATTTATTGTGCATTGTAATTATGGTTGCTACTGTGATACATAAATGGATTAAATATGTCGAAGAAAAAAAGCAAAAAAATATGTTTTTCAATCGATAGAACTTGCTTTGAAATATAATTTACAATATACTCTCAAACCTTGTTTTATAAGAAATCATTTTATGCGAATCCAAATTTGTGCGATTAGTGAGTCCTCTTACAGAAAACTAAGTGTTTAAAAAATTTTCAGTTTATCGGATTAAATTTTAACCCCATAAACCATAATGATTAAGCAGAACTAAGGGGTGTTTTTTATAGAAGTATAGAACTTTAAGTTGCAATAAAACAACGATGGATTATTCGATTGACATAAATTTTTTTTATCCGAAAGATAATCTTGTGGCATTATATCTTAAATATGATTTTTGGCATATGACCGCCGCGGCTGGCGCGGATGTAGTCCAATCTGGACGTCCAATTTTCGATGACTTTTTCCAACATTTGTGGCCATATATCGGCAATAACACGGCGAATGTTGTCTTCCAAGTGGTCAACCGATTGTGGCTTTACCGCATAGATCAATGACTTTACATAGCCCCACAGAAAGTAGTCTAGCGGTGTTAAGTCACAAGATCTTGGAGGCCAATTCACAGGTCCAAAACGTGAAATTAGGCAGTCACCAAACGTATCTTTAAATAAATCTATTGTAGCACGAGCTGTGTGACATGTTGCGCCGTCTTGTTGAAACCACATCTCCTGAACATCATGGTTATTCAATTCAGGAATGAAAAAGTTACTAATCATGGCTCTATACCGATCACCATTGACTGTAACGCTCTGGCCACCGTCGTTTTTGAAAAAATACGGACTAATGATTCCACCAGCCCATAAAGCGCACTAAACAGTCAGTTTTTCAAGATATAACGGTGTTTCTACATACACTTGAGGATTACCTTGACTCCAAATGCGGCAGTTTTGTTTGTTGACGTAGCCGTTCAACCAGAAGTGCGCTTCATCCATCGCCAAACAAAATTCGCTTATAAAAATCGGGAACAAGTCGAAATAAAATTGCACTATTTGCAAGCGTTGTTCAGGCGTGAGTCTATTCGTGATGAATTCCCAAACCAAGCTGAGAATAAATCACTTGACAGCTGTTAAATCGGTCGCCATCTTGAAAAGTAATGTCAACATAAAGTTCTATACCTCTATAAAAAACATGCATATTTATAGAAGTGCATTTATCCGATGACTATATTATAATTTCAACTACAGGTTGATTGATTTGTTTGTTACTTCAAAACAAATTTGTAAAGTCCTTGACAAGATTAATGCTTTTTTGAACGAAATTTTCAATGTGAATCAAGATATGGAATGAGCATAGCTCCAACGTGGTCTAATTTTTTTATTCGACTGTGATTGACTTTTAATGCTTCGATTCAAATGTTGGGTTTTTTTGGCGAATCAATAATTTTATATGGAGATAGTCTATCATCTTAGACGAATTCGGCTTATGTGGACTTTCGTGGAACGAATTGATAGCATAAAACGAGGTTCGAATATAAATGGATTATTTAAAATACAAAATAGAAACCTGTAATTTAACTTTAGACCAGAAACGAAATGAAGACTTAAAAGAAAAGAGTATAACAAGAGAAGAAGCTTAAAGCTATGATACTGTACATTTTTTTTCTTTGCATTAACATTCAACTGTAAAGTATGCTTCAGAAATAAAAATTGTATTTTTAGAAACAATTCGTTTAACGTTCACGATATAACATATTTACAAAGAGAATTCTCACTGCGTTTTACAATCTTGAATTGGATTTCTCATTTTTTTTAATTCTACAAGTTTGGAAAGCTTAAAACCATGTTAAGTCAAATGGCAAATTTTTACTTAACATAGTGAAAGATTAATGCCATTGGAGGCATCAATCAACTGCGAAAATAAAATAATTTGAAAAACTGTGTTTATTAACTACTCTTCATTTGTTTCTTATGACTTTGAAAGTTTAAATACGAGTATAGGCTAAATTATATTATTTTAACGTTATTCAGTTATTCAGTTATTCAGTTATTCAGTTATTCAGTTATTCAGTTATTCAGTTATTCAGTTATTCAGTTATTCAGTTATTCAGTTATTCAGTTCCTAAAGTCACCATTTTCTCGTTGAAAGATTGTTATTTTGGTTTTGTTTTATACTACCGTATAATAAGCCTAATTGTCGCTTACGTATGTCATCTAGACTTAGGTAACGGCTGGTCTAATGTTTGATCTATCTTAGTCGCTTATGCCTTCTAGACATAAGTTTTGCCTTTAGTTTATAACTAGCAGCACGTTTTTTTATATTTACTCATCGCAGGTCCAGTACAATTTCCATACCAAAAAATTTTAACTTTTTCTAGTCGACTTCTAACAAATATTCCAACCTAGTCTTTCATATTATCGTAGATCTGATAACCAGTATTTTCTTTTTTTTCCCTGGTTTTTAAAACCAAGACTTAGAATCGATATAATCTTTTAATTTTTAAAAATATACTTAATTCATTATCCTTTTTCTTTTCCTTTTTCAAGGAAAGCTTAAATTTTTTTGTTTTAACTAAACTTTAACTTCTCGCAGAAATGTTATACAAACATTTAAAAAAAAAAAAAATTCGTTCTAAAAATTGGTATTTAGTTTTGTTGGAGTTTTTGTTGTTTTAGTTGTAGGCTGTTAGTCTGACTTGGTTGTTATAAATTTTATTATCCATTTAAATTAATGTAAGAATAACCCCGAAGGCTTTTGGAAGTTTTTTATAATGTGTCAACAAAACTTTTAACGATTTTTAATAGTGGAAAAAGATAAAAACTGTCCTGGGCGGAAACAATTATTAAAAAATAAACAAACCAAAAAAAATTATAAAAAAAATCTGAAGCTGTTGTAGACATATGATTTTAGTCGTATTAAGAAAAAATTTATTCATTTAAATTTGTGAATTTGACAAATAAAAAAATTTAACATGAATTTTGTTTGCATCTATAGGGTCCGCGAAATAAATTTTATTTTGAAAATACTATAAAAAAAAACTACTGAATATTTTCTCAAATTTCTTTTCTTATTTGAAAGTACAATCCTACCGCTTAATAATGGAAAATAATTTCATTCAAATGGCTGCCTAGGCTGGTCATGCAGTAGCCTACACGATCGGTCGAATTTTTAAGTACATTATCGATTGTGTGCAGCTGTATTTCACCAATGGCTTCACGAATATTGTCCTTTAAAGCGTCAATTGTCTCTGATTTGTTGGCGTAACCCCACAAATAATAGTCCAACAGTGTCAAATCGCAGCTCCGAGGTGGCCAAACGGCATCAGCTCTGCGGCTGATAATGCGCGGCTGACAGGGCGCAAAACATAGAGTGTAGCTTCGGCTGTGTGGCACGTAGCGCCGTCCTGTTGAAACCAAATGTTGCTAATATCCTCTTCTTCAATTTTTGTGAACAAAAATTCGTTCAACATGGCCCGATAACGATCGCCATTGACTGTAACGGCCACTTCTTGCTCACTTTCGCAGAAAAATGGCTCAATTATGCTTCTGGACCAAAATCCGCCCCAAACAGTGACTCGTCTTGGGTGTATCGGCTTTTCAATGTATGCGTGCGGGTTTTCTGTGCCCCAAAAGTGACAATTTTGCTTGTTTACATACCCGCCAAGATCAAAATGAGCTTCATCTTAAAAGATGATTTTTTTTTTTGGCAAAATCGGCATCTTCTGTAAGTCGACCGCAGGCCCAGATTCCCAGCGTTGTTCAAGCGTATGCACAACCATATTCGTCAGCAGAAGGATAAAACTAATTATCTGTCAAATCAGAACTGGGCTAAGTGTTACCATTCACGAAATAAGCACTAGTTGAAAAAAAACGTTAGATGGCGGACCCTTTATTTGATCAAATCACCTACTTGTTTGTGGCAAACAATTCTAACCGAAAAAGTTTAGGCTTAAAAAAGCAAATCACCACAGGATAACGGAATTATATTATGATACGAACTGTATCGAATTCGAATTCAGGAAATAATGTCGTTGCCATAAATCATGTTTTTAAAAAGTTTTACGACAGGATCTACTGGATCATGAACCAATGCATCTCAAAACATATAATTCAAAATACACCAAGTCCCCCATGGATTTCAAGGTATCTAATTTAGAAATAGAATAAATAAATGTTACGAGATGTATAAAAAACAGAACCATTATTGGACTTTGCGAAATATTCTGCTGTTCGTTCTGAATATAATAAATCAAATCAAGAATATTACAGTTGATGCCTTGCCAAAATGAAAAACAATTTTGAAGCGAATCCGAGGTCTTTTTACAACTTTGGAAACTTAAAAAGGAAATAATCTTTTTTCTCACCTTCAATGATGTTTACTTATCATGAAGCCGTTGATAGTGGTGAAATAAGTAATTTGTTTGCGGATTTCTTTTCATCTATCTATACTAGTGATCAAATAATTGCTTCTAATCTACGTTCGTTTTTGGATCCTGAAAATCAATCTATTTTACTAACATCTTTGGACCAGAAATCTAAAATTTTCATATAAATGCGGACCTGATAATGTACCAAGCTGTCTTCTTGTTAACTGTGATGATGCCTTAGTATTCTCTATTACACTTTAGTTTAATCATTGAATCAATTTTGCTTTGTTTTCAGACATTTGGAAGGACTCTTTTATCATACCACTGTTTAAATCCTCTAGCAAAACTGACATCAGAAATTGTAGGGGAATTACCAAATAAGGTATCACTCCGAAACTTTTTGAAAAATTTATTACAGCTCGTTTGTGTCATGTGTCTTCACTATTATCTCCCAGTCAACATGGTTTTCGCAAAAGTTGCTCAATTGTCACTGATTTCTTACATTTTACTATCTTAGTCAATCTTAGATTTTGTAAAAAACAAACTGACGTAATTTATACTGGCTTCAGTAATGAATTTTACAAAGTCAATCATAAGCTACATCTGAAAAAACGACACTATATGGGGTTTACACAAAATTGTTTATCCTACGGACAGAAAGCAGAACATGCTCTATAAAAATATTCTTTCTAAGCTTATTTCCATTCCATCTGGTATTCCACAAGGAAGACAACTTGGACCATTATTTTTCTCACTATCTATTAATGATTTACCTGATAAAATAAAAAATGCATCTGCATTAATATATGCTAATGATTAAAAATGTTTTTTAGCCACAATGACTGCGATCATCACAAGTTCCTTAAAAATGAAAAATTTCGTATACTCCTGGTGTGACTTGAACTTAGTGCGCTTAAATATAAAAAGTGCAAGCATATGAGTTTCTTAGGTGGTTATAAGCTAGATAATATTGCTACTTTCATAGATTTTGGGATTTTACTAGATCTAAAACTTAATTTTATACAGCACATTATTTTAATAGAACGTAAAGCAAGATGTCTACTGGGATATATTAAACATTGGGCTAAAGAATATGATGATATAAAAGTACATTAATAAATACTATCAGAGTCTGGAATTTGTTTGGTAAAATGTTGTTTTACTGAATTCCATTCTAGCCTTACACGAAAGGAAGTATACCCGTCATTCTGAACGCCAGTTGTAAAAGTATCTTAATACTGACACTATAATTATTGAAATACAACATGTACTTGCTTCAGTAATAAAATTATGCAGATGCAGTGGAACTTATTGTTAATCAATTAAAATATAAACTATACAACTTGACTTAAAAATCTTTATTTATTTTTCTTTTTTCTTTATTAGAATTATATTTCATTGTTTTATTAATTTATAATGGTTTTTATACCATCACTATCTAATGAGATGTAGTTTTTTTTATTTTAAAAAAACGTTTATTTCTTTTTTATGAAAATTATTTTTAAAAAAACGAATTGTTATAAAAAATTTTTAATTTCATATTAATCCTGTAAAATTTATTTGTTTACTGCTCGCAAATTGCTATTAAATATGGTTGCATGAGTTGTATAGCATATGTTGCCAAAAATTTTTTAAACATGAAAGGCTTTTGCAAAAAGAGAGAAAGGAAAAGGAACGCAGCACAGTCTCTTTCCAAAAGGTGCAGTAGATTTAAAAATGTACGCGTACGGAAAAAAAAAATTTTAATAAAACGTGGAAAACTGGTTTAAAAAACTACAATTTTTATTTTTTCGTAAAGTACCTTTAGAGGAGAAAAAAATTTAAAAAACGTAGAAAACTGATTTGAATAATTAAAATTTTTATTTTTTCTGAAGAATTGTTTAAATTTTTACAATAAACCAAGGTTGACATCGTATTAAAAATTAAAAATTATTTTTCTACATTATTAGGACTTACGGATTTAAATATGTTTCATTTGTCTTATTTGAACTGTACCAGTAGTGCAGATATTACTGGGCCTTTTTTCTAAGATAACAACGGGCATTTTTAGAAATTGTAATTTTGTAATTATAAGTTCTATTTTGCACAAAAAATTTTGTTGGAAAAACAATTTAATATCACTTACTTTTCATGAAAAATTTTCTATGTGTTGTGGCTGTTATTCTATCTGTAAATAAACTACAGTAGTCTGATGTCGTTTTTACAATGTGATCCTCAGGAAGAGTCAGAAAATATTCATACTGCATATTATCCGGAATGTAGGATACAATTTGGCTTGTGGTATTTTTAAAACTTACTATCTTAGTTAATAAACAACAAACAAACTGGTGTAATTTATACTGATCTTTTTAAATAAGCTTAGTAATTGATGGATACATTTCTTTTAAATTCCAATGCTATTTAGAGTGTTCAATCCATGAGCAATGCAGTTAACATGTGTTAATGTAGGATAATACACTTTAATGGCTTTGGCAAGTTTTACCATACACTGCGAGGCGCCTGTTACAAAAAGTAGACAGAAAGTTGTGCAATTATGAAGTGATTGGTTTGGACTATTTAATCACTTTCTGATCGCATTTGATAGCTTGTATATTCTTCCATAATCGCTTAAGCGTTTATAAATTTAATTGAGATCTAGACGGATCAATGAATTAAGGTTGATAAGATAATTGAAAAAGCCATGACTAGGTCAGTACGAATTTTTTTTTTTTTTTTTTTTTTGTAAAAATATTGTAGAGTATAGAAAATTTAAATATGCGCTAAAAAGGTTTAAAATGCTCTGTAAATATCGAAAACATTCTCTTAAAACTGAAATATGCCAAAAATGCTCTTTTATGCAAAATATGTACTAACAAATGGATGAAAAAATTCATAAAAAATAATTAAACGGATAAATATATAGCATGTAATTGAATATTTCTGGTGTTTCTAGTTATTACTTTAATTTTTTTTTCTTAATATTCAATTAATATGATCTTTTCCTTGACAATAATGGCCTCAAATCCTTATTTAATAACCATATTTGTGAATTTTATGTTAAAATTTACATTTTTATGTATACTGATCAGCCTCCGTACAACTTTTATTCAATAGCTTTATTGTCTTTTTTCAAATCCATTTTTTATTAGAACGCTTGTAATAAAACTCATGTGTCAATCATAAATCTTGTTTGTAACAATTAAAAAAATAGCTGTCATCTTTATAATTTTTAGTATGTTCAATTTCATTTTTCCTTCGATTTTTGAAAGCCATCACTTAAAGTAAGATTGTGCTGATTGCTTTTATTTTATTTTCCTACTTAACCCATTTAACATTTTAATAAAATAATTTTTTTATGTCATACTGCTTCAACAAATCGTTAAAAAATAATATAAAATAAGGCATTACTTTATTCTCACAAGTGACATCTTCTTTTTTATTTTTAAATGTTGCCTCAAATGAAAAAAAAGGCATTAAAAGAGAAATAAATATGGTCATCAAGAAAACTTGTTGACTTTAAATGTGTCACCATCCATTATGATATACAATAAAATCCAGCACAATAAAACACCAAAAATACAACAAATAAAATTGCGGTTGGGAATATTTAAAATTGTAAAGATATATAAACAACAAGCATAAGTGGGCATATTGAATAAGATTAACGATAAGATGTAATAAAGACAACAGGCGATGTTAAAAATTAATCTCCTTCGTGGTATAGAAAACGTATTAATAAATTCTGATATGTTTTATGGTTCCGAACTGATTACATTGACTTTTATTTTCTTTGAGGATACTTTTGCGAAAAATTTTAACTTTTTTGTAACAGTCTGCCCTTGTTGTTAAATTTAGACAGAATAAATATAACAATATTCGCAAATATTACATTGAATATAACATTTATAAAAAAAAATTACTAAATCTCAAGCCAATTTAATGTTCTTACCTCGCACACTATGTTATCTGAGATGTCATTCAACTTTCTCTTTTTATTGGAGTTTGGCCCCAAGAGATCGTGATAGAATGTGTTCTTCGTGGAATCATTATCATCAATGCGTACTACATACCGTAGATATCTAAGTCGAGGAACTTTAATGCGGTTTATTATATGGTTGTTAGTGCTCGGCTCGTGATTTCTATGAATTCGATACTCTCTACCAACGCAAATTGTTCAGTAAACCATGCGAAAAATGTTTCTCGCAATCACGCCAATAATCGCTACATCCGCTTGTAAAAGCATCTGTTAGCATTGTGCAGAGCATTATTTTCGTTCAGTGACAAAGTTCCTTAATATTAAATCGATTTTTCAGACTAAAATAGCTTCGGTTACGTCCAAACTGTTGTTATTAGAGTTAAATGAACTTTTCCATTACCTCGAAATCGTAGCTACCAATGTTCACAAATCGTGTGCTTTTCAGAGAAATTTTGCTTGTTGAAACTATCAACTCACTTTCTGTCGCAGAAAAACTGCCACCTTGTCTAAAGCCCCGCTTGGTACTGAACAGTTCGAAAAACATTCATCCTATTTTAACTGAAGATGTTTTCCCTGTCAGTGTTATTCTATATTATCTGATCAGTTTGGCGAACACTGAACACAAAGACCTTTCCTTTTATTTAGCTGCCTAAAGTAGATTCGTAATCTATGAAAATATGATCGGTGTCAATCAATATTTGGTTAGTGATGCATTTATCATGTCTAGGATCACATTAAGATGGTCTAATGTTAACATTAACTTCGTCCATTAATCGTTCACACCAGACGCTGGATAGTACTTTGTATGCAATGGTAAGGAGACTAATGCTGCTATAATTGGCACATATACTTACATATCTTATCTCCCTTTTCATAGATATGGCACAGCAAACTCTGGTTGCTTTAAGAAAATTATGTTAATAATTATGCTTTATTTTGTTATTTTAATATATTTTTTACTAGCAAAATTCCGGTGTGCCTCGCTATGCCCATCTCAAATGCTATCTTAGTTACATATTTTACCCGTTTTCCCAATTTTGTCGCTTTCTGGTCAAATCAGAAAGACACAGCAGGTTTTACTTTTTGGCTGCATACAGTCTTGAAATGAACACACATTCATTTTTATGTAGTACTAAAGTAAACCTTCCCCCGTTGCTGGTAGCCTTCGTGTTGTATAACTATAAAATGTATTCCTCATAAGGAAAATTTAAAGGAATGCATTTAAATTAATGATTTGTCAAGTCATATAGCCATTCTAACCGTTGTCTAGATATACAAAAATTAATATTTTCTTTTTACTGGAGTTGCCACACCCACTTTTTCAATTTCGCCTATATTCCGACTAATGATGTGTATTGACTACGAAGTTGTTTAGACCAAATTCAGAACCTTTCACTATTACCGTTCCAAAGATATACAAAAATATTTACTTTGTATGGGAGGTGCCCCTCCTATTTGTTTAATTCCCTCTTTTTGACTGATGATTTATATTGACCACAAATTTATTTGAACTAAATTTAGAAACTTTCGCTATTACTATTCTATAGACATTAAGGAGATGGATTATTCAACTTTTTTCAAAAACCGGTTTTCGAATAATTCGTAAAGTGGCAATTTTAAAAAAAATCGGTTTTCGGTTAATAATTATTCAAACAACCGGTTAGACGGTTCTTTTATTTTAATAAAATTGTTCTTAATTCTTGAAGCACAGAGCTGGACCTCGTCGTTTTAAAAATAAGCAGATGCTTCAGGAGAGTTTAAGATGAAAGTGGCAATCAATACTAACAATAAACAAAATTATAAAAAGTCTCACAAAAACTATGCCAAAACGGTGTGCGGCCATAAAAACAAAGTAAAGAATGTTGCTTAAGTCTCGAATACCTACTGAAAGAGGTAATTCCGTTTTTGTTGTTGTATTACGTGGTAGAGAATGGAATTAAAAGTTTGTTATTATAGTTATAATTTAGGTACCTAAGATAACAATATTTAAATGTTTTACTTTGAATAAATCAATCAGTAATATTGCCTCGACAAGAAAATTTGCTTAGGTTTCGAACAGCACTGTATGTAAACTCATGCCCTAAGTATATAATAATGTGTGTGTCACTGTGGTATGTTAGGTAAGACACCCACCTTCCAACTAAAAAGTCGTCGGTTCAATTCCAGGCAATACTATCTGAAAATTTTCAACAGCGATATCACCCCACAACATAAGCGGCTGGTTATGTTTACTTACGCTGTGGAAAGCTTTACTAACTAATATATCTGCCGTTCGGAGCCGGCATTTGTGAGTCACTTTTAATGAGTCTAGTTGATTATTTTCCATAGCGCAAAAATGTATAAATGTTCAGCAGAGGCAAAAAACTTTTTCCAATAACGTGGTTATTATTATGTAGTCAAATTGAGTTACAGATTGGATTAAACTGCCAAAAATTCTTGTTTAAATTTGTGCAATAATTTTACAAATAATGAAATAATAACTTTATAACATAAAGACAGACGTAACAATATTTTCTCATGTAAGGGAGATAGTGATGGATCGAAATTTCCGTGGTGGTTAAAGATTTGATCTCTGAATTGATTCATAAATAAAAGATATTTTCATAAATTTTGAGTTGTGACTTTTCATGATTTAGTGTCGGATATATATGTTGAATACACATGACTCTTTTCTTTTTTTTAGTTTTTTATTTGCTTTTTCGTTTTAAAAACTTGTTCATTTAAACTTAATTTGCTTTTATTATATTATAACCAATTTTTATTATTATTTCCGTTTTTTATTACTTATAATATAATATTATTTATTCTGTTATTTTGTTTGAATATTCCCATTAGCGCTTTAGTTTATAATAAAGCGTGTTTTTTATAAAGGTATAGAACTTTAAGTTGGCATTACTTTTCAGGATGGCGACCGATTTAACAGCTGTCAAGTGATTTATTCTCAGTTTGGCTTGGCAATTTATCATGAATAGACTCACGCCCGGCGTAGATTCGTCGAATGGCCCTAAAACGAGATTACCGTTGTTCCCAATTTTCATAAGCGAATTTTGTTTAGCGATGAAGAGCACTTCTGGTTGAATGGCTACGTCAATAAACAAAACTGCCGCATTTGGAGTGAAGGTAATCTTCAAGTGTATGTGGCAACACCGTTACATCCATAAAAACTGACTGTTTGGTGCGCTTTATGGGCTGGTGGAATCATTGATCCGTACTTTTTCAAATACGATGGTGACCAGAACGTTACAGTCAATGGTGATCTGTATAGAACCATGATTACTAACTTTTTCAGTCCTAAATTGAATAACCATGATGTCCAGGAGATGTGGTTTCAACAAGACGGCGCAACATGTCACACAGTTCGTGCCACAACAGATTTAGTGAAAGACACGTTTGGTGACCGCCAAAATTCACGTTTTGGACCTGTGAATTGGTCTCCAAGATCTTGTGATTTAACACCGCTAGACTACTTTCTGTGGGGCTATGTAAAGTCATTGGTCTATGCGGTAAAGCCACAAACGCTTGACCATTTGGAAGACAACATTCGCCGTATTATTGCCGATATACGACCACATATGTTGGAAAAAGTCGTCGAAAATTGGACGTCCAGATTGGAATACATCCGCGTCAGCCGTGGCGGTCATATGCCAGAAATCATATTCAAAATGTAATGTCACAAGATTATCTTTCGGATAAATAAAATTCATGTCAATCGAATAACCCATCGTTGTTTTATTGCAACTTAAAGTTCTATACCTCTATAAAAAACACCCCTTATTTTAATCTTGTTGAGCTAATAAAATAATAATAATAAATTTTTCTTTTTATCCAAATACTTTTTATCTCTAGAAGCAGAATTTTAAGAAATATTCGCACAAATTCATTCATAACGTTGATATCATCAGTCACTCCTCAAGTAGAGCCTTAAATAGAGCATACAGATAAAGATTACAGGATAAGGATGACGATAGCGAATTCCAAATCACCGTCGTTACCAGTAATCAAGCAAATTGACTTACATATGTACATAAGAGGGAATAACACTCAATTGCTAGCATTAACGTTTGTGTAAAGGACTTTTGTAAAAAAGCAAGTACGCTTAAAGCTATTTAGGTACTACTTTCTGTTTAATTTCAATTTTATTTTATTTTTTTGCAGGTCACTTGTTACAACCATAGCGTTGAATACCTCGTAACACTCTAGGTTATTGCCTTGATGTCTTTATGAATTTAATTGATTTTAAATTATGAGAGAGAGCTCGATGCCTTTACAGGACAAATAATGAATACCAATAGCCTTAGGAGAACTAAGGTAAAAAATTACTAAAAACATTTCTTAGAAACCGCTTTTTTACATAAATAGTATAATTTCACATCGAGAATTTTTTTAAAAGTACTTTAAAATAATTGAAAATTTAGTTTTTTTTCAACTGGTTATTATTTAAAAAAGTACTTTTTTAAACTTTTTAACAAAATATATGTTTTATGTATCAATATTATTACTGCTTCGTCTAATACAGGGTTTCCTTTTACAACAATTCTAACTTTGTTGGCTTAATGAACTCCATGATGTCTGTCAGTAGTGGTAGCACCCAACCTCTTGCTTGTAAGGTGTCTTAGTGTCTCTTTTCAAAAAGCCGCATAACCACCAAGCAAGTGCTCTGGTGATTCACTTTCACGAAGCATGTGCTCTGGAAATTCAGTTTCCTCCTCGGAGAATCTACACATTCAAGTTGAGACTATATCCATTCTATTCAAATGTTCATTCAGCTGGCAATCCCTGGTCAATAGGCCAGTTATCATTCTCAGGCTGAAATGTTTCTCTATCATAGTTGTCCACCAAGAGCTTAGACTATTTTAAACCGATTCAGCTTGAGAAGGGCCTCTATAGACCCATACCAAGGAAAAATTCTTACCCCATCAGTGACATTGTAGCTCCCTTCCTGGCCAGCTTATCAGCCTGCTCATTTCCCCACTGTCCCTATACAGTCGGTTCAGTGTACCTAGAAAGTCCGTTAGTATACTTAAGTCAATTTAATAAGAGCTAAGCGCTCGAATGGCGATTTGTCTACCAGGTAATTATATTCTAGTCTATCAGATAGTCTAGCGTACCAGATAGATGTCCTGCCTTTTATACGGTTGTCCAAGTTGAATTGTGCACATTTTCTATGGTGTAATCTTCCGCTTGGAAAATACTTCCAAGTTTTCCATGGAATCCGAATATTACATTTTAGGAACAAATAACCCCGCTTCTGCAGCATTTCTGATCTGTTAATTACATAATGATATGTCATTTAAGGGAGTAAGTAGCCTCCAGACCACACCACCCTTAACCCTCAGTTTCGTCAGAAGATGTTTCTCAAAGTGATAAAGATTGCTTACCTGTCGAATGGACAGTCAAAGAGAAAGTTGTCAACCACTCCAATTGTCATTTTGCGATGCCACCTAAAAATTAACGCCTATTGGTTGTGGTATGTTTTAAACCATTAACCAATTTGTATAGCCAAACCTTGTGTTATAAATTTTTTGATATTTTAAGAAAATACTAAAATACATTTTGTTAATTTTTTGTTTAAATTTAACAGTGCATAAAGACAATTTATTCTCTAATAAAATTTGCATTTTAGTTTATTTTCTAAAGTATTCAGTCTAAAAAAAAAAATATTTCTACACAATTCATCACTTTTTAAAAAGATACAAATAAAAATTGCCACTTAACAAACAAAAATATAGATACACATTTTATTTTCTATACATACCACCCAGATCAAAAAGTTGCCGGAAAATATACAGTAAATTACAAATATAAGTTTATTTATCTAAATCTATATTGTCCTCTTTAAAGTAATCACCATCGACTGCAAGACACTTATGCCACCGCTTGATACAATCCTCGAAGCATTTTTTCTATTCGGTTTTCGGTATGTTCGTCAATGCTTCCTGCGATTTTTCCATTATTTCCGTTATGGTTTTTTAATTCGATTGAAGGGAAGGAAGTCACAGGGAGACAAATCAGGTGAATTCGGTAGCTGTAGGGTATTATTTGTTGCATTTTTCGTCAAAAAATTGCGAATAATGATTGCATTGTGCGATGGTACGTTATCGTGGTGCAAAATCAACGAATTTTCTGCCAACAATTCTGGTCTGTTTCGGCTAATTGCTTCACGCAAACGTCTCATAATGCCTAAATAATACCCTCTGTTTACTGCCTGACCTTCTGGAAAAAATTAATGATGCACTATACCGTTGTTATCCATGAAAAGCGTGAGCATTGTCTTCTTTTTGGACTGAAAACGACGTGGTTTTTTTGGTCTCGGCTCATTTGGAGAACACCATTCACTTGCCTGATGTCTGTATTGCGTGTCATACTCATAAACCCACATCGGATTCAGTCTCTCAAATCATGACCTTTGTGACCTCAACACGGTCTCTTTTCTGCATGAAATCACCTTTTGGCACCAACTTTGCTGCTACACGACGGAAATCCACATCATTAACCAAAATGTTTTGGACGGATCCATAGGCAATGTTCAAGTCCACCGCTATCTATCTGTTGGTTAATTTGCGGTTATTGACCAAAATTTCTTTTACTTTATCAATGTTTTCGTCGGTTTTCGACGTCGATGGTCTGCGACTGCGTTCATCATCTTCGATTGACTCATGACCATTTTTGAACCGCCCATGCCACTGGTAAACGACCGTTTAAACACTTGCCAAAACCTTTTCCAACATTTCCAACATTTGCGCAGCATTAAATCCGTTTTTTACGCAAAATTGAATGCGAGTTCTTTGTTGCAAATTTAAATCCATTTCTAAAATTCTAGAAAACGCCAGCACACATAGAGATAGATGTACTCTTGGCTACGTAACTTTCGCAAATGTTAAGCTATAACGCTAAGATTTAGCGGAAATATCAACAACAGATGTTCCAATTTAACAAAAAAAAGATATATAAATAAAATAAAATCGGAACGATGGGACCGCCACGCGGTTGTTATTCCGGGAACTTTTTCATCAATTTGGTACACATGTACATATGAATGTATACCTGAAATATGTGAAGAAGTATATTAATTAGGACTTTTTATTTTATTTTCATTTTATATAGAATTCAAATGTTGAAAACCTATTTAGCCAACCACTTTTTTAAATTTATTTCAGGCTTTTATTCAATAAAAAAATAAATTGTCTTGTTTATCTCTTTAATGTACATGTATAATGTACATGTATAATTAATTAATAATTAATGTTCATGTATAATTTATTATTTAATGTACATGTATATTTATACTTTTTTAAAGAAAAGTAAAACATACACTGAATCATCGAAGAGTTAATAAAAATAAAAGGATACACGAGACTCTATAAATAATTTTTCTTAGATATTATTAGCAAACAGGATCTGGCGTGAAGTTTCATTTTTTCTGAAAATGGCAGTATTTAATTATGTATTTGTGTTGGAAAAATCCATTAAAAAATCAAAAAAAAAAAATTCCACACTTTGTTTGGCCATTAAAAAACTTTAAAGTTTTTAAGGGTTAATTGAACTGAGTAACAAATAATATTATTAAAATACCCAGTGTTGCCATAATTTATTATAAAAAAACTGAAAATTTAGAAGAAAAGAACTGATTTTCGAGTGCAAAAACTGCATATACCTCAGAAAGTAATAAAACATGTTCTATACACCGAAGACGAGTGAAATTGATCTCCAGTAAATTTTTAAAAAGAAATAAGACTGAAATGCGCCAATTATTTTTAACTTTTGTTAATCAAAAAAGTTATTCTAAAGGTAATTAAGTGAATTAATAAGAAAAATATCAAAATCTTTATTATAGCAATTTGAAATTATAGCAATTTGAAGTTTCGTTCGATTTAAATTTCGCTCAATTTTGGCTTATAGAACATACCTGAGACTTTATTTCGTAGTTCATTTTTAATTTCAGAGAAGCACGACAAATTTAATGTGATATATGTACATAAATGATGTGACACTGTGATCGAATTTTTTTTCCCGACAAATGAAGCTCCCAGGGTAAACAGAATACGGGTGAGCTGAATCCAGTGGTGCAAATCGTTTCTTTAGGTTAGCTCTTGTGCTTGAGATATATCGTGATTTAAAAAATGGAGGAGGTTGCACAACATATATTTGTTCAGTTCATTCGTACAGTTTATTCGTACAGTTCAGTTTATTAAGCAAACTAAAAACCGCAATTCCGCAAAAAATATTATATCTGCGTAGTCGTTGTAGAAAAAAGAACAGTGGGATAATATTATTACTAAATTACGTACGTATTAGTGATATTTTATTAGTGAAGTGGATATATTACAAAGTAACAAAATTAAAAGTAAGTGATAAAACAGAATACGTCTGCAGTTTCAAGCAAAAACGCTGTCAAAAAAAAAAAAAAAAACAGTGGCCCATAATAAAATCGACAGCCACAACTTCAAATACTGTCAATTGTCCTTTTTGTTCGTACGTTTGTTTTGCTTTTTGTTTTTATTTTTTCGCGCCAAACGAAGAACATAGGATTTTATTTAAAAAATTAAAAAAGTTTAGTGAAAGCACGGCAACACCACATACAGATTGTGAGAGCACAATAAAATACTCTCACGACTGCTTTTTCTGGCGTTTTTTGTGTCATTTTGTATGGAAAAAATCGTTAGGCCCAAATTCTGTTTCATCTCTAAAATGTTAAAAATTGTAAAATCTGCACAATTAAAAGAAAAACTGATTTTTTAAGCAGAAAACTTGAAAACTGCTCAATGTTTAAAAAAAAACTGTAGAATACAGATAAATCTGCACATTTGGCAACGCTGCCCATACCATACAAAAATTTTTAATGTCTATTTTTAGAAGCAAGAGAGGACATTTCACCTTTTTTCATTCAGGAATTAAAAAAGAAATTTTTTGCACTTTTTTTTTGCTCAAAATAAAACATTAAAGGTGAAGTAAGCAGAGTACCAACATTAGTTGTACACCATTATAAAATTTGATACGTCTATTTTTAGAAACAAGAGAATATATTTTGTGATTTTTTTTAAATTTCTCTCTTCTTAATTGAAGAATAAAACAAGAAATTTTTAACGCTCTCTTTTTGCAAAAAAAGCATTATGGGTTTTAAAGGTGAAGTAAGGAGAAACAAATAAAAAATGATTTAAAAAAAATACCGCATTTTATTTGCTTAACAGAGATCAATCACATCACTTCAAAAATAGTAATAGTTTTTAGGGAAACAATATTTGTAAATTTTTAAATCTGAAAAATCTTTTATTATAGTGATGAAGAACCTATAAAATTTTACATATTTATTTTAAAACAATTCATTCGGAAATTAAAAGTGGGTTTTTTGTTCTTCTGCATGTAAGGAAGTGAGCGGGGTTGAAATCAACACTAGTCCTCTTGTGCACCGGACAGCTTCGTATGGGCATTAAGCGTAACAATGTACCGTTTCTTACAATACACATATTTCAGAATAACTAATGTCAATTCAAAAATAAAGGACTTTTTTATAATATTTTAACAGACATTTAATACACCATTCGATATATGTATGTATGTAATTTTAACAATAAGTTTTGAAAGGAAGCTGAAAAGGTTCTCAATTTATAATTCCTTCAGTTAGGGCTACTATTGTTCAATATAATCTGTACGATTGTCGTTAGTATTCAGGTTTGGATGGTATGTTGACTACTTGAATCTAACTAATATTCTGGTTTCGAACCCATTATTTTGCTATCTTTGCAGTATGGATTACGATATTATCTTGTTGAAAATTCCAAGGAATATTTGTTCCAAAGACAGTAATAATGATAATCTACACTGGATAGCAGTTTATCACATATTACACATATTGATTAGTAAAAAATACAATTTTTTTGCTTAAAATCTAAAGTTTTTTGCTTTAACCGGAGATCCGAGTTCGTGTCACCGTTGAAAGAAAATTTGCTATACACTTAGAAAATCTTAATTAAGATCACAAAGCGAAAATTAAATTACAGTCAATCTGAATATGGTAAAAGTTTGTTCAAAAGTTTTAATAAAAACCATAAAACAGTAAATAGAAATAAATTAAGGGTAAATGGTACACAAAGGCATAGCGTGATGTTATTCATAAAATAAGCTCGAGAAAAACATCGTTTGTGGCATTGTTGTCCTAATACACCGCTTCAAAAGATGATGTATATACAAAAGTATTATACAGTGCGCTAGGCCTAAAAACAACTTGTAAAAAAAACTCCTTTATTTTGAGAGCCTGAGTTGCTAATCCCTTCAAATCCTTAATTGGAATTCAGAAGGGGTTTTCTACAAAATTTGGTATTGGCATCTGCTCGCCAACAATTAGAAGAAGGAAAAATTAAAAGAAAACAATTGCGATTATTTTTATTTTTATCAGAGCTTCGAGTCCAAAACTCCATTGATAATTTTACAATTCACTTAGAAAATTTTAATTCTGATCTCAAGGCAAATTTACAATGTAAAAAGTCAATTGTAAAAAAAATTGTACAACAGACATATCAAGAATAACTTAAGGTAAGTTATTGTATGTCATGCATGAGAATTATGCAAAACATATTTCACGCACAGTGAAGTATTGCTTAGAGCAAGATAGAATTGACTTTTTTATTGGATAGCTCAATCACCAGCTCTCATTCCTATAGCGAACAACACATGAAATGTTGTACAGTAACACATTATTGTTGTTAAATCAAAATATGTTAGTGATGTTTGGACAGAAATCCGAAACGTATGGTAAGCAACACCAAAAGAACGTTGCGTAACGCTTATAGACAGCATTCGGAGGAGATGTGCAGCTGTTGTAGGGAAAAAGGTTATCCTACCAAGTGCTTCGTTTTAAATAAAATAAAAAGAATTTTTTTTTTGCTGAAAACACATTTTTTAATTTTGCTAAATTACTGTCAATTTTTTTGTGTGGTTTTGCTCTATTTATCATAAAATAAATTAATTGAAACGAACAAGATTGGCGTAAACTAATATTCTGTTTTTCTTGAACACGAGTGTTATATTAGGACATAGAAATGATTGAAATAATAAGTAAAAAATGTTGGTTATAAAACGAACTTATAGCTAATGTGCTAAACTAACATCCAGCACTGTCTGTTTTAAGTTTTTAAACACAGCGTCGTTTAGTATTTCTTTAATAGCCAACAAACGATATTAGTGAATTTGTAAAAAAATGACCACCTACATGTTATTCAATAATATCCTTTGAAAGTTCTTATAGTAGAATCAATATTATAGCCAAACTAGATTGTATTTTGGGAGACTTCTCCTTCCTTTACGACAAAAAAATATTGGCAGGCAGGTCCGAGTTCATAAGATCAGCCAAAATGAACATTGTAGTGGTAGATGAATTGAGTTGTCCTTCCTTTATGACTATACGTAAAATATTGGCGGGCAATGTTCAGTCCATAAGATCTACCAAAATGAATATTGTAGTGGTAGCCGTATTGAGGATCCCACTCTAAATCGGTAATAGTAAATCAACAAAATGGTATTGGATGATCTTCGTTTAAAGCTGAAATGATAAGCATTTCACATAGTGTATCACATATGATTTCGTATAAGAAAGTGGTGCGCGTAGTACACATGTTTCAATGGCATGCTTAAAGCTATTTAACCATAAGTTTCTCCGATTCGATGCCTAACCATGAATGAGAGAAAAAAATAGTCACAATGGACTCAAGTCCAAAGAAGATAAACACAGTTCCATGTGAAGGCACAGTTCTTAGCGCACTATTTTTTTAAATGCGAGTGCGAAAACTTTTATTATCTTCAAATGGAAAAACAATCCACTGTGAATAACACTATCCAAAAAGCAAAAATGGAAAGGATTTTATAAGTTATTAAAAAACGCCATAGGAAAAAACAATTTGAGAAAGTTAAAACACTGACTCAAGTATTCCTGCCTTATAAAATGTTTATTAAAAAAATTCTAGAGCAAAAATATTTAAAGCAGGCAAATAATGGTCTGTTAATGATGATAAAAAAATAAAAAAATTAAACCCAAAAAGTAAAAAAAAAATAAGATTTACGTTTCATATTTGATTTACGCATTTTAATTTTAAAATAACAATAAATAAAATCAAATCTTAAAAATCCTTATTTTGTATATTTCAGAAGCTTTTAAATTTGAAATTTAATTTTTATTCAACTACGACGCCAACAGGATTGTGTAGAAGATGGATTTTAGAAATAAACGATTTTCTTAGCTTCTATCTCGGAAACTATACAAAATACTGTTCCAGAACTTTCTATCATAGCTCAGAAGTCGGGATATTAAATGATTATGTACATCCACTGCCATGCACACTAATGAGAAACGATACGCAGGGTGTATATAGCCCGACATCAGAACAAACATATTGAAAAAAAAAACTTAAATAAAAACTCAATTAAATTCTTTAAATTTAAAAAATCTTTAATTTAAAAATTAGTTATTAATTTTTTCATTTAATGTCAACAATACAAAAGTTCAATAAATTAAAAAATCATTTAATATTAAGTTCTTATTTGTTTTTAACTGAAAGCTGTAATTGATCTAAGTCAGAGTTGAAATTTATATTAACTCAGCTCTTTTAATTATCATAGTGATATACATTGTTTCATATATCACTGTTATTTATAAATGCATTTGAGCAAATTCGGAATACAAGCCGAAATAGCTCAGTTGGTAGAGCATAAGTCTGGGAATATGAAAGCCTCGGTTCAATTCTGAGTTTCATTAGATTTTATAGAAATTTTATTATGTAAACAAAATAGTATATGCAGTTTGAGTATTTTCCCATTTATTGCTTATTAATTTTGAATGGTAGAGATTTAAAAAAAAGTAGAGTACGATTAAAAAAGGACAAAGTAAAAATAGCTGGGTTTGTCGGGAGCAAAAATACAAAAAAGCGCTTTTTCTTTTGTCCCCAATTTGTGATTAAAATGAAAAGAGATGTTTGTTGAGTTTTGTGGTGTTTTTAATTGAGAGCATTACGTGGTAAAAAATAAAGTTTACCACTTTTAAAAAAGGTAATGGAATTTTATGTTAACATCTGCCTTTTTTATCACAGATATCCAACATGCGATGGTAGCTAAGATGGTAGAGATCATCACTAGAAGCTTATACGTTTTCTCGGCGTGCCCGGTTCGAGCCCCCCGCATTGAGGAAAAGTTTTTTTATGTTCGAAAACTTGAAGCGTGGAACAAATGTGGTTCGAAGAAAAAAATATAAGAGGAGAGAGGGAGAGGGTTAGAGTGTTCTTTAGGAGGAGCATTAGTGAGTGGAGTGTAACTAAGGTGAAAAATAAAATAAAAGTAGCTAGACTTTCTGAGATTAGTGAAAAGGGAGCAAAAGCTCTAGTAGTTTTTAACACCATTCATATTTTCTCCTATGAGAGAGAAGAAAAAAGATTTGGCAACGATAGGTGGTAGACTTGATAGAGTAACAAATATTTTTAATTAATTATTTAATGACTATTTTATTTGATAAATAATGCAAATAAATTTTATAAATAAAATATTTGATATTTGTAGGCTATATCATATGACAATGCATTTACAAGACCAAGAACGACATTATAATTTTATAAAATTATGATTTTGCTTATGTATTAACCTATATTTATGCAGAAAAAGTGGATTTTGGCCATAAAATGATGCCATATGTATTTAATAAACGTATTCCTAACATTTGTGCATCATAAAAACAACAGAAAAGCACAAAAATGTGAAAAACAGAAGGTTTTTGATTTATTCTTGAAAATAATGATTTTTTTATAAAATTTTTTTATTTTAAAATAAATATATATTTGACAACAAAAGTAAGAAAACCACATTAATTTTTTCTCTCCCATCTATCTATCCTCTTCCCTAAAGCGCGTTAATTTGTGGGGAGGGGAGAGGAGGCAAATCAGAAGTAGAACACAAACTGGGACATACATCATCGCGATATAACCGTGGCCGAAAACTTTTCTTCTTCATCTCCAAAACCCTTCTCCTTTGCCGCGACTCGAACCCGGGCTCGCTGAACACGAACAAAGCTGTAACGATGCTTTCTACCACCTCGGCCACCATCTTATATTGAATATTTATGATAAAAATGATATATATTAACATGAAATTCCACCATACTTGTTTAAAGAGGTGAATAATTCTTTTCTTTTACCACGCAAATATCATCTCTCTTTTCAATCACAAGTTGAAGAAATAATAATGATCGCTATATTGTCTCTTCTCACAACAAAAATGCCTGGTTGATAAACACAACACGACACCCACTATTAAATTACTCTGCACTTTAGCTTATTCCATTAGTAGCTTATGTTCTATATTTTTATGATAACTACAAAAAAGTTCTTATGCAGTAATTGAACCCAGTAAACTAAAAAAACAAAAAAGCTTTTGGTGATGATCTCTACCACCTCAACCACGGCCGTAATTAATGTTCGTAATAAATCTTTATAATAAGCACGAAAGTAGAAAATAATATGAAATATCACTACGAATGTTAAAACGTGAGTATATTTTTTTTCATTATTTATACAAAGTATGGGGGGCAGGACTGTCAAATGAAATTTAAATTGAATCGTCATTATCATCTACAAAATTTAAAACAAGTCATGTCAGTTTCTTAAAATCGCAAAGAATATTGGGCCAATAAAATAAACACATTTTTAGTTCTTATAATTTTTATTAAAAAAATATAAAAAAATAAATAAATATAAAATATTTTTTAACAAAAATACATCTATATAAAGCGTTATAGCCCTTGTTCGTTATACTCGTATGCATAATAGTTTAATTTAATTTATATTCCTTTACAAATTTATAAACAAGACTTCAAATTTTTTGAATTTTTTTCATAGGCTGCTGAGGACTTCAATGAAGTAAGTGGAGATACTCTTTTGACCCAGCACCAAATTTGCGCAATTTAAATTATAATCTGAAAAGAGAAAAAATATATATTAAAAATATTAACAAATTGTTTTTAATTCGTTTATTTATTAAAAATATTAAAAGCAATTTCATCAAAAAATAACTTAAGTAATAAAAAAAAGTATTTATATGGATATTTCCTGGAAAAATATAACGGCACACCTGATAATTGTGGTTTATATGTTCAAACTCTTTGACTTCAATGTTCTAATTTTCTTATGATTATAGTGAGTGCGTTTCTGTTACTGAATTCACTAAAAAATGAGAAAAACGAAGCCAATTTGCCACGCCTGCTAACTAAGAAAGTAAATTCATTGTTTTAATTCAATGTTTTGACGATACAGCCCATAACGAGTATACAATTATAATATACATACAGTCAGTGTTGTTAATATTCGGTTTTACTAAAAGTCTATTATCAAGTGATTCTTATAAATGCATGTTTGATTCCTTTTAAAATATTTTTTCTATTTTATTAAGTCCATATTAACACATTTAGGAATTCACATTTATATTTATAAAAAAATAATAAAAAAAAAAACAATTAATTCAGGTACCACAATATGCTGTGCGTTAATGGCGGTTTTCATTAAAAAGTAGCAAGTAAGTAACATATACAAAATAACTTTAATACTAAATTTAGTACTTTGATGAGTTGTTCTTTTATTTTTTACTATGATTTCACCACACTATTGCACGTCCATTGAATAGAAATACGTTATATTTGCTGTCGTCTGCAAAAATAACATCATTCCACCAATTACCAGGTTTATGAAGGTACACCCTGGCACGGCTCAAATGAGCTCTTAGTTGCGTAAATTAAACAATAGCTTACTACGTGCTGCTCGACCATGTAAACCTTTTTTCCTTATGATTTTTCCGATGGTGGTTGAAGATCCTTTTTTCTGGAACTCATTAAAAGACTCTGTGACTAATTTTAATGCACTGATGCACGACTTAGACTTTATTTTTCTTACAATTGAATTTACTTCTCCACCAGTAAACTTTTTTGGCTTTGCTATCTGTTGTATGAAGTATATTCTTCCTTAATTCTAACTGTACGAGTATTTGTCTTCATATTAAGAATTTAGGCGATCTTGTAACAGGATTTACCTTTTTTGCGAAGAAACTCTACAAGTTTTCACTGTTCCAAAGAAGTGTTTTTTTACTTTGCGTCTCACTTGTATATTTTGGAACTAAGCAGAATTTATGTTGAGCAACAAAGAAGATATAGTATAATGAACTTCTAAACCGATGTGTTTTTATATCGTAGAAATATTTGTTGAACAACTCTTTTTTTTGCAATTGCTTTACGAAATGGGGGAAAAAACCGAATAGTTAATACACTTTTGCCGATAATTAACACCAAGTCTTTAATAAACATATTTTAATGCTCCTAACCTTTAACCCTTTTTAGCGGTATTGTTTGTTTTAGATAGCTACAGCCAGGTTGTTAATATTGAGAAAGTAAATAACCGGATACTTATGACACTAATTGTATATGCGTTCAGCAGCATATCATTAGAACTATGAATTTTATGCCATTATTTTGTAAAAACAATTATTTAATTATTTAATGGGTTATTTAAAAAACTATTAAAGATATCTGAATGAAATCAACTGCAGAAGACAGATTAGAACTTGGACTATAAAATGCATCTTTCTACTCAGTCATTAACAGGGAAAATAAATCTGAAAATATGATCCAAAAATTTGAAAATATGTTCTAAAAAAATTAAATGTTTTCTTTGCTAATAGAAAAAAGGTTTATTCAACAATACACTATCTTAACAATACAAAAAACAATACAACAGAATCAAGAAGAAATTGTACTTCAATTTCTAAGAAGATCTAAATATATACATACGTATGACTTAAAATATTTGGTAAATTAAGACATAATTTTTTATTGTTGTTTGTTGTTGCCAAAACTACAAAACATTAACTTTTACGTTTAGATGTAAATCGTTGTCAATTACATCTGAACAAGTTTGTATACATTTAAAATGTCATTTTAATGTCTCTTAAGTAGTGGAGACATATTTGAAGAATAAAGATTCCATAAGATTATATTTGAAAATTTGATTTAGTACTTCAAGTTTGATTGAAATTTAACTTTTGTATTACAATCTTTCAATCAAAGGGTGGACAAATTCGAGGTTAGGGAGTAAATTGGCTGTCAAATGATGAAATGTCTAGAATTGAGCTGTCAACCTTTGACACTTATTTAGTACAAAATTGGGAAATATTAACTATGGAACGCTACACTCTTGAACAAAGAATTTTAGTTGAGAAAATTTACTATCAAAATGGTGAAAATTTTACTTTATCACTTCGTAAAATTCGAGCAGCTTTTCTTCGTAATCAGGTACTGTTGCTGACAATGATGCAAACAAGACCGCAGCAAAATATTGTAAATGTACCTCATCACTAAAGATGCTTTTGTTGAAAAATACGTTGTTTTCGTTCAGTTTTTCAAGCAGCCAATTCAAAAGCGTTCGACACAAACAATGGTCGGCTGGCTTTAATTCTTGAACGAGTTGAACTTTATAAGGATGTAGATGAAGATGCTGTGAGATACCCCAGAGGATAGATCAATTCCTGGAGTGAGAGAGAATTTGTTAAGTTACCAAAAACTGCTAACTTTTTCACTTTGTTCTTAAATTCAACCCCCTGCAACTATTTTCTGCTTTCAAATTCGAAGAAATGGTTTGGTAGTAAAGTTGATTGAAGACAAACAAAACAAGACAAGCGAAATAAAAGCTTATCTTAAAGGCCATTGAGAAAACGTATTACATATTTAAAAAGAATAATAAAAAATCCTGAAAGAGGATGAAATGAATTTAGAGAACTGAAAAGCGCCTATGTTAAGAAATTAAACGTCTTTTTGACACAAAAATATATTTTATTGTAAAAATCAGGAAATCACTAAGCTGTCCCAATAAAATCCAATTGCTTTCCGCATATTTTTGAGCTGTAATGTTTACATTACAAAATTTGTAGAATATATTTTTATTATATTACATTACCAAATAAGTGAAGTTTTTATGTGTTGCTTCGTTTGCGTCTTCTTCTTTTACTAGTAAATATGTAGCCAATTTTTTATTTTGTTTTAAGCGTTTCAAGCACACATTTCCATATGTCTGCCGGAAACTGTTTAAATATAAAATTTTTTAGTTGTTACTACTATTCGTGCTGTTACTGATCTCATTTTAGTATACTACTTATAAACATTATGCTCCATGGTTGGTGGGTGCTCATGCATGCATGAGCTTAAAAAAAAATGGCCTCTGTTTAAAAAATAGCATGTGGTAGTGTATTTGTAGCAGCGGTTTTTGCAACACAATAAGAAAGTATAATATAAAGAATCAGCATGCAAACTTGAATGTTACTCGCGCTATGTAGTGTACTCGTAAAACTGTGTACAACAAATAGTTTAATTGGCCGTAAATATACTCAGCCTAGGTATAAGCGTACTGCTGCGAAATGATGTCAGTGTAACGGAATTAAAGGATTTTGCATATAAAATTCTTTTAAAATTTCATGTATACTTGATGCAATATTGTTGCACTTGAATAATTTAAAAGGATTTTTATTATAATTTTTTTTTTGCAATATCGTCTGTAAAAACCAATTGTTTATAAACAGAAAAAAGAAAAGGAAAAATTTGCTTCAGTTTTTGCCATCATACTCGTAAAACAAAAGAAAAGTAAATGTTACACCTTTACTCTTTATGCCGCATTTATTTTTATGATCCTTATGTGTGTGCTATTATTTCAGCCATACAACGTTAAACTCCTTTCTGGTTTTATAATGTTATTGATGGTGTTTTGCTATCTGCAGAAGGTTTCAGGTTTGAGGTTGGTGTAATAATATCTTTTTGGAAACATTTTTTGGTGGTAAAATATTTTCAAAGAAAACATGGCATATAACATACGTACATGTGGTATATATTTCCCCCCCAAGTTCATGCCAAAACAACCAAAATACAGTGTTCAGCATATGAGAAGATACTAAAGGCATAAAAAGCCTCGATCGAAGGAGAATTTTTAAACTAAGGTCGAGAAAAAACCGCGCATTTTAAAACAAAAGCACAAACTTTAAAACAAAAATTAATATTGATCGTCTTAACTTTACTGGGTATACTCTACCGTATAAAAACGATATCAGATGTATTTGAATAAATATATTACTTCTGTTAATTTTTTTGATATTTGTTCAGTATATTAAAAACAATAAATGTAAGTTGCGGTAATGGCAACACCATCTTATGGAATGTGCTTGACACAAATTTAAAAACCATAACTGTTGTTGAAATTCCAAAAGTAAGACTTACTGCGTAAGGAATTTGCTATGCCTACTATTCCAATGCCGGATACTTTTTGATTGATAATTTATATTGGCAATAAAGTCACTTAGACCAAAGCCAAAAACTTTTGTTACATCGATCTTATGATATGCAAAATTCAATATTTACTATTTTTAAGTTCTACCCGCTTTAAAACCATGAGGTCCTCGACTCAATTCCAGGCCACATTATCCGAAAATTTTCAACAGTGGCATCACCTTATAGCATTGCTACAGCTACTAGTTATGAATATTTACGCTATGAAAAACTTCTCTAACTAATAAAAAGAGACCTATCATTGTGTTTAAAAATAGAATTCGATGCAGCTCATTGATTGTGAAAAAACGCACTTGTTTCACTTGGGATGTCGCGCTAATTCATGTATGTACAGTAGCTACAAGCTAAACTCATATGTGATCTAGAATCAGCACCTGAAAAGGTGCGACAAACCATCACCAATCTACCACAGTGTTGTACATTAAGTTTTACATGTTTGAAAAGAAGCTTCTTCATTGAAGGAATAAACGATTAGAAAGTGATATGCATATTTTGACTTCCAATCAGCCGAAGTACAAAGAAACAAGATTTATTTTAACAAGATAACTATCCAAAGCAAAAAATATATAATTTAAGGTCGTGGCCGTAAAATAACTAATCTCAAGGAATTGAAACTCTGCAACAGAGCTTTGAAGTGAGAAAGGAGCATATTTTTGTAAAATCTGAATTAAAGTCCATTCTTTTAGAAGAACAGGAGTAAAGCGAGCCAAACTCTTACCGAACGCGGGTGGAGAGCATACCAATGAGGTTATATATGATATTTAAGTCTAAAAGTTTTATTATTAATTTTAATCTACATATCGACCACTTTGCGTAAAATTATTGTATGTTACATTTTTTACGAAATTGACTATTTGATACAAATTTATTCTAAAACCACATACCCACCATATAGTAAAACATTATAAAGATATTCGTTGTACTTACGAAGATATTTCTAAATTAATTTTATCGTATACGGCATTTTTCCTGTGAAAGAAATTATTGTATGTGCCATACAAAAAAGTCTGCATACAAATAAAATATCGCTTAAATAATGATTCTTTTGCAATGTCTCTTTTGTTATACCGTTGTTTTCGTTTTTTCAAAGATTACAACGAGTAGCTGCTACTAATTTCATATTAAAATAGAGCAGTAATTGTTTAAATAATTTATTTAACTGAAAATTTTTTAAATAATCATCATCATAATAAGAAATCATCTTCTGACTGCTTTAGATGTAGTTTCATAATCTCCGTTCAGCATTTTCTACTACAGCAGAAATTTTCTCTATACTAGGAAATTAATTTTTGGTTCTTTGAACTCGTTGGAGCTTCTAACAACTCTTACCTAAAACAAAGTATATCTGTACTTTGACAGTTGTGCCTGTCAGAACCACAACAAGGCCGTAACAACTATATTTGCTTACTTTTTAAGCTTTTCCAACTTTGTCAATAGAATCCAGGTTACTTTTTTACTTCTGGGCCATGTAAGTGCATTTCATGTATAGCACGATTGAATATTTTATGTGAAATAGAACAGTTTTGGAACAATGAATGGCTTACAATTATTCATTGTGCACGAATTTATCCCTTAGGTTACAAGTGCATCGATACAAAACACACCGAATCAATTGAACTACTGTGTGGATATTTCGTTAGCTGTATGAATAAAAATATAAGCAACCGAAATTTTAGTTTTAAGTCTGAATTACACAATAGTTTACATCGGGTCCGCCATCTAACGTTTTTTTTTTCAACTAGTGCTTATTTCGTGAATGGTAACACTAAGCTCATGTGTGATTTGACAGATGACTAGTTTTATCCTTCCGCTGAACGGATATGGTTGTGTATACGCTTGAACAACGTTGGGAAATATTGCGACATTACTTTGAAAATTATGGTAATGTTGCAGAATGTGTGTGATGTGTTCAGATGAAGCTCATTTTGATCTTGGCAGGTATGTAAACAAGCAAAGTTGTCGCATTTGGGGCACAGAAAACCCGCACGCATACATTGAAAAGCCGATACACCCAAGACGAGTCACTGTTTGGGGCGGATTTTGGTCCGGAGGCATAATTGGGACATTTTTCTTCGAAAATGAGCAAGAAGTGGCCGTTACAGTCAATGGCGATCGTTATCGGGCCATGTTGAACGAATTTTTGTTCACAAAAATTGAAGAGGATGATATTAGCAACATTTGATTTCAACAACAGCCGATCGCATTATTAGCCGCAGAGCTGATGTTGTTTGGCCACCTCAAATTGTCAGACCATGATGTGCTCCAAAACTAAAGTAATTAATAAGATCCAGTGAAAGAAAACTGCAGAGACTATAGGAAGAAAGCGTAAAGCAACTATAAACTTTTAATTCGTAGTTCAAAGATTAATCTCTTCCAGTCATCAAAATTAACTTTTTCTCATGCTTCAAGTCGCTCAATAAGAAAAAAAAAAATCTATTGAAGATAGACTTATGGTAAGAGTCCTCGAGATGTATCATTTCTCAGCAAACAGAAGCAACACCTGCACCGTAATAGTTAAAACAGCATGCTATGGTCTGACGAAATGAAGATTACTACTTTGATCAAAAAGTTCCCGAAATAACCCCCGTGTGGCGGTCCCATTATTCCGATTTGAGTTTTTTGTTTTTTTTGCTAATTTAGTACATCTGCTGTTGATATTTCCGATAAACCTTAGCGTCATAGTTTGACATTTGAAAAGCTACGTAGCCAACTATTTCTATGTGTGTTGGCGATTTTTTACAATTTTGACCGTGTTGATGTTGCAAAAGACATGATTTACGAGGCTGAATCCGATCCGACATTCATCAAAAGAATCATTACTGGAGACGAGAAGTGGGTTTATGAGTACGACACGCAATCCAGCCATTAATCAAGTGAATGGCATTCAGCATATGAGTCGATACCAAAAAAGCATCGTTTTCAGTGAAAAAAGCAATACTCACGGTTTTCATGGACTTCAACGGTGCAGTGCATCATAAATTTTTATCAGATTGCCAGACAGCGAACAAAGAGTATTATTTGGGCGTTATGAGACATTTGCGTGAAGCAATTCGCTGAAAGAGACCAGAAGACTCGTGGATTTGGCACCATGATAACGCACCAGCGCACACTGCCATCATTATTCGAAATGTTTTGACGAAAAATGTAACAAATTCCATGCAATGGCTACCGAATTCACCTGATTTGGCTCCCTGTGACTTCTTTATGTTCAATCGGGTTAAAACCATTACGGGGAACGCGTTTCTGCAGCCGTTTCTAAACTTGTAAAAAATTGTCAACACGCATATAGTTTGGCTACGTAGCTATGCTGCTAAGATTTAGCGGGAGTACCAACAACAGATGTACCAACTTAACAATAAAAAAACTCAAATCGGAACGATGGGCCCGCGAGATGGGGGTTATTCCGGCAGCTTTTTGATCAAGGTGGTAATTTGTTTAGGTAAAATGCAAAATCGTATGTACGAACATATTTTAGTTACAATTCGTACTTTATTTGAGTTTTATAAATAGAAATTTAAGAAGTTGTTAAACTTTGTCTCTATATAACCATAAAAGTTTACAAGACGGCTAACAACCTGCCTCGAACAAATTTTTGCAAATTTGCTTTCGTATTTACTCTTAGAATTTGACAATGGTATCGAACAAAACTATCGATACTATCGATAGTACAATCGATTGTTTTGCAGCTCAACTGGACCTTCGTGTCAAAATATTTACTTTTGAGAAAATTGTAATTAAAGTTTTTATTTTATATATGATCTTATAGTAACATTAGCTAGCAACACCCTTATAAAGCCGTTCTAGGTTGAATTAAAAGTTGGCTGTTTTAACAAAATTAAAGAAACTAAAAAAGGTATCTAATGCAACGATTAGCTCAAATCAGTAAAATACGAACAATGGCCAAGCCACAGATATAATATTTGCATTTTTCATTTTTTTAAGCACATGACTTGTATTTAAAAATCGTGGATATATAGTCTTGACGTTGAACCTTACTGCTTGTCCAAATATCAGGCGGTATAGCGGTTAATACAGCAGGAGAAGAAAAAAACAAGAGGTGAAGGGGAAAATTGTAATGCTTTTTTATGTGAAATAAACCAGACATTGTAGTGGAAATATTAAACTTTTTGAGGTGGAGGAAAGTAGACAGTGTGTATTAACACGGGTTCAAATTTAACGCCAAAGGGTAAAAATGGCGAAATCTGGTTTAAATACAAAATAAATCTCTAGCATATGCTTTCGTTAACAGTTACGGAAGCCATGACCGAAAGTTGACTCGACTACATACACCAACAAACTGACTGGTGATGGATGATGTGAATGGTTCTGAATAACGCGAAAGAAAAAGCACTGAAAAATTTTACACAAGAAACTTAATTATTTGTATCTTTATTTCCCTGTACTTTTTATAATATACTCCCATATAATAAAAAGCATAATGAAGTGTTGTTTTGCCTCCATTTCCTTTTGAGTGAAGTGTCAGCAAGTGGGCAACATTCCATCAATTTTTCATGTTGGTGTCATTGCTGTTGGAGGCGTTACATGTTGTGTAGAAAACTACGAGAGCAAAAACCATCCATTCTCTGTCATGCCATGTTTTTGCAACGTTTTATTTCAGTGTTTTCCCCAAGTAAAAATTAAAAAAATTTATGAGACTGTTTTTTTGTTTTCCTTTCATATTGTAGGTACGATTTTTTATGAGAGCCTCAATTTGTCAATATAAAAAACATGTGGAAGGGTGAAATGAGCAGAATACAATTTAATTAAAACAAAATGTTTTCATAAAGAAAAATGTGTTATTTGTAATGAAAAAAATTTTATATAAAACGCTCAAGTAGTTTAAAAAGGGTGAAAGAAAGAGGGAGAGAGAGGAAGAGAAAAAATTCAAGGCTTCAGTCGAAAGATTTCAAATGTACTCATGAACTAAATTTTAATTAAACAAGAATAAAAGAAAAAATCTATGAATAGTTAAATGAATAGACATAAAAGAAAATTATAGACAAGGTCTAGACAATAAATATACAACACATTGGTTAAAAATATTCAAGATACAAAAAATACATAATCAAGTTCGTACAAAAATAACCAAGCAATGGAAAAATATAGACAAGAAATGGACAAAATGAAACATTTTGGCATGCAAAAGATAAAACGTATGTAGTTTACGTCATATTCACACGGCAACATTTTTTTGTATTTCGCTTTTTCATTTATAATTCAATCATCAGTTATGAGCTGAATGACATAATTCCCTGTACAAAATTATAGAAATGAAGCACCCAAATTGTAATGAAATCAGTTGAAATTACCCCTTGGAATACTAAAAAAATCAATGTGATTTGTAATTTTATTCGAAATTTTTTTCCTGAACTCTTTTTCATATTTAAAACATAATTTACAGAAAAATAACAAAGCAACATATATAAATAACAAGAAAAGAAGACAAGGAATAATCAAAAAAAAAAAAAAAAAAAATATGCCACTCAAACAGTGTAATTCCTTTAACTCATCCAAATAGCCAACAAAATAGTTCAAAGCTTGGAATAAGCATTGCGTAAATTTAGACCTAGAGACAGACAATAATTTAATAATAGTTCAACAAACTTGTTGTCTAGCAAAAAGTAGGACGGTGAAAATTTGTTCAGCCAGAGTCTTAGAAAATCTACCGAACATCCCCACACGAATATATACGAAGCATCATTAACGGTGGATCGTCTAATTACCATAAAGAAACTTTGTTTCCTTGACTCAAACGTCGATGCCATGGCAGAAATGGTAGTGAATATAATAAGGCTAGGGATGGATATTTTCATCCCATCCAAAAAGCTTTCGATTAAACCTAGAAACAAATCTTGGTTTAATCTAACCTGTAAATTGGCAATCAGATCCAGAGAGGAAGCGTTCAGGAATTGGCGCAATAATAAATGTGCCCATACTGATTTGATTCGCAAACAGGCGAGATCTTCATTTGCCGCAGTACTTAGACGCGAAAAGGCTTTATACGAGCAGCGCATTCTTGCTAAAGTTCTTACTTTTCAGCGGGGAAGTAAAAACTTTTGGTCGTTCATTAAAAGGCTGAGGAACAACGCGAGTTCGATTCCTGCTCTTATAAAGAATGACCATACATTCACGAACCCGGTTGAAAAGGCAAACCTTTTGACCGAAATGTTTGCAAGTAATTCTCACTTGCCGGAGAGCGTTCAACCACTGCCCGAACTTGAAAGAGTACCAGTAACTATGCCTAGCATATTCTTTTGAGACCGTGCTGTAAAAAGGGTCCTTGCAAATCTAAATGTTAACAAGTCTTCTGGGCCGGATTGCATACAAGCACTGGTCCTGAAGCAGTGCTCTTCGACGCTTGCGCGTGCATTAGCTCACCTTTTCAGTGCACCATATCGCGCTGGTATTTTTCCATCTTGCTGGAAGGTTGCTAATGTAACGCCACACCCCAAAAAGGGCGAGCCTTGTAACCCTCAGAACTACCGTCCAATAGCAGTTTGTTCCGCACTCTCCAAGGTTATGGAGAGTATGATTAATCACCATATCTGGAGTCCAACGATTTACTTAGCGATCGTCAGTACGGTTTCCGAAAGGGCCGTTCTACTGGTGACCTGCTGGCGTTGCTCTCGGATAAGTGGATCAAGTCCATTCATGGTTTTGGCGAGAGTAAGGTTGTGGCCCTAGATATCTCGAAAGCGTTTGATAGAGTTTGGCGCGAGGCTCTCATTTTGAAACATAATGCTTTTAGTGTCGATAGTCACTTCTCTCGATTTAAATCGAGTTTTCTCAGAGATTGCTCTATAACATTGGTTATAGATAGGGTCTCATCCGACGAGTTCAGGGTAAACTCAAGGGTACCGCAAGCCTCTGTTCTTTCTCCTACTCTTTTAATAATATTTCTTAATGACTTTCTTCTTCTTACTTCTAATCCTATCTACTCTTTTGCGGATGACAGCAATATTTGGCACTCATATTCGTTTGATCGTAGACCGAATTTTTTGGAGATATGGGCGAGAAGAATGAATATGAACGACACACTCACAAGTGACTTGATGAAGGTCTCCGAGTGGAGTCGTGCAAACAAGGTCGATTTTAATGCACGCAAGACTCAATGTTGTTTTTTAACACACAGACGTGGTGGTGTGCTGTCATCTGTGTCAGTGGGTACTGTGGATATTGAGGAACCAGATGCTCGTGATATTTTGGGCATGAGAATTTACTGTGTCGTTCGTTGGAATGATCATATATTTCAAGTGTCGAAAGAAGCATTCAAGTGCCTTGGTTTTTTGAGACGGTGCAAGAAATACTTCACCCCATCTGATCTCCTTAATATTTACAAGACCTATATCCGTCCCAAAATGGAATACAACTCTCATGTATGGGCCGGTGCTTCAAAGTCTATTTTGGAGCTTCTGGACCGCGTACAGGAGAAGGCGAAGATGCTCATCAATGACGGTAGGGTAGCCAACTCTATCGATTCATTGGAGCACCGTCGCAATGTGGCGTGTGTTTCATTGTTCTATCGGTACTATAACGGAATGTCTTCTAACGAAATTAAGGAATTAATTCCCAAAAATCATATATTTTTACGTAGTACTCGTATTTCCCGTAAAGCGCATCCCTTTGTAGTTGATTGTCCAGTAAATCGCGCATTATAGGGAGAATTCGTTCTTTGGTCGCACTGTTCGGTTGTGGAATAATCTTCCAGCGAAAGTATTTCCTGCCACTTACGACATGAGTAAATTTAAATCTACGTCCATAAACACTACTCCCTCTGTCCTCCTTTCAATAACCTATTTTCCCAGTACCAGCACAATGCACTGCATGAGTAGGGGTCATTCCCAGTGTGCTGGTCTTATATAAAAAAAGAAACATAGCTCACCAACTTTTAGGCGAGAGTCTAGGTTGTCACCGAAGGCATCAATTGGATCATTGAAACAAATATATTTATCGATATGTGGATGGCAATAAAAGCCATAATGATCGATTGGTTTAAACAGAGAACAGTAATGAACTATAAAGAAGCATTAATCGTATCTATTCATGTGAAAAGACGTTTATTTGAATTTTATTATTTATAATTTTGTATTATTTGTATATAGATTTTAATTATGTACTATTTTAAAATTTTACTAAATTTTTCAAATATTTTTTTTAGAAATATCGATTAAAAATGGTGTTAAATAAAATGTGATTTATAATACGTTGAGTTTTTATTGTTAAGAGCTTTTTGTCTGCTATATTTTAGACGGAAAACGTGTCAACATAATCATTATATTTCACTTCTCTAGAAACATTTTTCTTACTTTTCCTATTTTAAACATAACAATTTCAGATATTTTTTTTCATTAACTCTTTCCCCTCTACTACGCATGTACTTAAATGAAATGTAGCACATGACGAAAAGTTTTTTCAACGTACTTTTGAAACAATGATAGATAACATCGACATTGTGTTTAACAAAATTGTTGCTTTTGTTGTCACCGCTTTTTGCTAATTTCAGCATAAGCTTTTTAACTACTTTTTCAAGCATGAATGAAAATTAGCAAAAATGAAAAAAGTATTCCGTTAAAAAACCGTAATGGAAATTTAAAAATTCTTTTATCAAAAAGGTGTTCGTGACTTAAAGATGCACCACGTTTATAAGTATTTTTTAATTTTTACCAAACTTTCCATTTCATCCGAGTATTTCGTAGTTTTTGTCTTTAAGAAATGATTTTTTAAGTTTTACAAATATTTCCTTCTTTTGTTTTACAAAAAGTTAAAAAGTTTATATGGTGTTGACGTGCAAAGTTTTTGCTTTGAGAAAACATTTTCCTAAAACCATACGTACTAACACGTTTTATAACGAAAACGTAATAATTTGCCAAATCAAAAGGAAAAAAAGTTGAACTAAAAAAAATAATAATAACGATGTTATAAAGTATATGCGTGAGTGATTTTAATTACTTTAACTGAAATGTGCATAAAATTTTATTGTAATTTTTGTCTTTTTCCTTTTCAGTTTTGTTATTAAAACTTTAGATCAAACAATAAATGTTAAAAATAACAACATTGCAAGAAAATGCTTAAACGTTTCCGAAAGAAACTTTAAGTGTCACAAAAATGTTCATGAAAATTTACAAAAATTTAAATGCTTCAGTGTACGCTGAAAAAGACAAGGTATGCTTAAGAAAGGTTTAGGGTTTTAAAATTTTAACTAAAATAACAAAAGCAATATAAATTTCAATTAATAAGATGGAATAAAAATCTATAATAAATAACTAAGCCTTTAAAAATATGCATCAGTGTTTAAATTTAAAACATAAGATTTTAATTGTAATTATGAAATAAAGCATTTAAAAGATATTAAAAAAAGACCATTCCGGAACAGGACGGAATCACCTTATTTTAATATTATTTTTTTAAGTACAATAAAAAGCGAATATAGAAGTGCAAATTTTTTCAGACGAAGATACCTACTCTTAAATGCTAAATTAAACTTAAAAATCAAATCATCTTTTTTTAATTTTTCTAGTCAAACCCACAATTTTTTTTTAATTTTTAGTTTAAAAGGAACGAACCAATCTCAGTATTCATTAAGATCGGTCGTGCGTTTCTATAAGCTTTTTTTAAAAACTAAATAAAGTTGAGGCTTAAGTGATTAATTAAATTAAGACGTGAAGGTGATTTTGTTTGTTGTTTTCGTTTGGTCGTTAGGTAGATTGTCTAATTATTAAGCTCTTTCAGGCCATCCTTTTCTTTGGATGTAGGTCCAGCTTGATTCTAGATTAGTGACGCTTATTCATATCGTACAGATTACTATGTTTTTCGACTGTTTATTTATTCTCTTCGTGAACAGGGTTGTCAGATCTGGCAATTTTAAAAGTTATTTGGCATCCTAATTTTTAGTTTGGTGACATAGCGACTTTTTGGCGATTTTTAAATTATTTGGCGATTTTATTGGCTATTTTTAATAAAAAAAAAAAAAATAATACGAAAAATTAAAATTGCTACTTTTGTATTTTTATGTATGAAATTTGTTAACATGATGTATTTTAATGTATCGATTATAGATGGCAGCCAAACTCCAGTTTCGTTCTCGGCAAAGAGGAACTTGTAGTTTCATATATGGAACTGAAACTAATAGATTTTTATATTCCAGTTTATTTAAGTGAAGCAAATTTCGGAAAATTCGGCAATTGTTACTTGCTTAAGAAATTCACACATATTCGTCAAGACAATGGAGTATAACATCATTCAAAATGTCTACTTCTCTTCTATCCAAGTCCACTGAAAAACTTAAAATCGGATAGTATTTGGCTAAGATATTTGCTTAAAGTGTATGAAGGTACAAAAAACCGGTTAGAAGATTTTTAAAGTATTTCGAAAATTCAAAAACTGATTCTTGTTGTATACGATAGCGTTTATTAGAAGAATAGCATAACTTTACAGGTAGTTCGACTTCGTTTTTTTGTCGTATAGTGTGACTTAATTCCCCTACACGACAATGAGATATGTATCGAAGATAAAGTGTACAGATTTTTAGATATTTAACACAAATGAGACTGCATATCCATATTCAAAATATATTTTATATCAATCCTAATAACTTTTTTTTATATCGTGCCCGCCATCTAACATTTTTTTTCAACTAGTGCTTATTTCGTGTATGGTAACACTTAGCTCATGTCTGATTTGACAGATAATTAGTTTTATCCTTCCGCTGAACGAATATGGTTGTGTACATGCTTGAACAACGCTAGGAAATATTGCGACAATACTTTGAATATCATGGCAATGTTGCAGAATGTGTGTTCATCTATTCAGATGAAGCTCATTTTGATCTTGGTGGGTATATAAACAAGCAAAATTGTCGCATTTGGGGCACAGAAAACCTGCACGCATACGTTGAAAAGCCGATACACCCAAGACGAGTCACTGTTTGGTGCGGATTTTGGTCCAGAGGCATAATTGGGCCATTTTTCTTGGAAAATGAGCAAGGAGTGGCCGTTACAGTCAATGGCGATCGTTATCGCTTCTTCAATTTGTTCACAAAAATTGAAGAGGAGGATACTAGCAACATTTTGGTTTCAACAGGACGGCGCTACGTGCCACACAGCCGAACCTACACTAGAGGTTTTGCGCCCTGTTTTTGAAGATCGCATTATCAGCCGCAGAGATGATGTCGTTTGGTCACCTCGAAGCAGCGCTTTGACACCGTTAGACTATTATTTGTGGGGTGCCGTCAAAGATAAGTGTTACTTCAACAAGCCAGAGACAATTGACGCTTTAAAGGACAATATTCGTGAAGCCATTGGTGAAATACAGCTGCACGCAATCGATAATGTGCTTAAAAATTGGACCGATTGTGTAGGCTACTGCATGGCCAGCCGAGGCAGCCATTTGAATGAAATTAGTTTCCATTACTAACCGGAAGGATTGTACTTCCAAATAAAAAAAGCAATTTGAGAAAATATTTAGTAGTTTTCTTATAGCATTTTCAAAAAAAAAAATTATTTGGCGGACCCTTAATTTTAAGTGTTTCTCTCTTTTTGTGCACCCTTGCTCTAGGCATTGGCGTATCTCTTGCAGCCACCCACACCTCTATATATATATATATATATATATATATATGTATACTTCGATAGTGTCATAATTCCAAAAACAAAATTTTTCAGGGTAGCTGTTCTCAATTTCCTGTGACTATTGTATACCAAAAGCGCTGGTTATGACCGCTTGTTTCTAGAAGGTAGGTGGGATGTTAGAAGCAATATGAAGGCGATTTTGTTTATTGTTTTCGTTTAGTCGTACACTGAATGAAGGTGATAAAGAATCGTGTTAAATAAAGCGGTGGACTAAGAAATTTTCTGATCATTACAATACGAAACAGCAGTTTGTTTCACTTGTGAGACCTATTTTGGAATACGGATCAGTTGTATGTGATCCTTACTATAATATTCATATCAATCGGATTAAATCTGTTCAGAAACAATTTTTATTGTTCCGTTGGCGTCACTTGAGTTGAAATTATTTGGAATTGCCCTCTTATACTTGTAGACTATCTGTTATTAAACTGCCTGCTCTTAAAAGTCGTCGTACCATGTTAAATGTATCGTTTATTAAAATTTGTCGTTTCTTTTAGAATCTGTTAAATTTAATGTCCCTTGTCGAAATTCACGCCATTATAAACCTTTATATGTTCAAATATGTGGATCAAATTATGCTATTGCTGATCCATTTATGAGGTTATGTCGTCAATATAATTTTTTGTCAGAATTTATTGATTTTTCATTAATATTAATATTATAAAGCACAAGATAATTGTTTTTTCTTAATAAATACTTGATCAATTTTAACTTTTTCTTCTTTTTGCCGTATCTTTTGTAAAATTTTTATAATTGTAGCTTTGTACTGCTTTTCATATTATACATATTTTGTAAGTAGTCTGTAAGGATTCAATCTATTGACTAACAATTCACGACAACAAAGTTCAAAAAGTGAAGTTGGTCATTGAAATTTATTAAGTTCTGATAAAATTATTAACAAATTTTATGAAGATTTTTTGCTAAAGAATTCTGGTGTTTCAAGATGTTTTTATTTGTACGGGGGCGGTTCAAAAATGTGTTGACAAAGGAAAAGTCAGTGGACTGTATTAGAAAAATTGTGTCCGAAGAAGGCGCATACAGTTCTATCTTTAAGCAAAGCAATGGGTATATTTCTTTGGCATTATACAAATATATTCCAGCTTTTAAGTGATGAAATTGAGGATAAAGGGACATAAAGAAAACGTACTCGTTCATACATCCATTTTGTGATGCCAAAATCAATTAATTTAAGTCCGAGTTATTTCATTAAGGATCCAATTTGGTAGATTTAGCTACCTTGGAATGTTTTATATATTCGTATTTTAAACAATGACTTGATGGTAAAAAAATTGCCAATTATGATGAGATGGAGTCTGCAGATGATGGCTATTTTAAAGAGTTATACAGTTCTTACCATAAACAGGGTATCGAAGTTTTTGAATATCCCTGGGAAAAACATATTGATCTAAAAAATGATTATAAGGTATTAAGAAATAGAGAAAACTTTTCCCAATTTTCCAGAGTTACTTTGTTAGATTAACTAATTTTTGGAACACCCTCGTAAACAAATTTAGATGAAAATGGAACATACAAAAAGTATCGTAAAGAGATATAATATTAAAAATTTTTTCCTGCCTTTCTTAATTTGTTTGAATGGAGGAGAGAATTAATTAATTTAGGTTTAACTACACAAACGTGACGCGTCTAAAATTTAATTATTTTTGCTTCTTTTTAAATTAGTTTTTGGCTCATAACACTGATTAATGTTTTGGCATTTAGCTTAAAATTACGTTGACGAAAAGAAATTAAATAAAACGTCTTGACTTTGTAAAAAAGAACAAAAAAACCGATAATGTGTTGGAGCATAAAAAAATTAAATGAACAGTAAGCTGAGTAGACAAAACACGAAAAAGACAACATCTAAAAAATATTTGTAACATTTTTCTTGAAGAGGAATAGATCAAGGATTCTCAAATGCTTTCATTTCCTTACATTTTGGAATAGTACAAAAGATAATTTAATGCTTCACACATGCTTTCTGAGTAGAATACACTATGCAAAAATGTTAAAAAATTTTCTGACCATGTAAAACCACTATATTTTTGATGCACTATGTTCGCCTAACTTCTAAAATCATCAGCATTTCAGATTCGATTTATAAGTTTTTTTTTTAGAATATTTTTCTAAAATGTAAGATTTTTGTGAGAAGTGTAATAACTCTGAAATGACTCATTCGATTTCGCTAAGACATACGTTTAAAAATTATAACAGCTTTAGGTCATTCTAATAACATCTTTAATGTAACCCGTATTTTTGGAGTTGAGTTGAGAAACAAATCATAAAAAATTATTTTTTTTAATTATGATTTGATTTGATTTATAAAAATTCACAAAAACAGAAAGCAGCAAATATTTATCAGTTTCACTATTTATTCATAAATTTATTTATAATAAAAATAAAATAAACCATAACTCAAGAAAATCGATTGGTAAATACACATTTTATTCCCAATAAAGTGAAAGTACCTGGTCTTAAAAATAAAATTTTTTTGTTGCATCATTTCTTTCTTCTATCAATGTTCGCCTAATATTTAATTATTTTAATGCTATTTTCCTCCTTTGAAAACAAAATATATTGTATATATCGTAGAACTAATTTTTAATAAAACACAATTTTGCAGATTGTATTTTCTTTTTTAAACATTCTCTGCTTATGTTTTCAAATTATAAATTAAATGTTGAAACTACACGTGCCACAAAACAAAATTACCTTGCAAGTGATACTATTTTTCTGATAGGCACTATCGAGTGGACAAGGATCCCTTTTTTTTGAATTTTCAAAACATCTCCAAATCTCGAGGTTCGGGTAAAAAACCAGGTTTGCTGAACATTACCCGATTCTTAATTTTCTTTGGAAAATCAAAAGAATAGAAACAAACCTTTTTAATGATATACATTCTAGCTTTGAATAATGTGGTTGTATTTCGCAAACAAACACATTTTTCGTCAAATTTTTTCACATTTTTTAAGTTTTAATGAGTTTTTTCTCATTATTTTATATAGGAACTCTACTATTTATAAATTGCGAATTACATAAAGTAACGAATAAAATGAGGGTTAAGTTTTATAAATCCACTGGAAATTGACAAAGTTATTAAGTGTTTAGTAATGCAACTCATGAAAAAAAAACATTCAATTGAATTGCTCGACTAATAAAATCTTTTTGTGCATTTGAGGGTTAAATAAAATATATATAATATTGTTCTCAGGTTGGACACCCCTGCGTTCATTACATCGCTAAAATAAATTAACAAAAGCCGAAAGAACAACGTGCTGTTTACAAATAACCAAATCGGCAACAACAAACACAAGCAGAATAATAAAAGTAAATAAAAGTAAAACGGCAACATCAAAAGCTAACAGATAAGAAAACAAGTAACAGAGAATAACAAACAAGAAGAGCTAAAAAAAAGTACACAGATGTTTACATTTGCATGGCTTCAGAAGAATTACAAAAAAAAAAAAAATAATAAAGGCAAGAAATGGAATCTACCTGAAATATTAAGAGGTTCGAGAGTTTTCGAAGTATTGTATACTCATCAATGCGGACAGCATTCAGTTTATGTGTTGTACACTCAGCGTGAAGAGAGTAATGAGAGATAGGTGTGGTTATGGAACATAAAACTGTGTTGAATAAAGAGTTATTAATTAAAAACAAACATAAAATTTACTTTATTTTAACTGCAATCTTCGAACTCATAAATACACGTTTTTAAAAAGGTAATAACGTAAAATTATTACGTTTTTAAAGAGGTAAAAATATATATATATATATTTCTCTATTTAAAAGTTTATCCATAATTGTAGATTATAATTTTGTTAAATTCCTACATGATACCTTAATTCTAAAAATATCCTACAATAAAAAGAGGTTGACAAAAGTATGTTTGGTTCGATACATCAATCGAATACGCAGGTAGTGTTTTAAGGAAAAACAAACTTTTCTTTTAGCAAAAGTTTGGAATATTTTTAATATATTTTTGTTATAATAAAAGTTTAATACTACGTCAGTTTCTTCTTCTTTTAGTTTGATATTATTTTAGAAGAACAAATTATTTACGAAAGTTGCTTCGTCTATCGTAAATAATAAAAAGGCAAGAAAATTTTTTAAGAATTCATAGCCTTAAAAAGAAAAAGGAAATCAAAATAATAAGCAAATAATAAAAGAAAAAAATGTTAAATAAACAATTTGATGCCAAAAAGACCTTAAAGTTCCTTTTAAGAAACAAATTAAAAAATTAAAACGCCTTGAGATAGGTTCTATTATTTTTATCAAAATTAAAAAAGGCATTAAAATAAGCGAAAACGAAGAAATATTGGAGTTTTCTGTCAAACTCATCGGACGTACTTTTTAAATCAAAAAATAAAATACTGAGAAAAAATAAAATTTGTTATTATTTTTTTTTTAATTGAAATTCAAAAATAATTTTTTTCATACAATTTTGTGCCTTTAATATAAATTTTGTGGACAAAAAATATATCGGTATACATATACATACATATATACTACAGATATTATTTTTGAACTTTTCGAATGGATGGTGATCCATTATTAAGTCAGTCTGGAGGTCAGCCTACGAGCAATGATGAAAATAAAACGTGCAATGCATAAAATTCTAGCTTAGAGGCTTTGCACCAGTACAAGGATGATTTTTCCTCAAAAATGAATCAAGCTGGGTCCCAATCGGGTATAAAATTGAAAGATAATTCAAGAGAATTGAAAAACAAGAAGCTTGGTAAGCATTTGTTTGAAGCTATTTTTAAAGAACAAACAATTTCTTTACAAAAAAATAAGACCATTCAAATACTGGAGAACATCGAAATTCGAAATATGACCAGGGATTTATTTTGCCCTCGTAAACGTCAGTTAAAAAAGTAAGTAGAAGTAAATCATATCTAAAAGGTAAAAATATTTCTTCTTATTCGTCACAGCATAATATGCAGGGGTCTTTACCACAAAACTGATGTTACTTAAATTAAATCTGAAATTGACAAGATTGTTCCTGATACAATGGATTCAATCTCAAAATTACTAACGGAACATTCCAGGAAGCAGGGAATTGACACACATCATTTTCTGATAGTTCTTAAACAGAACAGAAAAGTAGGTGAATTACTGAGCTTAAGGAATATTCTCAATCAGGTGGTATCATGGGAAAGGCCGAAGACAAGTACTAGGGTACCACAATCTTGGAGTTGTCAAAAATGGGGAAGAACGCCTCTGGAGAGTGCACTTATGTACTAGGAGAGAATGCATTGGTTGCATGTGTTAATTGTAATGAAACTGGCCACACCGCAAATTATAGAGGTTGTCCTGCGGTTTTTACCGGGAGAAAACTACATGTTGCCAAAGTTTCAAGAAACCGAACTAGCTTAGAGGTTTGTTAATTAGCGATATAAAACGATAACTACTTGACGTAGGTAAAGCAGTCTCCTTATATACCTAATTGCCTATAGTTTGAAAAGTTCCGAATATGTCTCCAATGTTCTCATATCCTCTATTTTATATCCGTTATTTCAAATGTAACACACATAGATGGTCAAATATGCAAAAATTCCACCTTTACAGTTTTAAGGCAGTAATGTGGTGTATTTTCTTTTTTTATGCATATTTTATTTTCGTAACAATATTTGTTCATAATATTGAAAAGTAATTAAAAATCAAACCTTTAAAAATTTCTTAAATAAGAAGAGCTTTATAGCTATTTTTCTAAAGGACTTAAAATCAAATTTTTTTTCATAATGACTTTTATTATTAATTAGTTGAGTTTAAGAAATATATTACGCTAAGAAATAAAAATCATCATGAATAATAAGAATAATAGGAAAATGTCTGCCACAGCTACTGTGGCAAAGGGATTTGGTTTGTCTAATATGGTGACAGCAGATAGATCTTTTGCTTGCTTATTTAATAATTCAAATAAAGTTTCAAAAAATGTAGTCCAGAAAATAGCAGAATTGCCATGTGGCCCAGAGCCCCTTACACTAGAGGAAAAGATCGGTCAATTTATGAGTAACTATAAGAGTATGTCATAGAAACGGGCTAGGAATGAATGCTTGAATTTGGTCAGGGAAGTGCAGAACATTTATAGTCCGTAATTTCTTTAAATTAGCTCCTTTCAATGTTGGCTCTTTAGTTCATTTCAGGTGAAAAATTGAGCTTAATAAACTACTTATGGATTCTCAGATTGATATTGCTTTTCTACAGGAATTTCGTTTACCTCAGGATTCTAGAATATACTTTGATAGTTTTACTTTTGTAAAAGATAATAGTTCGCTGAATGTCGGAATAGCTGTAAAAAATTCAATATCTTTTCCGGAAGTATTTATTCCTGGTGTTATGTCTCCAAATTTTTTTATAGTTGTAAATGTTTCAATTAATGGCAAAGTTAACAATATCGTTTGTGAATCCATTTATTTCCATAGTAATTATAGTACGCAAATTATTTGTAAGGACCTTTCTTTAGTCGTAAATTTCTCTAGATCATATAATGGCTTAATTTGGCTTAACGCCAAACACGTTACCTGAGACGACAATACAAATAACTTTAATGGCGAAGAGTTATTTACTTGGCTTCAAAACGAATCAATTTCTTTTAGAAGAATCCTACATATCCAGGCGATGCATCTCATCTTGATCATTTCATAATTAGTACCAATCTCCTTAATAGCATTAATCCAAATTACAACATATTTATACGGCCAACTTTTTCGGATCACATACCCTTAGGAATTCGTATTTCATTTCTATATTTTCAGTTTGTTCTTAAGGTTCCAGATAATATTATTTCATTTAAATTGACATAACTAATAATATCTTAAACAATTTTCGCCCAAATGATAGAAATCTTTCGGATGAGGAAATAGATTTTCAACATCTATTAATTGTATGAGCAGAATATATTCGAAACAGTTCTCAAACAATAGAAAATTTATTGTCTCGGAAAAGATTAAAAAGCTCTTGAAGATTAAATATAATTGGCAAAAAGATTTAAAAACAATTTTTCCTCAAATAGGGCTCATCAAAATTTTAATAAAGGAACAAATTGAGTTAGATCAGGCAAACATATTTAATGACAAACTGAAACAAATTAGACCTGGGCCATGGGCTGATAAAGAAATTTATAGAGTCATTGGAAATAGGAAACGATCTGTTTTAGGAGTAATTTCAGTTGATGGTAATGAGATATCTGATATGGATCAGTATACCTTAGTATGCCTTCTTTGAACACTGATACCTCAAGAATAGAAGAGTCCATTAATAATGTAATATCCCAGACTGGACGTTCATTAATCTTTAATATTACTGCAAATGCATTAAACGATCAGGGAATGTCTAAATGTACGAGAATTGGTTAATATACTGAATAGCAAAAAATAGCGTGGAATAGACAATGTTTCTAACTATTTGATTAGAAAGTTTTCAATTAAAGCTATTGAATATTTGACTATTATATTCAATAATTGTTTATTTGTTCCTAAAGCTGGGAAACCGGCGATAATTATACCAATTCCAAAGGTAAACGGAAATACTGACATAAATAGTTTAAGACCGATTTTTCTGCTTTCTAACCTAAGGAAATTGTTTGAGAAGGTGATTAAGGATAAGATGGATATATGTTTGAATACAGAAAACATCCCTGAGAATCAATTTGGATTTAAAAAGAGCAACTCTACTGTTCATGTTTTATTGAAATTTCATACCGACGTTTTAGACAACCTACGTGATGGTAAATGTACTATAGCGGTTTCTCTGGATATTGAAGAAGCTTTTGATAAGGCTTATCACGACGGAATTCTATATAAAATGATTTCCATTGGCTTTAGTCTATCAATCGTTAAGTTATTCAAAAGCTTTTTCGATCAGAGAAAATTTTATATTCAGCTTGGACATGCATCTTCTTCCAAGGGTATGGTTTCCTGTGGAGTGCCGCAAGACTCTATTTTGGCACCTCATTTGTACAGCATTTTTATATATGACTTTCCACGTGAACTTCTAAGAGTATACTTTATGCCGATGACTCGCTTATTTACGCTCATATTGAGTCCCCCTTAGCTTCTCTTCAACTAATTTCTTCTCATCTAAATCTTGTCTCTGATTATTACTCCTATTGGTGGATTAAAACTAATGTTTAAGGAACGCTTCCGGCAAATGTAAATATTTTGTTGTTCCAGAAAGCCAAAGGCTGAAATCATTTTTAAATGGAAGCGAAATTACATTTAGGGACAACATAAAATATCTGGGTATTAATTTTAGTAAACTTTTTAAATTTAATGGACACGTGTTTAAAAATATGGAAAGAGCAATCAGAATTAAGGGATCCTTTTCGAGTCTTTTTAACAGTAAATTTTTACCAAAAGATACCAAACTGCTTTTATACAAAGTGCATTTAAGACCAATTCTATTATACGCATTTCCAATTTGGTTCACCATTTCGAAAACTGCGATGAAAAAATTGTAAATCTTCGAAAGACATATTATTAGGAAGTGTATAGAAAAAAAATTTGTTTCGATTTTTGAATTCGTATATATATAAAAGGTCAAATCTAACTCCTCTCTCTTTTTACGCATTAGATTTAATAAGGAAATTTGTAGAGAGATTATCTTTCTTTGATGGAAATATTATTCATGATATTTTATATAGTGAACGGCAATTTAGCTGCTCCAACACAAATTATATCTCCTCTATTGGCATTTTAAGGGAACAGCTTAGTGAATTTCCTGGTAGTAACTTTTATTCGCATATCATTTCCGGCATACATAAAGGCTAACACATAGGTTAAGCTTTTTTTCTTTTGTTTGTTATTTCTTTCTTTTTTGAGCTTAGGTTTTAGAATTAAATTAAAATTTTGTTGTATATTTAGTTTTTAAGCTCATTAAGTGTAGATTACGCTCTACAAGTCGAGTAAAGCGCCGGGAGCAAGCACTGTCTTTACCACTATTTGTAAATTTAATAATTTAATTTTAAATTAATGTATTTTCTATATTAATGGAATAAGCCAGTTGCATACACATAATGTCATTGTTATTAAAATAATATTTATAGTTTTACGTTTTTTTAATATTTATGTTTGTCAAACACATCTTTTCTTGAAAGAAAAGTAGTAACTAACTAATAAGAGACAACATTTTGTTTATGTTTAATAGCACTTTATTTTACAAAAGTTTTTTTAATATTTTGTATTTAATTTTATTTGACTTTAAGTCTTAATCACATGTAGTTGGCCCCAATTGCTGTCGTGTAATCGGCTATATATTAATTTTAAAACTACAGCAGCAGTAATAATAATATTAATAATAGTCTGAATATAAACCTGTGTATTATATATAACACAGATTGCAGTCGGTAGGTGTTGTGTTCCCTGTTGTTGATGCTGTGGCCTATGTGTTTATTGCTTTAACTTTACACGTGTTTATTAAGCCCTTAAATATGTTTCATGAGTGTCATGCTTTACAATATTTTTCTCTTTAATGTTTTGCATTGTTTGTGTCTTTAGTTTGAAAATACCTGTTTCGTATTTTCTCTACGTGTCTGCCGAATGTTTTCTTTTCAATCTTATAATATTGTACTATGCTTTTTTTAATGTTTGTTAACCTTGACAATTGTACTTTTTTATATAAATTTTGCTTTATTCTCTGTATTATAGTTGTGCATTCAGTGTAAACATGTATCCTTGAACTTGCTAGCCTTTAGAGTAACATATTATTAATGTTGGAATCAGCCTACACATATGACATAAAGGTTTACTTACATATTTATTTATAGGAAAAGATAAAAGTATAATAAATAGTAGAAAATTTAATCTCAACAGTTTCTTAGAAATCTTAATGCTTGATTAAATGAAAGAACTTTTTGTTGCAAGACTTTGTATAAAATAGATGAAATAAGAGTAATAGAAGACGATTTCTTAAGTAATATAAACACAATTTGTATTAGAAAACCATAATTATTATATATTTAAATTAACTTTTTAACGGCAAGTAATTAAAAAGTATTTCTTAATAATTTAAATGCAAATAATCTTCGTAAACTAGTGGTTATTTTAGCCTTAAGTATAGCTTAATAGGTGAAAGAAGCCTATCAGTATGCTAAATATTTCAAAAGATTTGCCAACTACCATTAATCTCAGAATTATCAATTTTACATATTTTTTTCAAGAGATTTCGTTTTCTTAAAAACAAACTACCTAAAAGTATGTAATATTTTATCAAATCACCAGGTTTCATTGGTAAAAACGCTTTCACAAAATTAATAAGTTTAAACAAAATTACGCCAATTTATTAAAAACTAAAATACAGAATTTTGGGAAATTCTTAGTAAATATTGCTTTTTATTTAAGAAAAATTACACACACTTTAAGACTATGCTTTTTTTGTTTTATTTAATTGAAAACTTTCCTTTTTTTAATTTAATATCGTCCACAACATTTATTTTTAGCATATTTGGCAAAACAAAAAAAAAAAATTGTCGTTGTGGTGCCCAAAGGTATGCTATGTACACAAATTAAAATACTTAAAAATATGAGAACTTGTAAGTTTTCACACGTTTGTTTTCACAATAGCTTTATTAAAAACTTTAGTTTTGAGGTTAAGGTTTTGCATTGAACCTGAAATGTTTATGTATATAGTAAAGGACAAAAAAAGCCATAAAGTATGCTTAAGCTTTATAGTTTGAAAAAATAATTTAATTAAAATGTTGTGAATCTTTACTATAAATTTTTAAAGACGTTACATGCTAATAAGATTATGCTTTATAATATAATTACAAATTAATGGCATACTTGTTTGTTTGCTCAGGTCAGGGTGTATTGAGCGAAGGTACGTAACTTGTTTTTTAAATGAAATTTTTATTCCTATTAATATGTAAGCTCTTTCCTGGTTGGAATATGACAGAAATAAAATTTCTAGCCTATTTCGAAGACTTTCGTCAAAGTTCTAGACTACTTTTTGACTGTGGTTTAGTTACATTTTTCTATAAGAAGGTAAAAATCATCATTAATTTTTCATTATTATCGTACGGAAAAGAAAGATAAAAGAAAACAATTTATTTTGTGTTTATTTTATGCTCCGTAAATGCCCACCTTTTCTTATTCCTTTTAATGCCACTACACGTGCTTGTCTTTCTAATGTAAATTTCATGTTTTTTTTTCATTTTTCACAAGTACTAGTTCTTAACAGAATTTTCTTCTACTAAAATTTCTCAAAAGAAAAATTTTTTTTCAAATAGAGTCAAAAAGGAACAAAAAATTAATATTAATTGCTAAGCAATATAAAATTAAGTCACTCGAAAATCTAACAAAAAAAAAAAAAAATAAATAAATAAATAAATAAATAAATAAAAATATTTATATAACTATATTTAGATTCTTTTTGATGCCGTTACCCAAACAGAAAAAATAATGGATATGATAAATCTTTTTTTGAAAACAAAAAAACAACAGCCAGTAAACAATACACCAGTAAACCGACCTTAACTTAAACTATTAATTACATTTTCTTTCTAAAAACCCACGGTATTAAGATTTTTAAGCAATTATTTGGTCTTTAAAGTAAATTGACTAAAGCAGACTAGAAATTTTTCTCTTGCCATCAATACTTTGTATCGGGTGGGCCATATATCTCGATTATTTCGAATCTGGCAATACTTATGTTATTCTATTCTGTCACAAAATTCCATATATTATCTCCACTGAACGAAATTTATTTCCAAAACAAAGACAATTGGTCGAAAATTGCCAAAAAAAAAAATGCAAAAAGTTTCATCTAGATGGGTATGTTAATAAGCAAAATTGACGTATTTAGTTCTCAGAAAACCCAAACGTGATCTTACAGAACCCAATGCACCCATTACGAGTTACTATTTGGTGCGGCTTGTGAAGCGGAGGCATCATTGATCCATATTTCTTTAAAAATGAGGACAGCGCAACCATTACGATCAATGGAGGCTCCTATCGCACTATGATAACCGATTTTTTGTGCCCGCTTTTCACGGTATTGATGTGAGCTATGTTTCAAAAGGATGGTGCAATTTGCCACATATCTCATACCAGAATCGGCTTATTGCATCAAACATTTGGTGGCCGTTTATTTAGAAGAAATGGTGATATAAGTTGGTCGCCTACAAGCTGCGATTTGACACCGTTGCCCTATCTTCATTCGTGCCCCTTAAACTCGAAATGGTTCTCGAAAATTGGTCCGATCGAATGGGGTACTGTTAGGCCAGCAACGGCATTTTGAAATTGAAACTTTTTAATGACCCACCCTATATTTATTAAGACATTTAAAACACTTAAGCTTTGAAAGACTTCTGCAGTTAAAAACGTAATGTATAAAAAAGAATTATTGTTTGATAAAGAAACTTAGCCAAAAAATAAAAAAAATATTTTGTTATGTTAACTTTTTATACTTTTTTGTTTATTCGTTTAATAAGAGGTGGATAAATAAGTGGAAATTATTTACTATTTCTCAATATAAAAAATATTTATATTAAATTTAAAACAAAAATAGAAGAAAATGCGTTGTTTCTTGTCAAGCGTATAGATTTTTTGATTTTTTTTATCTCCACAATAAACCGATGTCTGGTTTCTGGGTGGAGTTATAAGCATTGTCTTTTTATCTATCTGCCTGACTAAATTGACTGAAATGCACAATTTGGAACAGCCATTGCTTGAAGAAATACATTGTAATTTTGTATGCAGGAAGGATATTACAGTTGATATCTATCGTATACGTATTGAAATTTTAAAAATAACGTTTTTTTATATTTTTTTTTGTGATAATCAAAAATTTTTTTAAGCTTGTACATCATTTTTTTTATTCTTTTTTTTATATATCAAATTAACGATTTAAATATATTCGACTTTAAATTAATTTTTCAATGGATATTGTCGTAAGGTTTCCAAGCCAGAACATTTCCTGCACCAATGTTATGTAGAAAAGGCAACAGATTTTAAAATTGAGTTTCTTTCTCTTTGTTGGGGAGAATAAAATCAAAGAAAATTTAAACTAAAAAGCTAGTCACTGTATAACAAACTAAAGATGTTTCTTGTGAATTTAAGTAAGGAAAAGTTTCAGGCAAAAATTATTCTATAATAATTATTTAAAAATATTTTGATTTATTTTCTTTTATTAATAAATACCCATAAGTATTGTACAGTCAAGTTAACTTTAACTTGCAGAATACAAACACAACGTGAAAGTTATTTATCATGCTTTCGAAATTACGTAAATTATTCAATAAAAAAAAAAATTACATTAAAAAAGAATAATAACAGAAAAATGCAAATTCTAGCAAAGTGTGAGTTCAATAGTTGACATTTACCATGAATACATCGGTACTTAATAGACTTTAGTAAGAACAATAATAAGACCAATACTGACATACGTTATTCTGGCATGGTAGCTTATAACATAGCAAAACAATACGACAATGCGTAAGCTCTATCGCTTTACTCATGTTTAAATTACAGGCGCAATGAGTGACCAATTTCACACTTTACATTGAAGGCATCCTGTATGTTCTTATAATACTAGGTAATACTAGATTGAGATCTGGTGACATTGTGAGGAAAATGAGGATATTGTATTTATTTGATAATGATCCCTTTATTGGAATAAATGTCTACATATCTCTCACTTGTATGACGTACATAAGTTTTTATATTTTTAAACCAAGAAAAATTAACGGTTGAATCATTTTTGGTGGCATAATATCGCAGGCCTGCTTTACTTCACCGATGCATCAAAACAAACAAACGCCGAAACTTGTGCTGGTATATTTGGTCCTAATGTCTAGGATGGACTTTGAGTACGAGAAAATTCCCTTTAATTTTATTTTTTTTTTTTTTTGCTTAAATTTATGCCTGAGTAGAAAATCGAGGTTAAGCTTGTTTAGGTCTCAGTTTGAAGGCCACCTTGTAAGCAAATAAAACTGACAATTTGGCGAAAAGAGGCTCTCAACGGGTTTTCGTTGTGTGCGAATCTGAAGAATTAACTCCTGAGTTGAAGAGGAATGCCACTGGACTGAAGCAAGTGAAAAGTTTTGTCTCACTATCACCAGGTAGATCTCTTTCAAAGCAGGTCTAATGCAAATATTTATGAAACTACTAACACAGAATTTATATTACCAATTGTACTCATATATGCATAATTTTTATGGTTAAAATGTAATGTTTTTATATGGTCGAGGAAAAATGGATTTTTGAAACAATCACGGATATTATTATTATTATTATTATTATTATTATTATTATTATTATTATTATTATTATTATTATTATTATTATTATTATTATTATTATTATTATTATTATTATTATTATTATTATTATTATTATTATTATTATTATTATTATTATTATTATTATTATTATTATTATTATTATTATTATTATTATTATTATTATTATTATTATTATTATTATTATTATTATTATTATTATTATTATTATTATTATTATTATTATTATTATTATTATTATTATTATTATTATTATTATTATTATTATTATTATTATTATTATTATTATTATTATTATTATTATTATTATTATTATTATTATTATTATTATTATTATTATTATTATTATTATTATTATTATTATTATTATTATTATTATTATTATTATTATTATTATTATTATTATTATTATTATTATTATTATTATTATTATTATTATTATTATTATTATTATTATTATTATTATTATTATTATTATTATTATTATTATTATTATTATTATTATTATTATTATTATTATTATTATTATTATTATTATTATTATTATTATTATTATTATTATTATTATTATTATTATTATTATTATTATTATTATTATTATTATTATTATTATTATTATTATTATTATTATTATTATTATTATTATTATTATTATTATTATTATTATTATTATTATTATTATTATTATTATTATTATTATTATTATTATTATTATTATTATTATTATTATTATTATTATTATTATTATTATTATTATTATTATTATTATTATTATTATTATTATTATTATTATTATTATTATTATTATTATTATTATTATTATTATTATTATTATTATTATTATTATTATTATTATTATTATTATTATTATTATTATTATTATTATTATTATTATTATTATTATTATTATTATTATTATTATTATTATTATTATTATTATTATTATTATTATTATTATTATTATTATTATTATTATTATTATTATTATTATTATTATTATTATTATTATTATTATTATTATTATTATTATTATTATTATTATTATTATTATTATTATTATTATTATTATTATTATTATTATTATTATTATTATTATTATTATTATTATTATTATTATTATTATTATTATTATTATTATTATTATTATTATTATTATTATTATTATTATTATTATTATTATTATTATTATTATTATTATTATTATTATTATTATTATTATTATTATTATTATTATTATTATTATTATTATTATTATTATTATTATTATTATTATTATTATTATTATTATTATTATTATTATTATTATTATTATTATTATTATTATTATTATTATTATTATTATTATTATTATTATTATTATTATTATTATTATTATTATTATTATTATTATTATTATTATTATTATTATTATTATTATTATTATTATTATTATTATTATTATTATTATTATTATTATTATTATTATTATTATTATTATTATTATTATTATTATTATTATTATTATTATTATTATTATTATTATTATTATTATTATTATTATTATTATTATTATTATTATTATTATTATTATTATTATTATTATTATTATTATTATTATTATTATTATTATTATTATTATTATTATTATTATTATTATTATTATTATTATTATTATTATTATTATTATTATTATTATTATTATTATTATTATTATTATTATTATTATTATTATTATTATTATTATTATTATTATTATTATTATTATTATTATTATTATTATTATTATTATTATTATTATTATTATTATTATTATTATTATTATTATTATTATTATTATTATTATTATTATTATTATTATTATTATTATTATTATTATTATTATTATTATTATTATTATTATTATTATTATTATTATTATTATTATTATTATTATTATTATTATTATTATTATTATTATTATTATTATTATTATTATTATTATTATTATTATTATTATTATTATTATTATTATTATTATTATTATTATTATTATTATTATTATTATTATTATTATTATTACTATTATTATTATTATTATTATTATTATTATTATTATTATTATATAAAGTAAAACTAATTTTTACTTTAAATTTTCCAACGAAAAAGTACGAGTATGCTATAAGTTTCGAGAATAATCCACATCCTAGAAACATGCCTTAAAATAATATTATGATATCGTGTATGGCTTTTGTTTAGTTTTAATGCTTTTTTTCTTATTACACTGTAATTAATATAATATTATTATTGAACTATAATCAATATAATAACAAATTTTAAGTTTATTTTAAGGTTTCATTTAATTGTATTCTTAAAAAAAATTCCACAAAAATTTATTCTCAATATATCGTTAAGATATTCTGTACTGAGTCTTCTTTTGTAGTTCATATTTTTTAATAATTTTTATATTCCTAACCAAAGTTGCACTTTTGGTATCTTTTTATTTTCTGTAGTAATGGGAACGAGTTTAAAGTCACCAACTTTTCTTGATGAACCTATTATTTTATTACCCTTACCTTGTTTATGTTATTCTTTTGAATCTTTATGCGATACTTAAGGTTAAAAATAGAATGTGTCTATTAAGAGAGACAATATTTATAAAACAAAGTAATGTTCTGTTTTGTAACCATTTTTTAAAGGCTTTCTGTGTACAGCATATTTTAAAATTGGCTGGGAAAACGAGGAATTTCATGATGATACTTAATGTCAAAAACGAAAAAAAAAAAAACGAAAGCAGCCAGCACAACATTTAATTTTGTGTTGGTTATTAAAATTAAAATAAATAATAAAAATAATAAATATTATTATTATAAATTTAAGTGATATTATTATTATTATATTTTGGATATAAAAAGATTTATGTTTGACACATGAATTTTATTGCAAGCACTGGTATAAAAAAATGGAATTCAAAGAAGGAATAACGCAGCAGTTGAGAAAAAGATGTATGGAAACTAAAATTATTTACCAAAAATTTTAATACACACACACAATATTTAAGGACACCACTACTCTATTCAAAGGAATTGGTCAGACAAAATTTTAAAAAGACTTAGAATAACATCTCTTAATTTCCTCTTTGATTCTTACCACAATCTCTTAATTACATAATAGTTTAATAAAATTAAGACCTTTTATTAAAACAAGAAAAAAGGACTAAAACAAGAAATAAAAAACGATTCAAAAATTTAATATTTAAAATCTAAGCACCAAATATAAATTTTTATGAATTGTGTGCCATTGTAGAGGGTCCGCCATCTAAAGTTTTGTTCAACTAGTGCTTATTTCGTGAATAGTAACACTTAGCTCATGTTTGATTTGACAGATAATTAGTTTTATCTTTCCGCTGAACGAATATGGTTGTGTATACGCTTCAGCAACGCTGGGAATCTGGGCCTGCGATCGACTTACAAAAGATGCCGATTTTGCCAAAAAAATCATCTTTTAAGATGAAGCTCATTTTGATCTTGGCGGGTATGCAAACAAGCAAAATTGTCGCATTTGGGGCACGGAAAACCCGCACGAATACATTAAAAAGCCGATACACCCAAGGCGAGTCACTGCTTGGTGCGGATTTTGGTCCAGAGGCGTAATTGGCCATTTTTCTTCGAAAATGAGCAAGGAGTGGCCGTTACAGTCAATGGCGATCGTTATCGGGCAATGTTGAACAAATTTTTGTTCACAAAAATTGAAGAGGAGGATATTAGCAACATTTGGTTTCAACAGGCCGGCGCTACGTGCCACACAGCCGATGCTACATTCGATGTTTGGCGCCCTGTTTTTGAAGACCGCATTATCAGCTGCATAGCTGATGTCGTTTGGCCACCTCAGAGCAGCGATTTGACACCGTTGGACTATTATTTGTGGGGTGCCGTCAAAGATAATTGTTGCGCCAACAAGCCAGAGACAATTGACGCTTTAAAGGACAATATTCGTGAAGCCATTGGTGAAATACAGCTGCACACAATCAATAATGTGCTTAAAAATTGGACCGATCGTGTAGGCTATTGCATGGCCAGCCGAGGCAGCCATTTGAATAAAATTATTTTCCATTATTAACTGGAAGGATTGTACTTTCAAATAAAAAAGAAATTTGAGAAAATATTCAGTATTTTTTTTTATAACATTTTCAACAAAAAAATAAAAAATTTATTTGGCGCACCCTTTATAAAAATAATTAAAAATGCTTTATCAAATGCTTCAGGAAAGATATATGTTTTGAAAAAATAGTTTATGAACAAAAAAAAATAATTTAAAATAAAGGAAAGATTGTTTAAGCAGCAGGTTATAAAATATTTGTGCACACGTTTGCATGTGTATAATTTTAAAAGAGAAATTGTTTGGAGAAAAGTATAATTTATGGTTTGATTTCATATAAAATATAAAGAATACTTTAAAAGATATAACTAAATTGGTTCAAAAATTGCATAAACTTCATATTGAATTTAGCCAGTTTAAATAAATTTTATATATATTTTTTTGAATTCCATTGAATTTTTTAAATCAAATTTTACTCGTATATATTTATATTAATATGTATGTATATAATTAAAACAAATTATATAAAATACAATAAAAAATAATATTCTATTACAAAATTACAGCTAAAAAAATTATTTCAAGTTTTTTTCTTTCCTTCGATATAAACAAAAAGTTTTATAAATTGTTTTGACAACGAAAATGAAATATTCCTATTACTGTCGTCTTTTATTCTGTACTGACAGATTTACCATGCAAATAATTATCTTATTTTGCTTTAAAATATGCCACTTAAGAGAGTCATACAAGGTTGAAGTAGTTTTATAGAAAATACTTTTTTTTTTAAATAATAAACTTTGACCAAAAAGTAGTAAAAATAGAAGAAAAGTAAAGTTTTCATTAAAAAGTATAGTTGTCATAAAGAACTGTGATTTAATTCGCAGTTTACTCACACAAATAGGCCATGAAAAAATAATAAATTCCAAAATTTATCAATTTTTAAAGCTATTTTTGAATTATATAAAATATCTTAAACAATTATATATTAAGAAAACTGTATGTCCAAATTTACGAAATATTGCAACATATTAACGTTTTCTTGAAAGTAATATTATATCATAATTTAATAATAATTAATAAATGTACTCACCAAATGTTTTTCGAATCGTTTCCCTCCTATTTGTATGCTTTAGAAAATTCTGCTTAATAAAACCAGTTTCTAAGCCTGCAAAGAAAAAAAAAAAAACAAAATGTAGTTTTTACAAACTTTTTTAAACCGAAAAACATAGAAAAAAGCTTTAAAAATTCCAGACCTTGAACTTAATAATTATATGACATTAAAAATTTCATGTGCACCTTTTCCCTCGAATTATTTTCCGAATTTCTTAAATTGCAATCATAAATATCTTTTTTCTTAAAATTTATCCCGTTTTCTGATAATCCATTGGGGAATAATAGCCTTGAAAAATTTTAGAATCGTAAATAGCTTTTTTCCCTCGAAACAGATTAGTTTTTCACATTGATTTGTTCACATCATTTTTATTGCAGAGCGAGGTACATAGCTTTCAGTATTGTTATTATTAATACTCTAGGAATTAAATGCAAAGAAACGCATTTATAGCTCGTTCAATAGACGTATTCTGTGAATCTTAGATACGACAATGTTAAGTTTTTGTAAAAATTTGCTAACTTTTAATATTTGCGAAGAAAATCAGTTAAAAAAAATATTAAATTCTTAAAGTATACTAAGGAAAAAAAACTATCGCTGCTTAAAATATACTCTAAAACTTTGTTAATTTTAAATTACATATATCCGTAGAGTATGTATATAAGGTGTGCTTCAAAATGATAAGGTCACCTTAATATTTGCTCAATTCACCCAAACTATAAAATGTTACGTATGGTTACGTTATTAAAAAAAAATTCTGCGTTCAAATAAGTGAATAATAAGCTGGTTTTGCTTTTAAAGATGTACCGTTAAATTCTCTTTATTTAAATTTATGTAAATAAGTGCAAAATTAAATGCATCAAAATGATAAGGTCAGTGATTCATTTATTCAAACTTTTATTAAAAATAAGCATTAATAGATTATTTTTAATTTAAGCAGTTCCCATTTCCTTCTATTATCTTAAAAATACGGGATGGCATTGCACTTACTAAATTGTCCAGGACGTTGGAGCGTATTTCGCGCCAGCTGTTGCAGATTGCCACTTTTAATTCATATTTTGTCCGGTACTGTTTGTTGTCTGCATAAACATTACGCACAAGCAGTCCCCACAAATTTTCCATGGGGCTTAAGTCGGGGAACGTGCTGGCCAATCAAGTACTTTAATATTGTGCTCCTCAAACCATTGTCTGGTCGACTTGCTAACATTAATTGCTGCGTTATCTTGCTGAAAAGTGAATGTTTTGTCAGCATTTTGGGCTAAATAAGACCCAACGTTCAGACAGAATGGTACTCTCAACTATCCATGTGAATTAAAGCCAGCCCAAACCATCAAATGCCACCGCCGATATTCCGTTTGGAAAAAAACAAGGACTTCTTCCTTAAATCTCACCAATAGCAATTGAAACCATCTGGTCCATTCAGGTTACATTTTTTCTCCTCGGAAAAAATTACCTACAAAACCAAAAATGTATGGAATATCTCATAACCTTTTAAAAAAAATGTTTACCTGATGCCAATTAGTTGCCATGTTGTTTTCCTCAAACTTCTTACGCTTAATCTTACCTGCTTAGGCAGACAGGAAATTTTTTTTTAATTTTGCTCGAATAAGGTTTGGCTGGGCGTTGATAGCTTTTAGAATTGTGTTTTATGAAGCTTGTAATTTCAATTCCTCTTTTATTTTTATCGCACATTTAATGGAATTCGAGGTCTTTCGTGAAATTAGCCAAGTTATACGGGCAGTAAGGACCTTCGGACGACCCGTGTTTTTTAATTTCCCATAATTTTCTCCGTTTTTGAGAAAATTTTGCACAACGGACAAAGATCGTCCCAGTTTTTTCGCCACTCCACGCATACTCAATCCCTGCTCATGAAGTTCCACAATTTGTCTTTGTGTATAAGGTGACAAAGGTTTTCCGCGACCCATACCGCGCAGATATTATTTCAAAAAAAAAAAAAAAAAACAAAAAAAAAACGATTGTGATACCATCTGATTAGTTTAATTGCTTATTTATCACTGACCTTATCATTTTGACGCATTTAATTTTGCACTTATTTATATAAATTTAAATAAACATAATATTATGGAACATCTCTAAAAGCAAAACCGGCTTATTATTCACTTATTTGAATGTAGAATTTTTTTTTAATTAGGTGACCATACATAACGTTTTATAGTTTGGATGAATTGAGCAAATATTTAGGTGACCTAATCATTTTGAAAAACACCTTATAATGTTTAAAATTATATTTTATGTTCGTTAATTGTTTAACTGTATAAATTATACGAACGTTTCTGTTTTGTACAATTTTATATTTTCAAATTTCTTCTTAGACGTTTTTTGTAGTTTAGTTCGAATTAAGGATTATCCTGAGGTGAAAAGAATCAGCAGATTTTTAGAAAGCATGAATACTCAGAAAGAAAAATAATTGTTCCAATTAGATTTTTTCTAGTATTTAATAATCTCTACAGTTTGTAAAGACAATGACAATGTTGCTTTTAAAAAATAAACGGGATTATTTTTTTGAAATTTGTACCAAATTTTAGTTTTCAGAAATTACTATTTAATGGTCCAGACTCTGCCAATAATTTGTTTAAAATAATTACAAATTTTTTATTGCAAATATGAAATATAAATTCGCCCGTAAACAATACCGCCAACAACTGACGCTGCACTAAATGATAGATGAATCTGGTTGTGGTACAAAAAAGTTTCAAAAATAAAAAAAATTTAAAATATGGAACAATCCATGTCCATTTTTTAGAATTTTTTTGTCCTTGCCTATACTGGTAGATAGACACATTGGTGGTTTTGTTAAGCTCACTGAATTATGCATAATTTTTTGGGTTATCGTTTCATGTATATGCTGTTTGAGCCGCTAGTGATATCTATCAGACAGTTACATTGATGGACGAATTCTATGGCTTTTGCAAAAGTTGCAAGAAAAGTAGATTTATTTTTCAAAAAGAAAAAAAAGAAGAGAAGAAAAATATTTTTTTTTTTGCCAAATAAACCAAAAATTTTACCAAATTTTGTTTGCTTCAGTATTTCTACCTTATGAGTTTAATTTCTACTTGTTAATTTTTAAAAGTGTCTATCATTAGTCTTCCAAATTCCTTAGAGATAAAATATTTATTCACATCATATGTTTCCCTTGTATTATACGTTATTTCAGATGTCAATTTCAATGTAATATGAACTTCTATTTGAAATATTATTAGGAAAACTGTTAACTATTAACTACTAACACTTCCCTATACACTATTGATACATAACTTGTTAAAATCATTACATTAGGAAACACATAATATTCAGAATTTCTTAGGATATTTTATTCCTACATTTTCTTCCCTCTTTCCCTTAGAGGTTTATTGTTAATATTTGTGATTTTGTTGAATGTATTATTATAATACAGCTGCTAACCATACTGTTTTACAGTAATGGTATTTAAGGAATTTAAATAACGTATACAGTCTTCAAAAAAATCTCACTAAAATGAACTGAAAATTTTTATTGTTTATTTCACTTAGAAAATTTATTTTAAAGGAAAACTTTAGTTCTTCATTAAAATGAGCTACAATAGGTGACAAAAGAAACTGAGAAAATAAAGAAGAAAGCTATGAAATTTGTATAGACATTTTAAAAGTATCTTTAACGTTTTAGCACTACTATTATGTAGTGGTTTTACTTAGGATATTATACCTATGCTTATGACGATGTTAATATCAACATTTTTGTCCAAGTCAAGGACTATAACTGTTGATATGTCTCTGTTATCTCCTTGTTTGTGTTTGAGCTAACATCTACAGCTGGGTAAATGTCTGCAATTATGCATATGTATACGCCAGGAATAACTGTAAGTGAATCCTTTACACAAAGCTGTTCTTCCTTTATGAGGAGATACAAGATATATCTGGATACTACAATAAATTTTTCGGCCAAGGTATCATTTTGTATAGAAGGCTTGTTGGAAATGGCACACCGGTACTGTTCCGATTAAGTTGACAAGTAGCTTTTCCTTTAGCTAAATATGAAATCTTTTGTTGAGAATTATGCTCTGAATATATACTACCATTACATATATATATATATATATATATATATATATATATATATATATATATGTAATGGTAGTATATATTCATATATATATATATATATATATATATATATATATATATATATATATATATATATACTACCATTGTCGCTTGTGCGTCAATAGTTTGCCTCAGGTAACTGGGCTAATGAGAATATGCCCAACATTGGAGGCCTTGATTGGTTTAATACTACTCCACATCTATGTGATATGGCCACAAAATTTTTCGTCAAAGAATGCGTGAGTAAGTTTGGCCATTCGACGAAGGTTAGTCAGAAACACGTTTGTATATGCATGCAAACTGGGCTTTGCAGAAGTTTTGAGGTACCTGATCAGGAATGTTGGTCTTATTGGCCTAGTTTGGAGTGAGTTTGATTTGAACTAGTATATCGATGAGTCGAAAATGTACAATGGTGTCGGTGATGGTGTGCATATACCAAACCAATACTTTGATTTATGCACGCTAAGCGGTAATCATGGCACAGTTCCAATGTGTTCAAGTAAAACATGCAGGAAGCGCAACGGATTTTCTTAAAGTTCATTGTGAATTGAGAACCCATTTGCAGATGATTGTGATCACGGGTGTGAATGTTTGAAGTTCATGCACACATTATTTGAATGTGTGTTAGTGTGACATAGGGGTCTAAAGGAATCTTATGAGTGAGTCAGTGAACTTTTATTATCGAAATCAAATTAGGAACAGAGAAAACCATATGCACGGCACCCTCAATCACGTTATTCCAGCATGGACACATTGACAAATTAAGAATTGTACTGTAGTCTGAGTATGCACCCAAGAATTGGATAAGCTTTGGATAAGTGTGTAGGTTCTATCATATATATTTTCTGTATCATTTCTGAAATGCTTCTATAAGCGCAACCAAGTGCTGCCATTTGCCTAATAAAATAATCCAATATTAGAAGAGCATATTATCAGGCTTTGTTATAAAGGACTTTAAGGTATTAAAGCGTGTTCTCAGAGATAATCTTGCAGTATTATTAACTTATGTTTATGCTTTTTCTAATCTTACAGGTGGATATGTCTACAACTTACGTTATTTGTTTTGGTATTGCTAGTCCGTATACAGACGGCAATGATTTAACTGTGATAGCATTTGTCACTGTTTTAGAACTACAATTACCAGTGCAAAGTTTTCAGAAAAACCAATACTTATTGATTAGAAAGTTCATTAGAGGAGCCCTAATACTTGCCCTTGGGGGACGCCTATATAACTAACAACATATTACTTAGAAGCATTCACAGTAAAGTAAGTTTGTATAATCGACATTAGGTATTAAAAATACCAGTATTAATATTAAAAAGACCAGTATCAACGCTTTTTAATAACCGCTTTTGCTGTCTCTATTATCGATAAGCACTTTCTGAACCCGAAGTGATGATCTGCTAGAGTGTGGTGATACTCTCTAGCAGTCTATCACAAATGAAACTTTCCAGCACTTTTTCATAACTTTTTTTAAACATTTTGGTAAATAATAAAACAAACCACTTTACGATTAGTTAGTTACCATTTAATAAAATAAAAGTTTTTGTTTTTGTTACTCGCTCGTAACATTTCACGAACGATGATAATCTTTTATTTACCATTAGTATAGATAACGATAAAAGACTACTTAAATCGGATCAGTATGCTATTTGCTTACAGTCCATGTATTGCCCATAATCAGCTAATGATATTAAGTTTAGGTAGACATTTTTCTTTGTTCTATTTTATGTTTGTTTTTAATCAGTTTGTTATAATTTGTTAGCAATTGATCTTTAAACAGTATCTTTTATTTCATAAAGTAGTATTCTGTTATATCATTAATGCTTGAATTTATGTCCTAAATTAAATTTATACTTGGACTTCTATTTTCGAATTTTCAAAATTGTATCTCTGTGTTGTGATACCATTGCTGTAAGTCTAAATTTAGTATATTTAATTCTCAACTCCTTGTAAGTTAAATAAGTGATTTATACAATTGAATATAAATGGAAACAAGATTTTACTTGATTTCTCTACAAATACAATATTTGTTGTATGCAAGTAAATATTTGGAATACTTAAATTTGACATATTTTACTTATAATAAATTGTAATAACAATATATTTTGCTTAAAACAAGATATTTTAAATGATTTATAGAGAAAATCAAAAATATATATATGGCATGTATAGAGATAACTATCTCTTAAATTAAAATTGATTTTATTTTTATACATAAAACTTTTCAATGTTAAAAGGAAATTAAACCAATTAAACTGAAATATTAATTTAAATTTAAAATGAAACATCAATTTAAAATTCATTTTAAAACGAAAATTGCAAATAAAATTTACAAAACCAATATTTTTACCACTATTCACACCATTTCTTGTTGTTTTTTTTAAATTTTGTGGGCAATACCATTAACGACAAAATAAATGCCATTTGCAATTCTCTTAAGGCAACCAATTTTTAATATTTAGTATACATTTTAAATATAGCATATAAAGGGTCCGCCATCTGACGTTTTTTTTCAACTAGTGCTTATTTCGAGTATGGTAACACTTAGCTCATGTCTGATTTGATGGATAATTAGTTTCATCCTTCCGCTGAACGAATATGGTTGTGTATACGCTTGAATAACGCTGGGAATCTGGGCCTGCGATCGGCTTACAGAAGATGCCATTTTTGCCAAAAAAATGTCATCTTTTCAGATGAAGCTCATTTTGATCTTGGCGGGTATGTAAACAAGCAAAATTGTCACATTTGCGGCACAGAAAACCCGCACACATACATTGAAAATCCGATACAATATGCCTAAGACGAGAGTCACTGCTTTTAGCGAATTTTGGTCCAGAGGCATAATTGGGCCATTTTTTTCGAAAATGTGCAAGGAGTGGCCGTTGCATTCAATGGCAATCATTATCGGGCCATGTTGAACAAATTTTTGTTCACAAAAATTAAAGAGGAGGATAGCAACATTTGGTTTCAACAGGACGGCGCTACGTGCCACACAGCCGAAGCTACACTCGATGCTTTGCGCCCTGTTTTTGAAGATCGCATTATCAGCCGCAGAGCTGATGTCATTTGGCCACCTTTGAGCTGCGATTTGACACCGTTGGACTGTTATTTGTGGGGGCCGTCAAAGATAAGTGTTACGCCAACAAGCCGGAGACAATTGACGCTTTTCGTGAAGCCATTGATGAAATACAGCTGCACACAAACGATAATGTGCTTAAAAATTTGACCGATCGTGTAGGCTACTACACGGCAGCCGAGGCAGCCATTTGAATGAAATTATTTTCCATTATTAACCGGAAGGATTTTACTTTCAATTAAAAAAAGAAATTTGAGAAAATAATGGGTAGTTTTTTTTTATAGCATTTAAAAAAAAAAACCCTTTATAAACGATTTCTTTCTGGTTGCTCTGTTCTTGTATGAAGATGTATTTGCTACTCATATTCGAAAATTCGTATTCTAAAATTACTTTATGTAGCCAATATGCATAGTTCCTTAAAAACAATTTTTTTTATTACATTTTCTGAGAAAGTATTACTACATTTTTTTCTGTTGCTGCTTATGCCAATTTGTTAAATTGCATTTAGAAATATTTCATCAATTGTTTATTTAAACAGCACATATGGAATTTTCTTTTTGTGTTCTATGAAATTGTAGTCACTCAAAGTGAAATAGAAAAGCAATAAAAAGAAAATATGAGGAAAAAAATTCTTGGAAAACTATTTCTTCTTTGCACTTCCAAAGAAATCAATATTATAGTTTGTTTTTGTTTATGGCAATTTGTTAAATTGAATATATTTTCTATCAGTAGTTTATTAAAATAATATCTATGGCAATTATTCTGTTAACGTTCCAGGAAAATTAATTAATCAGATTAAAATTGATGTTATCAAAAAGAGAAATGAAAAATATAATAAAACTCAACCAAACTTATAAAGAAATTCATTTTTTTCTTGCTTAAAAAAATTTCATAAAATAATTTGTCTGTATTTTACTGTGTTTACAGGGTTATGCACTTAACGTATACTGTTAAACACATCCAAGCACATTTATCTAAGCCTCTTTAACCGTTTACATCAGCGTTAGGCAAACTAATATTAATACATTTTACAATTGTGGTAGCAATTTGAGAGTCTCTCATGCCAGCCACTTTGCACTTTGAATTTTTTCACTGGTTTTCTCTTTACTTCTTATTGTCAAAATAGAAGAGCAGCTCTTTTCAATTCATTTCATTTCATTTTGGTAAAAATACTATGTGCAAGGACAAAACAAAAAAATGATCCAACAGCCTTCGTAAATCTAATAATATTTTATATTGAATTGCTTTACCTTTTTACACAGTGCACTTCGTTGCAGAAACTAAACCAGTTTATATAGTGGAGAAATATTTGAAATTATAGATTTTTATTATGATTTATTTTATAATTTATTGATAAAATTTTAACAAGAAACACACCACACATTTGCAAGGACAATACTTTCTGGTAACACTGGTCAACAGAAAAAACGCCTTTAAATCAAACTATATGGGATATAATAATTTTGATACGCTGAATTCAAATCCGTTTTCAATTTTTTTTCCGTCGGGCTCAAATTTTTTGTTATGGGCGTGGCAAAGTTTTCGCCTAAAATATGGTAGTTATGTCAATATATTTCATCATAACTGGAAAACAGCTTGATCGATTTTGATGCAGGTACAACCGAGCGTTTAGAAACAAAATTACCTTTAAATCACCTGAATATCATTATTGTGTATTTTCAACAGTTCCGGAGTTATTCACAACTTAACTGCGAAAAAAAAATTTTTTTTGCGCAAAATTAGAGCAATTTTTTTGGTTCAAAAGTCATAAAAATTTTTTATAATGAAAATTTTAGATGTTAGGCACTTAAATTAAAGCTCAACATGTTGAAAATAAAATAAGCTTTAAGTCATGGAAATCGGTTGGCCATTGCTGATTTTAATCAAAATGAAGTGCAGCTACCTAACTTTGACCAAAATTAGCAAACAAAATTTTTCTCGCAAAATTAGTGGAAATGTTTTTCTTTTAATTCTAAAAGTTATAGAAAAATCATTGATATATAAATTTTACATTTTAAGCATTTAAGTTAAAGGCAGAGTCCCTAAAGGCCAGGTACCTAACTTTAGCAAAAAATGTTTAAAACATTATTAGGAAACACACAAATATAATGAAAGGAAATGTCTGGTAGGAAAGAATACATACGCATAGATGCACGTTTTTCTTTGATGAATCAGTAGCCATTCCTTATACTTTTTAGGGAAAATCATTTTTGTAACAGTCCGCGTCATCTTTTCTGAAATAAGCCAGAAAATCCTCTTGTCTATATCAAAAATATGAGACTTTCGCGTCCTTATCTAACAAATTCCATTGCTGTAATCTGGACGCAGAAAGTTCTAATTTTGATTTTAGAGTTCTTAGTCTCGAACAAGATCATGCAGGTCAGACTGGTTTATAAAATGAGATTTTCTCAAAGGACTTCTATATGCAGATAAGGAAGTACCTACAGACGCATAACTGTATTCACAACGAACAGAAAATTCATCTTCTTCATTAACCATTTCGTGACGTTTCGGACGAACTGGTCGTCGGGCATATGAAAAGTTCGGATATATGATTTTGTTCTTATTTTTTCTCGTAAATCCACGTGTAGCGGTCATGCAGAAATAACAATCATGTTCGTAATTTTGTGGTTCACTCCATATCATTGGTTTCATAAAGAACGTAGTCTTTCTATCGTCGTTAAGACAGCCCCTTAAAGCTCTTGCACAGGTATTACATCATATTTTTGGCAGCCAATATTTGTTTCTTTCATCGATAGGAAATCCAAAGTAATGTTTAAAAGAATTCTTAGTTTGAAAGTTATTGTATGGCGTTGTGATTTAAAGTAAATTCACACAGATGTAGCAAAAAAAAGTCTGAAGAATTTTTGCAAGTCTAAGCCCTTGACGTACTGTAAATCTACTAGAAACAAGCTAACTCTGTGTATAAATTCTGTAAAACACTTACCATAATAAAAAAAATATATAGAACGGAAATAGTCCTTAGAGTACTTTTCAATATTAACTTTTGGTTTTGATAAAATCAAATATCGGATAGGATTTGTCTTTTGGGTTTTTCAAACCAGTGTTGATGATGAAAAATATTGTGTTATCTTTTTAAAAAGTGAATTTAGTACTGAGTTTTTTGCCACATTAATAAAAAATCTTATTCTTAGAATATTTTCGACTTACCAGAGGCATAAAAAATGAACCATTTACTTTTATCAAAGTTCGGCGCTTATTATGGGTTATTTTACTTTCCACCCACACCTGACTTTCAATAAATGCTTAAAATATAAAATTTATATTCTAAGAATTTTTTTATAATTTTTGGAAATAAAGGGAAAAAATTTCCACTAATTTTGCAAGAAAAAAATTGTTCGCTAGTTTTGCAAGAAAACATTTTTTCGCTAATGTTGGACAAAGTTAAGTAGCTGCATTTAATTTTGAATAAAATCAGCAATGGCTCACTGATTTTCATGATTTATAGCTTATTTTACTCTCAACATTTTAGACTTTAATCTTAGTGCTTAACACCTAAAATTTACATTCTGAAAAATTTTTTTATGACTTTTTGAAAATAAAATTGCTCTTATTTTGCGCAAAAAAAAATTTCGCAGTTACGGTAATTTTATTCCTAAACGCTTGGTTTTAACAGCATTAAAATCGAACAAGTCGTTTTCAGGTTATGATGAAATATATTGACATAACTAACATATTTTGTGCAAAAAATTTGCCACGCCCATAAAAAAAAAATTGAGCCCGATTAAAGAAAACTGAAAACGGATTTCAATTTAGCGTATCAAAATCATTATATTTCATATATTTAGTTTTATTTAAAGGCGAGAAAATTTTTTGTTTTTTGTAGACCAGTGTAATTAAACACAACGGTTTCCAAAATTTTTTTTAACCTTTTTTTTTGAAGTCTTTTTGGAATGGTTTCTTCACTATTTAACAGTAAAAAGTTTTGTTAACGCATCACAAATATTTTCCGAAGGCTTCAGGGCCTATTATAACAATTAGTTCTTAAGAGCAGAATAAAATTCATAAAAATCACGTTAAACAATGGTCAACGACGAAAAAAGATAACTTCGGTGAAGTTGAACAAAAGTTGGTAGACAGAAATATTTGTGAAAAAAGGACAAACTTTTAAGCATACAGACGGTTTAGTATAAACGGAGAAAGCAAAAGGTGGTTTAACAACAATAAAAAAATTGATAATAAATTGAACATCTATTTAAGGAGAATTAAAACGAAACAAAGTTCTAAATCAAAAGCGAAAAAATGCTAGTAGAGACAATCTTGAAAACAGGAGACAGAGGCAGTAAAAATACAAATTATACTCCTGTGATAGTGTCTTGCCCAAGGTGAACCAGATATCGGACATAGTTTTTCAGATTGTTATATTTCAACAATGTTTAAATAACGATCGCAATCGGACTGCCATCAGAAGTTGACATCGTTATCGCCGCCTAAGGAGAAGTTAATCGATACATTATGGTTATATTTTAGAAAATTTTTTAAATTCTTTTCTAGCAAAGACTGCCAATGTAGTCAAGTGTGTCATTCTATCAGAACAGAGTAAGATTCCCACCAGAACCTTGTATATTAAACTACACCGAGCTAATGGTCTTAGTCACTCCACTCTTGGTAATTAGAATGTAATTTATAATTGTATTCAAAATAAATAAATTAAAAATAAATAAAATATTTCTGCCTAACGAACAATTTCACCAATTCAATAACTAAATGTTATGCAAATTACAGATTTTCAAATTTTTATAAAAGACTAAGGTTAAGTCGTACCCCAGCAGAGAACATGACGCAAAGAAATTTAATTATGGCTTCGAATGTTTAATAAAGAGGCTTAAAGGGAGAGTTGGAGGGAACTTCAGACAACTCTATCTAAAAAATAAAAAAGAATGATGATGACAAGCATCAGATAAATGATCAGGAAAAACACGCCACCTACTGGGAAAACAATACAATGCTAAAGTAAAGATCACCACCAATTAGCAAGGATCTTCACCACTACACACACAAAAAATCCTATGGAGGAAGCTACAGCTGATTAATCATCTACTTAGCTTTGAAATATCAAAATGATTAAGGAAACTGAAACAAAGCAATAGATGCGTTTTGGAAAGCCAATATGCTCCCTAGAGGAGTGGCGGAGAAAAAAAATCGATACACTATGGTTATATTTCAGAAAATTTTTAACATTTTTTCAAGCAAAGATTGTCAATGTAGGCTAGTGTGTCATTCTATTAGAACAGAGTTGGCAAGTAAGATTCCCACCAGAAATTTGTATATTACACTATACCGAGTTAATGGTCTTAGTCACTTCGCTCTTGGTAATTGGAATATAATTTATAATTGTATTATAATTCAGAATATATAAAATGTTTCTGCCTAAAGAACAATTTCACCAATTACAAAATTAAATGTATGCTAATTACAGATTTTCAAATTTTAATACGACACTAAGGTTAAGGTTCGTGCCCCAGCAGAGAACATGACGAAGAAACTTAAAACTTAATTATGGTTTGAATGTTTAATAAAAAGGTTTCAACTTCCCTCCAGACAATTCCAACTAAAAAATAAAGAAAAAGACCCCTGACCTTCCCGCAAGCCTCTGGCGATGATGGCAAACATCAGACGAATGATCAGAGAAACACAACACTTACTGGGAAAAATTACAATGCTAAACTAAAGATCACCACCAATTAGCAAGGATCTTTACCACTAAGTAAAATCATATGGAGGAAGCTACAGTAGATTAATCATCTACTTAGTTTGAAAGATCGGATTGATTAAAGAAGCCGAAACAAAGCAATAGATGCTTTGCGGAAAGCCCATGTTTTCAGTAGAGGAGTGACGGATAAATAAAAATATTTTGTCTTGTTTCTTTTTTTTTTAATGAAAACGTATGTGTAGTTTGAATAAACATATTTAGTAATATTTAGTATACGAAATCGTATACTTACGATAAATTAATAGAAGTAACACTTCTATGCTCCATATGTTTACATTTAATATTTATACTTTCTCTTTTCCATTATCCTTGTTTAGATCCCTCTTAACATATTTTATTGTTTACAAAAACTTGTCAAGTGAAATCTTTTCTTGAAAAAACTACAATCTCTTGCTGACATCTTTCTTCAGTTTTTGTTTTCTTCATGAAGCTGGGAACAACTGTTTAGATTTTTGTCTTAAAGACTGTGTTCTTATAAAGGGTCCGCCAAATAATTTTTATTTTTTTTGAAAATGCTGTAAAAAAAATCTAGTGAATATTTTCTCAAATTTCTTTTTTTATTTGAAAGTACAACCTTTCCGGTTAGTAATGGAAAATAATTTCATTCAAATGGCTGCCTCGACTGGCATTGCAGTAGCCTACACGATCGGTCCAATTTGTAAGCACATTATCAATTAAGTGCAGCTGTATTTCACGAATATTGTCCTTTAAAGCGTCAATTGTTTCTGGTTTGTTGGCGTAACACACACCCCACAAATAATAGTCCAACGGTGTCAAATCGCAGCTCCGAGGTGGCCAAACGACATCAGCTCTGCGGCTGATAATGCGATCTTCAAAAAACAGGGCGCAAAACATTGAGTGTAGCTTCGGCTGTGTGGCACGTAGCGCCGTCCTGAAACTAAATATTGCTAACATCCTCCTCTTCAATTTTTGTGAACAAAAATTCGTTCGACATGGCCCGATAACGAACGCCATTGACTGTAACATTTTCGAAGAAAAATGGCCCAATTATGCCTTTGGACCAAAATTCTCAACAAACAGTGACTCGTCTTGGGTGTATCGGCTTTTCAATGTATGCGTGTGGGTTTTCTGTGTCCCAAATGCGACAGTTTTGCTTGTTTACATACCCGCCAGGATCAAAATGAGCTTCATCTGAAAAGATGATTTTTTGTTGGCAAAATTTTCAAAGTATTGTCGCAATATTTCCCAGCGTTGTTCAAGCGTATACACAACCATATTCGTTCAGCGGAAGGATAAAACTAATTAATTGGGAAAAAAAAACGTTGGATGGCGGACCCTTTATTACTACTTGAGCAACAGTCACTCAAGCAAAAGTGATGGTTTATCTAACATTATATTCAGTTTTAAGTTTTTGTTAGTCGATTTGACAACTAATGTCAATGGCAAAATGTGAGTGTCATGAACAAATATACAAAACTATTGTATTTTATTTAAATAAAATAAAGAAAGAAAAGTTTATAAATTTAAGAAGAGAAATATAACAAAGAAAAAAATTAAAAAAAAATATTCAAAAAATATAATCCCTTAAATAAAGGTTTCAAGAATTTTGTTTTATTGTTTATAAATTCTGCCACATTTTTTTTTTTTTTTTTTTTTTTTTTTTTTGTTTTGCGTATATACCAGTTTTATCCGTCCGGCATTGCCCTGAAACCTGTATATATGTGTATTATAAATTGAAGATAAATTCAATATTTTCTAAATCCTTTCCTACGATAATAAATATTATTTTTTATGGGAGGTGTCACACCTGCTCTTCCTGTGAAGTTGATTTTTGATTTTGATGTGGTATTAATAATGGACTTTACCTTTTATAATTTCCAATATAAATGTATAACAACGTGTTTTGTGGGAACGGACTATGATCCAAAAATTCTCATTTCAACGCCTAATAGCTTAATAGAGATACATTTTATTGGATAAAGAATATTAGTAGACAACTTTAAGAAATAATAATGCGTATTATTGCAGAAAGAAAGTCATTAATTTTGATCGTTTTTTCCTGGTTTTAACGTCCCCGAGATCCAAGCTTGAAAAACCCACATTATTGAATTTTCGTTATCTGCAGCAAGATCCCAAAATAATAGCCTCAAAATTGGCTGAAAGCATTAATTTAAAATTGAACAGGAGTATATGTGATGCTGATTTCAGATATATCCTAAATCGAAACGATTTCATGCTCGTATAGAACGTAATAAATCCATTATTGCATTAAATAAAGTCAAAGAATAATATTGTTCGGTAGAGAGCTGTTAAATAAACAATTAGAATTCTGGGAAAGGGTTATATTTTTGGATGAGAGTAAGTATTGCATTTCTATAACAAAAGGTCGTAAGTTCGCGTGGTGAAAATGGTACTGCACAACATAAAACTAATTTGTGCAACTCGGTCATATATGGTGGTGAAAGTATAATGGTTAGGGGGTATGTGCCGGCTAACACGGTATACAATTTGCAGATTATGGAGTCCAATGCGGCCAAGAGAGCTTACCTAGGCATTCTAAAGGGCAACTGGAAATAAAATTTAACGAAACTGGTTTTTGGTAGCAATGTTTTGTTTGAACAAGGTAACTATTCTCAGAACGCAGGCGATGTTGTAAAGCTTTCGATGCTTTATAATGTTCCAAAATAGTTCCGTGTGCCACCACAATCTCCAGATCTCAATCCCACTAATTATTTATGGGATCTGTTATAACAAAAACTTCTCTATCATGTTATAATATCAAAAATTATATTAAAAAAGTTTCGACAACTGAATGGGAGGGAATATCACGGGAAGTCGCCACAGAACTGTTTTTTTCATGCGAAAAAGATTGCCTGTGCTTCTCAAAAGAACAGACCATCCAACTAAACACTAATTTGTTGTTAATGCTGTCATAAATAACCCAAAATAAGATTTCAAAGAAGTGCATACACGCATACGCAGACTTTTTCTGCGTAGTTTTTTTTAAACAATCTTACTTTTTTGTAATTAAATTGTATATAATTAATTTTATTTGCTGGATTTTAATACTTATTAAAACTATGCAACAAGATTTAATAAAAAAAAAAAAAATAATTTTATATTCTTAAGACCTGTTATTGTGTCATTTTGTTGTATTATCTTGGACATAATGGTTTTGTACGCAGACGTTTTCTGAGTGTACATATATATGTATATCTGTGCTTCAAATTTCAACAAAATCGGTTTAGTCGTATACGCGTGATTGGCATATAGACAAAATTAAACATAAACATATATTTCTCATAAGTATGACCTAATTTTAGAGAAAAACCAATTACAGATTCGAATTCAGCCTATCAAATTATCTTAGTAAAGATATCTGATTGCTCCAGTCCAAAACCTTCTTGGCTAGTCTTATTATTATGTTTAGAATATTAAATTCATTAAAAAAAAACTATTCACAAATATGCTTTAATCAAGACATTCTCTATGATTCAGACAACACATGGGCTGAAAAGTTCCGGACCTAACAAAGAAAACATTTATATTTTGTTCACAATTAGCTTTATTCGTCAACGTAATCTCCATCAAGAGCAATGCAATTATTCCAGCGGCGCTCTAACATTTTAATACCACTTTTGTAGAACGATTTATCTTATGCCTCAAAATAGGCCTCAGTTTCAGCGATAACCTCTTCATTCGTGTAAAATTTCTAACGGGCGAGCGTTTTCTTGAGGTTGGCGTTTCTGGTGGAGGTGGGAGCAATACGAAGTTCAATTCATTCAATTCAAACACTGCTCAGAATTATCAACATGTTCTTGTTTTTGGTCAACAGTAAGAAAACGCGGCACCTAGCTTGAACAGAGCTTTCTCATAGCTCCAAGCTCATGCAGTAAAAAGCCAATATGTTCTTTTGATATCTTTACGATGTCAGCTACCTCACGCAACTTCATTTTTTGATCATTCAAAACGACTTTGTGGATTTTTTGATGTTTTCTGGCGTTACCACCTCATTTGGACGTCCAGTGCGTTCTGAATCAGCGGTGTCTCTAAGACAGTACTGTCCAAAAGTAAAAATATAGTTGTGTTAGTGAGAACAAGAAAATTGCTCTCTAAAGATTAAGTTGAATGGTTAATTAGAATTATTAGTAACGGAATGAATTTATTTTGATTTAAAAAGCAAAAACTTACTTTTTTGCGAAATTTTGTATTATCGGAAAAAAAATAAATAATACAGTAAAAAAAATATATATATCAGCATACATCTGTAACCTGTTCACTCGTCGCTGTCTCATAGACGACTAAAAGCAAGAGCGTAAATTGTGCGAGAGCAAAAGTTCTACGAAATGTGCATGACTGCTCCACGACCACATTTGAAGTCAGCAAACCAAAGTTCTATTGTTGTTTCTGGTGGAGCGGAGTTTTCATAACACATTTCAAACCATTGCATCGGTATTTTTTCTATCAAAAAGCAGTGTAAAGTTAGAATTGGATTCGACAGGATAGAATTACCTGATTTTTCAAAGTAGCATAAATCGCGAATATGGAAACAATAAGCGACAATTTTTTTCAGACAAATAGCAGATATTTTAAGTGATAAATTAAACTCAAAACTTAAACCAAAAATTTTTAATAAATTTTTTTTGGTTCATCAGGATAGAGCCACATTCAGTATTAATTAAGATCGCTGGTCCATTGCAAAAATATTCGTAAAAACTAAATAAAATAAAAGCTTAAGTTTGTGACTACAGGTTACTAAATTAAAATGCTCCTCGCATATGTGCAAAATTAATGTTTACCACTTTGAAGGATATTTTTACCAGAAAATGTTTAAAAAAATTAAAAAGAGACATGCTGTGGTAATGAATTATCTAAAAAATTGTGAAACCTGTAATATAAATTTCAAAAGAGGCACCTACATAGCTGTAACGCCACAGGACAAACAAAAAATTAGAAGAACTGCCTCAAATTCAACTCTATTCATCGCTAAAATAGCTGGAGTAAATACAAATAAATCAGCATTTCGACGTGCTATCTTAATCAGCGGGCATCTGCAATTACAAAATACTAAATACAAATCCTAAACTGAATACAGCTTTAAGATGTCAATTCCTCCATTTATCAGATCTCATATGAAGTGGAATGCTAAAAACTGTCGAGTGATAAGGATTGGCAAAAAGTCGTTCATTTGAATAAAAAAAAAAAAATTTAACTTGGGTGGCTACGACGGCTACTACTTTTATTTTCATTATATTCGTAAATAGGGATCATTTTAGCGCCGCCATCACATGGCAAAAAATAAAACTTTTATGTCAAATAGTCAACGATTTTTCCTGTTCTTCTAAAAGCTAAGGTAAATTATAGAAACTGTTTTTTACAAAGTTATTTGCTATGGTCAAAGGTTGCAAAACAACATTGCTGAAATTTTAGGTATTGGTAGCAGCATTTATCAAATTGCGTATCATGGAAGATAAGTCATATACGCAAAATTTTTAAATTTTCCTATAATTACACGTTGAGACAAAAAAGAACGAAGGTAAAATACTTGGAAAATGTAGTATCATTTTCTATATCTATATCGCGTAGAACAAGGATTTGTTGTTGGAATTTTCAAAACACCTCCAAAATCTTGAGTTACAGATAAAAAAGAAGGTTTTCCGGACCTTAACGTATTTATAAGCTAATAACTTAACAACATATTACACGATTTTAAGTTTCTTTTTGCATTTGGAAATAAGAGAAACAGGCCTTTTAGGTAACTTTGAAAGATCTACGAGGGCGGATTGATATTGACATCTACCTAGCGCTAGATGGCAGCACAAACACAAAAACTTTTTCTTTCTTAGAAATTACGATCTGTCAAACGTCAGCTGCTAAAATTTTAGCCAAATTCATCGATCAGTTAATTTGTTGTAGTTGTTTGAAGTAAGCAACTTTTGTGTTTCTTGGAAAATGGAAAAAAGTGAATTTCGTGTAGTGATTAAACAGTAGTATTTGAAAGCCAAAACGGCGAAAGAGACAAAAGAAAAGCTAGATAAACATTATGGCGAATCTGCTCCGTCAGATTATATGGTAAAATATTGGATTGCTGAATTTAAGCGAGGCCAAACAAGCACTGCAACAATACCATCAACAGGAAGGCCAAAAGAGGTGGTTACTGAAGAAAATATCAAGAAAATCCTCGATATCGTTATGAATGATCGCCGGGTCAAAATACGTGATATTGGGATATGGGACACATATCATATGAACGTGTGTTCAACATTTTGCATGAACATTTGCATATGAAAAAGCTACCGGCAAGATGGGTGCCGCGTTTGCTCAGTGTTGAACAAAAACGAGTTCGACAGATCACTTCACAGCGGTGTTTGGACATGATAAAGCATAATCCTGCTGATTTTTGGCCTAGATTAATAACTGTTGATGAAACGTGTGTCCACCACTTCACACCTGAAACCAAAATCAATCGAAGCAATGGGTGGAAGCTGGTGGAAGTGCTCCGAAGAAGGCGAAGACAGCGAAATCAGCTGGCAAGGTTATGGCCACTGTATTTTGAGATGCACACGGAATATTGCTCGTCGATTATCTTGAAAAGGCATCCACAATCACAGGAGAGTATTATCGTGCATTATTGGATCAATTGGTTGATGCAATCAAGGAAAAACGAGCACATTTAAACAAGAAAAAGCAGCTCTTTCTTCAAGGCACCTCAACGGTTCACACAGCATTAGATACGAATGTAAAACTACGAAAAATCCACTTCGAATTGGTTGATCATTCACCTTATAGTCCAGATTTAGCCCCTAGTGACTTTTTCCTGTTTCCAAACTTGAAAAAATGGCTCGCAGGAAAAAGATTCATCTCAAACGAAGAAGTGATTACCGAAATTAATGCGTATTTTGAGGATTTCCCAAAATCGTATTATTCAGATGGTATAAAAAAGTTGGAAGGTCGTCTTATTAAGTGTATTGAGCTAAAAGGAGACTATGTTGAGAAATGAATGGTTTTTGAAAAAAAAATGTTTTTTTCCTACTTAGGTAACTTCAATATATATCTGCCCTCGCATGTGTATTTCTCAATCAAGCATATTTTTTTATCAATTTTTTTTTAATTTTTCAAGTTTGGATGCATTTTTGTGCACTATTTTATGTAGGAACCGTACTGTTTAAGAATCAAATAAGAAATTACATTAGGTTGTGAATGAAATGAGACTTAAGCTTAGCGCCTACCAGAAAAATAATACTACTTGCCAGGTTTTGTTTTTTGTCGGACCGTATTATAGTAAAATTAATAGCCATTAATACAATTCACTTTCATAATCATTTTGGTGAAGGTCAATTAGTAGCTTTTTAAAGTTTTACAAATTTCATTATAGAAAATTCACACAAATTTGTAAATACATTACAAAGTTGGAAATTTAAAGTTACCTTTCTTAATGTATATATCCATTTATACTCTTTAGTGGTCTTTAATTAGATTTTGTTGAAACTGGTATATCAATATTCACGTTTAAAAATATTAAAAAACAAAATGAAATTCTCCTTAAGGTAAAACAATGTGACCACAGTTGCATCGTACTTCCTTTGCTATACTCCTTTTTCTTGAAGTCTTCAATTTCTAGTTTATTGTTTAAAATCTTAAGGCAGAGAACTGACTTCCATTTTGTAAAGGGTCCGCCATCTAACGCTTTTTTCTCAACTAGTGGTTATTTCGTGAATAATAACACTTAGCTCATGTCTGATTTGACAGATAATTAGTTTTATCCTTCCGCTGAACGAATATGGTTGAGTATACGCTTTTTTCGCTTCGCTAAGTGGGCCTGCGATCGACTTACAGAAGATGCCGAATTTGCCAAAAAAAATCATCTTTTCAGATGAAGCTCATTTTGATTTTGGCGGGTATGTAAACAAGCAAAATTTTCGCATTTGGGGCACAGAAAACTCGCAAGCATACATTGAAACGCCGATACACCCAAGACGAGTGACTGTTTGGTGCGGATTTTGGTCCAGAGGCATAATACGAAAATGAGCAAGGAGTGGCCGTTACAGTCAATGGCAATCGTTATCGGGCCATGTTGAACGAACTTTTGTTCACAAAAATTGAAGAGGAGGATATTAGCAACATTTGGTTTCAACAGGATGGCGCTACGTGCCACACAGCCGAAGCTACACTCGATGTTTTGCGCCCTGTATTCAAAAAAAAAAAAAAAAATTATTTGACGGAACCTACATTTTGAATATTTTTGTATTCTAAGGTATATTTTATTTTATTTTTTCCTTATAAGCTTGTCATATCAATTTAAAATGATATAATTTTTTTGCTGTTTCTCCAATATATTTTATCCATTAGAATATCATAGTAGGAATCTTCATTTGAACGCACACAAAAATCTAAAATCTAAACACAGAATCACTTGGAGAATTTCGACAAAGTAAAAAGGGAAAAAAATATCCAGTCTCATGGCTGGCATACATTTTAAATACTTCATTCTGAATAGAAAATGGCTTGAGTAAAAAGCAATACAATGAAAATCAATTTTGTCCTAATTTTTTTCATGAGTGACGTGCGATACCTTTGGACATAATAGCTTTAAAAAACGACAATTCCTGGCATAGAAATTCTTAAAAGACGCTAACAAGTATTGACCAATTTGTAGAGTTTTAACAAAAAAAAAAAAAACAAAAATTATTTTTGCAAAATCAAATCACGGTTGTCAGATGTATCAAAAATTCAATTTCTTACAAGAAAAAAAAAAAAGTAAAACGTCTCGGCCTCTAAATGTCAAGTTTTATAAAAAAAGCAATGCAAAAAATGACAGGAAATCCTTTTTAAGCCGAGAAAAGCTATGAAAATGAATTTTAATTTTGATTTAAAAGGAAAAAATTAAAAAAACAAACTTTAAAAATACCAGGTATTGCTTTGTTTTGGTTTCATTAGTCAAGTTATTTTCAAGCTACAGTATTCTACTGTAGTTCGCCTCCATATGATTGTGTAGTGATAAAGACTCTTGCTAATTGGTGGTGGTGATCCTTACTTAGCAATGCAATTTTTTTCCCGGTAAGTGGCGCTTTCTTCTGATCATTCGTTTGATGTTTGTCATGATTGCTATTAGGTTAGCTTGAAGGTCAGGCAGCGGCTTTCATTAGATGGATTTTATCTCCTTATTAAACAGTCGAAATTGTAATTCAATTTTGTTTTCGTCATGTCCTCTATTGGGGATTCTAACCTGCGCCATTTGAATTGTCTGCATGCACTTTAACGGCTATACAACGCCACCTCTGCTCCTAATGTTAATGTGTCTTAATTTTATTTTGCAGTTTGAAAGCTTTTGACCCGATCAGACATATGACGACATTGTATTAATGTGAGTTAATGCGTTCACTGGGATAAGTGACTACATGTCGACTTCTTTGATCTTGGGCCCAAGCTTTTATGTAATTATACCCGAAAGAAATTTAAGTCCAAGTTTGAGTCACCGTTGGCTTAGAACAGACTGGCGCTGGTATACTTGGCCACATTTTTCAGAGTGCATTGCCTTTTGGAAAAATTTCGATTTTTCAGACCCAAATTTATGCCATCTAAGCGCTCAGTTATATATGCATGTGACATCAGGCGTTGAAGGCTATGTCATCTTGTCAAATTAAATCAAAGGTTTTTGTGGATGGTCTAACATTTCTCAATGGAATTGATGCATATAACAATATATAACAAGCTTTCATTTTATTAGTCATGAGGTCCACCTTAGAAACGAAAAGCTTACTATTTAGAAAACAGGAGACCGAATATCTTCATTTGGTATGGTAATATGCTCGATTACGTGAGAATACCTCTGAACTGAGACAAACGAATAGATTTGTTTCACTATCTCATGGTAGATCCCTCATATTACCAGTCAAAGTGGTCTTTGAAACTAATCAACACAGCTTAAGAAATGTGGAAACTAACCAGTGTAAATTCTGTTTAATGCACAGTATCATAAGTATACCATAAGTATCCAACCTACTGAAGGAAAGCCATAGTAACTATAAAGGAGAAATTTGTTCTCTTAGCAAACTGGATTTGTTTAATGACACAATTTGAATCCAATCTTTAATTTGTAAGCAGCGTTTGCTTCAAGGCTCTTGCAAACTAGCTCCTCTACTATACTTCGCCTTAAAGTGTCGCTTTTATAGTGAAAAAGTAGTTAATAAGTTGGGTCTTGAGTACTATTGTTTCCCAGATAACGGAGTAGTCTTTCACACAACTTAAAGTATTGAAAAATTTTAAGAGAAGTCATCTACCCTTTTAAAAATTTGAATTGCTTGGTCAGATCAAAATAATAAACAGATTAACAGCTTATGCCCTACAACCACGACGAGTTAATTGTCAACAAACTTGAGATGTGATCGTTTAATCAATAAACAATTTTTCAATTTAATGTCAATAGCTTTTAATTTACTTAAGTTTTGAAATAAATGCTATGTGAAAAACAGAATTAGCTTTTTTAATTCATAAAAATATGGTAAGGCGCAGAAATGGATTCAAAATCGTCTACTTGAACCTCTAAATGTCATCCACAAAGAAGCACTTGAGTGTAGCTTTCAAGATATTATAAAGCATGGAAGATCTAGGAATAGAGTTGCAACCTTTTGTTCAACTAGTAATGATTGGAAAAATTTTGCATTAGCACACTGCACTTACGATCTGGCGTTCGTTATTATTATAGAAGAACAAGATCTTCAGTACACTAGAACAGTTCAAAACCACTCTTTATAATAAAAAAAATTATTAAAAAATAGTTATAATTTTTCAAAAAAAATTTTTTCTTCTTTCTCATAAAACACTCGCATATTTAATATTACCATTATAATGGAAAGCGCATCTATTGTTTGTTACTGTTTCACTCTCTTTTTCAAAACCTTGCTGTTGTAAAAAATAGTAAAACAAATAATTGTTGGCAACATATGCTGTACAACCAACCCACACCATTTAAGAGCAATTTGCATACCAGCAAACAAATAAATTTCAAATGATTAATGTGAAAAGAAAAGTTTCATGTGTAATTTATTGCCTTTTTCATTTTAAATAACAGTTAAAAAATTGTTTTAAATATTGTATAAGACAATAGCAAACACCAGGTAGAAAATTAAAAAAAATAAATAAACAAAATAGATTGATTTTTAAAATCAAGTAGGCATATGAGTTACGAGTATATCACTTCTGCGTTTTTGTTTTTCTTAAAATATATGGTATATTCCGTAGCACCTATTATAGCATGTTTATTGCAAAATATTTCAATTTTTCCCTTCATTTTATAACACTTAACACGTTGAGCGCCACCAAGCAAACATAAAACGCATTACAAAGAAATAAACTATACTTTTACTCATTAGAGATAAAAAAGTTTTGAAAATAATATTTTATGGCTTTTTGGAATTCATGAAGCTTAACGCCAAACAAAATAACCCAAAAATATTATGGTAAAAAAATCCTTTGCTTTAACTTACCAAATCGCTAAATTTCACTTTAATGACATGTAACTGCATAAAATTCACTATGCTCATCTTGAGAATTAGGACTACTAAATGATGAACATTTTATAGTAAAAATTTTTCTATTGATTTGGAAAATAATTTCGTGCGTTTTTTAATGTTCTTTTAAAGGAAGACGATCGCCAAACAAGTCGTGAATTGATTGAAAAAATAAACGATTCTCAATCATCGCAATTAATAAATATTAATTATACCGAAAAATAGGTATCTTGGGTGCCTCACAAGTAGGATGTGCACTTAATCGCAGTTTTTTATAATCGTGATTACGATTAAAAAATGTCTGCTAGTGGCGATTAATAGCAGTTAATTTAAAACAAAACTAAGATTTGTAGTCCTTTAATCAAAAAAGCCAAAAGTAACATGCACTAACTTTATCAAAACTAGTCAAAAAATATACATATTTGTACCGCTGAATCAACTCAAAGTTTGGCAATTATCACTTTTTGAAAGAGAGATATACACTGGTCATAGCTACATACTGTAAAAATCTTTCATTTTTTTCTACTTTCGCCAAAAAATACACTTTTTAGCCCTTTATGATATAATTTCATATTAACCAAAAAAGTTTTTGCCCCTACTGTTTATTTTGAGAAAGAAAAGATAGAAAAAATAACGCATTCAATGATTGTTCACTAAGATAAGATTGTATTTCTGTGAAAAAATTGCCTTTTATTGAAAATGCTCTTTCGCATTCTGTTGAAGGTGGCTTTACCGCTTGAATAGTTCTTTGTGTGGAAGAATTATATTTTAAGTTCCAATCTTTGTTTTGCTGTAGAAGACAAATTCCTAGCGCAACATCTCAAAATCTTGTATTGGTAGAGACTGAAACTCCATATTATCTCTTCACATGCTATTACCTCATCAACACAAACATTATTGCCATTGGAATTTTCAAATCCATATACGCGTTTAAGTAAATGTCTAAAATAGTCAAATAAGTCTTTATTCAGCGACATTGTTTATAAGAATTTTGTTTTGTCTTTTATTCATCCAATTCTTAAGAGCTAAAACACCTTTTAAAATATATCTGTTTTGTGTTGTAGTTTAAATTTTTATACAAAAATGACAGCGCCTCTTCAGCTTGTATAATACTAATTTGAACTGCAAAGAGCTTAAACTGGCAATATGATATTACAAACTTGAGGTAGAAATTCAAAACCGAAATTTTCCAATAAAATCAAGAATGACAATTCATCCAAACCATATCTTATACAGTCTTTCAAAAGGATTATCCTTTATAACACTGCTATTATAGAATTCTAACGTGTTTGGGCATTTTAAAGCAGCATTATTTCCTTGCTTTGAGCTTTTACGCTGGCCTACTATAGAATTTTTTTTACTTACTATACATTTTTGAAAAATGTAACCGCTATTCGTACAGCTTCTAAACAGTTGTTTATATTTTGATCTTTGTATAGTTTGCTGTCTTTATTCAGGCACAGGTTGGATGAAATATTTTAAGTTTAATCGCACGATTAAAAATGCGATTACGATTAAATGGTACAATTAATTGTAGTACGACGACTTCAATCGGTTTGTAATCTCTACTCACAAGCCTAACGAAAACAACTAAGGAAATCGCTTTCAAATTGCTTTCAACATCTCGCCTGTTATTAGCGACATGAGGACATAAACAGTGTTTTTTTATTGAATCGTTACAATATATGAGAAATGGTACCGATACATACGTATGAAGCAAAAATAACGTGCGTGGCGTCAAAGCATACTCTAAATAGGGCTACCAGAATGACGATTTATCATCATTTTCACGATTCCAAGCTCCAAAAATAGCTTATTGACAATTTGACGCTTTTTGCCCTTATTTTGCCGATTTTTAGCAATTCAGAATAAATTTTTTTATTATAGTACTTTAAAAGACTTTATGACTTTATGACATAGATGAGTGTGCACTAGAGCTGCAAAGCTATCGATAGTACTATCGATAGTTTTGATTTTGTCTGACCATCGATAGTTGTTTTTTTTCACTATCGATGTTATCGGCAAATTCTAAAGTGGGGTTTACACGATAATACAAGTCGTACAAGTGAACGTACGTGTAGAAGTGAGCGGATAGTATCGTGTAAATTCAATGTGTAATGAGAGCGTACAACATTGAGAGAAAATACAAATAAAAATTTTGCAGTCGTAGGGCTCTCTTTGATTTTGAAATTTTTTAAAAACCATTAGATCAGGGGTGTAATTTTGTGTAAATAAATAAATAAACAAAGAAAAAAGCAAATTTTTGCACTCGCACTTACCTTGTAAAACAGCTGCTTTTATTTTACTTTGTTTTGGCTTAAATTAAAAATTTTATAAAACTGACAGTTCTTTCACGCTTCCTTGTCATAGTCTCTGCAGTTTTCTTTCACTGGATCACATTCATTACTTTAGTTTTGGAGCACCTAATGGTCTGAATCGCTATATATAAGGATTACTCTTCCATTAAAAACCTTCAATACATAAAATTGTATGACATATTGGAAAAAAAAGATACTGTTCCTATTATTGGTTTCAACACTGTATATTTATTATTATTCTTTACCCTTTCACTTAAATTCTAACATTGTATCGATAGTTTCTCAGCTCTAGTGTGTACAAATATTAGCCAGATTGGACTTTGAAATCAAATGTAAGGGTTTAAGTCCAATTAATCCTCAAATAAAATGGAGAAAATATTTCCTTTTCCGTTATAATATATTAAAGACTAAATTCAATTTTGTTAAAGAATGGAAAAGTCAAGGGATAGAGTCTGAATTAAGACAATTAAAAGAGTTAAACTTTGAACAATTGAAAAACGCTTTCCTGCAAATGATATAAAACAAAAATAAAAGATTCCAGCCTGTTGTTTCCAAGTTTGGCATTCTGTTGAAGGAGTATTTAGTAAAGTTAGTCCAAACAAAAAATTTCTTAACAAAATCGTCTTTAGAAGCAATATTATACCCAAAAAGTTTCAAAAAGTATGCCAATTGTGACCCCTTCGACTCTATGGTTGTACTTGATTTAATTAATATGTTTAATTGCAATATTTGTAAACATATTTACAAATACTCTGTGATTTCTTAACCTTTTGAAAATTAAAAAAAAGCGAAAATCAATTAAATATTTACATTACACGATAATTGAAAGTCATTTCCTTTTTAAAAATTATTTTATATAAATATTGCTCGCGTCTACACCGTATGTGGTCTATCACTAATGGCAGATGTAATGCCGTCTTACAGGATTTGAATTGTGACTGGCTTATCCCTCACAAAAAATATTATAGTGTGGTCAACTTGTATGATTTATCATCCAATTAACTGCTCCGAAATCTGAATTTAATTTCTCACAAAATTAACCTCTTAATAGATTCATTGTATCGTGTGGCATGTAGTACCATTGTCTTGAAATGACATGTCAACCAAGTCTAAGTCTTTCATTTTGGGCCAACAAAAAATACGGTGCTGTAACTATCGATTTTTATAGTTCTTGAAAAAAGTACGGTCCAATGATGCCGCCGGCCCACAAACTGCACCAAACAATTTATATTTTAGGGTGCATTAGCAGCTCTTCACACCAAATTCAGCAATTCTGTTTGTTGATGTGTTCATTGGGCAAAAGACAATTACCAATAAAATTGCACCAAACAATTTATATTTTAGGGTGCATTAGCAGCTCTTCACACCAAATTCAGCAATTCTGTTTGTTGATGTAGTTATTAGGCAAAAAATTAGCTTCGTCGCTGCAGACAATTTTTCTATAAAAAATGGATCATCATCCAATTTTCCTCAGGCCCACTCACCAAACAAACGACTTTATAGTATGTTATCTTGCCTTAGTCGTTTCAGCAGCTATATTTTCTATGGTTTCATCACGAGGTCCATACCTTAATTCGTTCACGAGCTTAAATAATAGAAATCTAATTGTGTAATTTTTATTTATTTTTTCTGACAATTTTTTGACGATTTTGATGATTTTTTCCTTAACTTTTGACGATTTTATGCTTTCTTTATCTGGCAGCACTGACTCCAAGAGTTAAGACTGACTGAAAGGAATGAAAGGTTTAACAATAAGCTCTAACAATGGACCACATCGACTAGACTAAACCATACGGAGTAACGGTAACACCAAGCTTACTGTTGCTCACATTTTCAAAACCACACTTCAAGAAAGAGCTCCAATTGGAGGTCCATCATTCTTTAAATGGTATATATTATTACGAAAATAAGATTGGGAAACTCTGCGCTTATTACTTCGCTAAAATAAATAAACAAAAGCTGCAAGAACAACTCTTTACATGATGTTTATAAATATCCAGAAACGACAACAACAAACATTATTAGCAGAGATAAAGTAAATAAAAATAACACAGCAACAACAACAACAAACTAACATCAAAGAAAACAAGTAAGAGAATAAGCAAGCAACAACAAATACTAAAAGCTGAAAGAGGTAGATGTTTACATACGCATGGCTACAAAAGAACTAAAAAGAAATTAAAAGAAAGAAATGCAATCTACCTGAAATATCGAGAGGCTCCAGAACTTTCGATGTATTGTTTACTTAGCCATATAAAAAGCACATCGATGCAAACAATAAGTAGTTTAAGTAAAGTAAATTCAGCGAGTGCAGTTTGTGTGAAGAGAGTTTATAAGGAGTAAACTCGTGAAGTGAATCGTGAAGTAAAAAAAAAACAGTTTAGTTGGAGCTAACTCAGTAAAGAGAGTTAAGTGTAGATAACCTCTGGCTGAAAAGGTTGTGATCGAACCTAAGTTATAACTGCGATCGGGTTGGAAGATCTTTAAGTAGAAAGATCTGTCGAGTAATTGTTGTTGTTTACAAAATTGTAAACAGACAGAGTAATTAAGAATAAAAATTGTTATTACCTGTAAAAAGATTACAAGCAGTGGTGCACATAACTGTGTTGAATAAAGCAATTTTAATTAAAACCAAACACAAAATTTATTTTATTTTAACTACAATCTACGAACTCATAAAAGCACTTTTTTAAAAAGGTAAAAGCATAGCAATGTATAATATAATTTTATAACAAAATGAGAATAATGTAGAAAAAAAGGAAAAGGACTTTTAAAAAAAAGTTTGGAATAGTGAATTACATTTCTTTCACAAAAAAGCCTCTAAAAGCCTTCTTTTATGCAAAAGAATATATTTTTCAAAAGAAACAAAATCATCATTTATAAGCAACAGCAATAGAAACAAGAACCATTCATTTAAAATGCTAAAAGTATCTGCAAGGCAAAGGAACTTCTTCCTTTTGTATAAATCGTACAATTGCCGACCAGGGACTTTTCGTATATACAGATGATTTTGTAATTCAAAACAACAAAAAGTTATTGCAAAATGAAAGCCGGGAAAAAAAACACCATTATAAGTGTTATTTGACTAGAGAGATTCATAAGAATTGTTGTCACTTGCTTCGCGTTTTGTTTAAGTACTCGTATATGATGAGTACCATTACCACCACTGAGTACCATTACTACTTCTACTACTACTGTATATAAGTACCATTTAAATTTTAGATTGTACAGAATTAGAGCATATATTTGGATTTCTTTAATTTTTATGAATATAAATAAGAAACATGATTTTAATAAGTTATTTAAAAATAAAAATAAATTTTAATAATGGCTTTCAAATTATTATTATTATTTTTATTTGTAAGAGACTTATTCCTTAACAATTCCTTTAAGCATTTTGAGCGGCTTCACCTGTATGGTTTTAATATTAATTTTTTTTATTATTTTTTTTTACACAAAATCTTTTCAAAGTATTTAAAAAACGTTTATTGACGAAAGCAGTTTTTCAGCTTTATTTTTCAGACTTTCGCGCCAAGCCCAGGTACATATATATTTGAAATTTCAATGCTTTATGCCAACATTTAAACAATTGATAAATATTTATAAAGTTTTTCTTCAACTTTCTTTAAATTATCACCTTTTGTTTTCCTTGAAAAAATATTTGTTGCTCTAGAAACTTTGTAAATTTACATCCAGACCAAATTGCATGTTGCTGCTAGCAAATGTTTTAACTTTTGCATGAATAAATTGTCATTCTAAAGAGAATTTTCACATGTTCAAACCAATTACCAACAGTATAGGGAAGGTAAGTGCCAGGCATGTCGTAAACAAACATTGTAATTGAATAATCAGCAAAAAGTTTCCGAAGTCTTGTAAATAATTTTGAATGAAAATTTTAACAGCTTTTAGTTTCTTTTTTTATGCTCTAATTTGCAAAACCAAGTGCGTAAATTGTGAGAAAATATGGCATTGACTTGCTAAAATATTAAATTTAAAATATTAAAGAAATTGTTGTAGAATGTACGCATATTTTATGTTTTTATTTATTTATTTACTTTTTTTGTAAAAGATAGAATTTCACTTGTTAAAAGCTCATACAAATGAAATTCAACTTTTATCTTTTGTTATTTTTACATATTTTCATGTATATTTTCTTCAAGTATTGTTAGGACGTCTGCAGATCATAGACAAAACCTTTTTCCTTTTAAAAAATAAAAAAAAAATATAAAATGAACAAAAAAGGTATTACTTATACGACAAGTAATGAAAAAATTTAAAAAATTATTTTAGATTATATATATTGAAAAGATTAAGAACACTAATCTCATTAAGCCCCCTGTAAAACCATTAATTACAAAACAGGCCCTATTTTTAAAAATTTTTAACAGAAAACCAAAATACTGTTACGTTCTAAACTTTATAAAACGTTTAAGTTCCACTTTATATAATTATAACTGTCCAACTTATCTAATATCCTCTTAAAACTTCAATTTACCCAATACTCAACTGTTAGTACGACTTTACACTGCCACCGTTAAACTATAACTGACTGTCTTAGGCAAAGCAGCGTTCCTTATATAGCTTACTGCCATCACTTTCGTATGTTCTAGTAAAGTCTTAAACCTTCTCAAAACGTCTATTCAGATCCGTTAATTCAAACGTATCGAATGTAATTGATTTGGTAGCACCGTTAAATAGGCAGTTGGTAACGCTTGCTAACATTGATAGCCCAGACACAAACCAATAGAACAAATCCCATAATAATGTTTGTAGTTTTGAATGTACTACGTTGGTGTATCTTTTTTTCAGTTTTATTCTCGTAACAATACGTTTAGTATTGCAACACATAATCTTTAATAAGACCATAGATATGTTGCCGTTTCAGCATTATCTGCAGTCTGCGATAATTTCGTTTCTATTGAAGTAGATGATATAGGATACGTGGACAGAAAAAGTCTATCTAACAAAGCAAACACAAAATGTACAAAATGTTTTTCTATTTCCCAACAATATCTCTTTTAACTCGTTTAACAGGTCTAACAATATATATTCGCTTCGATAACCAGTTTATAGTAAGAACTGCTTAGCTCCTTAAAGTAGCTATCAACTACTAAATCCACCTTCCTATCGCTGGCAAATAATTCAAATTCGGAAATAGAAAATAATCCGTGGTTAGTACGGTTTCTATAGAAAATAGTCTACAAAAAAGGCTCTAAACTCAAAAAATGTTGAAAAATATTTATGAAAGAGGTTTTTGATTAAGAAATACACAGAGATTCTTTAAGGCTACTTGAACAAAATACGAGGGCAGATTGACATTGAAACTACCTAGCGCTAGATGGCAGCACAAACACAAAAACTTTTTCTTTCTTAGAAATTACGATCTGTCAAACGTCATCTGTTAAAATTTAAGCCAAATTCATCGATTAGTTTATTTGTTGTAGTCGTTTGAAGTAAGAAACTTTTGTGTTTCTTGGAAAATGGAAAAAAGTGAAGTTCATGTAGTGATTAAGCACTATTATTTGAAATACAAAACGGCGAAAGAGACAAAAGAAAAGCTTGATAAACATTACGGCGAATCTGCTCCGTCAGATTATGTGGTAAAATATTAGATTGCTGAATTTAAACGGGGTCAAACAAGCACTGCAACAATACCATCAACAGGAAGGCCAAAAGAGGTGGTTACTGAAGAAAATATCAAGAAAATCCTCGATATCGTTATGAATGATCGCCGGGTCAAAATACGTGATATTGCTGAAATGGGAAACATATCATATGAACGTGTGTTCAACATTTTGCATGAACATTTGCATATGAAAAAGCTATCGGCAAGATGGGTGCCGCGTTTGCTCAGTGTTGAACAAAAACAAGTTCGACAGATCACTTTACAGCGGTGTTTGGACATGATAAAGCATAAGCCTCCTGATTTTTGGTGTAGATTAATAACTGTTGATGAAACGTGGGTCCACCACTACACACCTGAAACCAAAAATCAATTGAAGCAATGGGTGGAAGTTGGTGGAAGTGCTCCGAAGAAGGCGAAGACAGCGAAATCGATTGGTAAGGTTATGGCCACTGTATTTTGGGATGCACATGGAATATTACTCTTCGATTATCTTGAAAAGGGATCCAAAATTACAGGAGAGTAATATCGTGCATTATTGGATTAATTGGTTGATGCAATCAAGGAAAAACGACCACATTTAAACAAGAAAAAGTGCTCTTTCTTCAAGACAACGCACCGGTTCACACAGCATTAGAGACGAATGTAAAACTACGAGAAATCCACTTTGAATTGGTTGATCATTCACTTTATAGTCCAGAATTAGCCCCTAGTGACTTTTTCCTGTTTCCAAATTTGAAAAAATCGCTCGCAGGAAAAAGATTCATCTCAAACGAAGAAGTGATTACCGAAACTAATGCATATTTTGAGGAGTTCCTAAAATCCTATTATTCAAATGGTATAAAAAAGGTGGAAAATCGTCTTACTAAGTGCATTGAGCTAAAAGGAGACTATGTTCAGAAATGAATGGTTTTTGAAAAAAAAAAAAATGTTTTTTTCCTACTTAGGTAGCTTCAATATCAATCCGCCCTCATATGTATCATTTAAACGGCCTGACCGTATTCTTTACAAATTTTATAGAGAAATATAAATACAGTTGATATTCAACTGAAATCAAGGTTTCCTATTTTTAACTTAAATTTTTGTTGCACTCACTTTCTAGGTGATATTTTTTACCAAATCGCACAGTGTTCGATTTTTAAATTTAGGGGGTCCAAGCATAAACCTTAAGAAGGGCAAAAAAGGATATTCATATATTTAAGGCAACATTCCAATTATTATTTTTTTACTCATTTTACACATGCATGATGTGTAAAATATACAAAAGAAAACTTTTTATTTTTCTTAAAATTAACGCAAACTTTGAACATTAATACAAAAATTTCTAGGGTATATTTGTAAACAATTTTTTTAATGAAACAATTGTTATTTCTTAACACATACCATTTATTGTGTATATTCTTAAATAAAGCGTATTTGAGATAACGGAAAATATATTAAAGAAGCTTTTAGTAAAATTCAAAATCAAATAGACGACTACTGCTAGTGCTGCTGTTGCAAATTCATTCATGGTTGTAAATTTTCTTGTACAAATCATTGGAAGGAACAATTTTCTATTCACTTAGAATACAAGTTATACAAATTTAGAGATTAATTAGGACTCGAACTCGGATCATATAGTTCGAACAAAGAACAACATAATGAAAATTTGTTAATATTTTCCTTTTTTTACATAATTGTGTATTGACAATATTACAATTATAAAGAGTAAAACAAAAAATTTTATAGTACCCATTGAAAAATTTCTTAAATTATGATGATCGCAGCTGATACTTTCAAGTTTGTAGTATTTTTCCATATTTTACATAATTTGGTAATGATAAGTGGGTGTAGGTGGATTTGTGTAATTTTGTGCACACTTCTTCTTTAAAGTGCTAGTAAACTTTATGCTAAAAAACCTTTACGTGTTTTTGTTTTCGAGTAATTAATTTCGGTCTTTTAAATATCAAAATCGAACACTGTGCATCGTGTATCATATGCCCAAATATTAAAGTTGCTTAGAGCTCATATTCTTCATATTTTCTTTTCATATTTTCTTTTTTAGTTTATCCGTTATTTCCATAAAATATAAATCAATTTCTTAACAATTTCTATAGTTTTACTAGCAAGTTATTACATTTTCTCCCAAAATGTGTTAAAATTGTATGAGAATTTCTTCTAATAAAAAATGTACAACACATGTGCATTAAAATGCATTTTTTATGAATTTTTTCAAATTTTTACAACTTCATTGTCCCAAGAATTTACGATCTTATAAATTTATATTTGACTTAAAGCAAAAAGACTTTAACAGCTGAGGTTTTTATATGATTTGAATGTCGTTTTAATACATTTATGTAAAAAAAATATTTTAAAAATGCAATTCTTAGAAAATGCTACATTTTTATAATTTTAAAACATTTTTTTATTGTCATTAGGGTTACAAAATACAAAAGAGAAACTTGTTTAAATATTAATGAAGATAAAGCTTCAAAAGCATTTCTTTCTAAATTTTCAAGTTAGACAATCAGCCTTTTTGATAAACTAAAATATTTGTCATATTTTTCGTCATAGATTTGCACCCGAACTAGCACGCTTTATTAACTTCTCATATCTAGAACTGAATATATATGTTGTCAGCAATTTATTTATTTTTTAAATTATTCTTAATTATCATTAAATGTTTTGCTGGCTTTCTTTTCAATACTCGAAAATGTCTCAGGTACATACATATTTTCCGTAAAATAAATTGTCCCCTGAAAATTATTTAATTATTTTCTTTTTTGCTGTAAAGACTTCCGTATTTTTGCATAATTATACAGTTCAATGAAGCAAATAATCAGCTATAATTAAATTTCTTTGTTAAGATTTTGTAATGAAATCATATTTGAAAACCACTCTAAGGGAATTTTACATATAAAAAATAAAAATTAAATTTCAGTTGCTTGATGTCCAAAAGTTAGTTTTTAAACTAAAATAGTTATCTCTTTTACATATGGATTACTTTCAGAAAATAGTAAAGGGTCAGCAAAAAAAAATTTTTTTTAAATTCTATAAAAAAAAACTACTGAATATTTCCTCAAGTTTCTTCTTTTATTTGAAAATACAATCCTTCCAGTTAATAATGAAAAATAATTTCATTCAAATGGCTGCCTCTGCTGGCCATGCAGTAGCCTACACGAAAGGTCCAATTTTTAAGCACATTATCGATTGTGTATTTCACCAATGGCTTTACGAATATTGTCCTTTAAAGCGTCAATTGCCTCTGCCTTGTTGGCGTAACACTTATCTTTGAAGGCACCCCACATACCCAACGGTGCCAAATCGCAGCTCCGAGGTGGCCAAATGACATCAGCTCTGCGGCTGATAATGCGATCTTCAAAAACAGGGCGCAAAACATCGAGTGTAGCTTCGGCTGTGTGGCACGTAGCGTCGTCCTGTTGAAACCAAATGTTGCTAATATCCTCCTCTTCAATTTTTATTAACAAAAATTCGTTCAACATGGCCCGATAACGATCGCCATTGACTGTAACGGCCACTCCTTGCTTATTTTCGAAGAAAAATGTCCAAACGGTGACTCGTCTTGGGTGTGTCGGCTTTTCAATGTATGCGTGCGGGTTTTCTCTGCTCCAAATGCGGCAATTTTCTTATTTACATACCCGCCAAGATCAGAATGAGCTTCATCTGAAAAGATGATTTTTGATTCTGCAACATTACCATGATTTTCAAAGAAATGTCGCAATATTTCCCAGCGTTGTTCAAGCGTATATACAACCATATTCGTTCAGCGGAAGGATAAAACTAATTATCTGTCATATCAGCTATGAGCTAAGTGTTACCATTCACGAAATAAGCTCTAGTTGAAAAAAACGTTAGATGGCGGACCCTATATTTTATAAACGGTATCAATTTTTAAGCCTATAATTAAAGCACAACCCATTTTGCGATTACAGCGTAGTCTTTAGGAAGAATATTGAAATAATTTGATGCCGCATAAGGGCATAAAAATCTTCAAATTACGATCATGCAGTTGCTTAAGGAGTTTTTAGTTGGGTGTTGCTGAAGGAATCAATTTTGACATTAAAAACATCATTATCGGTTGTCCAAACAGGATAATTAAAACTTTTTATATATAATTTTTTTCCGTTACTCCTCTAGGTAGCATATTGGCTTTTTACAAAGCATCCATCAGCCTGTTTAAGTAATCAAGTAGATTTTGCAAGCTAAGTAGATGATTAATCTATTGAGCTCGCCTCCGTGATAGTGTGTAGTGGTGAATATTTTTGTAAGTGGTGGTGATCCTTACTTAGTATTATGATACTTTTCCTGATCATTCGTCTGATGTTTTCCGTCATCGTCAGAGGTAAGCTGCAGTATCTTTATATAAATGAAGTATATAATTTCTTCTAGATTTAAAAATGACATCTTATTTAGTCCCTGTGTCCATAGAAAAGTATTGACACTCTCAGCCTTTTTTTAACCACAAAACTACAATTTCATAGCTTTTTCTCAACGATATGAAAGAAACCTAATTTGTTTAATAATAAGAGAACAAAATTATTGCATTTTTTATCAAGTTTTTTGCAATAGCGTTTTCTTATTACCCCGTGCTACTGGCTACAAAAGTAGTGCAGCCTGTGGCTATAAATAAGCTTCCCACTTTCACTTCCATTCTCAAACAAACAATTTTGTTCTGTAAAGTGGTTAAATGTTATACATAAAGGTTTATAAATATGTATAACAGTAGTTGCCGTAGTGATGACACAATTAGTCAAGAAGTTGTGTGGCATTTATATAAACACGCAGCAGTAACAATAGTAACAGGGAGCAAAGTATATTGCTCTCATCTTTATTTATACTTATTGATATACTTTTTTTACTTTAGTGTATTATGATGTGTTGCAGACTGCCACTTAAAACATTTTAATGCCTGACTATACGCTATTTATTTATATCCGCGTGCAAAAGATTGAATAGTCTACTATGCTGGTTCTTCTAAAGAGATAGCTGTAAAGCATTTTTTTTTAATAAGATAAAACAATGTCGTCAAGTGCTTTATTCCCCTCACAGTTCACAAGTGTATATAAAAAAAAGTCTTAAATAAGAAAACCAAGATTCATAGTTTCAAAAGCATTTCAAGCTTTTTCAAAAGCCCATTAATAAAAATTATTAAAAAGTGAAATCAATTTCCGTCAAAAAACGTATATTGTCTACATTAATCCTTTTTTTTAGTGTTTTGAATAGTTTATTTCTCCTTTATCTTCATTATTTCATAAATCACTGTTTTCAAATTCGATACTCTCGACCGAACGGGCATAAATGTTAGATAATCTCTGTAGTATGCAGACGACATTAGATTACAAATTATTAAACTTTATGTTACAGAAAGGAGATCGAAATATCATCTCAGTATACTTAATATACCAAAAAGGCTAATAATTATCACACAATAAATTATTATTTTCAAACTGCTTAACTTTGTCCAGAAACATTAATTCATGATCATTTTTACTATTTGAGTAATTTCCATTTGCCAATTGCACTGAATTGCTCAAACGAAGTTATAATTAGTAAAGATCATAGACTAAGGGTGTGTAAATTCGAGGTTAGGAAGTAAATTGGCTTAAAAATACATTTTTTTTCTTTTGACAAATTCAGTTTTATTCTTACTTTAAACTTTGTTGTTTTTACAATTTTATTTATTCCACTATAACTTTTATACACTATGTTTTAATAAAGAAAATTCAACTATACAACACTCTTTATTTACGCCTGAACGCGATTTGGCTTATTTACAGCTAAATGATAACTAATTTACCAACCGCAATTCTTTATTTTTTTATAGTATTTCATTATTAGTCCTGCTTAAACCAAAGGTCATTGAGGTCAATATTAGCCAATTTTGGTCACAACAGGTTGGTTATCATGGTTTGGTACCACCGAGAATTCGTGGTGACGACGTTTCCTTGCTAATTTTCGAAAAAATATGGATCGATGATACCACTTTTTTTGGATGTAGTAATTTTATTAGCCCCATATGCGATAATTTTGTTTGTTTATATAACCGCCTAATTGAAAATGGTCCTCAACACTAAAGATGATTTTGTTGAAAAATGTAGCTTAAAATTGTGCGAAAGGAGCGGACGTCTGCCAGCGTGCTAGAGGTGGAAATTTGCCCGGCATAATATTCCATTATTAATTCCTATATATCTTTTTTATATTGGTATGAATACAACTGAATTTGACAAAAAAATGTGTTCTTTTCTCCCTTTATAAAGTTTCAACATTGAATCTAAGCCCTAACTATAGTGAAATCGCAATAAAACGAAAAACTCAGTATAAAGTTTTTTTCTGAGTCTCCTGCAAAAAACTCTTTACTGCAAGGTTTTTCATACAAAAATGTACTAAATCCATAGCAAAGGAATTCTAGGCAATAAAACCTCTAAGTATATAACGAAGTATTCTTTTTAAAACCTCAGTTCAGCGAAGTCACAATGAAAACAAAAAAAAAAGTGTTTCATTTTTTATTTTGAATAAAAAATCTTTAGTTAAAAGTAAATTTTTCGTATATCTTCTAATTTCGTTATAAAAAGGTTTCACTGATTTATTTAATTTATTAATTTTTCGATCTCTTTCAGATTAGTTGTAGAGAAGAATATTATTAGAAATACCCAGAAGAGCCAACAGCAAAAAAAGAACAAAATATAATTCGATAAAACAGAAACAAAGGGAAAGATTACTTTAAAATGGGTATAACTAAGTAGACAGGGAGTACTAAAATGGATATTTTATTTATTTTTTAACCTAATTTAGATTAAATAACAAAAAATCTTACCAAAAGTAGGTTTCAAAAATAGACAGTTGCCGCGTACCTAAAAAGAAACAAGAAATTTTTTTAATTTATTGTGTAAAATATAAAAATATTGCAACAAATTATTATTTAAACAAAACCCCAAAATAAATTTTTAAAATACAGTTCATTGGAGTATATTTAGTTTAAGTATTAATAACATAATAGAACATAAGCCACATTGCAATGATATTCTTATAAATTAATAGAGAATGCAATACTCTGCGCTCCTCTAGCTTTAGTGTTAAGAGCATTTTATATTATTAGCACTACGAAAAAAGCTTAATTCATTCCTCATTTACGTGCCTTAATTAATATTAGAGCTTTATTCAACAGCGAAATGGTCCTTGTTGCCACCTTATCTTCATATTGAAAATAAGCATGGAGTACGGTTAGGTTATGTAAGTCACACGCGATTTACTAGTTCACTTTGAAGCACTGTGGCCCATTGTGCTATCCTTTACAGGACAGACTCCGACAGACAGGATGTGGAAAAATTGCTGTTCCCTCACATGAGCCAACCGGTACCCCTGACAAAGTCAATCAACATCGACAGTGACACATCTACTAAGACAGTCCAGATCATGGAAGAGACATATACCCAGATGCCTCAGTCTAAGCTTCCATAGACCGGGACAATCACAGAGAGAGTGTTGTACTGATTCATCTTTCTCCTCATATTGACAGCTCCTAGGGTAGCCATTACCAAAGCGTCCCATGCACTCTAATATGTGGCCTAAGATAAAGTAAGTCGATAATACAATAACTGCAAATAATTTCCTACAAATATTTTACTTTCTTATATACGAGACTTTCAATTACCCACTAAAATATAATTTTTGCTTCCCGAATAAATTTTTTAAATTTATTCAAATTTAAATAAAAACGAAAACATATTTAAATTTTGTGCTGCAAAAATTATGCATACGTACTAAACGGAAGAAAATTTGCTAAATTTTTTTGTTTTTTTGTACTTATTTAGGCCTAAAATTTCCAACTCAAATTAAATGTAATAAAATTACAGCAAAAATATAAAACATATTTATATTTAATATTTTTTTTTAAATTTTATTTTAAAAATAAAAATAAATTAAAGTTTTTTAAAACATAAGAGTGGGGAAGCTATCACAACATTTAGTAAGAAAAATATTGGCTTTTAAATACCATTTGAAGGCTTTTTTAAACTAAATAGAGAAGAAAAAACATACTCTTGGTAACGATTTAGGCACAAAATATTTGTTGTTATTTGTAAGTGGAACTCGGCATGCCTTTACCTTTTTTTCACTTTTACTTGTACTTACTTGGCCATTATTTTATACGATGTTTAGCTGTTCGGAGATATTTTTTTCATGTCAATAAAAAGCACTTTCTGACAATTGTTGAATATAATAATGTAAGAAAGCAAAAAAAAACCATTTGATTGTTCTAGAGGGTGGTTAGTATTTGATGAAAAATTTAAGTGTTCAATTTTCAATTATCTCGTTTGTTCCCATTTTTTTCTTCTGTGCTTTTAAATACAGTCTAGGGACTTAAAAATTTTCTTTTAATTGAAAGGTGCTTGAACGCGACTAATTTTTGGCTTAGAGTTAACAATAGTTTTCTAAATAGTGTGCTTTTTAAATAGATTTTTTGAAAAAAATGGAACAGCATTAAATTAATTCTTTAAAAGTAGACCAAATGAACTATACCATTTATATTCGTTATAAAATTTAAATATACTATCAGCGACAAAATTAAGTAAACAATATATTTATTTCTGACTAAAATACGATGAATTAAATATTTTTTAATTTTTAAAACCATATTTACGGATTTAAAAAATTCACAAAAGACAAATACAAAACTCTTACTACAGCTAAAGTTATATAACAAAAAACGAAATGTACTCTATGTTTTTACGCATCAAAATAAGTAAACAAGAAAGACATTAGCGACAAAAAAAATTAACTAGAAATACCTGGGAAGTGATACCATTTTTGCTATAGGTGCAATCGAGAACAAAAATAATCTGATTTAGACATTTTCTCACATTCCCCGAAACCTGAAGTTACGAATAAAATACTGGTTTTTTGTACCTCCAAGCACTTATTAGTTAATAACTTACCTAAATATTAAACAATTTTAAGATTTTTGATTGATTTGGAAAGAAGAGAAACAGACCTATTAAAAAACTTGGATGATTTAGAATGCATTGAATAAAAAATTTGTTTGCTTGATCAATATATATAGCTGGCTTAAGTTTTTTATAGATTTCGTAAGGCCGTAAGCAGAGTCGTAAATAATATTGTTACGACAATAAAGTTGCGCACCACAGCGTTTATTTCATCGCTAAAATAAATAATCAAAAACTGCAGGAACAACTATACGTGCTGGTTACAAATAACCAAGTCTACAACAAAAACAATTAGCAGAGACAAAGTTAATAAAAATAACACGGCAACAACAATAACAAAGCAGCAAAGGAAACAAGTAACAGACAATAAACAAGCAACAACAAACACTAAGTGCTGAAAGAGGTAGATGTTTACATACGCATGGCTACAAAAGAACTAAAAAGAAATTAAAGCAAAGAAATGGAATCTATCTGAAATATCCAGAGGTTCGAGAGCTTTCGATGTATTCTTTACTCAGCCATATAAAAAGCATATCGATGCGAACAAGAAGAGTTTATAAAGAGTAAAGTCGTGAAGTAAAAAACCAGTTTAGTTGGAGTTAACTCAGCAAAGAGAGTTAAGTGTGGATAACCTCTGGTTGAAAAGGTTGTGATCGAACCTAAGTTATAACTACGATCGGGTTGGAAGATCTTTAGGAAGAAGATCTGTTTACAAGATTGTAAGGAGACAGAGTAATTAAGAATAAAAAGCTTTATTGCCTATAAAAAGATTACAAGCAGTGGTGCACATAACTGTGTTGAATAAATGATTTTTAATTAAAACCAAACACAACCTTTATTTTATTTTAACTACAATCTACAAACTCATAAAAACACGTTTTTAAAAAGGTAAAAACGTAACAATATAAAATGTTTAAATTAATCGCATTTTAAATGACTGAAGAATAAGCTAATTTACAGAAAACGTGAGTGTTGACTTAGTTGTGACGCTTATGGTATATGAATTATGTTCAACTAATTTTTACGAATTGATTTCTAATTGGTGTCCTATGTTTTAAATTTTGTTTATTTAAATTAAAGTATTTATTTAGTATAAATAGTTGAAATAAAATTTCCAAATTATTTTATTTTATTTTATTTTATTTTATTTTATTTTATTTTATTTTATTTTATTTTATTTTATTTTATTTTATTTTATTTTATTTTATTTTATTTTATTTTATTTTATTTTATTTTATTTTATTTTATTTTATTTTATTTTATTTTATTTTATTTTATTTTATTTTATTTTATTTTATTTTATTTTATTTCATCTTTTTTTTCAATATTTATAAACCAATTAAAATAAAATATTTACATTCGAATTATTTGCTCACTTTATTTTTTTATATTTTGTTATTTTAAAATATAAAAATAGAAAATTATTAATTAAAAAAGGACAGGAGGTGTCACAGAAAATGCTTAAAAAATAATATGTATTAATAAAAAATTAAGTCGAATGTCCTAACTTCCAGTACAATAGAAGTTAAAGTAGACAAGAACTAAAAGCATAATTGTGCCAACTCTTAATTAAGGACTATGAGGATTAAATACTGAATGATACATTTGTAGCCAAGATATATTTGTGTATAATGGTAGCCAAAACTCAATAGTAAATAACAAAAAAAAAAAAAAAAAAAATAAAAATAAATAAAATAAATAAATTAATAGTTACTAATTTTTCTAATTCCTTAGCTATAAATAAAAGTTGGCGTTGAACCAATAATTTTATTTATTACAAAAGGTCCACATATGTAAGTATACACTCTCTATATTCATGATATACGATATAAGTAGGCTTGTCAGATGGCCACGTTTTCGCTTGATTTACAAGAGTTTTTGTAACTTATCAAGAATTAAGAAAAAATATAGTTTGTCAGGACTTTTAAAAATATATCTTTTAAGGTTTTCATTGCACAAAATTTTGCAAAAAGATATTTAATATTTTAATGAATTAATTTTTAATTAAATTTTTTTAAAAGGTGTACGAAGAAGTTCATTTACAAATTTGACTGAAAATGAAACAGTTTCTTATATTTAAACAAGCTATTAAACCAATTATGTGTTGTTTTGATAGATAACTTTTTTCCACTTTTGTGGCAAATTGATTATTCCATTAGTGTAGTATAGATCCAATTGCGAGGATTTGGAGAGGCCTCTAGAGATTTTAAGCTTGCACTATTAAGAGAATTCTTCAGAGAGCGAAACAAATGATAATTTGAAGGTACAAGGTCTGGGCTCATCAAAATTTCCAACACAAGCTCTCTCAGTTTCTGAGTGGTCTGGCCTTGTCATGATGAAACACAACATCTGTGCTGTTGATCAATTCTGGCCATTTTAATAGAATTTTTTGCTTTAATCTTGCTAACTGTTGACAGTAGAGATCAGAATCAATCGCTTGACCAAGTTGTGGAAACTAATAATAAAAATTCTCTGCCAATCTTACCAGAAAAGCAGCATTACCTTTCTTTGCTTCGTCCACAACATTTTTCGCATATTATTTTAGAACATTATCTACCTTTTGATAGTCCGTAATCATTCGGATCTATCAAACACGCCATACCAGAAATTTGTAAATAAAGTTTTTCAAATGTAAATGTCAAGAATTTTGTACTTTTGAAATCGGCGGTTTTAAATGTAAACCAAAATAATTAATTCACTATTCATGAAGAAATTATATATTTAAATAACAGCAATTTATTATTTATTTATTTATTTAGTTGATTTAGAAACATTTTTTCCCCATCGTGCAACTTTATTGCTTTATATACATAGGAGTTTTGCTAATTAAATTACTAAATTCTAGAGAATAAAAAAGATAACAAAAATAGAAATAAATTATTTCATAATAAAAAAAAAGATTTTTGTAAATAGTGTAGTAAAAAACACAAAAAATATTTAAAAAAATCCATTTGAAACCTTTAAATTTTTGTAAAAATCAAGTAGTTACGGATATAAATAGTTATGCTCGTTTCGTTTTAGAAAAACAAATCAGAACTGGTATTTGGTAGTTGGATATATAATTTTTTAATTGGTTCAAGTTTATCTTTGATTGAAATTATTATTCGGTCGAACATATTACGGCTCCGGTGGCTTGATGGTAAAACAATGTGGATATATACTGCTATATGGAGTCAATAGCACAAGAAGTAGCATCATGTTTGAAATACATACAAACTCTAAAGCTCAAAAAACGCATTATAGCTTATAGTGACATGTGCTCTGGTCAAAGTAGAAGCATATAGTTGACCAATGAGTTTTAAAGGGCGAAAATTGTTTAGTCCATTGACTATGAAATAAATATTATTGATCACAAATTTCTATTTTCCGAACATTAGTTTTTAACAAACGATCGTGATTATGAAAAACAAGTTCCCTTGATATACCCCAGGATTACTATAACTAATGCGAAATTATCGAAAACATAATCAATTTTTTAGTCCATTAAATGACTTTCCTTTTTCAACTCAAAAGGAAAATACTGACGGAGAAGTTAATAATGGTTTAGATATGTGCTGAATCAGAGTTACGAGGGATGAACCATACAAAATGTTTTACAAAAACTTTTGTAGATCAAAATACTGCATTAACAATTATTGAGTTATTATAAGAGAAAAAGACCAAGTAATTTTGGAAATATGAAGCTGCATTTGAAAAATGGATTTATTGTCTAAATAAGTTAGGTTCTAAATAAAAATTAATTTAATTACATCTACGTTTCACCTAATCATCACTTTGTTTCATCAATTTTATTTTATTTATTTTATTTCTAATTTATTTTATTCCTAATAAGGTGAAAGTACGTAGTTTTGAAAATAAAAATTTTTTGTTGTACGACTGACTAAGTTAAAAAAAAATTTGGATTAAAAGGCAGTATTTAAGCATCACATCCGGAGGCCAAATAAAGATCCTTTGTGGAAAACGCTGACTAAATATTTTTTCATTCTTATATAACATTTTCTATCTTATTAATTGCGAAACAAATTACTTTTTTCTTAACACTTGAAAAGAAATTGTAACAATATCTTTCATTATATTCTAATTGAAAGAAAAAACAAATTGATTGCAAAAAAATACTACAACTAAAATGTAACCAATCTTCTCTTTTCTCCATTATCAGTAAGCAGTAGAAGCAGCCATATAGTTAAGCATTTATGGTTCCCAAATGATTTCATTAAATTCATACGCCTTTTGAATTTCCTGAAGCTTGAAAATAAAAATTTATTTTATAGCCTTAAAACAAAAAGGAGGAACAAAATAAAAAGTTAAAGAATTATTTCTTATGTGTTATTTAGAAATAGAACAAGAATATATGTGAGGAAGAATGGAGATCTAAGAAAAATTCTTTTTCAATTCCCTAAAGTATAAAGAAATATTTCCGATTGAGAGATATTAATTGAAGCAAAAAAGATAGAGAAAAACATACTGAGTGTATAAGAATGAAAATACAATTTTAATTACTTAAACTTGAACACATCATGCAGTCATAAATTGGATTTGGTGCAAAAAATAAAAGAAATGAAAACTTTTCTTTTCAAAGGGCCTAAAACAAACTCTTTTAAATAAATTTTCTATCAAATGACATTTGAGCCATAAACACAAAGGAAGTTATTGAAGCATGTATCTTGTTCAAGTAAAAAAAAAAACAGAAACTTAGTCCTTAGTTAGTAAAAAAAAACTATAAGAAACCAAATTGAAGTCTCTGAAAAGGTACGTCAAGTGGTCAATAAAGGAAAAAAATTTAGCACATCTTTTTTTTTAAACAAACAGAAAAAGTAAACCTATTAGTAAAGTTTTTTCGCTTTGAGAAACTAAAGATTCAATTTTAAAAAAGATCAAAACGAATGCACTTAAATTAGCTTAAAATAAAAGTCAAAGCCTATTAGATGGTTTATTAAAAAAAAAAAAAATAAAATAAAATAATCTCCAGAACGAAAATCATAAAACCTATACCATAAAGTTTTGTTGTGCAAACACTGAATAAACGCTTTTCCAAATTTATGTTACTGATACCTTTCTTCTAGAGTATTCTGGTTGCACCATCTTTATCAGTGCATAGAGCCATTTAACTTGGCCAAATCTTAGTTTACTGGCCAAATCTTTAAGGTTTTTTAATACCACAAGCAACGAGATTCTATGGAACTTAATTTAACACCAAATTTTTACTCAAAAGCTATACACTATTGCCATCAATGTTACAATATAAAGACAAATATACTAATGTTTCTAATAGAACAGTTTTTAGAAGCTTTGGTAGCTGTATTATATTAAAGTCCACTCATATATAGATTCAAAATTACAGGATTATTGAGAATAATTCTTAAAGCCAGACTGGATTCTGGCATAGAACAAAAATGGCACAATGAAGATTTCCGATCTTATAAAGTCACGATACGCAATGCAATTTGCTTTAGAATTCCAGAGATCTGGCACAGCATAAGTGAGTAGTGGATTATTTTTCTTTAGAAATTGCCAAACAGTATCTAACCGGTCTTGCTTTCATTTTAATGCCATCATATGATAAATAAAATAGACTGATTTTTTGCTTAAAAAGTACTGATATTTTTTTCTCATTTGGGGCTTACGCCCTTTTTACGAATTAAGTTTCAATACAACTGAGTCGATTTGTAAACCTTAATAATGATACTATATATTTTGAATTATATTCTAACTGTTTCGAGCGGGTTGACTGAACAGACCAGAATCTCTGGTCGGAATGAAACCCATGACCCTCTGCTGAGAGATTAGTACACTAGCCAAAAGCTATATACTTCTTTTTATGGCAAAAACTCGAAATAAAGAACAAATGGGGCACAGATCTTAAAAATTATTAGGCCATATATAGAATATTTTTTTATTGCAATCTGCACATTGGTTACAAGGATTTATCATAAAAAAGGGAATAGAAAGAAATGCTATACTAGAATCAAGAAGTAATTAGTATTCCTTTTATTTAATTAGAGGGAGTTCCACGACTGTTTTTTTGCAAACATTAACACTAACACCACATTGCCTTTTCACCAAATATAGTTTTAATATGGAATTGTTTTGTTTAATTTTTTAAAACCACGCGTATGAGTAATATTAATAATAATCAATACTACTCATACGCTAACTGGCATAAAATAAAGCTATTATTTAACAAAAACACTGCCAAAATCTTTGAAAAATAAATTACGTTGATGCAAATAAATGTCCTTTGTAAACATTTTTAATCACTAACTCCCACATTTCGGAAGATAATCATCTTTTAGTAGTAATTAAAACACTTTCTTCCTTTGAAAAAAAATTATGGAAGTTTAACCTTAATCTATGAAATTTTATGCACTTGCAACGTTCATCTTCTTACTGCAACTTCTAAATCGTTTTGAGACATTTTTACAATGTGTAAGTATCATTTTTGTACATATTTCTTGTTCTAAAGATGTTCCATTACTACTGAATTACTGAAATTTTACAACATTTTTAGCACATTTTCTGGGCAGTAAATTTTGTAACACAATGACCTTCTTGAAAAGTGTCATCTAAGACATGTAACAAGCAAAAATCTACTAAAACCGTTTGCAGTTTACCAAAAATTTAAGTAAAAACATTTATAAGTTCACTTCTTTTTAATAAAATGGAAAATTTTTTAGACAGCCTTTACACATGGAAATATTTTCTTAAAATTTGCCATACTACATACTTTTTTATTAATATTTTGTTGTCATACTATATTTGAGGGTGATGAAAAACAAACAAGGATTTCCGACTAAGATAATTGATGCCAACGATAAAGCATTGATGTAAGCAGTTCTGTTATGGTTCTGCTTCTGAGGTTGACAATTAAGCTGTTATTGATACAACTGTGGACCGCTTCACATATTTGAAAATGGTTGAAGATAATTCGTTGCAATCCGTAAACAATATGGATCTTTTGGAAGATAATTTATGTGTAAAGGTACACTGAGAACAAAAAGACGTTTTAAAAATGTTAATTGTTATTTCATAGAAAACGACTCTTGAACAATATTTTGTATTACTTTCGGTATCAAATTAATCTTAATGCATAATCAATATAATAATAAACAGTACAAGAATACCATAAGTTGATGAATTAAGACCGATCTGTTACAATATGCTTTGAAACTCAACGGTAAAATTAATTTTTGATCAAAAATATGCTAATAAAACAATAAATGAAATAAAATTTGCGTTGCCGGATGAGTTATTAGCGTTCAGCGTACAGTATGTAAAACATAGAATTCAGAAAAATTTTAAGAAATCTGCGGAAATAATGAAACTAGGATCGATTTTCTTTCAACAGAACAACGATTCTAAATATACATTGCTTATTGTAATTTTTTTTTTTAATAAAAACCATATTGATGAAATGGACATTCAAATCTCTTTAAATAGTAGAACTAACGCCATAAGCTTATGAACAAGTATAACCTGTATCGAGAAAGGATACCTTGAGAAACATTAATCAAGTTGGTCAATAGTATACCAAAACGGCTCGAGGTGTCGTTAAAAAATAAAAGGTATAAGCGAATCGGGGATGTGCGCTCTAGCGCACGCATAACAATACAAACGACCCAGGTTCGATTCCAGCAGATGACATGACGAAGAAAAAATTTAATTGTGGTTTCGAATGTTTAATAATAAAAAAGGCTTCAACTTCTTCCCTCCATACAACTCTATCTAAAAAAAAAAAAAAAATAAGAAAAAGCCCCTCTGACCCTTCTCGCATATCTCTGGCGATGATGACAAGCATCAGGCGAATGAATACTGGGAAAAAATTACAATGCTAAAGTAAAGATGAGTTAGCAAAGATCTTCACCACTACAAAAAAAAATCATATAGAGGAAGCTACAGCGGATTAATCATCTTCTTAGCTTGAAGTATCAAATTGAATAAAGAAACTAAAACAAAGCAATAGCTGCTTTGTGGAAAGCCTATATGCTCCCTATGACGATAAGTGACGGAGAAGAAAAAAAAAATAATCGAAACAAAATATAAGTAATCAAAATTGTATGTAGGAATTTATTCAACTTAATATGATAGATTTTTATACTTTCAATGTCGAGTGTGAAATATACTTTAATTTATGAAAATCCATAGGTATTACTTTTTTTCAGTGTTGTATGTTTTAAAATTGATATTTATTTTTCAGATGCGTTACTACTTTATATTTTAAATTAATTTTGTAAATATCTCAATTGGATTTTTATTCTCAGCAAAATATTCCAATTACAACTTTATACGTTCAAGTGTCGTCTAGTGTATATTATCTACTCAACAACGATGTTGTATTCCGTAAATAATAAAACTATCGCTGTTTAAAAGATAGCCTTTTATGGCAGTAGCAATACTAAATTGTTTACAGATTTATTTCCATCCTAATAAGTTTTATTTGATTTCTTTTTTACTTTCTTGCTGATCTTCTCCAATCCTTGGTCAAGGTTGGACATAAAGTACGAAATGTCCGTTGAATCCTCGGATTCCTTCGTCAATTTAATTGTCCGAAATCCACCAGCGTCTATTTCCATATTGGGGGGCTTGGTGGTCTGTCTGCTTCCAGAGAGACGGCAGTTTTCTATAAAATGGCGGTTATGTGTAAAACCCACTGTCTTTGTTAGTCCGATATGAGTAATGAAGAATCGTGCCCCATGTAACCGGTCGGGGGCCTTATAATCTCCAGAGAATCTATTCCCACGACGACGTTCTTGGGTCGTAGTGAATCGAATGCTACCAAGGTCCAGCCTCATTAGCCGAACGTAGAAATCGTAAATGTATCGTAAATGTAACGTAAATGTAAACGTTTTGCCGCTTATAGAACACTTAAAAACGTGTTATGTGTTTTTTGACAAAAAGAGAAAAAAAAAATATGAAATATACATACATCAACCACAAACACGTGTATATTCAAAAAATAATAACAGCTGTGAAAAACATTGATTGCACTTAAATATATGCAAATTATCTAAAATTATGTGAAAAAAGTACGGAAATTATTTAATTTAATTTATTTTATTGGCTTGGTACCATGACATTATTTTAAATTGTCATATTTAAATTTAAATAATTTCTGAAGCTTAAGGTTTTTTAAATAAAAATTAATTTATTTTTATATCAATAAACATATACATCTATATGTAATTTATTACAAGTAAATATAATAAATTACATATATTCTGTCAAAGCTACACAAAGAAGTAGCGAAATATCGATAAAAAGTAAAGAAATTTGTATTTAAAAATATCTTAGGCTTCAACAATTATTAATATTTGATTATTAAAGGTCGATCTTTGATAGAGTTCTGCGGAGTGCAGCACTGATGATTACAGGTGTGCTAAGGTCCACTCCTTCGACGGCCTTGTTTGTACCACTGAACTGGCTTCCAGTGAACCTGATGGCTAGGCAGATGGCGAGTATGTCTGCGATAAGGTTGAATATGGCAGGGGCATGGTCGGGCAGGGTATACGGGCATGCTTCCATCTTTAGGTATTTAGATACATTACTGTACACCTAAACTCTTCCTGGGAAGATTGTTCTCCGTGTGCATCTCAGTAGAGGCCGATAATTGAACCCGGTTCCGTTGAATCATACACGGATGGATCCAAATCATCAGAAGTGGTTGGGGGCGGTACCTTTATTCCTGTATACAGGGTGAGAGAATCCTTTAAACTGCCGGACCACTGCAGTATCTTACAGGCGTAGGTCTCGACAATAAAGAGGACAGCGGACTGGTTGATGTACTACAGGGCGTATGAATGTGATATCCGAATCTGTACGGACAGTCAAGCTAGGATCAGGGCGCTCTGCGGTGTCTATTTGATATCACGACTGGCGTGTGAATCCTGGGCATCGCCGAACGAGATGTTGAGACATTCAAACCAGGCGATTATCTGGGTAATGGATCACTCGGACACCCGGAGGAACTGTGTGGCAGACGAAATGTGGAGATTTACCACTTAGTTGGAACGCCACTTTCCTCTTGCACACATATGGTCCTGCAGAACACGTTTGGCGGGGCATAACTGGGGTGAGATGATGAACCCATGTGCTCTGTATTAAGGCAAATCTGGCCCCTGTATGATCGGGATGGAGATGACGCGACATAGGCTACGAATTTTTGTAGCTGTGATTACGGAGCATTGGGTGGCTGGTGAGCACGCTAGGATATTGGGTCTGCCATTCAATGACTACTGTAGGGGTTGTAGGAGGAGACTGTAGAGCATTTTTTGTACCAGAGTCAAATTCTTTCGGATATTAGGACTGCTTTGCTGAACAGTGCGTTTCTGAATGCGATCTGACTAATGTGAATATCAGCAGGATATCTTCTTTTGTGCATGCGTCTGGTTGGTTCGGATCGGACCGGGATGCGAACATGTAGGTTTTTCTTTTCTGGATTACTGATATGGGTAACACACTGGGATCAATATTGGACCCAAGTAAGTTGGACCGTTGGCTGGCTGCCCATCGTAATAAACTAACTAACTAGTGGACACCCCGTAATCACTACGGGTTTTATATGAAAAATAAAATTTTAGAAGAAAGACATCCAGTTTTGAGAAATTTGCTATTTCATTATCAACATCTATTTTTGTTTCAAATATCAACAAAATTTGTAATTTAGAAAGCATTTTAGTTAGGAATTGAGAAGATACCCGATTTGAACCTCTTTTAGGTCGAAATTTATGTAAAAATCATAGCCTATAGATTAACTTTTAGTATTTTTCAAAACAGCAAAGTTGTTTCTTACATGCATCTGAAGCAAAAAAAAAAAACAATATACATAAAACCAGCAATAAATAAAATAATTCTATACTAACACAAAAAGTACCAGCTTCAGTCTCACAGACCAATTTGCTCTCAATATTCCCTTCCTTGGTCTGTTTATGAGAGAAAACGATTCTTGCAATTTTATTTGGTCTCTGTTGTCTGTTGATGGATACATGTTTTGCCAGTAATTACAATACAGAAAGAAGACTTATTCGGATTGCACTAAACTCTCCTTCAAGAAAGTCATACGGTTTTGCTTATGGTCGTGTGTGAGCAATCGTGGCACCTTTCCTAAATCATGTTTAACTACTGAAACTGATAGATAGTTTTTAGTACCTATTAAACATTTTTTGATTTTATTCGGAGTTATTTAACGTATAAGATAATGTTAAAAAGTTAATTTTATTCCATTTTGTTTTAATAAAAGAAATATCTGCTCTCAGAGGTTAAAAAGAAACTAAAACTCGCAATTGACCGCAATTAACCCAACAGTAATTCAGTAACAGTAGTTATCATTTACTATAGCAACGCAAGTCATTCCATCTTAGAGGAAATAAAAAAAGTTATTTTGACTGGTATTGGTATAAGTGGGCATGATATTATCAAAAACATTTTGGTTTGAGGTAAAATATAATATTAAATTCTGAAAATATTTATTATATTATCTCTACAAATGTCATGACAGCGTTACGGAAAAATAAATTACCGTGAAGCAGGTATTTTAAGATTAAATTGTAAAACCAGTCATTTTGACTGTTGTGGCATATCTAGTGTTAATTGTGTCCATCGTATCTTGTTTGCTGTGCGAACAGTGCAATTCATGTAAGTAAGTAGTAACGGTGAACAAAGTAATTATAACAAAGTATTAAGACAATATAGAATATTTAACCGGTATAGAGAACAGTTTGTTTTATTAAGCAGTAGTACGATAAGTCTCTGTGAATTGAAACTTAATGAGACTTTAAATATGAAAAATTTTTTTTAAATTTAACTTCTTATTTTCTTAACGAGAGCCTCTACAATTAATAAAAATAATTGTTATTTATTCCTTAAAATTCAGGCCGATTTAAAAATACGTTTGTCTTTGTATTCGTCTACGAAATTGTTTCTTAACTAGATTTCGATAAACCATTTATACAACTTTTATTTTATTATTATTTTTTCTATTTTAGACTTAGTAGAAGAGAAAAAAATTCCTCTGAAAAAAGAACTTTTCAACTTTTGCAAATATTTTTCAACTATTTTGCATTATAAGCAGACTTCAAACTACGGGAATAATTGCTTAGCGAATAAAATTGTTATACATTTTAACAGAAATAATCTTTGAAAGAAATTTTTTCTTTAACAACTCCTCTCTGACTATCCCTGACACTATATTAAAAAGCAACTCTTTCTTCTTCTTTATTAACATTTTAGTTAAACTCTTGAATATCTACACAAAAACTATTTAAAACATTTCAGACTATAAATTATGTTTTTCTTTTTTAATTTCTTGGAAGAAAAAATAAACTTTCTTCTTTTGGTATCACTTAGATGCCAGCAATGAACTAAAACACAGCTAAAGTCGAATATTTTTTTCTTTTTAAAGACATACCTGCAGTACATTATTAAGGGTAAGTTTTAAACAATTAAATTCTTTTAAACAAATTATGAAAATAATTTATGAATTTCGCAAAATTTTGTATATGTGTGTACAATGTTGTAGCATAAGTACAAAATATTATGACGTTATTTTTAATATTTAGATTATTTTTGTGCATAAAATAAGGAGGAGGGTCAATTGAAGTCAACACAATGCACATTGTGCTTTGCACAAACAAACTCTATAACAATAATAGCACCAATAATAAAAGCTACGCAGGGCTTACTTTTCTTTGCTTGTATCGCTCTTTTTTATTCTATGCACCCATCTACTTTTGTGCTAATTCCCGTTGCTGCCGTTGGTGGTTTGTGATCAACGAATAGTCAAGCATGCTTTGGCAATAATTTTATTTTATTTTGCATTAAATCATGCAATAGAAATTTGTGTATACAGTCATATACTGTCATACACACTTATAGAGAAAATTTTATTTATTAAAAAAATTAAAATAAAAAATGGAATTAAATTTAAAATAAATTTTTTATTGGAAACGGAGTAAGAAATGAAATTTAACAAAAAAGAGTAGCAAATTTATTTAACGGCATCGTACAAATGCAGCAAATCTTTGAATGGACTTTTTATAAGAATGTTTGTTAGTAAACAGATGTTGTCGAATGGGACATGTATGTCATCATTTCTTAAAAAAATTGCTCACAAATAAATAATAGTAACAAAAAATTAACTTTTTCATAATTTAAATTGAAAAACATAAATATTAAAAAAAGCAATATTTCTGTAAATTAGTGGTTACGTTTTCTTCGTCAAATATTTGGAAAATTTGGCTGTATCTTTCCAAATATAATCATTTTTTGACAGATCAAATTTCAATACTAAGCCTTGAGCTAGTCCTTATAATTTGTTCATATAGAAATAATATTTTTAGGAGAACTGACGTTAAACCTCATATTATATGACCTTTCAACCACGATAAAAAAGTAAAAATAAAAATCATTTAAGGCCACGTAAATATTGGTAAACTTATAAAAATGTAAGTCAACTTATAAATATATTTTTTTTTGAAAATGCTCAAATTTCTTTTTTTATTTGAAACTACAATCCTTCCGGTTAATAATGGAAAATAATTTCATTCAAATGGCTGCCTCGGCTGACCATGCAGTAGCCTACACGATCGGTCCATATTTTAAGCACATTATCGATTGTGTGCAGCTGTATTTCACCAATGGCTTCACGAATAATCTCCTTTAAAACGTAAAAATAATACTCTCCAACATTTTCTATTTCCATGCCCTGCTTTTGCAGGAATTAGGACAGTGTACTGCAAACGTGAACTACTTCTGGGCATAAAACTCCACAATGTTTAAAGAACCATAAGCAACTACATCGTAGAACTTAAGTCGGAACACTGATGTTTTTTAAGTATATTTTTTGTATAGGAGCGCAGAACAAGCCTACAATTGCTTAGATGTATGTCCACTTGATTTCCAGTGGCAAGGTTGGATCCAGCTATGGACGGAAGCTAACATTATAAATTATTAATGTGTCGTTATGAACATTTTTGGCAAATTCAATGAACATAAAAAAAATCAAAAGTTTTATTTAAAACTTTTCTTTATCTGTCTCTTATTTTTTATATTTTTATTTTAACTAATGGTTTAGGTTTGAAAGGACTGAAAAGAATATTTTATTGAGATTTACCAAAACACATTTTGTGAACGATTTATTTTATCTCTTTATAGCTTATAAAAAATCTTGCATAAATTTTTTATTATATATTTTTTGTTTGTTTTTGTTTTGGAAGCTATTTTTGAAAAGAAAATAAATTTTCAGTATATGTTAGAAATAATGTCTTAAAATACGCAATATTTTTTACACTGCTTTACTATACTTTCCTTTTTAAGCCACATAGCAATAGAAAATAGGTTAAAGGATTTTTGTGCTATAAATACAGGTAATTTGCAAGGGATTTATTAAACAAAATACTTAAATGCTTACATTAAAAGGAAATTTATGATAAAAAAGAGAACAATAAAGGGAACTATAAAAAAATATTTCCTAAAGAGAAAAAAACTGTAAATAAATTTAAAAAATGGGAACGGATTTAGTAAAGACTCTTTTTCCTTTTTGTCCTTTTAGAGCACGTCACACTCTTTACAATTCAATCATTTTATTAGTAGGTCTCTAGAGTAAAAAATGATTTTTTATTAATCATTGTATTTTACGATTTTGGTTTTTAAAGTGCTTTTATGTGCTTAGAAAAGACTAAAGGAGAAAAGGAAAAAGTGTATTCAAACCTTTAGTTACAAAATCGCAGTTTTGTTTTGTTTGAAAACCATGAGAAAAAGAAACCATAAACAACTCCACCACTTCTCATTTTTTATTTCCCAACCTAATTACCTTTAAGAGTCTAAATAATTGCTACACAAACATATTCAGCACAATAACATTGACTTCAGCTTTTCTTTAAGTTTATGACTGCTACACTATATGTTCAAATAAATATATTTTGTAAAGCTTATAAGTATGCTTTTTATTGCATTATAAGAAAATATTCAAAGAGTGACAACAAAATACCAAAAAACCAAATATGGTTTCTAAAACACATAGAGGATTTAATGGTTGTGTCAGTAAACATCAAGAATGATAAACTAAAGATTACGCCTTGCGTATGATTTCCCATTAGATGACGTAGTTGGGCTATTTGAAAGGTTTTCAAGTATTTTTCATATGTGAAAATTAACATTTCTTCTGACAAATGTGTGCATTACGTGAAAGTTGGCAGCCCTGCAATATAAATTACATTGACAGTTTTCAAAAAAAATGTTTATTTATTCTTGAAATATACGTCGAATTTTGTGAAAAATTTAGTAAAAAAGAACGTTAAATAAATTAACATTATAAAATAAATTAGTGAAGTTCCTTAAAAAAGCTACAAAACAAAGAAAAACTAAAAAGAAATATTGCCGGCAAATAAAATCATGAAGTGTGCAGTGGGCAAGTGCAAGCAAATTAGTGGTAAAAAAAACAAGTGAGAAATTTAAAAAAAAAATAAAATATCCCGTTGATGTAGATGTATCATTTTATAAATTTCCAAAAAATGCAGTTCAAAGGAAGTCTTGGGTAAACTTTTGCAACAGATGGAAAGCCATAAATGTAAATTAGGATGTCCTGGAATTTTTTTTTTTTTGAATAATTAGATCGAAAGGCGAGCTCCACAATCACCCTGATCGTCAAGAATTCAAATATAGACTTCAGTCATATATTCTGGGCTATAATGCCTTCGTTATTACGTTAGCTGCTAATGCAAATGTGGAGCTCGACGATACTCCCGATTTAGAAGTACATAATTCCTTAACTGGTAAATCTCGACATACAATTTAAAATAAAGGTGTTTAATTTTCCTTCTGGTTTCTACAGGTACTATATTTAAGAACATTAATACTGATACCCCAGATAACATATTACACGAAAATAATGAAATAGAATTAGAAAACCTACAGTATGACGGTTTAGAGAATTTGGCCGGATATACATATTTGTCACAAGTTAAAAAACGAAAACCCCAATCTTGCAATGAATTCTTAGAGAACTCGACGTATACATGAGTCAACCACCTAAGTGAAGATGGGCTAAGTAAGCCATCAGATGCACCAATGAAAACATTAAAATCGTGTGATGCCATTTTTTTGAAATTAAATGCAGAACAATTGATAATTACGAGAGGGTATATCCAAAAACACTTCCTGGAAGCAAAGGACATTGAAGGAAAGGATGAACTGAAAAAACTCTCTTTTAGATGTAGAATGTACTTTAGAATAAGATTATTAACTAGTGAAATTTCTCAAAATATTAACAAAAGAAAAAGGAAAATTAATAAAAAAAAATAACATAACAAAACCTTTTTCACTTTACTTTATTTTCATATGATATTTCAATTAATAAAATATTGTTGGATAATTTTTATTTATTGAGTTTTCAATAAATACATTTTTGAAAAAAGAAAGTTTTTGCTAATAAATAATTTTGTAGAAACAAAAATTAAATTGTCTCACTGTTATATTTACATATAAATATAATAGTTTGGCAGTCTAAAATCGTTAGCTAATAGGAACGCCAATTGCGTGACGTCATTGATTCAACATGCGCAGAAAGTTTTAATTTTGTGTGCGTGATGGCGTAATCTTTAGTTCATCATTCTTAAGAAAACATGATATATAATAAAGATTTTAAATTAAAAAAATTTAATGCTGTTCTTGCGGTGCAGCCCAAAATGTAAGCCAAATTGTTTAATGCGATGCCACGAAAAAAATTTTAAAGATGATATCGAACGGCTGTTGTTTGGTTAACGTTATTTTTCTTATGGTTATTATTTGAAAACAATAACATTATTGTAAATTAAAATACATATCTGATTTACAGATTTTTTTAACAAATGTTGTAGCCGTTACCAAAAAAGATTCGAATTTTAACTATTTCTTGCAAACCTTTGGTTTGAACTACAACAATTCTAATAAATAGTATTTAAATAGTATTTTACATATAAACTCATTCCTATTTTCTACATTGACTTCAAAAACTTTTGATTTAGCTAGTAACAGTGTACCCCAGTCAAAAAATACCTATCAAAACATTGCTGTTCAATATTGTCTATGACTTTGAGAATACGACTACGACTTATCTCTGTCAATAAATGTAATCTTAAGACAACATAAGGCTGGCAGCCTCGGCCTTACCGAAGATATTTGTCTGCTTTTTACAGACATTGCGACACTTTTTTTTAACTTAAGACTAGCACTCAGAACATAGTACCTACTTATGAAGTGCATTGTGCTGGTACTATGAAAATAGATTATGGTAAGAAGAAAAGAGAGAGTAGCGTTAATGTGTTAATGTTACCCATATCGTAAGTGACATTAAGTCAGCGGTTTAACGTGAGTACCTGCCCTAGGACATTACCTCACGGTGCCAAAGCACGAGTGAATACAATGCGTCCACCAACGCCCCCACCTATGATTAAAATCACCAGTGAGTACCAATATAAAGCCATGTTATTTGGACATGACCTCACACCTTGGTAAGGTGCCGGAGACTATCTAAACTCTTACCGATCTATGGGTCACGGCACCCGGTTAAAAATGTAACTCCACACCGAGCCGGCATAGCTCTCCCCGCGATTTGGGTTTAAACCACAGCCACCACGTTGCTCCCACAAAGGGGGCCTCACCATAGTCGGGCAGGAACCGAAATTCCTGGGGCTCCCGACACCCGTGGCACCAAAATTAAGCCTCCGGTCAGGCCTTGTAGCATAAATGCTACTACCAGTGTAAGTCCCAAACAACTTCGGACTAGTGACCAAGATGGTGATAACAACAAACAAGAAACACTCAAACAACACAACAATAAACGGAGCCACCCTCACGGGAGAACTCAAAGTGACATCGTGCAACACGGACACAATACACAACAACAAGTACACAACCAGTCAAAAGCAGACCAGTAGAAACACACAACACCCAAAACTGCAGCCACAAATCAAGCCGCAAACAGCAGGTCGGGAAACAGCAAACAGCAGACAATCACAGCAAGCAGCATAACACATCAACCGTCAGCACCCCAGCGGGACGCCAAGCTAGAAAAAGGCTAGCCAGGAGACCGCTAAGATGGTGATGCAGGTTCAACCTCCGCTAATAGTGCCTTCCTTCTACGCCTAAACACCTCAAGGGCAAAAACGCCCAGCCTACCATAAGTACGATAGTCCAACAATACCCTACTAAAATCCCACACCCCCTCAGTATGAGTAATACCCATACTATCTAAATCCCTAACGTCATCATAGTCCGGGCACGAAGTCAGTACATGCCTCCAGTCCTCAATTCCCCTCCCACACCGACAGTCCGCTGATTCAGTCTGGCCAATTCGATGCAAAAATGCATTGAAAGAGCCATGTCCCGTCAGTATGAACCCCAGACTCAAGCCAAAGCCAAAGTCAGGGTGTTCCCGTACGAACGTAACGTCCGGAATAAATCCATAAGTCACCCTTCCCTTGTCGCTGTTCGTCCATCTCGTCTGCCACCTATCTACGAGGCACCCCTGCAAAAGGGCCTTATACCTATCTCTCCCAATCTCGAGCTCCGAAACAGAAAGCCAATCGTCCGTCCCAAGTGGCAGTCCCCTCTTGACCCTGAAAGCAATGCTACGACGCAACACTTCCAAGTCAAGCAGATATCGTAAGTGACAGGAAAAACTTTAACTGGTAGCCTATTACACAAACAAACAGTGTGACCGAAAAACGAATTCTCTCTATACTGTGTTGTACGATTCGCTGAGCAATCAACTAAAAAGAAATGGTTATTAGGAATTAAATCCCTTATTTCGTCAGAACACATTTCGCTGTGGTACCGGTGGCTACTCTACCGTCATTAATAAGCACCTTCGTCCCCTCCTTTAAGCGGTCAAGAAGCTCCAAAATAGACTTTGAAGCACCGGCCCATATATGAGAGTTGAATTCCATTTTGGGACGGATATTGGTCCTGTAAATGTTGAGAAGTTAAAATGGAGTGATGTATTACTTGCACCGTCTTAAAAAACCGAGGCACTTGAATGCTTCTTTTGTCAGTCGGAAATTGTGATCGTTCCAATGAATCCTCATGTCCAGTACATCAAGAGCATTTTACTCCTCAGTATCTACATTATCCATAAAGCAGACGACACCACACCACCACGTCTGTGTATCAGAAAACAAAAATGGGTTTTGCATGCATTAAAATAGACTCGACTCGCACGACCCCAATCAGAGATTTTCGCCAAGTTATTTTTGAGTGTGTCATTCATATTCCGTTTCTTCCCCCTAATCTCCAAAAGGCTCGGCCTACGATCAAAAGAGTATAAATGGAAAATGTTGCTGTCGTTTGTAAAAGAGTAGATAAGATTGGAAGTGTGAAGAATAAAGTCATTAAGAAATATTAGGAATAGAGTTGGAGAGAGAACAGAGCCTTGCGATACCGCTGAATTTAGCCTAAATTCGTCGGATGAGAATCCATCTATAACCAATCTTGTAGAGCGATCTCTGAGGAAACTCGATATAAATCGAGAGAAGTGACTACCAACACCAAATGCAGTAAGTTTCGATACTAGAGCCTCATGCCAAACTCCATCGAAACCATGAATGGTTTTCTTTCACCTCTCTATGTGTACCGCTAGCAGGTCGCCAGTATAACGGCCCTTGCGGAAGTCATATTGACGATCGCTTAGCAAACTTTTTGAATCCAAATATTTCACAAGGTGGTGATTAACAATAGTCTTCATAACCTTAAAAAATACCGAACAGACTGCTATTCCAAGGTTGATAGCTCACCTTTTTTAAGGGATTATTGTTACATTAGTAACCTTCCAGCTGGTTGGAAAGATAGCGGTGCGATACGACGCACTGAAAAGGTCGGCCAACTGAAGCGCAAAGCGTTGAAGAGCGCTGCTGCAGGACCAGTGCTAGTACGCCATCTGCCCCAGAAGACTTGTTTACGCTGAGATTTACAAGAAACTTTGTTACGGCAGGGGCTCGAAAACATATACTACGCATAGTCATACGCATAGTCTTCCACCTTCGGGCAGTGGTGGAAAGCTCTTAGACAAGCGAGAATAACAGTCAAAAGCTTTGTCTTTTCAAGCTATAGGTGAGCAGCCCTTCATGACGTAGACTTATAAAGAGACAGAAATGGTACATTGATGAGAGTTACTGAGAGGTGCAAGAAGCTCAACTTCTTATTTTTCATTGCGTGAAGGGAGGAAAAGGTCGAGGGTGTTATTTTGGTGCTCATGAAATGGAAGCTTGATGCTACATGAAGGAGCACGCTGATCGGGTTTGCAAATAAACATCGCTAAAATAAAAATTGTGCGAATGAACGCTAAAAATACAAGCAAGATATCTTCCAACACAAAAATTAGTAAATAACTCATGTGCGAAGTCTAGACTTCTGTTTGGCTGCGAGTTGCTTAATGCAGCAGTTCAGGATATAAATTCTATTCAGCCATTTATCTAACACTGTTTACTGTGTACTCTAAGTGTACTCTATCCACATACGGTATTCAGTCAATTCGTGTGGCAAAAAACACATTAAACTATAACAAGAAAAGTGTGCGAAGGAAATGAAAAAATTAGATGGTGGTATTACCTTTTTAGAACTGAACAAAAAGCAATTATGATAACAATTTATTTGTATATCCTTTCCTTTTGGTCACTATTAAAACACCTCGTGTGCATATTGAAAAAAAATATTACAATTCTATAATTCTTAAAATAAATGTCGGTATCTTTGAAGGAATTGTCATCTGTTGATTGTTTTAAAAACTTTAGAGGCTACACCAAGAAATACAGTTCCAGCAGCTACCCAATAATGTCGTTACGTGTGATAAATAGCGATTATTTAAAAACACATATGTTTACCCGGGGTCTAAACAAGATATAGAAGGTAGACATTAAATGGAATCCACAGGGAAGGCGAAGAATTTGGATACAGGGCTCGAAAGTAGCTATTTCTCATAGGACCACTTGGAGGCAGATGAAAAATTGATTTATGACGTTACTTTTGTTTTCTCAATGTCCTTAAATAAGTTTAGTAATATCTTTAAAAAAAATTATGTAAATTTTAACGTCATAATATTTAAAAACCCTATGTATCCTCAATATTAATGCTAAAGTTAAAAAATTCACTGTATTTTAGATTTAGTTCTGTGTCTTTCATTATAAATCAATTTGGCTTATTTTTATGATACTTACACTCTTACTCAGAAAAAATTGCACGAGAGTGATATGTGTGTGAATAACTGCATATGAATAAATTCTAAATCACCATGGGAGCGGAGGAAATAAATGAAATAAAAATAAGAAAATGCAAACCCTCATATCTTGTTTCCATATTCCTAAAATAGAAAACAAAACGAAACGCAATAAAGATGTAAAGTTAGAATTTTCTTCAATTATTCTTTTAGTGTCTGCAGATATCGCTGAGAATTTCAAAAGAGTGTGTTTTATAAGAGAAGATTCATTGGAAAAAAAATACTGTTGAATAGCAGCAAGTGTTTTGGTTTCCATAAAAAATCACTTTTTAGAGTATAATCCAACAGAATATGAAATTTTTTTTAGATATGTTTCGTATTGTTTCTTGAGAGCTTCTATGTCTACATATGAACTATTGAAAGAAACATACTCGTATATGAAAAATTATATAAAAAAATTGAAATTGAAAATTCGAGAAAATGTTACGTTTTTCCCGTTGTCTTGTTTATGTCTTGCCTATTTTATATAATTTACTTATTTTTTAATTTCTAAGAGTCCATTTGTTAAATATTCTTGAACTTTCCTTACTTCTATTTTCAACTCCTTTGTTTATCAAACCGTTCTATTGCTGTTTTGCACTTAAGTTAGTTCTATAGAATATCTTTAAACAAAAAACCTGTTGTTGATCCACATAAATCTTCTTTTGTTTGCTCAATTATAGCCACTATACGGCCACTAAAACACCAATTCACCAACCATTGAGAAAACGTGGAAAAAAGAAAATTTAAGGCAAGAAATTAATTTATCAAGAAAATTACCTGCTTTTCGTTTTAAAACGGTTTTCAATTTATTTTCTCATACAAACAAATATGTTTTATTTCAGGGTCTAACATGTTTGAATAAAAAGTTCATTTATCAATTTTTTTTTTTTTTTTTTTTTTAGGTCTATAATCCTCACTCTTTTCACATGTAACTTTTTTGTATTTAATGACCCTTCAATGTTTGTTTTCGACCACAAAATGGTGTGCTAAATTTGATAATTACAATTTCGATTCTCTCTCTCGAAATGTTGTTTAGATTTGTTCGACATTTTCAACAATTAAATCAATAAGTTCTGAAAACCAGGATTTATAATCCGTTTTGACACAAAATTGTGTTCTATAAAACCATTTAGAAAATGCTTTTAGGGATTACAATTGTTTATATGCTGATATAATCCAAGTAATTTTTTTTTTCTTGGCTTACCATCCAGACATCCACCAAACCAAGAATTTTACATTTGCTATACTTCTAAAAACTTTTGCCTACGATTTGTTATTAGTCATGCCAGTACACAAATAATTGTTGACCTTATACAGCTAGGCACCAGTGTATTTATATACATATGTACTCTGGCAGAGCAGAGAATTGAAGTTAAAATTGCTAAAAACAAGCTGTTTTCTTACTAAAAGTGATAAATGGTGTTTAAATGTTGTGCTAGTGATAGATGAATAAAATCAAAATAAACAGAATGACTATTAATGTGGGGTAGGGATAATATTTTATGTGGCCTTATGTGTAAAGGCATTCTTTTGAGGAGTTTCATGCACTGGATGTAGTACATATTATAGGCAGTCTGTAGTCTACAATAGATTATAAAAAAAATTCAAAATAAGTATTATAACTAAATATGTTTTTATAGACTTTATTTGTTGTTGGATTTCATTTTAAATTATTGTATAATTTCGATAATTTCACAACCTTATAAAACTATTCAAGTATAATACATTCGTTTTTGTAGATTCCATAAAAATGAACTCATTTTGTGTTTATATGTACATGTGAGTTCCTGTGTGATAATGGATATTAATGAAATAAAAAGACTTCTGTACAAAACTGTATTATGGTTAATCTGTCGTTAACCATCAAAAGGGTATGGAAAATACTACTTCTATTGTGTTTAATGAAACTGAAAAAATATTTATAATAAATAGCCGGGTTTAACCAGTATACCATATATAAGACAATATTAGGCCTAACAAATTGCTTCAAATATTATAAAATAAAAGGTAAGTATCGGGTGGGCCATCTATCGGTTTAAACTTGAACCAGCGGTTATTTCAAACCTGGAAATACTTATGTAATTCTATTCTGTCACAAAATTCAGTATCTCCACTATCTCCACTGAACGAAATGAATCAATTTATGGTTAAGCAACGTTGAGATTTATTGGAAATTCATCTTCAAAACAAAGACAATTGTTCGAAAATTGAAAAAAAATAAAAAATCAAATACTTTCCTGATGAAGCTCATATTCATTTTTGTGAGTACGTTAATAACCAAAATTGCCGTATTTGGGGCTCAGAAACCCTAAACGTGGTCCCCCATAAGTCAGTGTATCCATTACGATTGACTGTTTTTTGCGGCTTGTAGAGCGGAAGCATCATTGGCCCATATTTCTTTGAAAATGGGGACGGCGTAACCATTACGATCAATGGAGACACCTATCGCACCATGATAACCGATTTTTTTTGTACCCGCTCTTCATGGCATTTATGTGAACGATGTTTGGTTTCAACAGTATGCTGCAACTTGCCACACATCTCAAACCAAAATCAATTTATAGCGTCAAACGTTTGATGGCCGTTTAATTACCTGAAATGGTATTGCCAGTTGGCCGCCAAGAAGCTACGATTTGACACCGTTGGACTATTTTTTGTAGGGCGCCGTTAAAGACAAGTATTATGCCGACAAACCAGAGATATTTGACCTTTTGAAGGCCAATATTCGTCATGCCATTGCCGAGATACGACCCTATACACTCGAAAAAGTTACAGAAAATTGGTTCGATCAAATAGGGTACTGTAAGGCAAGCCGAGACAGCCATATGAATGATTTAATATTTTATTTCTAACCAGAACCATTATGCTTCACACCAAAAAATACATTTGGCAAAAATTCATAATTTTGATAAGGGTTACTAAGATTAGTATATAAATAACTCTTTTAAGTAGGCAATAAATTTTTTTTTCCCAATGAGAAAAGGCTTTAGTACCCAATAGCAATTTTTGTAAAAAAAACTTTTGCTTTCAATTTCACTTGTATTAAAAATTCATTCAAAAGCTTAAAAGCATTTTATAAGTATTAGAAAATAAAGGAAAGATTTACAAGTTGAAACTATTTAAAGAAAAATGAATAAAATGATCTCTAAATCACTCAATAAATCTTTTTTAGAATTTGCTTAGACTGATACATTCCTTACTTTTGAAATGTTCTCTTATTAAACAAGAGCACACACTATAAATTCAAATCAATGTCGACTCTGCCATTGTTGTTTTATTTAAATGCTATTATTTTTCAAAACAATTAATCCATAACTGATTTTTGGCTTTGAGTTTTGTTTTAAAAGCCTTTCCAAGAAATCTTTATTTTTCTTTTTTTTAGTTTTGTGCATTCGTACAAATTCTAAACAGTGCGACAAAATTTAACGAAGTTGCAATACCTGGGATATAACATAGATTTTCTGATAGGAGCTGTTGAGTAGAATAATGATCTGTTTTCGTAATTTTCAAAACACCGACAAAACACCGCTTTTTCGGACCTCCATGCACTAATAAACTAATAACTTTTTACCCGATATCCGTCAATGTCACACGAATTTCTAAACCATAACTCCCATTTTATTCATAACTTAATATTTATAAATCCTTAATAAATTCATCAGTAGTATGGTTCCTATATAAAATAGTATGGTTCCTATATAAAATAGTGCGTAAAAACATCTAAACTTGAATAATGTAAAAAAAATTGGTTGAAAAATGTGTTTGCTTGAGAAGTACACTTTTTGAGATACTTAAGGCTACTTAGACACCATATGTATTATTTAAAATTTCTAGTTCTCTTCTTTCCAAATCCGCAAGCAGTGGCGGATTGGATATCAAACTCTACCCAGTGTATTGCAGCTAAAGGTCCAGTAAGAAGAAGTCCAGGGAACCTGCAACAATATAAATCGGGCGCATCATTCGAGCGGATAGCAATGGACGTAGCAGGCCCTCTTCCTGTGAGTAATACCGAAAATCGTTATGTTCTCGTCGTGATGGATTACTCCAGCAAATGGCCAGAAGTGTATGCCATACTCAATGAAGAGGCAAATGTAAATGTTTTTGCGAACAACTGGGTATGCCGCTATGGGGTTCAAATAGAACTACTACATTCCGATCAGTGTAGAGTGTGTTTGAGTCCGCTATATTCAAAGAAATGTTGATTTACGGTATTAAGAAACTCTAACGACGCCGCTTCAGCCACAGTCTGATGAAATGGTGAAACCCTGGAGGAATACTTGCGAAAAGTAGTAAGCCAGCATCAGAAGGATTGGGACAAACACCTACCGAGATTTCTACTGGTATACCATTCAGCTGTCCATGGCCCAACATCTAAATTCCCTGCCAAGATTATTTTTGGGACTGAGCTAAAACTGCCTAGTGACTTAGAGTTTGGTTTTGAGCTTACCACTGAGAGGAAAGCCACATATGCTGAAAAACAGAATTTGGTCAGCAATAGAATACGAATGGCTTCCACGAGGGACAATTGGTCCTACTCTACAACCCAAGTTGCAAACTAACGGGAATGGACCCTACAAAGTAGTCAAAAGGTTAAATGATGTGGCATACAGAATACAGAAACACAGTAGCCCGCGATCAAAAATGAAAGTGGTAGATTTAGAACGACTTGCGAGCTATGGGAAGAAGGATAATGAGCCTATTCGGGACGAAAAGGCTTAAGCGGGAGGCAGTGTTACGATAATAAAAACACAACACTGCATTGTTGGATTTTGGTATATTTTGTGTCACCCTATGAATTTCGCAGCACTACACATCGACCATCTTTACGTTACATTTGAATTAACGGATATGGAAATAGGAGATGGTCGACATTTCTTGAACCTTACAAACTGTAGGCAATTAGGTATATAAAGGGCTGCTTTACCTACACGTCAGTTAGTTATCGTTTGGCTGTCAATAAACAAAGTTGTGTTAAAGCGTAAATAAAAGTGTTGTATAAATGAATGTTAAGTGTTGTATTAAGACAAACAGTTTAAAAGTTATAGTGAATTACATAAAGAAACTGTCACAGCAACCAAGATATTTAAGTATATTTAACCACAATTAAAATGAACTCAAACGTTTTAAAAAGGTTGAAAGGTAACAATATTCTATAATCGAGAGAGTTCACAGGTTAGATGGCAAATGTTTCGGTCATTATTTTATTCATGTTTCCTTTGTTCTAAGCAGTGATAGCTGTTTCCATCAACAGTGTCAGTTAAATGAGCGGTCATCAAATGACTGTCACTGTTCTTGTAGCGATAAATATAACATATACGCATGATAAAGCATTGAAGTTACAATATATATAATATTTGCATACTTTTACAAATTTAAAAAACTTAAAAAAACTGGTTGGAAGTAAGTACTCCAAAAGTAAATTTTCTAATATAATTTTTTTGCTTTATTTTTTAATCCCATTGTTGTTCAATGTTTGTTTTGTCCTGGTGATATTTCTACCACTTTAATGAACAAACTTTATAACATCCTTAATATAAAAAAAGATTTCCTAACTAAGTGAAAACATTGTACTTGCAAGCAAAGTTTTTATTAGTTAATGTGTTGGTATTAAGAGGTGGACGTACTTTAAGCTTAAACTTTTTGCAACAAGTTTTTAACTCTTTATCAGCAATATCTAATAAGCGGGACACCTTTTTGTCTGCTTCATAAACAAAACCAACAACTTAAATGTTAAGAAAACAAAACGTTGCTAGAAAGTCTTAGTCGGTTTATTCGATGCTACTTCTAGCCATACTCTTATATGTTTTGTTGTCTAAATCCTTTTCAAATCCATTCCAAAATCGCACACTTACAGTTTTTTTATCCTGTGTTTTCCTCGTACTACTGCTATAAAATCAACACCTTAACTTGGTTAGAATGAATATATATTTTGGTTTGTTCGATAAGTTTAAATGTTCTTTAGTGTATATCGGTGAATGAGTATGTGAATCGGTTTTTAGAGTAAATGTTTTTTTTTATTATCTTACCCAATTGATGTCACATGTAATTTTTTAACTTATTTTTTGAAGGAAGAATGAAGAGAGAAGGAAGAGATAAAGTTAGAAAAATTACTGATAAGATAAACAAATAATAATTTCTTTGTGTTCTGGCTTCTGCGAAGTTAAGCTTATTTTTTAATACCTTAACCTGCTGACTAAGAAATTTCGTTAAAGAATAGGATATTTTAAATACCTGTTTGACAGTTTAAAAAAGTTTACTTACGTTTTTTTTTTTAGTTTTTATTCTTGTTGTTAACAGATTCAACAAAACAAAAAACTTTATCTAAAAAAAAAACGTAAAAATTGCCAGAGTAAATATTGTTTTGTTTACTTAAAGAATTAAAGTGTTTTCTGCAATTATTCTTTAAACAGAACATTAAATTTTCATTTTTTATATTTTCTTCTCCGCCTGTTTGGCTGTTAATTTTGTATATATATCTGTATATTAGTTTGTTGGAAGATCCGCCGACACGTTTTCTTTTTTTCACTTACTTATCTATTTGTCTGCCTATTTTTATAAGCACAAGCCATTCATTTGTTTTTAAAATACAATTACGAAAAGTAAAACGAGTTTCAAAAAAGAAGAAAAAATTACACCGTAGTGACTAAAACATACAATTCTACGATTTAAAAAAAAATATATGCATACATCTGGTGGCCAGCAGAAGGTGTTTGGAGTAAAAAAATAAATTTTATCTCCTTACATACCCGATATAGGAGGTGGGTAGTTAAATACCCAACAGGCTTTAATATGATATTTATTTTGGTTTAACTTATAACATTTGTTAATTTATATTCATATTTTATGGTCGCTAATATGCAGAAAATTGTTACGAGCCAAGTTATTATGTGAGTAAATATAGAAAACAAATCGTTTTTGGATATGTTCCATATAACAGATTACTATACCTTGCACAGATACGTTCTCATTGGTAACATCGAGAATTACTGGGATATGCCATGATAAAACAATGTAATTAAAGAAATATCAAACAAAATTCATCTGTTTGTATAGCGGAGCCTTCGATCCGAACAACAAATTTGCCAAAGTCGCTCCATGAATAATTTAATTAACAAACAGTTTCTTCAATTGCTTAAATAAATAATTGCTTACTATTGCCGACATTTATGCAAAATATTTATTTAAGGAAGGGCAATTAGGCTCAGTTACAAGTATTTGGCGTCTGACGAAGGCCACTTGCATCAGCTCATTTCATACGCTGGTGCATAATATAAGAATGGCTCACACTTATAGTTAGAAGAAAGGGTGGTACTTTCAATTATTTCGCTTAAGGGTGCCCCCGAAAAGCATACGTAAAGTCCCAAATATTGCAATTCGATTTACAAATTGGGGTATGTAAGTCGAAATTGATTAAATGAAATGATCAAAAGTCATAGAAAAAGTTGTCAACAGTGCAGTTGCCAAACCGTATAAATATGTTTAAAATGGCGGGAGAATTTGCACACAGCTCTACGCTACCAGGACTACCACAATGCAGCAGCTCTAGATTAAAAAGTGCAAGGGCGTATTATTAATTTATATATTAATTTAAATAAATAAATACGTATACATTAATTCGATTTTTATGTACGTTAAAATTTATTTTTTGAAATGACAAAATAATTATATTTCGGACTCATGAAAGACTATTGGGTAATTAAATACTAGGGAGATCGATTATTCGACTTTTTTCAAAAACCGGTAGTAGCACTTTTTAAAAAACCGGTTTTCGGTTAATAAAAATTCCGGTTCTTTTATTTAAATAAAATTGTTCTTAATTCTCGAAGCGCAGTAATTCTAACAAATCTCATAAAACCTATGCCAAAACGGTGTCGTTTTAAAGTACTCTTAAGGTAGGTAACTTCTTACTTTAAAATTTTTAAAGTTAACGTAGGTGTATCAAAGGGATTTTAAGCTAATAATCGTTTTTGCCTACAACATTAAGGAATTTTGCTTAACAAAGGTTAAAGTGCAGAAAGAAGAAAGTCTAGGCTCGTATGCTACTATGCAACCTAATTTCTTTAGCGAAATCTACAGATCAAATGCCAATAAACCGTTATGTGTTTGTGTAATATACTATCAATTTATGCTCGAACTCAGGGCAAAAGAAATTGGTAATTATTGGCCAATAGCGTTTATCGATGATGATGATAGGCTTTTTCTTATTCTTTATATATATGTAGTATTATCCATCTGTTCATATTTGCACATTTAAATTAATTATGACAATATAGTATATAAGTTGAACACAATTTTCAATCTTTTCCTGGTAATAAAATTAAAACTTAAAAGCCTCTGTATTTGCATACAATATTTTTTCTCTCTAGAGAATTCTAGACTTTAAATTTTTTATATTGCTAATCGTTGAAGAGCCAAATTTAATCAGTTCAACGTAATAATATATTTTTTTTTTTCATAATTATCATATTATTAGTCCCTATCATATCTAACAAATATTTTATCCTTTTTATTACTCTAGCCGAACACATGCTTCATCGAGTACCCAATAATGAACAAGATCAAGTTTTCTTTTTCCCACAACAAAGCCAAAATTGTGAAATGACTTTGATAGAGCACGATCTAACAAATGGCCTTATACGACGCATACAGGTTAGCGATGAAGAATTCGATGAAGATGAATACGGTGAAGAAGACTGAATACAAAATATTATTTTATATTAGTTAATGCAGAGAGGTTTGATGGACCCGAATACACACAGAAAAATGCTACCAAAATGCTATGAAATCAAATCATTCTTAAAGTCAAAACAACATTAATTACTGAGAGTTACGTTTTTGTTATAATTTGAAGAAACTTATCTATTATAACCTTGTACAATCTGGCGAAGCGACTAGTTCTGAGCTCTACTGACAGCAAATCGACTTTTTGAACAGAGCAATCACGAAAGAGCTTCAAAAAGGTAAGAGTGAGAGTTTCTAAATTTAGTTCAAAGAGCTTTATAGTCAATATAATTATCAGTAGACAAGTGGGCAGAGTCAAATAAGTAAGCATTGCACCGCCTATAAAAAAAATTGTTTTTGTCTATCTTAAGAACGTCTAAAGTTTCTGAATTTGGTCCCAATTACTTCAAAGTTAATGCAAATTATCAGCCAAAAAGTGGGCGGTATTGAATAAATGAGTACAAACTAAATATTGATTTTGATATGCTATGAGCATTAAAACTAAGTAAACATCCACATTCTCTGGAATTTATTTATATTCAAATATTTTGAAATGCTAAGAACTTAAGCAGCTTATTTGTTTAATACTGTATTCACGGCTTTACAAAATCCATTTAAAAACAACAGCAAAACTCTTACAACAACTTAAGTTATACAACAAAAACAAAAGCGACCCTATTTCTTACGCGTCAAGAAAAGTATACAAGATAAAAGCTTATGAGACAAGAAAGAATAAAGTAGAAATATTTGGGAAGTGACGTCATTTTATTCATAGCTGCTATCGAGTACAACAAGGATCTGATTTAGAAATTTTATTGGCAGACGAACAGACCTATTTCATTGTGTATAAGTATTAAAGAAACTTGGGGCAACTATGTGTATTTATCAAGCAATCACATTTGCTATCCCGTTCATTCTAAATTTATTAAGTTTTTCAACACTTTTTTTGATATATAGAAACTATTCTATATTTGGATGTATTAAAGTATTATGTTTAGTTATGAACAAAATTATACTTTATTTTTTTTAAATCGAATGAAAATTAACGGAGTTATAGAACCTATTGGCAAAGCACCTCAGCTAAGCAGCCGATTCTTCAATGCCTTTCTGGAAAGACCTATCGACTATCTTAAATATTTAAGCTTAAATCGGAAGGGTACAAAATATGAAAAAAGGGTAAAACAATAAAATCGGGACTGTAGTCAAGGTAATAATTAATATAGGAGTAGCAAAGCACTCCGGGTTCCAGCTAGTATACAGTCGCTCACATCTTATTTAAAATTTATTAAAAAGGGCAGAAATACAAATTACGCATTAAAACCTTTGTTTAAGTATGACAATTAAGAAAACAAAAAAACAACAACAAACTATACTAACAAAAGTATATCAACAAAGCAAATAATGTTCACTTAAAAATTTGCTCACAGCTTAAATGGTAAATAATGAGCAAATATTACATATTTTTGGTGTAGATAAGCAGAAAACAACATTTAAAAGCATCATTTCAAGAGAGACGTTTGATTTCAAAGTATTGAAAAGCGGGAGGCATCATTCGGCATTTCCAAGAGGGAAAAATCCAGTGAAAAATTGCAGAAATTGTCGGAATGAGTTCTTCAACTGCTCAGCACATCATAGAAAGGTTTTTAAATTATGCCTTTATACCGTTATACCGTTAGGCGGTGGATCGTACGACAAGTGAAGGAAAAATCCGTTCTTAGCGCTACGAAGGCAGTTGAAGCAGAAGTTGATAAAGAACTGTACTTATTTTCGGTTTACGTATTAGGGAAACAAATTGCATTTCATATATATACTATATGAGTTGCATAATGAAAAATCTTAATAACTCCGTTAATGTCCAACGGATTTCTAAGACGTAAGTCTCATTTTATTCACAAGTTAACTAATTCATCAATAGTACGGTTCCTATATAAAATAGTGCGCAAAAATGCAAAAACTTGAAAAGTGTTGGATGAAAAAAGTGTTTGCTTAAGAAATACGCCCAAAATTTTCAAGGCTACTTAAGCAACATATAAAGGGTCCGCCAAATAATTTTTTTTTTTTTTGAAAAAAAAACTACTGAATATTTTCTCAAATTTCTTTTTTTATTTGAAAGTACAATCCTTCCGGTAAATAATGGAAAATAACTTCATTCAAATGGCTGCCTCGACCAGCCGTGCAGCAGCCTACACGATCGGTCTAATTTTTAAGCACATCGTGCAGCTGTATTTCACCAATGGCTTCACGTAATACTTATCTTTGACGGCACCCCACAAATAATAGTCCAACGGTGTCAAATCTCAGCTCTGAGGTGGCCAAACGACATTAGCTATGCGGCTGATAACGTGATCTTCAAAAACAGGGCGCAAAACATCGAGTGTAGCTTCGGCTGTGTGGCACGTAGTGGCGTCCTGTTGAAACCAAATGTTGCTAATCTCCTCCTCTTCAATTTTTGTGAGCAAAAATTCGTTCAACATTGCCCGATAACGATCGCCATTGACTGTAACGGCCACTCCTTTTTTTTTGCCTCTGGACCAAAATCCGCACCAAACAGTGACTCGTCTTGGGTGTATGATATTTTCAATGTATGCGTGCGAGTTTTTTGTACCCAAAATGCGACAATTTTGCTTGTCTACATACCCGCCAAGATCAAAATGAACTTCATGTGCAACATTACCATGATTTGCAAAGTAATGTCGCAATATTTCCCAGCGTTATTCAAGCGTCAAATCAGACATGAGCTAACTGTTACCATTCACGAAATAAGCACTAGTTGAAAAAAAAACGTTAGATAGCGGACCCGATATATTGAAAGTTCTGTTTCTCTTCTTTCCAAATCCGAAAAGTAACCTTAAATCAGTTAATACTCAGCTTAGTTATTAGATTATAAGTGCATAAAGGTCCAAAAAAAAACGATTTTTAACCTGTAACTCTAGATTTTTGAGGCGTTTTGAAAATTGCAAAAACAGATCCTTGTTCTACTCGAAAGCGCCTATTAGAAAAGTAGTATCATTTTCCAGGTATTTAAACTTCGATCATTTTTGTCGCACCTTGTTATTGTTTCTATTTTTAAATTATTATTATATTAACACTGAACATACCATGACCGGCCATTTGACCGGCTATGAATTTTTGTGTAAATTTACGCATATCATATTAAATTTTATTGTGGCTTTAGCTTCATGATTTTTTTTATTATTTATATGCAATATACAAGTACTATTTTCATATAACTTTTTATTTGGTTTCTGTTTACTTCGAATAATATATGTGGTATACCGCTATCTACCACAACCGATCATCAAATGACCGGGAGAACAATTTATATCCTTATGAGGTTACAGAAACATAAATTATGATACAAAATCATATTTCACATATTGTTACATTAGTTTTGACTTGTGTTATGTTTTATGTTTTTGTGAGGCGTTATATAGGGTCCGCCATCTAACGTTTTTTTTCAACTGGTGCTTATTTCGTGAACGGTTACACTTAGCTCATGTCTGATTTGACAGATAATTAGTTTTATCCTTCCGCTGAACGAATATGGTTGTGTATACGCTTGAACATTGCTGGGAATCTGGGACTTACAGAAGATGCCGATTTTGCCAAAAAAATCATCTTATCAGATAAAGCTCATCCTGATCTTGGCGGGTAGGTAAACAAGCAAAATTGTCGCATTTGGGGCACAGAAAACCGGCACGCATACATTGAAAAGCCGATACACCCTAGACGAGTCACTGTTTGGTGCCGATTTTGGTCCAGAGGCATAATTGGGCCATTTTTCTTCGAAAAAGAGCAAGGAGCGGCCGTTACAGTCAATGAAGATCGTTATCGGGCCATGTTGAACGAGGTTTTGTCCACAAAAATTGAAGAGGAGAAGATCGCTTGCATTATCAGCCGCAGAGCTGATGTCGTTTGGCCACCTCGGAGCTGCGATTTGACACCGTTGTACTATTATTTGTGGGATGCCGTCAAAGATAAGTGTTACGCCAACAAGCCAGAGACAAATGACGTTTTAAAGGACAATATTGCTAATGATGCCATTGGTGAAATACAGCTGCACACAATCGATAATTTGCTCAAAAATTGGACCGATCGTGTAGGCTACTGCATGGCCAGCCGAGGCACCCATTTGAATGAAATTATTTTCATTTATTAACCGGAAGTATTGTACTTTCAAATAAAAAAAGAAATTTGAGAAAATATTCAGTATTTTTTTTAATACGATTTTCAAAAAAAAAAAAAAAATTATTTAGCGGACCCTTTACAAGCTAAATTTTATTGCAGAGCGCTAAATTTTGGACTCAAATTTTATATATTAGTTAACACAAAGTTAAAATACATCTGCTGTGAGCTTCCTGCAATTCAATTCGATTCGGTTTGGTATGGGTATAAAATTAGTCCTGACGCTCATATCATAAATATAAAGTTATTTAGCTTGATTGTAATATAGGACATTCAGTATACACAAAAAAATTTGTATGTTTCTTATAAAAACTTCAATTAAATACAAGAATTTATTCTTGTTTTAAATCGTGACATCGTTAACGAATCATTTATGTTTGCATAACCTTCTACCAATAACTCTTTTTATGTCGTAATTTCCATTTTTTATTATGCATGTTTTTTTCCTTTTTTTTAAATATTATTTCAAAAATTAAAAAATTTTTTTTTCTTATCCCTAATAAATATTAACACATACAACCTAATTTGGTCATAAATAATTATTAATTATATATCGGCCATAAAATGTATCACTTTAAATTTTATGTCTATGCGGCGTGATTGTGACCTTTCGTATTTAATTTAATGTTACTGGATCCTTAATAGAAGGTTTTGAAAATTTTGTACATGTAAAGCGAACTTCGTAATGCCAAAGAGAATTTAAATTTTTTTAAAGGATTCACTTAAAAAGTTATTTAAATTTGTAGAATATTTTTAGTACATAGAAAATCAAATATTAAAACAGTACAATAGTTAAAAAGTACATAGATATTTAAATATTTAGTGTTAAATTCTTGGTTGTAAAAAAATGTTATTTTAATGAGGGAACGCGTCTAAGTTCGTTTACTAATATTTAAGCTATTATTTACTTCACATGTCACATGTCCCATATCTGCCTTTCTATCATGTTGTTATAAAAGATTTTTATAAGTTCTGTGTAAACAATCAACCGCTTAAACGAAAAAGAGTCCTTACCAGTATGTTTAGATATAACCAGAAACACATTACACAAGTTTACAAAAAATCATTTTTTTTTTGTACATGACTGCAACATAAATTTATAAGAAGAGCTACAAACGACAGTTAATTACCACTTTTTGTTTGTTCACCTATACGTCACAGTTTTATGATAGAAAAAATTACCTATATACTATAGTATAGTGTACTTATATACTATTGTATATAGTATATACTATAGTATACACTATCCAATATAGTATATACTACTATACTATAGTATATACTACATAGTATACACTATATACTATAGTATACTATATATTATAGTATGTACTATATACTATAGTATAATATAGTATACTATATACTATAGTACTATATACTATAGTATACTATATACTATAATATGTGTGCTTCATATATATATATATATATATATATATATATATATATATATATATAGTTTATACTATTGTATATAGTATATACTATAGTATATACTATAGTATACACTATACACTATAGTATGTACTACTATACTATATTATATACTACATAGTATACACTATATACTATAGTATACTATATATTATAGTATGTACTATATATTATAGTATAATATAGTATACTATATACTATAGTACTATATACTATAGTATACTATATACTATAATATGTGTGCTTCATATATATATATATATATATATATATATATATATATATATATATATATATATATAGTATATACTATTGTATATAGTATATACTATAGTATACTACTATACTACAGTATATATATACTATAGTATAGTATAGTATATATATATATATATATATATATATATATATATATATATATATATATATATATATATATATAGTATATACTATTGTATATAGTATATACTATAGTATACACTATACACTATAGTATATACTACATAGTATACACTATATGCTATAGTATACTATATTCTATAGTATGTACTATATACTATAGTATAATATAGTATACTATATACTATAGTGCTATATACTATAGTATACTATATACTATAATATGTGTGCTTCATATATATATATATATATATATATATATATATATATATATATATATATATATATATATATATATATATATATATATATATATATATACTACATAGTATATATATATATAGTATATATATACATATATATAGTATATACTATATATACTATATATATACTATAGTATATACTATAGTATACTATATACTATAGTACGTACTATATACTATAGTATACTATAGTATACTATAGTATAATGTAGTATAATATAGTATAATATAGTATATAGTACTTTAGTAGAGTACTATATACTATAGTATACTATATACTATAATATGTGTGCTTCAAAATGATAAGGTCACCTTAAGATTTGCTCAATTCATCCAAACTATAAGATGGTCACCTTATTAAAAAAAAATTCTACGTTCAAATAAGTGAATAATAAGGCGGTTTTGCTCCTAGAGATGTACCGTTATATTATGTTTGTTTAAATTTATGTAAATAAGTGCAAACTTCAATACGTCAAAATGATGAGGTCAGTGATTAATAAGCAATTAATCTAATCAGATGGTATCACAATTGTTATTATTATTATTACTTTTTTTTTGTAATAATTTATAATTTTAATAATATTTGCGCGGTATGGGTCGCGGGAAACCTTATTCACCATATGAACAAAGACAAATTGTGGCACTTCATGAGCAGAGATTGAGTATGCGTGGAATAGCGAAAAAACAGGGACGATCTTTGTATGTTGTGCAAATTTTTCTCAAAAACAGTGAAAATTATGGAAAATTAAAAAGCACGAGTCGTCCAAAGGGCCTGGCTGCCCGTGAAACTTGGCTAATTTCCCGAAAGGTGTCGAATTCCATGAAATATGCGGTAACAATAAAAAAAAAACATTGAAATTAAAAGCTTCATAAAGCACAATTCTAAAAGATATCCACGCCTAGCCAAACCTTATTCGAGCAAAATTAAAAAAAAATTCCCTGTCTGACTAAGTAGCGTAAGATCAAGCGTAAGGAATTTGCGAAAAGCAACATGGCAATATTTTTTAAAAAGGTTAGAAGATATTCCATACATTTTTGGGTTTGTAGGTAATTTTTCTGATGAGAAAAAAATTAACCTGGATGAACCGGATGGTTTATACAGACAATAAACAGTAGCGTTGGCATTGCGTGCGTAATGGTGTTTAGCCAAACACCATCTCAAATAGAAACCTGTAGAACAATAGACCCAACATCAAATTCACATAAGGATTCTTAATTGCAAATGCTGCCGTATTGATCACACGCTTATCACAAGAAGTAATAACTGACATAAACTGCAATTTATAGGGAAAACGTTCAAAGTGGTCGGAAAATGTGTACCAGGAGGCGAAAAATTGAACTCAAAATCAATCAAATGAACCGAAGTTGTAAAAATAATCATTCATAACACTCCAAACAGAAACGAATGAGAGGATTTTGTTACGGCCTTTTGTTCCTCCTAGGAACCATAGACAACTGCTGGATAAGACGATTTACAATCAATTTAACGATTTTTATGACGAAAAACATTCCGAAATATAACTGATAAATGCATTTTTACGGCCATATATGGTTCAAATGAACCCTGTCAGTTTTCCCAGGTAGTTGTACTATTTCTTTTAGTTTCGAACATTTTACTAAAATACAAATGCTTTTAAATTAAATTTGATATGATTTGAATAAAAGTCAAGAAAAATCACTTTAGAGAAATCATTATTAAAAAATATATTGGCAATGAAATGCGAAAATAGTAATAATCTTATATATTTTCCATTTCTTTGTTTCTTAGTTGCTTTCATCGATATCCAACTGCCAAATTCATAGCATCATTATACACTGGTTTTTTGCCTTTCAATTATTTCTACCTCCATCCCCTCTGGTTTTCTTATCAAATTTAAAACCTCCTAATCACATATCACTTTCAAAATAAATTTATTCTATTTATTGTTTGAGATAAACAGTTTCAAAATTAATTTCGTTATAATGACAGGGATTATAACACAAAAGCGTTGACTTTAGAGTTACATTTCATAATTGATTACAATAAATGAATGCTTAAATCAGATATATTTAATATAATAACTGAAATTTAATAAGGCAGAGAGCAGATAGGCTGACAAACATGAAACTTACACTGTTTTTTACGCGTCAAAATAAAGTGTACAAGAAGAAAACCATATCACAGAAAAAAATATAGAAACTTTTTTTTAATGAAGTGACGTTTTATTCATAACTAAGCATACTACTTTCATAAATCCAAAAATAGTACAGTTCCTATATAAAATAGCGCGCAAAAACGTCTTTAGACTTGGAAAATGTGGACTGGATTGAAAAAAATTTTGTTTGCTTGAGAAATATACAAAGATTCCTTAAGTTTACATCATTTAATATATCTGTTCCTCCAAAATCTTCCAAGATTTTTAAAATCTGTTATTAAAATCGATTTTTTAGCCGTAACTCAAGATTTTTGAAACTGTTACGAAAATTCCAAAATATGGTTCTAGTTGTGCTCAACAGCGCCCTTAAAAAAATAGTAGCACACCTCAGGTATTTTTATTCCATTTTTATTGTGGCATAGATACTTTTCTTGCGCATTTTATTTTGATGCGTAAAAAACAGAATGAATTTCATTTTTGTTGTATAACTTTAGTTGTTGCCAAATTTTGTTGTTGTTTTTTATGGATTTTGTAAAGCCTCAAGTACACTCTTAACAAATATTTAAATGCATCGCATTTTGACAGATTGAAATAAATACCTTATTCTAAAGAATAAGGTTGTACACTTTATTTTGACGCTGACAGTATAAATTGTAAAAGGCTTTCACATACCATGATGGTGCACAGCAATTTAGAACAATATAAAAAATTTCTTTAATCTTTTACCGGATGTAAAAAAATTTTTTAATACTTGTATTGAGTCTTTTGGAAACGTTATGTATATCTTGAAGCAGTTCTATCTTCTGATTACTTACTTAAAATATTGTAATATTTGAAATAAATGTGCTGCCTCTTTCTGTTCGACTAGTACTTTTTCTTTATAATCAAACACGAATTTACCCAACTATTGACAGTTCTCATCTACCCAGAAACCAAAATCCAAGTTGCCCGCGAAACGCGCAGTTTATGAGTGAGTAGCGAAGAACAATTCTTTGCTAATATCTGGTCCTGATTAAATTTGTACATACCTAGAAATTAAATTTACTAGTTTCTCTTATGTTTTCGATTTGCTATCATATTTTCATTTAAACCGATTTTTCAAATTTATTTTAACATTATTCTCAGGAAATATTTTTTTTTATTTACTGCTGCCACCACCAATTAATATCTAACGGCGATTGTAAGATACTGATAATGCAATATCATTAATCATATTTTTATATTTTTTAAAGGTAGAAAAATATAAAAATATAATTTTGCTGTAAAAGTCAAAGTTGAAAGAAAGCAAATCTTATTATAGAAATAATAATGTTAAGAAAATGAGATTTTCTTATGCACCACAGCTAATAACTCAATATTTGTGGCATAACGGTTAAAAAAAGAGACTTCATTTTCAAAAAGACGACAAACAACAGAGCGACACTTGACGCCATACATCATCGTCAGCTGACGCCTAAATAAAAAATTAAATTTCCAATAATATTGTTGAAAATTGATAGTAAAATATTAATATTTAACATTTTTCGATAAAGAAGAAGTTGGTTAATATTTTAAATTTAACACTTTTTTGAAATTTAAAACAAAGCACCGAATACTAAAGCGTCCATTATATAACGTTTTTTTTTCCAACTAGTGCTTATTTAGTTTTATCCTTCCGCTGAACGAATATGGTTGTGTATACGCTTGAACAACGCTGGGAATCTGGGCCTGCGATCGACTTACAGGAGATGCCGATTTTGCCAAAAAAATCATCTTTTCAGATGAAGCTCATTTTGATCTTGACGGGTATGTCAACAAACAAAATTCTCGCATTTGGGGCACAGAAAACCCGCACGCATACGTTGAAAAGCCGATACACCCAAGACGAGTCACTGGTTAGTGCGGATTTCGGATTTGGCCCATAATTGGGCCATTTTTCTTCGAAAATGAGCAAGAAGTGGCCGTTACAGTCAATGAAGATCGTTATCGGCCATGTTGAACGAATTTTTGTTCACAAAAATTAAAGAGGAGGATATTAGCAACATTTGGTTTCAACAGGACGGCGCCACGTGCCACACAGCCGAAGCTACACTCGATGTTTTGCGCCCTGTTTTTGAAGATCGCATTATCAGCCGCAGAGCTGATGTCGTTTGGCCACCTGGGAACTGCGATTTGACATCGTTGGATTATTATTTGCGGGGTGCCATCAAAGATAAGTGTTACGCCAACAAGCCAGAGACAATTGACGCTTTAAAGGACAGTATTCGTGAAGCAATTGCTGAAATGCAGCTGCACACAATCTATAATGTGCTTAAGAATTAGACCGATCGTGTAGGCTACTGCATGGCCAGCCGAGGCAGCCATTTGAATGAAATTATTTTCCATTATTAACCGGAAGGATTGTACCTTCAAATAAAAAAAGAAATTTGAGAAAATATTCAGCAGTTTTTTTTTATCGCATTTTCAAAAAAAAAAAAAAAAAGTATTTGGCGAATCCTTTACATTACGTCATACTTTTTCTTTTTAGTTTCATAACATTAACCGTTTTTAGGTTGTAACGACGAAAATTTTAGGTTTTAACGACTGACCAAAGATTTATTTAATTCAATTTTTAGGCAACATCTCTTAGAGCAGATTTAATCTTACATAGATAGGTCTATAGATTTTATAGTATTGCCAGCTATAAAGTTAGCATATACCTTTTTTTATTTACTATCATCATTAGAGCTTAAAAACCAGGTATTGTAACAAATAATATCCTTTTTAAAATGGCTGAACTAACAATTTTAATAATATTTACAGTTTAAGGTAAAAAAGATAGGCAAAAAACCTTTTTTAAATCTAAAGAAAGTTTTGCATTAACGCTTCTGCAGTTCAACAATGAATTTGGGGAAGGAGCTAACATCAAAAATTTCTAATTATTTATATTTTGAAGCTTTATTTCGATCTTCGAATGTTTAAGTTAAAGTCCTGATAACTTCTTTAAACATTTCTTGTTTTAAGTTATTATGTAAGATATTAGTAGGATACATTTTAAGTAAATAAAAATAATTTTGAAATTTTTGTTTTGGATTAGTTGTGATTTTTTTAAGTATGTCTTAGCACATCCATATGATCATGTTTGGCATCCGTACGTCATAATTGGTTGTATACACACTTTGTAAAGTAGGATTTTATTTTTGCGATTAAGAGTAGATATTTTATTTAACACTAGAAATATGGGTCTCCCACATTTTACAGCTATTTCACATGGTTGCAGAATAGGCTGTCCAAATATCAATTCTTTGTCCAAAACAATTCCAATTCCAGCATCAAGCAGAAGAATTTCTGCTCCTTCTATTGACAGTGGTATGGAAGCAGTTTGGCGATTTGTTAAAAGGAAGAATTATTGCTTGCGTTTTGGTCTCATTAATTTTAATTTTCCACATTTTATAATATCTCTGAGCATGCAAAATGCATACTACCTTGATCAAAAATTTACCGGAATAACCTCCGTGAGTTCATTTATTTTACAATTTTGAACACGACTGCTGAAACGCGTTCCCCGTAAGGGTTTTTTAACCCGATTGAGCAGAAATAAGTCACAGTGAGCCAAATCAGCTAAATTTAGTGGCTGTTGGGTGGTATTTGTTGCTGTTTTCGATAAATAGTTTAGAATAATGATGGCACTGTGTTCCTGCCCATAATTCTGGTCTCTTTCGGTGAATTGCTCCACGCAAACGTCTTATAACGACCAAATAATACTCTTTGCTTACTGTCGGGCCTTCTGGATGATGCACTACACCGTGGTAATAAATGCAAACCGTTAGCATTGCCTTTTTTTTGACTGAAAATTACGTTTTTTTTGGTCTCGGCTTATTTGGTGAACGCCATTCTGTTGCTTGATGCCTGTGTTGCGTGTCGTACTCTTACACTCATGTCTCTTCTCTAGTAAGGATCCTTTTGATGAATGTAGGATTGGATTAAGCATCACAAATTATGTCTTATGTCAACACAGTCAAAATGTAGATGTACTCTTCGTTAAGTATCAAATGTCAAGCTAAGACGCTAAGATTTAGCAGGAATATCAATGACAGAAGTACCAACCTAGCAAAAAAAAAAAAAAAAAAAACTCAAATCGGAACGATGGGACCGACACTCGAGGTTTATTCCCAAAAATCAAGGTAGTATATCTTTTGTTGGTTTAGCGAATGTTAAAAAGAGATTAAAAAAATTGAAAGTTTAATAGATAAAAAACAAATTATACTCGAAATAGATAAAACATTTGGTGAAAAAATTAATTTGACACAATAGGGAATGATAGGAAATAAAATATTTAACGAATTGAAAATTTTTAAATTTGGAACAAAATTAATTTAAATTTAATTTAAATAAAGAAATTTTTTCTACAGCACCAGTTCCTTTGAAGGTGGTATACAAAAAAAAATTAAAACCAATATTTTTTTAGCTGTGTTGGCTTTATAAAATGTACTTTGTATAATAGATAGGTGAGTGAAAGAGTGCTTTCGGTTCAGACAGACTAGAGGCAATAGGGTAGTAGTAGAGTACCACAACAAAGAGAAAACCACCTATTTAGTGGTTTGACACACTTAATACAGCTGCTGTGTTGCATTTTATATGGCTTGAACAAGAGCAACAGCAATAGTTGTTACTCTCTATTGGATGTAGTAACTACATAGTAGCTGCTGTTTGTAGTATTTTTGCAGTTGCTATGTGGATTTTAAAGGTAAAAAATTGTGCTTAAAATCGTTACACCTTTATACCTCTTGTTTAACCTTTTTTTTATAAAATCTTCTTTATTCTGTTGTAATTTGATTGCACCAATTATTTAAAACTGACCTTCTTTTATGTTTTTTGTCTACTTCCACACACTACTTATTTTTAATATTATACATTTTTTATTTACCCTCCTGGTCATCCTTACAGTAGAAATAAAACCACGTTGTACCTTTTTTTGTAAATCTATTTACAAACAAATTTTGTAAAGAAACCAATGTGCAAAAATAATTTTATTTTACTCTTTTTTCAAATAAGTTTAATTGAAATTTTAAAATAAATTATTTTTTATAGCTTTGAATTCAAAAGGAGGTAATATCCAGTAAACCAAAATTAATGAAGCAGAAGGCAATTTATATACTTAAAAATTCATCACCATAAGCAAGAGAAAAAATATCCGAATTTAAGAAAAAAATATCGCAGAAATATTATTACTATTAAATAAAATTCTTTATCAATATTTAGCTCTTGATCCAATATTTAAGAAAATAAATGGGCAGATACATGGCCTATAACCAGACCGATGCATTGTGTTAATAACGCAGTAATATAAACTGCTTATGATAGGTGAGGAAGACTGTATGTATGATCCGATTTTTCTGAGGATGTGTATACAATGATGATTGATACTTAATTACATTGATAAGTTCGGCGGTGATTTCAGCAAAATGGGGCATAAAATCAGTACCAAAAAAAATTCTTTACTGGATCATCCAATCGCAAGCGTACCTCACATCATTTTCTACGGAACAGTAGAAAATCGCTAAAGCGCTAACTTACTAAAACGACGGCAGCTTAGATATTCTAAATTCTTAACCTGTCAGTCAAATAAAGCCACTTAGATATTTATTTATTTCAGTATTGATCTAGGTTATATAGTTTTTTTTTTTTATTTTTTATAAATAGTTTTTCTCGTATTTATGCAAGCGGACTACCTTGTAAAAGTTGTCGTAATAATTGTACAATTTAGTTTGCTTAACTAGTAACACTTACTGAAGTTACTCTGCTTGTTTAGGTTGTTGAAAGTATGTAGTTTTTCACAAAACAATTGTTAACATTTACTAGAAGTTTTCCTATTTTTATTTTAATGCCTTATCTTGATTAAAAATAAATCAAATTAATTAATACTAAAATTTAAAAAAAGTCAAAAAGAAAACGTAAGCATTTAAAAGGAGGGGAATTGTTTATTTTTATTTTTTTTTCTTTAGTTGACTAAGTACTCTTTTGATTACATAAATATTTACTGTCCAAATGTCGTGTGCGAAAACTTAAATGTTCATATAAGGTGGGCCATTTAAAAGTATAAATTTAAAAATGCTAAAAAACAAAAAAAAAAGTTAAAAATTTTGCGAAATTTATTTATTTTTTGTTAAGTACAATTGTTCCGGTTAGAAATGAAATATTATTTCATTCACATAGCTGCCGCGGCTGACCTCACAGTACCCCATTCAATCGGACAAATTTTCGATCGGACCTTTTTCGAGTGTATGGGGTCGTATCTCGGCAATGGCATCACAAATGTTGACCTTCAAAAGCTCAATTGTCTCTGTTTTGTCGGCAGAACACGGTGCCTCATAGAAAATAGTCCAACGGAGTCAAATCGCGATTTCAGTCATCACCATTTCGGCTAATTAAACGGCCATCAAACGTTTGACGCAGTAAATCGATTGTGGCATTAGATGTGTGGCAAGTTACACCATACTGTTGAACCAAACATCGTTCACTTCAATACCATAAAGAGTGGGCACAAAAATATCGGTTATCATGGTGCGATAAATGGCTCCATTGACCGTAATGGTTAGCCGTCCCCATTTTCAAAGAATTATGGGCCAATGATGCTTCCATTCTACAAGCCGCAAAAAACAGTCAATCGTAATGGATACACTGGCTTATGAGGGATAACGTTTTGGGTTTCTGAGCCCCAAATACGGTAAGTTTGCTTATTAACGTACCCACCAAGTTCAAAGTGATTTTTTTTTTGCCTTTGTTTTGCAAATAAATTTACAAAAATTCCAACGTTGCTCAAGAGTAAATCGATTAATGTCTTTCAGTGGAGATAATATACTGAATTCTGTTACAGAATAGAATGATTTGAAATAACCTCTGGTTCAATGCATTGAATTTAATGAATAAGTGTTTTAGAATTAGGAAGACGGAAGAAGGAACAAAAAAATTAATATTCACTGTAAACCAAACAGCAAATCGAGAATAAATATAAGGAAACAAAAGTCCCAAATTTGCAGAGTATAACGAAGGGAAAATAAGAAAAATAATAACGCGCTTATAAGATTTAGATTTTTAAAAAATTCGTTAACGAAATAACGAAAATACTTAATTTTAGAAACTGAAGTTTAAAAAAGTATTTGTTATAAATTACAGGAAGCTAAGTTGGTCACAGAAAATATTATATTTAGGGAATTGAAAGCCTGAATATCAGAAATTTTAGAAATAGAGAAATAATCAGAGTTAATAGAGGGATATAGTATTAAGTGGGTTTTGGAGGATAGTTATCTTACTAACCTGCACATATAAATATTGTACCCCTTAATTGTTGCTGGCAATTAATGTTTTTTATGAAAATGTTTTATTTGCCTCAAATTTTTAAATCACTTGAGAATTTTAAATCTAAAATCTCATATTCAAGTGCTGAAGATCTCGCGTTTTGTTTAACACGAAAACATCTAACGTCTGGTAACACTTTTTTTTAACATGAGAATAAAAATAGCTATGGACTGTAAAATCACCCATTTTAAAGTATACAAATATAACACAGCGATAGAATAAAAAAGATATTTTCAAATGGAATTTTTTTTATTAAAATTGATCAAAATAATGTAATTTTTTTCAGCACATTGGCATTTTTTAGATTACAATGTTACTAATTTTTATTAACAACTGATATCTATTGAGTGTAACCTGGATAACTGCGTATTTTTTTCTTTAAACCATAATTACCAATTAAATAATTAAATAAGAGATTATTCCTACCATCTCAGTTTTCGACCGCTCTTAACTTTACCCAAATTTATTTAAATAGTGGCCATAAAAAAGAGCTGGTAGCCCAAGTAAGATTAATTTAAAAAAGTTGAAAATAAACCTTAATATTTTTTAAAATCCCTATCAAAAATGTAAAATTCTAACCAACAATTTAAACCAAAAAAAGTAATAGGAAAGCGGTAAGAAAGCAGAAATATAGAAACAAAAAACAAAAAATACATACAATTGTGTGAAACCCAGGGTTAAGCTGACAAAACCACTCAACAATACGACAAATACTACTTATAAAAAGAAACCAACTGAAGGCATCACCAAAAAAGACACCATTCCCCTTGAAAAAAAATCTGAATATACTTAATTCTTTTCTGCGGCCGTTATGGCAACGGATGTGAAAACCAAAGCATATCTTTGTTAGTCTTTGAATTTTCTTCCTCTCTCTCACCATTCTATGTATGTGTGAGTTAAGCCACTTGCACTTGCCACCTTGTGGTCCTTATTGTATATTAAAAACAATTTCATAGAATTTATGTTAACACTACAAAAAATGATAGACGCCACCGTAATACGTTTATCATGTTGGCCTTGCTACTATTGTTGTTACTTCTGTTGTTAAAGATGTCTAAAAGATAGGTAGGCAGGTAAGTTGGCTAGTTAACCAAGACGAGATCAACAACAATTAGAAGCAAAGTGCGGTCTTGAAACCAAGAAAAATGAAAAGAAAAAGCTGATTATGAAGTATAGAAGATCGAGGAGATCCAGGTTTTCGCACTGTGTAAATCGATTGAAGAAAGGCACATCAAAGTACCGCAATCGTCTGACTACCAGAAGCGGACATTCGCAGAAAGATACATCAAAGTACCGCAATCGTCTGACTGCCAGAAGCGGATATTCACAGAAAAAGTCTAATACTGTCTTCCTCTCAGAAGTGATACTACAACTTCTGCAGTGAAGATTAAAGAGCAAACCTATTTCGATCATCCAATGGCACGACTATATCGCAATGGGTTTGGAAATAGAGTGGCAGGAGGCTCTCAGTGTCCTGCCACTGTCAAATGAAGACCACAGCATCTTCGAGATTGCATAAGAGGAGAACTCTACCTGTTTTGTGCCCTCTCATGGAAGGAAGTAGAAATTTAACTCTTGACTACAGTCGCAAAACAGCAGAAATCGTGGCCATCAATTCCACTAACAACAATCTCATCAGCTTTTTCATTACAAGGAAATGGTACATGTATTACCGAGAAGATTCATCTCCTTTTTACATTAAAGACCTAAAGCCGAGTTGCTACTAGGCGCGACACCAAGGCCCTAATAGTGGTCTGCCGCAAGAAACCTTCACTTGAAAAATGCTGGATGCCTTTGATAGTCTAAACGATTCCTCAAAGTTGACTAACTCGGAAAACAACCAGCCCTACACCGGATGCCATCATGGCTTCATTTGTGAAGATGGAAAAATAACTACAAGACAGATAAAAATTAGAAATAAAATCATAAGGAAGCAACCAGCAATATTAAACAAGCAACAGACAAAACATACTTCATTAACCGGAAAATAAAATAAATAAACTGAAAATTAACTCACTTTAATCGTTGGGCTGAGCTCCACTTTAAAAACTACCGCCCAGCAGGAGTTTTATCCGCACTTTCCAAAGTTATGAGAAGTGGTGAATTATCACCACGTATAGCCCGCACAGGTTACAGGTTACCTGTGGTGGTGCAAATCCATTCATGAATTTGACGAGGGTGATGTGGCTCTGGATATTTCCAAGGTGTTTATTAGAGTTTGGCGTACGCCTCTCATGTCGAATCTCATTGTATTTGGTGTCGGTAGTCACTTCTCTAGATTAATAAGGATTCTCACAGATTGTTTTATGAGAGTGTTTATAGGTAGGATCTCATCCCATGAACTCTGTACTCTTTCGTAGAGGACAGTAACATTCGTCATTCATATTATTTTGATAGTAGGCCAAGCCTTTTCGAAGTTATGGCGGTCTGGCGAAAATCTCCGAGTGGGGTCGGTTTTAATGCACGCAATGCCACGTAATGTAGATATAGTGGAATCAGATGACCTTGATGTTTTGGGCATGAGAATTTACTGAGACGTTCGTTGGAATGAGAAATACTCCTCCTTAATTTTTATAAAACCTATGGTATATTCTATCTAAAAGGGAATACAACTCTCATGTAGGGGCCAGTGCTTCGAAGTCTATTTTGAAGCTTTTCCATCACATCAGGTATTCTTATGTAGTACCCGCATTGCTCGTAGAACCTATCCTTTTGGAGTTGATTGCCCAGCGGACCGCACAACGCATTATAGGGAGAATTCGTTCTTTAGTCGCACTATTCGTTTGTGGAACAATTTTCCTGCGAAAGTATTTCCTGCCACTTACGACTTGAGTAAATTTAAATCGAACGTCCCTAATTACTAACACTCCTTCCTATTTCTTATAAACTATTTTCCTATTACCAGCACCATGCACTGCATAGGTATGGGTTATCCCTCGAGTACTGATCTAAAGTTTAAAAAAGTTATTTCAAAAGGAAGTATACATAATTATATTTTAAAGCTGAGCACATTTGTTCTAATATTTCGACCTTCAAAACAATAAAATTTTTAAAGGTCTTCGACAAAAATGTTCGCATACTTATTAAGCACAAGTGTATTTATTTGCTGTAAATATTGATGTGGGCTTTACTGTTTTATTCGTGGATCACCTGGTATAGTGTTTCCACTTTAGATCAATGTTAAACCTCTCCAAGAACTCTGTGTAATAGTCTGCGGTAACCGTTTTTCCTTTTTAAGATAATTAACATGAATAATATCTTAAAAAAAACTGTGGTTATGAAATCGGCTTTATTGGTGCACATTTCCGAAAGACATATCCTACTCTTACTGTTCATTGGACATTGTTGTGTTCTAATGAAAAATGTGTCGCCTTCAGTTACAAGACATTGCTGTGGTTCAGTTTGAGAAACCACAACACGTATTACAATTATTCAAGCATAGTGTGATGTATCCGCCTAGTCTGCAACTGTAAACTATTTTTCAACTAGATTTTTTATCGTTATATCTCGGCTTTATTCGCTACTTTTAATAGCTGTTTTTGTGTCAATTTCTGTTTTTTGCTTTTATTGTTGTTTACGGATGTTAATTTTCTTTTTAAAGAATTAGCAGAAATATATGTTTATTTTTTTAAATCGAAAAAATTCATTCATTGTCATAAAAATGTTGTCAATATTTTCTTCAACATTTACACTATCACAACGAGTTAAAAAAGCGGTTTAAAAAAGTGTAAAATTATGAAAATTGTTATTTTTGTTTTAATATTTTTATAAAAACATTTTTTATAAATAACTTTTTTGTGATTATTTTTTCATATGAAACACATTTTAGTGTTATAAGCTTCAATTCCTCTGAATAAATTTTTATTTTTATTACTGCAAAACGATAATACTTAAAAAGAATTGTGGTTAATATGCTTACACACACCCACACACGAATTATAGTAAATTTTTATGTTAATGACTTGGTTTAAGTAGACCTAAGAGCTCTCTTAGCATAATGATGGCGGTTATTGAGTAATAAATGTGTGCCTGTTAACGAAAGCGTGTAAATGTTAAACAAATGTGTTAATCCACGACACGTTTAAATTGTTAAGCCTATTGAAGTTACAAATATTTGTAAGCGTATGTATTTTACTGGAGTGTGTCAATAATTAATTAAAAGTTAGTATAATGAATTGTTTTTTCTTAAAAACAGTATGCTAAAAAATCGAAGTACATAAATAAATTAAAAGAAGAGTTAATTAATTTTTTTATTTAATTAAAAAAAAAATTATTAAAATAATTATTTTTGTTATTACATATAAAATTTAATACCTTATTTATATCCTTCTCAATAGCTAATTTGTCATAAAACATAATACACTTTATATATTATTTACCACTATACATGGTGAATAACTATCAAACGTATATTTATATTTGTAACATTATAAAAATAGTACTAAAAAAGATACGTCACATTTATAGCTATAAACTTACAAATTGATTTTCTATGTTATATTAAGTCTGGTATTTTTAAAATGCCTGGCCTACAGTCTTCCGGAATATGAATAATATAATATAATAGTAAACACATATAATGTGAATATAGTATTGTTTAGTAATCTCGTTAAGAGACGGTGAGATGGTTTCGAGGTCCTCCTGTGAAATCTTAGAGCTACACTGCCTAATGTCTCTCTTTTATGGCCAATTCTTCTGCATGAAGAACGCTACCATGGTGCGTAAGTCTTATCGTGTTAGCTACTGTGGGTGTCAAAATAAAGTAAACACCCTCATTCTTGTAATTTTATATTTCAGTCTTTAATATATGTACGTTGAATTTAAACATTTTAATATTACAATACAAAATCAAAATCTATAAAAACAACAACAAAATTTTTACAACAACTAAAGATATACAGCAAAAACGAAATTTAGGCATCAAAAAAGTATACAAAAGAATAACCTACCCGACGAAAAAGAATGAAGAAAAAATATCTGGGAAGTAACACCATTTTTCTGATTGGTGCTATAGAGGCCAACAAGAATTTGATTTATATATTCTCGCACACCTACAAAATCTTAAGTTAGGTGTAAAAAACCGGGTTTTTAAACACTTATAAGCAAATAATTTAGATGAATGTTAACCGATTTTAGGATTCTTGAAGGATTTGGAAAGAAGAGGAACATACCTTTTAATGGTGTCCACTTTACTTTCGTATATTTTCATTCACTTCATTCCAAAATTTCCAAGCTTAGAGCAGTTTTTACATGCTTTTTTATATAACAATCGTTTTATTTTTGAGTTTACTAAAGTAGTCTGTTATGAATAAAACGATACTTAGTTTTTTAAAATGGAATAGAAATTGACGAAGTTATAGCCCCATAATGTAACCAAGGGGAACTATGAAAAACGTAGTTTTGTAACTGTACAAAATCACGATTTTGTACTTTCTTATTAATATTTCCTATAGTTTGTAGTTGATTAGTTAGTTACAACTGGCAGCCAAACACGTTCAGCCCATTTGAGTCCAATATTGATCCCACTGTGATATCCATTAGTAATCCAGAAAATGGACAAACTATATGTCACGTCCCGGTGCGATCCGAACCAACCAGACGTATGTACAATAGAAGAGATCCTGCCGATATTCACTCCGGCTAGATCCGACAAGATATCCAGAAACGGACTGCCAAGGAAAGCAGTCCAATGTCCGAAAGGCTCGGGCACTGGCATAGGAAGTGCTCGACAGTCTCCTGTTCCTCCTCATTCCGACAACCCCTACAATAGCTATTGAACGGAAGACCCAATCTCATAGCGTGCGCATCAGCCACCCAGTGCCCAGTAATAACAGCCACAAGAGTCGCGGTACCCCTATTATAGACTCCGAACGAGCCCGATCATATAGGGGCCAGATATGCCTCGATACAGAGCATGTGGTTTCATCATCCCACCGTAGCTGTGCCCTACTCAACATGTACCTCATGACCACAAGTCTGCAAGAGGAGAGTGGCATCCCAAATGAATGGTCAATCTCCTCGCAAAGCAGAGAGCTAGCCCTTGCAATATTTTGTATATTATACACTAAAGTGAAGTTGAGTTGAATATAAATTGAAACTGAATTGAAAGTAACAACCGTATTTATCTAATATGTATCATTTTCATATAATTGTAACAATTGAAATTTCCATTGAATTGTTGGAATAGAAAATTTCTTACATAGCAAAAAACTAAACTGAGATTTAGATAGCTATCAGCCTTCAAAATTATCAGTGAAATTTTTAAGCCCCAAAATTAAAAAAAAAAATCTAAAATTAAATCTAAAGTTAACTAGAATTAATCAATTAAAACTTACATTAAAGTTATTAAACTTTAATCCTTAAAGATATAATTAATAAAATACAAAAAGCATTTAACTAAATTATAACTAAAATTTATATCGACACAATAAATAATAAATAATAATAAATATATAATTAAAATAAAATTGTACATTTACCATTTAATTAATACAGTACATACAACGCACAAGGTGAGCTCACACATTCATACACACACACACACATACACATACACACCCTAATACTCATAACCAATCTATCCATCCATTTGTCCCTAATAAAGGGTCCGCCATATAACGTTTTTTTTTCAATTAGTGCTTATTTCGTGAACGGTAACACTTAGCTCATGTCTGATTTGACAGATAATTAGTTTTATCCTTCCGCTGAACGAATATGGTTGTGTATACGCTTGAACAACGCTGGGAATCTGGGCCTGCGATCGACTTTCAGAAGATGCCGATTTTGCCAAAAAAAATCATCTCTTCAGATGAAGCTCATTTTGATCTTGGCGGGTATGTAAACAGCAAAATTGTCGCATTTGGGGCACAGAAAACCCGCACGCTTACATTGAAAAGCCGATACACCCAAGACGAGTCACTGTTTAGTGTGGATTTTGGTCCAGAGGCATAATTGGGCCATTTTTCTTCGAAAATGAGCAAGAAGCGGCCGTTACAGTCAATAGCGATCGTTATCGGGCCATGTTGAACGAATTTTTGTTCACAAAAATTGAAGAGGAGGATATTAGCAACATTTGGTTTCAACAGGACGGCGCTACGTGCCACACAGCCGAAGCTTCACTCGATGATTTGCGCCCTGTTTTTGAAGATCGTATTATCAGCAGCAGAGCTGATGTCGTTTGGCCACCTCGAAGCTGCATTTTGACACCGTTAAACTATTATTTGTGGGGTGCCGTCAAAGATAAGTGTTACGCCAACAAGCCAGAGACAATTGACGCTTTAAAGGACAATATTCGTGAAGCCATTGGTGAAATACAGGTGCACACAATCGATAATGTGCTTAAAAATTGGACTGATCGTGTAGGCTACTGCATGGTCAGCTGAGGCAGCCATTTGAATGAAATTATTTTTCACTATTAACCGGAAGGATTGTACTTTCAATTAAAAAAAGAAATTTGAGATAATATTCAGTAGTTTTTTTTTTATAGCATTTTCAAAAAAAAAAAATTATTTGGCGGATCCTTTATTATAATTTCTCATTTCTATGAGAAATTATATTTACAAAAAGGAATTGGTGTTTCTACGAAGAAAAATACTCCCGAATACTAAACCCCATAAAAAACACATATTTTTCTACAGTAACAATAAAAAATGAAGACTGAAAAAATTTAAGATTATTAACAAGAAGGGACTTTTATAGAATTAAAGAAAAAACATTGTTGTCATTATGGGAATTAATTTAAATAGATTTTAAATAAATAAGCACTAAACCTAGGCATTTAAAAATAATTCCTTATTTAAACAAAATATCAGTAAAACCAAAGTCATTAAAGTTATATTGAAATTAAACTATAATTCATAACCCATTGAAACTTCTACAAACAAAATATTTGAAAAGAGTTTGTTAATAAACAGAAATTTTAGAAAATATTTATATCCTTTGAACAAAAATCAAATATTATTATTATTATTATTATTATTATTATTATTATTATTATTATTATTATTATTATTATTATTATTATTATTATTATTATTATCGTCTTTTTTTTATGAAGTTTCAGTAAGTTAGAGTTACTTTACTTAAGTTTGTTTAACAGGTTATAGGCAATTACTTTTTAGTGTTTGGTTTTTTGTAAATATCCAATCAATCTATTCAAAAAAAAAAAAAAGTTTTTGGTATTTACATATACAAAACTTTCTTATTTTGGTAATTGCTATTGATAACTTTATCTATATGTTATACTATGCCTTGGCGCTATAGCAACATCATCTAATCATATTCTTTTAAAATACTTTGAAAAAAAAATTTGAAAAATTTTTACTTCAACCCTTGGTTTATGGCACTGGCATAAGTGTGTGAGCAAAAATAAGTTTAAAAATTTTGTTAAATATATATTATATCGCACTTAATCCACAAGAGCATATTAAATCAAAATAACAACAAAATCAACTAACAACATCACTATCTATCTAGTGCAAAAGTTTCATCGTATTCCGATGACCTTTATATCACCAAAAAAGTATTACTTTGGGTTATTAAAAAAGTGAATATAGAAATGTATTGTATATTTTCATGAAAAAGGTATTTTTTTGCTTACTATGATGTATTCGAATTTTCCAATTCTTTTACAATAAAATATAACCGTAAACAGTTTTTCACCTCTTTTGAGTTAATACCCTCCAGTTGATCAAGTGCGATATGCATGTTATATAATATATGTGTGTAAGTTGTGCATGTTTCCACAAAATAAATTGATAACAAAAGGAATAAAATAAGGAAAAGGAAAATTTTCGATTTCTTTTTTAAGTTTATTTTTGCGTGTAAGCAAAAGTTATTCGTGCTTTAAATAGTTCAGCCACTGTATGTTTGTAAAATTATAAGGACGAAATCAATGTGAAAAGGCATATAATTTTAGAAATGTAATGTTTTCTCTTCGAATTTAAATAAACTTAACTTTTAAAAATTTTTTCTGTAAATAAGTTTTTATATTTCGCATTTTTTTTAACTTTTCAAAATGCCATAACAATCTGTTTGCAAATAAGGAAAAGAATTTCTTTTTTTTATTTCTATAAAAAAAACTTATTTTGACAAGATATTTTAAATTATGCGAGTAAAATAAGTGAAAGAACTTTTTAAGATTGAAACTCAAGTTCGAGCTTAAAAAAAGATATGCTTAAATACACAAAGAGTCGGAAAAACTGAACTTTTATTAAATTAATTAAAAGTTTAATTGATTTTTAAGCAAAATATAAAAAACATGAAAATTTTATAGCTTCAAATCTATACCAATAGAAAATGAAGAAAAGCTGTTTAGGAAACAGGAATTTCTATTCAGGTAATGAAAAACATTTTCGACGTCAATTTTGTATAAGAAATACAAAAAAAAAAAAAAAAAAAAAAAATAGTTTCAACAGGATTAGAGATTAGGGTTTAGCACAAAACCATACAAGTGATCACTTGATCAAGAAGTATATTTCCAATTTTAATGCCTACGTTATAATGAAAGCGAGCTGACAGATCAAGATCAAGTTTTGCTTGATAAATACTACCTTAATCAAAAAATTGCCGTAAAAATTAGTTACTTTCGCCCAGGCAATTGCAACTTGGGTTTTTTTTTTCAACAGAGTTTTCGAGGCATTTGTAAGTAATTACAATGCATAATTACTTGCTTAACTATATAATCATGTTGGGTTTCATTATAATAAATAAGTGTTTACCCATGCCAGCACAATTTTCCTGTCGCTTTTTATTCAATACTACTCTACAGTGGATGATTTTTTTCTGCACAGTTGTCTTATGTCTGGGTATTTTATTATATAAAAACAGATGAACGGCACCGCCTTGAAGTCTTAGATATTCAGCTTTGGTATAAGCTTTTTACCTGCTTGGACTTTACATACAACAGAAGGCAGAAATCAGCGTCGTCAACTAAGTGCTTTTAGCACTGTTTTTAGTGCTTTTTAAAAATATCGAGTTAGTGCTTAGTGCTTTTTTTCTAAATTTTTTGGTTTTATTTTTTTGGTGGCACCAAGTCAGTATTTCAAATGGTAAAAAAACCTCTGCAAAAAGGTAACAACATAATGTTTTTATAAGTGTGTAATATAATGCAACACTACATATATATATTGTTTATTGCTTAAAAATGCAACCGTTTAAAAATAAAATCTACGTAATTGAGGAATTAGTTATATAGTCTATAGTATATGTGCATTTCTTAAGAAATTTTTCTTTTACATGCAAGTGTAGTGAATACATTTTTCAAACATAAAAATACTAAATATCGAATTTTGCATATCTTAGGGAAGGTAATAGTGGAAGTTTTCTGAATTTGGTATAAATGACCTCATTGCCAATACAAATTATCCGTCAAAAAATATCCGGCATTGGATAAGTAAGCATAACAGTAAATTAAACAAATATACATCGTGAAAAAGACTTAAAATAGAGACTTAATAACCTCAACATAACACGGTTCAAATCCGTTAACATAATTTTGCCATAAGCCAGTAAACAGTAAATAAATGTATAATGTGTAACTAGCTTGTAGTGTAAGGATCGATAAATTTCTTGGACCATTACTTCACAGAGCTTATAAACTAATCTTAATCGAAATCAGTTGACAATTCTGTTGCAATATTCTCCTGATCCTGAAATTTAATGTTTTTTGCTGCATCACCCCGGCCGGGCATAAAAATACTCTTGTGTTCATAGATCATTCTCCCCCTTTTTAAAGTACCATTTCCTATAGCATATTTCCCTGGAATAAAAACCATCCGATCAGACCAATTTTCGATACATTTTTCGAGTGAATGGGGTCGTATCTAGGCAATGGCATCACTCATGTTGCCCTTCAAATGCTGAATAGTCTATGGTTTGTCGGCATAACACTTGTATTTTACGACGCTCACAGAAAATAGTCCAACGGTCAATTTTGCTTACCCACCTAGATGAAAATGATTTTTTTTATATTTTTTTTTTGCAATTTCCAACTAATTGTCATTGTTTTGAAAATTTCCGATAAATCTCAACGCTGCTCAATCATGAATTGATTCATTTCGTTCAGTGGAGATAATATACTGAATTTTGTGACAGAATAGAATGACATAAGTATTTCCAGATTCGAAATAACCGCTGGTTCAAATTTAAACCGATAGATGGCCCACCCGGCGGGTTTAGAAAATAAAAGATAATAAAATCTGTTCAGAGTTTTCACTTTTAAATATATTATAAAATTTTTTTTATAAACATTAAGCAAATTGTAGTTGGCACTCGTTTAAAGCCACTTCCACATAAAGTATACATTATTTTCAACTATGAATGAATATTAAAGACATAGTAAAAGTTTTTAAGTCAAAGATTTACTCTAGTAGTCGACTTTAGTGTAGAACTATCAATATGGGACTTTTTTTAATACAATAAAGTTTTTAATTTATTAAAAAAAAAAAAAAAAATTGTATTTTGTTACTTAAAAAAAAAAATGTCTTACGACTTTTTCTTAGCAAAAATATTGCCTAATAGCGCAGACAGACGTCAGTGTTATTCTTCATTAACATCGTTAATGCAAATTAGCTTCTGGATTATCCCCCTTCTTAATATGCATTTAGATTGATGTAAATGCACAAAATCAAACTGCATTTAACTTTTTCAATATGGCAATACTGTGGATAATCAACCAAATTTTTTGCTATTGTGAATAAGTTTTAAATTAAAATTGATTTAAGTGGATTGTGCAGAAGTTTCTGTAAAATTAATTTCAATTGTGCTTTAAATGAATAGTGAGTTTTCACCAACAGCAGAGATGCTAATCATACTTTCTGTCTTTTATCCATTTGATTTAGTTATAAATGAAAATAATAAATAAAATAGTTGACAAACAAACAGCTCTTTACTTAATGCAACAACTGTTGTCGGTCAGGGATAAATTTTTATTTGAATTAGTGAGATTTTAATGCATATTAACGCTGTCGTCTGCAGACGGTATAACGCAGGTTATAAACTTTAATTTCTTCTTTCCGAATCTTGATGCCAAGCCTATAAATAGCCATCGAATAAATTTGTTGCTTAAATAGAAATGACATTATTTTTATATTTTCTTTTAAGCAAAATTTATCACCTTTCTTGTTATACATTACCGGTGATTTTTTTTATGACCTTAAAATTACATTTACCAAAAAGGCAATTACCATTATTCGATCAACAGTTAATTAGACAACTAAAATAATGACAGCAGCAGCCATAATAATAGTAATTATGAGACTCATTACTAAAATTATGAAAAATTATTTAAATGCTAATTTTACAAGACAATAAGGAGCTGCATTTAAAGTTATTGCTTCCATTTATGTTTTTATTTTTTTCATTTTTTTTTATTTCTCTGGCCAACATTTCTTTCTTAATAAATGGTTTCTTATTTCATATCATTTACAGCAATTTATATAAATTTGTATCGTTTTCTTTTCACCCCTTCTCCAGTTCTTTATATTTCTATTTAAGCGAAATATCGAAATAATTTTCTCATTTGTACTCTTTTTATAATATTCTGCTGAACAAATGTTGCCTGATTTTATAACTTACTCCGCCATTGCCACCAGTCTATTTCTGCTAAATTCCAAATTAATCATTGAAGTGTAAAGAAGAAAATAATTTCAATTCCATACAATACAACAAATAATCACACAATTCCACCCTGGGACTACCAAACAAGGATACAGGAAAACCGACTATCATTAGTTACAAGGGTAAGTAAAGCATTGTGATAATTAATAAATTAATCTTTTTTGTTCATTTACTTTACATTGTCGCAAAAGATTTCAATACTAGTTATACATTTATTTTTTAAAGACAGATAAAGTGTTCTTTCCAAAGAACATTTAAAGTAAAGAAAGACCATCATATAACAATGTTTAAAATAGCAATGTGCAAATTCTATATATAACAACAATCCGTGAATAAAATAACAAGAGATTACACTAGATGAGAGTATGCGTGCCGTCAGCATAGACCTTTGTTTTTAAAGAAAAATAGTGTATTTTATACTAAAATATTAAATTAAATGATCAATAATTAGTCATAAATAAAATTGTAATAAAAATAATAAAATTATATATTAAAACAAACAAAACAAAACTTTTTGAATTAGTTTTTTTTTTCTTATTAACTTACTAAGGCACAGCGTTGAGTATTCGCAACGTTCACTTTAACGGATACCCTTGCTTAAGCCGTTTTACTTTTTCTTAAAAATTTAAACTGATAATTGTTTCAAAATCTAGTTGAGTGTTTTAGGCTTTTTTTATAAAATAATTTTAACAATTAAAAGTATTTTAAATACTTAATTTTTCTTATTTTTCGAGGACTTTTACAAATAATCTATAAAAAATTATTGCTTAAAAATTTATAATCAAATTGTTTATAGAGCTGCAAAATTATCGATGGCACTATCGATAGTATCGATAGTTTTATTTTTAACAGACTATCGATAGTTTTTTTTTTCGATAGTGAAGTATCGAAATTTAAGCGCTAATTTTCAGTTTTGCAACGGCTTCAACGCAAAAAAAATATTGTCGGCGTTTAAACAAGACGACACCTTCGCTTTCTTTCAGCAAATTGAAAGTGACGCTACATTTTGTGTGAGTAGAAATTTAAAAAGAATTATAATTATTTTTAAATAATTTGTTTTCTGCTTTAAAACAGGTGAATGTTATTATAAGTTGACGGTTCTAAAAGTATGGAAAAGTATTTTCAAAAATTTAACAGTAAGTAATGTAAATTTCAGTAGTTGCATATATTTTACTTTTTTCTTATGTAGATCCAAGTAATGACATTGCGGATGAAGGAAACGATGCTGACGTAGAAGCCATTTCAAAAAAACGCGAAAGGGATTCTCAGAGGTATGGAATTTTTTTGAAACAGCAAAAGACGAGAACTGTGCTAAATGTAGATCGTGTGGCAAAATCTATAAGACAAGTGGCAACACATCAAATTTGTTTGGCCATCTCAAAAGGGCTTATCCATATATTGAACAAAATTCTAAGCCATCAAAAACAATCGATTCTATTTTCAAAAGCGTTGAAATGTATAGTTCCGATTCGGTTCATAAAAAGATTTTTGATAAAGCTTTGATAACAATGATTGCCACCGATCCACAACCATTTAGCATAGTTGAGGATAGGGGTTTTCGTGAAATCATAAAAATATTAGATCTTCGGTACGTGTTACCATCACGACCCACACTCCAAAATATTATGATGACAAATTTATACAATAGTATAAAAGATAAGCTAAAAACAATGCTTGATGAAATTAAACATTGTGCTGTTATAACTGATTGCTGGACATACGCGCCAACGAGGGTTACCTTACTGTTACATGTCATTTTATTAGCAAAGATTACGCTTTGCGTTCTGCTGTTTTGTCAACACAAAAATTTTTGGTCGCAACCAATCACAATGCGGAATATATCGCAATTTAATTGCGCATCTTATTGGATAACTGGGGAGTTATGGAAAAATTGGCTGCAGTTGTTACTGGTAATGATAGCACCATGATAAAAGCATGCGAATTGCTGCAAAAAAGAAATCTCTAATATTTGCACATGCCGTTAATCTTGTAGTTCAAGATAGTTTGTCACAAGAAAATATGAAAATTATTTTGTTTAAGTGTAAAAGAATTGTTACAAATTTCAAAAGCAGCACTGTTACCTACGAAAAATGTAAAGTTGACCAAGGGAGAGAAAAGCTCTATAGCTTATTGCAGGAGGTACCCACCCAATGGAACAGCGCTTTAAGAACGATAGAGAGAATTTTGATCACAAATACTTCGATATCTAATGTACTATTGGCAACACCAAAAGCTCCGCTAGCTTTAACGGCAGATGATATCGACGAATTAAAGACCTGAAAGAGCTTTTAACTCCATTTGATTTAGCTACAACTCAAACATCGTCCGGCACTTCTGTTACAATCTCGTTAATTATACCAATAATATGTGGCATTTATCAATCTCTAACGAAATGAAAACTAAATTGACAGCGTTGGAAGGTCATCAGACCGAGGAGCGAACAATAACGAGAATTGGAACTTTGTTAGACCCTCGTTTTAAGAACGAAGGTTTTTTATTTCCAAGTAATGCTGACAGGGGACCACTTGCATTGCAAAATTTATTGAGTACCATGAATGAGAAAATTGCATCTTCCTATGATACAGAACCGTCAACTTCGAAAAATATTCAGCAAGAAGCACCAGAGTTTTTAAAGTTTGTAGGAAGTAAAGTTGTCAGCAAGGTCAGGACAAAACAGGTGGATGCAATAATATGCCTTAGGCAGTATTTTGAAAATAAAAATTCATCAATATTGGAAGGTGAAATAATTATATGTAAATATTTTAGTTAGTAATTTTTAAGTTCATATAATTGCAGTGTAATGGAAACAAAATGCTGCTTACAAAATTGTGTTCCTTACGGTATTTAAGTGTACCAGCAACTTCTACGGAATCAGGAAGGATGTTTAGTAAAGCTGGATCTATAGTTTCTGACCGCAGAAGTTGTTTAAAACCAAAATATCTCGATATGATGTTATTTACTAACAAAAATTGAACAAAAATTGTCTCAATAATAACAATTTTACTGTCGATCTTAAATTTAATGTATTTTTTTGTTCTTATTCTTAGAATATTTTGTTTATTTTTAAATACGTTATTGGGTATCCCAATAACTATGAAATAACTTTACTGTTTTTGCTGCCGATCTCAGAAATATAATTGTTGTTTTTTATTCTTAGAACTATTAATGTATTGTGATAGCATTGTTTTTGTTTTTTGTAATTTTAAATAAAATGTAAATAAAAAATAATTTTGTTGAGAATTGAGTTTTGTTATTTTATTAGAAGCACACAAATTTCCGGGGAAAATTATATTTCTTAAAAAGGAAGCTGCCCCGACTGTTTTCGTCAAATGGTTTATGTATATTTTAGATATATAATTTATTTATATACATAACTGTATGTATTTTTATATATATAAAATTTAATAAATATATATATATATATATATATATATATATATATATATTTACATATATATTTATATATATATATATATATATATATATATATATATATATATATATATATATTTACATATATATTTATATATATATATATATATATATATATATATATATATATTTATATATATTTACATATATATGTATTTATATATATATATATATATATATATATATATATATATATATATGTATATGGGTTTATATATATATTTACACAATACTTAAATATATATATATAAAAGTACATATATATATATATATATATATATATATATATATAGATTTAGTACTTTTCTAAAAATTCGATACTATCGATAGTATCGATAGCTTTATGCCGGACTATCGACACTATCGAATGGGCCGACTATCGATAGTTTACAGTTTTTACAGCTCTAATTGTTTAACCAAGGGTGAAGCCTGGAGGAGGTAACAAAATGATGTGTGGGTGTATGGGAATAGATGGGATGGAAAAATGCGTTTTCAATATATAGCAATACGTCCATATTTTGCAGCCGTCGATATTTTGCACCAACGTTTCTATGAAAGTATAAAAATTTGAGGCAACAGCGTTTCGGACAACATATTTCAAATTTGGACTCAGTTACGGATTCGAAGTACTTGACTGGGCACCCCAATATCAGGATATAAACCTAATAGAACATGTACAGGTTAAGGTTAAGCGTGCAATTTTAGTTGTATTGTGTAAACTTCTGCAAAAACGTAGTGGAGTCCAAGCTAAAACGTAAATCGAAAGGTCATATAAAAAATAAATAATGAATATGTTTTAAACTTAAAATATTTTTCATAACTAATTCTTTCCAAATCGTTAGCACTTTCCGAAAACATTACCTGCAGAACAACTTAACCGTTTGAATACTACACAGCGCAAAAGCGCTGCGATCGTTGTATCGAACTTAGTTGAGATATTTTTTAATAAATTTTAATTTAAAAAAAGAAAAAAAAATAATAATATTAATATTTATATATTTATAAAATTTAAAAATATTACTTTAATTTAATCAAAAAACATCTCAGTCGTGGTGCGTCAATAAAACCTAAAATGATTTAGAAGTGTATTTATTTAAAATTTTTCATGCGAAATATATTTTATATAAAGATTGAGGTTATAATTTAGTTTTAATAAATATTAACTTATTTAATAGTTTTAAATAAATTTTTAATATGGTACATATGAAAAAAAAAACATGACAACAAAATTCCATATAAGCCAAGCGATTTGATTCTATTATGACGTACATGCGCATTAGGAAATTATTCTGATGACCTGTCGGCGTCATCTTTGTTTATTGCTTCATGACAACAATCGTTAAATGAAAGGAATATGAAATAAAAAATAAAAAAAGAGCTTAGGATTAAGGATTTATAAAATGCTGCTTTATAAATAACAATTGTTGGAATATGTCACGTTGTCAAGTTATTTGTCTGACATCTGGAAAAAATATTCCAAACATATAAGAATATTTTCGCTTAAAAACCAAATCATTAGCTTAAAAACTTTTTATAAAAAATTATTTTATCCATAATTAATTTATAATAAATCTAAAAGCTCCTCTGATAAAAAATTGTCGAAATTACCCGAAACATTACGTTTTCATAAACAAAAATTTACTTCCCAAATAATAAAGCACTAAACACTCAGTACTCTCATGAGTAAATAAATGGTTTGGAGTTGCTTATCTGCAGCAAGAGTTGTTTTTTAATATTTAATTGAGGCAACTATGAACGTTTTCACATATTTCAACCTAATCGAAGACAAATCGAGGCAATCTGAGATAAAAAGGCGCTTTTTGAAAGCTTGTGCAACGTTTCCAAACAGTTTCATTCTTCTTAGTGGTCATTTGACATAAACCCTACAGGAAACTTATGTGATAAATTGGATCAACGAGTACGAAAAAATGCAATTAAAAACAAACAGTTCTTAAAGCATGCTCTTGCTAAAGAATGTCACGATATTTCTAGTAAAACTAAAAAGAATGAATATTTTCAAATTAATGTTATTTTTTTCTCTTTGTTAAATGAAAGTGATAACTTTATAGTTCTGTGTGCAGTCCAGTTTTCTGTGCCACCCATTGTATAACTATAATTTCCGCACTATTTCAGCTGGTAATAAAAAAGTAATACTTTTATTAACATATTCACTAATAAAATTTTGCTGACACAAGTCACGATTTATACTAGAAGCTATCTTTACAATACTTTAAATTAATTTCTACAAAACTTTTTGAAGCATTATGCTGCTATTGCTTATGAAGCATGCAAAAAAAGATTATAGTTTAACATTTTTTTTTTTTTTTTTAGGACACATCATTTAACCGATAAATTTTTCTAGCTTATACATAAGTAAGGTTATCCGTTACTCAAGATTTTAAAGGTATTTCGCAAATTTCAAAAACTGATTCTTATTGTACTCGGTAGCACCAATCAGAAAAACAGTACTACCTTATAGGTATTTCCACTTTGTTCTTTTTTGTCGCAAAGGTATCAAACAAATTAGTACAAATGCTTAAGGTTTTCTACAATAGTTCGAATCAGAATAATGTATGTCTTCTCGGTTAATAATGCCATGTAATAATATCAAATAAATACATATAGAGAGGAGAAATTAAAAAAAAAATTATTTATTTTGTTATATAGGGTCCGCCATCTAACGTTTTTTTTTCAACTAGTGCTTATTTCATGAATGGTAACACTTAGCTCATGTCTGATTTGACAGATAATTAGTTTTATTCTTCCGCTGAACGAATTTGGTTGTGTATACACTTGAACAACTCTGGGAATCTGGGCCTGCGATCGACTTACAGAAGATGCCGATTTTGCCAAAAAATTCATCTCTTCAGATGAAGCTCATTTTGATCTTGGCGGGTATGTAAACAAGCAAAATTGTCGCATTTAGGGCACAGAAAACCCGCACACATACATTGAAAAGCCGATACACCCAAGACGAGTCACTGTTTGGTGCGGATTTTGGTCCAGAGGCATAATTGGGCCATTTTTCTTCGAAAATGAGCAAGGAGAGCTCATTACAGTCAATGGCGATCGTTATCGGGCCATGTTGAATGAATTTTTGTTCACAAAAATTGAAGCGGAGGATATTAGCAACATTTGGTTTCAACAGGACGGCGCTACGTGCCACACAGCCAGTTTTTGAAGATTGCATTAACAGCAGCAGAGATGATGTCGTTTGGCCACCTCGGAGTTGCAATATGACACCGTTGGACCATTTGTGGGGTGCCGTCAAAGATAAGTGATACGCCAACAAGCCAGAAACAATTGATGCTTTAAAGGACAATATTCGTGAAGCCATTGGTGAAATACAGCTGCACACAATCGATAATGTGCTTAAAAATTGGACCGATCCTGTAGGCTACTGCATGGCCAGCCGAGGCAGCCATTTGTAAGAGATTATTTTGAATTATTAGCCGGAAGGATCGTACTTTCAAATGAAAAATAAATTTGAGAAAATATTTAGTAGTTTTTTTTATAGCATTTAAAAAAAAAAAAATATTTGACGGATCCTATTTTTTATACTTTTTTTTAATCCAAGAGCCTTTTTTCAGAGTTTTTTTTTTAATTACAAAAAAGTATATGTTTATTATAAAAACCAGAGTTGATTCACTGAGTATACAAGATTTTGATAAGATCTTGTGACGTAGTAGATCGTAGTAGTCTAAAACTATTAGATTTTGATCGAAATTTCATAAGTAGTATATAGTGCAACTGGTCTATAAGATGCTATTTATGCAAATACTGTGGTAATCTTTAAAACAAAGTTAGTTATAATAAATAATTGCTACATATGAATATTTCACTAATAAATTCATGACAATGACTTCCTTTTTGTAGCCCGTAAGGTGAATTCTTTAATTTCTGTTATTTCTAAAATCCAACAGCTTTTTTTTGTAGGAATATATAGCTAATAATTGCACGACAGTTGTTTTAAAATATGTTTTGTTGTAGTACACAGAAAACATTTTAAATAGCTCTCTATTCTTATATAAAATTCTGCCATAAATAATTTATAATATAGCTTTTGTAAATATTAAAAAGCTTAGGCTTAAATAAATTACATAAGCAAGTGCAAATGATTTAGTTATATATTAAAGATATCGATGGATTAAATTGCCCCTGTTTGCACTTATTATTTTAAATCAAATTTTTTATGAAAACTTTTTAAAATAAAGATTTATTTCTCATGTAACAGAATTTTTTTTTTTGAATATCCTTACAATTATTTGTTTTTATTAATAATAAAAAAATAATAGAAATTCCTACCTGTTTTAAACGCTTTCAATTGATTAGTATTTTTTTCATATATTGTTTGAGGTTTTCTTATTTTGTTTCATAATGTTCATATTGCTGATAACCCTGTTTTATTCAAAACTTCTTTATTTCGTATATTTTTTTCTATTACTTGTTATTGTACTTTCCCATGTTCTAAAAGAATACAGAACCGAAGGCAACCCTTTTATCATGAACTTTCTTTTTACTGTGATGGACAACGACATCTTTGCATAACTTTTCTTACACTTTAACTTTTTGTTATATTTGTATAGTCTTACTTTATAAAACAATAAAATATTTTTGATTTATTTATACACATATACAAATAGGAAAATATTTTCTGATTAAGCGGTAATTTCTTTTTCATTCACTTCACTTTAACTTTTATAATAAAAAAAACGTATTCATAGCCCGCACTTTCTCACACTGCGTTTGTCTAATCGAAAAACTTGTTATTTTAAATGCTACAATTAAACATAAGTAATTCTTGTTCTCAAATGAAGAGTACAATAATAACAATGTGACGTCACATTTTAATGCATTTACTATTATGCATTACTATTATTTAAGTTTTAACATCATTTGTTATTGTTTTTTTTTTAACTACTGAAGCTTTAAAAGAAAAAAAAAAAAAAAAACGGAGAGAAGAGAAAGAAGAGAAAAAAGAGAGTGCTCTTATTGTTTTGTTTTAATCTGTACTCTCTATAAGTACTTAACATAATTCTATGAAAATGTAATAAGAGAAATGTAGCCTGCTGATATTAATAAGAGCTAATGCTATAATTAAACTACTGGTTGTTCTTTGATGAGTAAAATAATTTTAATGACTAAAACAAATGTGTACTAAAAAAGCGACTTTATATTTAAATGCTGCCACTTCTTATGAACTTATTGCTAAATTTAATACAAATAATGAGAGTTTTAAGAAAAGTTATGAGTTGAAAGGAAGAATATTTTGTTTGATCATTAAAGTAAAATGCAGGCAGAGAGCACCTTGTTTTGTACATTTTTACTATTTATTGTAGTAGAGGGTAAAAAAAGTAGTAGATAATAAATAAAAATCTACTGAGAGATTTATGTAGTTAATAAGTCGATTTTTTTCTGTGTAAATTGTAAGTAACGACTTTTTAAGTCCCTTCAATACATTCTGGCTTTTGTATTTATTTTTATTGAATTCCATTTAGTTAAAGAGTCAGGTATTTTGATGGTAAATCATCATAAAATACTCTTTGATTGAAAGTTTTCGAAAAAATTTCGATTTGCAAAGATCATATTACAAGTTATTTGTATAAAGTAAGCCAAATGTGAGATTTATTCATATAAAAATACAAAATCACTGTTAGAGCTTGGCCCTGCATCTTGACTGCTAGTGTAGGCAGGTTGGCAAAATGCATTAAATTTTTACTAAAATGGTCACATCTGTCTAAAAAAGTGCTAATTTAGTTAAAGAAAATTGTGTATCGCAGACAACCGCGAATTCTATGAAAATAGAGATGTCTCAAGTACTCATCAGGTGTAACAGAGCATTAGTTGATTCATAATTATTCCGAGCTTATAGAAACACATGAGTGGAGTCCAGAACCCTATGTAATTGGAAGTTCTTTCGAGGAATTGGCTAAAGGAGTTCCTCAAGAAAAGGTCAGCACCCTTGTTCAGCTTAATATGACATTGTTAGCAATATTGAACTCCATGCAGCCGGAAGTATATTAATATCAATTCTAAGACGCTTATTGACTATGCAAGATGACAAAGGATATGCAAATTATTACCGATTCGTCGTTTATTGCATTTTAGTTAATCAAACTAATCAAACTAATCAATTTTAGTTAATCAAACTGTCCGATTCTGTGTTGAATTTAAAAAATTGTTATTGTTTTTGTATTGAAACTTCAGTTATTATTGGATCAAATGCTACTTTTCCTATTATTCGTAACAATAAATATCTAAAGTACAGGTAAGATCCCGAAAAATCTATATGTTTATTGTATTTATAATGCTTAGAGGACATATTTATGAAAGACAGTAATGTTCGTTTATGCGTTGGAACCACTGTATGTCATCAATATTTTAGAAATAAATGAATTATAAGTAAAATATACTGCTTTTACATATTACTCCGAGCAACCAAAAATTAAATCCGTTCCACATGCAAATATTTTCTCAAATAAACCCTTATCCAAGGTGTAAATAAAAACAATTTGATAAGTAGAAGAGGTGTTTACCAGAAAAAGTGACACAATATTATTGGATAAAAGTTAATAGAAATTTTGTTATTTTTTCTATACACATACTTCAATATTTATAGAGAAAAAGAGAGAGAATGCAAAAAGTTCATTTTCTTTTTAATTGTAAATATGGTGTTATTGTAAATGGTGATAAGCAAAGATCAGAAATTTCAAGGAGAATAAGATTTTTTGATCCAATATGCACTTTACGAACTAAGAATAAAAAATTGGTGAAGAAACTATACAGACTGAATTTGATAACGTTGAATATCAAGAATAAACTGACGAATAGAGTAGCACATGCACCGAGGATATATGGTTTACCAAAGATATATGAAGAAAATATGCCATTGAGACCAATATGTTCATCGATAAACTCGCCCTCATGTAGACTATGCAAGAACTTGACGATAATTTTGAAAATTTTGACTAAGTATTCGTTATATAATGTAAAAGTCGGTAGAGAATTTAGGTCCAGGATAGAAAATACTATAATTGATGACGATGAAATACTGGTTTCTTTTAATGAAGTATTACTATTTTATAGCATTCCAGTAAATTTTAGCAATAAAACTTATAAGAGAATACAGTTATAAAGAATCCACATCCGCACTATATGCGAATTATTCTTAGAATCGTTGTCCTGATAATATTTAAATTGTGGTTTGTTGAACCTGTGAAACCCGAAAATATCTGAGTATTGCCGTGCATCCACTGGTGATTGTATAAAAGCAAAATTCTTTTACGCTTTAAGTTGAGACACACCCCAAAACTAATATTGACATTTTTTGAAATTTTACATTTGGAATGATAATGTTCTGTTCTAGGGATGTTGGCGATTTTCGCCACACTCCTGTAGACCGATCGTCTTAGTACTGCACCATTTTCATTTCAGCAAAACTTATACCATTATCCCAATAGTGAGTCGGTTGATTGCTGCAGATAATAAAGATTTTTTATGTCTTGCTCTTGACTATTAATTATATTTTAAAACTGCCTGCCGAACACCACACTCCTTTTAAAGCTCTTTTAAAAGTGTTACTGTGGAAATTTGAGAGTTTTTTTTAGCAATTGTTGTAATAATAATACGTAGACATACAGACTACTTATTATGGTCTTAGGACCAATTTCTCTCTTTAACTTAATCTTCCGCTTTATTCAGCCTGGCTTTGTCCATTGTAAATCGTTTCTCTTCTCACTAAAAGCATTTCTGATAACTCGGCTATACCTTTTTACAAATGATCATTTTAGTAAATTAACTGAATGACGTTGTATGATTACCTTTTTCGCGGCATCTTTTAAATTGTGCAATATTGAACTAAATGAGATTTGCATTTCAAAAAATTATCACCAACTTATTTACAAAATTGCCGAAAACAATAACTAACTCTAAATATAACGGCAAACACATTTGACTGTTAAATAAATGCTAGTCTGAGTAAAAAGCAAAAGGTGTGGAAAGAGTTATTTGACACTAAAAAAATTGGTTAATATTTTTTGTTGTTGTATTTTTCACCTAATTTGCAATAAACTGGAATATTTTTGAAGATACTGCATAAATTATCTACAACAAAAAGGTAAAGGGTCCGCCAAATAAGTTTTTTTTTTTGAAAATGTTAAAAAAAAACTACCGAATATTTTCTCAAATTATTTTTTTTATTTGAAAGTACAATCCTTGCGGCTAATAATGGAATATAATTTCATTCAAATGGCTGCCTCGGCTGGCCATGTAGTAGCCTACACGATTGGTTCAATTTTTAAGCATATTATAGATTGTGTGCAGCTGTATGTAATGGCTTCACGAATATTGTCTTTAAAGCATTAATTTTCTCTGGCTTGTTGGCGTAACACTTATCTTTGACGGCACCCCACAAATAATAATCCGACGCCGTCAAATCGCAGCCTCGAGGTGGCCAACCGACATCAGCTCTGCGGCTGATAATGCGATCTTCAAAAACAGGGCTCAAAACAGCGAGTGTAGCTTCGGCTGTGTGGCACGTAGCGCTGTCCTGCTGAAACCAAATGTCGCTGACATCTTCCTCTTCAATTTTTGTGAACAAAAATTCGTTTAACATGGCCCGATAATGATCGCCATTGACTGTAACGAGCACTCCTTGCTCATTTTCGAAGAAAAATGGCCCAATTATGCCTCTAGACCAAAATCCGCATCAAACATCGGCTTTTCAATGTATGCGTGCGGGTTTTCTGTGCGCCAAATGCGACAATTTTTCTTGTTTACATATCCGCCAAGATCAAAATTAGCTTCATCTGAAAAGATGATTTTTGATTCTGCACCATTACCATGATTTTCAAGGTAATGTTGCAATATTTCCCAGCGTTGTTCAAGCATATATACAACCATATTCCTTCAGCGGAAGGATAAAACTAATTATCTGTCAAATCAGACATGAGCTAAGTGCTACCATTCATGAAATAAGCACTTATTGAAAAAAAACGTTAGATGGCGGACCCTTTATGTATGTAGTAATAAACCCTGATATTAAATATAAAAATGCTTATTTTTTATAAGTGTAAACTAATTCTTGACATACTCTATATCAAAATTTTCTGTAGCATTTAATATTAAAGACCTAAGTAATAATTATATTTCTAATGAATTTCTATAAACGTATGTGGCATAACAAATTCTAAATAACTTCTATCAATTATTATTTTATACAAAAGATAATACGCCTTTACTCCGTTATTTGGTTTGTTATATTAAAGAAATAATTATTAGGGATTTAGCTCCAAATTTTTTATGACTCCTGACATGTGTCATAGCAAAACGTAAACAAGTATTCAAGGCGAATTTAATAAGGTGGCCATAATTTACTATGTACGCCACAGCTGATACATTCGCGTATGTCAAAAAACACAAACATTCTGTACTTTGTTGACAACTTTTTGCTTACTACGAGTACAGTATTGCATTATATTGACACACCGATATTTTGTTTTGCAGTGCTGTATTTGTATTCGTTTAAGACCTCCTTATTACATTCGCCTTGCAAATATGTTTTAAAAATTAGTGCTGTTAAAAATGTAGAAAAATTTGCTGTAGAAATAAAAAATAAATATTATTCTGATCCTTAACATGTTTTATGAAAATAATTAAAAAATTTTGAAAAATTTGCTGTAGAAATAAAAAAATAAATATTATTCTGTTCCTTAACATGTTTTATGAAAATAATTAAAATATTTTGAAAGCCATATAAGTAAGAATTAAACTAAGAATTCAAGTAATTAATTTTTAAAATTAGTTCTTATGAATTCCGTAATGACTTCTTTGTGCTTGGTGGCATTTTTGCATATAAAAATGGAGAGCTTAACACTATACCATCATGTATACCTCTATTACCACCATAGCGGATCAAATGTGACATTGCAGTTATTATGGCAGGTTACATATACATATATAGGGTGTTTTTATAGGGGTATAGAACTTTAAGTTGCAATAAAACAACACTAAACCTTCATGTATACCTCTATTACCACCATAGCGGATCAAATGTGACATTGCAGTTATTATGGCCGGTTACATATACATATATAGGGTGTTTTTATAGGGGTATAGAACTTTAAGTTGCAATAAAACAATGATGGATTGTTCGATCGACATGATTTTTATTTATCCGCAAAATAATCTTGAGGCATTACATTTTAAATATGATTTCTGGCATATGACAGCCACAGCTGGCGCGGATGTAGTCCAATCTGGACGTTTAATTTTCGAAGAGTTTTTCCTACATTTGTGGCCATATATCGGCAATAATACGGCGAATGTTGTCTTCCAAATGGCCAAGCGATTGTGGCTTTACCGCATAGACCAATGACTTTACATAGCCCCACAGAAAGTAGTCTAGCGATGTTAAATCACAAGATCTTGGAGGCCAATTCACAGGTCTAATACGTGAAATTAGGCGGTCACCAAACGTGTCTTTCAATAAATCTATTATGGCACGAGCTGTGTGACATGTTGCGCCCTCTTGTTGAAACCACATCTCCTAGACATCATGGTTATTCAATTCAGGAATGAAAAAGTTAGTAATCATGGCTCTATACCGATCACCATTGACTGTAACGTTCTGGTCACCATCGTTTTTGAAAAAGTACGGACCAATGATTCCACCAGCCCATAAAGCGCACCAAACAGTCAGTTTTTCTAGATGTAACGGTGTTTCCACATACACTTGAGGATTACCTTCACTCCAAATGCGGCAGTTTTGTTTGCTGACGTAGCCATTCAACCAGAAGTGCGCTTCATCGCTAAACAAAATTCGCTTATGAAAATCGAGAACAACGGTAATCTCGTTTTGGGCCCATTCGACGAATCTACGCCTTACTTGATGATCGTTTGGTTTCAATTCTGGCTCGAATTGCATTTTGTAAGCACGCAAACCAAGATCCTTCCGCAAAATCTTCCATAAAGTGGATGGGCACAGATCCAGTTCCTGTGCTCGATGGCGGATGGACTCATTCGGGTCGTCCTCAATGCTACGCTCTACAGCAGCAATAGCTTCTTCTGTACGCACCGTACAGCGTCTCTGGAGATGCGAGTTATCAATAAGAGTAAACGTGGTGTGAAAACGTTCCATGGTTAATCGAATCACCTGCTCTGATGGACGATTTTGTCGACGATAAAATGAACGTAGTGCGCCATACGTTTTCGCACAGAACCATTATTTTCCAAATAAAATTGCACTATTTGCAAGCGTTGTTCAGGCGTTAGTCTATTCATGATGAATTGCCAAACCAAACTGAGAATAAATCACTTAACAGCTGTTAAATCGGTCGCCATTTTGAAAAGTAATGCCAATTTAAATTTCTATACCTCTGTAAAAAACACGCATTTTGCCAAATTTATTACTTCGTTGTAAAGTACAATTGTTCCTGTTAGAAATGAAATATTATTTCATTCATATGGCTGCCGCGGCTGGACTCACAGTATCCCATTTGATCGGGCCAATTTTCACAAACGTTGTTAATATACTAAATTTTCACTGGTTTGTCGGCATAACACTTGTCTTTAACGGCGTCCCACAGAAAATAGTCCTACGGTGTCAAATCGCACCTTTTTGGTGGCCAACTGATATCACCATTTCAGTTAATTAAACGGTTATCAAACGCTTGACACAATAAATCGATTGTAGCATGCAATGTGTTGCAAGTTGCACCGTCCTGTTGCAACCAAATATCGTTTACATCAATACCACGAAGAGCGGGCACAAAAAAATCGGTTATCATGGTGCGATAAGTGTCTCCATTGAGCGTAATGGTTGCGCTGTCCTCATTTTCAAAGAAATATGGGCCAATAATGCTTCCGCTCTACAAGCCGCAAATAACAGTCAATCGTAATGAATACAGTGGCTTATGAGGGACCAGGTTTAGGGTTTCTGGGCCCCAAATACGGCAATTTTGCTTATTAACGTACCCACCAAGTTCAAAATGATTTTTTTTGCCTTTGTTGTGGAAAAAAATTTCCAATAAATTCTAACGTTGCTCAAGCGTAAATCGATTAATTTCTTTCAGTGGAGATAATATACTGAATTTTGTGACAGAATAGAATGACATAAGTATTACCAGTTACGATATAACCGCTGGTTCAAATTTAAACCGATAAATGGTCCACCCGGTACATATATTGGTAAATAAGATAATAAGGGAGGAGTAAATACTGAAAAATATATTTAATGTGTTTTTAAATAAAAGTAGTAAAGACAAATGACTAAATTATAATGTTATTTACAATAAATTCTGACAAAGGGTCGTTTGACTAGGTCGTGGTAGCCTAAGAGTTAATGATATTTTTGGCTTGTTTTTGCTAATATTAATAAAAAGAAAATTGAAAAATAATTATATTAAATCATCAAGGTATTCATTTTTTAAATTCCTAAATATTTTTAAAACGTTTTACACTAAAAAAAGCACTTTGACGTACTAAAACTAATCGCTTCTAAATTCTAAAGATAAAGTTCAGTGACTTTAGTTTGACGTACTGTATTTGGTTCTTTACTTTTTTCATTCTTTAGTTTTCTATACATTTTACAATTCACTTCCTGCTTAAGTTGCCGTACATTTATTTTTTTATTTCAAACCATTTAGATTATATTTCTCACTTTCTGCTTTAAAAGATAATTTTTGCACTTTGCCTTCTGGCATTGATCTTTTGTTGCATGGATGATTTTTTATTTTTATGACAGCCACCATCACCACTACTGACTTCATAATAATATTTGAAAAAAAGCCTTCAAGATGACAGAAACTAAACAATTTATAGAAGTGTCAACGAGGCAGCGGATAGTCATTCAGTCAGCCTAGCAACCAGCCATCTAAATAGACATATAAAAAGTCGATTTATTTATTTTTTAAGGTTAAGATTTTTGTAGTGTTATGGCTGTAATAAGTGCTGACACTGTGTTGTTGTTTAGTTTCTATTGAAAACGGATATTGAATAGAAAAAGCAAGAATGGTATGCTTAACACCGAGAAACATCCAAAGAAAAGTCTGTAAGACGGATGAAATAACAACAATGACGATGAAGATAAATAACAAATAAAGAAGAAAATTATTTGACTACTTGAAGGCTAATTTTTGCACCGTTTTTTGTTTAAAAAATTTTTACTGAAACTAATGGCGCTTTTTTCTGAAGAAAAATGTTGCAATTTGATGCTCTTACTTTTCTGTGTGTTCCTTTTCTAAAAAATTAAATACATGGAAAGGGGGCTGTGTTTTTATTTCTAACAATGCTGTCTTTAATTAAATTATTAATATTACAAGAAGTTAGTTAATGAAGGGTGTCCAAAATTGGGGTATAATTTTTTTCTAATTGTAATTTTTAAACTAAATTTTTATTTTAAGATTCTAAATACATTCTGGTTGGTTAGTATGAAGTATTACATGAAGAAACAACTTATTTTTATTATTAAAACATTTTTTGAAACTGGCAAAAGTGTTCAAGATGTCATTAGGAAATTTCTAATAAAATACGGTAGAGCAAATGACCCAACAAATCGTATTATTAAACTGGATCCGTTCATGATAACAGAAATATAATTTATCAAGTTAGTGATCGGTCAACCAAGAATACAAAAACTATGAGCATGTGTTGAAGAAGATCCAAAAACATGCATTTCATCATTTGCAACAATTAAATATCAAACGATTCACATTATTCAACATTTTTCATCGTGATCTGACCCAAGTATTAAAGCCAGCTGACCATGCAATACGTCAGCAATTCGTTTCCATCGAAAAACAAGAAGAAAATGAGAATTTTTTTAAACAAAATAATCTTTACCAATGAAGCCTATTTCCAGCTTAATGGCTACGTCAACAAGCCGAATTGCCGCATTTGTGGTAAAGAGAATCCAAGAGTTATCTTAGGGCAACCATTACATCCACAAAATGTTACAATTTGGTGTAGTTTGTGGTCCAGAGAAATTATCGGACCATATATTTTTGAAACTAAAATGCAAATGTGATAACGATCAACGGAAATCGCTACATGGAGACGATCTGAAACTTTTTGTGGCTAAAAATTGATGGTTTAGACGTAGAGAATATGTGGTGTTAACAGGATGGAACCACTTGTAACACAGCAAGAGGATAAATGGATATTTTGAAAGAAAAATTCGAAAACCGCATTATTTTTCGTAGAGGAGGATTAAATTGGCCACCAAGATCGTGTGACTTAAGACCTTTAGATTTTTTTTGTAGTGTTTTTTGAAATCGAAAGTGTACATCAATACTTTCACAACAGTTTAATAGCTTAAAACCAACATTATCTAGCAGATATCAACCGTTGATAACAGTTTATTGAAAAATGTGATTGATAATTTTGTTAAAAGTTTGAGAGCCTACCGATCCAGTGTGGGGTCACTTGACCGACATAATTTTAATTTTTAACCGGAACCTATTTGTAATAAACTGAAATAAAAATATTTTTAAAATCCGAAAGCATTTTTTTTATTATAATTAAAATGATATCACAATTGGACACACCTTACTTAAAACTAAAAACAATGGAGCAATTATTGTCTCTATTAGAACGCTAGAAAATATTTGTTCTTAAATTTGTTATTATTAAGTCCAGTTTATTTTAATCAAATAACACGGTGCGATAAAAATGAACGAAGTTTAAATACCTGAGAAGTGATACCGCTTTTCTTGCAGGCATTGTCGAGAAGAACAAGGATCTGTTTTTGGAATTTTCGAAACACCTCCAAAATCTCGAGTTACGGGTAAGAAACTGGTTTTTCGGACCTTAATGCACTTATAGGCTAATAGTTTAGCTAAATATTATCCGATTTTAAGTTTCTTTTTAGATTTAAAAAGAACAGAACAGAGAACAGGTCTTTTAATGATGTATATGTTGCTTAAGAAGCCTTGAAGAATCTGGGCTTAAGAAATACGCCCAAAAAAATATACGCAAATAAATAAAAATAATAATAATAATAAAAAAATAATACGCAAATAAATTTTTCATCAAATTTTTTCAACGTTTTTCAAATTTAGATGCGTTTTTGCGTACTATTTTATACAGTAACCGTACTTTTGATAAATTAGTTAAGGAATTATATTAAGTTATAAATAAAATGAAACTTACGGCTTATAACTCCGTTGTAAATTGACAAAGCTATTAAGCTTTTTCGTAATGCAACTCATGAAAAAATCATAAAATTTTCATGCAAACTGGTGTTTTTTTCTTATTATTACTTTGAAACTGTATTTTTAAAAAAAATTTAAAATTTTGTAATAAAAGCATGGTTTATTCGTGAGTTGCTTTTTTTAAAAAATAAACAAACAAACCCACCCGTATATATGTACATAAGGTCCTTCTAAAACTACAGTGCGTATATGCCATATTTAATAATATTTGTTTAAATAGCACAAATTAGGCAACTGAACTACGAGTGCTCGTAGTAAATGTATTTCGTACATAATAGTTGTCACTAAAGTATATAATAATTTTCACCGCCTTCCTCGCTCTTCGTTGCTCTAGTTTTCATTACTTTTTGCTCAATGTACATAGGTGAGTAACCATTTATATTTTAATTAAGGATTATTGCCTCTTGTCCTCTTAATACTTTTACAAGTATTTGATAATGTTTTACTACTTTATGTCTATAGAGAGTATATGAATAATGATGCCAATAATAATTGTTAATTGAAACGTAAGAAGAACGTAAAGTATTTGTATACAAACGAACGAACATTTTCAATTAAAATTATATTTATATTTAAGCCATAAGCTGTTGTTGCTATTAATGTGAAATATAACCAATATAAGGAGTAAAGTATACCACAAGGCATATAAGCAAAGCTATAGTTATCTCTGTATATGAGTATTCGTGTTAAAAGAAAGTAAGAGTATTTTCTATTAAAAAGTTTTTGATTGGATTCAATAAGTTTTAAATCAGAAAATTTATTTAAAACAAATAAAATAACATAAGAAATGCTGTAGAATTTTGACCGACTTTATAGAGTAGGATGGTACAAAATGGGATAGAAAGTAATAAAAACAATTGTTTCCAAAAAGAAAGTATGGTATTTAATACACTTTCTGCAATCACTGAATAAATTGATTTGTGTCAAATTTATTAACACACTTCTATAATTGATGATTGATTAATATTAGGACTCGCATCTCTCTTTGAGTGAAATTTCTTTTCCTGAAGTATTTTTCTCATGTCTAGAAAATGCCAGTACTCGCTGAGGATTAAGAAGTATCTGGACTAAAAAGAAACTGTTTTCATCGGTTTACGACACTAGGCATTGTCCTGGTGAAACAGCTCTTTTGCTTTTGCAATTTGACAATTTTTTGACACCTGTTCTAATTTTTCTAAAAATCTTATTCATTTTAAGCCTTTAATGTCATCTTGAAGATCTTTAGTGGATTATATAGTATATATGTTTAAAACAAATGCATGTTTATGTTTAGTGAAATATATAGTTAGTCTCTTACCTTTCTTTTCCTTTGTATTTTATTATTTTCAAAGGAAGTTTTATTTTCTCAGAGAAATAATATGACAAAAAGTAGTTATTTGTGTCAAAATGTAATTAGCACACCGGATTTTATTGGGATTTTTAATAGGTTTTTTGGGCAATATTTTTTATTTGTTAGTAAAAGTACGTTTTTTTAGTATTTATAATGCAATTTTGCACTCTTGCTTGGATTAAGAATGTGTTGTATACTATGAGCTACTAAAACCCGGCATTCGGAGCAGACAAGAAAATACTTCGGTTGAACCGAGCATTATGAGAAAAACGGCCGGAATAAGTATAAAGACAGACAGACAGATAAAGTTTTCCTTTTGCATGACAACACTTGGTCTCTTTTGGGAAAGTTGCCAAAAAATTTTTAAAAACTATCAAATTTTACGAACATAGCTCCTTTTGACTATCGGCGGTTTCTTTGGATGCAATAAGTTTTTCTTAGACCGGGTTCGGACATTAGCTCATAGATGGGGGAAAGATGTAAGCCAGTGATTTGATAATATTTTTATTTGGATAAAATTGTTAATTCATTATCACTTTTGAGCCAAAAAAGGAATCGAATTAAAATGTTCTCCCAATATGTAAATTTTTAATGTTTTATGTTGTAAATTAACAGCAAAAGCCTTAAATAAAAAACCCACCTGGGTTTTTTTAAATATATTTTATTAGTTCCCGTAACATTCTATGAAGGAACATTAGGTTTTCTCTCACTCCATGAGCTGCATCCGATTCTAGTTTTAAGCTCATTGAAAGGGACTTACAGTTTAACGCCGGCTCCGAACAGCAAATGCATTTATAGAAGTTTTCAGTAGTAATAATATGCATAACCAGTTACTAGCTAATGTTATGAGGTGATACCGCTGTTGAAAAACTTTTTTATTTTTGTTCAGTTGGTCTGGTCTGGTATTGAACAGAGGACCTTCTGGTTAGCAGGCGGTCATATAAAAAATATTCGTAGTTCTTTTCTGACTTCTACTCTATTAAGATTTACTTTGAAGTATATATATACTATACGTGTATATACTATACATACTATATATACTATACTATATGTATATATAATATATATATATATATATATATATATATATATATAAATAAATTAAATTATATATATGAAATTATATATTTACTTTGAAGTTGTATATATATATATATATATATATATATATATATATATATATATATATACATAAAGTATATATAGTATGTATAGTATATACATGTATAGTATAACGTACTTCAGAGTAAATCTTAATAGAGTAAAAGTCCGAGAAGAACTACGAATATTTTTTATACATACGACCTTTTTTATATCTATAACTCTTGGCTGTAAGGAAAATACCATTTAGTCCTTGTTATGTTTTAAAATCTATTATTTTTGTTTAATTTAAGACGTTGTGTTTTTTTCCAAAAAAAAAAAAAAACTGGCTTGTGAAATAAAATGTCAGTATCGTTCAGCTAAATACAAAATTCTCTTATTTTTTTATTTTTTATATGAAACTTAAAGGGTCGCCATCAATTTTTTTTTTCAACTAGTGCTTATTTCGTGAAGGGTAAGTGAAGGGTAATACTAAGCTCATGTCTGATTTGACAAAATTGTCGCATTTAGGGCACAGAAAACCCGCACGCATATATTGAAAAGCCGATACACCCAAGACGAATCACTGTTTGGTGCGGAATTTGGTTCAGAAGCATAATTGGGCCATTTTTCTTCGAAAATGAGCAAGAAGTGTGCGTTACAGTCAATAGCGATCATTATCGGGCCATGTTGAACGAATTTTTGTTCACAAAAATTGAAGAGGAGGATATTAGCAACATTTGGTTTCAACAGGACGGCGCTACGTGCCACACAGCCGAAGCTACACTCGATGTTTTGCGCCATGTTCACCACGGAGCTACGATTTGACACCGTTGGAGTATTATATGAGGGGTGCCGTCAAAGTTAAGTGTTACGCCAACAAGCCAGAGACAATTGACGCTTTAAATACAGCTTATATAGATAAATTTTTAATTTTTGATAAAAAAAATTTTAAAGTTTTAAAAGGGGTAGTACATATACCATATACGAATGTATACCAAAAAATTAAACATCCATAGTTGAAGGTTAGGATTATTTTTTTTTATGCAAAACTAGAGTAATCCTCTGCTAGCAGCCTTTATTTTTTTATCTGTTATTCAATCTCTCCCGATTTTTGTCTGATAAATAACGAAGCTTTAACTTTAAGTCATTTAGACCAAATTTCCAAACTTCCACCCTTACCGCTCAATACATACAAAAATAAATATTTACTTTGTATGTGAAGTACTGTGCCGACTTCTCTAATCCATTTCATATGTGCACTAAGCAGGAGCAGAGATAAAGGAATGATCGCCTACAGCGCCACGTTTTTAAGAATTTTGACTTTCTTTTTCCCTAAAGCTTTGCGAAGCAATTACGAACAAAATCATAGAAGAAAGTGTCCGATTTGATCTAGTCGTTTTCAAATTTTAAGCCTCTGAACAAGCCACAATTCATTTTTGTAAGCATAGATTATATATATCGCCGACTAAATCATGAACAGTCACAACTTAAAATTTATAAATGTTCAGAAGATGCAAAAAAGTGTTTCCTAACGTGATTATTTTTATGTGGCCAAATTGAGTTCCACATTGAAGGAAATTGTCTAAACAGACAGTCTACTTATTTTTTGTTTACTTTTCTGCAATAATTTGGCAAATAAGAGGAAATTTTGAAAATTGAGTTAAATTTTTTCCATTGAGTAGTGGGTATTAATCAAATTGAACCTCTTTAACAGGAAATATGTTTTGGTTTATTTAACACTTTTTTCATTTATAAATTTTGAGTAGTGACTGTTTTTGACATAGTGTGCGGTATATAGTTTTATTACAGTTAGTTTGTTTCAACTACTTTTTTTTATATTTTATATTCTAACTAATCATATGCTTTAATAAAAAAAAATAGATTGTATACTAGCGTTGCCTGTATTTCCTTCCTGGTATGCTTAATGTATAAATTTGAAAAAAAAATCAACAAATATCTTTTAAATTATTATTAATTAATAAGAAATATAAAAAAATAATAATCTTTATAAAGGGTCCGCCAAATATTTTTTTTTTTTTTTTAAATAAAATAAAAATTATTTGGCGAACCCTATAAAATATATGTTCTAAATCAATACGTTTCCAATCACCTGCAATTCATAGGGGATTGCGGTCCAGAGACTTTTTGCAAAAACAGTAAGGTACAAACTCTTAAATAATTATCAAAACTCATGCTACAACACGAGCTTACATAGGTAGAAACGTGATCTTATCTACGTAGACCATAATGATAACGCACAATATTATTAAACGCCAAATTAAGTTTCCTTCTACTCTAACCATCAAAGACAAAAAATGTGCATCAATACAATAAAACCGGTATTAAATACAAATTAGCAATTAGGGTTTTAATCCTAATTAGAGTAGAGTACTAAGTCTGCCAGAAGTCTCTTAACATCGAAAACGTCCGACCACAAACTATATTAATATGGTTTGACCAAGTAAGAGTGTTATTAAAGTATATGCCAATATGCTTAGCAGATTGTTAACTTCAACAATATAGTTTTATGTAAACAGTAGTTTTTATAACTCTTTAAAATTTGGCAGCCTTATACTCGTATAAACTATAATTTATAGAATTTTGATACTTTCTGCACTCTCCATCTCTGTTTTCTTGCAAATACAATACAGTTTAAGTCCTTGATTCATTCTGAGGCTTCAGCAAACAGCAAAATAAAATGTATGGCATACTTAGTTGCAATGTCATTAATTATTATGATGCTCTGGTACATATTCTAAAAAGGTTTTTATTAAAAATTGTATTAACATCATAAAAATAAAACTTGAGGTTTGGTTATTGTTGAACTTATCGAAAAGTATTTATATAAAAAATCTGAAGCATCTTAATTTTTTTTTTCTTATGTTTGTTAGAAACTTCTGTTGAATTCTGTTGTACATTACTAGCGACAAAACTAAAATCCTAAACTTTTGGATATGTACTTTGAACAATGGTAAAACTTATTTTAAATAAATCCTACAGACGTAGGCGGTGACTGTTTGAATTTTCTGCAACTGCCGGTTGACTTCTGTCAAAATTTTAACAAGTTGACACATATAGTTCATGTTTCATAGCCACTGACACTAGACTACAACATGATTTGAGGAGAATATGAGAAAAAGTTGATTTCTTGTGCTATTAAACATTAATTTTTGCGAAAAAAACCAATCACTTACACCAAAGTTTTGTCTACTAACTTTTATTGTGGCCTTATAAGCGAAACATACTGAACGTTTTGATTGCCCAGTTGAATTTACTACTCCCAAAACAATTTAAAAACTCACTATATAGTGTCGGCTATTCGGTGAAAGTGCAAGAACTTTTGATAGTCATAGACATCTCACAATGCTCAGTGCTTTCAATTATGAATAATCACTAATAAGTTTCGTTTTTTCTTACACAAGACACAAAGACACCAGCAGCCTCTGACTTTTGTAACTGCCTTTTCTACTGTTAGTTTGCAAATATTGAAAAACACCAATTTTTGGATATTAAAATATTTTTAAGCAGTAGTTCTAATGTCATAAGATTCGAAACAAGGAAACATGTAATATAAGCAAGGATACCTTGAGAAACCAAAACGACTTCGATTTGCCATTAATAATAAAAAGGGTACTCGTAGCAAATAGTAAGTATTAATAATCACTGCCAAAGCCTTTTTAGGATTTTGATCGTTCAGCAATTTAACAATTTGGGTCACTTGTGGCCAACAACTTATTTTTGTTATTTTTTGTTTCTTAGTGACTAAAAGTAAGTTGTGACTACATGCGTAGAATGTTTTCCTAAATATTCCCACCAGAAGAATTAATTTTGATAAATTAATATTTTAACTGCGTTATTTTTGCACCGATTGATTGAATTTTTATTTTTAAGTTTATTATTTTTCTACTGATCTCCATATGAATTTACATTGTATATACGTATTTTTTGCTCATAAATGAATTGATTTTTAAAAGATTTAATAAAAAGGCAAATTTAAATTTCCAAATTTTTTATTTTCCAAAAAAATGCCGTTAAAAATACATCAAAATGTTCACCACAGGCCAGAGAATCTAAATTTCATGTAAAATTCCATACTAAAATGTAGGAAAATGTGCGACGTGGCCTCTGGGTAACATTTAGGTGTCGCACGAAAATGTGCGACGTGGCCTCTGGGTAACATTTTGTTGTCGCATGATAACGTGCGACGTGGCAGCCAACGTGTTAATTAGGAATAAATTTGATTTCATATGTTAGATTTTTATACTTTTAATTGTTGCGTGTGAAAATAATTTAATAAAAAGTTCCAAAGAATTACATTTTTTCTCTTACTTTTCAGATACGTTACTCTTTTACATTTTAAATGAATTGTGAGAATATCTCACGTGCGCTTTTATTCTTAGCCACATGATCATTACGATTTTATACTCACAATTGTCGCCTATGTACATTAATTTAGGCACTTCGAAAAAAATAATTTTCTATTTTGGGGTTTGTGTTAATAAATTATTTAAAGTCCAGACTTTTACGCTTACATTAATTCAAACTATTTTTTATTTGGTAAAAAATCTTCAGCTAAGAATAAATTACATATTTTTATACTACGGTCCATGTAAAAATACTGCTACTAAAGCCTTTTTAATAAGCAGTCTAAAAGTTAATTGATACAGAAATAATGAACAGAAATATTTTGGATATTGTATTCTATATATATACGAGGGCGGATTGATATTGATCTAAGTAGGAAAAAACATTTTTTTTTTCAAAAACCATTAATTTCTCAACATAGTCTCCTTTTAGCTCAATACACTCAGTAAGACGATTTTCCAACTTGTTTATACCATCTGAATAATACGATTTTGGGAACTCCTCAAAATACGCATTAGCTTCGGTGATCACTTCTTCGTTTGAGATGAATCTTTTTCCTGCGAGCGATTTTTTCAAGTTTAGAAACAGGAAAAAGTCACTAGAGGCAAAATCTGCACTATAAGGTGGATGATCAACCAATTCGAAGTGGATTTCTCGTAGTTTTACATTCGTATCTAATGCTGTGTGAACCGTTGCGTTGTCTTGAAGAAAAAGTACTTTTTTCTTGTTTAAATGTGGTCGTTTTTCCTTGATTACATCAACGAATTGATCCACGATAATACTCTCCTGTAATTGTGGATCACTTTTCAAGATAATCGATGAGCAATATTCTGTGCACATCCCAAAATACAGTGGCCATAAGCTTGCCAGCCGATTTCGCTGTCTTCGCCTTCTTCGGAGCATTTCCACCAGCTTCCACCCATTGCTTCGATTGATTTTTGGTTTTAGGTGTGTGGACCCACGTTTCATCAACAGTTATTAATCTACGCCAAAAAACAGCAGGATTATGCTCTATCATGTCCAAGCACCTCTGTGAAGTGATCTGTCGAACTCGTTTTTGTTCAACACTGAGCAAACGCGGCACCCATCTTGCCGATAGCTTTTTCATATACAAATGTTCATGCAAAATGTTGAACACACGTTCATATGATATGTTTACCATTTCAGCAATCTCACGGATTTTGATCCGGCGATCATTCATAACGATATCGAGGATTTTCTTGATATTTTCTTCAGTAACCACCTCTCTGGCCTTCTTGTTGATGGTATTGTTGCAGTGCTTGTTCGCCCCGTTTAAATTTAGCAATCCAATATTTTACCATATAATCTGACGGAGCAGATTCGCCGTAATGTTTTGTCTCTTTCGCCGTTTTGTCTTTCAAATAATAGTGTTTATTCACTACACGAAATTCACTTTTTTCCATTTTCCAAAAACACAAAGTTGCTTACTTCAAACGACTACAACAAATAAACTAATCGATGAATTTGGCTAAAATTTTAGCAGCTGACGTTTGACTGATCGTAATTTCTAAGAAAGAAAAAGTTTTTGTGTTTGTGCTGGCATCTAGCGCTAGGTAGCTTCAATGTCAATCCGCCCTCGTAAATAATATTTATATGGCTTAACACATATTAAATTTATGAAACATATTATTTGAAGGAACTATAGAAAAATTTTAAAAAATATATTGTTAAAAAAATGTACAGGATATTTAAAGGAAAAATAAAAAAATAAATAAAAAGAAAGGAAGAAAGAAAAGGCACAGGAAAATATATATAAGTTGGTATTTCAAACTAAATGACTAAGTGCTTCAAATAATAAAGGTCATCTGTATTGTTAACCATTGTTCTGCTGACAACAAATAAATGTATTGTGCTTATAAAATATTTTTTTGTTTTCCGTTTTTTTAAGGATGACAAATTATGAAAGCCACTTTTGTAAGTTTTTTTTATGTTCACATAACAGAGAATACTCAAGGGTCCACTATATTTAGAAAAAGAATGGAGTAACAATTTAAAAATTAAGGACAATGAATAATATGACAGCATAAAACGAATGTCTAAATTGGTTAAATATTAAAAAAGGCTACATTTAACGATTTTGTATTTTAAATTAAATACTTTATAAAACACTTAGAATTTTTAGATTTACCGCATTTTTTTCGAAATCATGTAATATTTTAATGATTTCTCATAACCATCCATTAACATGAATCATATTTTTTGTATTATAAACTATAAACTCAAGTCATTTTAAAAATTTCTTTTGAATTTTCCTGATTATTTTCATTTTTGCTATAGTTATGCACACACAAATAGAATTTCCACCAGAATATGCATATTTTGCATTTCGATTACCAAGTATGAGAGTACATATATGCCAACGGAACTATGTTGTCCTTTAGACAGAACAAATTTAATTTTATTCACGCGAATAAAAGTGAAAATAATATTTCTCTAAATAAAAGGTCCGCCATCTAACGTTTTTTTTTTCAACTAGTGCTTATTTCGTGAATGGTAACACTCAGCTCAAGTCTGATTTGACAGATAATTAGTTTTATCCTTCCGCTGAACGAATATGGTTGTGTATACGCTTGAACAACGCTGGGAATCTGGGCCTGCGATCGACTTCCAGAAGATGCCGATTTTGCCAAAAATATCATCTTTTCAGATGAAGCTCATTTTGATCTTGGCGGGTATGTAAACACGCAAAATTATTGCATTTAGCGCACAGACAACCAGCACGCATACATTGAAAAGCCGATACACCGAAGACGAGTCACTGTTTGGTGCGGATTTTGGTCCTGAAGCATAATTGGGTCATTTTTCTTCGAAAATGAGCAAGGAGTGGCCGTTACAGTCAATAGCGATCGTTATCGGGCCATGTTGAACGAATTTTTGTTCACAAAAATTGAAGAGGAGGATATTAGCAACATTTGGTTTCAACAGGACGGCGCTACGGGCCACACAGCCGAAGCTACACTCGATGATTTGCGCCCTGTTTTTGAAATTCGTATTATCAGTCGCAGAGCTGATGTCGTTTGACCACCTCGGAGGTGCGTTTTGACACCGTTGGACTATTATTTGTGGGGTGCCGTCAAAGATAAGTGTTACGCCAACAAGCCAGAGACAATTGACGCTTTAAAGAACAATATTCGTGAAGCCATTGGTGAAATACAGCTGCACACAATCGATAAAAAAAATTGGACCGATCGTGTAGGCTACTGCATGGCTAGCCGAGGCAGCCATTTGAATGAAATTATTTTCCATTATTAACCGGAAGGATTGTATTTTCAAATAAAAAAAGTAATTTGAGAAAATATTCAGTAGTTTTTTTTTTATAGCATTTAAAAAAAAAAAAATTATTTGCGGACCCTATATACTGACAATACTGAAAATAAAAAAAATAAAAATAAATTATAGCAAAAAAAGAGTAAAAAGTTAAACCATTAGAGTGCAATGATGATTCAAAAAAAAAAAAAAAAAAAAATAATTAAACCAATTACATCAGTTTTCAAAAAATCGTACTTTCAACATAAAAAGCATTAACATTTTTAAATTAAAAAATAATTACCAATTTTTAAAATTGAAAATAAAGAATATATAGTAGGACATGACATAAATAATATTAACTTTTAAGCTAAAATATATGAAAAATAACAAAATAACTGACAAACCAAGGACTCTGTTCACTATTCCGGAGAAATATTAATGGCTTTGAGTTTAGAGGATTGTTATGCAATTAAAGATATTGTTACGCAAATCTGGTTGGGCAATCTGTCGTTTTGTTACACTGCAAGAAGAAATAAACAAAAGCAGCAAAAATGGTGTTTATTTACCGTTAAAAATAAATTCCAGTAACAACAAAGCAAGCAGGAAACGGAATAACAATAACAAACAACAACAAAACAACTATAATGAAAGAAGTAGATACGCTTCGTAAGAACTAAAAAGAAAGTAAAGGCAAGAAATTGAATCTACCTGCAATATCTAGAGGTTCAAGAGCTGTTGAAGTATTGTTTACTCAGCTATATAAAAACCACATCGGTGCAGACAGCAGTCAGTTTATGTGTAAACTTAGCGTGAAGAGAGTTTATAAAGAGTTAAAAGGTGAAGTGAGTCGTGAAGCTAACTCAGTAAAGGAACTTAAGCGTGGACAACCTCTAGTTGAAAAGATTGTGATCGAACCTAAGTTTTAACAACGATCGGATTGAATGATCTTTAGGTAGAAAGATCCATCGAGTAATTGTTATTGTTTTCAAAGTTGTAAACAGAAAGAGTAATTAAGAAAAAAATTGTTATAGCTCGTGAAAAGGTTACGCGCAGTGGAACACAAAACTATGTTAAATAAAGAATTATTATTTGAAAGCCAAACACAAGATTATTTTAACTGCAATCTACGATTTCATAAATAAACGTTTTGCCAAGTTAAAAGTATAAGATTGTGTAGCGATTTGGAGACCGATATACCATATTAATTACGATGTGGGCTCGCCTGGGGGAGTCACTAATATACACAATGATAAGTCCAAGATGAATGGGAGAATGAGAAGATGCATGAACGTGGTGTTTGCTCTGAATAGATGGATATTAGAATCTCTAGTAGACCTCCGAATAACTGCAGTTTTATACAGGCCGATATTGAGGACATAAATATTGTTGAGTAACATATATAGTATTACGACATATTCAACAGCGCTATCGTTACATTTACTGAAAGCAAGCCGAGCATAAGATTTATTGAGAGTGTACATAAAACATCGAAATATAATGCCGAGTGTCTCTGGACTACACAGCGAGACACTGTTACTACAACAATGGTATTTCGCTTCTCATTCATAATTCAAACCCCAATTATAAGGCGAATAACATAATTTCCCATATAAAATTCTTAAAGCGAATAACTAATATTGTTAGTAATTCAGTTCCAATTATTCATTTTATAACAGCTTTTTCCGTTTTTATAAACAACAAACGAGGCCAAACCATCTGAAAAAAAGAAATGTCAGTGTCACTTCATATTGGCTAGTAACTGCTTATGGGTATTACTACTATTATTCTTACTATTACTAAGGAGTCGCCTTCCTCCTCTCTGGAATGCAATGGAATCTATTTATTATTACATTAACACGAAAAAAATGCAATCATCATAGTAATCAAGTAATTCAAACAGAATAAAGTAATTTTAAGTCTCGTGTGAATATACTGTTTTTTGCTATTGAGATATTGAGGACTATTTAAAGGCAAATGAGCTTGAACGAGATTGTGCTACGTTACGTTATTTCCGATTAGCAAGAAAATTGAAATTTCTATAAAAAGTGTTAGACAGCTGATATAACAAAACCTGCGTCACAAGAATAATTAACATTTGGTAAATGAACTCCCTATATTAAGACGAAAAATATCAAAATGGATGGAAAAGAGACAAGTTTTGAAACTGCCCGGCCTATATATAAAGAACTTTACAATACTATAACAGGACATGCGCAAAGGTTGAAAACCCCATGTAATGACTTCTGTAAAAGCTGCAATAATAAAAATAAAGAGTGATTGCCGAGTGGTTTTCATAAATTCCATGCTTTTATAAAATCGACTGAGTGGTTGTCGGGAAGTGGTTAAGATATGATAAGATTGTGGACAGAAAGGGACATACTTAATTAAACCCCATTATGCTTTGCGCAGATAACTGCTTGTCAAACTATTCGAATCTAAAAATTAGTATGTAATTATTTTAATAAAACATAAATATGGCAGAACAAGTAAATCTGTATGTAATTAGAACCTGAAAAAATATAATCATACTTTATTGTATAGCGTGTTTTTTATAGAGGTATAGAACTCTAAGTTGGCATTACTTTTCAAGATGGCGACCGAATTAACAGCTGTCAAGTGATTTTTTCTCAGTTTGGCTTGGCAATTTATCATAAATAGACTCACGCCCGGCGTAGATTCGTCGAATGGGCCCAAACGAGATTACCGTTGTTCCTGATTTTCATAAGCGAATTTTGTTTAGCGATGAAGCGCACTTCTGGTTGAATGGCTACGTCAACAAACAAAACTGCCGCATTTGGAGTGAAGTTAATCCTCAAGTGTATGTGGAAACACCGTTACATCCTGAAAAACTGATTGTTTGGTGCGCTTTATGGGCTGGTGGTCCGTACTTCTTCAAAAACGTTGGTGATCGGTATAGAGCCATGATTACTAACTTTTTCATTCCTGAATTGAATAACCATGATGCCCAGGAGATGTGATTTCAACAAGACGGCGCAACATGTTACACAGCTCGTGCCACAATAGATTTATTGAAAGACTCGTTTGGTGACCGCCTAATTTCACGTTTTGGACCTGTGAATTGGCCTCCAAGATCTTATGATTTAACACCGCTAGACTACTTTCTGTGGGGCTACGTAAACTCATTGGTCTATGCGGTAAAGCCACTAACGCTTGACCATTTGGAAGATAACATTTGCCGTGTTATTGCCGATATACGGCCACAAATGTTGGAAAAAGTCATAGAAAATTGGACGACCAGATTGGACTACATCCGCGCCAACCGTGGCGGTCATATGCCAGAAATCATATTTAAAATGTAATGCCACAAGATTATCTTTCGGATAAATAAAATTCATGTCAATCGAATAATCCATCGTTGTTTTATTGCAACTTAAAGTTCTATACCTCTATAAAAAACACCCCTTATATTGTGGGACATGGGATATTTTAAGTACTTTTTGCAACAATTCTAATATTTTTAAAATATAAAATTTTTTATATTCATTAAAATAATTGTATGTGGAACTTCAGATCACTTTAAGCAAAAACTAATTACAAAATTAAAATTTGTGAAATAATTAAAAGGCTAAGCCATTTTTTAAACTACAATCCAAATTTATTTAATTTTGCTTATTACTTTTGTTGAAACGTAATGCAATATGGAAGGCTTTAGCTAACAAAGGAGTGCCAGCCTGGTAATCATCAAGAACATGGCGGCAGATAGCGAAATACGAATTCTTCATAATGGGATGACAAGCGAGCTATTTACAACTAAAGCTGGCGTCAAAAAGGATGCCTTCTATCACCGCTTATATTTGCAGTTGTTCTCGACAAGGTCATGCTTCAGCTTGAGAAGAGGGGAATTCAATGGGACATTGACCGTCACCTAAAAGATCTGGATTTTGCGGACGACATTTGTCTCATGTCACATAGGCTGAACGGCATGAAAGATAATATCAATCACCTTGTCGAGTTGGCTAGGAACATTGGATTGAAAGTCAATGTCAAGAAGACTTAGGCATTTCAAATTAACAGCAACAACCGAGGATTTCTTAAAACTAGAAATCAATACATAGAATACGTCAGTAGCTTTTGTTACCTTGGCTACATAATGTCTTCTAACGGTGGTATAGATGATAATAATTCTAACTGACTCGGTAAGGCAATATCAGCTTTTGGACGGCTACAGAACACTTAATGTTCAAATCAGTTATCGAGTAAAACTAAAATGCGGATTTTTAAAGCTGGTGTCTAATCTACACCACTCTATGGGCGTGAGACTTTACTAATATTGAATGTAACTACACGAAAGCTACAGGTCTTTGTTAACAAATGTCTGTAAAATATTCACAATTTCAATGAAAAACCAATTTAGCGACAAATAGCAATTTGTTAGCGCTTTCATGCGATGGTAGAAAAGATGATAATGTAACGTGAGATACAATTGATGGGAAGTATCATACTTGGATGATAAGATAAGAACCGCGTCTTGTATTTTGAGAGAAGGAAGTTCTTATAATTGATTGGTTACGTAGACTGAAACATGAAACGGCTTAATACAAAATAACCAAATGATTATTTCAACGATAAAAATATATCAATTGGTATACGCCTGATGGTGAGCCTACAAATACTGGCCCACACGGTGGAATTATACAAAGATTTGAATTGCTGTTAAAAATACCATTGCATTGGTTCGTTTGCCTTCTAAACTTCAACGAACTTTCGTTTCGGCATTTGTTTCAAGCTTTAGATAAATCAGCCAGCAGCACTGAACCAAGATTGGCAATCGTAATACTGCACAATCAAATTGTAACTTGTGAAATTCCTTCGGTAAGTAATTGCTATCACTCATTTCTTTTAATTGTCAACCGTTTTGGACTACTTTATTTTACTATTTTCAGGTGGTGGACGGCTTTGAGAAAATTGCGTTGAAAAATATGCCTCCTGTTCCAGAAAAAATAGAATTTTCCACCGATTCGAAGTACTTCTACGACCTTGCCCCTGCAATTTCTTGCGCCGTGAATTCGGTTGATCTGCGTAACCTCAAACCAGAGAAAATTGTACATTCTTGCTGGCTCACCAAGGCCGCCAGATTATAATTAATTGTTATGTGCCAATGTACTCCAATATCAAGTATTACATCTCTGTAGTGTACAGTAGTGAATTATTTTTTAAATTCATTAGTTGGTCACGGTTTCTACAATCTACTTAAAGCAGTGTTGTCAATCAAGGAATTAAAGATAATTCATATTATGCGCATTCGGAAAATATCTTGCTATCAATGTTGTTTGATGATAGTAAAGAAAAGCGAGATTCGTTATAAAGAAAATTCGATGCTATCGAGCCGATGTTGAAGACCCAACGGAACTTAGAGTTTATAAAACCAGACTTAAACTTCAAAATTAACGATCAAAATGAATGATATAAATAACGTAATTGAACCACTATTTACGCGAAGCATTCCGTACGATACATTGAAAGAATATTTAAATCAAGATGATCCACAATTTAATGATCTAAACATTCCGTTACATATGGAAGAAACGGAACGACATGTTCAATTGCTAGCTAGCGTTTCCAAACGACGCTATAATGGCGACGACATCAGAGAGCTTTGCGAAATTTCCCAGACTTGACTATATATATATATATATATATATATATATATATATATATATATATATATATATATATATAAATTTTGTGTGTTTATGCTGCCATTCAGCGCTAGGTAGCTTCAATGTCAATCCGCCCTCGTATATATATATATATATATAACACAAACACACAAAATTTTTCCTTCTTAGAAATTACGATCTGTCAAACGTAAGCTGTTAAAATTTTAGCCAAATTCATTGATTAGCTTATTTATTGTAGCCGTTTAAAGTAAGCAACTTTTGCGTTTCTTGGAAAATGGAAAAAAGTGAATTTCGTGTAGTGAATAAACACTATTATTTGAAAGGCAAAACGGCGAAAGAGACAAAAGAAAAGCTTGATTAACATTACGGCGAATCTGCTTATATGGTGAAATATTGGATTGCTGATTTTAAACTGGGCCGAACAAGCACTGCAACAAAAGAGGTGGTTACTGAAGAAAATATCAAGAAAATCCTCGATATCGTTATGAATGATCGCCTGGTAAAAATCCGTGAGATTGCTGAAATGGTAGACATATCATATGAACGTGTGTTCAACATTTTGCATGAACATTTGTATATGAAAAAACTATCGGCAAGATGGGTGCCGCGTTTGCTCAGTGTTGAACAAAAACGAGTTCGACAGATCACTTCACAGCGGTGTTTGAACATGATAAAGCATAATCCTGCTGATTTTTGGCGTAGATTAATAACTGTTGATGAAACGTGGGTTCACCACTACACACCTGAAACCAAAAATCAATCGAAGCAATGAGTGGAATATTGCTCATCGATTATCTTGAAAAGGGATCCACAATCACAGGAGAGTATTATCGTGCATTATTGGATCAATTGGTTGATGCAATCAAGGAAAAACGACCACATTTAAACAAGAAAAAAGTTTTCTTTCTTCAAAACAACGCAATGGTTCACATAACATTAGATACGATGCTAAAACTACGAGAAATCCTGATTTAGCCCCTAGTGATTTTTCCTGTTTCCAAGCTTGAAAAAATGGCTCGCAGGAAAAAGATTCATTTCAAGCGAAGGAGTGATTACTGAAACTAATGCGTATTTTGAGGAGTTCCCAAAATCGTGTTATTCAGATGGTATAAAAAAGTCTTACTAAGTGTATTGAGCTAAATGGAGACTATGTTGAGAAATAAATGGTTTTTGAAAAAAAAAAATTTTTTTCTTCCTATCTAGGTAGCTTCAATATCAATCCGCCCTCGTATACAAAATATTGGTAGTTTTGCATGAGACAAAAAATTAAATTACAAAAACCTTTATTTTTAAAAACAAAAAACATAGTCAAGGGTTAAGGCTTTTGTAATTATAATTGCGTGTTTTCTAATACAAAAGTACATACCACTTTTGTTTACGGAGAACAAAAAAAAACAGCAAATGTGAATTATTGCAAATTTCACAACAATAGTGACAGGCAGTGTAACGAAAATCTCTCCCCCAATATCAATATTCATCATAAAAATGAAAATATAATAGGAGAGAGTAAGAAATATTGTATTAATTGTCTTTTGGATAAATAATGATGCACATGCATGGCAAAGAACATGAATCATTCAAAATTGTTGCTATGAGGATGAATAGAAACAACAACAACAAAAACAAGAAAATACATAAATGCTTTATCGAAAGTATATACAGATATAAATGAATTCAAAACACACATTCTAAATAAACGGAATTCAAGAAAGATATGCAGCTAGTAAAAGAAGATAAATATTGCATAGTAAACATTTCCACATTGCAAAGGAAAACAAAATAGAAAAACGAGGCCTAAAACAAATACTATAAATAATAAAGAGTTATGTAAGTTGCAACATAGGAAGGAAGGAAATTGGTAACGTTTTTAATAAAATATTTAGAAGTAACTTAAGAAAACATAAATATTTTAAGGAATTTTTTTTTTGCTGTTTAAACGTTTTCAAAAAAAAGATATACAAATAATATTAGAAGACAAAAATGAGAGGAAAGAAAACTAAGACACTAAGTAGAGGTTTTTTAGAGAATGCACAGAATTTCTCATGAAAATCAATTATCTTAGAAAACAGCTCTCTTAAAAGCTAAGTAAAATAATGTCATAAATAAGCTTACTACTATAATATAGCACATGTTGTTAGCAAAATTTTTTAATAACCTTGTCAATATTCTTGTTTTTAAGCTATAAACTACACAAAGATACTTGTTTTTATATCAATAGAATTTATGCGAATCTTTTCTTAAATAAACCATTATTTGCAAGAGCTGGTAAGAGCCATTTTAAGTACAAACTCGCTACTAAACCACTTTGTCGTAAATTCATCTTAATCAAAAGAATTTTCCTCTCACAAAGAGAGCCTTTTTTAATCTTAAAATACGTGTTGTTAGTCTTGAGATGAACGCCGGATTAGAGCTGCAAAACTAGTCGATAGTCGGCCCATTCGATATTTTCGATAGTTTTTTTGCAAACTATCTAACTAGAATGGGCCGACTATCGATAGTTTTGCAGCTTTCACTTAAATTCTATTATTGTTGCCACACGTAGTACTTAAAAGAATTCGATACTATCGATAGTAGTTTGCAAAAAAAAACTATCGAAGCTATCGAATGGACCGACTATCGATAGATTTGCATCGGTATTTTTTGCAAACTATCGATACTATCGGTAGTATCGGATTCTTTTAAGTACTACATGTGGCAACAATAATAGAATTTAAGTGAAAGGGAAAGAATAATAATCAATATACAGTTTTGGAACCAATAGTAGGAACAGTATCTTTTTTTCCAATATGTCATAAAATTTTATGTATTGAAGGTTTTTGATGGAAGAGTAATCCTTATAATGTTCAGACCATTAAGTGCTCTAAAACTAAAGTAACGAATGCGATCCAGTGAAAGAAAACTGCAGTGACTATGGGAAGAAAGCGTGAAACAACTGTCAGTTTTAATAAACTTTTAATTGGTAACTTAAAGATGAATCCCTTCAATTCATCAAAAAACCTTAAAAATTAACTTATAGCTACTGTGTTAAGTAGAACAATAAGAAAAAAAAAAACATTAAAACAAAACAAATTAAAATAAAAGCGGTGTTTTAAAAGGTACCAACAATGAGCGCGAAAAATTTTGCTTTTTTCTTTGTTTATTTTATTTATTTACATAAAAATACACCCCTGATCTAATGGTTTTAAAAAACTTCAAAATCAAAGAGAGCCCTACGATTGCCAAATCAATGTTATACACATTGAATTTACACGGTACTATCCGCTCACTTCTACACGTACGTTCACTTTTACGACTTGTATTATCGTGTAAACCCCACTTTAGAATTTGTCGATAGTATCGATAGTGAAAAAAAAACCATCGATGATCAGACAAAATCAAAACTATCGATACTATCGATAGTACTATCGATTGTTTGCAGCTCTTCGCCGGATATGGTTCACTAGAAAGTGTTCGCAATAAATAAAAATCTGTAAACTTATAAATTAAAATCGCATACCCTACAATGTATGTTTCCTTTATAAAAAAAAATTGAAATAAAAGCAAATAATTGCATTCATTTCACATAATTTGTATCGCTTAAGTAAAACTAATAAAAAGGATATATGGCATAATAAAAATATAATTTTTCAGAAATTCTAAGGGGTTTAGTTAAGCCGCATTAAACCATGTTTGCTTCGAGCATATATTATTATAATTTATAGGATTAAGAATTTAAAAAACGGATTTTTTTAACAAAAAAGGATATTTTTAATAAAACTGAAGAAATTAAAAGAAAAACTTTAAAAAGTTTAAATAACAAAATTTGTGGCACCAAAAAAAAACTTCAAAAAAGGATATATGGCGAAGTTACAAATTATTTTAAATTCTCAGTTACGATACAATAAATATCTCTCGATTTAAAAAATAAAAATAGAAATCATATAAATTAAAAAGTCATTATTGTGCTTCAGTATGACATAAAAACTTTTATCGAATGCTTATATTTAAATAACCATCACAAAGGCAAACAAATCAAAACAATAAAATAAAATTCATCCTGAAAAAGGATACTTGACCAGGTAAATTTAAACTAAAGATATCGAAATAAAATAGCATTAAACCCAATAAAGGAAAAAATATCGCAACCCTTTTCAGGTTTTAAACTTGAAATTTTTTAGGGAAAACGTAAAACAAAAGTGAGAAAAAAAAGCCCGAGAGATTTATAAAAATCTAAAATAAAATGTCAGAAATGAAGCATAAGCAACACCTTAAAGAAAATATTAAGGAAAATTTGAAATAATATATAAAAATTGCTTTAAAAAAAATTATATTTTGGAACCTCAGGATTTTATAACCCTAAGAAAGTAAAAATAGTAAAACTATAAACACATCCAGCAATAACCACAAATTAGGCTTAAAAAATAATATGCACAGAGCTAATAAAAGAAACTTAAAATGCCTTTTACAGAGATAAAACAGTTTTAGAAAAGGTTAAACAATATGAGTATATAGGGTGTCTTTTTAAGAGCTAGTAATGAATAAAATGGGAATAAAAAATAGAAATATTCTTTTAATTAGTTTTTGTTTATTATAATTTAAAAGAAAATTCCATGGCATTTATTTTTAAAATATGATGAAATATGTCATCCGCGGCTACATGTTGCATAGTCCATTCGATTAGTCTTATTCATAAATACTTTTACCTATAAATCTGCCATATGGCGTCGAAGGTGACTTGAATATTGGCTTCCGATGCTTAGAAAGTTGCTGGTTTGCCACATAAATAGTAATTCAGAGGTGTTAAATCTTACGAACTATTGGGGGCAGTGAACAGGACCAATTATCGAAAGAAAGTTGTCCCTAAATTGATTTTGAAATAATTCGATGGTTAAGCGCGCTGTATGGCAAGTTGCGCCATCTTGTTGGAATCAAATGTCAATGATATTTAGTTGATTAATTTTTTTGAACAAGAAGCCAGACGGCAGCTCCTTGCTCATTCCAAAAGCAAGAAGAACCAATGCTACCGCCAGCGAGGAAACCACACCAAACAGTCAATTTTAATGGATGTAAAGGTAATTGATTAACAACTTGGGAATTTTAACTTAACCCTAGAACCGTAACCTTTTTCTTATACATAAACAATAACCATTAGTCGAAACGACTGACATAGACTTACAACCGATTTTTGCCATGCCCATGTACAAATTGTCAATTGTAATATTAAAATTAGCTTCTTTACTTTATTTTGAATAAAAATTAAACAAGATATTTACCTTTTATTAAAAAACAAATAATTTTTCTAAATGTTTATTAGAAACATATTGTGGGAGACACTACGAGATTAAATATTTTAATTAACAAAAAAATAACAAAAAATTAACATTGAAATCCACAAATTCAATTCATATAAAAAGAAAATAAGCTAAATTATATGCATTGTTGCACGCTTCTTCCGTGTGTTCTCCTTACGCTCTTACCACATTTCGTGGATATTGAGTTTGTAATTATATGCTTTTAGTTGGGACACAAACCGCAAATCTTGCTTTTATTTGCTTAAGATCATCATTTAAATCTTTTTTAAAACTCATTTTCGTTTTCTAAAATAAATGTATGTTCACCTTTATACCTAAAAAAACATAATAGTTACTGTTAGTCGAATCGACTTGGATTACGGTTCTAGGGTTAATACAGTCATTTTGCTTATTGACGAAGGCATTTAACCAGAAGTGATTGACCGTCAAATATATGAAGTGCTCTACGAACTTGCTATCAGTGAATTCAAAGTCAATTTTCAGAACTTGATGGAGTTGTCTTGCGCTAAATGATTCATAATGACATGCCAAACCTTAGTGAACAGAGAAGTAAACACAGTTTAAAATTTTCAACTACTAAACCGCAGTTATCGATATCGATACTTCTCAAGCAGCTAAAAAACACCCTTTGTGTAAAGGTCTAAAAGGTTCATGTATCATGTTGCTTCTGCAACAATTTTATTAAAAAAAACACAAGAAAAACATGACAATGAAAAGAAGGAATTGATTAATTGATTGATTGCGGTTATGTGTAGCCTTATATATTTCCCTAGGAACTTATCCTGTGAGCTAAGAATTGAGTGAATGGAAATTATATATAACATGATCAGATAATTCAACGTATATATAATATAGGGGCTGCCAAATAATTTTTTTTTTTTTTTTTGAAAATGCTATAAAAAAAACTACTGAATATTTTCAAAAATTTCTTTTTTTATTTGAAAGTACAATCTTTCCAGTTAATAATGGAAAATAATTTCATTCAAATGGCCACCTCGGCTGGCCATGCAGTAGCCTCCACGATCGGTCACATTATCGATTGTGTGCAGCTGTATTTCACCAATGGCTTCACGAATATTGTCCTTTAAAGCGTCAATTGTCTCTGGCTTGTTGGCGTAACACTTATCTTCGACGGCACCCCACAAATAAAAGTCCAACGATGTCAAATCGCAGCTTCGAGGTGGCCAAACGACATCAGCTCTGCGGCTGATAATGCGATCTTCAAAAACAGGTCGCAAAACATTGAGTGTAGCTTTGGCTGTGTGGCACGTAGCGCCGTCCTGTTGAAACCAAATATTGCTAATATCCTCCTCTTCAATTTTTGTGAACAAAAATTCGTTCAACATGGCCCGATGACGATCGCGATTGACTGTAACGGCCACTCCTTGCTCATTTTCGAAGAAAAATGGCCCAATTATGCCTCCGGACCAAAATCAGCACCAAACAGTGACTTGTCTTGGGTGTATCGGCTTTTCAATATATGCATGCGGGTTTTCTGCGCCCCAAACGCGATAATTTTGCTTGTTTACATACCCGCCAAGATCAAAATGAGCTTCATATGAAAATATGATTTTTTTTGGTAAAATAAGCATCTTCTGGACCATATTCGTTCAGCGGAAGGATCAAAATAATGATTTGTCAAGTCAGACATGAAGTAAGTGTTACCATTCACGAAGTAAGCACTAGTTGAAAAAAAAAACATTAGATGGCGGACCCTATAGAATCTACACTGATTAGTTTCGATACTACACGGTGATAGTAAAATAAAGTTCTTCGCTTGTCTCATCTATAAGGCATTCTCCCACAGTCGAGCAAATGCGCTTTCAATCCAAAAATAGATGTATTCGATTGTTTTTATTTTTGTATTTAGCTTTTGCTCATTCTTTTAATATTAGTTCTTATAATTATGGTTGTAATAAATCATAATAATAATTAAAATAATAATATTTTTAAATTAGCTAATAATTTTTTACAGCATATAGCTTAGCTTGTTACAAATTTACGAAGCTTTCGATTTTTGTTAAAAACAGAAGAACACAAAATGTATAAAATTCTTCAAATATAAAAAAAAAATATTATTTAATAGCTTTACCAATTTTAAAATTTAAACAAAATCTTGTTTTTTTTTATATGAATAATTGTTTTTTTAATTCGTTTTCTTATTCATAATTCAACACCTAATTATGAGCTGAATTAAATAATTCCCCACACAAAATTCTAAGACAAAATCACCCAGACTGTAAATAAATCAGTTTCAATTAACCCGTGGAGTAGTACTAAGGAAAAAACGTGTATGATATTCTATTTTTATCGAACGCTTGTCCACTTCAAATTTTCTTATTTAAAAATAACATGAAAAAGAAGAAAATCTATTAACATGATTTACGAAGATGCCATGTCAACGTCGCAGTTCGTACAAATCTTATGTAAACATACTGTTACGCATATGTTGAAAGTTTTGTTTGTTTAAAAATCTAAGTATTTTCAGAAAAGTGTATATGGTGAAGTGTTAATATTTTTAAATTATTTAAAAAAACCTTAACTATACGAGTACATGCATATTTAAGAAATACGTACCTTTTTGTATTCTTTTAAGCATTAAAGGCCCTAAAATTAAAAGAAAAAAATTTTAGTGAGGAAAAAAAACAAAAATTTTTGAAAATAGTTTTTCATACGTAACAAGATTTTTGAGATTAATCTGATCAGATAAAATAAAATTTTCAATTTTTTACAAAGTATATGTATATAATTCTTATAATGAAAATATTTGGAAAAAATTTTTTAAAAATCCTTGAAATGTATTACATTTAAGACCTTAATGCAACAGGAATTTGTTCAAAACATCGACTTTCGAAAACAAGAAATTACATATGGAACTTCTGGACTTTTAATTATTTGGAACAAAAAAGTTAAAGACTCATCAAAAAGCAACATTTATTTTTGACCTGCTTAAAACATGCAATTGCAGTCAGAATTTTAAACAGGTTTTTTGTGAAAAAAAAGGACAAATTTCTCCAGTTCCACTAGCACAGTCTCATTAGGCACCCCTTTTACCTCTCTCCCCATATAGTGTAATCTTCCGGCCATCTCTAGTTTTCTCACAAAAATGCGTTAAAATACAAATTCCTTAAATTTAAATTTTTCCAGTTCCAAAATTATTTAAGATATACCACTAACACAGTTTCATTAGGAACCCCTTACACCACGCTCCGCATATAGTGTCATATTCGTCTATCTCTCATTTTTCCATGGAATGGAGATAACCAATGAACAGCAGAGAAGAATAATTTAACAAATTGTTATCTTTTCAAAAACATTTTCTTCCATTCCACAATTTTTAAAACTTTGGATCTAAAGCTGATCTACGAAAGAAGGTCTGGAACACCATTTCAACTAGGATGTTCTAAAGGGTCCGCCAAATAAATTTTTTTATTTTTTTTGAAAATGCTATAAAAAAAACTACTGAATATTTTCTCAAATTTCTTTTTCTTATTAGAAAGTACATTCCTTCCGGTTAATAATGGAAAATAATTTCATTCAAATGGTTGCCTCGGCTGGCCATACAGTAGCCTACACGATCGGTCCAATTTTTAAGCACCTTTTCGATTGTGTGCAGCTGTATTTCACCAATGGCTTCACAAATATTGTCCTTTAAAGCGTCAATTGTCTCTGGCTTGTTGGCGTAACACTTATCTTTGACGGCACCCCACAAATGATAGTCCAACAGTGTCAAATCGCTGCTCCGAGGTGGCAAAACAACATCAGCTCTGCGGCTGATAATGCGATCTTCAAAAACAGGGCGTATAACATCGAGTGTAGCTTCGGCTGTGTGGCACGTAGCGCCGCCCTGTTGAAACCAAATATTACTAATATCCTCCTCTTCAATTTTTATGAACAAAAATTCCTTCAACTTGGCCTAATAACGATCGCCATTGACTATAATGGCCACTCCTTGCTCATTTTCTAAGAAAAAAGGCCCAATTATGCCTCTGGACCAAAATCCCATAATCCGCACCAGACAGTGACTAGCCTTGGCTGTATCGGCTTTTCAATGTATGCGTGCGAGTTTTCTGTGCCACAAATGCGACAATTTTGCTTGTTTACATACCCGCCAAGACCAAAATGAGACTCATCTGAAAAGATGATTTTTTTTTAGCAAAATCGGCATTTTCTGTAAGTCGATCGCAGGCCCAGATTCCCAGCGTGGTTTCAGCGTATACATAACCATATTCGTTCAGCGGAAGGATAAAACTAATTATCTGTCAAATCAGACATGAGCTAAGTGTTACCATTCACGAAATAAGCACTAGTTCAAAAAAAAAAAAAAAAACACACATACACTTTGGCTTCTATTACTTAAGTAAGACGATAATAATTTTAATGCTGTTGAGGAAAAATTGCACATATGTTTCAATTTGTAAAGCAAAATAGAATGATGTACAATGTCAAATGCTTTAGAATAGTCAAGCAGAATAAGAAAGGTCACAGTATGACGTTTTTCAACTTGGAATCTGATTTCTTCCGTCACATCAACTAAAGCACTAATGCAGCTGTGCTGAGGCCTAAAACCAGATTGTCTTTCATTAATTAAGGAGTTGGTACATAGGTGAAGACTTATCTGATGGAAATAACCCGAAAATTCTTATCTGTTTTCAAACTTGGAACAATCTTGGCATGTTTCCATATAGATGGGAACGTAGCGTGGTAACAATAGTATTAAATAAATGGGCAAAGTACATGTAATTTTAACAAACTTTGGATGCATTGCATCACAACTAACAGCATTAGACTGAACATTCAGAAAAGACCTCAAGACCTCCTCTTGAGTAAAGGTCCCAAAATTTAATTCATCCGGTTGCTGTCGATTTAGAAAGACGTTGACATAAAAATTAATGTCTATGGGTGGCGTGGGAATATATGCAAATTGATGACTTATCTAATTTACATCCGTATTAGCATTGCCACGATCGACTAAACCCATATTGTGAATTTCCCTGCATTTTTTTCTTGAATCAATACAAGTTAGAAACTTATTCCCATAAAACATAGACTTGGTATTTCTTATCTTGGCACATACAGCAGTTCTTGTAGTTCTAAAGGTTTTATGAAGCTCTGGAGTTTTAAACCGTTTCCATCTAGCGTATGCATGATTTATAATGTTAATTGGAGACCTAACCTCGGAAGTAAACCAAGGCTTACTACTCCCTATGGATTTTGATTTTACTAGAATATATTTGTCATAAAAATATATTAGATTGTCATCAAAAAAACGTAATTGCTCATCAACATCAGAATTTAGGAACGCATGATTCCCACTAAGAGATAATAATTTAGTACTAAGTCTGAAAGTCTATACTTATATACCTTTTATACCTTTTAAAAGGACAACGTTGTCACAAAAAATCTTAGCTCTTCAGTCTCAGTATGTTTGCATGGAGGTGAAGTTATACTTACATATGTATATACTCCTGACATGTATGTTTGCATTTGTGTATGTGTGTAGTATAGTAGATTACTGTCTTGTCTTCAACACAAAATAAAAAAAACTAATGACTGATAATAAAGGCTTAAGGCAAATATTTGTATATAAGTATCGGGTATGCCATCTAACGTTTTTTTTTTTCAACTAGTGTTTATTTCGTCAATGGCTCATGTCTATTCAGATGAAGCTTATTTTGATCTTGGCGAGTATGTAAACAAGCAAAATTGTCGCATTTGGGGCACAGAAAACCTGCACGCATACATTGAAAAGCCGATACACCCAAGACGAGTCACTGTTTGGTGCGGATTTTGGTTCAGAGGCATAATTGGGCCATTTTTTTTCGAAAATCAGCAAGGAGTGGCCGTTACTGTCAATGGCGAGCGTTATCGGGCCATGTTGAACGAATTTTTGTTCACAAAAATTGAAGAGGAGGATATAAACAACATTTGGTTTCAACAGGACGGCGCTACGTGCCACACAGCCGAAGCTACACTCGATGTTTTGCGGCCTGTTTTTGAAGATCGCATTATCAGCCGCAGAGCTGATGTCGTTTGGCCACCTCGGAGCTGCGATTTGACACCGTTGGACTATTATTTGTGGGGTGCGGTCAATGATAAGTGTTACGCCTACAATCCAGAGACAATTGACGCTTTAAAGGACAATATTCGTGAAGCCGTTGGTGAAATACAGCTGCAAACAATCGATAATGTGCTTAAAAATTGGACCGATCGTGTAGGCTACTGCATGGCCAGCCGAGGCGGCCATTTGAATGAAATTATTTTCTATTATTAACCGGAAGTATTGCACTTTCAATTAAAAAAAGAAATATGAGAAATATTCCGTGGTTTTTTTTATAGCATTAAAAAAAAAAATTAATTACTTGGCGGACCCTTTATATGTAAGTGTGAGTGTGCGAGCATAAAGTTTTTGAAAAGTCTGTATTTTTATTTTATACTATGAATGTTTGTAATTTAGAAGCATTAGTTCAAGTGCGTGTTTCCTTAGGAAAATTACTAGAGTGTTGGTTGTTTCTTCTGTGAATAGTAAGGGCAAATTTGTGTATTAAAGTACACCTGTTACATGTGTCAAATGCTGATTATTTATATTTCTTATATCGGCGAAAAGTACGTGAGCTTTTGAAGCATGCTTTTATTGTGCTTTGTTGAAAGGAAAAGTAATACATTCTCTAAAAGGCAAAAAAAAAAAAAAAAAATAAAGAAATAAATAAACAAATAAACATTTAAAATATAAAACTTATGTTAAAGCATTTTAAATAAAATTTCTGTTTTATATTTAGGATATTATCCTTTAAACATAAATCACTTACAAAATCTCTTACAAAGCACCAGTACCTCAATCAAAGTTGGCAAAAACACGTGTTTAAAAAAAAACCCAACCCACCGGGTTTTGTTGGAATACTTGGTGGGTTCTTTTGGGTTTTATTGGGTTTTATTGGGTTTTATAAATGCTTCTAAATTTCGTTCAAGTCGACAATATTTTTTGCTTGTTTATACAATCGCATTATTTTAGTATTTATGATGCAGTTTTGCACTCTTGGTGGGATTAAGACATTACTGTGTACTATGTACTGCTAAAACTGGCTTTATGAGATAAACGGCCAGAATATAAAGACAGACATGATGAAGTTATTCTTTTGCATGATAACATCCGACATCATGTCGCAAAAGTTTCGAAACAATTATTAGAAACGATCAAATGCAGCAACCTCCGTATTCTCCGAACATTGCTCCGTCGGCTGTTGCGACGAATACAATACGCTCACATCTCTTTATACAGGCTTCCTATACATGGCATTTCGCTATAATGACCTGTTTGTATTATGAATATATTATGTATTATTTCGCCTTAAGTACAATTTACCTCGTTCTACGTAGATTCTCCGTTTTTTAAGAGAAGTGTAAGTGAAGCAAATGCAACACATATTCAGCTCGTTTAAAGGCATTTCGATGTACAGCCTACATTTTCAGAAACTATCTAGGATGTATAAGGTGATATGAGTTTATCTTTTAACATGTCAACGAACCATTTCCTTTGATGAAATACAAAATTGGCTTCAAAGTTAGAGCGCCTTAAAACACGATAAGTTTTCTTGAGACGTAATTTGGAAATTGGCTTAGAAGTGGGGAAAAGATATAAGCAATGATTTGATAAAGTTGTTATTCCATTATTTGTTTGAGGTCAAAAACGAAATAAATAAACTTCTTGTCCTAATACGCAAATTACACTTATTTATGTTTTAAATAAACTACGAAAACCTTTAAATAAAAAAACTCACCCGGTTTTTAACTTATTTGCGATCTAAGACTTAAAATCAAAGTGTGGTATAAAAATAACTGCATGAACCAAGTTTTGCATCGTAAAAGTAGATTATATTGCCAAATTTAACCCTAGAAACATCAACTCTTAGGCGAAAGTAGTTTATTGTCCGCTTGTGCCAACTCTGTAAATTACTCTACAAGCTTTTCTCTAGTCCATTGTAATACTGATATATGTACAAATGCATCGCTTGTGAGGCGAACTTTATCAATAAAGATAAGTTTTGCACATATTTTTCATAAGCGAATCAGTTATATAAATGGGGGAAGTTGTCAAAATGTGAGATCTGTGCTCGAAAAACGTTCTGCTTAGAGCACTGATACTGAACTGTTGAAAATGTTATATAAAACGGTCGGTGGAAAAACCACAAATTTTATACTGATCTGAATAAGTCATCATTTATTATATTATATGCTAATAAGAACTACGATATGTAATAAAAGTGTTTTTGCTTAAACTGTTTTAAATTTTAAGTTTTTGTTTTGTGTTTTGTATAAGATCTCTTCAAGTTCCCTCAAGACAACTAAATCTAAGAAATAAAGAAGAAACCACCTGACTTTTCAAGTCAGACGTATGATAGAGAAAATATGCCATCTACTGGGAAAAATTACCAGTGGTAATTAATAAAGGATCACCACGACCACTTAGCAAGGATCTTCATCACTACTCAATCATATGAAGGAATAATACAGTGTATTAATCATCTACTCAGCCTAAAAAAATCAGTTTGATTAATAAAAATGAATGAAATCAATGGATGCTTTGTTGATAGCCAATATGCTCCCTAAAGGAGTGACGAAGAAAAAAAAAAGATCTCTTCTTACTACAGACTTAAATATGTTGCATACAAATACGAACATCATATGCTTAAGTTTTATGAAATATATTTTTTGCCAAATATGAAGAGAATACTTTTTAAAGTTAAAATTTGAGTTTTTAACAGAATCGCCTCACAAATAAAGTTTACCATTAAATTACTAAAAAAAATATGGGGTTAATGGCTAATTACGGACCAAAAATTTTGAGTCATTATGAAACAAATTCTGAAAAATATAAGGCATTTGTGTATTTGTGTTCCATCTGGTTCAAAAAATATACATATGAAAGAGTCTAGCGAACGTCCACAAAGGCTAAAAAGGTGTAGTCTTGAAGAGTTATTCACAAGTTATTTCAGCTGCACTTGCAGGAATTTATTAATTCTTGTAAAAGTTTCAGTTTAAAACAAAGAAGAAAGAAAGGTTCTATTGTTGATCTAACGAGACAAAATTTTTTATAGCTTTTGAAGTTTATGCAGAGAATATTAAAGCAAAACTTAATGAAAATTCTCTTTCATTGACGCAGGTCTATCAAGAATTTTATATATTTGTCATCTACTTGCTCCTCAAAACTTAGATTTAAAATATACTATTAATTCTGTTAAGTACATAATAAATCAAATTTTTTATTAAAAAATTATTGTCGTTTTTCTACACAAGACATTTCATTCCTCTCGAAACATAGAAGTGCACTTTTCAGCTGTATAATATAGTCAGATAACGAACGGCATTCTCCACCTTGCGATGTTATGGTGGTTTCACGCAAGGTTGAGTACATTTATTTGATTTATTATTGTAACAATACTATAGTTTTTTTATTTTTCTACATCCATTCCTCATCAATCCATAATCCTACACCAATATATGAGTTTATATGAAAAGAAATGAAAAAAAATATAAAAAATAATTTAAAATTTATTCCAGGAGTGGCATTACCGTATACCAGGTTTCATTTTTGTTATTTCGCTAAAAACTTACCACTATACAGACCTTCTTTGATCTCAATTGCCATGGCAATAAACCTTTGCTGTTGCCATTAACATTTGCCATATAAATTGCTTTAAAAAATATTATTTTCTTTCATTCTTAACAATTGTTGTTGTATTCGTAACGCGTTGTTATTATTGTTTTGTTGTTTATACACAATTTAATTCATTTATACAATTTTATATACTGTTTTTTATTATTGTTGCATATGTAATATTTGTATTAAGTTGTTTTGTGAAAAAATTAATTAAATAACTTTTTTTAAAACACCGTGTAACGAGTCTGTAAACAGAGTATTTTTTATTTTTATTAAGTATGGTATTCTTAGTAGCCTATTCAATGATATATTAGTCAGTTGGCGTACATGAGGGGGGTTCACTGAGGGTGCTATTTTGTCTCTTTTGGTTAGTATTGAGCCTTCTGTATAACCTTCCTCTATATTCAGTGCGCCTTTGACAAAAGAAAAAAAACTGATTTGATATGTAGAGGAAAGAAAGGGGGTGAAGAAGTCCATTATGGTTTGGATCAGTTCCGTGCAGGATCATCAAATCGTTTCTTGATTGGGAGATAGCGTCAAAATTGTGCCCTCAGGGTGGAGTACTTTCTCCAATGTTATAGACGGCACCATGTTGGCTCATAGGGGTATCAGTGTGATTGGTAATGCTGATGACCTCGTTATAATGGTCAGGAAATATGAGAGCACGTGTTCTACTTCATGAGAACGGCGATAGGTAAGAAGTCATGATGAAGCACTCACTCAATGGATACTTCAAAAACAGTTATTGTATCTTTTACAAGGAAATACAAGTTATCAAGTGGCTGTATTTTCTATATGAGTACCACCATAAATTTTTTTAAATAGGTTAAGAATCTAGGTGTCATTCTGAATAGGAGGCTTAATTGTAGCTCGCACATTGGTCGTTGGCCTCCTGGGCAAGTCGCTTCTCCCACTGTAAAAAATTAGCTCTTTCACAGAGAATGACACCATGGTTATATACAGCTATTATTCTGCCAATTATCACTTATGCGGCGATAGCTTGGTGGAGAAAGGCTGAGGAGGCTACCAACATGAATAAATTATGCAGAGTACGAAGACTGTTTGACAGCGCAACATATCTATATAATGACAGCGACGGTATGTTCGCAGGCAAATGCATTGGGAACTCTGCCCATTCTTAGCAGAATGTTCGGAGGACCATCTTCTTATGCCATTGGATGTCTGCTTTGGCATGATATTCAGTTTTAAATTTCCAGACCGGAATTGTGGTTCTAAAGAGGCCTTAGTTTGGAGTGAGTTTGATCTGAACTGGTATACTGATGACTCAAAAATTAAGGGCTGAGATAATGGTCTTTGCCATATATGCGATGATCAACCTGGACGGTGGGTTAAAGGGATAGACCATTAATATATTATCTGACAGCCAAACTGCCTTAAGAGCACTTGTCTCGAATCGTATGGCATCTAGGCTGGGGAATTATTGCTACAATATGTTGCAAAGCCTTTCGCTTAGAAATAAGGAACAATTTTTTTGGGTACCTGAACACTGTAGAATAGATGCCATTGGCTAGAAAAGATTCGTGACACCCTATTATCGGTCCGTAACCTTAATATGCAGCACTTCTTACTATCATCCTGAATCTGATTAAGGATTGCTAAATTGCCAGATGTTTGGAATATTGGAATGCTCAAAAGCAATGTCGTCGTTGGATGGCGATCATAGATGTCGATGTTTGCAGACTATGCTCACAGGCATCAGAAACAGCGGAACACATTGTGCGTCAATCTGGGGTTCTCGATAGATTTAGTTGGACATGTTTAGGAAGACAAGGATCTAATTTGGAGACATATTCATAATTTTTGCTCTCCTAATGATCCCATGGGTCGCAGTGTCATACAGCAGTGTCTTGTCAGAATAATGGTATTGATGTTAAATGACACACTGGTGGCTAAAACTAAAGCAGCTGACATTACACTTCCATATTTTAGCAAATATGTTCCACTAAAAAGGTTTAAACTGGAGGTTTTTTGGTTTTTATGTTTACACTTTATTCAGATTAAACGTAAATGCAAAAAATTTATAATCCATTTGCTCAAAATATTACTCGTTTTCAAAATAACGAAATAACCATAAAATTCTAGTGGTCAAAACTAAAGCAACTTTTGTATTTCTGTAACAAGACTTAAAAATTAAATTAATAGTCAATAGCGTAACCCTTATTTTTAATTACGGCAGCACATCTGCGGAGCATTGAATCAATTAGCCTCTCAATTTGATCTTTAGAAATGCTGTTCCATGCGCTCTGGATACGGTTACAAATGGTGTGTTTATTTGTCCCTAAATCCCCTTTTATTTTGTGGTCTCCAAAGGTTTTCGATAGGCTTAAGGTCTGGCGATTGCGCTGGCCACCGAAGAACACTTACTTTTGATTGACTCAAACATTCCTTAACAAATTTTGAAGCTTGTTTTGGGTCATTGTCATGTTGGAAAACCCAAACCAGTGGCATGGTTTCTTCCGCATATGGCAGTATTACGTTTTCCAACAGATTTTTATAAACAAATCGATCCATTTTCTCAGTAATTTGGTAAATTGGTTCAACTCCATCGTATGAAAAACAGCCCCCACCATTATTGAGCCCCCACATTGTTTTACCGTTCTTTTACAATATTGCGGTAAAAGGCGTTCATTTTCTTCACTGAGCAGGACTCCAACCAATATGGGCTTTTGCAAAAGCCAACCTGGCTCTGCGATATTTGTGAGAAATAAATGGTTTCTTTGATGGTTTCTGAGCATTTAAACCTGCTTCTACAACTCGTCTTCTTAAAGTTCTATAGCTTACATCCAATGACAAATCTAATACTAATTCAGTTGATGTGACAAAAGACTTTTTTTTTATTTCACGAATTATTTTTTTATCTGTACGATGTGAAGTTTTCCAGAATGTACTGTCACTACTGATCCAGTTGTGCGAAATCGACATATTATTCGAGAAAAATGTTAAAAATTTTTCGGAAATTTGTTTTTGGGACCAACCATTTTGAGAGTCACTTCAAGTTTGCTCTTTAAGATAAGTAGAGTACTTATTTCTAGCAATTACCCATAATTGATATAAGCATTACTCTAAATCGAAAGTTTTTCATGTGGTGTTGTAAGTAAACTTTAACAAAAATGATTTTTGAAATGTCAAATAAGATCACAAAGTAAAGTATATAAAATATAACGGTAAAAACAATTATTGCTTTTTGTAAACATTAATGTTGTAATAATGTTGCTTTAGTTTTGACCAGAGAAAAAATGCTTTAATTTGAGAAAAGTGAAATAATTTCCACGTAGTTAATTGAAGACGAATATTTTTTGCTTGGAATATGTAGATTATGACAATATCTGTAACACTGTGAAAAAAAAAATTTAAATTTTCTCAAAAATTGCAATGTTTTAATGCATAAGGTAAGTGATTGAATTTGGTTGCTTCAGTTTTGGCCACCAGTGTATATTTGCTTTATTTATTCTTCTATGGAATATATGTAGGTTTTTTACAATATATATCCTGCTTTCCATTTCAGCTTCCTCTTGTACTGTTTGGCGCCACTTGTTTCCCAGTCAACCGACATGCTTCCATGCGGGTAACAGTCGCAAGCTGATTTGGAGATACTATACTTGGACATGTATTGTTAAATCTCAGTTCAAACGTGCACCTATTACCTTAATCCATGCTTTGATTCGCACTTCCCACTTCATCAATGGCTACACGTAACTCATCCATTAAAAAAATTAATGTGGAAGTAGGTACCTTTTGTGGCTAATATCCTATTAAACGTTATGTGGCAAAAAGACGGAATAAGAGCACAAATTGTAATTTCTTTAAAAAACATTCATATGGCACAAGGTTTTATGGGATGAAACTTTTCCTTACAGATAAATATATAAGAAATATAAACAAAAACTCAACACAAGCAAAAAAAAACCATCATATATGGGCAACAACGAAACCAAGCATATGAATGAGCAAAAAAGAAACAACTTTATTAATGGAATTTAAGTTGTTGTTTAGGTGGATGCATTATTAGAAAACTTATTAGCGTTCTTATTTGCTTTGCTGTTTTCTTAAACAACACAAACATTTCTACTGCCAGGCACTTTATTTCAAAGTCTCATAGAACATTTTATTGTAAAAAAATATCATAAAAGAACCAGCATTTAAGGAAGTAAAATGTATTTTATTTTTCTACAAAACGACAGAACATTCTGATATAAAAAAAGCCTTAAATAGAGAAACTCGACAAGTTTTCTTTGCAAAGGCCTTTCAACTTAAAACTTATAGCACTGTCCAGTTCAGTTTGTTGAGAAAAATATTTGCTCTAACGCACTGCAGTGGTTGAAATACTCGTAATTATTTACCTGGCCATAATGCAATTTCAAAAAAAATTTCCAAGTTTTATTGGATAAGCTTTATAAGTACGTTGAGAGGTAAGAAAATTTTAAATTGTAGTTTATGATGCATACGAAAATTAAATGAAAAGAAGTATTTAGCTAGTGGTTGCTTTAAATGAAAGTATAATTTCAGGTCAATATTGTTGAAAAAGAACAATTATTATTGTATACATGTCGTATTATACTTACTAGGGGGGATTGACATTGAAGCTACCTAGCGCTAGATGGCAGCACAAACACAAAAACTTTTCCTTTCTTAAAAATTACGATCTATCAAGCGTCAGCTGTTAAAATTTTAGCCAAATTCATCGATTAGTTTATTTGTTATAGTCGTTTGAAGTAATCAACTTTTGTGTTTCTTGGAAAATGGAAAAAATGAGTTTCGTGTAGTGATTAAACACTATTATTTGAAAGGCAAACCGGCGAAAGAGACAAAAGAAAAGCTTGATAAACATTACGGCGAATCTTCTCCGTCAAATTATATGGTAAAATATTGGATTGCTGAATTTAAACGGAGCCGAACAAGCACTGCAACAATACCATAAACAGGAAGGCCAGAAGAGGTGGTTACTGAAGAAAATATCAAGAAAATCCTCGATATCGCTATGAATGATCGCCGGGTCAAAATCGGTGAAATTGCTGAAATGCAGCATTTGCATATAAAAAGCTATCGGCAAGATGGGTGCCGCGTTTGCTCAATGTTGAACAAAAATGAGTTCAACTGGTCACTTCACAGCGGAGTTTGGACATGATAAAGCATAATCCTGCTGATTTTTGGCGTAGATTAATAACTGTTGATGAAACGTGGGTCCACCAATAAACAGCTGAAACCAAAAATCAATCGAAGCAATTGGTGGAAGTGCTCCGAAGAAGGCAAAGACAGCGAAATCGGCTGGCAAGGTTATGGCCACTGTATTTTGGGATGCACACGGAATATTGCTCATCGATTATCTTGAAAAGGGATCCATAATCACACATCATAATTGGTTGATGCAATCAGGGAAAAACGACCACATTTAAACAAGAAAAATCGAGAAATCCACTTCGAATTGGTTGATCATCCACCTTGTAGTTTAGCCCCTAGTGACTTTTTCCTGTTTCCAAACTTGAAAAAATGGCTCGCGGGAAAAAGACTCATATCAAACAAACAAGTGATTACCGAAACTAATGCGTATTTTGAGAATTTCCCAAAATCGTATTCATTACATTCCATTACATCGCTAAAATAAATAAACAAAAGCTGCAAGAACAACTACATGTGCTGTTTACAAATAACCAAATCTACAACAACAACCATTAGCAACGGTAAGGTAAATAAAAATAACACGGCAACAACAATAATAAATCAGCAAAGAAAACGAATAACAGACAACAAACAAGCAACAACAAATACTAAGAGCTGAAAGAAGTAGATGTTTACATTCGCATGACTACATAAGAACTAAAAAGAAAATAAAAGAAAGAAATGGAATCTACCTGAAATATCGAGAGGTTCTAGAGCTTTCGATGTATTGTTTACTCAGCCATATATAAAGCACATCAATGCGAACAGCAATCAGTTTATTTGTCGTAAACTCAGCGAGTGCAGTTTTAAGTAAAGTTAAGTCAGCGAATGTGTTATTGGTGTGAAGGGAGTTTATAAGGAGTAAACTCGTGAAGTGAATCTTGAAGTAAAAAACCAGTTTAGTTGGAGCTAAATTAGTAAAGAGAGTTAAGTTTGGATAACCTCTGGCTGAAAAGGTTGTGACCGAACCTAAGTTATAACTACAATCGGATTGGAAGATCTTTAAGTAGGATGATCTGTCGAGTAATTGTTGTTGTTTACATAGTTGTAAAAAGACAGAGTAATTAAGAATAAAAATTGTTATTGCCTGTAAAAAGATTACAAGCAGTGGTGCACACAACTGTGTTGAATAAAGGATTTTTAATTAAAACCAAACACGAAATTTATTTTTATTATTTTAACTACAATGTACGAACTCCTAAAAACACGTTTTTAGAAATGTAGAAAGGTAACGATAGGGTTAAAATAAAAAAGTTGAGTCCCGCATAAATCTGTTAGTTTTGTTTTATTACACCGTTTTATTACAGGCACTTTTGGTATTTTTCAAAACAAGTAACAACAAAAAAAAAAACAAAAAAGTGTTATTTTAGTTGTCACGTGGAACTTTTTTTCCTGTTACTCCACTTGGGAGCATAGGGCTTCCATAGAGCGTACTCATCTTACACGATTTGCTGCCGCTGTCTTTGCTTCTTCTCAAGTAAGATTACTTTGCCTTATTTCGTGCATAATTATACGTCGCCAAGTATTTCTTGGTCGACCGCGGTTCCTTTACCCTTAAAGATATCACTCAAATGCCATTCTTGTAATATTATTGGGATTTTTGCTGAAAGTATACCCAATCTATCCTCTCTTTCTCTATCTTATCTATTTCAGTATGGGCTTTTCATTTGTCAAATTCCATAGATTTATGTTGCTTACGATGTTAGGCCAGAATATCTTTCATATCATTGTAAGGCACTTGTTTGTGAATCATGTGGCTTTTGCATGATAACGTTTGATACAAGCTAGGTCTTACCACCGTTCAATAGAATTACTTTACACACGAGTTGGTTCGTCTGGATTTTATCCATAGCTTCAGTCGTGGGAATGCCACTTTTGATTTATTGAGCCTGTTATTAACGTCTATTACTGCAGCTCGGTTTGTTGTCATTGTCCTTTTCAGATAGCAGGATCTATCCACATATTCAATCGTTAGTCCTATAGCATGATGCTTCCTGCTCTTGTGTTAATTATCGTAGTTTTGATTTTCCTGACATTTATCTCAAGTCCAACGCTGCGGGCTAATCTCTCGAGGTCCTCTAATTTTGACTACATTGAAAGTCTTGTGTGAAAGTAGATAAATATGATTTGCATTATAAAGATAATCGAGTTGTTGTGAGAAACTCCATTTATATCTCTTCTTTCACTTCTAGTAGAAGTAAAAGTGGACATCCTAGCTTCACTCCAGCGTTAGTATGGAATGCTTGACTGATGTCCCAGTTGTGAAGCACAGAGATTTCTGCATCCTAGTATATTGGTCATATTATTCGTGTTAATTTCTGTAGTACTCCTTTTCTTCTCAAAGCTTTACATGTGGTAGTTCCTTTGATGGTATCGAAAGTTTTCTTGAAGTCGACGAGCAGTAGGAACAGGAGAGTAGAGTGCATTATTCTAGAGACTATTTTATTATTATACGAAGAATGTTGTCCTGCTCGACGTAGCTTCTATTTGGCTGGAAGCCTGCCTGTTCGTCATGCAATAAGTTCTCTATTTTGCTCTGAAGCCTTCCCTGTATTGTGACTGCTAGTATCTTGGTTATGGTGTTACTCTCCAGCTACTGCAATCTCTAAAGTCGTAACTTTTTGGTAGATTCGCATTAATGCCTTTATTTCAAGTTATCCTCTTGAGACCTGAATATGAACCTATTACAATAACAGTTTATTTTTTTATATATCGCTGCCTTTTGGTCATTTTTAAAACACTCGTGAGCTTATTGAAAATAAAAAATTACAATTTTTCAATTGTGGAAAAAAATTGTGAAAAAAATTCAATATTTTTGGATGAAATTACATCTGTTGATAGTTTTAGAAACTCTAGCGTCTACACGAAGAAATATATGTATAGCAGCTATCCATCAAATAATTTCGCTGCGTGCGATAAATCATGATAATCTAAAGTACACATAGGTATATGCGGGGCTCAAGAGGTTAAAGGCAGCCTCTCTGACTTCCATCCTGATGTGATATGACGTGGTAGTAATTTAGCCGTGGTTGTGATGTCAGCTTGTAAGGTTTCCGTCAGTAAGCATTATCTGTTTTCTTTCACTCAAACTGGGAGATATAGTCCTCCCTATGGTGAATTTATTTTTTACAGGGCTGTTATAGCATATTTCGATGTCTTTAGTAATGTATGTGCAGTTTATAATCTGTATATCTGTGATTCACTATTCGATATTAACCCTCTAGCCGGGTGTATGGTTTGTGTTATTATACTGTTTTTTTTTAGAAGTTTCATTATAACGGTAAATATGTGCAGAGAAATACATGATTTACTTATTATGAGAAATAATAACATGCATTTGTCTTTTGGTTTTAATATTTCGATCCGAAAAATCAAATTTTTAGATAAAGTGTGTAAACCAATTATTTGTGATTTAAGTTAAACTTAAAAATATTAAAAAAAATCTTCATTAACAATTTATGAAAGATACACAAATATATTTTTATATAGGTAAGTATCTTTATTTTGAATTTAGTATTTTGTTTATAAATTTTGTTTTGTAAAGCTTAGATTTTTATTGCTAAAAATTAAAGTCTGCTTAAAGGCGGACCTGCCAGTTCGTTTGGCATTTACATTTTTATCTCTTTCGATAGATCGTTTTCTTATTTTTACTAAAACTTTAACAGTTTCAAATATATTTGCCTCCTAGAATGTCCAAACGAGTTTGTTAGCTGCAATTTTGGCATTGGCAGGGCACAAAATATGTGCGGTTATTATCAACTTATGCTGGTGTTAACCATTTAAAACCGAAATTATCGAAGAACAATCATTAAAAACATGGCGTTTTGATGGGAAAAGTAAATCGTATGTTGAAGTAGACCCAATACATTTTTCATATGGGTGTCTGTGACGATACCATAAGACATAGGCTAGGACGATACCATATTAGAACGAAAATTGACTTCACCTTAATTTTATTATCTAAGTGGAATTGATGGAATATGGAATTGATTGCAACGATATCTTTCATATTAAACTACCAGACTTTTGTAGCGGCAGATGTACTTTGCTATTATGCACGTATTTTCGTCAAAAAACCTGTGGGAAGACCTCAAAAGCAAAGCTTACAGCCTTACAGAAAGTAATCAGATTTTATAATTCACCAAATGACAGCCGCTTTGATGTTTTGGGCTGGAGTGTTAATAGAATGTGTAAAATCCGAATGGGTGTAATACGGAATCACAAATGTTTTGCACGAAGTGTAAACTAAGTTTCTGCTTATCAAATAATAAAAAATGTTTCTAAAGTAACCACACAAAACAAGCAAAATGTTTTAATAAAACATATTAAAAATTCTTTTTTGGTAAAAATATTTCTTCGACTTAACACCAGGGATGGCAACCCGACGGGTAACCCAATAAAACTTGGGAGGGTTTAATTGAAACAGTTATAAAACCCAATAAATTCAAAAAAAAAACAGTCAAAAAACCCAATAAAGCCCAGCGGGTTGGGCTTAAAAAAAACCAGGGTTTTTGCCAATCCTGCTCAACACGCAAGTTCGCCTTTTGGTGGGAAACATATTTTCTCAGCTGGAAGGTAAGTTTTTTATATTTTTCAATTTCTTACTTTAAAGTATTGTTCTTTCCCCCAACTACCAGCCTAATATAATGTTTTTGGCTCAAAATAAAATACGCCGGTTAGAGGGTTAATGTTGCATGTGGAACTAAGGTTAGATATACATATTTCTTTTATAATGTTTTACTACGATCATGTGGAACTAAGGTTATATGAATACATATATATTTTTTTATCTTCTTAGTAATGAGCTAATCACGTGAGTTTTCATGATATGATCTATCATATGATTTTATCATGACATTGTTTCTTTACCTGTTTCCTAAATTTATTTCTTAATATTTTTATTTTTTTAATACACATAGAGCTTAGATTACATCACTAATGTTATATTCATACAAAAACTAATAATAATAAAATAAAAAAGGCAATGAAGGGTTAATTTGATACAAATACGTTTTCAGTATGTCTGGTCTATTTTTATGTTTTTTTTTTTTTAAATAAAAAGAAAAGTTTTCACACAAAAATTCTCACTTTATTAAATTTTTTTTATTATCATATAAAGTCTGCTATTAGGAGTCAATTTAAGAAAATAATAATGCATAATTTAAGGGTTATTTTTTATTATGTTTTTTGCTTCTTTTTCATATTTTTTACTTATACACTTTGCTACTCACAGGAAGAAAAGGAAGCGTTAAGTTTATTGATTCCATTATTAACGGATCACTTAACACGGTAAATGACTATATGATAGCCTAAGGCAAGTGTGAGAGTAAAACAAAGGATAAATATTTTTGACTAAAAATTGTTTCAATAAAATAAAATAAAAAATTAAATAAATTAGTTTTTTATCCTTTTTCATATTAATTTACAACGCACTTTTGTTCATAATTAATAATCACATCTGCTTAAAAGAACACACACTCACACTTTTAATTTCATTCCTTTGTTATGCCATCTATTTTTATATCTGGCAGTATATGCTTCGCTTAAACATATAGTATAGCATTTGCTTACACAACGGCTGACCATTTTTCTTTTTATTGCTTTCATTTGAATCCGTTGCGACCCAGGAATATGTAAATAAGCTGAATTTAATATTCTTTATGGTTTTGCATTTAAGTTATTTATCACAGTATGCACACTTTACTACTTCTTGCAACATCTCAGCTACAATAATATCCTCTCTTATAGTTTTCATACATACACCTCATTCATCAATGAATATTCTGTCAACTGGCAAGTGGCTGGCATACTTATAAAGTATTTATGATCTGTTTTGAAACATTAAAGTAAAATAAAAATACAAGAACTCCGGCCTTCTTTTAAATACTAGATATGCATATACACTGGCGAGCAAAACCGAGTACAAAATCAGCATTTGTTGTTTAAATGTGCAATTTATGTAAAATAACTAAAAGGACGATACTTTCGTAATTTTAAATAATTAATTTTTATTCGTTTTAGGATAAAAATATGTCTTTAGAATATTAATAACACAACAAAATCAAAAACTTCAATATAAAACCATAAGGCAACTCTAAGTACTCAGTTTTGCACGTTTTCGATATGAATAGTAAAAGTGGGGAATCACATACTGAAAATAGTAAATAATACGCAATACGCATGCGTTGGTGGTCTATTTTTGTTAATTCCTATCATTGGTAATTTTTATCAGTAATAGCGGCTTTATAGAGCAAAATAAAACCAAAATGAAGGAAATTAATATTGACGTCGAAAAAACTATAGTATCTTTGACTGAAAGTGGATATTCATTTAGAATGATTGCAAAAAAAGTTAATTTGAGTCAACGTTTAGTGATTAAAGTTCAAACAAAGCGATATGCAGCTCCTAAAACGTATGTTGGAGGTCGCCCTCGGTTCCTAAAGGATTCAGATGCGCGCCTAATGGTCCGAGAAGTGAAAAAATTCCATAAAAAAACAGGCTGCTATTGCCATAAATAAAGACTTCAGTGAGTGGACAGCTCGTAGAGCACTTCGCACAATCGGTTTAGTAGCAAGTGTTAAAATGAAAAAGCCAGCTCTTTCAGATAAAAACATAAAAGCACGTTTGGAATTCTGCAAACATGAGCATTGGACCATTGATGATTGGAAGCGAGTTATTTGGTTTGAAGAGACAAAAATCAATCGATTCCAATCTGATGGTAAAGTATGTTTTTGGAGCAGACCTCATGAGTCCATTCAAAAGCATCATGTAAAACAAACTGTTAAACACGGCGGAGGTAGCTTGATGATTTGGGGCTGTTTCACGTGGTGGTACTTGGGTCCAACAGTAAGGATTAATGGCGTAATGAAGAAGGAAGACTACCTCCAAATCCAGAAAACCCATTTACCCGATTTCGTTGACCGCGGGGCTAATCGGAGGACGAAGTCATTTTTCAGCAGGGCGGAGACCCTAAACACACGGCCAAAATTGTCCAAAAATTGTTGTCTGAGCAAAAATTTCAGATAATTAAATGGCCAGCGTATAGCCCGGATCTTAATCCGGTAGAAAATTTGTGGTCCGTATTAAAAAGGCGATTAGGAAAACATAATAGAGCGCCTACCAATATTGAGGAGCGTTGGAACAGTGTGCAATTAGAATGGGGAAATATTCCTAGTGAGTTAAAGAGAACTTAATTGAAAGTATGCCAAGGCGCCTTAAATATGTTATTAAAAACAAAGGATTATGGATACCATACTGAAATTGCAACTTTCTAATTGCACTAAAGAATCGTGCCGAGCTGAGAACTTGCAGTGGCCTTAAGTTTTTATATTGAATTTTTTTGATTTTGTTGTGTTACTACTATTCTATATAAATATTTTTATTCTAAAATGAATAAAAAGTAATTATTTTAAATGTAAAAATATTAAATATCTTGATTCTTTCAGAAGAGAATAAAAAATAAATTTAAAACGTGCTGAAGTATAAATACAAACTAAATAAACGAGACAATGAGTAGACAAATCCAGAGAAACAAAAAACCACATCTAAGAAAAGTAATAACATTTGTATGAAAAAATAAAGAGGTTTAGGTAGACGACGCTTAAATGCTTGGAATTATGCTGGAATTATTCTGTCTTTCTCAGCGATTAAATTAAAATAATTCAAATTAGACATTGACCTAATAGGTTCTATTTTATGGTTTTTTATGATAATTCGACACATTGAACCTCATTGAGTATATTAACCGACGGATAGAGGTATGCAACTGAATGCGTGACGAGCATTTGGCCAATATTTCGTCTCACGTCATAGATCCTTGTATATTAACAAAAAATATGCAGATAATTCTCTGAAAACTTTTTGTTTTATTTACAATTAACATCGCGCGTCTTGGTTGTACCACCTTATAAAGGGTCCGCCAAATAATTATTATTTTTTTAAATGCTATAAAAAAAACTACTGAATATTTTCTCAAATTTCTTTTTTTATTTGAAAGTACAATCCTTCCGGTTAATAATGGAAAATAATTTAATTCAAATGGTTGCCTCGGCTGGCCATAAAGTAGCCTACACGATCGGTCCAATTTTTAAGCACCTTTTCGATTGTGTGCAGCTGTATTTCACCAATGGCTTCACAAATATTGTCCTTTAAAGCGTCAATTGTCTCTGGCTTGTTGGCGTAACACTTATCTTTGACTGCACCCCACAAATAATAGTCCAACAGTGTCAAATCTCTGCTCCGAGGTGGCCAAACAACATCAGCTCTGCGGCTCATAATGCGATCTTCAAAAACAGGGCGTATAACATCGAGTGTAGCTTCGGCTGTGTGGCACGTAGCGCCGTCCTGTTGAAACCAAATATTACTAATATCCTCCTCTTCAATTTTTATGAACAAAAATTCCTTCAACTTGGCCTGATAACGATCGCCATTGACTATAATGGCCACTCTTTGCTCATTTTCTAAGAAAAAAGGCTCAATTATGCCTCTGGACCAAAATCCGCACCAAACAGTGACTCGTCTTGGGTGTATCGGCTTTTCAATGTATGCGTGCGGGTTTGCCCCAAATGCGACAATTTTGCTTGTTTGCATACGCGCCAATATCAAAATGAGCTTCATCTGAAAAGTTGATTTTTTTGGAAAAATCGGCATCTTCTGTAAGTCGATTGCAGGCCCACTTAGCGAAGCAAAGTTCAAGCATATACACAACTATATTCGTTAAGCGGAAGGATAAAACTAATTATCTGTCAAATCAGACATGAGCTCAGTTTTACCTTTCACGAAATAAGCACTAGTTGAAAAAAAAACGTTAGATGGCGGACCCTTTATATTTAAAATATGAATTGAGGAAGCATTTTTTTTTTTATTTGGCTTAAAAACTCTTCACAATTTTTTAAGTTATTGAATTTTCATCTTTCTGTTGATAAGTTATTTAAAAACTGTTATAATAAGACTACAGAATTATGATTTTCTTTGCCTCGTTTCAATATTTTTTATCCCATTTTTAAAATTTCTCTTTTAAGTGAAGCTCTTTTTTACCTGTTGATAGAGTAAATCTTTACTAGCACATGACTTTGGGTTAAAAATACTGTAAAAAATACTTTTGACGTTGACCTTTTTACTACTCGCGTGGCGCATTTGTTGTTATTTTCTACCAAAATATCAACACGTTACAGCGGTTAATACAACAGGAGAAAAATAAAAAACAAGGAGAGAAAGTGAAAAATTGTAACGATTTTTTGTCAGAAAAAAGGATGAAAATGTTACGGATTTTAAAAAAATACACTTTTTAACGCTTAAGGGTAAAAATGAAGAAATCTGGTTAAAATACAAAATAAATCTCCACTATATCCATTCGTAAACTGTTATGGAAACCATGACGAGAATTCGACTTAATTACAAGCACCAATTTTTAAGGTAGAGACTGCAGATGGTTCCAAATAACGTAAAATAAAAAAGAGGTTAAAAATTTAACAGAAACAACTTAATTATTTTTAACTTTTAGTGCTCAACTGCCTTTATATCCCTTCCCTACTACATAACATAAAGCATAATGAAATCCAGTTTTACCTTCATTTTTTTTAAAATTTTTTTTTTGATTAAAGTGTCAGTAAGTGGGCAACATTCCAGCACTTCTTCATGTCGTTATCATAGCTTTTGTAGACGTTACACAGGGTATGATTGACTGGGAAAGAAAAAAATCAGTAGAAGTAACGACGCATTTTCTGTCATGTCATGTTTGTGCAATATATTATTTATTTTTATTCTGCTTTACTTTCCCAAGTAAAAATTTATAAAAATGTGTGTGAAGGTTTCACTCATTATTTTTTTTTTACAACCGCTTTTCGTAAGTATGACTCTAATATGCTATGACAGCCTCAATTTGTCAACATTTTAAATATGTTGCAGAAAAACATGAGTAGAGTAAAAGAGTACAATTTAATTAAAATAAAGTGTTTTAATGGAAAAAAAATTTTAATTTCCAATAAAAAGGTGTTGAAAAGAAAAAAATTCAAGGTTGCAGTTAAAGGGTTTAAGGATGTACTCGTAAACTAAATTAAGTTAAGTTGTCAAGATAGAGAAAATATAGATGAAGGAGGACATAGACTAAAATAATATGGGTACAAAACTATGGCCAACATGATTTATAAACTTGTGTATGTACTCTTAAGTGTGTAGTGCAATTGTTGCAGTTAGAAATTAAATATTATTTCATTCATATGGCTGCCGCGGCTGGCCCCACAGTACCCCACTCGATCGGACCAATTTTCAAGAACTGTTTCGAGTGTATGATTTCATATCTCGTCAATGGCATCACGAATGTTGGTCTTCGAATACTCAATTACCTCTGATTTGTCGGCCTAGCACTTGTCCTTGACAGCGCTCCACAGCAAATAGTCCAACGGTGTTAACTCGCAGCTTTTTGGCGGCCAACTAATATCACCATTTCGGCTAAATAAACGGCCATTGAACCATTGACGCAATAAATTTATACTGGCATGAGATGTGTTGCAAGTTGCACCATATTGTTAAAGCCAAACATCGTTAACATCAAAACAATATAGATCGGGCACAAAAAAATCGGTTATCATGGTGAGATAAGTGTCTCCATTGACGGTAATGGTTGCGTCGTCCTCATTTTCGAAGAAATATGGGCCAATGATGCCTTTGCTGCACAATCCGCAGCAAACAGTCACTCGTAATGGGTGCATTGGATTCTGTAAGACCACGTTTGGGTTTTCTGAGCCTCAAAAACGGAGAGTTTGCTTATTAACGTACCCACCAAGATGAAAATGAGCTTCATCCGAAGAGATGATTTTAAATGATGATAAATTTCCAATAAATCCCAACGTTGCTCAAGCCTAAATCGATTCATTTCGTTCAGTGAAGATAATATACTGAATTTTGGACGGAATAGAATGACATAAGTATTGCCGGATTCGAAATAACCGCTGGTTCAAATTTAAACTTTTTGATTGCCCACCCTATATTAACTTAGGTTTAATCGGCAATTTACGAACGCTAATACTTTACGAAACACAATATGCAGTGCCAGGTTTGTAAAGTTCAATTAGACGTGGTATTGTGTAACGCCACAACGAATAAACCTTATGGGCAACACTATGTTCGACTAATGGTGAATTACTGTAACGACATAACCAATCAATTGAATTTGGATTGTTTCGTATATGATTACGGTAATGGCTTTAAGTCACAACTAATTGAACCTTTTAGGACTAGTAGAACTTGAAAAACTGAAATTTTGTGTTTAAATGTTTTTCATTTCATTAAATTTCTATTTCTCTGTCTTTCATTCCAGCGTCTCTTTTGCCAGATCGTTCAAAAAGTCTTTAGGTTTCTTTCCATCTTGGAAAGCTTTAGCATTGGCCTCTTTAGCCACCAGTACCACCACCACTAACAATAATAACTACAACAACAAAGATGCTGCCTATACATTGCGCAACACGAATCGTAATACCCCTTTTTACCTGCAATAACCAAAATTGCTGCTGGAAAACAATAACGAAAATGATCAAAACTACGATATTGAAGACGTTTACGACCTCACAGATAACGAACTTATTCTCATAAGCCGCGATGAGACTGAAGATGATGACACGAACCAAGATTATCAAAATCAAAATCCTATACGAGCTGCTGTAAGGTTACCAGATCATACTGTTAAAGCCATAGAAAATGAAGCAGCTAGAGCTCATGATCTAGTCAAACTTGAATTATCAGGTCATGGATTCAAGCGCAGCCCCCAAGCTGCCGGTGCTTTGGCTCACAGTCATCGTCATGGCAATTTTAAAACACATATGCCAGCGGATATTAAATCCGCTATAGCGGCCAGTGCAACTATAGTTTTAACAGCCTTGAAAACAAAAAAATCGGTTTTCGTGGTGTGATATG